>OY776126.1:0-2400000 GCA_963675135.1 Galeopsis tetrahit | reverse complement strand
ATTGAAGAGTATATAGAGACCATTTTCTGAAAGAAAAAAAAACTATTAATTTAAACAAATATTTTGATATATTGAGTAAAAAAATAAAATGTGATCTATTACACTATCAAACAAACCTTTTTAGAGACTATCAAACAAACCTTTTTAGAGAATGATTCATCCATTTTATGACGCAAAAGATCAATGAGTTTTAGATTTTGCTTTAGTGAATAAATTAGCCACTATCTTATATATACTACGAAGATACAAATCTATATTATATATTATTTAATATTCTGGAATTATGTATGCATAATTGATTCAATCATGCACTTACGTTTCTTAATGTCATGAATTCACACTGATTATTGGTTTCTTGTTATTAACACGTTTTAAATGTAATAAAATAATTCCATAGCACATTGCCTTGGAGAGCTTTTAGAAGAGCTCTCCAAGTGGGAGCTGTCCAAGCTAAATTTTCCTTGGAGAGCCCTTTTTGCACTTGGAGAGCCCTTTAAGGGCTCTCCAAGTGCAATTTAGCTTGGACAGCTCCCACTTGGAGAGCTCTTCTAAAAGCTCTCCAAGGCCAAATATGTAGTAGTGAATGTTTTGACCAATAATTCCAATATAGATTTCATAAATAGTTGACCTATAATTAAGTGGATAAATTAGTGCAATGTAAGAATCAATAACGGTTACACTTTAAGTTTTACATATTAAATATATAAAAAAACCATACAATAGAAACCCTAATAAATAATTATAGGACATAATTAAATAATATTTATACATTTAAACAATAATAAATTCTAATATTAGATAAATTAATTTTTTTTACACTTTATGTATTAAATTAGACTTTATGAAGCTTTAGCTAAAAAAGTAGTAAAAAAATAATTTGGATTAGGGTTTTTTTTTTATAATTGAGAATTAATTATGTAATTATCAATGAAAATAATCTAGAATAGTGGGATTGTAGCTTATTAGATTATGGAAAATAATAATAAATTTAATTATTTAAAAAAAAGATTGGCTTAATAAATGATACTACTTTATTTTAATTAAAAAGATAGACTTTGATATATTATCTCAAATAATCTTGATTTTCATATCAGATACAAATGAAGTTATCAATTTTTTATTTTTTTTTTGTTATCAATTGATATACGGAAACATGCTATCTTCCTTTTGAAATTTTTAAATAATATATATTTATAATCATTATTGAGATTCGATTTGATAGTAAAGATAAATGATTATATGGCAACGGATATTGTTTAAGAACACGATTAAATATTATTTAAGTAAATAAGTTTTTCAATTTTTTTGATTTTTTTTTAATAAATAACTCTTCTTCAATTCATTGCAAGATCATGTGCTTGTGAAAGTTCATGCCACAAAATCAGGCGGATCATCCCAACAGTGAGAACAATGAGGTCTCCCAAATATTGAAGAATTCTCGTGTGATAGGATTTTGATCAAAATCACTGGAAGAAACAGAAGCATATATAAAAGATTGTACGGAATAACAAAAAAGTGTAAAATTCTTTGTTTGAAAATCTAAAGTTTCTTGAGAATGAAAATAAGAGGGTTATTATATAGGAAATTATATAAAGATCTAATGGTTAAGATTAAATTGTTTAAATTGATGGATTAGATTACATTGAAAAGGAGTAAAATGAGGTGAGGAGAGAATTTTTGAAATGGAGACCATTGAGAGGAGAGAGATTGTGTCAGACGAATCATTCTGTGACACGTGGCAGACAAAAAGTTTACAAATATATATAATATAGATGTTAGTAAAGATTTTTTTTTAATGGGATTTTGCTTAAACAAACAAAGATTAATATAGAAACGGCGTCGTTTTGGTCACTCCGGCAAAATTGAATGTAAATTAAAATTTTAACTATTTTGGGTCTTTAAAGGAAAAAGGTAAATTTGATACGGAATACAGTACTACTATTATTTATGTGTGCTTCGATCGAGTTTTGTTATTTGACTCTCAAGTAGATAATTTACTCCTAATTTATTAATGTTCGTATGTATTAAATGCAGGCTACATTTGGTAGGCTGGAAATTTTAATAATAGGTGGATATGATAGTATTAGCAGCTTATGGTGTGATCAAATTTCAATTGACTTCTTCACTGGACTTGTTCATTTGTATGTACGCAATTGTGGCAACATCAAGAGCTTATTTACACACTCAATAGCCGAAAAACTTGTCAATCTCACAAGGCTAACTATCACAAACTGCCATGAGATGGTAAAAGTGATCGATGAGGAAGAGGTTGAAAGGTCTCCTCCTTTTATCAAGCTGGAAATGCTATACCTCAGAAATCTACCAAAGTTGAAGGCTTTTTGTGATTGGAGATGTGCTCTTGAGTTTCCATCACTGAGAAAAGTGGATATTCATGAGTGCCCTGAGATGGAAAGGTTTTCATTTGGAAGCTTAACCACACCAAATTTGAAAAATATCAATATAAACGGTATTGAAAAAATTCGTAATCGCACCAAAGACTTGAATGATGCAGTAAGAGATTTTCTTCACCATTGACATTTTTTTTGTTTGGTAGTGATGAGTGAAACAAGAGTAAACACCATTTGTAAAATTATTAATAATGTTGTTTGAAAATTAGGTAAGACTGATTGATATTTTTAATTTAGATTAAGGATAGATTAAAGTTTAAAATCTATAAAATTTAGATATCATTTTATGAAAATTAGGTAAGACTGGGATTTGCATCTGCCAGCATAATTTCTCCCCTTTTATACCCCCATGATCCTTCAATGCTAATCCAATGTGGAACAATTGTTTGACACTCAACCCCAAACCTTCGTTTTGTATTGATTGATCGAGGTAGTCCTGAGATGGAAAGGTTTTCATTTGAAAACTTGAACACCAAATTTGAAAGAAATCAAAGACTTGAATGATGCAGTAGAAGATTTCTCACCTTGACATTCTTTTTGGTAGTTTTGAGTGAAACAGAAAATAAGCATCTGTAGATTTAATAATACTCGTTGTTTGACATTTTGGTGAAAGCTAGGTTAGTATTTACATCCATAACTTTCACCTTTTTTTTAAAAGGTCTCAAAAAAAAAAAAAATTAATTTACATACAATTCTTAGAGTGATATCTAGTTCTTAGACATTATACAGTATATATTAAACTTCTCATACTTTTTTTATAAATACTACTCCCTCCGTCCCAAGATTTTGTGCATGGTTTGACCGGCACGGAAATTAAGAAAATTGAATATAGTGAAGTGTATGGTAGAATAAAGGAGGAGTATTATTGGTAATTCATTGACTAAAGTGGATGGAGATTTGACTAAAGTTATAAATTGAGTTAAGTTGTGGGCCCAAGTAAAATAAAGGAGGGGTAATATTGATAAAAATTATGTGAGTTATTTCCTTTTTTTTAGAGTGTGCAAATAATGTTGGGACGCCCGTTAAGGAAAGTGTGCAAATAATCACGGGACGGAGGAGTAACTTTTAATTTTTTATTCTTACACTTCAATTTATATTTTAGTTTTTTTTTTCTCTCGTTCTAGTTAAATTATTGTACTATTTCTATTATTTAATATCCATTTTTCAAAGTTCATTGATGAAGAAGAAATTATCTACTCCATTTTAGGTTCAAGTAGTATTAATATTATATTTTAAATTAATCTAAAACAGTTCATATGATTGACAGTTGTCATGATATATGTTGATAGGTGGGACTACTACTGAATGTGGCAGCTGCGCTCAATCAATGGGTATGATTAAAGTCGCGCGTCCTAATGTATGTGAAACAAGAAAACGCTTTATATTCAAATTAGATCAATAATTAATTGGTCTACTTTTTGCTTTTTTTTTTTTTTTTTTTTTGAGAGGGAGGGACAACCACACAAACAAAGTAGCTAGTTTCATTTTGTTATCGAGGATGAATATGAGCTAGCTGAAACAAATCTACCTACTATATTCATAATCCAATTTCAATATCGGTACGTATGTATATATATTGCTAAACCAGAATCATGATCTTTGTAATCTGACTCTAATACTTCCATCTCTTTGCTCTTTGGTGTAACTTAATTGCAGGAATCAAATCAAATCGAAGATGCACACCAAGTGTTCGAAGAAAAGCACCAAAGAAGAAACCCAACTAGAACTTTGAACAACAACAAGTTCATCAAATAATCTACTTCCAAGGTTGGTTTGGCTAACTCTTCAACTTGATAATAAGATTTGTTGACTTGATGATGGTCTAGTCTAGGCTTGGTATAGTACCTGTTTTAACTTTTAACTACAACCACACTACTTCTTTCAACCATTTCTCTTGTCAAAATGTTACTACTATTTTACATCCACGTGTTTTGACCAAGTGTAGTGTGCTTTGATTATCAAATACAACAATAACAGATTTATTATTTTGAATGTTGGATTTTGTTTAATTAGTTATTACTGTTAAACATTACTATCTCCTTATCTATAAAACAATCATGTATTTATCTTCATTTTTGCCTCCGTTTGCATTGCACAAGTTGCAAGTTCTAATATTTGGGGCAAAACTATAGAATTATAGTGAATTTAATTTAATTGAAGAAACATATAAGGATGAATTTGTATAAAGTATTGTGATAATATATGGTAGTCAGTTTTATGTTGCTTTAATTTACATAGAATAATTATTTTCCCCTTAATTTCTTGTGCTTTTTTCTGGACAAAGTAAACAATGGGATGTAAAGAATTAAGGATCATTCTGTCAATGCCCAATTGCTCTGTTTTTAGTTTTTAAATGAACCCATTTCTCTTTATCTTATTCAGTGCCATTATAATAATGGCAGAGTGTGAATAACTTTCCCTTTTATTAAAAAAAATAAAAAAGACGCAATCTATACAAAGAAGGGCTATTATTGTATTTGCTTTATTAATTAATTTGTGTTTTCTATCTATATAGCTGATGCTAATTTTTCTATTATTTGCAGAAAAGAAGCATTGAAGATACTACAAGTTACAAAGATATCAAGAAATCCTTGTTACATTTCAATACCGGTATGTCACTACATAGTGTCTATTTATTTGATTTTTCAATGATATTCTATACGTATTTGTTTGCTATAATGACTGGTTTGGTTAGAGTGAAAAGGTGAGTTAGATTTAATTGTTCCAATTTTAAATAATTACATATAAATCACCAACTTTATAAATTAAACTCAGTACCTTAAAATACACCACAAGCTATTTAGGGACGGAGGAGAGGGAGTACTTGATATCACTTAATCCCCCAGTCCCACAATAACTTTTACACTTTTATTTTCGGTACGTACCAATAACTTTCACAACCTCAAAATGGAAAACTCATTATAAACTTCACCCTCACAATATTCTTAATTTTACACAAATGTCATTATTTTTTGTCCACACATGTACATAAAAGTTTGCAAAATTATCTCTCAAAACTTCACTAATTATTACACTTTTTTAATATGTGTGTTCATTGAAACTTATTATAGAGAAAACAAATTATATGTCCAGTAACTTTCACATCTTTTGAAAAACATCTCAAAATAGTTAAAATTTTAATTTACGTCTCATAACTTCTTCAACTGCTTAATTTATGTTCAATTTTTTGTCAAAATTGAAAAAAATTAATAATCACGTGATAGAAACGACGTCGTTTTGGTCTTTTTGCATAACGTTTATTTCTGAACTTTTAATATTTACTAGGTTAATTTCAAAGTAAATTGTACAAAATTTGGAGAGTATTTTTATCTTTTTGCATAACGTTTCATTTTAGTTAAAAATTTAATTTACATTCCTATAAGTTCTTTAATTGCTCAATATATGTCTCAATTACATTGGAATGATCAAGTCGTTTCTATCACGTGCATGTCACATGATCATTAAATTTGGGGAATTCCGACGAATTTTTATAACTCCAGCAAAAATTGGACGTAAATTAAACAATTAAAAAAATTATGAGATGTAAATTAAAATTTTAACTATTTTGGGACTTTTTTCAAAAAAAAAAAAAATTAAAAGAGTTACCGAACATTAATAATTTTTTTCTGGTTATTATAAGATTGAGGGAGTATATTTGTTTGGATACTAATTATGTGGCCGGGACTAATTCGTCAATTATTTTTTGTCTGATATATATATAGTATACTCAAGGAAATGGCAGAATTTGTTGGACCAGCTATTGAAGTCGGAAAATGCATTGCTGAGCCGATCAAACGCCAATTCAACTATCTCTGTTGCTTCAATATTAACATTCGTAATCTAAGGGATGAAGCTAAAAAGTTGGACGACGCTAAGGAAGGGCTACAAAGAAGAGTAAATTTGGCTAAGAGGAATGCTGAAGATGTTGTTCCCGCAGTTGAGACTTGGCTAGGCAATGCTGATAAGATTCACGAAAATTACATAAAAGAAATTGAGCCTGAAATTCTGAATGTGAAAAGTGGTTGTTTGGCAATCAAGTCGCGTTATTCACTGAGCAGAAAAGCTACAAAGATGGTTGAGGCTATGAAAAAGCTTCAAGACAATGACAAGTTTGAACAGATAGCGATTCCTGCTCTCCCAGCATCAATGGCGTCATTGATTCCTCATGGACTGACTTACGAGCTTCAATCTAGAAAACATTTTGAAGATGACATCATGGCAACTTTGAGAGAGAAGAAGGTGAGCATGATGGGGATATGTGGGATGGGAGGCGTGGGGAAGACAACTATGGCCAAAAAGATAATGAGCAGAGCCAGGGAAGAAGGTTTATTTCATGAAATCGTGATAGCGGTTGTTAGTCAACCAGTTGACATGCTTAGAATTCAGAGAGAAATTGCTGAATTATTGGGATTAAAATTGGAAGTTGAAGGCGTAGTAGCTAGAGCACATCTATTGCGCACTAGACTAATGAATACGAAGAGCATCCTCATAATCTTGGACGATCTTTGGAAAGGACTCAATTTGGAGGATTTGGGAATACCTCATCAAAGAGAATGCACGATTATTTTAACATCTCGTGATAGGGATGTTTTCGGTGCAATGAATGTTGAAAAGAGTTTTCAGATGGAAATTTTGAAGGATGAAGAAGCCTGGTCTCTCTTCAAAGAAAAAGTTGGTGTTTGTGCCGATGATCAAAGCTTGTTTCCTACAGCAGAAAAGATTGTACGTGAGTGCAAAGGTCTGCCGATTGCACTTGTAACTGTTGGTGCGGCGCTCAAAGATAAGACAAGTAAATCTATTTGGGAAGATGCGGTGGAAGATTTAAGAAGTAGTAACCCACGAGACATCCCATATTTTCTTGCTCAAGTTTATAATCCTCTTAAACTAAGCTACGACTTACTGGAGAGTGAGCATGCCAAATCAATATTCCTATTATGCTGCCTTTTTCCAGAAGATTATGATATTCTTATACCCAACTTGAGTCTTTATGTTTGGGGATTAGGCATGTTTAAAGGAATAAGAAGTGTGCAAGTTGCAAGGAATAAAGTGCAAACATTAGTCAAAATGCTAAAAAATCGTTCTTTGCTAATGGACAGTAGCTTTGGTGGAAGCTATGTGAAAATGCACGATGTTATTCGTGATGTTGGTAGTTTCATCGCGGCAAAAGAAGGGTTGATGGATCCCAATGTTAACTGGAATAGTTGGAATAATTGCAGCATTGATTGCAGTTGGATTTCTTTATTTCATCACGGCAGTACAATGGTAGACCAAATCACGCTTCCTGGAGGGTCGGTTTTTCCAAAACTTAGTTTCTTATTGATCGAGGGAGTACATTCACTCTCTGATGATTTTTCTGAAAGCTCTAGAAAGCTCCATGTGTTGTCCATCAGTAATTATACTTCGAGATCCCTACCACACAATATACAATTGCTAAATACTCTCCGAACATTGATCTTAGTATATTGTAAATCCTTGGAGGACTTATCAGTTGTGGGTGAGTTGGTAAGTCTTGAAATCCTCTATTGTGAAAGGTGTCCCTTGATGAAGGAGTTACCAGTAGAGATAGGAAGGCTAAATCAGTTGAAGTTGTTACACATTTGCCATTGTGGTAATCTGGAGACAATAGCAGCAGGAGTAATATCAAGGTTGATTAGATTGGAGGAGTTGACGTTGATGTACAGCTTCAAGAATTGGGAATCGGGAGGTGCTTCAGAAGGGAGAAACGCAGCTCTGTGTGAGCTTAATTCCTTATCCAATCTAACTACATTGAGAATTGAGATAAATGATGCATCTTTAGCTGCGGAACAGATTCATCTACCAAATGTTGTTGAGTTCTGCATAAAGATTGGGAGATTTGAGGTACCACGAAGTCACAAGAGAGAGATGATTCTGGAATTGGGAGAAGAGGTTATTATAGGAGATTGGATTCACCAACTTCTAAAGACCACTCAAACCTTACATCTACAAGGAGAAGGTTCAAGCAAACTGCTCCCAATTGACTTGTTCACTGAACTTGTTAATTTGAGTGTATCCAATTGTGGGAACATCAAGAGCTTATTTTCAGCTTCAATAGCCATAAATCTTGTCAATCTCAGACAACTAAGTATTGTAAGGTGTCGTGAGATGGTAAAAGTGATCGAAGACAAAGACGATGAGGTTGAAAGGTCACCATTTATCAACTTGGAAGTGCTGAGTCTCGTAGATCTACCAAAGTTGAAGGCTTTTTGTGACTGGAAATTTGCTCTTGAATTTCCATCACTGAGACATGTGTTTATTTCAGAGCTCCCTCTGATGGAAAGACTTCCATTTGGCATCTTTACCTCACAAATTTCTTCAGATTCTTTCAAAAATCTCGAATACCTTAGAATAGAGTCCTGCTCAATGTTGGAGCAAGTAGTGTTGTGGAATGAAGAAGAAAATGGACAAACAATTCATCTTGTTTTCCCAAAATTGGAAAAACTGGTTCTAGAAGATCTTCCAATGCTCACATCTTTTTGTAAAGGAAGAATTCAAAGCATTGAATTTCCTCTATTAACAGAGATGAAGATCTTGAAATGCCGAAAGCTGAAGAGTGTAGTTTCATCATCAACGGAGAATGATGATAAATATTGTTCAGGACATGATTCATTGCATTTCTTTTGCAAAGATCAGGTACGCACTCTCATTTATATTAATTTCACATCTTACTTTCTTAAATTAGTACTTATCCAATTAATTAGTATTCATCAAACTAATTTTATTGTACTAATTTATAATATGATTTTAGTTATGCAATTTAATATTTTTTTGTGCATTATTATTACCAACAAAAAAATAACGTAAAATACAATAAAATATATACATTACATATTAAAACGGACATGCATGCATTACCTAGCTACATATAACATCGACATATTAAAATAAGTGAACACAAACTGAAAAGAAATACAACTACAAATAAAAAAACTATACACTAGTACAAAGAAATGTCGGATCCAGTTGAAGAAGTTCCCTAAAAAAACGGATCTAATTGATTAATTCCCACTCATCATACTCCTTTTGCGCCAATTTTTTAAATAATTATGTGTTTCATAATTTTATATTTAAATAAAAGTAATATTTAAAAATTATAAATTTATTGACATTTTATGATTTTGATAAAACCAATAATATTTAATTTTATAGTTTAATTTACTAATTATATATATATATATTAATTTAAATATCAAGATAAATACATTATTTAATAATTGTAATATATTAAAAATGAATAAAATAATAAATAAAGTAAGATATATAGTTTTATGGTTGTAGAAGGTTTTTAAAATAGAGTACGAGAAACTGTATTTTGGAGTTTAGAGATCTTAATTTTAGAGTTTGTGGCTAGGGCTGGCAAATCGGACCTCCCAGCCCATCGGGTCAAATGATGTTCGTGGACTGGGTCGAGTCGGCCCATGAATTAGTCAGGTCTATAAAATTTGAGCCCAGTCCACTGGGCTAACGGGCCGGCCCAACCCATGAAATTTAAAAATATATACTGTATAGTATATTTTTAGCAAAAATTATATATATATACTTTGTTATGTATTAGTCACATGTCAAAATAAAATAAAAAACACAATAATATTAAAAAATAATGTACTTTATTTATTTTAATAATTTATATGCTGTCATGTCATGGCATATTAATTGTAACAAATTAATTACAAAATTCAAGAGAAAAAAAGTAAAAACAAAAAATAATAGAATTATATATATTTACAGATCTTGCAACTCACTCAAAATTTGATACGGAATACAGTACTACTATTAATTATTTATGTGTGTTTCGGATTTTGGCAAGGCTACAGACGGTCTTATATATAGTTTGTTATTTGACCAAGTACATAATTTTGATTTATTAATGTACATATGTATTAAATGCAGGCTACATTTGTTAGGCTGGAAAATCTAGGTATAGATGGATATGATAGCAGCTTATGGTGTGACCAAATTCCTATTGACTTCTTCACTCGACTTGTTTATTTGAGAGTATCCAATTGTGACAACATCAAGAGCTTATTTACACCCTCAATAGCTGAAAATCTTGTCAATCTCACAGAGCTGTTTATTGTAAGCTGCGATGAGATGGTAAAAGTGATCGATGAGGAAGAGGTTGAAAGGTCTCCTCCTTTTATGAAGCTGGAAGTGCTATACCTCACGAATCTACCAAAGTTGAAGGCTTTTTGTGATTGGAGATGTGCTCTTGAGTTTCCATCACTGAGAGAAGTGTACATTTCAGAGTGCCCTGAGATGGAAAGGTTTTCATTTGGAAGTGTAACCACACTAAATTTGAAAGAAATCAATATGAACGATGAAGACATTAGTTATCATCGCACCAAAGACTTGAATGATGCACTCTTTGGAAGAGATTTCGATCATTCACCTTGAGGTTCTATTTGGTAGTGATGAGTGAAAGAAGCATAAACACCATGCATGTATGTGTAGGTAGAATTATTAATATTGTTGTCTGAAAATTATTAGCTAGGTGGGAGAGAGTGATTGATATTTTGAATTTGTTTGTTTCATTATTAGTATATTAAACTGCATGATTGAATGTAATTTTGGACATAAAATTAAGATTTGAATGGGATTTTTGTTATTGCAATTCTAATACTAGCTAGGATTTGCCTCTGCACCGAGCAAGAAAAGACATGGGAAGGTTTTATGAAATTAAAAGACTCAAAATCTAAATTTATAAAATATTTCCACCATCCATCAAATGCAATGATAAAGTAGTGATGGTTGAAGGGTTATGATTTTCATAAAGTGTATACGGTATAGGACTACAAGCTAGTTTTGGGTGAGATCGTTTCATGGATCTCATTTCGTGAGACAAATCTCCTTTGATATCAATGTAAAAAGTGATAATGTTTGAGTAAAAAATGATGACGTAAGTAAAAGCATTGTCATTTTTTACTAAACATTATTACTTTTTTTACAAATATAAAATTTGGATAAAAATGAATTGTCCTACCAAAAACTAAAAAAAATTGGGTTTTCACACAAGTTTTTGTGTAGAACTACATTTTGTGTACTGGGGGTGCATTTAATTATAAACCCTCAACACCTTGAAGATTTTTATGTAATTTTATGCTGTTAAATGTTAACCCAGGTATAACTGAAAACTCACAAGTAGAAAGTAGAAGCGCTCGCTGTAAATTTATTCCAGATTTTACTGTTCCACTGCGCAACGGCAATTTTGGAATCTATAAATATATAATACACCTACGTGTTTCCTTTTTAATTTGGGCGGGAAACTTTGTGGTCCGTTGATCTGATTTCTTGATCATCATCATCACCATTCATTTTTTTTGTTGATAATTATGGTATGTTTTAATATTAATTCTCATTAATTTATTCCTTTTATCTTACTTAATTTTAATCATTGATTTATTATTGATGAAATTTGGTCCTTTGGATCAAATGATTAAAATTAGTAACGTTTTTCTCTTTTTTCTATAAATTCGAGTTTCTTGGTTGTCATTCTCATCTTCTGTGTTTTATCTCCCCTACATGTTCATTGTAATATATTTAGGTTTTTTGTTTTTATTTGTTCATATGTGTATAGGATATAATTATCTATATTTTTCATGGAGATGTTTCCACATTTTTTAAGATTTGTGTATTAGTTATTACTACAAGATTGAAGATTTGAAGAATCTTCGTTAACGCTTGGAGTTTTGCTCAACAGAAGATTGAAGATTTGAATAATCTTTGTAAACGCTTGAAGTTTTGTTCAACAGAAGATTGAAGATTTCGTCGTCATCTTCGTCAACTCTTGAAAATTTGTTCATGATATCATCCATTTTCTAGACTAATTTTAAATATTTCGATGTTATTCATAAAAATGTTGATTTTTTTTCTAGATACGTTAAATGTTTGAATCTTTATGTAAAAGAAATTGTAAATCTACTGTATTTCTATTTAAAGAATAGTCTATACATTTACACGTATATTGTTTTTTAGTTCATGTATTCAATCGTGTCTTATTAAATATTTTACTTTCGATTGTAATTTAATTGGAGTTTTATTTGCATTTATTTTTATAAGATATAATTATCTATATTTTTCTTGATTATTTTTTTGATATTTTTTAAAAAAATTCTAAATTTATCTCTTTGTTATTAGAAGATTGAAGATTTGAAGAATGGTCTTAACTCTTAAATGTTTGAAGATTTATACCTTTTTATATATATATATATATATATATATATATATATAGTACTCCGTATATCAGAAAGTTAAAAGTTTAGAACAATCGTTGTAAATTCTTGAAGATTTTTTAAGATGGGCTTTTCTACTGTGAGATAGGGGGTTCGCCCTGTCTTACAAAAGGCGTCCAATGAGAAGTTGACATGTCATTAAACTTCGTCATATGCGATCGCAGCAACAGTATAAAATATTTATTTTTTATAAAAAAAATTATAAAATTACTAAAATGTCCTTATAATTTTTTTTAAAAAATATATACATATTACAAACTTAACCTTGATAATCTCAAACAAATTTATTTTTAATGATAATTCAATTAAAAATGTTATCATATTTTTTATTCATAATCAAACCAATCTCACTGCCACAATTTTCATTAATGATAATCTCAAACAAATTTCATAATCAAACCAAAATCCCAAAATTTTCTCCATAATCGCAGGTTGAGCACTTCAAAAAAGTTGCCCTAGCAGCTATCTCCAACTCGTGGGCGAACTACCTCGAATATGCTACAAGGATCCCATGTCGACTCGCTTATATCTTTGGGGGTTCTGTGCGCGATTTTGAATCGCACACCCTAGATTTTCAGAAACTCAAGAGAGGGCTGCGAATAATTTATGGAATTTCAGATGGTGTTTCTAGACAATTTAACATAGCCATTAATGTCATTCATCTTTCAAGCTAAAATCCATCAAGAAGCCTCACTACTCAACTTAATTAAGAAAATAAATGCCTGCCCAAATCAATCCCAAAAATCCAAATTCAACAAAAAGAATTAACAGAAATTGAAAAATCAATGATAGTTTGGGAAATAAAAAAAATTCGCAATCGAATGAGACTTTGTATACAATAGAGGAACTGTAGCAAATGAGCGAGAATGGGGGCGGCGTGCTGGGTAGTTGGGGTGGGGGATGGGGGCGTCGTTCCGAGTAGTTCAAGAAGATGAATGGGTTAGTGTTGAGTGTTAATTTGATTTTAATTCAAATAATTTTGTAATATAATAGTAATTGATTTATATTACATGGAGTACTATTTAATGATATGCATTTTAACAGTAAGATTATTTATATCATTTCATAAATAATTTTTTTTATTTTAAATTAAAAGGTTATTTTTGCCATTTTATGTATATTAATTTAATTTATTAGTAAGGCGATTCAGTGCGATTGCATATTGCATAGAGCAAATGCACTAATGCGAAGTGCAATTATATAAAATAAATTTCATACGTGAGATCAACGATCCAATGGTATTTGAAGTATTGCTTTTTATAAGGCCCTGCGTGAGATCAACGATCCAATGGTATTTGAAGTATTGCTTTTTATAAGGTAGGGCGAAGGTTGACTTACCATAGAAAGACCCTTTTAAGATGTCAACCATTTGTAAAGTTTTTAAAATATTTTGGTGTTATTCATCAAAATATTGCAAATAAATAACTAATTATTGTGTTTTTGTTATTTATATGAATTATTATTAAAAAAAAATTCTTATTGTATATTTATTGTAATCATAAATCTTCGGATAATATTGAATGCTTGAATAATAATTATTCATTTGAATGATCATTCAAATCATACGTTATTCAATCACTTTATTGTATATTTATTGTAAACCTTCATTGATGATTATGACAATTATTAAATTTTTTTTATGACTATTATACTGTAATAACTAATATACTAACAATTGATAATTATTGATTAATTCTATCAAATATTATGTCCATTAGTTATTGCATAATTTAATTAAATTATTTAATATTTGTTTTACATGGGTTTTTTTTGGTTATATATTGACTTTAATTTTTTATTTTTTTTAGAAAAATCTGCAATTTTTCTAAATTATTGTTTAAATATTTTTGTTTCCATTTCTTTTATTCATTATTCTATGTTATATGTCTTCTATTATTTTAGCAAGTATTAATTTTGAATTTATTGTTTATTATCACTCAATATATTCGTGTCATTTGAATATGTGATATTTAAAAATGTTATAAATTCATTCATTCTATATATAGTTTGACTAAAAGTTTAAAATTCTCCTTAATTTTTTTTTTCTTATTTTAAGTAGTCTTATTTATTGATTGTTCTATTTTATCATATCATTTAATGATCATTTTAATTTTTAATATTCTTTATTTTGTTATTTTATGAAATATTCATAATAAATTTATTGTTTATTATCATTCCATATATTTGCTATTTGAATGTGATATTTAAGCATGTTATAAATGCATTCATTATTTATAGTTTGACTTTAAGTTTTAAATTTTTATTAAATTTATTTTTTCCTATTTTAAATTTATAAGTAGTCTTATTTATTGATTGTGTTATTTTATCGTGTCATTTATTAATCAATTTAATTTTAATACCTTTTCTTTTGCTATTTTAAGAAATATTCATTATGGGGTTTATTGTTTATTATCATTCCATATATTCGTGCTATTTGAATGTGATATTTAAACATGTTATAAATTTATCCATTTTTTATAGTTTGCCTTTGAGTTTTAAATTTCCCTCAAATTTATTTTTGCTTAATTTAAGTAGTCTTATTCATTGATTGCGCAATTTTATCGAGTCATTTAATGATCGATTTAATTATTAATAATCTATCTTTTGTTATTTTAAGAAATGTTCATTTATGAATTTATTGTTTATCATCATTCCATATATTCATGTTTCTTATTATATTATTTTAAGTAATTTTCTTTATGATTGATTCCAACAACTAATATAAAATGTATAATTATTGATTAATTTCATGAAACAATATGTCGACTAATTCTAACTTAATTTCATCCCATTATTTAATTCTATTATTTTTTACAGTTCACAATCACTTTTACTTTTGCTATTGATTGAATTCAATTTTTATTATTAATATTAAAATTAAATATTATCAAAATTTAAGTTGTTCTTAATGTTACTCATCTTTTATTAATGATGGGTAATGTTACTCATCTTTTATTAATGATGGGTATAATTACGTATGTCTTTTTCTTAAATTATTTTTTAAATATTCTATACATGTCTCATTTCTCTATAATTTAACTAAGGTTTTTAAAATTTCCTTAAACAATGCATTTTATAGGTAAACATAATTATAATCTCATTTTATTATTATTGCATGTAATCTTTCCATTTAATTTTTTTATTTATTTTTCCTATAATTATGCCTTTTTTTTGTAAAGTATATTCAAATTTTATTAAACATGTTATAAATTCATCCATTATTTATTGCTTGACTAAAAGTTTTAAATTTTTTGTTTTAAAGTTGTCTTATTTCTTAATTATGTTATGCTTTAATGCCTTTTAATGTTCACTTTACTTATTTTCCATGTATTTATGTTGTTGGAATGTACAATGTTATCTTTCCTTATAATCTGCAAATTATATTTATTAATAATCTAATCATAAGTTTTATTTTATTGTTTTTTATATATTTAATTACATTTTTCTCGCCTTCACGTTCTCATTTTTTAAAATATATTTCTCATATTTTTTCTTTAAATTGTCATTTGAATTTTATTACATATTCAATTCACAAAGTTGACTAAATTGCATTCATATTTTTAATATTATTAATCATTCTAATATTACTGATTTTTTTTATCTCTTTCGACTACTTTTTACAGTGACATAAAACTTCGATCAATATCATTATTAATTTTTTTTGGTAGTTGGAGGATTATTGATGCATTGTGATTATTTAATGATATATCAAATATATTATTATTCACCTTATTATTATAAGTTGTATGTTCATTATGTTCTGTCAAATGATCTTGAACTATTGGATAAAATGGTTAGTTCAATAATATTTTTTTACTTAATAAATTATACAATTCATATAATATTGATTTTATTAGAAGATGCCTTTAAGTTATGTAACTTTGATGAATAGTCTATTAAATTCTTCGTATATCTTTATTAACCAAATCGGATATGACTTGGACAATCAAGACATATTTATTTGAATAAAATTGATTTTTTTAAAAATGAATGAACGGACATTACGCAATTTAATGATTTGTGTCTTGGTTGTATATTTAGAGAATATATCAACTCCTAATATATTTAATGGAACCACCTTTGTTAATAGTAAGTAATATTTTTTATATTATATTTAAGGTTAATTGCAAAAAAAAAAAAAAAAAAAAACACCACTGGTAGGGTATTTATCGATTTTTTTTTTGCAATTCGATGCATATGTCTATTTTTTGACAATACATAAAATATGTGGATGTCGAAGCCGCATTGAGGCGCCACCCATATGTGCACGTAAATGTCAGTACTAACACCTTTTGTTTGATTTATGTTGTAACTTTTTAATTTTGTTGGCAATGTTTACATATTTTTCGAATAAATAAATATGTTTTGTAGTGATGATTTAAATTCTACGAATCTTCAATATATGTAATACTCCCTCCATCCACCAAAAGTAGTCCCATGGAGGGTGGACACAAGTTTTAAGAAAAAGGTGGATAAAGTAAGGGTATTATAGGGTATTGTGGGGTCAATTGTGAATAAAGTGATTGTTTGTGAATAAAGTTGATGGCAATTTGAGTAATTAAGTGATGGTTGAAGGGTGATAGTTTTCATAAAGTGTATGGGACTACATTTGGTGGACAAAGAATATAAGGTTAATGGGACTACTTTTCATGAATGGAGGGAGTACTATATATTTGTTGACATAATTTTTTTTTTGATAGTTTAATAATTTTTTTTTGTGGGATAGTGATGTTTTAAATCTTCTAATATGTAGTAATATATATTTTGTCAACGTTCAAACTCTTTGCTTACATTCAACCGAATTTTATGTTAATTAATAAATATTTACCTCAATTTATGTTATCTATATGAAAGAAATAAACATTTGTCACAACTTATGTCTTTTGTCATTGAAAAATATGTCATGACCAATATATCAATGAGATATGTAAATGCGTGAATTTTTAATATTCATTGACGTAAATATACTGGTCATATTTTATATACGTTTTTATTTTCTCCTTTTGTTATGTATTTTTTTTTTTTTTTTGATCTTAATGAAAAAAGGTAAAAGTAGGAGCAAGTTCCCCCAATGTTTTTTGTTCGTACACTTCTTTCAGATAATGTGTTGTAGTAACACTAGCAAATGAAATTTGATTCTAAATTTAATTTCGTGAGTTTGCTCAACCTTTGTTGGCGATGACATTTTGTTTACTGTAATTTAATAAACTTGGTCACACTCTAATCCATTTTTTTTGTGAAATATAATATTTATTTTAATTTTTAGTGTCATTCAACTCTTGATAATGTTGAAGACTAGAGGTGAAAATTAATCGTGCTTATGCGCAACAAAGATGAACGACTTAATGGTGTTCAGTGTAAAGTTGATGGAGATACTAAAATTGAAAGGAATTAGATGATAAATGGCTTAAAGGTGCGCATTGAGTTACTTAAGTATATATAAAGTAGTAGTATTTTTTTCTCCAAATTATCTTCAATATTTTTTTAGTTCAAATCGTTGATTTGTAATTAGTAACTCATCTTACTGTCAATAAACTTGCCGGTGCAATTTGTTGTAGGAAGATATCTTAGATCTGGACACCATCGTCAATGAATTTGCATGTGCAATTTATTGTAGGAAGGTATCTTAGACCTGGACACTGAGCACCATGATACTACACTATCAAAATATTGGTGAATATTCCTTGCATTGTTCAAGGTCCAAGAACTCTGAGTTCTGATTTTTTTTTTTTATTTGTTTATAAAGTAATGGTTAGTATTTTTCCTTTTGTTGTTAATGTATCTCCTATGACTAAGAAATGTAAAAATGATTTATTAAAAAATGAGTATTGTAAGAAAGATTCATAGATTTATTGTTATTCAAATTCAGTGATTCTTTCAATACTAAATACAAATCATCTAAAGATAAACTTTATCATGCTATATGGCAAAGACACATCATTCTAATTCAAAAATCCTCAATTCTTAATAATAGTAACTTAATTATTATTTTTTAAATCTTACATATATATCTTTAAAAAATGATAGAGACCGTTAATTTTTTTTCTCGTGTTAATATGTATATTGACATGGTATAAAATTAATATTTTAAGGAAAATTGTTTTATTATAGTAACCATCTTCTCTTTGTAAAACTTCATAACGGTGAAAGGTACAAATAATTAAATTAATTAATTTGAACCAATGTAAGTTTACGACAACATCATTTATTAAACTTGATGAAAGTCGTAAGATGTGTATGCTTATTCAATTTGGATTTATTTACATTCAATTTATTTGTTATTCAATTTTTTACGCACACTATCATAATTGTTGTTAACAATTTATTTATTTAACTCATAATTAATTAAGAAAAATAATCTTAAAATTTAATAATACATGTATTATTTTCATGATTTTTTATAAACTTATTATTCTAAATATTTTACTATTCGAATTTTTTTAAACACATAAATAGACCATGTAGATGACTTTAAGTCTAAGTGTATTATGAGGTACTATGAGGTCCACTTATAAATAATGTGATTATATAAGAATAAAGTGAACGCATTTTAAGGAAATAAGTAATAGTTTGAAGGATGATGATAAAAATATATTTCAATTTTAAAACATGTTTGAACGGAACAAAAATAAATATTTACATACAAAATTTGAACGGTTGAAATAATATTTTTTAATTATAATTGATGAGTGAGTCTCCACGGTGTGCACTTGAGTGCCAGACCACTCCTCAATTTTTTTAATTTTATTTATTTTTTGCATTTTTTTTTTAATTTTCGCACTTTTTTTTATAAATATTTTTTTAATTATAAAAATGTAAATAATAATTATTAAAAGTATAAAATTAATAATAAATAAAAGTGCAAGTAGTAGTACTAAAAAGTGTAACATTAATAACAAATAAAAGTGCAAGTAGTAACTAATAAAAAGTGTAACATTAATAACCAATAAAAATATGTGAAAATATTTTTCAACTACAATTCATAGCAATTGTCATTAACATTATGTGGTCGTTTTTATCAAATTGTTCAATTAAAAATAAAATAAAATTGGGGACAGATTCAAACCGTGCAATTCAACCTTATAAAAATGTTCATTTACTATATAAGTTGTTGACATACTCAATAATAAATAGTTTTCTTATATTTTTCAGTTATTGTGACTTACACTTTTTAGTAATATTGTGTTGCACTTTTGAATTATAATAACTTACACGTTTTACTAATATGGTGTTGCATTTTTCAGTTATACTCACTTGCACCTTTTAATAAAAAATGTGTTGCACTTTTCAGTTATAGTGACTTGCACTTTTTAGTAATATTGTCACTTTATAATTATATTGACTTACACTTTTTATTAATATTGTGTTGCAATTTTCAATTATACTGACTTGCACTTTTTTTATAATATTGTGTTGCACTATTCAGTAATATTGACTTACACTTTTTAGTAATATTGTGTTGCACTTTTCAAGTATACGCAATAGATTAAATTGAATCATGGTTGAAAAATATAAGTAGTAATATGATGTATTGTAAATTGTGTAATTGTAATTGCCTAATATTGTACTTAATTGTTAGATCAATAAAAAACAACAAATCAATTTAAATTATAAAAATCAACTATAAGAATGGTAAGAGAATAATACAAACATTAAGAATATTATTAGTTTATAATTAGAAAATTTAACCGTGAAAATAAAATTATTCTAATGATATTGTACTCATTTCACCCATAAAATTTGGAAGTAATTATATACATGCAAATCGAACCATTACATATTATGTGTATAATTTTTATTTTTATTTTTCAAAAATACATGCTTATTATTTTTGACTAAGATATAAAAATATTAAGTAAATCTCAAATAGTATATTACTAAACGAATTTTACTTTAACTTAGTAATGGTATATATTAGGTCCGATTTTAGCATATAATCTCAATACTTCAAATATCATACTAGAGTACTATATTTTACAACAATATAGTTGACCACAGAGGTTTATTGATTAATAATTTATTTTGATTTAAGTAGAGAGTAAATATTATATATATTTCCTTTAAAAAAATTAAATATCTTTACACTATAATTAAATTATTTAGTGATTAATTGATTAATGCAAATATTAAATATCTTAAAATAAAATTGATACCTTACAAATATACTTATAAAGTTGTTAAGATTTATACAACATTTTGGTAATGTGGACATTTAATTAATATAACTCCAATTTTATACATTTTATTAATGAAGACACTAATTATGAGTATAGTGTTAGCACGAAAGCACGTTGAATTTTTCTCTTATTTTCTTTTTCCCTTTTTTTTATTGTGATGTAGTATAAATCAATTATGTTTTTATCTATTTCATATAGATATACCAAATAGTCAGTAAATAATTATTATTAATAATAAATGTATAATTTACTCAAAATTATCATAGAATGAGTGGTTTATTATCATCAAATGGATCTCAACCAATGTTTGCACAATTGTACATTTACGATACTGAGAACAAAATTTCCAACATAATAAAAGTTGTTAGGTATGTATTTTTATTTTAATATTCAATTACATAATTTTTTCATATTTTTTATATTAATTTTATTTTTTATTAATAACATGTCGGATCTAAATATCAATACATTACATGTTGAAAAAGTAATGAATCTTAAAAATATGTTAGATGGTTATAATGTACTTGCGAAAAAGTTTCGAGAGGCTAGGCATAGATTTCTTGAAGGAAATTCTAATGTACGTGACTATGAGATTGATTGCTAAAAGGGAACATGATCCTAAAAGGTATAACTTACTTATTATGTCTGAGGTTGTTGCTGTGATTGATGGTGACCTTGATCAAACTCTTGGTAATCGTGATATTGTTGTAGAAACTTATGTAGGTGAACTTCAACGCATCACATAGTTGAATCCGTCCTATCTTAGTTTGCAATATTCACTTCTTTTCTCATATGGTGAGTATGGGTATAGAGAGAATATTCATTTTGCTACATCTGCGATGCATAGAGCTGGAACGCATAAGTCTATTAGTTTTAGTGAGTACTTTGCATTTTGACTTCAACATAGAAATAGTGATTACAATTTTATCTTCGAAAAAGCTCACTCAACAAGTTATTGTTGATGTCTATACTATGGTTGAGGATGGTAAACTTAAATACATAAGGACACATTAATCAAAGCTTCGTAGTGAAATGTATAGTGGTGTTCAGGATACAATTTAATTTATATGGTGAGACAGATGCACGTGCATTGGGAAAGCGAGTTGTTTTGCCACCTTCATTGACTGTAGGTGCACGCTACATGGTCCAAAATTATCAAGATGCAATGACAATTTTTAGATGGACCGGTTATCCTCAATTATTTATAACCTTCACATGCAATAAAAAATGGTCTGAGATTGTACATTTTTTAAAACAGAAAGGACTTAATCCTGAAGACCATCCATCCACATATAATATGTTGAATATTTAAGATTAAACTTGATAGATTATTAAATGATATTTGAAAGTAAAAAAATATTTGAGAATGTCAAAGCAAGTATTTAATTTTTTTTTAAATAATAATTTTATTGTCATTTAATAACATGTATTCACTACATTTTTTTTTTTTTTTTGTCATTTACAGTTATTTATACGATTGAATTTCAAAATCGCGGTCTTTCTCATGCATGTATATTGATGTTGATTTGATTTTTTAAAAAATTGTTACAATTTTCATCTGTGAATGATATTGATCGCATTATTTCTGTTGAGTTACCTGATAAGAAAAATGATCGAGAGTATTTTAATGTTGTTTGTGATTTAATAATCCATGGTCCCCGTGGTGCTGCAAATCCACGTTCTCCTTGTGTGACTGATGAAGGGTTCATGTACAAAACCTTTTCTTAAAAGATTTGTTTAAGAGTTTTCTATTGATGAAGATGGTTATCATATTTATAGGCTAAGGGATGATGGAAGGACTTTGAACAAGAAATGTCATGTTTTGGATAACAGACACATTATTCCTCATAATCGTTGTCTTCTTTTGAAGTATGGTGCACACATCAATGTTGAATGGTGTAATTAATCAAGATCCATAAAATACATGTTCAAGTATATGTCAACAAAGTACATGACCGTGTTACTGTATGTTTCTTTGAAAGTAAGGAACAGTCTGGTGGGAAAGCAGATTTAGATGAAGTTAAAATGTATTATGACCGTAGGTACATATCTCCATGTGAACCTGCTTGGAGAATTTTCGTATTTGAGATTAATTATATAAATCCACCAGTTGAATGTTTAAGATTTCATCTTCCTAATAAGTAGACTGTTTTATTTGGTAATGGTGCATGTTTAGAATCTATCTTGAAAAGACCATCGATAAAGCAAAGCATGTTCTTAGCTTAGTTTAAACTCAACAAGAATTCTTCTAAAACAAGCAATTTGACTTATGTTGTAATACCACAATTCATTGTATGGAAGTAAAAAATTAGAGAGTGAGTTAAAAAGAAAAGAGTTTTTTCAATCAGACGTTTTTGTTACGTCCCTCCTGGTTCCGGTGAGGCACATTACTTGAGTATACTCTTAAATGTAGTTCGTGGACCTACATCTTATGATGATTTGAAGAAACTCATTGAGTAATTCATCCAACATTTCGGGAAGCTTGCTTTGCTAGAGGTTTGTTGGACGATGATAGAGAGTATGTTGATGGTATGGAGAAGGTTAGCCTTTGGGCTTCAGCATCTTCGATGAGGTCTTTATTTGTTACGCTACTAACATCAAGTTCATTGGGTCGACCTTATGAAGTTTGGGAAAAGTGTTGGAGACATCCGTCTGATGATGTTCTTTAATTATAACAGAAGAAGTATTAAGTATTTTCCAGGTATGTTTAATTATTTTCGTGTCATAATTTAATTTCATTATAATTATTCAACTTCACTAATATGAAAGTTATTTTAATTTAGTTGGTCAATTAATTACTTTAAATTATTGGTGATTTATTGAGAACTATAATTGATTGAATTATTTCACATAATTTAATATTAACCTTAAAAAATTAAAATTTTAAGGATAAAACTATTTTTTTTATTATAATGAATTGACTTTAAAGTTTTTTTTTATAATTTTGATTTTAAGAATAGAAAAAATTAGATAATTTTTTTACTTATCTTATCAATATTATCTAAGAAAAATGTATTTAATAAAAGATAAAATTTTAAATTAAAATTTGATTTGAATATGTAGTTCTTATGTATATTTTTTGGGATAGATAAAATATATCTTAGTGTTTATTAATTATCTAAATGAATAACATTTGAAATCAATTTATATATCTAAATCAATAATAATTATATTTATTGATGGAAAATATTCATATATTTATATTAAATTATTTGTTCATACTATTTTAATATGTGAAATTATTTTTGTTGAAACATTAAATGTAAATATTTAAATTATATTTATAATAAATAATAAATAATAATTTAATTTATTATATACTTATTTATCATATCAAATATAAATGTCGATTTAATTCTAAATTTCAATTGTTTTGCATAATTTATCACTAATTTATTTATGAAAAAAAATCAAATATTATATGTTAATTTATTTTATAATAATAATGTAACTTTTATATGCTTATTTATTAGCTTAATATAAATATTTATTTAACTCTAATTTTCAATTACTTTGCATAAATTTATCATTCATTTATTTATGAATAAATAGAATTTTATATTAAATTATTTTAGCGTAATTAACTAATATCATTTTAATTTTTTTAAATTCTTAGTATAATTAAAGATGACAGATGATGAAATCAAGAGTTGTTATTTAATAGAAATTGATAATATGTTGCAGACTCTTAGTAAGTCTTTGCACGATTTTGAAGGCATGTCGATGGTAAACCATGATCCGAATTTTTCATCTAGAAATAAATTGATTTTGAATGAATTTGCATACAGCAAATCAAATTTGAAGTTAGAGTATTAGAATTTAATTAGCAAATTAATTTAGTGATGAACATCATGGTGTGTATGATAGAATATTTAGGTATATACATTCAGTCTGGTAAGAGTGGTGTGTTTTTTTATTTATGGATATGATGGTGGAACAGACAAAACTTTTATATGGAAGACTTTGTCAGCATGTTTGAGATCTAAGGACAAGATTGTAATTAATGTAGCCTCGAGTGGTATAGCTTACCTCCTTTTTGGTGGACGTACTGCTCATTCCATATTTTCCATTCCAATTGATGTTACTGAAAATTCTACATGCAATATTCATTAAGGAAGTCCTCTTGCTGAGTTGTTGATTAAATGTGGTCTTATAGTATGGGATGAAGCGCCAATGATGAAGATATATTGTATTGAGGCTCTCGATACAATTTTGAAGGATATTATGCAACTTATAGATCCTTTATTATCTGAACTGCCTTTTGACGGTAAGATTGTTTTGCTTGGAGGTGATTTTCGTCAGATATTACCCGTTATTCCAAAAGGAACGAGGCAGGATATCGCTCACGCTACTATCAATTCATCTAATTTGTGGAATGATTGTACTCTTCTGAAACTTACTAAGAACATGAGGTTGCAAACCCTGAGATTTAATGAAGTTGACATGAATTAATTCTTTTTCTTAATGGATATCATCTATTGGAGATGGTAGTATAGGGTCAGAAACTAAGTACGGATGTGATGTACAAATTTCTGAGGATATTCTACTAAAGTATGGTGATGATCCTATTTCTACTATTGTTGATAACATTTATCGTGATTTTAAGAATATGGTGGATAATAATGACTATTTACAAAATAGAGTTATTCTTGCACCCACGTTAGATGTTGTTAGGTCAATAAATGAACACATGATTCATTTAAATAAAAATGAACCACATACTTATTTGAGCTCTAAAAATCCTTGCAGATTTGATATGAATATTGATAATTTGGCTAATGTCCATACTCCTAAATTTTTGAATAGTTTGAAGTCTTCTGGTGTACCTGATAATGAATTGAATTTGGAAGTTGGAACAACATTGGTGTTATTGAGAAATATAGATCACTCAATTGGGCTATGCAATGGAACCATGTTTGTTTGTTTTTTTTTTTTTTTAGTATCTTTCTCTTTATATTTTTATTTATTTTCTATCGTTTAAAATGTTGTGGAGTATTTGTTTTATCTATAAATTTATAATATAACATTTTGTTCTTATAGTAGGTTGGCTATAACCAGGTTGGGTGATAAAGTTATTGAAGTTAAGGTTCTAATTGGAAGTAGTGGTGGACAATTGGTTTTGATACCGCGACTTATATTGACACCTTCTGATTCTAGATTACCTTTCAAGTTTCAACGTATAGATAGTTTCTGTTGATTGTGTCATATGATATGACTATTAATAAAAGTCAAGGGCAATGTTTTTTCATGTAGATTTTTTTTTAAAAGTCTATATTTAGTCATGGTCAATTATATGTACTTGTATCTAGAATAACAAACCGTCATGATTTGAAGATCCTATTATATCATGATAACAAGCATGATTGTAATATCACAAAGAACGTAGTGTTTCATGAAGTTTTTAGGAATGTATAAATTAAATAATAATTTAATTTTTAATTTTTATTATTGATATTAGATCATTTCATTATTTAATTGAATGTAATTTACATAACCAAAATTAATGTAATATTCTTCGACACTTTATAGTAATTTAATCATTTTATCATATCATAAACATACATATTTTATATATATATATATATATATATATATAGTATATGTGTGTGTTAACTTTTAATTTATATAGTATAAGACATTATATATATATATATTAATAATATAAATTAGTGATATTTTAAAATGAATACACGGTGACACTATAAAAAAAATTAAAATATTTTTGACATATTTTAATATATTTGGCCGTGCGTCAGCACGGGTGCCTGCCCTACTAGTTAGGTTAAAGGGGAGAACAAGGAATTCCGGAGTTGTTTGAATTCTTTCAAATTGTAATTGCACTTCTTCTCAAGAATGGCGGGAGCTCCAAGATTAGTTGATTTATGCTTAGCTACCATTGCAGATGAACTTCTCCAGAGTAAGTATTAGTAGCTATTGTTTTGTATTTCTATCAGAGATGAGAATTACTACATTTCTATGGGGTTTTATCTTCTGGGAGAAAATAATGCCCTTCTTGCTTTCTTTCTTTTTTTGCTGGTTGCAGGGGATAAAGATCACGATATTTTTCCAGTTATTTTTGAGCTTCCATCGGAGTTGTTCGATGCCTTGTTGCCGCACTTGCCTCCGTTTGCATTGCACAAGTTGCAACAAAATTTGTGAGTTCTTATTTTTTGGGGCAAAACTGTAGAATTATTCATAAACAGTGAATTTAATTCATGGAAGAAAGAAACATACAAGGATGAATCTGTATAAAGTATTATGATAACATAGAATAATTATTTTTCCCTTACTTTTTTGTGCTCTTTTCTGGACAATGGAATGTAAAGAATTAAGGATTATTTTTAGTTTTTTGTGAACCCATTTCTCATAATCTTATTCGGTGTCATATTAGAATGCAGAGTGTGAATAACTTTCCATTTTTCTGAATACAGGCCAGTTAATTTCAGGGATGACTTTGAATGTGCTTATGATGACAATAGAAGCTGTCGAAAACGTAGAAGGTTGGCTGGAAAGGTGTATTTGATATTGCACAAGTGTACTATTTCATATTTTTTGGAAAAATAAGTTGCAGAAATATCACCATGATGTTGTTGCTTTCACAGACAAAGCATTTTAGATACGGCATGGTGTGCACTGTACAAAACACGTTGGCCTGGTAATGATGAGCAGAAGCAAGCTGTAAATTGGTTGAATAAGAATGAAGAGAAGACGTATGAAAATAGGGATTGGCAGCAAATGTACTGGGAGGCACATTTGCAAGAGTATGATCAATGCTGTACAGTTAAAGTGTACAATTTTCTTTATCTGTGATCAATTATTAATTACAAAGATCATGTCATGCTCTTATTCAGATGTGTGGATGCTGTAGCAGAAACAGCTTTGCTGCCATCTTATGATGGTTCTATTGGGGAGATACAAATTCCAGGTCAGTTTTATAATCTTTCTCCATTTGATTCGTATTTATTTCGTTGCTGCTCAGGCTAGGCAGAAACTTAAATATAACAGAGAAGAATCAGACAATATGTGATGGTTTTTTTTTTTAGTTTTTACAGAACATAATTGTTCTTATCACTACTATTTTTCCTCATGCATCATTTCTTGTGTTATTAAAATGTGACAAGGATAAAACTGTGAGAGCATTGGATATTATGTTGTAAACTTGACTGCCAGAACATTTATCACATCTTATCTCAAGATGTTATTTAAATCGCTCTTTATATTTGAAGATTGTAAAACATAATCTTTTTATGAGAGTTATCTGTAGAGAACAAAGCCTGAATGAGTTTACATGTGTTTATGAAGATGTTACACTGGGACACATTGGTTGCAAGGATCATTTGAGATCCAACCCCAGCAAATTCGCTTATCACTGCCAGCAGTTTGGAGTTTATGCCAGGTAGCATAGGATAAATGCACAAACCATGCATAACAAAGTACTTTACTCAATTTCCGTCAAAAAAAATATATATTTACTCAATTTGGGCAGATTCATTTTCCATGTTTTTACTCAAAGCTGGTTATAAACAAGCATACAGTATGTTACTGTATGTATTTGTCTTCTTGGTCTTTTCTTGTGTTTAATTAATGCATCTTTCAACTAATATAAGAATAATCGATTTTGTTGAGTGGCATTTGTTTTTGTTGCAGACATCTAAGACTTCCAAATGCATTATGTTCTGCAGAAACTTGTGTAAGTTGCAAATTCCTTTGGTTATGGGTCAAATGAGCCAGGATTTCCTTTTATGAATTTTTACTTTTGGACACTGGACTTTGATATATGATGTATCCTACATTAGCTAATCTATGTGGTTGCAAGAGAAATTCCTTTAAGAATAGATTCAGTTTTTTTTTCCTGAATCAACTTTTGAGCAAACCTTCAAGTCTATGATGTAACTTTTTAGAAATTGCTTTATTTGTTAATGTGACATATAAACTTGTGTAGATGATCCATATCCAGCACATGTCTTTTAGAATCTTTACATTTTATTCCTTTTCTCTTTGAATGTTACGGTGTTACAGGACTTGTTACAGAATTGTAAGTTGATCAACCTGGAAGTTCAATGGATTAAATACATTGACCATGTGAGTTTCTTTTTTCCTTTTGTTTAATTGTTTCTTAATCCATCTCTGTCATGAAATTAATTTTAATAACATAAAGAAATAGTGCAATAATGTAAAAGCTGCTGTTCTCATGCTTGCTCTAGTGATCATGCATTTTCTTCATCAACAATATCTGCTAGTTAATTTTCTGAAGCATTTTCTGATCTACTTCTGATGATTAGATCCAAAACAGAATTAGGTTAAAATAGCATGTATATTTAATTCTGTTTAGATATTTAGAATGACTCAAGACCTAGAGTTATTATTTCCAAATGCCAATAAAATTATGATATAATATAATTCAATCTTACTCTTTTCTAGTTCATGATTTTCTGTCTCATTTGGACTAGCTGGAATCCCACTTTATGTCAGCACTCAGCTTGAACAATTCATAAAATTTCCTGGTATTGGCTGCATCCCTGGTTACGAATGTTTTTAAAAATAATTGCAATCTTTTCTCTCTCCTGTGCAATAAAGATTATCCAAGAATAATCACTCTTTTTTTATGCAAGTATAGTTTCCATATGCCATCACATAATTGAGGTCATCATTGTGCACATGCAATATGAAATTAATTGGTGAATTAGTGAGTTTCTCGTATTTTGTCTGGTAATTCTGATTTGCCCATTTCCAGGTTGAAGGATTATGTAAACTTCTGAACCAGAATAGTCAGACATTGAAATCAATTGAATTTATCCACTGCAAGCTTTCTTCAGCTTTCGTCAATGCAATTTGTGATTCACTGCACATGAAGGGTCTCCAAACTCATGGAGTAGAACATTTCTCAATCAAGAGATCAAGCATTTTCCAAACTGATTCATCTCACATACCGATTGGACTTGCATCATTCTTAACAACTGGGAGGTATGCTCATTTATGAAATGGTGTTATTTTAGATATATATAATACAGTCACATTCCTCTCTTTGTGATACGAAATAAGGATCACCACCAATTTTGGTTTGCCTAATCTTCTGACTTGTTGATCTTACAGTTCTTTCTACACATATAAATGCATCATGATAATTTTCTTCTAGAGATATTCTGTTTTCTTTTAAATTGTTAAATCTGTGGGGATCTCTACAGTCTAAGTGCTTCATTTGCTTCATTGTTCATATGAACTACTTTCATGGTCCATTATTGGTTTATGGTAGCCTAACTTCAGATGCCATTGGATGAAGGATCATTATGTGTCGACTAGAAGTGATATTGTTAATAATGATACACATAAAATGGCTGCATATCCTAATATCATCATACTTACGTGTATTTATTCACTCAGACATTTTGCAACAATATATTCAGATGCCATTGGATGAAGGATCATTGTGTGTGTTTTTTTTTTCTTTCAAATAAATCGTAATGTAGATTTTGTGGCAGGTCCTTGCATTCATTCACCTTATGTGATGACCACCTGGGGCGAAATTTCGCTAGAGGGATTTTTAATTCCCTACTCAATGCTTCAACTACTATCTCCACGCTAGACCTCTCAGAAAATAATGTTAGTTGAGCGAACACCTTTGATTGTGTTTTATCTTGCTTTTTTCTCGACTCTGGTAATATCATAATTTTTTATGTTATTTCAGATCTCTGGATTCCTTTCTCAGCATCGATGGAGATCATCAAGCTGCTCACTAGAACGAGACAAGTCATTGCAATCAATACGAGTGCTCAACTTAAGGTAATAAGTCTACCTAAAGTCTTATGTTCATTTCTGTTTAGAGGGAAAAGTACATTCGTTGCAGAATTATTGAAACTGATCAAAACAAAGAACAGAAAAGTCGATGCCGGATTCATCTCACTAAAATGTATAATTTTTTCCTTGGATCTAACATGCTCAACTCTCTTTGTAGCTTCTGCAGGAATATCAAAGTAGCATGTAAATTAACCTACTTTTCTGTCTGATGTATTTTTTACCCATTTGTCGTTATCCGGTAGACTACTAGGTTCTTTGTTAACTTTAATTATATTATCTGATAAGGTTGATAGGTAAGAATATGTTTTTTTATCATAGAAAACCAGAGGAGTGTGTGCCTTTGCTTAACTAAATCAGACAGCTAATAATATCGTTAATGATTTTGAATATACCATGAACAAAGTGTGAGAAAGCTGAAGTTTTTATAGTTTTCCTAATGAAGCATAATTGAGTAGTGAATCTATTCAATGAAAGTTGAAATAACTACCCTTAGCCTGGTAAAAAGGATCATAAGCAAATTATTCCTAGTGAGGGTTCTTTAACAAAACATCCAGCAAATCTTTTTTGTAATTTTTACATATGAGAATGTTTTCCACAATGCAATAAAAATTTTGATTTATATTTGGTGCATTAGATTTATTTTGGTCTAAATTCCAGGTGTTGTAACTTAGTACGAGAGGATGCATTCCCTCTCAAACAGGCTCTGCGTCACATGCCTTATTTGCAGAATCTTGATTTGAGTGACAATTCAATTGAGGATGGAATTGGGTTGGTTTGCCTTCTCTTTTCTCCAATTATTTAATAGCGTGTGATTTCACTGGACCCTTTAGATTCAGACACTATACGTACAAGTTTTACTGATAAAAAATGTTCTATTTTATTTATTTATTCCAGGAGTCTGATCTCCTATTTTACTGAGATCTCGGGCAGAGACTTACCCTTTACTGATTTGAAGCTTGAGAGTTGCGAGCTTACTTGTAACCAAGTGACTGAACTTTTAGGAGTTCTTTCGACTATGAATAAACAACTTGATCTGCTTTCGATTAAAGATAATAGGCTTGGCAGGTACAGTGGCAGATAAATATTGTCCAAGACCTTTTAATTTCCTTATCAGTAATCTCATAATTATTGGCTCTCTCCAGTAAAATAGGGGCACCACTAGGAAAATATTTGTGCTGCGGTATTATTGCCCTTGATGTTGGGGATATTGGACTTAGTTCCTTTGGTTTTCTCGAAGCAATGGAGCAACTATCAAAGGAATTGAAGATTGCTTACATAAATATAAGGTCCACCTTGATATCACTTTCTTTTCGACTATATTAGGTCTTTTTATCACCTGAGTGACATTTTAATGAACTAATTACAGCAATAATAAAGGTGGGATTGAAGCTGCAAAGTTCATTTCTAGCCTTGTAAAACATGCTCCCAACATCATTGCAATTGATGCAAGATATAACTTGATGCCTATGGAATCGCTATCAGAAATATCCTCTGGCTTGAAAGCCTCAAAAGGTGACTGAGATCTCTATAGTGTAATTTGGTAATGTGCTCAACTGTGCAAGTCTTTTTCCATGATCTGTTCTCAAATGTTGTCGTTTACAGGGAGACTGGAGCATCTGGACTTGGCTGGGAATATTTTCTGCAATCAAGTTGCTGAGGCAGAATCCATTTTGGCTGAATATCGAACCAACGGACAATTTGCCCTTAATGTATCATTATCAGCTGCTTCAAATGCACCATATGACAATGATCCTTAGGCAAATTACAGATTCACATCTTGACTAAACTACTTTTACAGTTAGATTACAGAAGATCTCACTGCACCTGCTAGGTCCATGTCACTTACTTTGGCTGTGCGATATGCTGATGTTATCAATTCGATTGTTCTTCAGGCAAGTTGCTATTCTCTTTGTAGCTCTTATGATTTTATAGGTTGTACGTCGGTATTAGATCTCTTCTGGATGCATAGGTGGCACAGAAAATGTTGTCATTTTTTATGATGGATCTGGTTAAATATCCATATATACAAAAGGGCATGAAGTTTTCAGACATATATATTTGATAATATTTTAAGATCCTCTCATCAAGTCAATTTCTCCACCTGCAATTATATCATGAAAATGTGAGATGCTAGTTGGAGGCAAGGACGAACATATCCCAAAATATTCCTGGTATTTTTGTGGTCACTGATATCGATACAGGGGACAACAGAATCATTCGATATTTCAATGTGTTCACTGTTCAAGAGAATTTGTTCATAGTTTATGAATTTAGTTCAGATATTTTATATGAGAAGTAGGATAATAGGCTAAGGCTGCAATTTTTCTTGTGTTGTAATGATTGTTCTCTTATGCAAAGTAATGATGCTTATGCATAATACTTATAAACTAATCAGAAATCAGGATAGCCAACCTGTAAAGGCCCCTCAATCAATTTATAACTAATGGCAGTTATATACCTAATAAAAATTGTCCAAAAGGAATGTGAGATAATAAAGCAAACTCAAAAGTGGCAACTTCAATGCTTGTATTAATTGGGTTGTGTCCAAAGTTAGTGGTTGGTAAACTATCTTAGTCATCAAGTTTGGTCTTCTTTCAGGTTTCATTAGTGTATAATTATGCCTTTGGAAGCTTATCCTTATTAACAAACATGCTAAAGTGTTATGCCATTTCTTGGTGAAACTAGTAATCATTCATGGTTGGGTGGATCTTGTCATCAAGATAACTAGTTTTGTAGATGTTTCTACTGAGTGAAGTGTATATGTTTCTTTCGGGATTTAGGTGTACGTTGAAAATCGTGGCTTTAAAATTATGTGATTTGAAATCTTCGATTAATAGGAGAAGTGTGTGTTTCGTTTGAGTTTTTAAGTAGGAGATAATTTAATAAATATGATTCTTTTGACATGAGTTTAAAAAAATATTGATTGATTATGTATAACATAAATGTGTAAAGTAAAAACTGAATGATGTATTATTGTATTGAGAGAATACATATTTTCATTTATAAAAGAGTGCATATTAAGTTTGGATGAACAAAAAAAAGATAGACTTATATTGAATGTGGGATTTGAAATCTGAAATTTGAAATCTGTAACTTAAATGGAACGGAAATCGTAAAGTCGTAATCCAATCGTGTGAATTCCGAAAGAAACATACTAGAGTTTTAATACGCTGATTTTTTATGGAACCCATCGGTATAAACTACTCGTACCTTGCAATAATGTACAATTTTATAGTATTGTTTTTGTGTAATTGTGTTTATCGATCGATACTAGGAGTATTAGTTGGTGGAATTCATACGTATAAATTAATTAAACTGGCTTTGACTAATAATTTGATTCATGGGGTCTTAATTTAATCATATTTTAAAGAGAATAATGATTCAAATACAAAGATACTCCTTCAGAATATATAATTTGATTTATGTTATTAATTGCGAAATGTTTATACTGTTGTAATCTACCGTAATCAAGTTGTATTTGTTACGTCGGGTGTCCTTTCAGTCGAACATGTTTTTTTTTTCTTTTTTTAATTTACAATTCGATACAAAAACTTTTAAACAATCACAATTCAATATACAGACTTTTTAAATCAAAAAAAAAAAAAATTTATAATTGAAGAAATCAGAATTGAATAATGAAATTTCGTAAAGTCTTGCGTTCTTAGGCATGTTGGATCTTCAACCCAATTGCAAAATAAGCAATTGGAATTGTAGAAAATGGTTTTTTTTTTTTTTTTTAAATAATTTTGTTGCAAAAATCAAAATTGCAATATTAACATTTTCATTCCTGTTTCATATCAATCATAAAAATAATTATTTACGTATTATTCCATTCCGTCATAATTCAATTCAACCGCACTAATCATACCATATGCCAATCTCGTGTCATTCGTTTGCCTAAGTTTCCCATCTATTTAACATATGCCAATCTCGTGGCATTCGTTTACCTGAGTTTCCCGTCTATTTAATACTTCATATGTCCACAAAAAATGTGTCACTATTTTTTATACATGTTTATAAAAAAATTTGTAAAATAACGTCTAAAAATACTCATTTTAATAAAGTATAAAATATAGTACTCAGAAGTTAATTAGAATATGAAAAGAGTGGGTATATTTTTTTTTTAATAAAGTAAGATATATTTATTTAATTATATTTATAAAAATTATGTGCTAAATTGGATAAAAATGAAAAGTATTACATTAAGAAAAAAATTATGTGTTAGATTTGAAAAAAATGAAATGTATAGGTATAATTCAATTAAAAAGAAAAATATATGTTAAATTTAATAAAAAAATGAAAAGTATAAATTAAAATTGATGATTTAACATAAGTTAAATGAATTTAATTTAAATTCCTCTTACATTAAAAATTTATAAATTCCACATTAATTTTATCCACCTTTACTAGTTCAAATAAATTTTATGCATGTGGATTAGTTTTTTTTTTTTTGGACTTATTTTTGAACTCCATTACACATTAATTTTATCCACCTTACCATCAATCTAGCAAAACTCCTTTCTCTCTCCTCCATTTCTCTCTCTCTCTCTCTCTCTCTCTCTCTCTCTACAGTTCACACTTCCCCTTTACTCACTCTCCCTCCCCCCGCAGATCCGATCGCCATTATCGCTTCCTTCGAAATCGGTGAAGTATTCCTACCGCCGCTGTCATGGAGGAGGCCCTAGAGTTGGCGCGTGCGAAGGATACCAAGGAGCGGATGGCTGGCGTCGAGCGCCTCCACCAACTCCTCGAAGCTTCTAGAAAGACCTTGTCCTCGTCGGAGGTCTCGTCACTCGTCGACGTCTGCTTAGATCTCTTGAAGGACAACAACTTCCGTGTCTCTCAGGGCGGTCTTCAGGCACTCGCCTCCGCCGCGGTTCTCTCCGGCGAACACTTGAAGCTTCACTTCAATGCACTCCTTCCCGCTGTCGTTGAGAGATTGGGTGATGCCAAGCAACCGGTTAGGGATGCTGCGCGGAGGTTACTGCTTACGCTCATGGAGGTCTGTTTTTCAATTGTTTATTTAGTTTTTAAATGCCTACTCATTCTGTAAATTGAGGGTTTTTATTTACCCTGTATTCTTGGCCGCAACTTATTTTGTACTTGTGACTTCAAATGTGTTATTTGGGGACTCTTGAGCGTTCCCATTTTTATTTTAATTGAATCCTAATGTAGAATTTATTGCGTCTGGTGAGCGACACGCCTGCATCTTGTTTGGATTGTAGTGTTCCGAATTATGTATGGTCGAATTTGAAAGGTTGCTAGTAGATCCATGATATTGTATATTTCCATTCGTAACCCGTGGGGTAAAAATTCTGCAACATAAGATACTAAAATTTGCAGAGTTCCCCAAACTCATACTGTTTTTTTGTATCTCATTCTATTCTACGATGACATTACTTACTTATGAGTTTTAGGCTACATTAGGCTCATGGAAAGGTAGGTGGGTGGGTGGGTGGGACGGATGGTACACTTGTTCTTTTGGAGAATAATTCCAACGTTTAACCCCTTGAATATCCCTGTAAATTCGCAGAACTTCATAATATAATGCTACTTTTGCCATTCTCATCCCCTATGTTTCCCGTTCTTGTTCCCAGGTTTTGCCAATTTTCCTTCTGAGAGCGTTACTGTTAAAATGTTTAAAGGTGTTTTTATGCCCTGTAGTGCCCCTTGATAAATTGTTATTGTTATCATATTTTTCTTGTCAAAATTCTAATTTGGATTGTAGCAACTTAAGAAACTACCAACCTGACTTAGAAATAGTCATTCCAGTCTAATCTAAATGAATTGATGCGACTTTGTATCATTTAGTCCTTTATCAGTTCAATATTCTTATGCATTTATAGCATTATAAAGACAAAGTTTAAAAGCTCCTGCAAATTGTCTGAACTAAATGAATTTGATGTGACTTTGTATCATGTAATTAATGCCTTTAACATACTCTGATGGGCACCACATTTTCATTATTCAGTTTTAATCATCTTATGCATGGGAGACCGGTTGATAAATACTATAATATTCATGCTGAATAATTAGAATGTTAACTTTGTTGCAGGTGTCTTCACCAACAATCATTGTTGAAAGGGCAGGATCTTATGCTTGGACACATAGAAGCTGGAGAGTTAGAGAGGAATTTGCTCGTACAGTCTCATCAGCTATTGGCCTGTTTGGTTCAACAGAATTACCTCTGCAACGTGCCATTCTTCCACCTGTATGTTGGTTTCATTTATTTTTTAGTGATGCAAGCTTACATTTTACAAGGACACAAGATTTGATCAGCATGCATGATTACCTTAAAGATAATTTGTGGCCTTGTGTGCTGTCTTCTTGGATCAGATTTTGCAGATGTTGAATGATCCAAATCCTGGTGTGAGGGAAGCATCTATTTCGTGTATTGAGGTTAGGAAAATGCCTGTTACCTTTAATTTTTTTACCTATACTCGGAATGGTTGTCATTGATAATTACTACTGATGTTAATTTACTAAAAAATTACTACTAATACTAGTACTGCCACCAGTTTCTTATTTCTAGTAGTTGCAAAGGATGAACATGCCTATTTCCTTTAAGAGAATTAAACTAAAGAGTAAACTTGGCTTGTTATTTGGAGTCTTGACAGTTGACATAATCAATATAGAATAACGTTGACAGCTTCAGAAAACCGATTGAATTTTGGATGCACTAATGTATGCTTATTAAGGTTGGTTTGATTGGGAAAACAGTAGTTGCTAGAATGCTTATTCAGTATGTTTGAGACCGTTGTGTCTTTCAAAGGACGTGCTTCTGATAGATAAATATTGCCTTGTGAAAATGGGAATACACCACAGCTATTTGCTGGTAGCCATCTTGGTTTCGAACTGAAGCCTTTACTTCTGATAGATAAATAGCTATGTTTTTCTAGTTGAATTGATGGGGGTTGGTTGTGTTCTACATTGGGCTCTTAACCATTGGCTCAAAGTTGGTGAAGTTTAGGGGTCTTAAATTGGGTTGGCAGCATGAATTTACGGTTTTCAACTCACTATTTAGGATTTGCCATAAAAACAGTCATATTAGTATTTCAAGAGTCTCTACTTTGGGCCTTTAATGTGCGAACTGACGTTTTTCTATCTCCACATAAGTTTTTGGAGTTCTTATTTTGAGAATATTCAGCTGAGCTAATACTACACAGCATTCTGTAGCTCGAATGACCTCTAATTAGCATAGTCCCTTCAGATCAACAATTCATTTACCTCATTTTTTTGTTTATCTTTGTTTTTCTTAGGAAATGTATTCTCATGCTGGGGCCCAGTTCCTTGAAGAATTGAATCGACATCATCTACCTACACCAATGGTAATTCTTTTGCATATTTGTGTTTGTTATGTGCTGATCAAAATAGAGCTCAATGAATTTCTTACTGTTATTACCCCCCCTCTCTAGCTATCCAATATGTTACTTTTAACATAAAGAACTGTAGATTGTCTGAAATGTTTCTCAAGTGCTCTTTGTATAACATTGGCTGCAGTTAAAAGATATTAATGCCAGATTAGAAAAAATTGAGCCGAAGGTTCACTCTTCTGATGGTATGGTGAGCAATTACTCATCTAATGAGGCTAAGCCTACAAACCTTAATTCCAAGAGAAGCAGCCCCAAGGCCAAAAGCTCAGCACGTGAGGCGTCTCTCTTTGGAGGTTAGTGGTGATGGAGAATGGTATAACTACATGTTATTTTATTTTTTTGGTAACATTTTATAGTCATCAAGGTGTTCTTCTGTATAAATTTATAAGTAATTAACACTGTATTGAGTCCTTGTAAGTTTGGGAACATATTGAGAAACGACAAAAGTTTATTTACATCAACAATCAATAACTTCCGTGCTTTGACTTTGAGCAGCTGATGGTGATGTCACGGAGAAACCTGTTGAACCTATTAAAGTATATTCAGAAAAAGAGCTTATAAGGGAGTTCGAAAAGATTGCTTCTACCCTAGTGCCCGATAAAGATTGGTCTATTCGTATTGCAGCCATGCAGAGATTTGAAGGCCTTGTTATTGGAGGTTTGTTGATTACTCAACACAATTCAAGTCCTTGTGCCTATTCTTTTTTCAAATAATGTTTACTGGTTATGACTTTCATTCGTGTCTTTCTTGTCCATAACATAATGCATATAAGAGAGAGCAACCTGATAATATATTGAAAATAGAGCTCTATACATGGGTTATAGAAGCATGTAGTTCTTTCTATGATAAATAATTTAGTAATAACATCCGTCTAGTTATTACTTAAGATTGTGTGCTAAGTATTTACAAAAATACTTGCTATATTTTGTCTTGATCATTCAGGTGCAGTTGATTACCCTTGTTTCCGTGGACTTCTAAAGCAGCTGGTTGGTCCTTTGAGCACACAACTATCTGATCGGCGATCTAGCATTGTGAAGCAGGTGTGGCCCTAGTAATTGCATATCTATTCCCTCTCTGAGATCGATAACTTGTATATTACACAAAGGAGACCACAATGAGTTGTTACGTGTTTACTGTAATACACAATCATTTTCATCATCTCTATTTGTGAAAAATATACTACATCTGAAATAAATGCATATGTATCCTGTAACTCCTGTAGTCCTGTTGAAGTCTGCTCTAGTGTCAATGATGTTTTGTTTCATGAGCATTGTTTCCATCTTACACATAGCATTTATCTTTGTGGAAGGTCTCCCAATGTTACCTGTTTTATCATGCTTGAAAAGTGCGAATGGAAATAATATGTTTTTTTGTTTTTTTTTTTGTGCTGAATCCATTCTTTGGGTGACACTTCAACAACTTCATTCTTCCTAAATTTAATATAGCCGAATTGTTAATAAATTGCTCTATGTTTTTAGCTGAAGTTTTTGTCCATGTGCTCATTTTTTGTTTTTTCCAGGCTTGCCATTTATTATGCTTCTTATCTAAAGATCTCTTGGGGGATTTTGAGGCATGTGCTGAGATGTTTATTCCGGTAAGAACAGTTCCTGTTTGTAGCTGTAATGACTCTCATAAATATCCTTGCCTCTCACTTTTTACCCTGTAACTTAGGTCCTTTTCAAGCTTGTTGTCATAACAGTGCTTGTAATTGCAGAGTCTGCCGATAACTGCATAAAGACGGTAATGCTCTTACTTTCGATTCCTTCTCCATTTTAATATCCATTTTTCATTTATTGTCATTTCTGATATATTTTTATGTTTAGATGTTGCGGAATTGCAAAGTTTCCCGTGCCCTTCCTCGGATTGTTGACAGTGCGAAAAATGATCGTAGTGCTATACTCCGTGCAAGGTGTGATTCTGTTGCTCACCAAATTCTTTGGTCTAGTTTTACTTGTGTTTATTGGCCATCAATTCCTTGTGCCTCTATATTAATGCTTGTATTACCTGAATTAGGTGTTGTGATTATGCACTTCTAATACTAGAATATTGGGCTGATGCACCTGAAATACAACGCTCTGCTGACCTCTATGAAGACCTTATTAGGTGTTGTGTGGCTGATGCAATGAGTGAGGTAGGATATTGTCTTCTTGACATCCTTGCACCTATCGTTTACTATGACAGCACACATTTTTAATTTCATTTTGTCTTGTCAATAACCTGTTGCATTTTACTCAACAGGTGCGATCAACTGCAAGAACTTGTTATAGAATGTTTGCAAGAACTTGGCCTGATCGCTCTCGACGTTTGTTTATGTCCTTTGATCCTGTTGTCCAAAGGGTACACACATTTTCCTTCTTTCATCCCGTGACTCCCATTATTGTGAGAACTATGAGCTAAAAACACACATTCTTTTTTGTTTTTGTTTTGATGCTAGGTAATGAACGATGAAGATGGAGGAATGCATAGAAGACATGCTTCTCCTTCTGTTCGTGATAGAAGTTCAAACATGTCCTTTACCTCTCAGACAACACCTTCAAATATACCTGGCTATGGTACTTCTGCTATAGTTGCGATGGATAGAAGTGCTAATTTACCTTCAGGGACATCTCTTACTTCTGGACTACTACTCTCACAAGCAAAATTTGGGGGTAAGGGCACTGAACGTAGTCTGGAAAGTGTGCTGCACTCAAGCAAACAGAAGGTCTCTGCTATAGAAAGTATGCTGAGAGGTTTGGATTTATCAGAGAGAAACAGATCCTCTAGTTTGGACCTAGGTATTTACTTTTGTACTATTTTTTCTATTTTAACATAAATTTTCTATCAATAATTCTCTTTGCTTTGTACTGCGATTACTTGATTCTACTGGAGGACATGACATGCAAAATTCACTCACCTCTTAGAAGGGTAAATATAATTTTGTGTCCCTTAATTGTACCAAAATTTTGATTTTATTCCACTTAACTTTTTCAAATTTAATATTAGTTCCTTGAGTTTACAAAGTTCAATTTTTTCGTCCTTTTAGCCAGTTAAAAGGATGGAAAAGTTAAATGTTGTTAACTCGTTTTAGCTGGTAAAAGGACGAAAAAGTTGAATTTGGTAAACTTAAGGGACTATTTTTTTTATGTTGGAAAATTTAGCAGATTAAAATCAAAATTGGTGAAAGTTAAAGGACAAAATAATGCCTTTACTCCCTCCTAGAATTTTTCAATCTCTTGTGAAGTGCTAATGGCTGATGCTTAGTATCTTGCATCTTATTTGAATGGCTAGCTATTTATTTCGTTGCCCCTAGTGCAGGAGTTGACCCACCATCATCTCGTGATCCACCATTTCCCCTTGCAGTTACAACTTCCAATAGTCTTTCACATTCTTTATCAGATACAGCATCTGGTATTTCTAAGGGCAACAATCGCAATGGAGGCTTGGTGTTGTCTGATATCATCACACAAATCCAGGCTTCTAAGGAGTCGGGTAAACTGTCATATCATAATAGCATGGGAAATGAACATCAGCCAGCACATTCTTCATATTTAGCCAAGAGAGCCCCTGAAAAGGTACAAGATAGAGGTTTTATTGAAGAAAATACTGATTATAGGGAGTCAAGGCGATATATGAACCATCAGGATAGGCAGTACTTGGATACACAACACAAAGATGCTAATTATAGGGAGTCACACAGTAACCACATACCAAATTTTCAGCGTCCACTACTGAGGAAAAATACCACTGGGCGAATGTCTGCTGGCAGGAGAAGGAGCTTCGATGAGAGTCAGCTCTCGCTTGGTGACGTGTCGAATTATTCAGACAGCCCAGCTTCTCTTACAGATGCCTTAAGTGAGGGGCTCAGTTCAAGTTCAGATTGGAATGCCCGAGTGGCTGCATTTAGTTATATTCATTCTCTTCTACAGCAAGGCCCAAGAGGCATTCAAGAGATAATGCAGAGTTTTGAGAAGGTCATGAAGCTGTTTTTCCAGCATTTGGATGATCCCCATCACAAAGTTGCACAGGCAGCTCTTTCAACTCTTGCAGATCTTATTCCAGCTTGCAGAAAGCCGTTTGAAAGTTACATGGAGAGGATTCTACCCCATGTTTTCTCTAGATTGATCGACCCCAAGGAATTAGTGAGGCAACCGTGTTCAACCACTTTGGATATTGTTGGCAAAACGTACGGTACTGATTCTCTTCTGCCTGCTTTACTGCGTTCATTGGATGAACAGCGATCCCCCAAGGCAAAATTGGCTGTTATAGAGTTTGCTATTGGTTCATTCAACAAGCACGCTTCTAGTTCCGAAGGGTCTGCCAATAGCGGAATCCTTAAGCTATGGCTTGCAAAGTTGGCACCACTGGCTCACGACAAAAATACCAAACTGAAAGAAGCAGCTATAACATGCATAATATCTGTTTATACTCATTTTGACTCGGTGGCAGTATTGAATTTTATAATTAGTTTATCTGTTGAAGAACAGAACTCCTTGAGACGAGCCCTCAAGCAGTACACTCCTCGCATAGAGGTAGAGTTACTTAACTTTATGCAGAGCAAGAAAGAGAGACGGGGCAAGTCCTCATATGATCCATCTGATGTAATTGGAACATCCTCTGAGGATGGATATCTTGGATCGTCAAAGAAGAATCAATTGTTTGGAAGATATTCTTCTGGATCTATTGATAGTGATGGTGGTAGGAAGTGGAGCTCTCTTCAAGATTCGTCCTTCGGTAACCAAAAATCTGATGATACACAGGAGAATTTGCAACATCATGTGTTGGAGACTAACTCAAATTCTGAAGTTCCCATTTTGAACTACAGAAGTTCAAGATATGCATCTAATACCTCCAGTGATAATATCGGATTATCGGCAGTAGATAGCCATGGAAATGCGGAGGTTTCTTCTTCAACACCGCGTTTGGACATCAATGGGCTGATTGGATCTGATCATCTGAAAAAGTCTGTAGATTTTGGAGTTGATAACGAGCCTTCATCCGAGCTGGCACAAAATTTTCCTCAACTCCCATCTTTGAAACTGAATTCTAGTACAGAAACAGGACCAAGCATTCCCCAGATTCTTCATTTGGTTAGTTTTTGTCCTGTTTGCATTCCTAAAAAGCCTCTGTTTTTATCTCTACCACCCCCTCTTTATATCCACTAACATGGCTATAAAAGTCATTCTTAATTATAATAAAGGGATCCTCCATTGCAATGTTGTTCTGGAGGTCTTTCCGATTGTTTTCTTTCTTATACTTTACTCTTTCTTTTCTTGCCTTCTTATTGATAGATTTGTAATGGGAACGATGAAAGTTCTTCCGCAAACAAGCTTAATGCACTTCAGCAGTTGATTGAAGTTTCTATATCTAGTGATCACTCTATTTGGAGCAAGGTATGATATATATTATGAATTCTCGATCTGATTATATGCCTATATACCAGCCTTTTGTCTTTTTTCTTGTTCAATGTCCATCTTTATTCTTACTGTTCGTTTATCAAACATAGGTTCTTTAGTCTAGAAGCTTTAAATATTCATGAGCCTTCAGCATTGGTTCCACTTCCTCCCCTTTTCTTTTTGTCTTCGCTTCATGGGTATTGGAGGGATAAGAAGAGTAAGTCTAAAACCAATTAGTTTGCACTTGAATGGAAAGATTTGAATTTGAAGGGAGGTTTACTGGAATAACTTTGAATGACTCCATTCGAATGGATATAACATCCACTGTTTTGAAAGGATAACTCGAAATGATATTTTAACATTCAAGAATCTGAGTTATTATGTACTTTTAGTCATTACCATTAAATCCTTCCATAACTAAATAGAGCTTAGGTGTTGCTGTTGGATTGAAGGATTTAGAAATCCATAGCAAATAATTAGAGTGTTTCTCATTTGAACTATTTTTGTGGATTTGAAATCCTCTTAAAACATGGAGTTATTTAATGCCCTGGCCCTAAATTTTCTCCTCAAATTTAATCTTACAACCGATACACAGCCTTAGATAACTCTATCAGGTATTTCTATTGTAGCGTCCTTCATCTTTCATAGTGGAGCCTAAGTCTTAAAATTTCAGCATATATGATAAATCATCCTAAAACATCTTGTTGTATGATTACTAAACAAATGGCATGTTTCAGTACTTCAATCAGATATTAACGGCTGTACTTGAAGTCCTGGATGATTCTGATTCATCAATTCGCGAGTTGGCTCTCACACTCATTGTTGAAATGTTGAAGAATCAGGTCTGCTGTCTATATGTCTACAACCTTTTTGAATGATTTAAGCAGAGGAATCAGCTCTTTCAACTTCTCTCTTACTTTTTTCTCCAGAAGGAATCAATGGAGGAGTCTGTTGAGATTGTAATCGAGAAGCTGCTTCATGTAACAAAGGACATCATCCCGAAAGTAAATCGTCTATCCTGAAACTCTATGTGTTCTCCCATTGTTTTTCTAATCCATCGAATGACATTTTCTTTTGAACTCAGGTGTCCAATGAATCAGAACATTGCTTAAGTATAGTGTTGTCTCAGTATGACCCATTTAGATGTCTAAGTGTAAGTATTATTCACATCTTTTACATGGCTAGATGCTATGTAGTTTTTTTTTTTTGGTCAATTAACTCTTGAATTTTAACACTGCAGGTTATTGTTCCTTTGCTTGTTACTGAAGATGAAAGAACTCTTGTCACATGCATAAACTGTTTAACAAAGGTAAACTCTATGAAGAATTCAAATGCTTATGAGATGAAAGAGTGGCCACTTTCCAATTTCCATATCAAAAGAATTTGAAAAAGAAATATTGGCTGTAGATTTTTTTCAGTTGATTTTCTGGCAATTCCACTACCTTTGGCCTTAAAATCCATCTACAGCCAAAATGATTGAAAGAGATATGGAAAGAGAAAAGAAAAGATCATAGCAAATCCACCCAGCCTCCCCATTTTTTTAGCACACATGAGATCCTGAATATTAATATCGTAGAAAACGCATGATTTCCTCATAGATCGTTTGGTTTAGTGTGTGAGCTTTTCCATATTGCATGCAAAAGTTTAATTGTTTTAAGGTTCCAAAAATATAGTCTACACCCAATTAAGAGCCTATAGAATCAATTCTTTTGTGGGGGCTTTTATAATTGCTGCTTTTAAAAAATGTTCAGACATGAATTAAGATCTATTTTTTTCCCAATTAAGAGCCTATAGAATCAATTCTTTTGTGGGGGCTTTTATAATTGCTGCTTTTAAAAAATGTTCAGACATGAATTAAGATCTATTTTTTTCCCAATTAAGAGAGCTCTTTCTTTTTAAGATCTATTTTGTTGCCAACTAAGATAACTTTTTTTTTTCTTGAAATTTAACATTTTATGTTATTTTTTTGCATTTCTGTAGTATGGACCTGAATCCACTTTCCAATACTACCGTGACTCAAAATTGTGTACAACTAAGTTAATGGACTATTTATCTGTATGGGTTGTAACTCTAAATTCATCAATTCAAATACAGCCTAGATCTTTCTGAATTGATTTTACTATTGTTTGCTGTCATCTTGTAACTTCATTTTCACTATGTGTCACGGTGTGCCCTAATTCTTCAATATTACAAATGTAAGCCATGCTTATAATTTAAAGATCGTATAGAACCTAAGATATTTTATCAGATTTTGGATTGTTGTTAATTGCCACATTACTTGTGTTATGTGCAGCTTGTGGGTAGGCTCTCGCAAGAGGAACTAACGTCTCAGTTGCCTTCATTTTTGCCTGCTCTTTTTGATGCATTTGGAAACCAGAGTGCAGATGTCCGTAAGGTGAATGATTATCCTATGTACACTTTATCCTCCCACCCCACCCCTACCCAAGAAAGAAAAACAAATAAAGATCAACCCAAATTAAAATATCATGGAAATGAAGTCTTTCAAGTTCTTTTCTTGTGAAAGTAATGTTATTAGAGATATCTATATAACAATAATTAGATAATCTTATTTTATTAAACTCAAAACTCGACTCAAACTCCAATGAGTTCAATTTTTTTGACTCAAGCTCAACTCGGTAACTTGCATAACAATAATTAGATAATCTTATTCTATTTATAGTAAGAGTGTATTTGTAAATAATTAGCATATTATGAGTAAAATTGGGTGAGCTCGATTAAGTTCGCGAGCCTGACCATCCTAGTATTACTGAGCTCAAGAACTACTGGATTAACTTGAACTCGACTCAATTAAATTTGAGTTGGTTTTGAGCTTTCTTCGAGTTGAGCACTAGTAGTTGGTGAGGCGGCTCGACTCACTTACACTCCTAAACACTTGGCATATAGTTTGGAGTTTTATCTAATGTGGAACTCACAACATATGCTGCTGTATGATATTCGAGTAATTGCTTTTTGTGCTCTTTTGATTTTTTAAACTCATATTTTCTGTTGGATTGCAGACTGTTGTATTCTGTCTAGTGGACATCTATATAATGCTGGGGAAAGCATTTTTGCCATATTTGGAGGGGCTTAATAGCACACAACTTCGATTAGTGACAATATACGCAAACAGGATATCTCAGGCCCGGACCGGGACTCCCCTCGATGCTACCCAATGATGGGAATGTGGATGTGTTTTGTTGGGTGGTTGATTTTGATTATTCCTTTTTTGGTTGGTGTATGTGTGTATATTTTGTGTGAGATTTGGTAGGGAGTGTTTGGCTTTTTATGTAATTCTTTTAATCTTCTACATTGCATTGGGTTTGGAGAATTGTGGAGACTAATGTTTTGGTGTGGAAACAAAGTGATGTACCTTCTTTTGCATAGTGAAAAGAATTCCTTTTTCTTGCTTATTGCACCATGGCCAATATTTAAAAATTAGGATTAGGGTTAAAATTAGGGTTTAATTTGAATTTTAGAGAAGTGCATCTATCTTTTGCATTTTATTAGAAGGGTAAAACAGGTATTTTACATGAATGTTTAATTCATAAAAATATTGGGGGAGTATATTAAACAAAGCTGGTGGGGTATATACCCCACGCCTTAAACAACACCCTCATGTCATGTGTCTATGACAGATTCCAATTTCCATCACTCACATCTTCATTTTCGCAGAAATGGACTCTAGTGGCTCATGAGTCATGACTAATAATAATTTCCTATTTCATATTATACAAATATTTTCGAAACATGTACTTTCTTTGTCTCTTAGTTGTTTTTCACGACGTGTTTAATGTCATAATTATTTATTAATTTTATACTCTCTTCGTTTCTACGAAAGAGATTAATTTGCTAAAAATAAAATGAATATTTTTTTAATGAAATAAATAAAATAAAAAAATTGTGTAACTTTCACTAAAATGGTAAAGTAATACTATAATAGATTGTTGATGGTGTATTAGTCATTTTAGTATAATAAACTCATAAAACAAAACAAGATGTTTTTATGTGAAAAAAAAAAAGGTAATGGCATTTTAATGTAATTTTGAAATATTTAAATTAGATAATTAAAAGGAAAAGGAGTGTTTTTTGTTATTTTAGAAAGGGACAGTCTAATAAGAAAAAAAAAGTTGAATATTTTTCACTGGAACAAGACAATATAATAATTGCACTATTAATAATTTAAATACTGGAACAAGACAATATAATAATTGCACTATTAATAATTTAAATATACGCTTGAAAATTAGTACTATATAATTATAAATTATTAATGATATAATGCAAAGAATAAAATTACCTTTCTTTTTATTTTTTATTAAAAAATATTTTGAAAATTCTCATATAGTATGTAGTATAAAAAAAAAAAAAAAAATTTGGTGGGGCAACCTCCATCAATGTTCTTGCCTCTTGGTGGGGTTGGGGGGTAGAATTAATGATATGAATTATATATTTTATTTATTTGTTGTTTCAGTCCCTATATTGCTATATGTGATCCCAGGCTACTATAATTCATCCATTTTACTCCTTTTTTTCTTTTCTTTTTTTGGCAAGGTGCGTTTCGTTTTATTTCTTTAAAGTAAAAATTTAATTTGTGTAACTTTGTGTATAATTAATCTCCAAACTGTGCAATTCAAAATGAAAAGCAGTATCTAAAAAAAAGAGTAACATAAAAAATAGAGACATTTTAGAACTTGAAAACATATACTCCAATACGGAGTATCAAAAACAATTTTTTTGTCCAACCATTTCACTAACTCCGATAAATTAAAAGTATATAATACATTTTTTTTAGGGAAAATGAGATGCATGTATTTAACATTACATCCGCTACTGGGATTATATGCATGTATAATACACCTCAACCATTTTGTGAATTTTAAAAAAATAATATTATTTCTAAGATATTTTAAATGATAATTTATCGTCGACTCTTATATTTTTTAACGTGGTATGGATTCACCTCGCTCGCCCACAATATGCCTTTGTTAACTTCTGGTTGTTTTTCAACTTACCACTTATTTATATTTTTAGACTTTTAAAAAAAAAAAATTAATATTTGAAAAATAATTAAATGTATAATATAAATATTTGTGAAAGTTTTAATAAAATAAATAAAGCGCCACTATTAACAACGCTCTTTCTTTCTATTTTGACTTTTACAGAGTGTCAGAGAGTTCAGTCAAGACTTTCAGAGCGTGTGATAGTTTCAGTCAGAGAGTTTCACAGGGTGTGTCAGAGAGAAGGAAGGAGCTCGATTTAAAATGGCGCTTTCTCCATAAATTTAATTTAATAATTTTTATTATATATTTAATTTAATTAATTTCCATCTCTATCAATATTACAAATATATAAATAAAATTTATTCACTAATAAAATCTTTTTTTTTTAAATTTAATTTATCTATATCAAATATTAGACCATCTTTATCTTAATCTTAATTCTTTTGCATTCTTATTCAACAATAAGAAAATTATTATTATTATTATTATTATTATTATTATTATATTTTGACTATGTAATTTTAAATTTTAAAATCATAAAGATAGCATTATTTTCACATAAACTATTTTATCACAATTTTATCTATTTTAAATTTGAATAAACTCTATGATTTTCTCTAATCTTTTTTCATATTCGATCACTCTAAATATAAGAAAAGCTATAAAAGTGTATTATTTTCTTCATATTAAATTTTAATTTTAAAATAGTAAAATTGGCCAAATTGAATAAGAATGCAAAATTTTTTAATGAAAGAAAGAAAGAATTTGAGGAGGTGAGAAATGTAGAAGAATTTTTTAATCTCACAAATATAGAGTATTAAATAAGATTAAAAAAAATAATAAAAATTTATTGGTGAATAGATTTTATTTATATATCTTTAATATTGTTAGGAATAAAAATTAATTAAGAATGTCGTGAGTATAAAAGGTTACAAAAAAATTAATATTGTTAGGAATAAAAATTAATCACGTAGATTACAAAAAATATTTAAAAAATTATTAGTGGATAGATTTTATTTATATATCTTTAATATTGTTAAAAATAAAAATTAAATATATAATGGGTTAGTCTTATGTGAAATATTGCATACATGCATTTCATCCCAATTAGGCAAGTCAAAACCCTAAGTTCAAAAGTCAAATTAAGTCAATTTTAAAAAATTCGCGGGTCATAATCCTGGATCCGGGTTGCCCAGAAAATTCGCTGGTTGCAAACAGGTGGTTTACTACATGACCAAAATATTGTTACTACAAGACCAAAACATTACCACTACAAGACCAAACATTTAATACTACATGTCAAAACATTCTGAAAAATTCACAAAAAAATAAAGTCTCCAGAATATTTTTTGAACATGTAGTAATACACTTTTGACCTTGTAGTGATAAAATTTTGGTCTTGTAGTAACATTGTTTTAGTCATGTAGTAGCCGAATAAGTCAAAATTATTTTAGTAATTTTACCCCCAAAAAATAAGTGTCCAGAATATTTTTGAACTTGTAGTAATACACTTTTGACCTTGTAATAACAAAATTTAGTTCTTGTAGTAACATAGTTTTGGTCATGTAGTAAAATAATAGTATACTAGAGTGAAAATAAATATTTTAATTTAGGTTGACCCACTTTGACCCGTGTTGACCCGCGTTGACCCGTGTTGACCCACGAATTTTGACCTAATTTACCTTAATTAGTCATATTGCATGTATGCAACATAGCATATAAGTTTTTGCCATATATAATAAAAGATTTATTTAAATCTTAGAGAAAGCACCGTTTTAAACATTAATATTATATTAAATTATTTTTCAAATATTAATATTTTATTAAAAAAAAGGTCCATGTTGCACTTTTCAGTTGTACTTCACTTTTTCATGACTTACATTTTTTAGTAAAATGGTGTTGCACTTTTCAATTATTAAACTGTATAATAATATATTTATTTATTTATAGTGACTTACACTTTTTAGTAATATTCTGTTGCACTTTTCAGTTTAATAACTTACGCTTTTCATTAAAAATTGTGATACTGACTTGCACATTTTAATAATATTGTGTTGCACTTTTATGTCTTGTTTGGTTTACTAGATAGGATAGATATACGGAGTAATAGGATAGGATTTAGTGGGACAATTTGAAAAATTGATTTAAAATTCATGTTTGGATTGATGGATTAAATTTTAAAGTTTATATGATAATTTATAATCAAGTTGTTTGGATTGTGGGATAAAATTGAAAAATATTATTATACAGTTTAATAATTGAAAAGTGCAACACCATTTTACCAAAAAGTGTAAATCATGAAAAAGTGCAAGTTAATACAACTAAAAAATGCAACATTGATTAGGGTGCACATAACATTAGGACTGACAAATAGTGCTATCGTGTCGTGTTTCGTGTCGACACGATAGTGACACGACACGATAAGGCCAAACATGAACACGATACGATAAGGATCTGTGTCGACACGAACACGATAATTTTCGTGTCGACACGATAATTTTCGTGTCGACGTGACACAACATGATAACGACACGTAACACGATAACAACACGATAACGACATGATAAGAAAATAAATCAATTTAAAATTGTATTAAATATATAAAAAATAATATATTTATATAAATATAAAAAAGTATCGTGTCATTATCGTGTTATTATCATATACGTGTCATTATCGTGTCGTGTCATATCAGGTTAACGGGTTGTTAATAGGTTAATGGGTTACCTGTTAATTTTATCGTGCTTAACGGGTTGACACGAACCCGACACGAAATTTTCGTGTCGTTATCAGGTCGACTCAATAACGACACGAACCCGATAAGGCCAAACACTAATCCACAATTTTCGTGTCGGATTCGTATCGTGCTATCGTGTCGTGTCGAAAATTGTCACCCCTACATAACATGCACTCAAGTGTATACTAAACTAAACCTAATAATAATTTAATAAGGACAAATCAAAATATTATCGTATTCCCTTCGCCCCGGTGAAAAATAGCTAAAAGCTTTGGGCACGAAAGTTAAGAAATATGATAGAATAATTAGAGGTGATGTGGTTGAGAGATCGAATAATATAATAAAATGTGAGAGAAGTAGTTTGCTAAAAATGGAACGAATGTCTTTCATTGAAATAAACAGAAAATAAAAGTTGAGTAGTTTTCACTGACGGCCACGGAGGAGTATAATAATTGCACTATTAATAATTTAAATATACACTTAAAAATTAGTACTATATAATTATAAATTATTAATGATATAATGCAAAGAACAAAATTACCTTTCTTTTTATTTTTTATTAAAAAATATTTTGAAAATTCTTATATATGTAGTATAAAAACATATAAAAAAACAAAAAAATTGGTGGGGCACCCTCTGTCATTGTTCTTGCCTCTTGGTGGGGTGGGGGGTTTAGGAATGTGCTTTTCCATTTCTTTACTTTCAAATGTGAAAATTTGGTTATAAATTTGTGATATAATTTAACTTTTTTTTTCATTTTTAGAGTGGGTGAATTAATGATATGAATTATATATTTTATTTATTTGTTGTTTCAGTCCCTATATGGGCCATATGGCTATATGTGATCCCAGGCTACTATAATTCATCCATTTTACTCTTTTTTTTTTTTTTTTTTGCAAAGTGCGTTTCGTTTTATTTCTTTAAAGTAAAAATTTGTGTAACTTTGTGTATAATTAATCTCCAAACTGTGCAATTCAAAATGAAAAAAGCAGTATCTAAAAAAAGAGTAACATAAATAAAATATAGACATTTTAGAACTTGAAAACATATTCTCCAATACGGAGTATCAAAAATAATTTTTTTGTCCAACCATTTCACTAACTCCGATAAATTAAAAGTATATAATACAAATTTTTTTAAGGGAAAATGAGGTGCATGTATTTAACATTACATCCGCTACTGAGATTATATGCATGTATAATACACCTCAACCATTTTGTGAATTTAAAAAAAAAAAAAAAATTATGTGTAAGATATTTTAAATTATAATTTATCGTCGACTCTTATATTTATCAAACATATAAAAAATCGCAGTTGCACTTAATTTAACGTGGTATGGATTCACCTCGCTCGCCCACAATATGCCTTTGTTAACTTACGGTTGTTTTTCAACTTACCACTTATTTATATTTTTAGGCTTCTTTTAATAAAATATTAATATTTGAAAAATAATTAAATGTATAATATAAATATTTGTAAAAGTTTTAATAAAATAAATAAAGCGCCGCTATTAACAACGCTCTTTCTTTTCATTCCGATTTTTACAGGGTGTGTACGGAGTGTTCACAGAGTGTACGGAGTGTGTCAGAGAATTTCAGAGAGCGTGTCAGAGAACTCGGTTTAAAATGGCGCTTTTTCCATAAATTTAATTTAATAATTTCTTTATTATATATTTAATTTAATTAATTTCCATCTCTATCAATATTAGAAATATATAAATAAAATTTATTCACTACTAAAATCTTTTTTTAATTTAATTTACCTCTCTCAAATATTAGACCTTCTTTATTTTAATTTAATTATTTTGCATTCTTATTCAATAATAAGACAATTATTATTATTATTATATTTCTGACTATGTAATTTTAAAATCATAAAGATAGCATTATTTTCACCTAAACTATTTTATCACAATTTTATCTCTTTTAATTATTTTAAATTTGAATAAACTATGTGATTTTCTCTAATCCTTTTTCATATTCGATCACTCTAAATATAAGAAAAGTTATAAAAGTGTATTATTGTCTTCAAATTAAATTTTAATTTTAAAATAGTAAAATTAGCAAAGTTGAATAAGAATGCAAAAAAATTTAATTAAAAAAAGAATTTGAGGAGGTGAGAGATGTAGAAGAATTTTTTAATTTTAGAAATATAGAGTATTAAATAAGATTATAAGATTACAAAAAATAATTAAAAGATTATTGGTGGATAGATTTTATTTATATATCTTTAATATTGTTAGGAATAAAAATTAATTAAGAATGCCGTTAGTATAAAAGGTTACAAAAAAATTAATATTGTTAGGAATAAAAATTAATAACTAGATTACAAAAAATATTTAAAAAATTATTAGTGGATAGATTTATTTATATATCTTTAATATTGTTAGGAATAAAAATTAAATATATAATAAAAGGTTTATTTAAATTTTGGAAAAGGCACCTTTCTAATATAAATATGTTTTTGATAAATTTATTTAGTAAAACTAAAATTTATCTTTGATTTTGATTAGAATCGATGATTCAGTTTTAATTAAAATAATAATTAAATAAGAAAGGATTTCTTTGAAGTGACACACAAAATAAGTTATTGTGGAACCGTTACGAAAATAAAATACGAAAATAAAAGTGTGAAAGTAATTACGAAACGGAGGAAGTGGTTAAGGTGGTTAGTCATTATTTTTATATTATAGTATTTGTTGGTTTTTTTGACCATGCAGCAGCCATTTAATTACCACAACCCATCATCTTCAACACTACAAAATAGCCTGTGCAGTGAGCAGAAAAAACACAACAAGAATTACAGAATCCTTCAATTAACACCTAGGTGAAAATTGAAGAAAGGTAATTTCAGAGTTCCCGTATTTCTAGAGCCACTGAAATTGAATTCATTCATCTTTTTTCTACTTGATTTTATGCTGAAATTTGAGTCCAAATTCGTGCTTTTTCTAAGCTGAATCCTCAACATTAATTTTGAAGATTTTACAAATACAGGAGGATCACGATTAATCACTGCGTTCCTGACGAAATGGAATATTACAACGATTCAATCCCAGGCTTTTTCAGACCTAAAACGCCTGCTCCGTAAGTGTTTTTGCTATTATAGACTTATGTTGCGTTTGGTTGGGTGGATTTAGGCTTTTGGTTGGATGGATTTGGGCTTATGTATTTCAAATCTACAGTCCAAATCCATTCTACATGTTTGAAATATAAATTAATTTAGACGTTTAGTTAAAATTGTGAGAGATTTCAAATCCTCGCTAAAACTGTCATTTGAAAACACAACCTTATAATTTATGTGGAAATTGAATTTTGAAATTTGAAATTGCAGAAGTGAAGAGGTTATCACGGAATTTCAATGGCAAAACGGTCCAGTTCTGGTGCCGTTTAGCGCCGAGGGTTTGATTAATGCGGAGAGGGAGATCCGATCGAGCGAATTACAATTGATGAATCAGGAGGAGAGTGATGAATTAACGTCTTGGCTTCAATATCCACCCGATGATATATTCCCCATTTTTCCTCCCCAATCTCTTACATTCGCAGAGATCCGCCCTCCGCCGCCGCCTATACAATCGCCGGCTACCATACCGGAAAATCCTCCGCGTGATCAAAACTGGCAGAGGACAGGCGGAGAGACGACTGTGGTGGATTCGAATGGGACGCCGATGGTTGCGCCGTTTTCTCACATGCCTCTGATGTACACAGAAAGTGGTACTGCCACCGCCGCCGCCGCCGCCGCCGGCACATCCGCGGCGCCGGCGGTGGCCGCAGGTACATGTGGCCTCAACTTAACGACGCCATCGCCAGGCGGTTCCCGCACCAGTTTCAGTGCCATTGAGGAGACGCATCACCCGCAGCAGAAACCGGCCGCGGCTGCGGCTGGTCGGAAACGGAAAACTAGAGAACTCGGTGATAATGAATGTGAGGTAAAAAAAGGAGTCGGTTAATTTTTTATTTTTTGGATTAAATATATAAAATAATAAGAATAAGAAATGAGAATATATATATATAAATAGCACTTTTACACATTTGCCATTGACACTTTCTTTCACATTTTGATAGGGTGAGAGTAAATATGCGGAGTATAAAATGAGTTTTTGTGTGGCCCCTCATTCCCTCAACGACATATTAATTAAATAAATGGTTTTAGAAAATTAGAATTCTAAAATTCGACAAAGGGAGAGGAGTTTGAAAAGGTCATAAAGCAGAGCTATTTCTTGGTTAGCTGAGGTGAAATTAACGTATACAAGGAGGCTGCATGTCCATGCAGACTTTTACGTGACTGTATTGGATGTCGGATTCATTGTATTTTCCGAATGGTTGAAATGTGAGGTGAAATGTCTAATTTAATATGGTCATTCCTCAACTACTACATGACTGGATATCACTATCACTTTAAAAGTCTGTCCTTTGTTATCACTTCATTCAATATTTTTCTTCTGTTTATTGCTCAGGAAACTAAAAAACGAGCCCGGAGATCTCGTGCTGCAGAAGTTCACAATCAGTCAGAGAGGGTCCGTGTATATCAAAGATCTGTGTAGTAGTTTATTGATTATATGTGTTAAATCAAGAGTTTTTGCTGAATCACTCAAATGTTGTTAATCATTGCAGAGGCGTCGACGGAGAATAAATGAGAAAGTGAGGACACTTCAACAACTCACTCCTCGATGCATCAAGGTTTGAAAATTTGTTTCAACGATTGTCTAAAGTAGACGACGAGATGTTAGATTATTTTTCTCATTTTTTCTTTTGTTAATTCAGACGGGCACGGCTTCAACGTTGGTTGAGGTTGGTGAATACATAAAATCACTTCAACAACAAATCAAGGTACATCTTTCTTTTGTTCCCTGAATTTTGATTTCGATTGATTAAGAAAATATTAGGCACCATCCTTTCTAATAAATCTAACTGTATCAATTAAAATTTATGTGTTTCCTCTTCTTTCATTTGCAGCATTCTGGTGACTTTTCTGCTAATGTTTGTGCAATTAATTCCTAGTTAGATTCTATAACATTTGCAACATTTGTGCAGATGTATCAGTCAATGGGGTGTGGGCCGTGTGGCGTGGTTCCTATGATGCACCCTAGCATGCAACAGTACGTGCCTGCAATGGGCATGAACTGGCGAATGGCCCCGTATCCGTCTATGCTATCAGGCTCAGAAGCACACATGGCCGGTCCTAGGTTTCCAATGGCACCACTTCATATGCAGCCCATTCCTGCTTCCAATCCTTGTAGAATCCAGACTCCTAATCAAGCAGATCCTCCACCAAACTCGGTTGTTTATCACCATCAGAATCAGGCCCACATGCCAAACTTTGTTGATCCAAATCAACAATTTATTGGTCTTCAACAACCATTAGCACAGGCAAGTTTGATCCTTCCATTCTTAACTAGCTTCAATCAGATATATGATCCTGCTATAAAGCAATTTTATGAGAAAATCTCTGCCTAAACATCTTATTAGTTGTTTTAAGGAGGTTATAAACTCGGTCAAATACCTCCTTAGTAGTATTCCAACAATTAGTTTTGCACGACCATCTGCTAATTCATGGATACTTTTATGTCTCGGTTATGATAAATTTTGAGTTCATTTGCAGAATCAAGCTATGGCGCAGCTTTGGCTCTACCAAGCCTACCAGCAAAGGAATTGGCAACCCTGAATAGTAAGCAAAATGTTGTTTTATGACTTTGACATTAAATTATAGGATCATCAAACTGAAACTCACGCTCATTTTGTGAATTTGCAGGTTGATGTGCGGAAAGATGAGAAATGGGAGGTTGGCGTTCCACTCTGAATAAGTTTTGCGAAGACAGAGTAGAGAACAAGTACATTTCACACCCTCTAGAACATGTAAACGATGATCTAAGTATCAGTTTCATGTTATTTATATTGGGTCTGATGGTACAAGTCTTTCTTTTTTTAAATTCTGAGTATAGAGGTGAGTCCCCGCGCCACCTTGTATGAAACACCCATATAAGCTATCCTGGGAAATAAAACTTGGCCATGGTGGCTGGTCTTACTCTTTACTCTTCTAGATATAGAAAAATGTTTATATTATTTTCATTTGTGATGTGAGTAGGTTCATCTCACAATGGTTCTAAACTATCATGGTTATTTGAATAAAACAATGAATAAGTACCTATATAAGATCCTTTGGAAGAAATCCAGCCGTCACACAATACTTTTACCCATTTAGTATACAAGAGGAAGAAAATAATGCTTAAAACCAAGAAATGAATCATGAATGGAACACTAATCTCGAAAGCTTGACAAACCAAGATTTACAAATTACAAAGATGAAAAGCCAACCCTATAAACATTGTAAAAGCTAATCTATCCTCATACTTCACATTACTATCTGAGGAGAAGTCATAACTAGCAGCCAACAAAGCACTGAAGCAGTTAAAAATTCAAACTTTTTCTTTTAAATAAACAAAGCATTGCCAATGACAACAAACAGAAGTGAGAGACCCCATGCTAATTGATTTGACGACATTAAATTTTGACATATGAAATGTAAATACAAATATACGTGAATACGCACCTTTGCAAGTAAAGTTTTTCCAGTTCCAGGCTCCGCATAGTGTATAACACCCTTGGGAGGTTTCATACCGATATCTTCATATAACTCAGGGTGCGTTAATGGAAGCTCGACAGCCTCTTTGATCTCCTGGATCTGGTTCTCAACTTTCATCACAGATACCATGGGATCGACTTCATCTTGAAGCAGTCCAACAACAGAAAGGACCTGCAACAAGGCAAAGTTATCTAGATTTAAGCAACTTTACGATTCTCTCCAGGACAACTTTCTCTATAGAGAATAGATGTGCTGAACATTATTCAATTTAAATTTGAATATTAGTTCAGATCAGAGGTCCTGAACACGGTACAAACAATATATTTATATAACAAAAATGAAACCACATTTTCTTACATTCAGGAATACATAAGGCCTACTTTGTGTTTCGTTCACAAGCTCAAATTTCTCGAATTTTTTTTTTTTGACAGGACAAATTTCTCGAATTAGTTGTATTATGTTACACCTGCAAATGAAGAGTTAGAATCGCGAAATGAGGAAACGTAGTTGTTATACGCTTTTGTAATAGACTAGCACTTTTGTTATTAGTCGCATTTTATTTTAGAAGTCGCGTGTGCGACTTCTTTGTTTACGGCAGGGTCGGGTCCTATAAAACCCGTAATTCTACCCTGAACCACCCTATCATGTACTACTTTTTCAATCCATGAAAATAACTTATTTTTCTCTCTAATCCTCTCTGATAATTTCCCTTTATTTCTACGATTTCTCACTCGATCATTCGCTCGATTGACTCGAGTGTTTCAGTGGCCTCAGAGCCAAGTTTACCACGTTACAGCCTGCGCAATCTACGATGGTGAATAACACGGAACGAATCAGCTCACTGGAATCTCAAATTGGTACGGTGGAAACTCATGTTGCTTCGATGGAAGGACAATACACTGAATTCAGGAATGAACAAATGGAAGGAAGAAACGAATTGTTTAGACGATTCGATCAGCATTCAGCAAGCGAAGGAAGCTGAGCTGTTGAGGCAGCTGCTAGCTGAGTTGTTTAAACACTTGAATACAGGCAGAGGTAAGTCTCTTAGTCTACTGTGGTGGAAGGAGTAGAATGCTAAAAAACAATGGAAAATGGTGAGGATATCCCTAAAGGCCCAACGGTCGATTCATTTAGCAGAGTTGAGGCTGGATTATTGCCTACACCACCACCACACACCAGAATTCCTGAATTTGGTGCTCCTAACGGCTTAGATGCTCACTCAATTGGTCGATCTAATGCTGGAGCTATACCAAAATCATGTACAGTACTACTTTTTCAATCGATTTCTGAAAATTCCTGAAAATTTCCCTACATTTCTACGATTTCTCACTAGATCATTCGCTCGATTGACTCGAGTGTTTCATATTATCCAAGAAGTATTTACCACTTGCACAGATCGAAACAAAGGATAATTTTTTAAGTGCTTGTCGAACATAACGCGGTGGCACTACCAAATTAAGGAATCAACCATAAACTATAACTCTAACCAATTCTCCTCCAAGGTCATATACTTTATCTTTCTTTAAGATGCAATGTACCAATTAAAACCCTAATATCCTCACTCTCCCCAAATCGAAACACAAACTCACAAATCAAAGTAGGGATTATACCTTATTGTGCATAAGAATCGCACATTCTGGATCCAGCTGATCCTTATCCAACCGACGAAGAAACAATGGCCTGGTTCTCATCAATCAACTCCTCCAAGTTGCCAACGCTCATCGGCGAGCCTCTCAGATCATTGACCTTCGATCGATCCTCCTGCGGCTTCAGTCTCTCTTGATTGGCCACGAACTCCTCCTCCATCAACCGATAGTCCTTGATTCTCTCCAGCTATAAAAGCCGCAACTTGCACATTGTCAAAGGCGTCACCGTCGGACTCCTCGCCGCCGCCTCTGGACCCTTCTGCTTGCGACCGACACGAGCCGGTGGCGCCGCCGGTTCGATTTTCTTTTCCTTCTTCTCTCCATCGTTCTTACGATCTCCAGGAAGTTGCCGAAAGACATGTGCCTTGACCCATGATTCCGAAGCGTAATTGTGAACTTCCGAAACAGGATTTGGGATTTTTATTTTTTTTTGACAGAAGGATTTGGGATTTTTCTACAATTGAAATAGAGATGTTTTGAGAAGGGTATAGCCAAATAAGGCAAAGGTTGAAAATTGTGGGAAAAAAAAAACTTTTGTACTTAAATTTGTGGAAATTATTAAATATAGGTAAATTATAAAAAAATTAATTACAAACTTTTAATATATAAAACTAATAAAATAATTTAAATACACTTTATATGATAAATTTATATAAAATATAATATACAATGTTATTCCATATGATATTTTTTAAAATTATCGACATTTTCTCGATATTTCCTGATATTCTTTCAATATTAGGTTCGATAATGTTATTGTCTACCGATATTTATCTTTTTTTTTTTTTACAATTATCGTCGAAATATCGATTCTTCTCAATATTGCTATTCGAGAACGCAAAAACTTATATGCAATATTGCATACATGCAATATGACTAATTAAGGTAATTAGGTCAAAATTTGTGGGTCAACGCGGGTCAAAGTGGGTCAACCTTAATTAAAATATTTATTTTCACTCTAATATATTATTATTTTACTACATGACCAAAATTATGTTACTACAAGAACTAAATTTCGTCACTACAAGGTCAAAAGTGTATTACTACAAGTCCAAAAATATTCTGGACACTTATTTTTTGGGGGCAAAATTACTAAAATAATTTTGACTTATTCGGCTACTACATGACTAAAACAATGTTACTACAAGACCAAAATTTTATCACTACAAGGTCAAAAGTGTATTACTACATGTTCAAAAATATTCTGGAGACTTTATTTTTTGGTGAATTTTTCAAAATGTTTTGACATGTAGTATTAAATTTTTGGCCTTGTAGTGGTAATATTTTGGCCTTGTAGTAACAATATTTTGGTCATGTAGTAAACCACCTGTTTGCAACCCGTGAATTTTCTGGGCAACCCGGATCCAGACCTATGACCCGCGAATTTTTTAAAATTGACTTAATTTGACTTTTGGACTTAGGGTTTTGACTTGCCTAATTGGGATGAAATGCATGTATGCAATATTTCACATAAGACTAATCCATTCGAGAATATATATTGGGGATATTTTCGAATATTTTTGCCCATAGGTATTGCTATTAGCAACACTGGCAACACATAGTCACACCTCGTGATGTTATAAGCACACCCCCATGATTTATTTATTTTGTTTATAAAAATCGACACATGTAAAAGTATTATATTATCTTTTTATTTTTAAGATCAGTTGTGACATCGTTTGATCAAAATTGTGGCCGAATAAAGTTAAGAACGTAGATGGTTAATTTTTTAAAGAAAACTCACCAAGTGTTATTTGGTCATTTCGGGGTAACGGTTGTGTACCTTGTAATTTACATAAGCTTCTAGCTTGCGATCGAATGAATGTACATGTTGTGCACTTAGCATTGCTTACAACAGAATGAGTTGTGCACTTAGCTTTTTGTACAACCGCGTTCAGGGTCCACATATCCTTGTCTCTCACTTTTTATCATGTAACTTAGGTCATTTTCAAGTTTGTTGTAATTGAGAAGCTGCTCTATGTGTTCTCCCATTGTTTTTCTTCTCGGTCGTATGACATTTTTTTTTGAACTCAATTGTGACCCCTTTGGATGTGTGTTTGTTTGGGTGGTTGATTTTGATTATTTCTTTTTTGGTTGGTGTATGGGTGTATATTTTGTGTGAGATTTGCTAGGGGGAGTGTTTGGCTTTTCATGTAATTCTTTTAATCTACATTGCATTGAGTTTGGAGAAATGTGGAGACTAATGTTTTGGTGTGGAAACAAAGTGATGTACCTTTTGCATAGTGAAAAGAATTCCTTTTTCTTGCTTATTGCACCATGGGCCATGGCCAATATTTCTTCGAAACACTCCTTAACTAGTTAAAGATTAAGTAGGGTTATGTTCATGTAGAGCACAAAATCCTAACTTTAAACGGGCTTTCGCATGTGGATGATTGAATTAGTTCTTTGAATTAGTTGATTTTTGGATTGGATAGTGACACATCAATTTTTTAAAAGAAATTGGTTAAGAATTTGTGATGCTGAGTATTCAAAACTAGTAGCTCAAACAAAATCATGACACGAGGGACATATTTGTGTTGAGAGTAGAAAATGGTTGGCAATAAATGTGAGATAAATTTGAATAGTTTTATCCTGTCCAAAATTTTCAAATAAAACACACCCTTATAAGCTACTTATTTTAAATTCTTATAAAAGCCAATATTAAAAATTAAATTTGAGAGTATGAAAGATAATAAATATTCTTACACAATAAATTTTTTTTGTAAGATTGTTTCACCATGCAATGAATATCACTTTTCAATAGAAAAAATATCTTTTTTTTTTTACCAAAGGTAAAGTGTAACAATTTTCAAATTTTTACGTCAAAATGATTCTATAACTTACATACTAAAAAAAAAAGTTTTATATCTTGAAAAGTGACAGTAAGACAATTTCACATAAGTCTTGTTCTTACAAAACTTAAGATCATAATAATTACCTATATCTATTACAGTAGTATAATTTTATATACATAGTAAACAGAGACGGAGGGGATGTTGGGCCCAGGAGGTCACTGGACCCCACCAATTTCTCAATTATTTACTATATATATTGCATTATAATTTATAAATGACGTTTGTCTAATGATTGACCTTAGAAAAGATCTCACTTGTCTATTACGTTTTTACATCAGTGTTAATCAAGCCTCTCAATCCTAAATTTGTAACATTTTCCTTTTCTTATTATTGAGTCTTTGTTTATGTAATATAATACTTATAGATGTTTATCCGGGCCTGGCTAACCGGGCTGACCCGTTTAACCCTGAAAAATACAGGGTTAGGGTTCATGAATTATAGGCCCGTTTAAAATCGGGCTTTTTTGACCCGGACCGGTTAGCCTGTGGGCTAAACCGGGCTAGCCCGCAGGGCTACAGGGCCAACCCGCTAGCCCGAGTTGTTACCTTTTTTTCTTCTTTTTTTAAATAAATAACCTAAAACAAATTTTGGGTCATTTGACCAATAACCATAACTATAAGCATTAAGAAGTCCATTACTATCCATTAGTCATTATTACTATTTTTTATTAGATTATGATATTTGTTTAGGTTTATTTGGTGATATTGAGGACCAATGAGTTCTAGAATTGTGTTTAAATTATACTTTTGTTTTCTCATTTACTGATCATTAACTAATTATGTATTTTTCTATTTTATTTGCTTGTTGGACGTGTCAATTGAGACCTTTAATTTTAAAAGAAAAAAAATTATTGTAGCCCGTTAGTGGCCCGTTTAGCCCGTGGCCCGCTAGGGTTAGGGTTAGGTCCCAACAATTGTAGGCCCGTTAAATATGAACCGGTTAAGGCCCTAACCCGTTTAGCATGTAGCCCTGTAGGGCTGGCCCTATAGGGCTAGGGCCAGCCCGATAGACATCTCTAAATTAATACTCCCTTCGTCCCGTGATTATTTGCACACTTTCCTTAACGGGCGTCCCAACATTATTTGCACACTCTAAAAAAGGAAACAACTCACATAATTTTTACCAATATTACCCCTCCTTTATTTTACTTGGACCCACAACTTAACTCAATTTATAATTTTTAGTCAAATCTCCACTCACTTTAATCAATGAATTACCAAAACTATGCAAAAAAAAATGTTGGAGGAGGGAGTAAAATACAAATACACAATATATATGTATAGAATATAAAAAGGGCAATTTTTTTTCAATTTGGGGTCGAAATAGGATGATGCCTCCCTCAGTGAAGAGGGAACAAATGAATATTTAGTGATTGAAGGGGTGGGCCCACATCATATCATCTGCTGTGGCTGTACTGCAGACAGACAAGACATGCAATTTTTTAGTGTCACATATTTAAACAACACCTCATGTGTATGACAGATTCCTATTCCTATTTCCATCAACCATTTGCAGAAATGGACTGCACTTACTCAAACCAACAATAATTTTCGATTTCATCTTATATAAGTGTTTTCGAAACATATATTCGACTTCTTCTCTTAGTTGCATATGTTTAAATGAAATAATTTGAAAGAGAATTTTATTTTTTGTTGTTTAAAAATGAGTGCAATCTAATAATGGACCGACAAAAATGAAAAATTGACGTTCTAATCTAATGAGATAGGGAGGGACTACTTTATTGATAAAAAATAATCAAATTAAATTCGAATGTGCATTAATAGAAGTCTTGTTTATCTCACTCATTATATAAAAAATAATACCTATATCCTAACTTAAATTATCGTATAATAATTGCACTACTAATAATTTTATTATATATATATTGAAAAACAATTTAAATATATACTTAAAATTTACTATATAATTACTAATTATATGTAAATAATAGAATTAGGGTCTCCTCGGTCAATGTTCTTGGTGGTTGTGTGGGGGAGGTTTTTTTTTTTAGGAATATGCTTTTCCATTTCTTTACTAACAAATGTGAAAAATATGTTAAAAATGTGATATATATATTAACAACATGATGGGTTATAATATAATCTTTTATGGAGTACTATTTTTTCTACAAAAATAATAATAATAATGCCTCAATTTTCATACCAAAATGAGAATTGACAATACAATCAAGTAATGATTACAAGAAACTTGACTTTTTCTTTAGGGTGGGTGCATTAATGATATGAGCCCTTGTCTAATTTGCACCCACTAATAATCCATGCAGATGTGAGATGTCGATGGGGGAGAATCGCAGGAAATGGACACCCACCCATAAGAAAAAAACACCAAACAAGTGGGAATAGAATAGTATTATTTTCATTTTTGAGAGTAACCGATGACGCATCCCACCTTCACCCTTTCAGAGACTGAAGGTTTAACTCAAATGAAATAATTTTATCTGTTTTAAAATTTTAAATTTGTTGGTTAGTGTAAAATTATTTTATTTTATATTAAAATTTTAACATTATCTTCATAAGAAAGTATGCAAGAGGTTGTATTGCTTATTTACAAGACAATATATATGTTTCAAATCTTGAAATATATCCCCTCGATCTTCTTACCCTAAATGAAATAACCAAGCCCATGCATTGCCAAATTTAAAATTGATGAAATTGAGAAGGGAATCTTGACACTACAATACAATGTTTATCGATATAAAATTCTCACAAATTCAGTACTAATATTTTAATTCATTATTTAAACAAAATACTATATATAGTAATTTTTTTTAGGGAAAAAGAGGCATGCAAGTATTTAACATTACATCCGGTACTAGGACTAGGTGCATGCATTTACCCCAACATGATAACATGAAACAAGTTAATATGAGTGAAGTTTAATTTCGACAGAATTTGAATCCAAAAAAATGTAAATGTGAACCGAAAAGACTTTGATATCATAAAAATAATTATCTCTTAAATAAAATTGATCTCCAATACTATTATGTAGCTTGTTCTTCATACAAGTCATTACTGAAAATACCCTTTCAACCCACCCCACATAATAAACATTATCTTCATAAGAAAGTATGCAAGAGGGTGTATTGCTTATTTACAAGTTAATATATTTCCAATCTTGAAATATATTCCCTCTTCTCACCCTACCCTAAATGAAATTATCAAGCCCATGCACTGCCAAATTTAAAATTGATGAGATTGAGAAGGGAATCTTGAGTCTTGACACTACAATACAATGTTTATCGATTTAAAATTCTCACAAATTCAGTACTAATATTTTTAATTCATTATTTAAACAAAATACTATATATAGTAATTTTTTTGGGAAAAAGAGGCATGCAAGTATTTAACATTACATCCGGTACTAGGACTAGGTGCATGCATATATTTACCCTAACATGATAACATGACACAATTTAATATAAGTAAAGTTTAATTTCGACAGAATTTAAACCCAAAACATGTGAACGTGAGCCTAAAATTCTGGTATCATAAAAAATAATTATCTCATAAATAAAATTGATCTCCGATGTTATTCCGTAGCTTGTTCTTCATACAAATCATTACTGGAAATACTCTTTCCACACCCTCACATAATAAACATCATCTTCATAAAAAATAATTATCTCACAAATGAAATTATCAAGCCCATGCATTGCCAAATTTAAAATTGGTGAATTTGATCGAGAAGGGAATCTTAACTACAATACAATGTTTATCCGATTTAAAATTCTTACAAATTTAGTACTAATATTTTTAATTCATCATTTAAACAAAATACTATATATAGTAATTTTTTTTAGGGAAAAAGAGGGCATGCATGTATTTAACATTACATCCGCTACTGGGACTAGGTGCATGCATTTACCCTAACATGACACAAGATAATAAACATTATCTTCATAAAAGAAAGTATGCAAGAGGGTGTATTACTTATTTACAAGTTAATATCTTTCCAATCTTGAAATATATCACCTCTTCTCACCCTAAATGAAAAATTATCAAGCCCATGCATTGCCAAATTTAAAATTGATGAAATTGAGAAGGGAAATCTTGACTACAATACAATGTTGGGCTAGTTTTGGGTGAGACCGTCTCACAAAATGAGATTCGTGAGACGGCTTTTATATATAAAAAGTGATAATGTTTGAGCAAAAAGTGATAGTCACTTTTGTTAAAAATATTATCACTTTTTACTTAAACATTATCATTTTTTTTACAAACTAAAATCTGAAAAAAAATATATGGGTTATCCTACTCAAAATTTTAAAATATGGGTTAAAAGGATCCGTCTCACAAAAAAAAGATCTGTGAGTCGATCTCACACAAGTTTTTGCCTACAATGTTTATCCGATTTAAAATTCTCACGAATTTAGTACTAATATTTTTAATTCATCATTTAAACAAAATACTATATATATAGTAATTTTTTTAGGGAAAAAGAGGGCATGCAAGTATTTAACATTACATCCGCTACTGGTACTAAGTGCATGCATTTACCCCATCATCCTCCCGTGTGTTTTTTCAATTTTGAGAATTTTAAATTTTAGTAGATTTTAAATTATACACTTTTATTTTAAAATTTAAGTTGGTTAAAATTTACTCCCCCATTTTTTACTTAAGAACACAAAAAACACGAGTTTTAACGAATAAATTATTTATTAATATTATAAAAGATAAAATAAAAATAGTAAAAAAAATCAGTTTTATAAATAGTAGGAGTAATAAAGAGTACTTTTTAGTAATAAAGTAGTGGCATAAAGTTAGTTTTTAGTCTAATAAAATATAGTAATATTTATTGTAATACTGTGATGTTTTAAGAAGATAACTTAAAAATGTTTTTATTATTTTAAGTAATGGATCAATAAGTAAGGAACAACTAAAATGAAAAGATAGGTCATTAAGTAGAGAACGAGGGAGTAACTTTTATGTTATAAAATTTGTAAGTGTTTATATATGATTTATATAATTATTTTTGTAGAATTTACAGAGAATTATAGTCTATAATTCTAAAATCCAAATTATAAATCAATTTCCAACATATTTATTACCAAGGAATTACAATTTTTTACTTTTAATTTTTTCATTCTATAATAATCTATAGTGGTGGTTTGTTAAATCTAATTTAGGACCTACCTGGCTATAAATACGTACATGGAACTATTGAAGGAACCCCACGTTATAGGACTTGGGTCCCTTTCCTTAAATGGGTGCCCTACGCTTTTATAATCATTGAAATCAAATTCAATCATTGTAAAATTAAATTAAATTAAATTTAATGCTCTCAACAATTATATCTGTACATGTCAGTACGTAATTAGCTAGCTAGCTAGACCACATAAAATCTTAAATTTACAAATAAAATCTTAAATTTACCAGAAATAGAACATCAAGTTATTGTTCACATTTGGGCTGGTATTAATCACTATAACACAACTAAAAGACAAAAAAATATTAAAAATAAAAAATAAAAATAGGTGTCGTGACACCGATGGTTGAACAATCGGTGTGTCACACCCATTATCTCGACAGTCTCACACATAAGACAAATTTAATTGGTGAGGGCATAATAAGTTTAACTCGTCATAACCATATACCACAATAAAAATTTAAAAAATATTTTTTGATAAAATTCTCTCGTTATTATTTTTCTAGCTAAAAGTGATAGTGACAGGAAATTGAGAATTAATGACAAGATCTGTCACTAAAAGTCAATTCATGTCATTAAACACTTTTAATTAGAGAAACTATATGATATAATTTATGTCACTAAAAGTCAATTTTTTTATAGCATACCCTGTATAATACTGGATTATATTTATGTTTTCAAAATATTAAATACACACTGATTTTAATTTATAAGATAAGTATCCATGCAAACACACTCGCCCAAAAGGGGAAAAAAAGTTAAATTAGTAAATATTGACATGCACGTGGAAAGAATATTATTTTGACGACACATTAATTAATCACTAAACAATTCTTAATTGGTACTAATAAGCAGTCAAAATGCTTGTTGTCTCGTCCAGTGATCATGCTAATATTAAAATGCAAATTAATTACAATATTTAGGTTAGTTTAAAAATGCATTGTGGATATTGTATTTAAGTCAAGTAATTATTTAATTAAATAATGTGTTATTTAATGAAGACAGTTTATACCGTTAATTGTCATTATCGATTCAATTAAACAAACCTCAGTGGATAATTTATTTTTATATAGATGATGCAATGATAGGACAAGACTACTTTTGAGTAATTGTGATTAAAAGTCTTAAAGTTGTCAATACTCCTATTAGATTACACCTGTTGTAAGATTATAAAGCAAACCACAAATCAAATAAACTTTCCAAGATTTAATTATTAATTAAAGTGTGTCAGAATAACTTTTACATGTAGATGGACACGTAAATTAAAATATAATAATAAATAGAGTTTTGAAAATTGTATAAGTGAATTAAAAGTAATAATATTTTGTGTAATATTGATCGAGGATATTATGAAGGTGGAGTTAATAAAAAAAATTACATTTTAAAAGTGTGAAAATTATTGTGGAACGAATATATAAAGAGTATATCACAATCATAAAAGCATTGGATTAGACTCATAGCATTTATCCAGTTTTTATATCATTTGAAGCTTTATTAATATTCTTAGGCTCAATTAATAATATTACAATTATACATTTTCGTAAAGTTTTGGTTCGATTCTTCGATTTCACTGGTATTTTATCCTAGTAATTTTTTAACACGTGTTATTTTCAATATAATATATAGAACATTGATTATTTCTTAATACTCTAAGTATATGAAATAAAATGTGAAATTCAAAAATTGAAACATTGATTATTTCAATCTCATTCAATATTTCATGGTGTGATATTTGATAATTTCTCGTCCACACTTACATTTATGAAACATGTAAGAAACCGCAGTTGTAATAAATATAACGTGGTGGTATAGATTCACCTAGCTCGCCGACAATATGCCTTTGTTGACTTGCCATTTATATTTCAGCCACCTACCCACATAAGTAACCTACTCTATTTCTATTTCTATTTTTATTTTCATTTATTTATTACTCTCCGTTTTTTCATAAAGTTTGTCACATTTAATTTTTATTTTTATTTCAAAAAATTTATAGCTTTTACAAATTTTAACACAAATTTCCCTAAATCACCCTCATTTAATTTCTACAATATCTATTTTATATTGAAAATATATTATTGTATCCTCCTTTCCTCTCTCAATAAGTTAACATTCTATTTTCTCTATATTAATTTTTATTTTAATAAAAAAGATAAATATTAATGAGAGATAAATATGTTCCTCAATTTTATACAAAATAACAAGATTAACTTTAAGAAACAAGGGAGTATATAGAACATACTTCCTCCACTTTTAATTAAGTGTCATTTTAATAATTTTCAACAAATTAAGATATATAACCATGGACCATTTTACCCTTCATTAATGATAATTAATTTTAATATTAAATTTATGTTTAATAATGAATGTGGTCAATATTGTAGGTGATATTCATGTATAGAATAATTAAAGTTTATCCATGATCTATGCTATAGTACTATATTTAAAGGGAAAAAACTTAAATCAAGGTAAAGAAAATGAAGGGAGTTTAATGTATAAGAGTAAAATTGTCAAAATTAAAGAAAAACGTGTAGAATGACACTTATTTTAAAAATATTAAAAAAGACAAAATGACACTTAATTAAAAAGTAATTATTACCAAACATTACAAAAGTCAGTTTATCTACATCACTCAACGTAATTATTAATTAAACAAAACGTTTCATAATCATTTTATAAAATATAATTAATATACTAATTTTATTAATCCGTACACAAGTACAAATCAAAAGTCTTTATCATGATATCACAATCCTCAAATCAAAAATTAGCCTCATATGTACGCAGAAAGTGGAACTGTCACTGCCGGTACCTCCGCTGCGGGCACTTGGCTGCAGGTACATGTCACCTCAACGCAACGACGTCGTCGCCTGGCGGTTCCCGAACCAGTTTCAGTGCTAGTGAGGAGACGCATCACCCGCAGCAGAAACCGGCAGCGGCCGATCGGAAACGGAAAGCTGTAGAACTCGACGATAATGAATGCCAAAGTGAGGTAAGCCATGACCACACTTTTTCTGTTTATTAAATTTAACGAGAAAAGGGAAAAAAAAAGTCAGGCTAATTTTTTATTTTTTGGATTAAATTAAATATATAAAACTCCATTTATTTGCTAATTAGGGTAGTTTATCGCGTAAAATATTGCTTTAAAACTAACGGTAGTGTTATTAGTTAACTGACTGAGTCAGTGTACACTGAAAAGAACGTTGTTAATATCAGGCGTCGGAACATGGCACACAGGTGACTGAGTCAGTGTACACTGAAAAGTGTGTTGTTAGTATTAGGCGTCGGAACATGGGAACATGGCACACACGGGTGGAGTACTTGCAGTGGTGCTATATCAAGTGGAGACCGCAAATACTGACCAGAGCAGAGTAGAACAAATTAACAGGAGAGCGATATTCTTTAAAACAAGGAACTTTAAGTTTTCTGGAGAAATTACCGATTTCTCACTCTCACCCTGACCTTATTACATTTACGTCGAAGTGGGAGATTGCCTCTTGAGGATGTGAGAAGTCAAAATAACACGAATTCGGATACCATATATATATATATTAGGAGAGTTTATGAGATTAACTACATAATGATACTATGCTTGTGTCTTCTCAACATAATAACAAGTTCTTGGATTTAGGTATATGAGTTCATTAGTTTTGTGTTGTTTACATTTTATCAAAAAAAACATAATAACAAGTTCTTAGATTTAGGTATATGAGTCCATTAGTTTTGTGTTGTTTACATTTTATCAAAAAAAAAATTATTTTATTGATAAATATTAATGGGAGATAAATATGTTTCGCAATTTTATACAAAATAAACGATTAATTTTATGAAACGGGGAGTATGTAGAACATAATTATTACCAAACATTAAACAAGTCGGTTTATCTACATCACTCAACATAATTATTAATTAAACAACACATTTCATAATCATTTTATAAAATATAATTAATATACAATTTTATTAATCCGTACACAAGTACAAATCAAAAGTCTTTATGATATCACAATCCTCATTTCCCTTTATTACTAAACAAACCTATAGAAAACTAAAAAAAAAAACAATACATAAACTAATTAAACACCATAACATCAAGCATCAATTTTTCACACTTTCAAACTTCAAGAGAAACTTATATATCAAAAACTAAAAAGAGGAATCAGTATATTAGCAAAAGACATAATGCATTTAAAGCAATATTTATTTTAAAAGACTCTTAAATTATTTTTTGTTTTTAAGTTATATAAATTTATCGTTCCAAAAATAAATAAATAAGTTATATAAATTTGGTCCCGTTGAAGTGTCTCTGATAATTTATGAATTTAAGTATTTTTTCATAAGCAAAAAAACTAATGTAACAATCTTATCATGAAAACCCTCCCTCCTTCGTAATGTGTGATGTTTTTGCAAGTTGTTGAATATTTTATAAATATCAAGTTTCAAAGTAATTTTCTAATTAAATTAACTATATAGCCATAAAATACTAGCAGTAAACCTGATTTTTTTTTTTGGATTTTATCGCCGACCAGGCTTTGGACGTTTGTATTAACTTATTGAAATTTAAAACTGTGTATGAAACTGAAACAATTAAAAGGATGATGAATTTTAAAAAGAAAATAAATATTAAAAGTGGTGATTAATTTGAAATTTAAACTAATTAAAAATCATAATTAAATTGTAAACATATCTCATTTTTATCAATTTATTAATTTTACAAGAGCATGTAAAACATTTCACCCATGATATATGTTTAACTAAGACATTAAAAAAAATTGTGCGTTAAAAGTTTGAATTCGAATCACCTAAAAAATTCGCAGAGCAAACACGTGGTTTAACATTTACTCCACTTAATACATATATGACTAATAAATTGATACTACAATGTCAAAGTATTATAATTACAAGACCAAAAATATACTACTAAATGTCAAAAAATATTATGCATAATTCGTCATAAAAGTTAAGTGTACAAAATATTTTTGAACTTGTAGTAGTATACTTTTGATCTTATAGTAACAATATTTTGATCACTTAGTAAAATAATACTACACTTAAAAATGAAAAAAATATATTTTAATTAACGGTAACAGGTTGAAATAGAGGAGGGTATTTTTTTTTTTTTTACTCCATATAGTTAGAAGTAATTGATGATAATTGTAGTGTCGTGATGAAATGGGTAGTGGGGACGCAACATTCAGATACAGACTATTTTCTACGAAATGTCGACCTTTTCATTTCTAGTTAAAAATTTATGTATCTCTTTTTCTATATATTATTTATATTTGTTGCATACATATAGAGAGAGAAAGGCCTTTAAAAAAAAAATTAGAGAGAGAAAGGGAGAGAGAGAAAGGCCTTATCTCCCCCTCAGAACAGAAAAAGCCATTTACCACAGAACCAACCACCATTAACACTACAAAACAGCCTATACACTAACCACACTTGCACCAATACAAAAATCACCACCAACAATTACTGAATCCGTACCTGAATTCCACGAGAGCTGAAAATTGAAGAAATTTTAGCGCCACTGAAATTGAATTCATCTTTTTTTCTACTGGATTTTGAAGTTGAAGAAAAAGCTATTTAGAAAATTTTACAAAAACAGGAGGATCGGATTCGGATGAACTGCGTTCCTATTTTTGACGAAATGGAAGACGACGGTTCAATCCGTATGCAATCAGGATTTTACAGACCTAGAAATCCTCCAGCGTAAGTGTTTTTGCTATTATACGGTTATAGATTTATGTGGAAATTGAATTTTGAAATTTGTGTTTTGAAATTGCAGAGGTGAAAAGGATGTCATGGAAATAGGGTGGAAAAACGGTCCAGTTGTGCTGGAGAACCAGAATCAAATACAGGCGAAGAAGAGTGCGTTTAGCTCAGAGGTTTTGATTCAGGCAGAGAGGGAGATCCGATTGAGCGAAGAACAACAGCATTTGTTTATGCAGGAGGATGAAATGGCGTCTTTGCTTCAATATCCCCTCCTCGATGATATATACGCCGATCTCCTTTACCCTACTCCTCCTCCTCAATCTCTTATAACCGCCGCCGTCACAGAGATCCGCCCGCCTATACAACTTCCGGTTACCAAACCGGAGAATCCTCCGCGTGTGCAAAACTTTGTGCATTTTTCGAGGCTTCCTAACAGGCAGAGGTCCGAATCGACGCCGGCGTTGAGTACAGTGAGAGAGACGACAGTTGTGGAGTCGAATGAGACTCCGATGATCGCGAGGTTTACTCACATGCCTCAGATGTACGCAGATAGTGGAACTATCACTGCTGGTACCTCCGCGGCGGCAGGGGACTTGGCTGCAGGTACATGTGATCTTAACGCAACGACGTCGTCGCCTGGCGGTTCCCGAACCAGTTTCAGTGCCAGTGAGGAGACGCATCACCCGCAGCAGAAACCGGCCGGGACTGATCGTAAACGGAAAGCTGTAGAACTCGACGATAATGAATGCCCGAGTGAGGTAAGCCATCACCACACTTTTTCTATTTTGTTCATTAACGAGAAAAAGTAAAAGGAAAAGAGAGTCGGCTAATTTTTTATTTTTTGGATTAATTAAATATAAAAAACTCATTTATTTGTTAATTAGGGTAGTGATTAGTGTAGTTTACTGCCGTAAAATATTGCTTTAAACATCTAGAAAACATTAATTAAAAATAAATTTGACTTTTTCCATTCATAAAATCAGGGTTAAGTCTAACTAACTAACGTAGACGTGTTATTGAGTTAACTGACTGGAGTCAGTGTGCACTGAAAGAGTGCACGTTCGTATTAGGCGTCGGAACACATGTCAGACACGGTGGAGTAGTGGTGCTATACCAGGTGAAGACATAAGTTCTGATTAATTGAAAAAAAAAAATTAAAACGGATATCAGAGCGATATTCTTTAAAACAAGGACATCTGCAAAGTTTTCTGCACGAAGAATCACAGATTTCTCACTAAGTGACCTTATTACCTTTACTACGAAAGGTTGGCTCTTGGGAGTGTGAGAAGTCAAAATAAGGGTTCATGGATACCATATATATATATATATATATATTATTGAGAGAGTTTCTAAAATTAGAATAGGTATATGCGTTAATTAATTTTGTTTTGTTTACATTTTATTAAATTTTTCTAATTTTGTTTTACATTAAATTTGTATAATGATTGGAGATAAAAACTTATTTCAAAGTAGTTATTTATTTTAATTCATTTTTCTATTTATAATTATTCATCATAACATTTATGTGAAGATTAATACTAAAGAATTCTCTACCATGTTTTTTCCCCCAATTATCAACTTATTTTTTTTCTTTCTTTTATATTCTAGATATTTTGCAAGATTATTATTGCAGTTAATCAAACAATCACCATTATTATTCAAATTTATTGAAGGAATAGATTTCTCAGTCATTCCTCAACTGCTACATGACTGGATATCACTTTAAAGTCTGTCCTTTGTTGTTAGCACTTCATTCAATACCTTTCTTCTGTTTATTGGTACAGGACATTGAGTTTGAAGCCGCTCTTGAAACTAAAAAGCGTGCCCGTGGTCCAGCATTGACTAAGAGAACTCGTGCTGCAGAAGTTCACAATCAGTCTGAGAGGGTCTGTATATATCAAAGATTATTTAGTAACTTGTTGATTATATGTGTTAAATCAAGATTTTTTGCTGAAACATTTGTTAATCGTTGCAGAGGCGTCGAGACAGAATAAATGAGAAAATGAGGTTACTGCAAGAACTCATTCCTAGATGCAACAAGGTTTGAAACTTTGTTTCGACTATTGTTAGAGTAGACGAGTTGTTAGATTATTTCTCTCATTTTTACTTTTGTTAATTCAGGCTGACAAAGCATCTATGCTAGATGAGGCTATTGAATACTTGAAATCTCTTCAGCTTCAAGTGCAGGTACATTTTTCTTTTGTTACATAAACTATAGTATATCTTGTTACAAGTTAGATTCTACAACATTTGCAACATTTGTGCAGATGATGTCAATGGGGTGTGGCATGGTTCCTATGATGTACCCTGGAATGCAACAGTTCATGCCTCCAATGGGAATGGGGATGAACATGGGGATGGGCATGGGGATGGACATGAACCGGCCAATGGTCCCGTATCCGTCTATGGTACCAGGCCCTGGAGCTCACATGGCCGGTCCTAGGTTTCCAATGTCACAATTTCATCATATGCAGCCCGTTCCTGTTCCCAATCCATGTGGAAACCAGACTCCTAATCAAACAAATCATCCACCAAACTCTGTTGTTTCTCACAATCAGTATCAGCCCCAAATGACAAACTTTGTCGATCCATATCATCAACAGTTTCTCGGCCTTCAGCACCCACAGTCAAAATTACCATTAGCACAGGCAAGTTCTTATTAGTTGTATTAAGGAGCTTATAAACTCAGTTGATTATACTTTAACGTCCCGGTTATGATGAATGTTGAGTTAATTTTGCAGAATCACACTGTGCAGCAGCCAGGCTCTACTAAGCCTACCAGTAAAGGAACTGGCAACCCTGATCATAACCAACAAAAACGTAAGCAAAAAATGTTGTTTTACGACTTCAACCTTAAGTTATAGGATAGTTAAACTGAAACTCACGCGCATTTTGTGAATTCGCAGGTTGAAGTGAGGAAAGGCGAGAATGGGAGGTTGGCATTCCACCCCGATAAAATTTTGCGAAGACAGAGTAGAGTACAAGTACGTTCCACACCCTCTAGCTAGCAGTAACATGTAAACGATGATTTAAGTATCCGTTTCATGTTATTTATGTAGGGTCTGATGGAACAATGTCGTTTTTTAATTCCAAGAATAGAGGCGAGTTAAACGTGATACGTCACGAGTCCCCTTATACCAAAGCACACATATATATATAAGCTCTCCTGGGAAATAAAACTTGCCCATGGTGGTTTGTCTTACTCTTTACTCTTCCAGATAATACTTCTTGTATTGTTTTTTTTTTGAAAGGAAATAAGCTACACCCTTACTATTAAAGTAAAACAAAGCAGTAATTGCTTGCAATGAATCAGATTCCAGTCTAACCCAATAGCCAACAATTCAGCTCCTAGAATTGATCTTCGTCTCTGTATTCTTTTGTGGCCCGTTGCAATCACCCTGTTTCCATCATCCATAATTGCAAAACCAACACTAGAGATTCCCTCTTGTTCTCTTATAGCTGCGTCCACTTGAACTTTAAATCCACCCGGTATTTCATTATTCCCCGTCACTTGTTACCCATTGTGAAGATTCTCGTGAATATCATTGCTGACTACTACTTGTTTAGTCGACTTTGGACAATCGTTTTTATCAATTAATTACTTCTTGATTGACGCGATTTTTTTCATCAACATACTACTAGGAAAATCAATTTCAATCCTGGATTTTAGAATTGAGAATTTTGTTGTGATGCTTATAAATAGTTTAAAATATTACAATGATTTTTTAATTTGAATAGTTGGGAAAGGGGTTGCTTTAAGGATTTATTATTTTATTTTTTTACAGGTATTTTTTATGAGTTATATGAGGTTATTAGAACTTAAAAATCGAATTTATTTCAAGAGTGAAAACAAAAAACAATAATCTTCAACAAAAAATAATATTGTTCGGAAAATCACAATCAGATAGAACAACAATAACATCATTCGAGGCGCAAAGTTGAAAGACAGAGATCAAGTTTCGAGACATAAGAGGCACATGTAATACATCCAAAAATTTAAAGCAAGAGATATTTGAAAATATAAGAGTGCCGATATGTACAATATATAATAAGACTTTTACCATCACCAATGATAACTCTATCTTTACCATCGTAGGGGGAGTGCATCTAGAGATTGGCTAAATCAGTGGTTATGTGATGTGAAGCACTCGGAGTAGAGGAAGCGGTGTGAGCCGATGGATGAGAATAAGCCAGAGGAGAAGCTGCAATGTTGCAGGGATCGGGTACTGATCACACCTTCGAGCAGAGTGGTCAGGGGTGCCACAAAGCTGACATTTCTCAAGGTATGGGTGACGCCCGTGCTGCTGGGAGTGATGGTGGGCAGCGGCGACAGGCGTGTGAGAGTGCCGAGTAGGCTGTTGGTGTATTTTGTAAAGCAAACTTTTACTGGACTTTTGTGGACGTATATTCAATATCCTTATTATCTGAAATAAATGGTTTTTCACATTGTTGCATTATTAATGATTGCTTGTATGTTTGCTTATCTTACATTGTAGACAATGTGGAGAGTTTGTAGTCACTCAGAAGATCACTTTGTTAGTTCCTTGTAAGATATAAACAGTATTCACAACTGAGATAGTTCTAAACATAACTATTGGTTTAAGTTATAGTATAAACTTGTTGGAGGCTTGTCTTGGCCATTAGTGTATACTAATACGTGATGACGTACTGAATGGATCACATATAAGACATGTTCTTCTGTTATGAAGAACTAAAGGTCTTGATGACTTTTGTAACACTTAACCCTAAGTGTGATACTTAGATGTATGGGGTGTTTGTTCACTACTTTGATGTGTCATAGGTGAGAATCTTAGTGGATTCCTCACGCTCCGTATTTTGGGTAGTGACATCGCTCACATGATGTCTATTTATTGGCATTAGGGCACCGTGTTCTAGACATCCAGGCTGATGACGTCCCCTTGAGGAAACTCATAAAGGGTTGTCGTATTAAACCCAGCAGGTGGATTTAATATGTACGACAACGAGGTTGAGTGGTACTACTCGAGGAATTATAGACATTAATTATTTAAAGTAGTAAGAAGCTTTAATAATTAATGGACATGCAATATCTTAAACACGGGGAATTATAAAGTGTAATAGAAGCCCTGATCGATTTGGGATAGGACGGGAGTGCAACATTAATTCTCTGGTGGGAAGAATTAATGTTCTCGGGCCAAATTATATGTTATGGACTGAACATAAGAGTATTTGGGCCTGTAAGAAGCCCAGACCCTATACCCACCTCTAACAATAATACCTTAAAAAAAAAGTGGAGGGAGTGCACATCGGGGTGTACTGAAGAAAATATGGGGTGCACATTACCAAGCCCAATTGAAGGGAACCCTAGTCCAATGGGAGGGCACCCTAGGTCAGCAGTCGCCGCCTGGGATTTCATCGGCAAGGTCACCGACTCCGAGTGCCGGTCGGTCAGAGATCCATCGACAACATACTCACAGTCCTCCGTTGGACCGTCGTTAACTAGAGAAAGAGGTTATGCAGGAGTAGGGTGAAGAAGACGAAGTAATGTAGCTTCGATTTGGGTAGAGATGAACGACGAGAGCGAGGCGGCGTCGATCCGAGTGTTGCAAGAGAGCGTCATTGATGCTGGAGAAGCTCTTGGATTGCGAACGCAAGGGAGATTGATCGAAGCAGTCGCGTCGTTGGTCGAAATGAGCAGAGGATTTAAGTCGTCATGGATCGTGGTCGAGATGGAAGATGATGTCGATTATCATGGAAGTGAAGAATCGCGATTGCGATTCGAGGAGGGGTCTCGGGCTTCAGCGGCCGGGACGGAAGCGTCGCCGTGGAGGTGGTGGTCGGGCATGGTGGTGGCTGGGTCACCTACCGACCGACATGGATTTTCGAAGGTCCTTTACTCATCAAATTAAGATTGAAATTCAGATGCACCGCCAATCGACTATAATAGCTACAGATTGTATTGTAAATATATAAATTAGAGTTTATTCTATTATATTTTGTGTAAATTAATAAAATGTTAATATAGTCTTTTAAATGTGATTATTTTTTTAAAATTATTTTGGGGTGAACTCATAGAAATGAGCAAGTACATATAAGTGTGATAAAACAATAATTTGGAGGTGAACTCATAAAATGAGTTGAGTTGAACTCATAAAATGAGCTAGCGTAGATAACTCTAGTAAAAAATGATTTGGGAATGAACTCATGAGCGAGTCGTAGTAAATAAAATTGATCTGAGTGACGAAAAATTAAAATTGAAAAATTTAAATTGATTTTTAAATTTGACTATTGGGATGAGGGGTTATATAGAAAATTTTAATTAAAAATTAATTTGACTTTTTCCATTAAAAAACTAGGATGGTGTCTAAGGCGGTAATAGTGTTATTCAGTTAACTGACGAAGAAGTCAGTGTACACTGAAAAGAGTGCAACGTAGTTGAGTACGTGGAGGCCACATGTTCCAGTTTCAATCAGATGAACAGAGACATTTACACTATGAACTTATTACATTTACTTACTGGAAGGTTGTCTCAAATTAACTGACCCGAAGAAGTCAGTATACACTGAAATATTCCAGTTTCAATAAGATGAACAGAGGAGACCCCACTTTACTGGGAGGTTGTCTCAAGTTAATTGACCGAAGAAGTCAGTGTACACTGAAGAGTGCAACGTAGTATCAGGCGTCGGACACATCAGTGTACACTGAAAAGAGTGCAAACGTAGTATCAGGCGTCACATTTACCCTCTGAACTTATTACATTTACTGGAAGGTTGTCTCAAGTTAACTGACCGAAGAAGTCAGTGTACACTGAAAAGTGTGCAACGTAGTATTAGGCGTCGGACACATCAGTGTACACTGAAAAGAGTGCAACGCTGCTTGAGCGCTCACATTCACACTTGCTTGGATAGCGCTCACATTCACACTCTTTACTTATTACATTTACATTTACTGGGACTTTACTTATTACATTTACATTTACATTTACTGGGAGGTTGTCTCTTGGAGGTATGAGAAGTCAAAATAATTCCAAGTCGTTCACATTCACACTCTTAACTTATTACATTTACATTTATTGGGAGGTTGTCTCTTGAAGGTATGAGAAGTCACATATATATTATATATATTATTGGGAGTTGAAGAAAAGAATGGGCTCATATTCACACTCTTAATTTATTACATTTACATTTACTAGGAGGTTGTCTCTTCAAGGTATGAGAAGTCAGTAAGTCAATATATTATTGGGAGTTGAAGAAAAGAAATGTTTCTATTGAATTTGTATAATGATTAGATAGAAACTTATTTTAAAGTAATTATTTATTTAAATTTATTTTTTTATTTATAATTATTCGAGCATGATCTTTACTAACATTTATGGTGAAGATTAATCGTAAAGAATTCTCTAAAATTATCTGTTCATATTAAGAATATTTCAGAAACTTATTTTTTTTATTTTAGATATTTTTCTATTAAAATCGCAGATTTTTTGAAAAGATTTTTTTTTTTTTTTTCATTAACATAATACGAGGAAAATAAAAAATAAATTTCAATTCTAGATTTTCGAATTGAGAATTTTGTTGTGAGACTTATGAATAGTTTAAAATAAAATATTACAAAGATTATAGACTTAGGAAAATAAAATATGACGTCCCCTTGAGGAAACTCATAAAGGGTTGTCGTGTTAAACTCAGCAGGTGGATTTAATCCGTACAACAACGAGGTTGAGTGGTACTATTCGAGGAATTATAGACATTAATTATTTAAAGTAGTAAGAAGTTTTAATCATTAATGAACATGCAATATCTTAAACACGGGGAATTATAAAGTCTAATAGAAGCCCTGATTCGATTTGGGATAGGACGGGAGTGCAACTTTAATTCTCTGGTGGGAAGAATTAATGTTCTCGGGCCAAATTATATGTTATGGACTGAACATAAGAGTATTTGAGCCTGTAAGAAGCCAGACCCTATACCCACCTCTAACAATAATATCTTAAAAAAAAAAGTGGAGGAAGTGCACATCGGGGTGTACTGAAGAAAATATGGGGTGCACATTACCAAGCCCAATTGAAGGGCACCCTAGGTCAGCAGTCGCCGCCTGGGATTTCATCGGCAAGGTCACCGACTCCGAGTGCCGGTCGATCAGAGATCCATCGACAACATACTCACAGTCCTCCGTTGGACCGTCGTTAACCAGAGAAAGAGGTTATGCAGGAGTAGGGTGAAGAAGACGAAGTAATGTAGCTTCGATTTGGGTAGAGATGAACGACGAGAGCGAGGCGGCGTCGATCCGAGTGTTGCAAGCGAGCGTCATTGATGCTGGAGAAGCTCTTGGATTGCGAACGCAAGGGAGATTGATCGAAGCAGTCGCGTCGTTGGTCGAAATGAGCAGAGGATTTAAGTCGTCATGGATCGTGGTCGAGATGGAAGATGATGTCGATTATCATGGAAGTGAAGAATCGAGATTGCGATTCGAGGAGGGGTCTCGGGCTTCAGCGGCCGGGACGGAAGCGTCGCCGTGGAGGTGGTGGTCGAGCATGGTGGTGGCTGGGTCACCTACCGACCGACATGGATTTTCGAAGGTTCTTTACTCATCAAATTAAGATTGAAATTCAGGTGCACCGCCAATGGACTATAATATTATTTTGTATTAAAATTTAAAAAATACACATAAAAAAATGGAAAAGAAAGGCAGAAAAATATAAAAGGAAAAGGAAAAAAACAAAGAAATAAAAAATTTGAAAAAAAAAAAACTGAAAATGGAAAGAAAAAAGGAAAAGGGGAGGGGGAAGAAAAATTAAAAAGAAAAAAAATCGAGATTTGTGGCTAATTTGAATAGTTTTTTATTAATTATATTTTCACAATTTTTTTTAAAAAAAATATAGATGACTTGGTGGTGAATCGATGTAACCCACCGATTGTATTGTAAATATATAAATTAGAGTTTATTCTATTATATTTTGTGTAAATTAATAAAATGATAATATAGTATTTTAAATGTGATTATTTTTTTAAAATTATTTTGGGGTGAACTCATAAAAATGAGCAAGTGTGTGATAAAACAATAATTTGGAGGTGAACTCATAAAACGAGCGGGATTGAACTCATACAATGAGCTAGCGTAGATAACCCTAGTAAAAAATGATTTGGGAATGAACTCATGAGCGAGTCGTAGTAAATAAAATTGATTTGAGAGTAAACTCATTAAATGAACCAAAAATTAAAATTGAAAATTTTAAATTGATTTTTAAATTTAACTATTGGGATGAGGGGTTATATAGAAAACTTTAATTAAAAATTAATTTGACTTTTTCCATTAAAAAACTAGGATTGTGTCTAAGGCGGAGGCGGTCAGTTAACTGACGAGTGACGAAGAAGTCAGTGTACACTGAAAAGAAAAGAGTGCAACGTAGTTGAGTACGTGAGGCCACATGTTCAGTGTACACTGACTGTAAAAAGTTTTCTGCTGCTCACATTTACACTCTGAACTTATTACATTTATTGAAAGATTGTCTCAAATTAACTGACCGAAGAAGTCAGTGTACACTGAAATGTTCCTGTTACAATTGTCAATGATAATTCGACTCCGATTAGACGTCTCCAATCACAAGCAAAATAATCGGCCAATATTCAATCCAACGAAAGCATGGCGATTCACAAATATAAACGAAAACTAAAAACAGAGCACAAGAAGATTTAAGTGGTTCGATCAATGTGATCTACATCCACTGGACACACGACTTCAATTTGATTAGTTCAAGAGATGTTTACACACTCATCACTCGGAAAGGGAATTTATCCTCACTTCACTCGTGAACTCTCAACTCTCAAAACGAATGCTCGTACGCGTCAAGAATTACAATTACAAGTAATGGGGTATTTATAGGATTCAAGGTGATTGCAGCGTGTGTTGAAAGCGTGCTCTGTTGCCACGTGGATTCTGTTACAACCGTGTAACAAACTCACACCTTCAGCGTGACCCAATCTGAATTGACCTCCTTGCCCTTCACTTGTTTTCGCAAGACAAGACGACTCCATACTTAGCCAAAAATTAACCCTGCTAACAGAACTCGACTAGTCTGGTCAGACCTCTACTTGTCTGGTCTTCCCAACTCGTCTTGTCCTTCGCAACACCCATCTCATCTGTTTGGACTCCTCCAACTCATCTGATCTGGTCTGAGCTAACTTGTCTGACTCCACCAGCTGATACGCCCAACAGCTGAGTCCTTTAGAAGACTTCTATCGACTAAGTACCTCGACTGATCTGCCCAACAGACGAGTACAGTAGTAGAGTAGAATCTACCTGATCTGTACCAGACGAGTCGCACTCGTCTAGTCTAGGAGATTTGAGATAAATCTCACAATTCTCCACCTTTAGCTCAAGATCTCCACCTTGAACTAACAGCTCCGATCTATCCTTCTCAAAGGACAGATTCTACTACTAATCTGCCGCCACCAGACTAGTAGCCTTCTCCGCAGAGGTCACTAATGCAAACCAGTTGACCTAAGACATAAACCAAACTTCTCCTTTGGTAACGCCTTAGTAAATGCATCAGCAGGGTTCTCCTCAGTAGCTATCTTAACCACTTGGACGCTCCCCTTCTCCACAATGTCTCTCACAAAGTACAGTTTCACATCAATGTGTTTGGTTCGCTCATGATACCCCTGATGCTTTGCGAGATGAATTGCGCTTTGATTATCACAGAAAACAGTCATACTGTTCTGAGATAAACCAAATTCCTTAAGAATCCCTTTCAGCCACATGCTTTCCTTAACTGCCTCAGTCAAGGCCACGTACTCCGCTTCAGTAGTAGACAATGCAACTACGGATTGATGAATAGACCTCCATGACACTGCCGTACCAAATAGAGTGAACACATATCCTGTTAAGGACTTTCGAGTGTCAACATTGGCTGCGTAATCTGCATCCACGTATCCCACAAGTGCATCCCCCTCACTTGGCATCTTCTGAAATTTCAGACCCATCTGTGCTGATCCCAGAACATATCTCATAACCCACTTAACCGTTTCCCAATGGCTTAAGCCTGGATCACTCATATATCTGCTGATCACACTCATAGCATGAGTCAAGTCTGGTCTACAACACACCATAGCATACATCAAACTCCCTACAGCACTGGCATAAGGTATCTTGCTCATCTGAGTTCTGTCTTGGCTGTTCCTGGGACTCATCTGATTGGACAAACGATGATGTTGACCAATAGGAGTAGAGACAGTTTTAGCCTTATGCAGTCTGAACCTCTCTAACACCTTCTGAAGATAAGTAGGCTGACTCAGCAGAATAGACCCATCTAGTCTACTGATCTCCATCCCAAGAATCATTTTGGCTTCACCAAAATCTTTCATCTCAAACTCCTGTTTGAGGATCTCCTTAACTTGATTAACACTGTCAATAGACTCGCCTGCTATTAACATGTCATCAACATACAACAGAAGATAGGTAACACCAGTCCCAACCCGTCTGAAGTAGACACAGCTGTCGTACAAACTCCTTGTAAAACCAGCTGAGCAAATGTACTCATCAAATCTCAAGTACCATTGTCGAGGGCTTTGTTTGAGGCCATAGAGGGACTTTTTCAATAGACAGACCTTGTCTTCCCCTTCTTCTATGTCCAACCCTTCTGGTAGCTTCATATAGATCCTCTCGTCTAGAGATCCATGTAAGAAAGCTGTGGTCACATCCATCTGATGTAGCTCCAATTCATATTGGGCAACCATAGCTAACAAGATTCTGATGCTACAATGCTTCACAACAGGTGAGAAGATTTCATTGAAATCGATACCTTCCTTCTGTGTAAAACCCTTAGCTACAAGCCTCGCTTTGTATCTAAGTCTGCCACCCCTCTGAGCCTCCACCTTCTTTTTATAGATCCACTTACACCCAACCAACTTCTTGTTCTTGGGCCTTTGAACAATCTCCCATGTCTGGTTCTTGTTCAAAGAAAGCAGCTCCTCCTCCATAGCAACTATCCACTTCTCCTTGTCGTGGCAGCTGATGGCTTCTGAATAAGACTTCGGCTCCAGAGACTCCACCTCAAGTGCTGCACATAATGCAAATGAGACTATGTCAGCTTGTCCATACCTCTGAGGTGGGTGGACTTCTCGTCTGGTTCTGTCCCGTGCCAGCTGATAATGTTGAAGATCATTCTCACTTTGAGGATCGCCTCCTCATCTGGATCAATATCATCTCCAACTGGTCTTGTGGAGTCAACTTGCTCCACCTCGACTTGTGTCTCGTCTGGTTGGTTATCAGCTGCACTAGTACTCGTACTAGTCTGTTCTGATAGAGGCATCCGACTCTCATCAAACGTCACATCTCTACTGATTATGCACTTTTGCATCCCAGCTTCGAGGCACCATAACCTGTATCCTTTCACGCCAGAAGGATACCCAACAAACACGCATCGCAATGCTCGAGGCTCAAGCTTATCTTGCTTGACATGAGCATAAGCTTGACATCCAAATACCTTCAAATGATTGTAATCGGCTGTACGTCCAGACCACAACTCCTCTGGGGTTTTGTACTGCACAGCCGAGGAAGGACTCCTGTTTATCAAATAGGCAGCAGTAGACACAGCCTCTCCCCAAAACACCTTCGGCAGACTAGAACTGTTCAACATACACCTGACTCTCTCAAGTAGTGTCTGGTTCATCCTCTCAGCTACTCCGTTTTGCTGAGGGGTCCCTGGCACAGTCCTATGCCTTACTATTCCTTTCGATTTGCAGAACGCATTGAACTCGTCTGATAGGTACTCCAGACCATTATCAGTTCTCAAATGTTTGAGAGTCTTGCCTGTGACATTTTCACATTCAATGAGCCATTCCTTGAATTTCTCAAATGCTTCTGACTTCGATTTCAGAATAGACACCCACACTTTTCTTGAGTAGTCGTCTATGATAGACAAGAAGTATTTTCCACCAGACCTCGTCTGATTCCTCGCTGGCCCCCATAGATCAGAATGGACATAGTCCATGATCCCTTTGGTAGAGTGAACACCCTTACCAAACTTAAGTCTCTTGGACTTACCAAGAATACAAGACTCACACAAGTCGAGTTGAGTGATCTTGTCTTTGCCAAGCAGACCTTGCTTAGACAACTCTACTAGGCCCTTCTCGCCTACGTGAGCTAGTCTTTTGTGCCACAACATCGAGTTGTCTTGCACCTCCGCTACATCTGATCTACCAGCTACTGTTTCTCCCTTAAGAAAGTAGAGATCACTCCTTCTCTCGCCTTTCAGGACAGTCAGCTCCCCTTTTGACACACTGAGCTCTCCATCAGCCGACTGGAATTTATAGCCCATAGAATCTAGCATCCCAAGTGAGATCAAATTTCTCTTGAGTTCAGGTACGTACCTAACACTCTTGAGTATTCTTACTACCCCATCGAACATCTTCAGGTGAACACTACCTTCTCCAACAACTTTGCAAGTGTGATCATTCCCAAGCAGAACAGAACCGCCTTTCTGTTGCTTGAAGTCATGAAACCAATCTCGTCTTGGAGTCATATGGAAGGAACACCCTGAATCAAGGATCCATGCTTGCTGTTCTGTAGAGGATGTGATGGTTAGTGCTTGAGCAGACTCATAGCCTTCTTGCTCCTTCTCAACTTGAGTCTGGTTAGCTTGATTCTTGTCATTAGAGGTATTGGCACCAGATTTCCTCAAGAACTGCTTGTATTTGTGACAAGCATTCTTATAGTGCCCAGGCTTGTTGCAATGGTAGCACACTGCCTCACCTTGATTGGACACAACTGATTTTCCCTTATCAGCTCCTTTGGGTTGACTAGACCCCTTCTTGGCACCAGATCGCTTCTGGCCACCTCTGATTGCCAATCCTTCTCCGCTACTGACCTTGTCTGCTTGAGACGTCTTGTTGTGCAGCAGCTTGGACTTGACAGCCAGCATTACATCCTCTAATGTAATACTTTCCTTCCTACCATACAAGATGGTATCCTTTAAGATTTCAAAGGACTTAGGGAGAGCACTCAATAGAATCAGAGCCTTATCCTCTTCCTCTAACTTGACATCTAAATTCTCTAGATCATCAAGAATTCTATTGAACTCATCAAGCTGATCCGGAATGGGTTTGTCATCCACCATTCTGAAGGCATACATCTTCTGTTTCGAATAGAGACGGTTAGCTAAGGTTTTAACCATGTAAAGTTTACCTAGCTTGTCCCAGACCTCTTTCGCGGATTTCTCTTTAGCCACCTCTCTCAGAACCTTATCACCAAGGCAGAGAAGAATAGTGCTTCGAGCTTTCCTGAGCATCTTGCTCCTTTTAGCAGCAGCGGAGGCAGATTCCTCGGCTGGGGCTGTAGACTCTTCGAGCACGTCGAACAAGCCTTGCTGTTCTAGGAGAGCCTGAATCTTGACTCTGCACAGCCCAAAGTCACCTGTGCCTGAGAACTTCTCAATATTATACTTGGTCGAATTCTCCATCTTCGATCTGGCAATTGATTAATGGTTGACAATCGATTCCTCTCGTTTCCGATTCCCACAGACGGCGCCAATTGTTACGATTGTCAATGATAATTCGACTCCGATTAGACGTCTCCAATCACAAGCAAAATAATCGGCCAATATTCAATCCAACGAAAGCATGGCGATTCACAAATATAAACGAAAACGAAAAACAGAGCACAAGAAGATTTAAGTGGTTCGATCAATGTGATCTACATCCACTGGACACACGACTTCAATTTGATTAGTTCAAGAGATGTTTACACACTCATCACTCGGAAAGGGAATTTATCCTCACTTCACTCGTGAACTCTCAACTCTCAAAACGAATGCTCGTACGCGTCAAGAATTACAATTACAAGTAATGGGGTATTTATAGGATTCAAGGTGATTGCAGCGTGTGTTGAAAGCGTGCTCTGTTGCCACGTGGATTCTGTTACAACCGTGTAACAAACTCACACCTTCAGCGTGACCCAATCTGAATTGACCTCCTTGCCCTTCACTTGTCTTCGCAAGACAAGACGACTCCATACTTAGCCAAAAATTAACCCTGCTAACAGAACTCGACTAGTCTGGTCAGACCTCTACTTGTCTGGTCTTCCCAACTCGTCTTGTCCTTCGCAACACCCATCTCATCTGTTTGGACTCCTCCAACTCATCTGATCTGGTCTGGGCTAACTTGTCTGACTCCACCAGCTGATACGCCCAACAGCTGAGTCCTTCAGAAGACTTCTATCGACTAAGTACCTCGACTGATCTGCCCAACAGAAGAGTACAGTAGTAGAGTAGAATCTACCTGATCTGTACCAGACGAGTCGCACTCGTCTAGTCTAGGAGATTTGAGATAAATCTCACAGTTCCAGTTTCAATAAGATGAACAGAGCAGAGCCCACCGTAAAAAGTTTTCTGCGCTCACATTTACACTCTGAACTTATTACATCTGGGAGGTTGTCTCAAGTTAACTGACCGAAGAAGTCAGTGTACACTGAAAAGAGAAGAGTGCAACGTAGTATCAGGCGTCAGACACATCATCAGTGTACACTGAAAAGAGTGCAACGTAGTATCAGGCATCACATTTACACTCTGAACTTATTACATTTACTGGGAGGTTGTCTCAAGTTAACTGACGAAGAAGTAGTATCACGCGTCGGACACGTACTGGTTGAGTACTGCTTGAATAGCGCTCACATTCACACTTGCTTGGATAGCGCTCACATTCACACTCTTTACTTATTACATTTACATTTACTGGGAGGTTGTCTCTTGGAGGTATGAGAAGTCAAAATAATTTTAAGCCGCTCACATTCACACTCTTAACTTATTACATTTACATTTGTTGTCTCTTGAAGGTATGAGAAGTCACATATATATATATTATTGGGAGTTGAAGAAAAGAATGGGCTCACATTCACACTCTTAACTTATTACATTTACATTTACAGGTTGTCTCTTGAAGGTATGAGAAGTCATATATACAGGGACGGACCCAAAATTTTATGTAGAGGGGGCCAATACAATTCAATATAATTTTCAGTTCTAAAATTTAAATATTTAATATTTATATCAAGATATATCAATATTCATTGTTAGATATATTAAAATGCATAAGTATGTCCTTATACTATTAAAACTTAGAACTTAACAAATACATATCACGAAAATTATCTACAATCAAAACTATATGTTTTGTTAGATTACGTCTCAATAATCAATATACACTAATAGACAATTTTTAAAAAGCTTATCTTCCATTTTATTTGTATATAGTCTTGATTAAATTTATAATAGAAAACGATCGTTTCGTGCTTAGTTGAAACTATAGTGATAACCGAGAAACGGGGAGGAGAATTGAAGTGAAATTAATCAAATTATGCATACATTTTTCAGAACTACAGTAATAATTTATAAGCATGTGAAATAAAAAATAATAAAATAAAAAATGGCAAATTAAAATGCGAAAAATTAAAATATAAGATTTGGATTGAGAGATGATTAAAAGATACCGAACAAACTAATTAAAATTGGTCCAACTAATAATTAAGGTATAGGCCCAACCCAATTGATATATTATTGTATTTTATAATGTCAAGACTAATAGATATTATATAATATAATACATGCTCCATATAATAGTAAAAAGATGAAAAATTCTGGGAGGGGCCAGGGCCACCCCTACCATGTATGTGGTTCCGTCCCTGCACATATATATTATTGGGAGTGGAAGAAAAGAATGTTTCTACACTCTATATTTTATAGTTATTTTGTTTATATTTTATGAAAAAAAAATTATATTGAATTTGTATAATGATTGAAGATAGAAATTTATTTCAAAGTAATTATTTATTTAAATTTATTTTTTTATTTATAATTATTCGAGCATGATCTTTACTAACATTTATGGTGGAGATTAATCGTAAAGAATTCTTTAAAATTATCCGTTCATATTAAGAATATTTCAGAAACTTATTTTTTTTTTATTTTAGATATTTTTCTATTAAAATCGCAGATTTTTTGAAAAGATCATTTTTTTTTTCATTAACTACGAGGAAAATAAAAAATAAATTTCAATTCTAAATTTTCGAATTGAGAATTTTGTTGTGAGGCTTATGAATAGTTTAAAATAAAATATTACAAAGATTTTTCACTTTGAATCGTTGTGAAAGGTGTTCCGGTTTTTACCTTTTTTTTAGATTTAGAGGGTGAGTTAGATATGTAAATCTACCACAACAGTCCATCTAAACTCACAAAGTAAACGAACTCTAAGGACTATATTACTCCCAATTAAATCAAAACTGCAATACAAGGAAAATACTGTAGAGGTGTTTACCGGTGATTGTATTTCTGTTAAAAGTAATTTAAATTGATTTACGTAGGAAAACCAAATATACGTAGCATTTGAAAACATTTTTTTATAATCAAACTAAAAATCAATTTAAAGCAATTTCGAATTAGTCTATCATTGCTTTCAACTCAAAAGTGCTTATTTGATGAATTAAAAACGATCTAACCACTACTCCCTTTGTCCCAGAAAAGTTTGCGGAAAATATTGGGCACATGATTTAAGAAAAAAAGTGTAATGATGAGAGTGTTGAGAGGTAGTTTTGTAAACTTTTATATATAAAGTAAATAAAATAGATGGGTTGAGTGTATGGTGGATCCCAAAAGTAATAACATAGTAAATAGGTATATATTGTGAGGGTGAGAATTGTGATGATTATTTCTATTTTGGGGTATGCAAACTTTTCGGAGACAAACAAAAAAGGAAAGTATGAAAACTTTTCAGGGACAGAGGGAGTACAAGACTTGTAAATGAATAAAATGTTAATGACCTCATAATTAGCAATGCAAATCTACATCTTCGGCACGTTACTTATTTTTCCTAAAGTTAACTGTGTTAAATAACGGGGGGTTTGTATAAACAACGCCTTATAAACTAGAATCGAGAGAGATCTGAACTTGTAACTTTACTTAAACATCAGTAGAGACAAACCCAGTGTCCCTTGAACTTGAAGCTTTTGCACTACTTCTCTTTTTTGTACCTAATTTGCTCACACAGGATATATGAAAAAACGAAAAAAGAAAAGTAGAGACGATCCAATAATTTCCCAGTAACCTTGTGAAAGTCGAATGGAGCTGATCATTCAATTGATGAAAACTTGGAATGAAACATTGAGCATGCAACACAATAAATAAGGCAGCAAGTAAAACAAGTGACAATCACATCACATATATAACCCCTCAGGAACCCCCTCTTTCTTCTTGAACATCACCTTGTCTTTAGCCTTCTTGAAATCTGGATGCGTCACCTGTGCATCGTAGATAAATATGTAAGTGAAAATATAAATAATCTGACAATAACATCAAATAAAGCCCAAAAAAGGCTGGAAGATTAATTCGTGTGGAATCGATAGTTTAGTTTTTCGTCTATGCTACCAGGCCCTGGAGCTCACATGGCCGGTCCTAGGTTTCCAATGTCACAATTTCATCACATGCAGCCTGTTCCTGTTCCCCATCCATGCGGAAACCAGACTCCTAATCAAACCGATCATCCACCAAACTCTGTTGTTTCTCACAATCAGAATCAGCCCCAAATGACAAACTTTGTCGATCCATATCATCAACAGTTTCTCGGCCTTCAACACCCACAGTCAAAATTACCATTAGCACAGGCAAGTTCTTATTAGTTGTGTTATACCTAGTCAAAGAGGTCAATCTTTGACAAGTCAATCCTAGTCACCATCTTAAGTGGCGAGGATCAGTCAACAAAGTCATGCGACGACTAGTCAACAAGACCAAGAAAATGTAATAGGTTTAATGTATTTAATATATTTAAAGTGCTCGTCCAAAGATGTTGGCGAGCACTGTCTTAGTTAGCTGCTCGCCCAAATGTGTGGCGAGCACGTGCTTATTCTTAGTTAAGAAGTTTTAATTAGTATTGAAGTCTTGGGAGACAGCATGGAGCGTGGCGACCACACTCCTCGAAGGTCCTCCGGCGACCACCATGGCCCAGCTCCTTGGCATCTCGGCGAGGACGAGCACCTAAGGCGGTTTAGCATTAAATGCGCCATCAAATCACCTTTTCGGGCAGAATGAAGGTCCAGTCTGAAGGCGTCACGTGTAAAGGGCGGGCAGCCCTTGAAAAGCAGTATATAATGCCCATTTGGGCTCATTTGTAACATAAGTTAGAATTCCACTCAATCACCCTCAATCCAAAGCAATAAACACTCCCAAGCTCAAAGCTTTAGCTTCTCTAAGAAGCTACTTTTGGTGTTCTTCATTGTTCTTCATCAAGATCATCATAAATCCTCACTTTAATCCACATAAACGCGTAATAACCCCCGAATAAATTATATATGTTTGTATCGTGCTAAGCACAGTCCACATCCAAGTCAACCCGAATTTAGTGCATACAACATTTGGCGCTAGAAGGAGGGGACCTTTTACGTGTTTAAATCATCAAAGTTTCGTCCGATCAACGAGCGATCGGTTAGCAAACTCCCTGTTTCAAGCTTTAATCGATATATCTACCGTTTAGAGCATCATCTACGATCTTTAGTGTTTTCGTGTTCTTGAACATTTTTAGTTTTCGTAGCATATTTTGGAGTTTGATCTCTTTGTTTTTGTGTTTTCAAGCTTCTATTGTTGTTACTTTGCTAAGACTAGTAGTTGTAATAGCACGTTCTTCTGCGTAAGAACTTTAATTTTTCGTTTTTTAGATCTTCACTTTGTAATCTAAAAAGACACTCTTTAAACGATGTCTCAGCATACTCCACCGCTCGGAGGGAACGAGCACCCTCCGCCGCCGGCAAATCCTTTTGCAAACCTAAACATGGGGGATATTCTAAATGACCCCCAACACTTGAAAGACCTATCGGACTACCTCCTGGAGAAGAGGAGGAAGAACGAGGAGGAAGAGCTCGAGAAGGCCAAAGATCGGGCTTTCGTCGAGGCTCGCAAAAACAGGGGGAACGAGGATGACCGTTCCTATCACTCACATTCCGCTCACCCCCAAGATAAAGGCAAGAACAAAGTCGGCGAGCACTCCCACAATAGCCATACGGGAGACTCACAAAGGAATTCGGTTTTCAACCGAATGAACGACAATGATGGAAGGGCTCCTCGCCGAATACCTTTCAACGTGGATGGCCGACCACATAAGGCCGACCACCACCATCGCGCTGATAGGAGAGATCAGGGCGACAGAGTCTCAGCTCTAGATCGAGTGGGACCAGGGAAGGGTTCGCGAGCTCCGGCCAAGAGTTATCGCGGCCACCATTCTGACAGACACTCTCCCAGGCGATCACGTCATGATGATCGCCCAGCCATTTCCCATGGGAGTCGACGTGACGAGAACGTCGTCCCACGAGCTCAAACAGCCGAGGAGGGGCAAATCGCCCAGTTCCTCGAAACACAAAAATTAATGAAACAAGAGATGGACGCTCTGCGAGCAGAGGTGGTCGCCTCGAAGCAAGGGACCACACCGCCGATCAGTCTGCCCGCACCTCCACTAAGTGTTGCAATCCTCACTGCCCCCATTCAAAGAAAGATCCAAATGCCTTCCATGACGGCATATGATGGGATGTCCGACCCCAGAGTACACTTGTCCAAGTACTCCAACTATATGGCCTCAATCGGGGCAACGGACGCCACACAATGCAGAAACTTCTCTCTAACATTGGGAGATCGGGCTCATCGTTGGTACACAACTTTGAGTGCCGGATCAATCACATCTTTCCACGAGCTGGGACAATTCTTTCTGACCTACTACGGGTCCATTGCTGCTCGCCCGGCATCAAAGCAACGTTTGGCTAATGTTCGCCAATCTGTGAATGAGTCGGGGAAAGACTTCATCGAGCGCTTCGATAGGCTGGTGATCGATGGAGAGGCCGTAAACGATGAGACAAAGCTAATCTCGACTGTTTCCGGTCTAAGGATAGGTACCAAGCTTTGGGAATCTATCCATCTTACTTTCTCAGTTTCTTATGCGGACTTCCGCACGAGGGCTGGGAACTTCATTCAAATGGAGGAAATAATGGACGCTGCCAAGGCTAACGAGCAGCCTGACACGTCCAAGAGAGTGTGGCCCAAGAAAAACACGAACACTGGGGAATCTTCCCAGCCCAAGAAGGCGACCACTCAAGCTGGCAGTGCTCGCCCAGCGAACTTCAGGCCGTTCGAGGAGGCACCTGAGATCATCCAGTTCAGGGAGGCCCTCACCGTGGATCCTAGGGGCATCTACGACGCAATCAGGGGGAAAAATCTGCTCCCCCAAGCAAAGCCCATGCATACGAGCGATGCAAATCTTGATGGTAGTAAATTTTGTAACTACCACAACTCTGTCGGCCACCACACCAATGGGTGCCGAGACTTGGTGAGAAATCTCTTCAAACTTTACAATGAGGGTAAGCTCACCCAATTCATCAAGTCCGGAGGTGGAAACGGCGACAACAGGGGCAAGAAGCGTCGCGACGACAGCGGCGGCGACCTGCGCCAACAATTGAACGTCCCAAGCTAACTCCTCCCATGCCAACATATCCTGGTGGCGACATCGACAACGTGGGCGGAGAGTGCCAAATGATAGAAGGCCCTTTGGGGGGGACTCAATTCGGAGTCGCTCTGTCTGTTCGCCGGGCTCAGGGCGAACAACGAGCACTCAACAACGTGCACCAGGTGTGCGTCGCTCCAACTGCCGAGAAGCCTCCTTCTCATCAAATCCATTTCACGGACGATGACCTGAACGGCGTGGTGCAGCCAAACAATGATGCGTTGGTCATCACGGGAAAGATAATGGGAATCGTCGTCCATCGCATGATGGTCGACACTGGGTCATACACCAACATCCTTTTCAAGCATACTTTGGATGCTCTTGGTGGATATGCAGATTACATCGAGCCTTGCGACGATATAATCGTAGGGTTCGGGGACACGCGCAACCTTCCCATTGGGAAAATCAGATTGTCCTTGGAGTTGGCATCGTCAAAAGAGCCTGAAATGCACCATGCTAGGCAGCTCGACTTTTTGATCATCGACATGCCATCATCCTACAACGCGTTCCTAGGCCGACCTTTCTTCAACGAGTTCAAGGCGGCCGCTTCAACTTATTATTACTGTATTAAATTTCCAACCCCGGCGGGAGCTATAACCGTTAAGGGCGATCAGACACGGGCGAGGGAGTGTCTCGTCCGCTTTGAAAAACGTCATTCTAAAGAAAGTGTCATGGTTGGAAAGTATATTATGTGTCAAACTCAAACAAAACAAATGAACTACTTGGAGGGTCTTCCTAGCAAGTACAGAAAAATTGAAGTTGGGGAGTGCAGTCATCGTTCCGACGACCACCAAGTGGAGGCGAACGAGCACGCCTCCATGGAAGTGGACGACCACACCCCAATGGAAATCGACGAGCAGACAGATCCGGGCGACCAGATCCCCGGCAACCAGTCTCCAGAAAACTTTCCAGATTTGGAGCCTAGGTTAGGCTTTGAGCCAAAATTCGGAATTGAGGACCCTCGTTGGAAGGAGCCTAAAGAACGGACGACTTCAGTGGAGGACCTTGAAACCATCCAATTAAACGAAGCTCGTCCCGAACTCGAAGTATTCATAGGTTCGAATTTACCAGAACATCTGCGATCGGACATAATCGCATTTTTGAAGGAAAACGTCGGTGCGTTCGCCTGGTCGCACGAAGATATGGTGGGCATTCCCACAAATCATGCCTGCCACAGACTAAATATTGATCCAACAAAAAGACCCATCACCTAAAAACGAAGAAAATTTGGGCCTGATAAAAGTGCGGCTTTGGCAGTCGAAATCAAGAAATTGATCGACAACAAGTTAATAGAGAAAACTGGAACTGATCCTGAGTGGTTGGCAAATCCAGTGCTCGTAAAAAAAACGACCGGATCGTGGAGATTGTGCATAGACTTCACAGATTTAAACGACGCCTGTCCAAAAGATCATTTTCCGATGCCCCACATTGATCACCTAGTGGATAATACAGCGGGGCACGAGATTTTAACTTTCATGGATGCCTTCGCAGGGTACCATCAGATTGCAATGCATCCCGACGACCAGCGACATACGGCCTTCATGACGGCGCGTGATATGTATAGCTGGAAAAGAATGCCTTTCGGTTTGAAAAACGCGGGGGCAACGTACCAAAGACTGGTAAACAAGATGTTTGAGAAACACATCGGCGAGATGATGGAGGTCTATATCGACGACATCGTTGTCAAAAGCTTACGGAAAGAAGATCACCTACACCACCTTGCCATGACATTCGATATCCTAAGAGAGTACAACATGAAGTTAAATCCATAGAAATGCAGTTTTGGAGTTAGCTCAGCAAAATTTCTGGGGCACTTGGTTAGCCAGCGGGGCATCGAGGCGAATCCGAGTAAAATTCAAGCAATAATCAATATGCAAAGCCCAAGGAACGTGAAAGAAGTTCAGAGGTTGACAGGATGCCTTGCATCGCTGAATAGATTTATTGCACGAACGGGCGATCGTTGCAAACCTTTTTTCGACGCTCTGAAAAAAGGAAAGTTCGAGTGGACCGACGAGTGCGAGAAAGCTTTCGAGAAATTGAAGGAGTATTTATCGGATCCGAAGGTCCTATCCAAGCTAGTCCCCGGCGAAATTTTATATCTGTACTTGGCGGCCACTGACTGTGCGATCAGTTCAGTGCTCGTCCGAGCTGAGGGGAGCACACATCTGCCTATCTACTACGTAAGTCAAAGACTGCGAGATGCGGAGTTGAGATACACTCCAATGGAAAAATTAGCGTACGCACTAGTTATGAGTGTTAGAAAATTAAGGCAATACCTGTTCGACCACGAGGTGGTCGTCCTCACCACTTTTCCTCTCCGACAAGCACTGCATCGTCCGGATACCACGGGAAGACTTCTGAAATGGTCGGTGGAGATCGGGCAATTTGGTCTCACCTACGCACCCAGAACGGCAATCAAGGGACAAGTGCTGGCAGAATTTATCGTAGAGCTCACTTTCCCAGAGAGATTGGACGAGGGAATCGAGCTTCCTTGGACACTGTTCGTCGATGGCTCGTCGACGAGCACCAAAGCAGGGGCAGGAGTTGTCCTCACCAGCCCAACCGGACAGACATTTGCTTCGGCGATCGAGTTCGAGTATCGGGCGACCAACAACGAAGCAGAGTACGAGGCTCTGGTTGCAGGAATCAAGATGGCTATGGCCGTGGGCGCTAGAAAACTGAAAATTTTTTCTGACTCTCAGCTGGTTGTATGTCAAATCACGGGCGAATACGAGGCTCGCGGCGATCAAATGATAAAGTATCAAGACCTAGTGAAAGGATTACTCGAGCAATTTGATCAATTCCACATCGAGCAAATCCCTAGGGAGGAAAATACGCAAGCAGATGCGTTAGCTCGGCTGGCCACTTCAGAGGGGGAGGCAATTTTTTCAGAAGCAACCATCACCAAGATTTCTTCCCCGTCGGTGAACAGAGGTCAAGTTTTGCAGGTTGAAGCGACCAGCGACGAGGACTGGAGGACGCCGATCATCAAGTACATCAAGACCGGCGAGCTCCCGGTAGACAAAGTGAAAGCAACCAGATTGCAACTCAGGTCCGCAAGGTACACAATTGTGGGCGACCAGCTGTACAAACGGAGTTTTTCAATGCCTTTATTGAAATGCCTCGGAGAAGACGAAGCGAAGATCGTCATGCACGAAATCCACGATGGAGTTTGTGGAAATCATACAGGGGGGCAAGCGCTCGCTCTAAAGATCATAAGGCAAGGCTATTTTTGGCTAACACTGAAGAAAGATGCAATCCATTACGCGCAGACGTGCAAGAGATGTCAAGCTTTCGCTCCCGCCATTCACTCACCACCAGACGAGCTCATCTCGGTGTATAGTTCGTGGCCTTTCGCGAAGTGGGGGATCGACATCATCGGACCTTTCCCACCAGCTGCTGGGGGGGTAACTTTCGTCGTCGTAGCAGTCGATTACTTCGCCAAGTGGACAGAGGCAAAGGCATTGAAGACCATCACAACGGGCCAAATGACAAGCTTCATTTGGAAGAATATAATTTGCAGGTTCGGCCTACCACGAGCGATAGTGACCGACAACGGACGTCAATTTACAAGTCAAGACATGCTGGATTTCTGCTCAAGATGGAACATCAAGAAAAATTTTTCAACACCCTACCATCCACAATCAAACGGTCAAGTAGAGGCGATCAACAAAATCATCAAGCACACCTTGAAAGCTAAGCTGGATGGATTGAAGGGCAAATGGGCCGAAGAGCTGCACATGGTTCTGTGGGCATATCGGACGACCACGAGAAATTCTACTGGTGAAACTCCGTTCGCGCTCGCATTCGGAACCGAAGCTGTCATACCAGCAGAGGGGCAAGTCCAAACTTTTCGAGTAGCAAATTATGACGAGCAGTTGAATAACGATGCACAGCTCTCCGATTTAGACTTCCTAGAAGAACGAAGGCTAACAGTGGACGAGAAGAATGTGGTCTACAAGCAAAGGTCAGAGCGCTACTACAACACCAAAGTACGTGCTCGCCAGTTCACTATCGGTCAGCTCGTACTTCGGAGGGCGACGGAGCAGTCCATCGGCATACTTGGCCCGACTTGGGAGGGTCCGTACCGAATAACGCGCACACTCCTAAACGGATCGTACGAGCTAGAAGATCTAGAGGGTAAGCCGAGCAAGTACCCGTGGAACGCGGTCAAGCTGAAGAAGTATTACCAGTAAGTTTTTAAATTATTTCATATTTATAGTTTGTTTTTAATCATCATTTCAATTCAAGCAAAGTTTTAAATTTCCATCAAGTGTTAGATAAATTTGAAAGTTTAAACAAGGCTCTGCGTAGCCATCTAGGAAACAAAAGACGAGCACTCTTTTCTAAAGATGCTCGCAAGGTAGTGGCAAAGATGGTCACTACCTATCAAACAAAGAGTTCAACCGATGAATGGTTAACTCTAAAAGACGAGCACTCTTTCTTAGAGTCTCGCAAAAGGAAAGACGAGCACTCTTTCTTAAAGAGTCTCGCAAAAGGAAAGACGAGCACTCTTTCTTAAAGAGTCTCGCAAAAGGAAAGACGAGCACTCTTTCTTAAAGAGTCTCGCAAAAGGAAAGACGAGCACTCTTTCTTAAAAGATGCTCGCAAAGGAAAGACGAGCACTCTTTCTTAAAGAGTCTCGCAAAAGGAAAGACGAGCACTCTTTCTTAAAAGATGCTCGCAAAGGAAAGACGAGCACTCTTTCTTAAAAGATGCTCGCAAAGGAAAGACGAGCACTCTTTCTTAAAAGATGCTCGCAAAGGAAAGACGAGCACTCTTTCTTAAAGAGTCTCGCAAAAGGAAAGACGAGCACTCTTTCTTAAAGAGTCTCGCAAAAGGAAAGACGAGCACTCTTTCTTAAAAGATGCTCGCAAAGAAAAGACGAGCACTCTTTCTTAAAGATGCTCGCAGAATAACAAACGTCGAACAAACCAATGAAAGAAAAATATTTATTAAAAGCACTTGCAAAAAATTATCATAAAACAAGTGGAAAAACGAACACATCATAAGCAAAAACTTCCATTCATTAAAAAGCCTTAGAAGGCTGAAATTACAAAAAAGGCCTTAATGGCCGAACAGTCCTAAGAAAAACAAAAAACAAAATACAAGCAAACTAAACTCCCGGAGCATTCTCCTCGGCAAGAGCAACTTGCTCGCCAGATACCCCCTCCTCGTTCACAACCTCCACTTCAGCAGGAGCACTCTGCTCGCCCTGTTGGGTTGGGGAGTCTTCGGGAGGATTCACGAACTCCACCGGAACTCCCGAGAGTCGAGGGAACTGGAGTCCCATTTGCACCAATGGAAGCAAGGGGAGCTCGGTTCTCGGCTGAGGATTCTCCTTCATAAGGAGGACGTCCAGAAGCTCGCCGAGCGGAATCACATCCACTTCCGGATGAACGTCCAATAGCCTGTAAATGAGCCCGTGGGCAGTAAGCGCCACCGATAACATGGCCACGCCCCCAGCGAGCTCAGTGGTCTCATCTCTCTCATCTATTGCATCGACCAGCTGTTGCCGAAGAGTGGCCAACTCTTCCTCATCAGTTGCGGACTTATTTGTAAGAGTCCTTACCTCGTCCTCGGCAGTCTTGAGGCGAGCACGGAGACGTTCGATCTCTTGAAGATCTTCTTGATCCTTTTTTCGAACCATCTCAAGTTGGGCCTCAGAATCGGCCAACTTTGCCTCAGCATCGGCCAGCTTGGTCTCGAGGTCGACCACTTTCTCCTCGGAGGCGAGCAGTTGCCCTTCAACAAAAGTTTTTGCCTTAGCCATTTGAGCAACTTTCGCAGCCCTGTCCTCGCTAAGCTTGCGACCTTCAGCGATCTGGCTGGCGAGTTTCTCTATGGTGTAAGAGGCTCGGCTCAACTCAATGGCGACCAGGCGCGTATTTTCCATGGCATTGTGGTTGTTGACCTCTTCGATCAGGGTGGTCGTCAACGAGCGAGGCAGGTGCTTCACCGCCCTCTGTGCGAACGGGTTCAAAGACTCCTTATCGACCGGGTCCCGCGACCGGTAGAAGCCGAGAAGGTTCTCGTTGAAGGGTTGGGCGACCGGATAGTCGGCAACTCTATTAGAAAAGAGAAGGATTAGAAGAAAAATACTTAAAAAAATTTCTAAACTCTTTTTGAAGAAAAAAGCTTACTTGGCAACCCTTGCGGCTTCCCAGCCGAGAAGGGTATTATCTCCCGGAGCCCTCTCCCTGGCCGACGAGCTCGTCGCAGTCTCTCGCGACCGAGTGCTTCGGGGAGGAGGGGATGCAACAGTTTTGGGGGGGGGGGGCGAGTCACCCCTCGGCGGAGGGGATCTCCTCGGCGAGATCCTCCTTTCAGCAGTAGGTGGGCGAGAAGTACCCCCTCTGGTCGGTTTAGCGACCTTTTTGGGTGGAGCCCCCGAGCTCTCCGCCCCTTTCCTTTTCTTTCCAGCGCCATCGACGATCTTGCGCTCGCGAAGGAGTTGTGCCTGTCGAAGCATCCTGTTCGCTTTTAGGCGCTCGACTTCAACGGTGGGGGGAAGATAGGCGACAACCCTTTGAGGAACCACTACTAGAAAGAGAAGCGAGAAGTCAGTATCTTCGAAGAGTAAAATGATAAGAAATTTGAAGTAAGAAATATTTTACCTGGAGGGAACTCTCGAGTGAAGTGATGAGGAGGTACTCTGAGACCTGCTCGCTCACGCATACACTCCCTGTTCAGAAATCGGCAAGACCTCTCCAGGTAGCGACGATTGAGAACGCAACAAACGTGGTACTGAAAGAGAGGAGTGAGACGGTCGTCGGCAGTCTTCTTGCGAGCAGTTTAACCTACAAAGAAGCGAGGAGTTATTCAGTATAGACAAGAACGAGCAGAAATTAAAAGACTTACCACGAATTCGTTGATATTCAGTCTCGATGGGAATGCGATCAGACGATCCATCCGGCCTCACTGAACTCATCCAGTCCCCGGCTACCCACCACCAATTGGTTTTCCAATCTCTGATTTTGTTGGGAACCCCTTCAACCAACTTGAAATTATCACGGCCTCGTACATAATAGTACCCATGACCTACTATCGCTCCGGCCTCGGCCGCCTGAAGAAGATAGTTAATCTCTTTCGGGCTAAGCCATGTGTTCCGACATCCATTCTCGGCCGCCACCAGGCCGAACAGTGTTAGAATGCCGATCAGGTTTGACCAACCGTTCGGCAGAATTTGAGAAGGGGCCACCTTTAAAAAGACTAAAAAATTTGAGATACTGGGATGCAGGGGGAACCTCAGCCCTGCTTCCATCATACCGATGTTGACGGCGACCATGCCCTCTGGCGGCTGGTCGGCCCTCTCGTCCGGGCGAGGGACAAAGAAACACACATCGGCCGGCAGTTGATACTTCTTTCGAGAATTCTCTAGCTGCGCCGAGGAGACTTTGCTCGCATAATTACTTGCCTCATACATCGTTTGGAAAGCTTCTCGATGCGGGCGAGGAACCTCTCGAGGAAGGTATTCGCAGAAATACTTATAATAGGCCTCCCTCGAGACCTCGTCGCCATCTAAACTTTCCCGACCACTCAAGATGTCCTTTATGCTCTCCGCATATCGAACAACTTCCTCATAGTCCTCGCGGAGACTCTTCGTCAAGGTCTCCTCGACTTGGGCAGTTTCTATCTGTTCACCCACCCCTCGATCCAAACCTTGATCATATAGATCAGAATCAGTTTCGCTGCCACTCTCCTCGGCATCGCCCTCCTCGGCATCATTGCCGGCATCGTCCCAATCAGAGTCATCGAGCTCGTCGACGTCGACGACCACTGCCTTTCCTAGGTTACGGACGCTAGCATTTATGGGGTCAGGAGAGTGGATCTTAGAGTCCGACGAGGACGCCCTCTCCGACAAAACCATGGCTAGACGATCAGCCTCGCCGGAACTAGCGGCACCACCATCTAACGACGGCGAACCACCACCGGAACCGCCACCAACATTCATTTTTTCTTGAAGAATGGGGGAAAATAGAGTTTTAAAGAAGAAAATGAGAGTTAAATACCTTTTTTATCGATCGAAAACCACCCAAACTCGCCGGAAAAGCTTGAAGTAAGAAGCTCGGAAGGATGCTCGAGAGAAATTCAAAGTTGCAAAATGGTAAAAGTGTTTTGAAAAGAAGGAAAGTCATATTTATAGGCAAAACATATGCAGGGACCTAATTGCAAAAAACGGGGTAAAATCCGTAATTTTCCCAAAAATTTGGGGCCATTTCCGAATTCGAATTCGGAGAGTCACCCTCACGCGCGACCTTTGAGGTCGGCACGCGCCCCACGCGCGCTTTTCAAATTTCGAGCGCCGCCCACGCGCCTGACACCAGTCACATCATACGTCATCAAAAGTGCCTCGGAAGGCGAGCTCGGCGTAGGAAACGAGGCGACCGCCTCCATCTCACGTCATCAAGATCTCGAAATTGATTGTGTTGTCGAGAACCATTTTCACCAACGGGAAAAGCGATCGAACTGCTCGCCTTACCATTCTACGAATACGAAGTAAGGCGACCAGGGGGCAAATGTTATACCTAGTCAAAGAGGTCAATCTTTGACAAGTCAATCCTAGTCACCATCTTACGTGGCGAGGACCAGTCAACAAAGTCATGCGACGACTAGTCAACAAGACCAAGAAAATGTAATAGGTTTAATGTATTTAATATATTTAAAGTGCTCGTCCAAAGATGTTGGCGAGCACTGTCTTAGTTAGCTGCTCGCCCAAATGTGTGGCGAGCACGTGCTTATTCTTAGTTAAGAAGTTTTAGTATTGAAGTCTTGGGAGACAGCATGGAGCGTGGCGACCACACTCCTCGAAGGTCCTCCGGCGACCACCATGGCCCAGCTCCTCGGCATCTCGGCGAGGACGAGCACCTAAGGCGGTTTAGCATTAAATGCGCCATCAAATCACCTTTTCGGGCAGAATGAAGGTCCAGTCTGAAGGCGCCACGTGTAAAGGGCGGGCAGCCCTTGAAAAGCAGTATATAATGCCCATTTGGGCTCATTTGTAACATAAGTTAGAATTCCACTCAATCACCCTCAACCCAAAGCAATAAACACTCCCAAGCTCAAAGCTTTAGCTTCTCTAAGAAGCTACTTTTGGTGTTCTTCATTGTTCTTCATCAAGATCATCATAAATCCTCACTTTAATCCACATAAACGCGTAATAACCCCCGAATAAATTATATATGTTTGTATCGTGCTAAGCACAGTCCACATCCAAGTCAACCCGAATTTAGTGCATACAACAAGTTGTATTAAGGAGCTTATAAACTCAGTTGATTATACTTTAACGTCCCGGTTATGATGAATGTTGAGTTAATTTTGCAGAATCACACTGTGCAGCAGCCAGGCTCTACTAAGCCTACCAGCAAAGGAACTGGCAACCCTGATCATAACCAACAAAAACGTAAGCAAAATGTTGTTTTACGACTTCAACCTTAAGTTATAGGATAGTTAAACTGAAACTCACGCGCATTTTGTGAATTCGCAGGTTGAAGTGAGGAAAGGCGAGAATGGGAGGTTGGCATTCCACCCCGATAAAATTTTGCGAAGACAGAGTAGAGTACAAGTACGTTCCACACCCTCTAGCTAGCAGTAACATGTAAACGATGATTTAAGTATCCGTTTCATGTTATTTATGTAGGGTCTGATGGAACAATGTCGTTTTTTAATTCCAAGAATAGAGGCGAGTTAAACGTGATACGTCACGAGTCCCCTTATACCAAAGCACACATATATATATAAGCTCTCCTGGGAAATAAAACTTGCCCATGGTGGTTTGTCTTACTCTTTACTCTTCCAGATAATACTTCTTGTATTGTTTTTTTTTTGAAAGGAAATAAGCTACACCCTTACTATTAAAGTAAAACAAAGCAGTAATTGCTTGCAATGAATCAGATTCCAGTCTAACCCAATAGCCAACAATTCAGCTCCTAGAATTGATCTTCGTCTCTGTATTCTTTTGTGGCCCGTTGCAATCACCCTGTTTCCATCATCCATAATTGCAAAACCAACACTAGAGATTCCCTCTTGTTCTCTTATAGCTGCGTCCACTTGAACTTTAAATCCACCCGGTATTTCATTATTCCCCGTCACTTGTTACCCATTGTGAAGATTCTCGTGAATATCATTGCTGACTACTACTTGTTTAGTCGACTTTGGACAATCGTTTTTATCAATTAATTACTTCTTGATTGACGCGATTTTTTTCATCAACATACTACTAGGAAAATCAATTTCAATCCTGGATTTTAGAATTGAGAATTTTGCTGTGATGCTTATGAATAGTTTAAAATATTACAATGATTTTTTAATTTGAATCGTTGGGAAAAAGGGGTTGCTTTAAGGATTTATTATTTTATTTTTATACAGGTATTTTTTATGAGTTATATGAAAGTTATTAGAACTTAAAAATCGAATTTATTTCAAGAGTGAAAACAAAAAACAATAATCTTCAACAAAAAATAATATTGTTCGGAAAATCACAATCAGATAGAACAACAATAACATCATTCGAGGCGCAAAGTTGAAAAACAGAGATCAAGTTTCGAGAAATAAAAGGCACATGTAATACATCCAAAAATTTCAAGCAAGAGATATTTGGAAATAGAAGAGTGTCAGTATGTGCAATAATAAAACTTTTACCATCACCAATGATAACTCTATTTTTACCATCGTAGGGGGAGTGCATCGAGAGATTGGCTAAATCAGTGGTTATGTGATGTGAAGCGCCAGAATCAAGGATCCAGTCTGAAGCACTCGGAGTAGAGGAAGCGGTGTGAGCCGATGGATGAGAATAAGCCAGAGGAGAAGCTGCGATGTTGCAGGGATCGGGTACTGATCACACCTTCGAGCAGAGTGGTCAGAGGTGCCACAAAGCTGACATTTCTCAAGGTTTGGGTGACACCCGTGCTGCTGGGAGTGATGGTGGGCAGCGACGACGTGCGTGTGAGAGTGCCGAGTAGGCTATTGGTGTATATTGTAAAGCAAACTTTTACTGGACTTTTGTGGACGTATATTCAATATCCTTATTATCTAAAATAAATGATTTTTCACATTGTTGCATTATTAATGATTGCTTGTATGTTTGCTTATCTTACATTGTAGATAATGTGGAGGGTTTGTAGTCACTCAGAAGATCACTTTGTTAGTTCCTTGTAAGATATAAACAGTATTCACAACTGAGATAGTTCTGAACATAACTATTGGTTTAAGTTGTACGTAGTATAAACTTGTTGGTGGCTTGTCTTGGTCATTAGTGTATACTAATACGTGATGACGTACTGAATGGATCACATATAAGACATGTTCTTCTGTTCTGACTGTTATGAATAACTAGAGGTTTTGATGACTTTTGTAACTCTTAACCCTAAGTGTGATACTTAGATGTATGGGGTGTTTGTTCACTACTTTGATGTGTCATAGGTGAGAATTTTAGTGGATTCCTCACGCTCCGTATTTTGGGTAGTGACATCGCTCACATGATGTATATTTATTGGCATTAGGGCATCATGTCCTGAACATACAGGCTGATGACGTCCCCTTGAGGAAACTCACAAAGGGTTGTCGTGTTAAATCCAGCAGTTGGATTTAATCCGTACGACAACGAGGTTGAGTGGTACTACTCGAGGAATTATAGACATTATTTATTTAAAGTAGTAAGAAGTTTCAATCATTAATGGACATGCAATATCTTAAACACGGGGAATTATAAAGTCTAATAGAAGCCCTGATTCGATTTGGGATAGGACGGGAGTGCAACATTAATTCTCTGGTGGGAAGAATTAATGTTCTCGGGCCAAATTATATGTTATTGACTGAACATAAGAGTATTTGAGCCTGTAAGAAGCCCAGACCCTATACCCACCTCTAACAATAATACCTTAAAAAAAAAAAGTGGAGGGAGTGCACATCGGGGTGTACTGAAGAAAATATGGGGTGCACATTACCAAGCCCAATTGAAGGGAACCCTAGCCCAATGGAAGGGCACCCTAGGTCAGCAGTCGTCGCCTAGGATTTCATCGGCAAGGTCACCGACTTCGAGTGCCGTTCGGTCAGAGATCCATCGACAACATACTCACAGTCCTTTGTTGGGCCGCCGTTAACCAGAGAAAGAGGTTATGCAGGAGTAGGGTGAAGAAGACGAAGTAATGTAGCTTCGATTTGGGTAGAGATGAACGACGAGAGCGAGGCGGCGTCGATCCGAGTGTTGCAAGCGAGCGTCATTGATGCTGGAGAAGCTCTTGGATTGCGAACGCAAGGGAGATATATCGAAGCAGTCGCGTCGTTGGTCGAAATGAGCAGAGGATTTAAGTCGTCATGGATCGTGGTCGAGATGGAAGATGATGTCGATTATCATGGAAGTGAAGAATCGCGATTGCGATTCGAGGAGACACAGCTACCACCATGCTGTGTATTTTTAAAAAATTTCAAATATAGGTGACTTGGTGGTGAATCGATGGTAACTCGATGATGACTCAGCTATTGTATTGTAAATATATAAATTAGAGTTTATTCTATTATATTTTGTGTAAATTAATAAAATGATAATATAGTCTTTTAAATGTGATTATTTTTTTAAAATTATTTTGGGATGAACTCGTAAAAATGAGCAAGTGCATATAAGTGCATATAAGTGTGATAAAACAATAATTTGGAGGTGAACTCATAAAATGAGCGGGATTGAACTCATAAAATGAGCTAGCGTAGATAACCCTAGTAAAAAATGATTTGGGAATGAACTCATGAGCGAGTCGTAGTAAATAAAATTGATTTGAGAGTAAACTCATTAAATGAAGGAAAAATTAAAATTGAAAATTTTAAATTGATTTTTAAATTTAACTATTGGGATGAGGGGTTATATAGAAAACTTTAATTAAAAATTAATTTGACTTTTTCCATTAAAAAACTGTGTCTAAGGCGGTAATAGTGTTATTCAGTTAACTGACGAAGAAGTCAGTGTACACTGCGTATTTGAGTACGTGGAGGCCACATGTTCCAGTTTCAATCAGATGAACAGAGCAGAGCGCCCACCGGTTGTCTCAAGTTAACTGACCGAAGAAGTCAGTGTACACTGAAATGTTCCAGTTTCAATAAGACGAACAGAGCAGAGCCCACCGTAAAAAGTTTTCTGCGCTCACATTTACACTCTGAACTTATTACATTTACCCGGAGGTTGTCTCAAGTTAACTGACCGAAGAAGTCAGTGTACACTGAAAAGTAAGGTTGTCAGTGTACACTGAAAAGAGTGCAACGTAGTATCAGGCGTCGGACACATCAGTGTACACTGAAAAGAGTGCAACGTAGAAAAGAGTGCAACGTAGTATCAGGCGTCGGACACATACTGGTTCAGTACTACTTGAATAGCGCTCACATTCACACTTTTTACTTATTTCTTTACTTAACTCTTGGAGGTATAAGAAGTGAAAATAATTTCAAGCCGCCCACATTCACACTCTTAACTTATTACATTGTATTACATGGACGTTGTCTCTCGGAGGTATGAGAAGTCACATATATATTATTGGGAGTTGAAGAAAAGAATGTGCTCACATTCACACTCTTAACTTATTACATTTACATTTACTGGAAGGTTGTCTCTTGAAGGTATGAGAAGTCACATATATATATATATATTAGGTATGAGAAGTCACATATATATTATTGGGAGTTGAAGAAAAAAAAAATTCATATTGAATTTGTATAATGATTGAAGATAGAAACTTATTTCAAAGTAATTATTTATTTAAATTAATTTTTTTATTTATAATTATTCGAGCATGATCTTTACTAACATTTATGGTGGAGATTAATCGTAAAGAAGTCTCTAAAAGTATCTGTTCATATTAAGAATATTTTAAAAACTTATTTTCTTTATTTTTTTATTATTTTAGATATTTTTCTATTAAAATCGCAGATTTTTTGAAAAAATCATATTTTTTTTTCATTAACATAATACGAGGAAAATAAAAAATAAATTTCAATTCTAGATTTTCGAATTGAGAATAATTTGAAGGTGAACTCATAAAATGAGCGGGTTGAACTCATAAAATGAGCTAGCGTAAAAAATGATTTGGGAATAAACTCATGAGCGAGTGGTAGTAAATAAAATTGATTTGAGAGTAAACTCATTAAATGAACGAAAAATTAAAATTGAAAATTTTAAATTGATTTTTAAATTTAACTATTAGGATGAGGGGTTATATAGAAAACTTTAATTAAAAATTAATTTGACTTTTTCCATTAAAAAACTAGGATTGTGTCTAAGGCGGTAATAGTGTTATTCAGTTAACTGACGAAGAAATCAGTGTACACTGAAAAAGTGCAACGTAGTTGAGTACGTGGAGGCCACATGTTACAGTTTCAATCAGATGAACACCGTAAGAAGTTTTCTGCGCGCTCAAGTTAACTGACAAAGAAGTCAGTGTACACTGAAATGTTCCAATTTCAATAAGATGAACAGAGCAGAGCCCATCGTAAAAAGTTTTCTGCGCGCTCACATTTAGCTTATTACATTTAATGGGAGGTTGTCTCAAGTTAACTGACCGAAGGAGTCAGTGTACACTGAAAAGTGAGGTTGTCTCAAGTTAACTGACCGAAAAGTCAGTGTACACTGAAAAGAGTGTAACGTAGTATAGGCGTCGCACACATCAGTACATCAGTGTACACTGAAAAGAGTGCAACGTAGTATCAGGCGTCGGACGGACAAGTACTGTTTGGATAGCGCTCACATTCACACTTGGTTGGATAGCACTCACATTCACACTCTTTACTTATTACATTTACATTTACTGGGAGGTTGTCACTTGGAGATATGTGACGAAGTTGGATAGCTCAAGTGGTTAGAGCACCACTATCTAAACTTTAGATCCTGGGTTCGAGTCATGGAAAGGGGAAAAGGGATGGGTATTTAATGTAAATTCAAAAAAAAAAAAAACTTGGAGATATGAAAAGTCAAAATAATTCCAAGCTCACATTCACACTCTTTACTTATTACATTTACATTTATTGGGAGGTTGTCAATTTGAAGATATGAAAAGTCAAAATAATTCCAAGTCGCTCACATTCACTCTTAACTTATTACATTTACATTTATTGGGAAGTTGTCTCTTGGAGGTATGAGAAGTCACATATATATTCACATTCACACTCTTAACTTATTACATTTACATTTAATGGGAGGTTGTCTCTTGGAGGTATGAGAAGTGACATATATATTATTGGGAGTTGAAGAAAAGAATGTTTCTACCCTCTATATTTTATAGTTGTTTTGTTTATATTTTATAAAAAAAATTAATTTTTTTTTTAATATTGAATTTGTATAATGATGGAAGATAAAAACTTATTTCAAAGTAATTGTTTATTTAAATTTATTTTTTTATTTATAATTATTCGAGCATGAACTTTACTAACATTTATGGTGGAGGTTATGGTGGAGATTAATCGTAAAGAATTCTCTAAAATTATCCGTTCATATTAAGAATATTTCAGAAACTTATTTTCTTTATTTTTTTTTTAATTTTAAATATTTTTCTATTAAAATCGCAGATTTTTTGAAAAGATCATTTTTTTTCATTAACATAATACGAGGAAAATAAATTTCAATTCTAGATTTTGGAATTGAGAATTTTGTTGTGGGGCTTATGAATAGTTTAAAATAAAATATTACAGAGATTTTTCACTTTGAATCGTTGTGAAAGGTGTTGTGAAAGGTGTTGTTTAGATTTAGAGGGTGAGTTAGATATGTAAATCTACCACAGTCCATCTAAACTCACAAAGCAAACGAACTCTAAGGACTATATTACTCCCAATTAAATCAACTCACAAAGCAAACGAACTCTAAGGACTATATTACTCCCAATTAAATCAAAACTGCAATACAAGGATAGTTATAAAAACATTCCTCCTGAAGTAGCTAGATTTCAAGAGTGAACTAGTTATAAAAACATTCCTCCTGAAGTAGTTAGATTTCAAGAGTGAACAAAAAACAAGGATAGTTATAATAACATTCCTCCTAAAGTAGCTAGATTTCAAGAGTGAACAAAAAACAACATTTTTCAGAAAATACTTTAGAGGTGTTTACCGGTGATTGTATTTCTGTTAAAAGTAATTTAAATTGATTTACGTAGGAAAACCAAATATACGTAGCATTTGAAAACATTTTTTTTTAATCAAACTAAAAAACAATTTGAAGCAATTTCGAATTAGTCTATCATTGCTTTCAACTCAAAAGTGCTTATTTGATGAATTAAAAACGATCTAAAATCACTTTTGCTCTTTTTTTTTAAAGTGCTTTAGAAACTTGCAATTACACCCCCTCCACATTATCTCTATGCTGATTACTACTCCCTCCGTCCCTCGAAAAGTTTGCGGGGAATATTGGAGACATGGTTTAAGAAAAAAGGAAAGTGTAATGATGAAAGTGTTAAGGAGTAGTTTTGTAAACTTTTATATATAAAGTAAATAAAGTAGGTGGATTGAGTGTATGTGAGTCCCAAAAGTAATAGCATAAAGAGTAAATATGTGTATATTGTGAGTGTGAAAATTGTGATGATTATTTCTGGGATATGCAAACTTTTCGGGGACAAACAAAAAAGAAAAGTATGAAAACTTTTCAGGGACGGAGGGAGTACAGACTTGTAAATGAATAAAATGTTAATGACCTCATAATTAGCAATGCAAATCTACATCTTCGGCACGTTACTTATTTTTCCTAAAGTTAACTGTGTTAAATAACGGGGGTTTGTATAAACAACGCCTTATAAACTAGAATCGAGAGAGATCTGAACTTGAAACTTTACTTAAACATCAGTAGAGACAAACCCAGTTGATGAAACAAAAAGGGAGTTCAGATATGAACTACTTTTAAAATGAATAAGATATAGCAATACCTAGTTTGATCCTTTGGGAATCCTTTGATGTTGCTTGAATGGCCAAATGGAAGTCCGGAAATGTTGGACCTGCAGCAAAATCGGGCCGGAGAGGGTTCCGGCGACGGTCCTCCGACGCTCAAGTCAGTAGAGATTCAAGTGAACAGATTAAGTGCAAAATATAGAGAGAGAGAGAGAGAGAGAGTTTTGGAAAAAAATGAGTTAACCTTTACAAATGTGGGAATGATACTATTTATACCTTCAAGACTTGAGGGCAATGTCGTAATTACAGAAACTAGGGTTTTGGATCGGAGGGACCATGCCACCTCATCGTCCTTTACTGCCATTCTGTTATTTTTGAATGAGAGAAATCTGATTTTCAGGAGATATTTTGAGTATTTTGCAGAGAAGGTACACATAGTACAAGGGGACCACTTGAGTGAGCTGTCTAGGACAAAAGGATTATCTAAAAGATCTCATGAGTTGAGTTACTTCCGGAACCGTGGTATAGTCACATGAGACCAATTTCAGAACTGAAGTTCGATGGGTGAGTTATCGAAATGAATAGGTCAGACCTTCTTCAGATCTTAAGATCATCTCTTCTGCAATCAAGACCTTCACTAGATCACTTCTGAATAAATTATGAGGATAAATTACCTACAGATGAGATGACATCATTATGTCCTATCATCTACTCCCCCCTCGATTTTAGAGTTATCAGATTTTCTTTTCAGATCTGATACTCTAAAGCGAATTGTTTTCCCGCTTCTTTTCATGCTTATCCCTTTTCGAATTACGGAATTTTTTACTTTCAATCTGAGGCCTCCATTTGTTTTTCTCTTTTTAATTTCCTTAAATCACAACCAGACACGTGTCCTTTTAGGAATATCAACCGTTCTTTTTCGTATGGGTATAAAAGGAGAATAAAGTTCCATCTATTTTCGCTATTTTGGCATTTTAAGTAAAGAATCTCATCTTTTACTCCGCCGCAAATATTTCTCTCTCTAAACTTCCGATCTTGTTTCCGGCGAGCTTCTCCGATTTACCTTCTTTAGATCCGATATCTTCACAGCGAGGTAATTCTCATCTCTTTTCTTTTTATTTCTTTTCTGGGGTATGTCAGGTTCAGCTCCGACACCTTCTTCTACCTTCTCTGACTCTGGAAACCAGTCCAGTTCTGGGACTCGTCATTCGAATCTTCAAACACCAGAAGAACTTCTCAGATCCGGCTTTACAGATCCTCTAACCCACCAGCTCTCCCCTTCTTATCTAGATTCAAGTTACATGTCTAAAACACACCCCTCTTCTTCACGTCCTTCTTCCACTCCTGTTTCCGACATGCGCTCTCGTCCTCTTCGTGCACCTTCCTCTCAAGATTTACTTAATTCCGAATGGAATTTTGTTTGTCGAGAGAGCACCTTGAGTCTTTCAGAACTGAAGGCTATCAAGAGGAAACTTCATAACCCTTCAGACCTTCTGATTGACCTTCCTAATCCTAACGAACGTCCCAACTTCGCCAAACATCCTTCTCTAGCATTTTTTAAGGCTCAAATAGATGCAGGAATTCGCTTTCCTATATGTCCCTTTTTGATTCAAGTTTGTAAGCACTACAAGATCTCTGTGAGCCAAATTAATCCCTCCTCCATCAGAACTGCCTTAGCTTTCTTCGTTCTGATGAAACATTATGGCCACGAGACTTCTGTTGAGAAGTTTGTAGCATGCCATGAGATGAAATTGAAAGAGGGCTTCTTTTATTTCAGTTCTCGCCCAGGGGGGCCCGCTAAATTTCTAAAAAAACCTAACTCTGTAGATGGGAAGTGGAAGCCTAAATATTTTTGGGTAACTCCAAAAAGAGGAGGTTGGCCCTTTCCTACTGGATGGAAAGATCAAATTCCCGATTACTTTCGTTTTCACAAATCTATCCTTTCTAAGGCTGAGAGGCTCCTTATGAGAGATCTGAATAGAATGGAAGCTAAAAAGAAACATGTCTTTAAAGTGGTTGAGATGCTTAGGAACCCAGGGGTGTTAGTTGAATTTGGGTTAGACAGTCTCTGAGCGGCTCTAATCCCCAGAGCCGGTATGCTTATTTCCTTTGAAGAAATGACTTCTTACCGTATTAATTTCATTCACTTCTTGCTAACATCAGAACTGATATATTTTTCTACAGAGATGGATTTTGATTTTCTTGATCGAGTAAATCTTCCTGAAGAATCTGAAGAGGAGGTAACTGTTGCTGTTGATGTCGATGAGGAGCAATCTTCTCCTGTTAGATCCCCCATCCCAGAGGCTATTCCTATCACTTCTGATGTTGTGCTTACCACCAAAGACAAAGGTAAACGTGTCGAAATCGACCTTTCTCCAGACCCACCTTCCAAGAGATTAAGATCTCGCAAGCCCTCTCGAGACAATGACAGTCCCCGAGCTCTAGTCCGTAGGTCTTCTAAGGACTTATTTACTTTAGAATTGCCCAAAGCTGTTTCTGAACTCAAGGGTTCAGCTAGTTTGTCCTTTGTCACCTCTATCCCTACTACTGATGACGTATTTCTTCATCAAGACGTTTCTATTTCTCAACTTCACACAGATATGTCTGAATCCCTAACTCAGGTACGTATGCTCTCCTCTTCTTCATAAAGAGAACTAGTAAGCTCAAAATGTAATCTGAACTTCACCTTTTCTAATTTGTTTCAGCTGATATCCAAGCATGGTATTTTGGTGAAGAAATATCAAGAGTTTGCTGACGTGGATCAACTCAGAGAGGACCTTGTTCAGAAAGATACAGAGCTGCAAAAGACTTTTCTGAACGTGAGTCTCTTGACTGCAGAAGTAGAATCTTTAAAGAGGCGAATGCAAGATATGAGTGATGGCTTGGTTGAGTCAAAGAAAAGAGAGACTGAGATGGAGGCTCGTCTGGTCAAAGAAGTGGAAGAGAGCCGATTGGAAGGTTTCAGAAATGGCGTTAATACCTGTCGCTAGAAATTGTTCAATACTCCTGCAGGTCAGAAATTTCTTCATGATCTTCATCATGGATTGCTAAAGGCTTATCACCTCAGTTCTGCTTCCGTTCGTGACATGGGCCCCCATATACTTCATTATCTCCACCATGGCTTCAATGCTGCTGTTCTTCAAGCTCAAGATATGGGGTGTATCGGCCCTTTTAACAGGCCTTGGGTTAAGAAGAATTTGAAGGTCTCTCCTGCTTTCAAAGGAGATGAGAAGATGAGCTACGATCATGCTTGGTGGTTGCCAGTCATGGAAAAGGCTGTTCGTGAACTCTGCCTCAACAGCTCCTTTGATATGGATTTGCCTACTGCTGAGAATCTCGTTTATGATTTGTTTTCTTCAGTATCGTCAGCTCCGTCTTCTCAAACTGTTCCTTCAGCTCCACCTGCTCCCATGGCCACTTCCTCAACAGTTACTGCCTCTTCAGCCGCTGCTCCAATGGCCAATTTGGCTCACTCTACTGTCCCCAACGCTGCAGATGATGAGATCACTCCTTCTTAGTTTAGTGTTTTCTTCAATTTACCTTGTACTTTTTATTTTTTGTTTTTGTACTTTTTGAATGATCTTGTACTTTTTCTGAACTTTTAATGAAAATGTTCTGTGACTTCCTTTTTTATTGTTATGTTACTTTTGTTGAATAATTTCCTAAGGAAAATCTTCTAAGTAAGGAAAATTATTTCAAGACTTAATCTTCAGATCTGAGTTGAGAGTCTTCTCTCAACTCTTGTCCATCATCCTCTTAAATAATTTTCTAAGGAAAATTATTTCAAGATTTAATCTTCAGATCTGAGTTGAGAGTCTTCTCTCAACTCTTGTCCATCATCCTCTTGAATAATTTTCTGAGGAAAATTATTTCAAGATTTAATCTTCAGATCTGAGTTGAGAGTCTTCTCTCAACTCTTGTCCATCATCCTCTTGAATAATTTTCTGAGGAAAATTATTTCAAAATTTAATCTTCAGATATGAGTTGAGAGTCTTCTCTCAACTCTTGTCCATCATCCCCTTGAATAATTTTCTAAGGAAAATTATTTCAAGACTTAATCTTCAGATCTGAGTTGAGAGTCTTCTCTCATCTCTTGTCCATCATCCTCTTGAATAATTTTCTGAGGAAAATTATTTCAAGATTTAATCTTCAGATCTGAGTTGAGAGTCTTCTCTCAACTCTTGTCCATCATCCTCTTGAATAATTTTCTAAGGAAAATTATTTCAAGACTTAATCTTCAGATCTGAGTTGAGAGTCTTCTCTCAACTCTTGTCCATCATCCTCTTGAAAAATTTTCTGAGGAAAATTATTTCAAGACTTAATCTTCAGATTTGAGTTGAGAGTCTTCTCTCAACTCTTGTCCAGCTTTGACTTTAGATTTGTTCATACTCTGAATTTTTATACTCCGGAGAGTTATTTATACTCCTAAGAGTTTATCTTCTATGTTTTTTATACTCCGGGGAGTTATTTATACTCCTAAGAGTTATTTATACTCCGAGGAGTTATTTATACTCCGAGGAGTTTATCTTCTTCGTTTTTTATACTCCGAAGAGTTATTTACACTCCTAAGAGTTATTTATACTCCTAAGAGTTATTTATACTCCGAGGAGTTTATCTTCTTCGTTTTTTATACTCCGGAGAGTTATTTATACTCCTAAGAGTTATTTATACTCCGAGGAGTTTGGATTAGTGTAAATAAAATCATAGAAGAGAACTGCATCTCACCAGTTCTCTGTTTCATTGAAATATTTCAAAGCATAAACTATTACATGATTCAACCGAATCTCATTTAGGTAAAACGAAATAAGTTCTCTGCTCTGCTCCTCTTCAATCTTCTAACAATAATATTTCTTCAGATTGCTGATGTTCCATGGACGAGCCACTTCCTTACCTTCTTCATTCATGAGTTTATATGCTCCTCCCTTCAATACTTTACTTACTATGTATGGACCTTCCCAGTTCGGATCTAGCTTCCTGGTGGGTTTCAAAGCATCTGCTCTCCTTAAGACCATATCCCCTACTTCGAATTTCCTAGCCTTGACTCGTTTGTTATACCCGGCTCGTACCTGGCTTTTATAAATTTCAGATCTGAGGCGAGCTATCTCCCTTTCTTCTTCTAGCAGATCCAGATTTTCTTTTCTCAGAACTGAATTTTGCACTTCGTCATAGTTCTGAATACGATGGGATTCAGCACCAATCTCCACTGGAACTACAGCTGCCGCCCCATATACTAAATTGGATGGTGTTTCTCCCGTTGCAGTTCTGGGACTAGTTCGATAGGACCATAAGACTGAATCCAACTCCTCTGGCCATACTCCTTTTTTCTTCTCCAACCTTGTTCGGATCCCTTCTACAATAGTTCGGTTAGTGACCTCTACTTGTCCATTGGCCTGAGGATGGGCCACGGACGTAAACCTCTGTTCTATCTTCATGTTTGAACACCATTCTCGGATCTGTTTCCCACAAAATTGTGTACCATTGTCGGAGACCAACACTCGAGGTACTCCGAATCTGCAGCAGATATTCTTCCATAAGAATTTCTGAATGTTACTTTCGTCTATTTTAACCAATGCCTTAGCCTCAACCCACTTGCTAAAGTAGTCAATGGCTACAATCAAAAATGCTCTCTTTCCTGATGCTTCTGGAAACTTTCCCACGATGTCTACTCCCCATTTATCAAAAGGGCAGGGGGAGTACATGACTCCCAACTCTTCTCCTGGAACATGGATGAGCGGTCCATGCTTCTGACATTTATCACACTTCCGAATCAGTTCCTTAGCATCCCTCAACATTTTTGGCCAATAATATCCAGCTCTGAGGATGCGTCGCACTACATCTCGGAATCCCGTATGACTTCCTCCACATCCTTCATGTATTTCTCTAATAACATAATCTTCTTCCTCATCTGAGATACATTTCAAGTACGGGTGTGAAAATGACCTCTTGTATAGATCTCCTCCGATTAGGCAGTATCTTGCATATATGGCTCTTTTAGGCACTTCTGGTCCTTCTAGTCTCTCCCCTGTTTCTAAGTAATGCTTGATAGGGGCTCTCCAATCTTCATTCTCCATTTCCTGCCTAATAGAGAGAACCTCCAGATCTGTCATTCTCTCTTCTGTTGCTAGCAGAGTGATTGAACCTCTGACTCCCTCCTCTGTAGAGCTAGCCAACTTAGCCAGATAATCAGCTTTCATATTTTCAGTTCTGGGAATCTGTTCTAAGATGAACTCCACAAACTTGGATTTCATGTTTTCTATTACTCTGGCATATTTGACCATTTTCTCATCCTTCACCTCATATGATCCGGCGACTTGCTGAGTCACCAACTGCGAATCAGAGAAGATCCTCACTTTCTGGGCTCCCAAATCAGCTAGCATCTTCATTCCCCTGGCTAAGGCCTCGTATTCTGATTCATTGTTAGAGGCTTTGAATCCTAGTTTGACAGCAAATTGTAATTCCTCCTCTGTTGGGGAGATAATTACGATTCCTGCACCACTTCCTGACACGGTAGATGAGCCATCTACATATGCTCTCCATTCCTTTACTTCCAAAGGTCGAGTAGTTTCTTGGATAAAATCTACTAAGGCTTGCGCCTTAATAGCAGTTCTGGGCTCGAACTCTATATCATATTCTCCTATCTCCACAGCCCATTTCACCATTCTCCCCGAAAGATCCGGCCGTCCCATTGTTTGCTTCAATGGGAGATTGGTTCTTACTACCACCTTGTGTGCTAAAAAGTAAGGCCTAAGCCTTCTAGCTGTTACCATTACTGCCAGTGCTGATTTTTCTAGTTCTGAGTATCTCTCTTCTGGCCCTTGTAACATCTTGCTCACATAATATATAGGCCTTTGATGCCCCCCTTCTTCCCTGAGGAGAACAGAGCTCAACGACTGTTCTCCTACAGAGAAATACAAGAACAAATTTTCTCCTCTGACAGGCTTGGTTAATAGAGGTAAAGTGGAAAGATGGATCTTTAGCTCCTCAAAAGCCTTTCCACATTCTTCAGTCCATTTAAATTGAGCTCCTTTCCTCAAGATTTTGAAGAAGGGGAGGCTCCTTTCTGCTGATCGAGAGATGAAACGACTCAGCGCTGCCACACGACCATTTAACCTCTGAATTTCTCTTATGTTTCGAGGTTCCTGCATCTCGAGAACTGCCTTTACCTTCTCCTTATTGACTTCAATTCCTCGAGGAGTAACCATATACCCCAAAAACTTGCCCGATTGCACTCCAAAGGTACATTTCATTGGGTTAAGCTTCATTCCACTCTTGCGTATTACCTGGAAAATCTCCTCCAGATCCCTGATGTGATCACTTTCTTTCAATGTTTTGACCAACATATCATCCACGTACACTTCCATACTCTTACCAATTTGTTCCTTGAAAATCAGATCTACCATCCTCTGATATGTAGCTCCGGCATTCTTTAATCCAAAAGGCATGTCCACATATCCATATGTGCCACAGCACACCACAAAACCCGTCTTGGGCACGTCCTTTGGATCCATGCGTATCTGATGATACCCCTGATAGGCATCCATCATAGAGAGTAGTTCGCAACCTGATGTGGAATCGACTAGTTGATCAATTCGAGGAAGAGGGTAGTGATGGTCTACATTGAGGCTATGCATAGAGACCATAACTGCATTAGATAGCCACTCCGGGAACTGGATCTTTACAATATGTTTAGCTAATAACAACTTCTCCACTTCCTCCATTATGACCTTGTCCTTCTCAGCTCCGAACCTCCTCAATTTTTGTTTTATAGGTTTCGCTTCTGGATCTACATTGAGGCTATGCATAGCCAACGCAGTGTCAATTCCTGTAAGATCTGCAGAGTGAAATGCAAAGATATCTGCATTGCTTCTCAGACAATGGATCAAGCTTTGTGATGTCTCATGGTTCATTTGAGTTCCAATTTTTGTAGAGCATCCAATTTTGTGCGGAAGGAGTTCCACTACTATAGTCTCCTCTTCTGACCGGATCTGCATATGTGGATCCTCTTCCATCATCTCCTCAGCCTTCATCCTTTTTCCACTAGGATCATCTCCCCGACCTTGATCTCCTTTAAACGCCTTGTCTGCTTTAATGATAGTGTCTACGTAACACCTTCTGGAGCTGGTTTGATCTCCAGAGACTTCACCTACATCCTCCCCTACAGGGAATTTCATCTTCATATGATATGTGGATATCACCGCTTGTAACGAATTGAGTGCAGGTCTCCCCATGATAACATTATATGATGAAGGAACGTCCACAATCAGGAAGTCCACCATCCTAACCTTTTGTACTGGATATTCTCCAATTCTCAACTGCAGAGTAACCTGCCCTAGAGGCTGGATTGCCCCTCCCACAAATCCATACAAGGCCGTCTTGACTGGGACCATCTTGACGTTCAGATCCATTTTCTCAAAGCACTCTTTGAATATTATATCGCACGAGCTGCCAGTGTCAATAAACACACGGGCCACATCATACCCTCCAATCTCTGCCGTGATCACAAGGGCATCACTATGAGGCTGCATAATATTCCCCATATCCTCAGGTCCAAAATGAATCTCGGGCATCCCACTCACTTCCGTCACTTTGTGAACCTCTGCTCCCCAAGTGCTGGCTTCTCTAACGAAAGCTTTACGAGCTCTGTTAGAATCACCATTCGCCGGACCACCAGTGATCATTGTTATGTTACCTCTCTTGGGAGGAGGAACATCTTTAGGAGCTGGACCAACTGGCTCATTGCCCTTTCCTCTATCATCTCTTTTTCCATATTGCTTATCTCTTTCTGCCCTCACATACTCGGCTAACTGCCCTTCTCTAATCATCCTCTCAATAGCGTCTCTCAAATGACGACACTGATCTGTATCATGACCATAGTCGTTATGATACTTATAAAAAGTAGCAGATCTGGGATTCTTTGGCCCTCCCTTAGCTGAGTAAGGGAATTTGAACCCAGGCTGGTTCTGCACTACCTCCAGCAGCTGTGAATGTGGTTTGGTCAGAGGAGTGTAGTGACTGAAGGATCTAGAATCAGATCTGAATCCCTTCTCTTCATACCTCCTTCTCTTCTCCCCTCCAACCTCTCTCTTCACACTGGAGGACTTATCCTCTCCTCTCTTGGTGCTCTGGATTTCCTCCAAGTTAATGTATTTCTCAGCTCTGGCTAACAATTCATCAAAGGTCAGAGGCGGTCGTTTAGCTAATGATTTGAACAAATCTCCTTCTATCAATCCTTGGGTGAGAGCATTGATCTTCACCTCTCCTGTGGCATTAGGGACCTCCAGAGCTGCTCTGTTGAATCTACTCAAATAGGCCCTCAACCCTTCGCCTATCCTCTGTTTCAAACTCATCAAAGACAAGGAAGTTTTCACTTGTCTACGAGCACTTGCGAACTGGTGCAGAAACAACGAGCTCATCTCCTCGAAGGAGCGAATGGAATTAGGTAGTAGCTGGGCGAACCACTGTTGAGCTGCTTTCGTCAAAGTCGTCAGAAAGACCCGACACATGACTCCGTCAGTGTATTGGTGAAGTATGGCACCATTCTGGAACCGTAGGAGATGTTCATGGGGGTCAGATGTACCATCGTACTCATACGATAATGTCTTGAAATTCCTTGGCAAAGGATCTGAAAGAATCTCTGGTGAGAAAGGCGAACTAGCTCCTCTACCTCCAGAAGTGACGGCTTTTCCACACATCTTTCTCATCTCTTCCATCTCCTTTCTCAGAGCAATAATCTCAGTGTTCACAGTATCTTGAGCGGAGGACTGAACATATTCCTCCCCTGAGCTGTCCTCCTCCTCTCTTACCACAGGAGGTGCTGCTCTTTCCTTCCTCTTTCTTGGACTCGGAGCTCCAGGAGGTGGAACAGATACCACCTCTGTTGATTCTTCCTCAGGAGAGACAATTTTCGGATCTGGATCAGGAGCGGCTTTTTTCGGATTGGGAGGTTGCTCTGCAACATTAACAGTTCCCGGAGTGATAGGAGTGCCTATGGTGGGAACTTCTCTGTTAGCCAAAGCTCGTGCCACCTCCGAGTTGATTAACTCTCTCAAGCTTTCCACTGTAAGAGTGATAACAGGGCCCATAGAAGAGGATGGAATCGTAGGTGCTCCCTCTGGCGTGAGAGTATTGTCCGCTACGCCCTTATCAGAAGCAATAGCCACTCCCTCAAATGCTTCATTCAGATTTTTGGACACTTGATCATCCATGACTAGTTTGATAAGAAGAAAACAACCAAACATTCAAACTAGATACATTCACATCATGTGAGTTCTTTAGGGGAACCTCATTTTTCTTTTTGAGAAAATAGATATATAGAGAAACCTCACGCCTCAGCTTGGTTTCCCACAGACGGCGCCATTTGATGAAACAAAAAGGGAGTTCAGATATGAACTACTTTTAAAATGAATAAGATATGGCAATACCTAGTTTGATCCTTTGGGAATCCTTTGATGTTGCTTGAATGGCCAAATGGAAGTCCGAAAATGGTGGACCTGCAGCAAAACCGGGCCGGAGAGGGTTCCGGCGACGGCCCTCCGACGCTCAAGTCAGTAGAGATTCAAGTGAACAGATTAAGTGCAAAATATAGAGAGAGAGAGTTTTGGAAAAAAGTGAGTTAACCTTTACAAATGTGGGAATGATACTATTTATACCTTCAAGACTTGAGGGCAATGTCGTAATTACAGAAACTAGGGTTTTGGATCGGAGGGACCATGCCACCTCATCGTCCTTTACTGCCATTCTGTTATTTTTGAATGAGAGAAATCTGATTTTCAGGAGATATTTTGAGTATTTTGCAGAGAAGGTACACATAGTACAAGGGGACCACTTGAGTGAGCTGTCTAGGACAAAAGGATTATCTAAAAGATCTCATGAGTTGAGTTACTTCCGGAACCGTGGTATAGTCACATGAGACCAATTTCAGAACTGAAGTTCGATGGGTGAGTTATCGAAATGAATAGGTCAGACCTTCTTCAGATCTTAAGATCATCTCTTCTGCAATCAAGACCTTCACTAGATCACTTCTGAATAAATTATGAGGATAAATTACCTACAGATGAGATGACATCATTATGTCCTATCACCAGTGTCCCTTGAACTTGAAGCTTTTGCACTACTTCTCTTTTTTGTACCTAATTTGCTCACACAGGATATATGAAAAAACGAAAAAAGAAAAGTAGAGACGATCCAATAATTTCCCAGTAACCTTGTGAAAGTTGAATGGAGCTGATCATTCAATTGATGGAAACTTGGAATGAAACATTGAGCATCCAACACAATAAATAAGGCAGCAAGTAAAACAAGTGACAATCACATCACATATATAACCCCTCAGGAACCCCCTCTTTCTTCTTGAACATCACCTTGTCTTTAGCCTTCTTGAAATCTGGATGCGTCACCTGTGCATCGTAGATAAATATGTAAGTGAAAATATAAATAATCTGACAATAACATCAAATAAAGCCCAAAAAAGGCTGGAATATTAATTCGTGTGGAATCGATAGTTTAGTTTTTCGTCTATGCTACCAGGCCCTGGAGCTCACATGGCCGGTCCTAGGTTTCCAATGTCACAATTTCATCACATGCAGCCTGTTCCTGTTCCCCATCCATGCGGAAACCAGACTCCTAATCAAACCGATCATCCACCAAACTCTGTTGTTTCTCACAATCAGAATCAGCCCCAAATGACAAACTTTGTCGATCCATATCATCAACAGTTTCTCGGCCTTCAACACCCACAGTCAAAATTACCATTAGCACAGGCAAGTTCTTATTAGTTGTGTTATACCTAGTCAAAGAGGTCAATCTTTGACAAGTCAATCCTAGTCACCATCTTAAGTGGCGAGGACCAGTCAACAAAGTCATGCGACGACTAGTCAACAAGACCAAGAAAATGTAATAGGTTTAATGTATTTAATATATTTAAAGTGCTCGTCCAAAGATGTTGGCGAGCACTGTCTTAGTTAGCTGCTCGCCCAAATGTGTGGCGAGCACGTGCTTATTCTTAGTTAAGAAGTTTTAGTATTGAAGTCTTGGGAGACAGCATGGAGCGTGGCGACCACACTCCTCGAAGGTCCTCCGGCGACCACCATGGCCCAGCTCCTCGGCATCTCGGCGAGGACGAGCACCTAAGGCGGTTTAGCATTAAATGCGCCATCAAATCACCTTTTCGGGCAGAATGAAGGTCCAGTCTGAAGGCGCCACGTGTAAAGGGCGGGCAGCCCTTGAAAAGCAGTATATAATGCCCATTTGGGCTCATTTGTAACATAAGTTAGAATTCCACTCAATCACCCTCAATCCAAAGCAATAAACACTCCCAAGCTCAAAGCTTTAGCTTCTCTAAGAAGCTACTTTTGGTGTTCTTCATTGTTCTTCATCAAGATCATCATAAATCCTCACTTTAATCCACATAAACGCGTAATAACCCCCGAATAAATTATATATGTTTGTATCATGCTAAGCACAGTCCACATCCAAGTCAACCCGAATTTAGTGCATACAACATTTGGCGCTAGAAGGAGGGGACCTTTTACGTGTTTAAATCATCAAAGTTTCGTCCGATCAACGAGCGATCGGTTAGCAAACTCCCTGTTTCAAGCTTTAATCGATATATCTACCGTTTAGAGCATCATCTACGATCTTTAGTGTTCTTCGTGTTCTTGAACATTTTTAGTTTTCGTAGCATATTTTGGAGTTTGATCTCTTTGTTTTTGTGTTTTCAAGCTTCTATTGTTGTTACTTTGCTAAGACTAGTAGTTGTAATAGCACGTTCTTCTGCGTAAGAACTTTAATCTTTCGTTTTTTAGATCTTCACTTTGTAATCTAAAAAGACACTCTTTAAACGATGTCTCAGCATACTCCACCGCTCGGAGGGAACGAGCACCCTCCGCCGCCGGCAAATCCTTTTGCAAACCTAAACATGGGGGATATTCTAAATGACCCCCAACACTTGAAAGACCTATCGGACTACCTCCTGGAGAAGAGGAGGAAGAACGAGGAGGAAGAGCTCGAGAAGGCCAAAGATCGGGCTTTCGTCGAGGCTCGCAAAAACAGAGGGAACGAGGATGACCGTTCCTATCACTCACATTCCGCTCACCCCCAAGATAAAGGCAAGAACAAAGTCGGCGAGCACTCCCACAATAGCCATACGGGAGACTCACAAAGGAATTCGGTTTTCAACCGAATGAACGACAATGATGGAAGGGCTCCTCGCCGAATACCTTTCAACGTGGATGGCCGACCACATAAGGCCGACCACCACCATCGCGCTGATAGGAGAGATCAGGGCGACAGAGTCTCAGCTCTAGATCGAGTGGGACCAGGGAAGGGTTCGCGAGCTCCGGCCAAGAGTTATCGCGGCCACCATTCTGACAGACACTCTCCCAGGCGATCACGTCATGATGATCGCCCAGCCATTTCCCATGGGAGTCGACGTGACGAGAACGTCGTCCCACGAGCTCAAACAGCCGAGGAGGGGCAAATCGCCCAGTTCCTCGAAACACAAAAATTAATGAAACAAGAGATGGACGCTCTGCGAGCAGAGGTGGTCGCCTCGAAGCAAGGGACCACACCGCCGATCAGTCTGCCCGCACCTCCACTAAGTGTTGCAATCCTCACTGCCCCCATTCAAAGAAAGATCCAAATGCCTTCCATGACGGCATATGATGGGATGTCCGACCCCAGAGTACACTTGTCCAAGTACTCCAACTATATGGCCTCAATCGGGGCAACGGACGCCACACAATGCAGAAACTTCTCTCTAACATTGGGAGATCGGGCTCATCGTTGGTACACAACTTTGAGTGCCGGATCAATCACATCTTTCCACGAGCTGGGACAATTCTTTCTGACCTACTACGGGTCCATTGCTGCTCGCCCGGCATCAAAGCAACGTTTGGCTAATGTTCGCCAATCTGTGAATGAGTCGGGGAAAGACTTCATCGAGCGCTTCGATAGGCTGGTGATCGATGGAGAGGCCGTAAACGATGAGACGAAGCTAATCTCGGCTGTTTCCGGTCTAAGGATAGGTACCAAGCTTTGGGAATCTATCCATCTTACTTTCTCAGTTTCTTATGCGGACTTCCGCACGAGGGCTGGGAACTTCATTCAAATGGAGGAAATAATGGACGCTGCCAAGGCTAACGAGCAGCCTGACACGTCCAAGAGAGTGTGGCCCAAGAAAAACACGAACACTGGGGAATCTTCCCAGCCCAAGAAGGCGACCACTCAAGCTGGCAGTGCTCGCCCAGCGAACTTCAGGCCGTTCGAGGAGGCACCTGAGATCATCCAGTTCAGGGAGGCCCTCACCGTGGATCCTAGGGGCATCTACGACGCAATCAGGGGGAAAAATCTGCTCCCCCAAGCAAAGCCCATGCATACGAGCGATGCAAATCTTGATGGTAGTAAATTTTGTAACTACCACAACTCTGTCGGCCACCACACCAATGGGTGCCGAGACTTGGTGAGAAATCTCTTCAAACTTTACAATGAGGGTAAGCTCACCCAATTCATCAAGTCCGGAGGTGGAAACGGCGACAACAGGGGCAAGAAGCGTCGCGACGACAGCGGCGGCGACCTGCGCCAACAATTGAACCGTCCCAAGCTAACTCCTCCCATGCCAACATATCCTGGTGGCGACATCGACAACGTGGGCGGAGAGTGCCAAATGATAGAAGGCCCTTTGGGGGGGACTCAATCCGGATTCGCTCTGTCTGTTCGCCGGGCTCAGGGCGAACAGCGAGCACTCAACAACATGCACCAGGTGTGCGTCGCTCCAACTGCCGAGAAGCCTCCTTCTCATCAAATCCATTTCACGGACGATGACCTGAACGGCGTGGTGCAGCCAAACAATGATGCGTTGGTCATCACGGGAAAGATAATGGGAATCGTCGTCCATCGCATGATGGTCGACACTGGGTCATACACCAACATCCTTTTCAAGCATACTTTGGATGCTCTTGGTGGATATGCAGATTACATCGAGCCTTGCGACGATATAATCGTAGGGTTCGGGGACACGCGCAACCTTCCCATTGGGAAAATCAGATTGTCCTTGGAGTTGGCATCGTCAAAAGAGCCTGAAATGCACCATGCTAGGCAGCTCGACTTTTTGATCATCGACATGCCATCATCCTACAACGCGTTCCTAGGCCGACCTTTCTTCAACGAGTTCAAGGCGGCCGCTTCAACTTATTATTACTGTATTAAATTTCCAACCCCGGCGGGAGCTATAACCGTTAAGGGCGATCAGACACGGGCGAGGGAGTGTCTCGTCCGCTTTGCAAAACGTCATTCTAAAGAAAGTGTCATGGTTGGAAAGTATATTATGTGTCAAACTCAAACAAAACAAATGAACTACTTGGAGGGTCTTCCTAGCAAGTACAGAAAAATTGAAGTTGGGGAGTGCAGTCATCGTTCCGACGACCACCAAGTGGAGGCGAACGAGCACGCCTCCATGGAAGTGGACGACCACACCCCAATGGAAATCGACGAGCAGACAGATCCGGGCGACCAGATCCCCGGCAACCAGTCTCCAGAAAACTTTCCAGATTTGGAGCCTAGGTTAGGCTTTGAGCCAAAATTCAGAATTGAGGACCCTCGTTGGAAGGAGCCTAAAGAACGGACGACTTCAGTGGAGGACCTTGAAACCATCCAATTAAACGAAGCTCGTCCCGAACTCGAAGTATTCTTAGGTTCGAATTTACCAGAACATCTGCGATCGGACATAATCGCATTTTTGAAGGAAAACGTCGGTGCGTTCGCCTGGTCGCACGAAGATATGGTGGGCATTCCCACAAATCATGCCTGCCACAGACTAAATATTGATCCAACAAAAAGACCCATCACCCAAAAACGAAGAAAATTTGGGCCTGATAAAAGTGCGGCTTTGGCAGTCGAAATCAAGAAATTGATCGACAACAAGTTAATAGAGAAAACTGGAACTGATCCTGAGTGGTTGGCAAATCTAGTGCTCGTAAAAAAAACGACCGGATCGTGGAGATTGTGCATAGACTTCACAGATTTAAACGACGCCTGTCCAAAAGATCATTTTCCGATGCCCCACATTGATCACCTAGTGGATAATACAGCGGGGCACAAGATTTTAACTTTCATGGATGCCTTCGCAGGGTACCATCAGATTGCAATGCATCCCGACGACCAGCGACATACGGCCTTCATGACGGCGCGTGATATGTATAGCTGGAAAAGAATGCCTTTCGGTTTGAAAAACGCGGGGGCAACGTACCAAAGACTGGTAAACAAGATGTTTGAGAAACACATCGGCGAGATGATGGAGGTCTATATCGACGACATCGTTGTCAAAAGCTTACGGAAAGAAGATCACCTACACCACCTTGCCATGACATTCGATATCCTAAGAGAGTACAACATGAAGTTAAATCCAAAGAAATGCAGTTTTGGAGTTAGCTCAGCAAAATTTCTGGGGCACTTGGTTAGCCAGCGGGGCATCGAGGCGAATCCGAGTAAAATTCAAGCAATAATCAATATGCAAAGCCCAAGGAACGTGAAAGAAGTTCAGAGGTTGACAGGATGCCTTGCATCGCTGAATAGATTTATTGCACGAACGGGCGATCGTTGCAAACCTTTTTTCGACGCTCTGAAAAAAGGAAAGTTCGAGTGGACCGACGAGTGCGAGAAAGCTTTCGAGAAATTGAAGGAGTATTTATCGGATCCGAAGGTCCTATCCAAGCCAGTCCCCGGCGAAATTTTATATCTGTACTTGGCGGCCACTGACTGTGCGATCAGTTCAGTGCTCGTCCGAGCTGAGGGGAGCACACATCTGCCTATCTACTACGTAAGTCAAACACTGCGAGATGCGGAGTTGAGATACACTCCAATGGAAAAATTGGCGTACGCACTAGTTATGAGTGTTAGAAAATTAAGGCAATACCTGTTCGACCACGAGGTGGTCGTCCTCACCACTTTTCCTCTCCGACGAGCACTGCATCGTCCGGATACCACGGGAAGACTTCTGAAATGGTCGGTGGAGATCGGGCAATTTGGTCTCACCTACGCACCCAGAACGGCAATCAAGGGACAAGTGCTGGCAGAATTTATCGTAGAGCTAACTTTCCCAGAGAGATTGGACGAGGGAATCGAGCTTCCTTGGACACTGTTCGTCGATGGCTCGTCGACGAGCACCAAAGCAGGGGCAGGAGTTGTCCTCACCAGCCCAACCGGACAGACGTTTGCTTCGGCGATCGAGTTCGAGTATCGGGCGACCAACAACGAAGCAGAGTACGAGGCTCTGGTTGCAGGAATCAAGATGGCTATGGCCGTGGGCGCTAGAAAACTGAAAAAATTTTCTGACTCTCAGCTGGTTGTATGTCAAATCACGGGCGAATACGAGGCTCGCGGCGATCAAATGATAAAGTATCAAGACCTAGTGAAAGGATTACTCGAGCAATTTGATCAATTCCACATCGAGCAAATCCCTAGGGAGGAAAATACGCAAGCAGATGCGTTAGCTCGGCTGGCCACTTCAGAGGGGGAGGCAATTTTTTCAGAAGCAACCATCACCAAGATTTCTTCCCCGTCGGTGAACAGAGGTCAAGTTTCGCAGGTTGAAGCGACCAGCGACGAGGACTGGAGGACGCCGATCATCAAGTACATCAAGACCGGCGAGCTCCCGGCAGACAAAGTGAAAGCAACCAGATTGCAACTCAGGTCCGCAAGGTACACAATTGTGGGCGACCAGCTGTACAAACAGAGTTTTTCAATGCCTTTATTGAAATGCCTCGGAGAAGACGAAGCGAAGATCGTCATGCACGAAATCCACGATGGAGTTTGTGGAAATCATACAGGGGGGCAAGCGCTCGCTCTAAAGATCATAAGGCAAGGCTATTTTTGGCTAACACTGAAGAAAGATGCAATCCATTACGCGCAGACGTGCAAGAGATGTCAAGCTTTCGCTCCCGCCATTCACTCACCACCAGACGAGCTCATCTCGGTGTATAGTTCGTGGCCTTTCGCGAAGTGGGGGATCGACATCATCGGACCTTTCCCACCAGCTGCTGGGGGGGTAACTTTCGTCGTCGTAGCAGTCGATTACTTCACCAAGTGGACAGAGGCAAAGGCATTGAAGACCATCACAACGGGCCAAATGACAAGCTTCATTTGGAAGAATATAATTTGCAGGTTCGGCCTACCACGAGCGATAGTGACCGACAACGGACGTCAATTTACAAGTCAAGACATGCTGGATTTCTGCTCAAGATGGAACATCAAGAAAATTTTTTCAACACCCTACCATCCACAATCAAACGGTCAAGTAGAGGCGATCAACAAAATCATCAAGCACACCTTGAGAGCTAAGCTGGATGGATTGAAGGGCAAATGGGCCGAAGAGCTGCACATGGTTCTGTGGGCATATCGGACGACCACGAGAAATTCTACTGGTGAAACTCCGTTCGCGCTCGCGTTCGGAACCGAAGCTGTCATACCAGCAGAGGGGCAAGTCCAAACTTTTCGAGTAGCAAATTATGACGAGCAGTTGAATAACGATGCACAGCTCTCCAATTTAGACTTCCTAGAAGAACGAAGGCTAACAGCGGACGAGAAGAATGTGGTCTACAAGCAAAGGTCAGAGCGCTACTACAACACCAAAGTACGTGCTCGCCAGTTCACTATCGGTCAGCTCGTACTTCGGAGGGCGACGGAGCAGTCCATCGGCATACTTGGCCCGACTTGGGAGGGTCCGTACCGAATAACGCGCACACTCCTAAACGGATCGTACGAGCTAGAAGATCTAGAGGGCAAGCCGAGCAAGTACCCGTGGAACGCGGTCAAGCTGAAGAAGTATTACCAGTAAGTTTTTAAATTATTTCATATTTATAGTTTGTTTTTAATCATCATTTCAATTCAAGCAAAGTTTTAAATTTCCATCAAGTGTTAGATAAATTTGAAAGTTTAAACAAGGCTCTGCGTAGCCATCTAGGAAACAAAAGACGAGCACTCTTTTCTAAAGATGCTCGCAAGGTAGTGGCAAAGATGGTCACTACCTATCAAACAAAGAGTTCAACCGATGAATGGTTAACTCTAAAAGACGAGCACTCTTTCTTAGAGTCTCGCAAAAGGAAAGACGAGCACTCTTTCTTAAAGAGTCTCGCAAAAGGAAAGACGAGCACTCTTTCTTAAAGAGTCTCGCAAAAGGAAAGACGAGCACTCTTTCTTAAAAGATGCTCGCAAAGGAAAGACGAGCACTCTTTCTTAAAGAGTCTCGAAAAAGGAAAGACGAGCACTCTTTCTTAAAAGATGCTCGCAAAGGAAAGACGAGCACTCTTTATTAAAAGATGCTCGCAAAGGAAAGACGAGCACTCTTTCTTAAAAGATGCTCGCAAAGGAAAGACGAGCACTCTTTCTTAAAGAGTCTCGCAAAAGGAAAGACGAGCACTCTTTCTTAAAGAGTCTCGCAAAAGGAAAGACGAGCACTCTTTCTTAAAAGATGCTCGCAAAGAAAAGACGAGCACTCTTTCTTAAAGATGCTCGCAGAATAACAAACGTCGAACAAACCAATGAAAGAAAAATATTTATTAAAAGCACTTGCAAAAAATTATCATAAAACAAGTGGAAAAACGAACACATCATAAGCAAAAACTTCCATTCATTAAAAAGCCTTAGAAGGCTGAAATTACAAAAAAGGCCTTAATGGCCGAACAGTCCTAAGAAAAACAAAAAACAAAATACAAGCAAACTAAACTCCCGGAGCATTCTCCTCGGCAGGAGCAACTTGCTCGCCAGATACCCCCTCCTCGTTCACAACCTCCACTTCAGCAGGAGCACTCTGCTCGCCCTGTTGGGTTGGGGAGTCTTCGGGAGGATTCACGAACTCCACCGGAACTCCCGAGAGTCGAGGGAACTGGAGTCCCATTTGCACCAATGGAAGCAAGGGGAGCTCGGTTCTCGGCTGAGGATTCTCCTTCATAAGGAGGTCGTCCAGAAGCTCGCCGAGCGGAATCACATCCACTTCCGGATGAACGTCCAATAGCCTGTAAATGAGCCCGTGGGCAGTAAGCGCCACCGATAACATGGCCACGCCCCCAGCGAGCTCAGTGGTCTCATCTCTCTCATCTATTGCATCGACCAGCTGTTGCCGAAGAGTGGCCAACTCTTCCTCATCAGTTGCGGACTTATTTGTAAGAGTCCTTACCTCGTCCTCGGCAGTCTTGAGGCGAGCACGGAGACGTTCGATCTCTTGAAGATCTTCTTGATCCTTTTTTCGAACCATCTCAAGTTGGGCCTCAGAATCGGCCAACTTTGCCTCAGCATCGGCCAGCTTGGTCTCGAGGTCGACCACTTTCTCCTCGGAGGCGAGCAGTTGCCCTTCAACAACAGTTTTTGCCTTAGCCATTTGAGCAACTTTCGCAGCCCTGTCCTCGCTAAGCTTGCGACCTTCAGCGATCTGGCTAGCGAGTTTCTCTATGGTGTAAGAGGCTCGGCTCAACTCAATGGCGACCAGGCGCGTATTTTCCATGGCATTGTGGTTGTTGACCTCTTCGATCAGGGTGGTCGTCAACGAGCGAGGCAGGTGCTTCACCGCCCTCTGTGCGAACGGGTTCAAAGACTCCTTATCGACCGGGTCCCGCGACCGGTAGAAGCCGAGAAGGTTCTCGTTGAAGGGTTGGGCGACCGGATAGTCGGCAACTCTATTAAAAAAGAGAAGGATTAGAAGAAAAATACTTAAAAAAATTTCTAAACTCTTTTTGAAGAAAAAAGCTTACTTGGCAACCCTTGCGGCTTCCCAGTCGAGAAGGGTATTATCTCCCGGAGCCCTCTCCCTGGCCGACGAGCTCGTCGCAGTCTCTCGCGACCGAGTGCTTCGGGGAGGAGGGGATGCAACAGTTTTGGGGGGGGGAGGGGGCGAGTCACCCCTCGGCGGAGGGGATCTCCTCGGCGAGATCCTCCTTTCAGCAGCAGGTGGGCGAGAAGTACCCCCTCTGGTCGGTTTAGCGACCTTTTTGGGTGGAGCCCCCGAGCTCTCCGCCCCTTTCCTTTTCTTTCCAGCGCCATCGACGATCTTGCGCTCGCGAAGGAGTTGTGCCTGTCGAAGCATCCTGTTCGCTTTTAGGCGCTCGACTTCAACGGTGGGGGGAAGATAGGCGACAACCCTTTGAGGAACCACTACTAGAAAGAGAAGCGAGAAGTCAGTATCTTCGAAGAGTAAAATGATAAGAAATTTGAAGTAAGAAATATTTTACCTGGAGGGAACTCTCGAGTGAAGTGATGAGGAGGTACTCTGAGACCTGCTCGCTCACGCATACACTCCCTGTTCAGAAATCGGCAAGACCTCTCCAGGTAGCGACGATTGAGAACGCAACAAACGTGGTACTGAAAGAGAGGAGTGAGACGGTCGTCGGCAGTCTTCTTGCGAGCAGTTTCACCTACAAAGAAGCGAGGAGTTATTCAGTATAGACAAGAACGAGCAGAAATTAAAAGACTTACCACGAATTCGTTGATATTCAGTCTCGATGGGAATGCGATCAGACGATCCATCCGGCCTCACTGAACTCATCCAGTCCCCGGCTACCCACCACCAATTGGTTTTCCAATCTCTGATTTTGTTGGGAACCCCTTCAACCAACTTGAAATTATCACGGCCTCGTACATAATAGTACCCATGGCCTACTATCGCTCCGGCCTCGACCGCCTGAAGAAGATAGTTAATCTCTTTCGGGCTAAGCCATGTGTTCCGACATCCATTCTCGGCCGCCACCAGGCCGAACAGTGTTAGAATGCCGATCAGGTTTGACCAACCGTTCGGCAGAATTTGAGAAGGGGCCACCTTTAAAAAGACTAAAAAATTTGAGATACTGGGATGCAGGGGGAACCTCAGCCCTGCTTCCATCATACCGATGTTGACGGCGACCATGCCCTCTGGCGGCTGGTCGGCCCTCTCGTCCGGGCGAGGGACAAAGAAACACACATCGGCCGGCAGTTGATACTTCTTTCGAGAATTCTCTAGCTGCGCCGAGGAGACTTTGCTCGCATAATTACTTGCCTCATACATCGTTTGGAAAGCTTCTCGATGCGGGCGAGGAACCTCTCGAGGAAGGTATTCGCAGAAATACTTATAATAGGCCTCCCTCGAGACCTCGTCGCCATCTAAACTTTCCCGACCACTCAAGATGTCCTTTATTCTCTCCGCATATCGAACAACTTCCTCATAGTCCTCGCGGAGACTCTTCGTCAAGGTCTCCTCGACTTGGGCAGTTTCTATCTGTTCGCCCACCCCTCGATCCAAACCTTGATCATATAGATCAGAATCAGTTTCGCTGCCACTCTCCTCGGCATCGCCCTCCTCGGCATCATTGCCGGCATCGTCCCAATCAGAGTCGTCGAGCTCGTCGACGACCACTGCCTTTCCTAGGTTACGGACGCTAGCATTTATGGGGTCAGGAGAGTGGATCTTAGAGTCCGACGAGGACGCCCTCTCCGACAAAACCATGGCTAGACGATCAGCCTCGCCGGAACTAGCGGCACCACCATCTAACGACGGCGAACCACCACCGGAACCGCCACCAACATTCATTTTTTCTTGAAGAATGGGGGAAAATAGAGTTTTAAAGAAGAAAATGAGAGTTAAATACCTTTTTTATCGATCGAAAACCACCCAAACTCGCCGGAAAAGCTTGAAGTAAGAAGCTCGGAAGGATGCTCGAGAGAAATTCAAAGTTGCAAAATGGTAAAAGTGTTTTGAAAAGAAGGAAAGTCATATTTATAGGCAAAACATATGCAGGGACCTAATTGCAAAAAACGGGGTAAAATCCGTAATTTTCCCAAAAATTTGGGGCCATTTCCGAATTCGAATTCGGAGAGTCACCCTCACGCGCGACCTTTGAGGTCGGCACGCGCCCCACGCGCGCTTTTCAAATTTCGAGCGCCGCCCACGCGCCTGACACCAGTCACATCATACGTCATCAAAAGTGCCTCGGAAGGCGAGCTCGGCGTAGGAAACGAGGCGACCGCCTCCATCTCACGTCATCAAGATCTCGAAATTGATTGTGTTGTCGAGAACCATTTTCACCAACGGGAAAAGCGATCGAACTGCTCGCCTTACCATTCTACGAATACGAAGTAAGGCGACCAGGGGGCAAATGTTATACCTAGTCAAAGAGGTCAATCTTTGACAAGTCAATCCTAGTCACCATCTTACGTGGCGAGGACCAGTCAACAAAGTCATGCGACGACTAGTCAACAAGACCAAGAAAATGTAATAGGTTTAATGTATTTAATATATTTAAAGTGCTCGTCCAAAGATGTTGGCGAGCACTGTCTTAGTTAGCTGCTCGCCCAAATGTGTGGCGAGCACGTGCTTATTCTTAGTTAAGAAGTTTTAGTATTGAAGTCTTGGGAGACAGCATGGAGCGTGGCGACCACACTCCTCGAAGGTCCTCCGGCGACCACCATGGCCCAGCTCCTCGGCATCTCGGCGAGGACGAGCACCTAAGGCGGTTTAGCATTAAATGCGCCATCAAATCACCTTTTCGGGCAGAATGAAGGTCCAGTCTGAAGGCGCCACGTGTAAAGGGCGGGCAGCCCTTGAAAAGCAGTATATAATGCCCATTTGGGCTCATTTGTAACATAAGTTAGAATTCCACTCAATCACCCTCAACCCAAAGCAATAAACACTCCCAAGCTCAAAGCTTTAGCTTCTCTAAGAAGCTACTTTTGGTGTTCTTCATTGTTCTTCATCAAGATCATCATAAATCCTCACTTTAATCCACATAAACGCGTAATAACCCCCGAATAAATTATATATGTTTGTATCGTGCTAAGCACAGTCCACATCCAAGTCAACCCGAATTTAGTGCATACAACAAGTTGTATTAAGGAGCTTATAAACTCAGTTGATTATACTTTAACGTCCCGGTTATGATGAATGTTGAGTTAATTTTGCAGAATCACACTGTGCAGCAGCCAGGCTCTACTAAGCCTACCAGCAAAGGAACTGGCAACCCTGATCATAACCAACAAAAACGTAAGCAAAATGTTGTTTTACGACTTCAACCTTAAGTTATAGGATAGTTAAACTGAAACTCACGCGCATTTTGTGAATTCGCAGGTTGAAGTGAGGAAAGGCGAGAATGGGAGGTTGGCATTCCACCCCGATAAAATTTTGCGAAGACAGAGTAGAGTACAAGTACGTTCCACACCCTCTAGCTAGCAGTAACATGTAAACGATGATTTAAGTATCCGTTTCATGTTATTTATGTAGGGTCTGATGGAACAATGTCGTTTTTTAATTCCAAGAATAGAGGCGAGTTAAACGTGATACGTCACGAGTCCCCTTATACCAAAGCACACATATATATATAAGCTCTCCTGGGAAATAAAACTTGCCCATGGTGGTTTGTCTTACTCTTTACTCTTCCAGATAATACTTCTTGTATTGTTTTTTTTTTGAAAGGAAATAAGCTACACCCTTACTATTAAAGTAAAACAAAGCAGTAATTGCTTGCAATGAATCAGATTCCAGTCTAACCCAATAGCCAACAATTCAGCTCCTAGAATTGATCTTCGTCTCTGTATTCTTTTGTGGCCCGTTGCAATCACCCTGTTTCCATCATCCATAATTGCAAAACCAACACTAGAGATTCCCTCTTGTTCTCTTATAGCTGCGTCCACTTGAACTTTAAATCCACCCGGTATTTCATTATTCCCCGTCACTTGTTACCCATTGTGAAGATTCTCGTGAATATCATTGCTGACTACTACTTGTTTAGTCGACTTTGGACAATCGTTTTTATCAATTAATTACTTCTTGATTGACGCGATTTTTTTCATCAACATACTACTAGGAAAATCAATTTCAATCCTGGATTTTAGAATTGAGAATTTTGCTGTGATGCTTATGAATAGTTTAAAATATTACAATGATTTTTTAATTTGAATCGTTGGGAAAAAGGGGTTGCTTTAAGGATTTATTATTTTATTTTTATACAGGTATTTTTTATGAGTTATATGAAAGTTATTAGAACTTAAAAATCGAATTTATTTCAAGAGTGAAAACAAAAAACAATAATCTTCAACAAAAAATAATATTGTTCGGAAAATCACAATCAGATAGAACAACAATAACATCATTCGAGGCGCAAAGTTGAAAGACAGAGATCAAGTTTCGAGAAATAAAAGGCACATGTAATACATCCAAAAATTTCAAGCAAGAGATATTTGGAAATAGAAGAGTGTCAGTATGTGCAATAATAAAACTTTTACCATCACCAATGATAACTCTATTTTTACCATCGTAGGGGGAGTGCATCGAGAGATTGGCTAAATCAGTGGTTATGTGATGTGAAGCGCCAGAATCAAGGATCCAGTCTGAAGCACTCGGAGTAGAGGAAGCGGTGTGAGCCGATGGATGAGAATAAGCCAGAGGAGAAGCTGCGATGTTGCAGGGATCGGGTACTGATCACACCTTCGAGCAGAGTGGTCAGGGGTGCCACAAAGCTGACATTTCTCAAGGTTTGGGTGACACCCGTGCTGCTGGGAGTGATGGTGGGCAGCGACGACGTGCGTGTGAGAGTGCCGAGTAGGCTATTGGTGTATATTGTAAAGCAAACTTTTACTGGACTTTTGTGGACGTATATTCAATATCCTTATTATCTAAAATAAATGATTTTTCACATTGTTGCATTATTAATGATTGCTTGTATGTTTGCTTATCTTACATTGTAGATAATGTGGAGGGTTTGTAGTCACTCAGAAGATCACTTTGTTAGTTCCTTGTAAGATATAAACAGTATTCACAACTGAGATAGTTCTGAACATAACTATTGGTTTAAGTTGTACGTAGTATAAACTTGTTGGTGGCTTGTCTTGGTCATTAGTGTATACTAATACGTGATGACGTACTGAATGGATCACATATAAGACATGTTCTTCTGTTCTGACTGTTATGAATAACTAGAGGTTTTGATGACTTTTGTAACTCTTAACCCTAAGTGTGATACTTAGATGTATGGGGTGTTTGTTCACTACTTTGATGTGTCATAGGTGAGAATTTTAGTGGATTCCTCACGCTCCGTATTTTGGGTAGTGACATCGCTCACATGATGTATATTTATTGGCATTAGGGCATCATGTCCTGAACATACAGGCTGATGACGTCCCCTTGAGGAAACTCACAAAGGGTTGTCGTGTTAAATCCAGCAGGTGGATTTAATCCGTACGACAACGAGGTTGAGTGGTACTACTCGAGGAATTATAGACATTAATTATTTAAAGTAGTAAGAAGTTTCAATCATTAATGGACATGCAATATCTTAAACACGGGGAATTATAAAGTCTAATAGAAGCCCTGATTCGATTTGGGATAGGACGGGAGTGCAACATTAATTCTCTGGTGGGAAGAATTAATGTTCTCGGGCCAAATTATATGTTATTGACTGAACATAAGAGTATTTGAGCCTGTAAGAAGCCCAGACCCTATACCCACCTCTAACAATAATACCTTAAAAAAAAAAAAGTGGAGGGAGTGCACATCGGGGTGTACTGAAGAAAATATGGGGTGCACATTACCAAGCCCAATTGAAGGGAACCCTAGCCCAATGGAAGGGCACCCTAGGTCAGCAGTCGTCGCCTAGGATTTCATCGGCAAGGTCACCGACTTCGAGTGCCGGTCGGTCAGAGATCCATCGACAACATACTCACAGTCCTTTGTTGGGCCGCCGTTAACCAGAGAAAGAGGTTATGCAGGAGTAGGGTGAAGAAGACGAAGTAATGTAGCTTCGATTTGGGTAGAGATGAACGACGAGAGTGAGGCGGCGTCGATCCGAGTGTTGCAAGCGAGCGTCATTGATGCTGGAGAAGCTCTTGGATTGTGAACGCAAGGGAGATAGATCGAAGCAGTCGCGTCGTTGGTCGAAATGAGCAGAGGATTTAAGTCGTCATGGATCGTGGTCGAGATGGAAGATGATGTCGATTATCATGGAAGTGAAGAATCGCGATTGCGATTCGAGGAGGGGTCTCGGGCTTCAGCGGCCGGGACGGAAGCGTCGCCGTGGAGGTGGTGGTCGGGCATGGTGGTGGCTGGGTCACCTACCGACCGACATGGATTTTCGAAGGTCCTTTACTCATCAAATTAAGATTGAAATTCAGGTGCACCGCCAATCGACTATAATAGCTACAGATTGTATTGTAAATATATAAATTAGAGTTTATTCTATTATATTTTGTGTAAATTAATAAAATGATAATATAGTCTTTTAAATGTGATTATTTTTTTAAAATTATTTTGGGGTGAACTCGTAGAAATGAGCAAGTGCATATAAGTGTGATAAAACAATAATTTGGAGGTGAACTCATAAAATGAGTTGAGTTGAACTCATAAAATGAGCTAGCGTAGATAACTCTAGTAAAAAATGATTTGGGAATGAACTCATGAGCGAGTCGTAGTAAATAAAATTGATTTGAGTGACGAAAAATTAAAATTGAAAATTTTAAATTGATTTTTAAATTTAACTATTGGGATGAGGGGTTATATAGAAAATTTTAATTAAAAATTAATTTGACTTTTTCCATTAAAAAACTAGGATGGTGTCTAAGGCGGTAATAGTGTTATTCAGTTAACTGACGAAGAAGTCAGTGTACACTGAAAAGAGTGCAACGTAGTTGAGTACGTGGAGGCCACATGTTCCAGTTTCAATCAGATGAACAGAGACATTTACACTCTGAACTTATTACATTTACTGGAAGGTTGTCTCAAGTTAACTGACCCGAAGAAGTCAGTATACACTGAAATATTCCAGTTTCAATAAGATGAACAGAGCAGAGCCCACTTTAAGTGTACACTGAAAAATGAGGTTGTCAGTGTACACTGAAAAGAGAAGAGTGCAACGTAGTATCAGACGTCGGACACATCGGTGTACACTGAAAAGAGTGCAACGTAGTATCAGGCGTCACATTTACCCTCTGAACTTATTACATTTACTGGAAGTTGTCTCAAGTTAACTGACGAAGAAGTCAGTGTACACTGAAAAGTGTGCAACGTAGTATCAGGCGTGGGACACATCAGTGTACACTGAAAAGAGTGCAACGCTGCTTGACCGCTCACATTCACACTTGCTTGGATAGCGCTCACATTCACACTCTTTACTTATTACATTTACATTTACTGGGACTTTACTTATTACATTTACATTTACATTTACTGGGAGGTTGTCTCTTGGAGGTATGAGAAGTCAAAATAATTACAAGCCGTTCACATTCACACTCTTAACTTATTACATTTACATTTATTGGGAAGTTGTCTCTTGAAGGTATGAGAAGTCACATATATATTATATATATTATTGGGAGTTGAAGAAAAGAATGGGCTCACATTCACACTCTTAACTTATTACATTTACATTTACTAGAAGGTTGTCTCTTCAAGGTATGAGAAGTCACATATATATTATTTGGAGTTGAAGAAAAGAATGTTTCTATTGAATTTGTATAATGATTAGATAGAAACTTATTTAAAAGTAATTATTTATTTAAATTTATTTTTTTATTTATAATTATTCGAGCATGATCCTTACTAACATTTATGGTGAAGATTAATCGTAAAGAATTCTCTAAAATTATCCGTTCATATTAAGAATATTTCAGAAACTTATTTTTTTTATTTTAGATATTTTTCTATTAAAATCGCAGATTTTTTGAAAAAAAATTTTTTTTTTTTTTCATTAACATATATAATACGAGGAAAATAAAAAATAAATTTCAATTCTAGATTTTCGAATTGAGAATTTTGTTGTGAGACTTATGAATAGTTTAAAATAAAATATTACAAAGATTATAGACTTAGGAAAATAAAATATGACGTCCCCTTGAGGAAACTCATAAAGGGTTGTCGTGTTAAACTCAGCAGGTGGATTTAATCCGTACGACAACGAGGTTGAGTGGTACTACTCGAGGAATTATAGACATTAATTATTTAAAGTAGTAAGAAGTTTTAATCATTAATGGACATGCAATATCTTAAACACGGGGAATTATAAAGTCTAATAGAAGCCCTGATTCGATTTGGGATAGGACGGGAGTGCAACATTAATTCTCTGGTGGGAAGAATTAATGTTCTCGAGCCAAATTATATGTTATGGACTGAACATAAGAGTATTTGATCCTGTAAGAAGCCAGACCCTATACCCACCTCTAACAATAATATCTTTAAAAAAAAAAGTGGAGGAAGTGCACATCGGGGTGTACTGAAGAAAATATGGGGTGCACATTACCAAGCCCAATTGAAGGGCACCCTAGGTCAGCAGTCGCCGCCTGGGATTTCATCGGCAAGGTCACCGACTCCGAGTGCCGGTCGGTCAGAGATCCATCGACAACATACTCACAGTCCTCCGTTGGACCGTCGTTAACCAGAGAAAGAGGTTATGCAGGAGTAGGGTGAAGAAGACGAAGTAATGTAGCTTCGATTTGGGTAGAGATGAACGACGAGAGCGAGGCGGCGTCGATCCGAGTGTTGCAAGCGAGCGTCATTGATGCTGGAGAAGCTCTTGGATTGCGAACGCAAGGGAGATTGATCGAAGCAGTCGCGTCGTTGGTCGAAATGAGCAGAGGATTTAAGTCGTCATGGATCGTGGTCGAGATGGAAGATGATGTCGATTATCATGGAAGTGAAGAATCGCGATTGCGATTCGAGGAGGGGTCTCGGGCTTCAGCGGCCGGGACGGAAGCGTCGCCGTGGAGGTGGTGGTCGGGCATGGTGGTGGCTGGGTCACCTACCGACCGACATGAATTTTCGAAGGTCCTTTACTCATCAAATTAAGATTGAAATTCAGGTGCACCGTCAATGGACTATAATATTATTTTGTATTAAAATTTAAAAAATACACATAAAAAAATGGAAAAGAAAGGCTGAAAAATAAAAAAGGAAAAGGAAAAAAACAAAGAAATAAAAAATTTGAAAAAAAAAATTGAAAATGGAAAGAAAAAAGGAAAAGGGGAGGGGGAAGAAAAATTAAAAAGAAAAAAAATCGAGATTTGTGGCTAATTTGAATAGTTTTTTATTAATTATATTTTTACAATTTTTTTTAAAAAAAATATAGATGACTTGGTGGTGAATCGATGTAACCCTAAACCGATTGTATTGTAAATATATAAATTAGAGTTTATTCTATTATATTTTGTGTAAATTAATAAAATGATAATATAGTATTTTAAATGTGATTATTTTTTTAGAATTATTTTGGGGTGAACTCATAAAAATGAGCAAGTGTGTGATAAAACAATAATTTGGAGGTGAACTCATAAAACGAGCGGGATTGAACTCATACAATGAGCTAGCGTAGATAACCCTAGTAAAAAATGATTTGGGAATGAACTCATGAGCGAGTCGTAGTAAATAAAATTGATTTGAGAGTAAACTCATTAAATGAACCAAAAATTAAAATTGAAAATTTTAAATTGATTTTTAAATTTAACTATTGGGATGAGGGGTTATATAGAAAACTTTAATTAAAAATTAATTTGACTTTTTCCATTAAAAAACTAGGATTGTGTCTAAGGCGGTCAGTTAACTGACGAGTGACGAAGAAGTCAGTGTACAGTGTACACTGAAAAGAGTGCAACGTAGTTGAGTACGTGAGGCCACATGTTCAGTGTACACTGACCCCCGTAAAAAGTTTTCTGCTGCTCACATTTACACTCTGAACTTATTACATTTACTGAAAGATTGTCTCAAATTAACTGACCGAAGAAGTCAGTGTACACTGAAATGTTCCAGTTTCAATAAGATGAACAGAGTAGAGCCCACCGTAAAAAGTTTTCTGCGCTCACATTTACACTCTGAACTTATTACATCTGGGAGGTTGTCTCAAGTTAACTGACCGAAGAAGTCAGTGTACACTCAGTGTACACTGAAAAGAGAAGAGTGCAACGTAGTATCAGGCGTCGGACACATCAGTGTACACTGAAAAGAGTGCAACGTAGTATCAGGCGTCACATTTACACTCTGAACTTATTACATTTACTGGGAGGTTGTCTCAAGTTAACTGACGAAGAAGTCAGTGTACACTGAAAAGTGAGGTTGTCAGTGTACACTGAAAAGAGTGCAACGTAGTATCAGGCGTCGGACACATCAGTGTACACTGAAAAGAGTGCAACGTAGTATCAGGCGTCGGACACATCAGTGTATACTGAAAAGAGTGCAACGTAGTATCACGCGTCGGACACATACTGGTTGAGTACTGTTTGAATAGCGCTCACATTCACACTTGCTTGGATAGCGCTCACATTCACACTCTTTACTTATTACATTTACATTTACTGGGAGGTTGTCTCTGGGAGGTATGAGAAGTCAAAATAATTTTAAGCCGCTCACATTCACACTCTTAACTTATTACATTTACATTTGTTGTCTCTTGAAGGTATGAGAAGTCACATATATATTATATATATTATTGGGAGTTGAAGAAAAGAATGGGCTCACATTCACACTCTTAACTTATTACATTTACATTTACTAAAAGGTTGTCTCTTGAAGATATGAGAAGTCACATATACAGGGACGGACCCAGAATTTTATGTAGAGGGGACCAATACAATTCAATATAATTTTCAGTTCTAAAATTTAAATATTTAATATTTATATCAAGATATATCAATATTCATTGTTAGATATATTAAAATGCATAAGTATGTCCTTATACTATTAAAACTTAGAACTTAACAAATACATATCACGAAAATTATCTACAATCAAAACTATATGTTTTGTTAGATTACGTCTCAATAATCAATATACACTAATAGACAATTTTTAAAAAGCTTATCTTCCATTTTATTTCAAGTATATAGTCTTGATTAAATTTATAATAGAAAACGATTGTTTCGTGCTTAGTTGAAACTATAGTGATAACCGAGAAACGGGGAGGAGAATTGAAGTGAAATTAATCAAATTATGCATACATTTTTCAGAACTACAGTAATAATTTATAAGCATGTGAAATAAAAAATAATAAAGTAAAAAATGGCAAATTAAAATGCAAAAAATTAAAATATAAGATTTGGATTGAGAGATGATTAAAAGATACCGAACAAACTAATTAAAATTGGTCCAACTAATAATTAAGGTATAGGCCCAACCCAATTGATATATTATTGTATTTTATAATGTCAAGACTAATAGATATTATATAATATAATACATGCTCCATATAATAGTAAAAAGATGAAAAATTCTGGGAGGGGCACCCCTACCATGTATGTGGTTCCGTCCCTGCACATATATATTATTGGGAGTGGAAGAAAAGAATGTTTCTACACTCTATATTTTATATAGTTATTTTGTTTATATTTTATGAAAAAAAAAATTATATTGAATTTGTATAATGATTGAAGATAGAAACTTATTTCAAAGTAATTATTTATTTAAATTTATTTTTTTATTTATAATTATTCGAGCATGATCTTTACTAACATTTATGGTGGAGATTAATCGTAAAGAATTCTCTAAAATTATTCGTTCATATTAAGAATATTTCAGAAACTTATTTTTTTTATTATTTTTTTATTTTAGATATTTTTCTATTAAAATCACAGATTTTTTGAAAAGATCATTTTTTTTTTTCATTAACTACGAGGAAAATAAAAAATAAATTTCAATTCTAAATTTTCGAATTGAGAATTTTGTTGTGAGGCTTATGAATAGTTTAAAATAAAATATTACAAAGATTTTTCACTTTGAATCGTTGTGAAAGGTGTTCCGGTTTTTATCTTTTTTTTTTAGATTTAGAGGGTGAGTTAGATATGTAAATCTACCACAGTCCATCTAAACTCACAAAGTAAACGAACTCTAAGGACTATATTACTCCCAATTAAATCAAAACTGCAATACAAGGAAAATACTGTAGAGGTGTTTACCGGTGATTGTATTTCTGTTAAAAGTAATTTAAATTGATTTACGTAGGAAAACCAAATATACGTAGCATTTGAAAACATTTTTTTATAATCAAACTAAAAATCAATTTAAAGCAATTTCGAATTAGTCTATCATTGCTTTCAACTCAAAAGTGCTTATTTGATGAATTAAAAACGATCTAACCACTACTCCCTTTGTCTCCGAAAAATTTGCGGCCAACTCAAAAGTGCTTATTTGAATGAAAATATTGGGCACATGGTTTAAGAAAAAAAGTGTAATGATGAGAGTGTTGAGGGGTAGTTTTGTAAACTTTTATATATAAAGTAAATAAAATAAATGGGTTGAGTGTATGGTGGATCCCAAAAGTAATAATATAAAGGGTAAATAGGTATATATTGTGAGGGTGAGAATTGTGATGATTATTTCTATTTTGGGGTATGCAAACTTTTCGGAGACAAACAAAAAAGGAAAGTATGAAAACTTTTCAGGAACAGAGGGAGTACAAGACTTGTAAATGAATAAAATGTTAATGACCTCATAATTAGCAATGCAAATCTACATCTTCGGCACGTTACTTATTTTTCCTAAAGTTAACTGTGTTAAATAACGGGGGGTTTGTATAAACAACGCCTTATAAACTAGAATCGAGAGAGATCTGAACTTGAAACTTTACTTAAACATCAGTAGAGACAAACCCAGTGTCCCTTGAACTTGAAGCTTTTGCACTACTTCTCTTTTTTGTACCTAATTTGCTCACACAGGATATATGAAAAAACGAAAAAAGAAAAGTAGAGACGATCCAATAATTTCCCAGTAACCTTGTGAAAGTAGAATGGAGCTGATCATTCAATTGATGAAAACTTGGAATGAAACATTGAGCATGCAACACAATAAATAAGGCAGCAAGTAAAACAAGTGACAATCACATCACATATATAACCCCTCAGGAACCCCCTCTTTCTTCTTGAACATCACCTTGTCTTTAGCCTTCTTGAAATCTGGATGCGTCACCTGTGCATCGTAGATAAATATGTAAGTGAAAGTATAAATAATCTGACAATAACATCAAATAAAGCCAAAAAAAGGCTGGAAGATTAATTCGTGTGGAATCGATAGTTTAGTTTTTCTTTAGAACATCAAAATAATCCATGGCAACATGCAGATAACTTAGTAAAGTGTGAATATGAGATAAGTATTAGTAAATCTGCTTATCACCGCAAGAGAGTGCAACCCAACATACAAATTAACTTATGAGAGGGTATTCGGTGACACAACAATGGGGGTAACCTTAATAGTTAAGGAATTGTGCATATGAGAGGAATATTACGCAATCAACACCATGACAAGAGAACATAAATCGACATAAAAACCAATATCTGAGTAGTTATGTTTTGAGTAATCAGTTAAAGTTAAATAAGGCCGGACATAATTCCAAAATGAAGATGGGATTCAGATTTGTGTTAATTCAATCAGTTGGGTTTAGACTTTAGATATCTAAATATTGAAAAACCATAATATGCAACATCCTGTATCATCAAATCACAACCAAATGCAAAGATAACTTTCGGCCATCCCCCCATTCTTCTAGAAGAACATTGAAAAGAAAATTGTGAAAGACTTGACCCATACCTTCATGCGTCGCTCTCTCAAAGCTAGCAGACCAGCTTCAGTACATATGGCCTTAATGTCAGCTCCAGAAAATTCATCCTTTGTCATAACAAATTCTTCAAGGTTAACATCATCTGACAACGTCATCCTTGATGTGTGAATCTAGATATCAAACAAGACAGTTATTGAGTAAGGTGAACAGTAGGAAAATATGTTTAAATGGGTAAAAGACCTAGTTTTAGAGGCAAATAAAGTCATAATACCTGGAAAATCCGTCTTCTAGTCTTGATATCTGGAAGTGGAAATTCAATTTTTCTATCTATTCTGCCCGGCCTCAGGAGAGCAGGATCAAGACTTTCAATTTTGTTTGTTGCAAGAATCACCTTTACATCACCCCTTGAATCAAACCCATCTAACTGATTCAGCAACTCCAACATTGTTCTCTGAATTTCACGTTCACCACCTGAGTGAGCGTCGTATCTGCGGACAGAATTCTCCAATTAGTACCAGCTTTACCTATTTCAAGGCAACAAAAAAAACTTTGGATATTACCTTTTTGTACCCACAGCATCGATTTCATCAATGAAGACAATGGACGGTGAGAGATCATCAGCAACTCTAAAGAGTTCTCTCACTAATTTAGGACCATCTCCCAGGTACTTCTGAATTAATTCACTACCAACAACACGCAAGAAAGTTGCAGAAGTAGAATTTGCTACAGCCTGAAAAAAAGAAAACGATTTATAAATCCAGCCGTCACACAATAATTCTACCCATTTAGTATACAAGAGGAAGAAAATAAAGCCTAAAACTAAGAAATGAATCACACTAAACTCGCCAGCTTGACAAACCAAGATTTACAAATTACAAAGATGAAAAGTCAACTCTATAAACATTGTAAAAGCTAATCTATCCTCATACTTCACATTACTATCTGAGGAGAAGTCATAATTAGCAGCCAACAAATAACTGAAACAGTTAAAAATTCAAACTTTTTTTTTTCAAGTAAACAAAGCTCTGCCAATGACAACAAACAGACATGAGAGGCCCCATGCTAATTGATTTGAGGACATTAAATTTTGACATATGAAATGTAAATACAAATATACACGAATACGCACCTTTGCAAGTAAAGTTTTTCCTGTTCCAGGCTCCCCATAGAGTATAACACCCTTGGGAGGTTTAATACCGATATCTTCATATAACTCAGGGTGCGTTAATGGAAGCTCGACAGCCTCTTTGATCTCCTGGATCTGGGCATCCAGACCTCCAATATCAGCATATGACTCCAAAGGAGCCTTCTCAACTTTCATCACAGATACCATGGGATCGACTTCATCTTGAAGCAGTCCAACAACAGAAAGGACCTGCAACAAGGCAAAGTTATCTAGATTTAAGCAACTTGCTCTCTAGAGAATAGATGTACTGAACATTATTCAATTTAAATTTGTATTTTTAGTTCAGATTAGAGGTCCCGAACACAGCAAAAACAATATATCTATATAACCAAAATGAAACCGCATTTTCTAACTTTCAGGAATACATAAGGCCTACTTTCTCTTTCGTTCACAGGCTCATATTTCTCGAATTAGTTGTATTATCCAAGAAGGAAGTATTTACAACTTACACAGATCGAAACAAAAGATAATTTTTATAGTGCTTGTCGAACATAACGCGGTGGCACTACCAAATTAAGCAATCAACCATATACTTTATCTTCCTTTAAGATGCAAAGTACCAATTTAAACCCTAACATCCTTACTCTCCCCAAATCGAAACACAAATTTCACAAATCAAAGTACGAATTATACCTTATTGTGCATAAGAATCGCACATCCTGGCTCCAGCTGATCCTTATCCACAAACGATAATATCCCAACATAATATTCCGGTCCAACCGACGAAGAAACAATCGCATGGTTCTCATCAATCAACTCCTCCAAGTTGCCAACACTCATCGGTGAGCCTCTCAGATCATCGACCTTCGATCTATCCTCCTCCGTCTTCTCCTCCTGCGGCTTCAATCTCTCTTGATTGGCCACGAACTCCTCTTCCATCAACAGATAGTCCTTGATTCTCTCCAGCTTTAAAAGCCGCAACTTGCACTTTGTCAAAGGCGTCACCGTCGGAATCCGCGCCGCCGCCTCTGGACCCTTCTGCTTGCGCTGCTTGCGACCGACGCGAGCCGGTGGAGCCGCCGGTTCGAATTTCTTTTCCTTCTTTTCTCCATCGTTCTTACGATCTCCAGGAAGTTGCCGATTAAGACCACCAGGCGTGCCCTGACCCATGATTCCGAAGCGTAATTGAGAACTTCCGAAGCAAGATTTGGGATTTTTCTACAATTGAAATCGAGATGTCTTTCCCTTCAAGAAAAGAGGGAGTGGTGAATAGGTTTAGAGAAGGGTATCGCTACTAGCAACACTGCCACACATATAGTCACACCTCGTGATGTTATAAGCACACACCCATGATTTTTATATATATATATTTTTTATTTTTTTTGTAAAAATACACATTTAAAGTACTAATCTCTCAATCTCATATAAATTTACAAACTTTACAACATGTATTTAATTGTCTTGATACTTCAAAAAAAAAAAAATGAAACATATTCATAATTCACACCCTCAAAATATATATATATATAGGAGTATTTATTATTTTTCACACTTAATCTACTTTTTATTTTTTTACTTTATTTATAAAAGTTTATAAAACGATTTCTCAAAACATCATTACACATTTTCTTAAAATATGTGTAATCCCAAGAGTGCAAATCTCAAGACAGTGGGAGTATTTTTTAATCTTTTTTTAGGACCAGTCATGACATCGTTTGATCATAATCGTGGTAGAATAAACTAAGTGTTATTTGATCATTTCAGCCTAATAGTCGTGTGCCCTGTAGTCTGCATGAACTTTTAACTGAGCGGTTGTATTACATTGCATGAACTTGCGACTGAACAAACGTACATGTTGTGATAGAACGAGTTGTGCACTTAGCTTTTTGTACAACCGCGTTCACAATCCACACATTACACGCAACTCATAAACTCGAGTGAACCTTCCCCAAGGTAGAAGCGATAATTATATATGATATCAAAGTATTTGTATCACTCCTCTCTAAAATAATCTCTCTCTAGTAGCTTAGAAAATAAGCACCACCGCCCACCACCATATTTTGGCCGTCTCCATACCTTCACATGTATTCTCCACCATACTAATTTTATAGTTCCAACTCTCATCCCCTATCTCCTCTTTGTAGAAGTCGTTCTCCTCCCATATGTGCCGTTGTCGTGCACGCTGCATCCGTCGTCGCTAATTTCTATGTAAGAGTTAAGAGTTACATACCCACCGTAGCTAGCAAAGTCCGCGTCGTTCAGTTACTCCACCGGACCACCGCGTTTGTTTATCACTTAACTAGTTTGTCTCCTCAAATTTACAAGGTTCTGGAGTCTCTTTAAGGTTTATGTGGGATCAACAGGTAGATCCTCCCCGACGGCGCCACGGTGGTCGATTGGGTGAGTTATCTGTTGATCCCAATTAATTATTTTTCTAGTATTTTAGCGGTTTTTTAGTGTTTTTTTAGTTCTTGTTGGTTTTTTTTCCTTCGCTTTGAGCGGTCTCCTCGCCTTGTGCGTTTTATCTTCCTTGCATAGGTCTTTTGTTGTTCTCTGTGTTTTTTGATCTTGTTTTTGGTGGACCTTTGTCTTTTCTTTTTGTCTATGTGTTTCTTGACACGAATATAACTTAATGTGAGGTATTTATCTCATTTTGAGAATTTTGAGAATGGAGATCTGATCGTATCTGTGGGCATAGGTTGCACTCGTCTCCAGTTTCTCATGATTGGAATGGAGCAGCTGTCGATTTGATTCTTCTGAATTAAAGATAATCTTGTGGGTTATTATGTTTTGATCTTGTTCTATAATTATTGTAACCCTATAAAAAAAAGTTTTTGTACGGCTATACTCTTAGGTTCAACTCCACCCTTAATATAAATGAGTAATATTTTTTTATTTTTATATAAAGAGTTGGTCTTTGGTGCATAGTGTGCACCGTGCACACTATACCGACTAGTCAACTTTTATGACTTATTAAAAGCGAAGAGTTTGAACAAAGTAACCACTGGTGAGGCGGTTACAACAAGTAGATGGGTTTTATAGTTCAATAGTTGAGACCTAACTCTAACCTTAGCAGGCCACGAGTTAAACGGGCTACAAATTTTTTTTTTAAAATTAAAGGTCACAATTGACAAAATTATTATTTTTAAATTAAAGGTCACAATTGACATGTCCAACAAACAAATAAAATATAAAAATAAGTAATTAGTTAATGATCAGTAAATGAGAAAATAAAAGTATGATTTAAACACAATTCTAGAACTCATTGATTCTTAATATTGTCAAAAAATCTAAACAAATAGGAGTATCATAATCTAATAAAAAAAATTCACTTTATTGAGTCTGTACATCATTCGATTATTCCTTGGTCAAAGACGAAGTATCATTTTCAAACTCATCATCTGATAGATGTTTATTGGGCTAGCCCTAGCCATATAGAGTCAGCCCTACTGAACCACGGGCTAAGCGGTTTAGAGTATTATCTGGGTCGTTCTTAACCGGTCAATCAATAGTTAAGGTATTTTTTAGGATTAAACGGACCGACTCAGTTAGTCCATCCGAATAAACATTTATAGTTACTGTGTTTGTAAAACATATCACTTTTTTTTATAATTTTATAAAAAATATCATTGCTACATTTAAATAAGTAATGACTAAATATATAATATTATTATTTAAATTGTAAAGTATTTAATTTCCATAAAAAAAAAATTTATTTAAATTGTAAAATTAATTATTAAAATGATGAGAAACACGTATAAAAACAAGTTATTCTACTCAATTAAAAAAAAAAAAAAAAGGTGTGTTTTTCAAATACTCACTGAACCTATTTTTCACAAGTTCCTTTTCTTGAAGGGAAAGACATCTCTATTCTATATTTCTATCTCTATCTCTATCTCTATTTCAACTGTGGAAAACCCCCAAATCCTGCTTCGGAAATTCTCAATTACACTTCGGAATCATGGGTCAGGGCACACCTGGTGGACTTAATCGACAACCTCCTGGAGATCGTAAGAACGATGGAGATAAGAAGGAAAAAAAATTCGAACCGGCGGCGCCACCGGCTCGCGTCGGCCGCAAGCAGCGCAAGCAGAAGGGTCCAGAGGCGGCGGCGCGGATTCCGACAGTGACGCCTTTGACAAAGTGCAAGTTGCGACTTTTAAAGCTGGAGAGAATCAAGGACTATCTGTTGATGGAAGAGGAGTTCGTGGCCAATCAAGAGAGATTGAAGCCGCAGGAGGAGAAGACGGAGGAGGATCGATCGAAGGTCGACGATTTGAGAGGCTCACCGATGAGTGTTGGCAACTTGGAGGAGTTGATTGATGAGAACCATGCGATTGTTTCTTCGTCGGTTGGGCCGGAATATTATGTTGGGATATTATCCTTTGTGGATAAGGACCAGCTGGAGCCAGGATGTGCTATTCTTATGCACAATAAGGTATAATCCATACTTTGATTTATGAATTTGTGTTTCAATCTGGGGAGGGTCAGGTAATTAGGGTTTTTAGTAGTGATTTATTTTCTTATTTCCGCATTGAAGTAGAGAAGGTAAGTTAAATATTTGTATTCGAGATTGAGATTGGTACTTTGCATCTCAAAGCAGATGATGAAGATTTTAGTGTATGACCTTGGAGGTGAACATGTCGGAGTTGTAGTTTGTGTTATATGGTTCTACTTGGAAAGGCCACTGTTTTATGTTCAACTTATTCGATTTATCTCTTGTTTTCATCCGAGCAAGCTGTAAATATCACTTGGAGAATAAATCTGATTAATAAATGTGAGCTTGGAAGGAAAGAGAATAATTAGGCCTTCTGTAATCCAGAAGGTTAGAAATTGGGGTTTCATTCTGGTTATGTGCATCCTTGTGTAGTGTTCGCGTCCTTAAGGACATCTTATCTGAAAATGGAGAAACATAATGTACAATTTTAATTGAATAAAGTTCAGTACTCTTGCTCCCTAGACAAAAAGTTGTCGTGAAGGTACCAAGTGAAGGCATCTGATGGAGCTGTGGTAGAAGGTTTATTTGCTGAAATTTTTAAAAACTTTGCCTTGCTGCAGGTTCTTTCTGTTGTTGGACTGCTTCAAGATGAAGTCGATCCCATGGTATCTGTGATGAAAGTTGAGAAGGCTCCTTTGGAGTCATATGCTGATATTGGAGGACTGGATGCCCAGATCCAGGAGATCAAAGAGGCTGTCGAGCTTCCATTAACGCACCCTGAGTTATATGAAGATATTGGTATTAAACCTCCCAAGGGTGTTATACTCTACGGGGAGCCTGGAACTGGAAAAACATTACTTGCAAAGGTGTGTGTTCATGTATATTTGTATTTACGTTTCATATGTCAAAATTTAATGTCTTCAAATCAATTAGCATGGGGTCTTATATCTCTGTTTGCTTGTCATTGACAATGTTTTGTCTAGTAATTTAATAGTTTGAAAATTTTAACTGCTTTGTTGGCTGCTAGTTATGACTTTTTCGCAAATATTAATGTAAGGTATGAGGATATATTAGCTATTATAACGTTTGAAGAGTTGACTTTCCATCTGTGTAAAGCTTGGTTTGTCAAGCTGGTGAGTTTTGCGTTTCATTCATTTCTTAGTTTTAAGCATTACTTTCTTCCACTTATATACTAAATGGGCATAACAGGAAGATCCAAAATTTTGTGTGAAGATTGAGGGCGTTGGTTCATAAATCTATTTGGTTGTAGTATGTGATGGCTTGGATTTAAAAACCTTTTGCTTTCATTTAATTCTTCAGGCTGTGGCAAATTCTACGTCTGCAACTTTCTTGCGTGTTGTTGGTAGTGAATTAATTCAGAAGTACCTGGGAGATGGTCCTAAATTAGTGAGAGAACTCTTCAGAGTTGCTGATGATCTCTCACCATCTATTGTCTTCATTGATGAAATTGATGCTGTTGGTACAAAAAGGTAATTTCCAGATATTTCATTGCCTTGAAAAAGGTCAAGTTGTTACTAAGCGGAGAATTCTGTCTACAGGTACGATGCTCACTCTGGTGGTGAGCGTGAAATTCAGAGAACTATGTTGGAATTGCTGAACCAGTTAGATGGTTTTGATTCAAGGGGGGATGTTAAAGTAATTCTAGCAACCAACAAAATCGAAAGTCTTGATCCAGCTCTACTGAGGCCAGGTAGAATAGATAGAAAGATTGAATTTCCACTTCCAGATATCAAGACTAGAAGACGGATTTTCCAGGTATTATTCTTTATTTGCCACTCAAACTAGGTATTTTATCCATTTCAACATATTTTCTTACTGTTCACCTAACTCAATAACTGTCTTGTTTGATATCTAGATTCACACATCAAGGATGACGTTGTCAGATGATGTTAACCTTGAAGAATTTGTTATGACAAAGGATGAGTTTTCTGGAGCTGACATCAAGGCCATATGTACTGAAGCTGGTCTGCTAGCTTTGAGAGAGCGACGCATGAAGGTACGCGTCAAGTCTTTCACAATTTGTTTGAGCATGCTTCTAGTAGAACTTGGGGATATGACTGAATGCTATCTTTGCATTTAGTTGTGATTTGAATGAATACAGGATGTAGCGTAATATATTGTTTCAATATTTACATATCTATTATCTATATGGATCACAATTTAAATTTGCATGCTGAATGGACAAGTAAATTGCTTTGGTCTGCTCATGATATATATTCAGAAAAGTCCCACTTAAGAATGTATCCCCTTGTTGCCATGAATTATTTTAATGATTTAAAGGAAAACCAAACTATTGATTCCACACGAATAAATCTTCCAATCTTTTTTGACCTTCATTTGATTTTATTGTCTGATTATTATTACAGTATGATTTTTATTTATTAGTAACATGTTTATCTATGACACACAGGTGACACATCCAGACTTCAAGAAGGCTAAAGACAAGGTTATGTTTAAGAAGAAAGAAGGGGTTCCTGAGGGGTTATATATGTGATGACCATCAAGCGGCGTGCATCGCATGTTCTACTTGTTGCGTTAATTGTGTTTTGTTCCTTGTAAGTTTCATTCGAATCTCCCATCGATTTCTTTAGTATTTGTTTATTGAATGAGCTCATTAGACTACCTTCACAAGGTTGCTTGGAAATGATAGCTTCATCTCTAGTTCTCTTTTTATTTTTTCAGTTTGTTTTGCGCAAATTATAACATAATATATCCAAATTACGAAGTGAACAAATCAAGCTAAAAAGAGGAGGGGGTTATAGCACAAGAATCACATGAGTTAGGGTCTAAGAAAATTTAAAGTTTATGTAGATAAATTTTAGAAATTAAAGTGCATGGGGGCAAATGTAAAATATGTTTAATACTATTAATAGTGCATTATTACTTTCGTATGAGCTCAATGTTTATTGATTGTAAGGTAGTTTAAAATATGTTTTTTCGTTTCATTTGAGCGTATGCTGTTAAATTGATTGTTATATCTGATGTGTAGTTGTCTACACTCGTACTATAAAATGCTTCTCACCAACCTTCATAAGAGATACTCTTTCTGTTTCATATTATTTGCTGTTTTTTATCTAAAATTCTGGTTCAAAAAGTTTGTTATTTTTGCTATTTTTATCACGTTTTCCCTAAATTGATTATGAGAGTATATGTAGGGTAAACGGGTTAAAAAAAATATGTCCTTTAATTTTATGTACAACATAACAAAAAAAAAAAAAGTGAATGGAAATATATATTAATCACACCGGAGTTTTTAGTGGGCATATTAAAATTATACAGAGCTGATATTTATATAGGAGTATAAAGTAAGTTTTTCGGCATCACGAAGTGAAAATGTATCTGTTTTTTTTTAAAACTCCCGAATCATTTATCCTCTTTGTTCTGGGGTGTGAACAGATCAACCCAATTATAATCATTCATCATTAACTATGAAAATAAAAATATAAAATTGGAACGCTAGTAATACAATAATACGTCAAGAATCCACATGAATTTTGGTTGTCAATATTATTTAGAGGCATCCAAATGATTTCAATATCGGAGTTGTAACTGTAGTTAAAGTGATCAGAGCAACACTAGTTAGGATCATACTCATGGGTTACGAGCACCACCGTCGGACTAGAGCTGTAATTCGAGTTGAGCTCGGCTCGAAAACATTGACAGGCCAAAAAGTGAGCTCGACTCGACTCGTTAACTAGCCTATCAAGCCTAATGGAATTAAAATTATTTTGTTTAGATATCTAGTCTATCGAGTCGAGCTCGAACCGGCTTGTTAGTAAATCTAGTATCTAACGAGTTCGACTTGTTTAACGAACGAGTCAAGTCGAGATCGAGCTTTATCGAGTTGAGTCAAACTCACGAGCAGCTCGGTTCATTTAACAACATTCATCGGGACTTCTTGAAGTCGAGATCGAGCTTTATCGAGTTGAGTCAAACTCACGAGCAGCTCGGTTCATTTAACAACATTCATCGGGACTTCTTGAACGCTATAGCGTTGGGGGTTCTTTTGTCATCAAAAATAAAATAACATATTAAAGCGAGGTCATATTTTGGACACTAATTTAAATTCCATTCCATGCAATACTACAATTTTTAACTAACAAAACAGAATTTTAACTAAAAAAACAGATAAAACAAACTTAAAAACAACCCAAGGACTTAACATACTTATAAAAAGACCCCAAATTAACCAAAGCTACAAGTAATTAAATAACTACTTAAACCACACATCATAATCTGAAAGTTGGCTTCAAGGGGAGGGGAAAGCGCCACCAGTGCCGCCGCCGCCGATGTTTCCGATAGGTACGACTCCGCCAGGGACGGTGCCGTAGAATCCGGTAAGACCGCCGTTGGGGTTAGTCCCAATCATCCCTCCGGCACCCTGGAAGCCGTTGCCGCCGAGTCCGTTAGAGCCGACTCCTCCGCCAACGCCTCCGAACGGAATGCCGTTGTTGCCGATGCCGCTGTAGCCGCCAACGCCGCCGAAAGTGAGGACGTTCTTCTGGTCGGAGAGACCGTTGTCACTTGGCAAAACCCTAGCTGCTGCCACCTGGTTGGCTACAATAAGAGAAACAACAAACAACATTACACCAAATCTCCCCATTTCTTTTTTTTGTTTTGTGATTGTGAATTCTCTCTTGTTTCTTGTTTTGGTTGAGTTTGAAGGAATGTGAAAGTATGAAGTCCTTTTTAAAGAGGAATGGTGAGAGAGCAGTTGAGAGAATTGAATGCATGGAATTTATTGTATTAATGGATTCTTTGTTGAGACTATACAGTACTATATACCCTAGCTGATCTCTCCTTCACTACTACATATTTGGCCTTGAAGAACTTTTAAAAGAGCTCTCCAAGTGGAAGCTGCTCCAAGCTAAATTGCACCTCTCCAAGTGCAATTTAGCTTGGACAACTCCCACTTGGAGAACTCTTTTAAAAGCTCTCCAAGGCCAAATATGTAGTAGTGCTTTTTTTTCTTTTCAAATTCAAATCTTTAATTTGTGTGTTATGTGATCTGTAATATTATGTGGGGGACATGTATCTTGTACGTTGGTCAATGCATGCTCTGAGTAATATTACATATTACTCCCTCGGTCCCCGGTCGGTCCGTCAAAAATATGTTCATAACTTTGAACACAGATTTTAAGAAAAAGTAGAAAAAATAAAGGTATTTGTGAAATTGTTGTGAGGTTAAAATAAAGTGATTGTTTCTCTGAAAGAAAATGAGCATATTTTTTATGGATATACAAATAAGAAAAGTGAGCATACTTATAAAGAATAACAGCAAGTCAAGCCAATAAATGAGAGAGTATTAGTTAGAGAAGTTGTTCTAGTCGTTGTAATTTCTTTATGTGAATCACTATTCAATTCCCTATACAAGAGGAGGAATGAAAATCATTTTAATCAACTAGTTATCTATTCAATTTCAATTCTACGTTAATTTCTCAATTCGTTTCACAATACTTTTAATGGACAGAGTGAGTATATAACTGATTGAATTCATTTAAAGATGGGAGACAAATTATTAGTATGAGTTCATCTATGTGTGTAACTGAGCCACGGATCTGAATCATTCAGTAAATTAAATACGTGTTACATAATATATACACATGAGATCAACTCTAGATAGAATGGAGTTCACAATAGTGTTACTATATATATGGAAAAAGGAAAAAATTGCAAAATTATCCTCATATATTCCTTGCCATTTTTGTTTTTTATGAACAATTTTTTTTTAGGGTTTACAGTGCTGTCAAGTGTCAACTGCAGTGAGGCTACAAATATGCAGAACCACAAACTCACTGTATGATGAGTGCCCATCTGTCAAACCAAACTCAACCAACTCACTAAATTGCACTTGAAGAAAGAATTTACTTGTATTTATGTTACTGTAGATGGAAAATTAAAATGGTGGTTCTCAACCACAATGAAATTAAAACACAATTCTCTATAGTTACGCGAGAAAATTTATGTGAGATCGTCTCATGTGATATTGCATGATGTGCAATGTGCTGTCAAATAAAAGTATAATACTTTTCAGTCGTATAAATTAGGGTCAATGTTCTTTTTTATCCTTTAACTTGCACCAACTTTTATTTTAGTCCGCTAACTTTTGACTTTGAAATTCTTCTTTTTTGTTCTTTTACAGGTTTAAAAAGACGAAAAAGTTGAATTTTGATAACCTGTTCTATTCTAGCCGATGAAAAGGTTAAATTTGCTAAATTAAAATGACTTATATATTTTTAAAATTAAGAAAAATAGCGGATTGATATCAAAATAGGTGAATAAATGTTGTGTACTAAAAGAAAAAGATCTAAAACCATAAGTTCGCAAGTCGAACTAGAGACTGAGTAACCATCAAAACCTTTCCCGAGAAAACCTTTCAAGGGACAAAACTCGGGACAAGGGTAAAAGATACACCCTCTAAACCAACCAATCAAAACAATAAAAATTCGAAAAAACTAACCAAACTCAAAATAACCGTAACAGGAAAAAAAAAAACTTATGGGAGATCAAAAGCACCGCCCCATCATCCCGTATACTTGGCGATAAAGTTCATCTCATTGCCAAACTATGTCAGTGTATCAACAGTAAAAGTATGAGGCTCTAGTCTCTAACTCTTCGATAATGCTTTCTGTGTTCGCAGTTGAGATATATACCGTTAGGTAAAAGTTACTTTACATTTATCAAGTATACCCTTGTATAAACGGTGATGATTGAAGTGGTGTATTAGACTGGATACACCCAACAATTTCAGCTTCTCAGTCGTACTTCTTCGAATTTAATCATACACTGTTTTTTTCTGCACTCTGAAAATGCTTTCGTTTAAGTGCTTTGAATGCTATTGGTTACCTACTTTGCTGGAGGTTGGTAAATTCCATAAATTTTATTACACCTTTTTAATTATTTTAATTGTAGCTCAATTCAAAATTTATTAATTATTTTCATAAAGTCTAATTATGGTACCTAAATTCAGTCAAAATCATTTTATAATTATTTTTCATAATATATTAAGATTGAAGCGTATATATTTTGTCTCATGTAAGAATTAGTAAACAATGAACATTGATAAACTTCTTCTAACTGTTTTTCAAAGAAATATAAACTATAATACACTTAACTTGAACATTGTTTTTTTCTTTTCCAAAAAGCCCATATATATATTTCAATTTTAGTTACAAATTTTCATTATTTTGACATATCTATAATGAGTAAATTGTAAATTGGTGAGTAAATTGTAAATTTTAGGAATCACTTTATGAATTTGTAATTTTAGCCAAGGGTGTACTCATTTATGTTTTCTTCTCTTGAAACAATGGCGGCATTGCTAGGGAGGAGTCGCAGCGGTTGCGCAAGAGAGGAAGCTTGGTGGGGGTGAACGTAAAAATGAGTGAGGGAGACTGATAGTGAAAAAATTAGAGTTTATAAAAAGAGGGGTACTTTAGATCTTTCAAGGGGTGTGTACTCATCTCAGGATGAGTATAGTAAATGAGTGGGTGTCCTCAACAAAGCTGTCTGTGTAACAGTGGCCTTTCTTTTCTTTTGGGTTTGGGTTGGGGTATATACCCCTCCAGCTTTGTTAGATACACTCCCCTCCACTTTTATTAATTAAATATTCAAGTAAAATTTCTATTTTATCCTTTTAGTAAAAAATAAAATAAAATACAAGATAGCACTCCCCTCCCATTCTAAACCTAACCCTAATTGAAAAAGTAGTAGCCGCCACCATTAAACGACCGCCGCCACCACTGTCGGTGGCCGGCAGCCACCGTCGCATCCCCACCACCAACAACAGCCACCCCCAAACTTAGAATTTTTCTAAAAAAAAAAACCCGTCGACAATTGTTTGTTGACCAAGAATACCACGATCGGCACTGGTCTGTCGATCAAGAACACCTTGGTCAACATTGATTTGTCGACCAAGAACATCCCGGTCAACACTGGTTTGTCGATCAAAATAAAAAAAATTATTTTTTTTTTGGAATTTTCGATGATAATGAATTGACCAAAAACAATCTAGTCAACAAATTGTTGTCGAAAATTATTTTAAAAAATTACCATAAACACGCGGCACGTCGGAGGCAGAAACGTGCGGCGCGGCACGACGGCTTGGGCTCAGCGGCGGCGAAGGTGAAGAATCGCGACAGGGGTGGCCACGACGGCGCTGTGTGGCCGACCTCCATGTGCAGAACAAAAATTAAAAAAAAAAAACAAAGAAGATGTGGGGAGAAAGAGAGGGAGGGAGGAGTGCTGAGGGCGACGAAGGTGGCCACGGCGCGGTGCTGTGTGGCTGACTTCCATGGCCATCCCCGTCAGATCTGGAATTACAAAAAAAAAAAAAAAAACGAAGAAGAAGAAGAAGAAGAGGGGAGAAAGAGAGGGAGGAGCGTAGGGCGGCACGAGAGGTTGGGCGATGGGCGGCGTTGGACGGCGGCGACTGGAATTTTGTTGGGGGGAAGAAAAATCGGTTAGGGTTTAAATGGGGAAGAAGGAAGGGGTGTGTATTTATCCACAAAATTTTAAGAGAAAGGAGTATAATAGGTAATTTGAGGGGAGTGCATCTATCTTAAATGTATTTTGAGGGGAGTACATAGATCGGGGGAGTGTATCTAACACAGCTGGAGGGGTATATACCCAACCCTTTGGGTTTATGAAAGGCCCATATATTATGGATGGAAAAGAGGTTTAGACTTCAAGGCCCAGTTTTATGTAAAATTTTGTGCCACTGGGCCTATTGTATATTCTCTGTTTAACAAATGAGATTTAAAAAAAATAAAAAATAGAAATAGTATTTTGTGAAACTCTACATTAGATTATGCCCCCATTTTCCTTTAAAACATGAATCCGATAAAATCATATGATATTGTATGTGATGAGATATAACTCCATATTAAATTACACTTAATTTTGCTCTAAAATATGAATCTACTAGTCATATTATATTCTATGTAATGAGAACTATTGCGACACTGCCCCAATTGTTTTTTGGAGTAATATTGAAGGTTTGAAACTAGATTATTAAGAATATAACGTGAAATTGAAAAAATAGATAAAATTAGTAGCTTATTTTGCTGAATATAAAAAACACATGAAAGTTTCGTGTAATTTTCAAACCACAAAGGTTTTTTCTTGCCTCAAATAATGGTACGACGTGCATATATATTTCCAAGAAATGAGTGTTTGTCAACCCATTTTCAATGGAGAAGAAATCGCCTTTGTTTGTTCAATATAGTTACTGTTTTTCTCTATAAATAGATCACTACTCCATTATATAAATACAAACAAACAAGCTAATTGTATATATTCATAAAAAAGAATAATAATACAAAATAAACAAGAAATAAAATGGCAAGCATGGCATTTACCACCACTCTCACAAGGTTCCAAGCTACAAACCGATTAGCATTCATTCTTCGCAAACCTACCCTCACTTTTGCTTCTCCTAGACCTTCTCAGGTAATTACAATTGTACAAGTATTTTATGTAAATATTGATGTTTCATTAAAAAATTAAATGTCGGATTTCATATCAGTACTCTAATTACGAGATGTTGTATATATAGGCAAGGAGATGTTTCGAGACGACATCTAAATACGATGATGCTGCGAAAAAAGCCCGGGAGGCTGCAATGAGGGGTGCCGATGCTGCCAAGAAGGGCGCAGAAGCCGCCAAGAAGGGCGGCCAGCAACTCAAAAGGGATGCCGCCGATACCGCAAATAATGTACGTATATTCCGAGAGGGAAATTAAGATAGAAGTCAATTTAATCTCATAACTTTCAATCTTTTTGAAAATGGTCCCAACAAAATTAAATGCATCAATTTAGTCAATTTATTTAGTTTTGGTCCCATAAAAGTAAACATATCAATTTAGTTCAATTTTTTCACAATTTATTCTGTTTTATCCTTATTTTAAGTATATTTATTTTTCTGACTCACGTTTTTTTTTTTTTTTAAATCTACGTTACAATAAATATTGCACGTAGCATTGATCGAGTTAGAAGAGAGTACCAAAATGGTCTTCTAAGTTGAATTAAATATAATCATATTTGCACAAAGTTAGGTTGTGTTTGCAAACTCAACTGACGGGAGCAAAATCACTTTTTTATTTAAAGTTTTTCACTCACAGCTTTAACTTTTGAAAAATGCTTTTAAACTGTTAGTAGCGTTCGCAAACAGCACCTTAAGCTAAGAAAAACATTAAATATAACCTATGTTTATATGAAACATAAAAACCAATGCCATGTTTCAAGAATATAATCAATGTGTTTAAATGGTGGAAAAACAAAATAGGCGGAAAAGAAAGCCGAGGACGTGGTAGGAAAGGCGTCGGAGATGGCTCAAGAGGCGGCGTGCAAGGTGAAGCAAACAGCGCAGGACGCCGCGGGCAAAGCCAAGGAAACGGCGGAGACTGCATGGGAGACGGTTAAAGACACCACCAACAAGATCAAAGAATCGGTGGCGGGGAAGGCGGAGGCCACCGCGGACTCCGCTAAGGAGACCATTAGAGAAGGGGCGGCCAAAGTTGAGAAGGCCACCAAGAGTAAGAAGAAGTGAATCAACACTACTATATTATCTATTTTCCATTATTTGGTAAAAATGGATCCTTGTGTTTGTAGGGAATAATTCCGGCCTTCATTAAAATTTGGCTCGAGAATTAGGATTTTTTTTAATTGCACCCGTATCACTTTTTATTTTTAAAAAATGTGCATAGAAGAGCCATGTGTACTATTAATGTATCCGCTCTATTTTTTTGTATTTTCCATTGATTGTATTTTGTTATTTAATATATAGGTAATTGTGTATAGATGCAATATATAGGTATATGTGTAATATTAAATTTTTTTTTATACTTTTAATTTTATAAAATTTTGTCATTTAATATTTTCTAAATAACATTATATGATTAATATGAAAGATTTCATGACCCTGCATTTCAATATGAATAATCTTGGTGTGGATTTCCCTCTCTTATTTATTTAGTGTCATCGTTGTTCATATGAAGGGTCAATGTTTAAAAAACGCTCTTCGTATACACAACAAGAATATGGTATTTTTCGTTCGATTCGACCATTGTTCAACCCCACAAAATCTTTCTAATACATTTCTTCACGGTAAAAAAATTGATTTTTTTTTTTTTTTGCAGAGCGTCGAGTCATTCACATGTACCACGTTAGATGCGAAAAAACAGTGATTTTTTTTATTTATCTCTAAGAATTTAATACAAAACCACTCATATAAATCACTATATAGGAAGATAACAACATTAGGTTGATGCTATAACAACACACAAAAAAAAAAGTTATTACCATATTACACAAGTCACAACTACAATTAGATGCAATGCACTTAATTTATTTCTTATTCAAACCCAATTTGGTGATGGATGAGGAAGCAGATTGCAGCAATGAAGAAGCAGAAAAGCTTGAATTATAACTCTGCAAATACAAGCTCTGCATTGCTGATGATGTTCCTCCTCCCTTGTTTCTCTCTCCATCATTCCCTTTCATCACCAAATCTTTAGAATTCTCCTCCCTTTCGTGCCGTATCTCCCTCAGCATCGCCGCCACGTCCTTCATCGCGGGCCTGTCGTCTGGCGCTGCCTGCACGCACAGCATCGCGACTCCCAACGTTTGCATCATTTCTTGGATTTCGGGCTCTGGCCTCATGCTTAGGCTGCTGTCCACAACTTCTGCACTCCCTCTTTTTTGCCTCACCCAATCCACAATGTGGAGCCCGTCTGGTATTGTTGGGTCGATCGGTTGCTTACCTGTTAAAACTTCGAGTACGACTACCCCGAAGCTGTAAACGTCGCTCTTTTCTGTGATCTTCATCGAGTATCCGTACTCTGCATATCAAGAAAAATGCATTAGTAAATATACATCAAGTTATGGAATATAGGTTTTTAGTCCACCCTTGTCGACTTTCATGAATTGAAAATAGTTTTGTAGCTTTCAATTTTTCAAATTTGGTCCACTGATAGACGTAAGAGGTGAAACATCTTGTTGACCAATTAGAATGTCACGTCAGCATCAACCGGATGTTTCACCTGCTATAGCCAGTTACCAGACTAAAATGTAAAAAATTGAAAGTTACACGACTATATTCGATTCATAAATAGAAATAAATTTCTCTTTTAAGTTATTTGAACAAACCAGGAGCAATGTAGCCGTAGGAACCAGCAACGGTGTTGGAAGAACGAGCAAAATCTCCATCTTTAACGAGCTTCGCAAGCCCGAAATCAGCAATGTAGGGCTCGAAATCGAGCCCTATCAAGATGTTATTAGCCTTTATATCCCTATGAACAATGGGGGGGACGCAATCGTGATGCAGATAAGATAGGCCTTGAGCTGCTCCCAATATAATTCGAAACCTCACATCCCACTCCAAGATTCCTCCATTCTTTTCATGAAGAACACTTCCTAAGCTTCCATTAGGCATGTAATCATACATTAGCAATCTCGTGTTCTGATTCCAACAGCATCCGAGAAACTTAACTATGTTCTTATGCCTGATCGAGCCTAGTGTTCGTACTTCAGTCGAAAAGGAATCACGAACCCCAGATCGATCATTTTGACAGTTGTAACCATCTTGTACTGTTGTGGGCCATAGCTTCTTCACTGCAATGACTTCACCATTGTCGAGCTCTGCTCGATAAACAATCCCTGAGCATCCCTTCCCAATTGCGTTGGCTTCAACGAGACACTTTAGAATCTGATCGACGGAGAATTGAAGCTTCTGAAATGGAGTAAATTTCCAAGATAATGATTCTCCTTCTCCCATTTCAGAATCTGCATCTCCTTTGTTCATATTTCTCAACCTTAGTATAGCTAGAATACCAAGAACTGCCAAAGCTATTGTAACAATTGTAAGCAATGCAATCGCCATTTTCAGCCTCCACGATCGCCTTTCTTGAGGCATTCCCATACCTTGTGAACTGCTCAAGAAACACGAATTTAGACCATGAGAACACAGCCCCTGGTTTCCAGAAAGTTCCGAGGCTGATAACTGCCTGAACAGCTTATTATCAGGGAGATAGCCTGTGAAGTTATTGAACGAAATGTTCAACGAAACGAGGTTCACAAGGCCCGAAAAGGACATCAAAACTCCTCCAAGCTTGTTGTGAGAAATGTCCAGCACTGACAGCTTGTTTAGAGAAACAATCTGAGATGGGATTTCCCCTGTTAACGAATTCCAGCTAAGATTCAACGCAATTTCAAGCGCCTCGATTTCAAAGATCTCAACTGGAATGCTCCCAAACAGCTGATTCATGCTTAAATCAAGAAGTTGAAGGCGTGAACAACGCCCAAGAGATGACGGGATTGGCCCTGTGAAGGAATTGCCACCTAGAACAAGCTTGTTAAGAGAGAAGAGTTCCCCGAAACTCCCAGGAATCGTGCCATTAAACTGATTCATGGAAACATCAAACACCTCTACTTTACTAAGAGAAGATAAAGAAGTTGGTAAATTCCCAACAAGTGAATTCCCTGCAAGACTCAACATCTGCAATTCTCCACAGTTTCCAAGTTCATCAGGAACTACTCCACTCAAATGATTGTTAGACAGATCAAGAAAACTAAGACTAGTAAGATAACCAATTTCTTTCGGGATTTCACCACTGATTTTATTACCAACAAGCCTCAATCTAACAAGAGACTTACAATTACCAATCTCAGGTGGAATAGGACCAGACAAATCATTATAAATCAAGAGAAGTTTAGTTAAATTCCTCAGCTGAAATATGCTTGGAGGTAAGCTACCTGTCAACGAATTACGCGATAAATCCAACGCCTGGAGGCTTTCGCAACCCGACAACGAAGCAGGAATGCTCCCCGAAAGCTTGTTATCCCAAGCGAAGAAGATTTGCAGCTGAGACAAGAATCCCACCTCTTGAGGAATAGACCCCGAAATCTGATTACTATCAATCTGAAACTGAATCAAATTCGACGCATTCGAAAGCACAGCAGGAATCGAGCCCGAAATGTTGTTACTACTCAACATCAACTCTTCAAGATTGGTAAGATTGCCAAGAGACTGAGGCAAACTCCCAGTGAAGAAATTCAACGAAATATCAAGAATGATTAAGCTTTTGCAGCTCCCAATCTCCCCTGGAATCGAACCCACCAAATTGTTCTGCCATAGAAGCAACTTCTCGAGCTTGTGAAGATTCCCAAGCTCCCATGGAAGAGTCCCGGACAAATTATTCTCATACAGATACAAATCCACAAGCTCAGTGCAATTACCAATCTCCCCTGGAATTTCGCCAGACAACATTGTAGTATAAAGCGATAGAACTTGAAGCTTTTTTAACTTCCCCAACGACGGAGGAATCGCGCCGGAGATTTTCGTATCAGCAAGCCCTAACACCTCCAGATTCCCACAACCCCCAATTTGATTAGGGATTTCCCCTTCGATATCCTGATTCCCACCCACTCGTAAAGTTTCCAACGCCGCAAGCAACCCGATCTCCGCCGGAACACTCCCGGAAAGCCTGTTGTCGAACAGCGCGAGGTTTTTGAGACTCCGGCAGCCGCTAATCTCCGGTGGGATTTCCCCAGTGAGTTGATTTGAGTTTAGGGTTAACTCCTCTAGGTTTTTGAGATTCCCAATACTTGAAGGAATACTCCCGATTAAATTATTCGAACTTAAATCGATTTTCCGTAATGAGACAGAGTCGCCGATAGTGGGAGGGATGTTTCCGGTGAGATTCGCGCCGGAAATGGTGAGATTTTCGAGGAATACGAGGGAGGAGAGGTTTGAAGGAAAAGGGAGGCCTAAATGTACCGATTGGATATCGATTTGGGTGACGAAATTAGTGGGGGAGCATGAAATGTGTGACCATTTACAGGGGTTTTGGTCTTGTGGGTTCCAATCAGGAAAAGGGGGAAATGAAGAGGGAAGCCATGAAAATAAAACAAGAGCTTCTAAGTTTGCAGAAATGGAGGGGAGGAATTTGAGCAACAAGAGAAGAAGGAAAATGGGGGTGGGTTTCAAGATTAATTGCCTCGGCATTGACATATTTTTCGAATTTCTTGGCCTCAAAATCCAAGAATCACTCTTCTCTACGGATTTGCATTGTGGGTTTTTTTCTCTCTCTTCTTGAAGTTCACTCCCAGTTAAAGAAGCATTATCTAAGCTTTGCAGAGAAGCAAGGAAACCAAGGTTGAAGGTGGGGTGGTGGAGGCAAAAAACAAGAAAGAAAAAAACCCAGAAATTCAGGAGGGCGCCTAATTTAAAAAAACACAACGGGACAAAAGATATTTTCTTATTGTTTTTTTTTTTTTTCTTTTGTAAAAGTTGGTTTAAGACTTTAAAATTAGTCATGATTAGTCAAAATCAACCTAATGCATGCTATTGGGGACCCATAATACAATTTAGGGCTTGGTGGATTTTTATGTTGCTACATACTTTCTTCGTCCAATTTTATAATGCTCACTTCTTTTGATAATTAATTTAATGAATAATAATACTCCAGTTTATGTGTAAAGTGGATGAATGAAAGTAGAAAGTCAAAGGTATTGTAGTTCATTCAAGTTAATCCTTTAAAGTTGGAGGGTAAAAGTAATGTACAGTGAAACAGTAAACTTTCTAAAGAGAATGAACATAATGAAATTGGACAGCTTGAAAGAAAAAAAGAGTATTATAATATTGGACAGAGGGAGTATAAAATTTGACATTGGTAAAACAATAAAGACAAACGATCTTGTTACGAAGAATCAAATATGTTTCTAATACTTAAAATCTAATTGATCTTTTCTGAATACAATACCACCTATTTACGGCACTACTATATATTTGGCCTTGGAGAGCTTTTAGAAGAGCTCTCCAAGTGGGAGCTGTCCAAGCTAAATTGCACTTGGAGAGCCATGCGGGTATGATTACAAAGCAAAAGTGAAGACATATTGTGTAGAAAAATAAAAAATTATTTATAAATGGTCAGAACGGATGAATTTGGCTTCGAAAAACTAGTATGGAGAAAAATCTAACTTCGAAATCGAAAGTTGTGCTTGTTAACTCTACAAACTGTTTTTATAATAATTTTTCATTTAAAAGCTTTGATTTTGAAAGCAGTCCGTAGAGTTTACAATCACTTTCAGATCAGAGTCGTTCTAACTTCTAAAATCATTTTTTATTCAAAAGTAGGAACATAAATTGATTTGTTTAAAATCTGGTTCCATATTTGATTTGTTTATCGACCATTAATTGCATTGCACACGTAACAAATGTCTAAAAGTTTGAGATTTTGGTAAGATATAGTATGTATTTAAGTATGACTAGATAATAAATTGACAAGTTTTTTAAAAAAAAGGTTGCATGCAATAATAAGAATAAGATAATATAGTAGGTGAGGATGATGAAGTGGGAGTCCATTTTGGTCCTCGGGATTCCGTGTTTCCGTGGTTTGCGCATTATCTTTTCTTTTTGAATTGTTTGAATTTTGTAGTAAAGTTTTAGTAGCAGAAACAGCTGCTGCTGCCTGTAATTTGCTTTGTTTTCCGCAATTTCAATCAGTATGGCGTATGGTTTTGTTTCGGTAATTGTGTCTCCTCTTATTCTACTCTATGCCTTGTAATTCGTCCAGTATGGACGACTACTGTTACTGCATGTTACGAATATCATTAAATTATTCCTCTAGGTAAATTAGTACGACTAGTAAATTCGTTAAAACTGTGTTATTTTTTTACACAATTTTTACGAAAAAATAGATAAAGTAGGAGTGTTGTGAAGTTATTGTGTGATAAAGATAAGGTGATTGTGATGCAACGTGTGCGATAAAACGAACAAGAACCAAAATTTGTTAGATTCAAAGAATACATGAACTTCGATGGAAACGAATAATACGTCTTCAATAATATAAAACCTTCAAAAGATGTCTTCCACAGAGTTTGGGAAAGACTTAAATATGAAATCCTAATATCATGAAAACCGAAGATTACATAAAAACCTCTGAACAAATTGAAAAGTGCAAATATAACATCAAAAAAATAATAAAATGCAATTTTGGCCAAGAAACCTCTAAACAAATTGAAAAGTGCAAATATAACATCAAAAAAATAATAAAATGCAATTTTGGCCAAGAAACGTTGAACATCATGATAAAGTGAGTTTTTATTCAGAGGATGTTTCCTTTTGGTTTTAAAAATCAGGTTTTGGATTTCAAGATCCAAAACCTGTTTTACTTCGAGATTTAAAAATCGGTTTTCAAAATCCACTCAAAACCACCCTTATCAAACATATTGATTTGACATAAAGTTATATCTATATAATATTACTCCAATCATTATATTTTTTTCAACAATAATATAATAATACTATAATAATATAATAATACAATAATATAATACATTTAATCAATTAATCATTATAATCTCACCAAACAATAATATAATAATACAAACTCATTCAATCTTACAACTTGATTTGACATAAAGTTAAATCCTTCACTATTCCAAAACCCAAAAGAAACACCCATATTACTATTCATCGGGATTTCAAAAATCAGGATTTCAAAAATCTGGTTTTTAAAACCACCCAAAGCCCAAAAGAAACACCCCCTCAGGGAACCGTTTGTACCTGAAAAAGTGTGCTGGATTGCAAAAATTGAATTTCAGTTCCCAAAATTTCAAATTTCAGCCCATGTTCTTTAGGTGCTCTCGTCTCTTAAAAAATTACAGTGACACTCGTGCTACATCAGGTTGCTTTTATAAATAAGAAATGGACACACTTTTCACGCAAATAAATAAGAAAAGTGTGCACAGTTTTAATGGACGAAGAGTCGTTTTCACTCACTTTATCCCATTTTTATCAATATTTACTATTTATCCGTAATTTAATGTAAATGTTGTTTAAGGTTTGAAGTTTAAATGACAAAAAATTTAAATTTCATTAGACAGCAAAAGGTTACTTAGTTGTTCTTCGTAACGCGGCATTTTTTGTCTTTTTATTTTCGGCTTAAGTAATAAGTTTATCTTTTACCCCCATTTTAATAAATAAAGAAATAAATAAGAAATTTAAAAAAATAATTAATTATTCATCACCCAAACCCCACCTCACACCTACGGCCTACCCCCTCGTGTGCTTCTTCTTTAAGTTTTTTAGTCAATTCTTGTTATCAATTTTTCACACGAGAAAGTTATACTGAGTGCATATGTATAATTAAATTTTAAATTATTTGAAAATATTTTTAATCTATTAAAATAGAACTAAATTAATATTGTGGTGCAATTACATTACCTTTATTATGTAATTGAGTAGAGAGTGTGAGTGTGACTCATGTACAATACAAATATTCGTAGTTAGTAATTAATTAAATCAAAATGCGGCAATAATGGGTTCATCTTTTGACTATAATTATTGACTATTTATTTATTCATAATTCACCAAAGGTTACACGAAATCAAATTTTTTTTTTTTTTTTTTATCAGGGGTCCATTCTTCCCGAGTTACGAATGTTAAATTTTTTATATGAAAAACTTTTAATAATTTATTTGGAGGATCCGGAAGATTTCATACATTTGATCTCCAATTCAATACAATATTAATGTTATGTATATTTTCTTGTAAAATGTGATTGATATGAAACTTTATAAATTTACAGAGTCATATTAAGTTTCAGATTGATCTGACGGTGGCGTGTGCCCTTCTTTAGACTTCATGTTCGAAACTTCAATGTGCACACATTTTCTAATATGGATCCACACATATAAATCGAATTTCACACTAATAGACTGTATGATTGGCCCATCACATAAAATAAAAAAATGAATTTGTCCATACTTTAATCTATTCATAACCCAGTTAACATCATTCTATCTCACATTGATTTTTTCCAAAGTGTATTAGTAGTTTCAATTGATTGCTTCACATTATTATATAAAGTATAGTAGTGTAAGATTTATTTATTTTGTGTAAAGAAAAAGTTAAATTAGCTCAGCTCAACCATTCCAGTTTTTAAGGCTCAACCACGTGAGATAGCCGAATGCCACCTTTGCCATGGGACCATACTCTAGCTAATATCCTTTTTCAACTAATTAATTTTTTTTTGTATATATATATATATATATATATATATATATATATATATTTTTTTTTTTTTTATAAACTTGTAGTAATTTGCATTTGTTGATAGAAACATCTTCCACTAGATTCAATTTGATTATAAATGATTTCACATCTTTTAAAAAATCCAATACATATACTTTTTAAATGGTATTTTCTTTCTCTAAAAAATTGTTGTTCCTCTAATTCAAGTTTATTTATTCAATTTTCTTAATGATAAAATGAGAAGAAAAAAACTTAAATGAAAAATATAACATTTAAGAATATAAAAGCCGGGTTCACATGATTTTTTTCGAGTATCACTATTTAAAATCTGAATTTTAAACTTCGTATACACACAAATTATACTTTAAAAAAAAATTATGTGAACTTAAATTTGTATAAAATTTTGTCATTAATTAAGTAAATGATTTTGATAGTGGAGATAAATGAAAGTTATACCTCTCAAAATTGGGTGGAATAGAAACTTCTTAAAAGTGGGTAATTCAAACAACTTTTTACATTTTCATACCTCATCACCAAATTAATTATCTTCACTATTCTTTAAAAAATATATTAAACTTTTCTCAAAAGAAACCCACTCTTAATATAATTTTGAATTCTTAAATAATTATCATTTTATATAAAAATAAAAGACCTTGACTAAAAAGCCATAAATAAGGAGTAAAAGGAAAAAAAAAGAAGTGGACTTAAAAGAGTAATGATAGGCCCATAGTTCTAGGAGAGGACCTTGGAACTTCCACCTATGGAATCTATCCACGTTGTCATTTGTTTTTCTAAGTTTTAAAAAATACTTATTTAACCAAAAAATAAACTCTCATATTTTTTTTATTTTTTTTGTGCAACTCTCATATTTAAGGTCACGTGATCTTCAACTTTTAATTTTGTCTTCCTCAATTACAAAGTTGCTTAATTCACATTTCTAAATTTAAAGAACTACTTAGGTGTGTCTAGACCTTCAATTATTGAGTTTATTTATTAAATTTGAATTTGAGTTCGAATATGTCGACAATTAGATGTATGTTTATTATCAGATTTTGTAGGCTAGTACTCCTATATTTTAGTATTTTTTACCTATTATAATTTTTATATCCTTATTTATTTATTATATCCTTATTTTTTTCATCACTGCTTTGTTTTTATTTATTTCACTCGCGTGAAATTAATGTATTTTTTATTTAATAATTATTTAGAACTGAAACAAATTGGGCCTTTACATATAAAACCACTTCAGAAATATTGGGCTGGGCCATTTCAAGAGAATCGCTAAAAAAAAAAAAAAATCGGCCCTTCAATTGTATGAAAATAAGGGTTGGGGTATATACCCCTCCAGCTTTGTTTAATACACTCCCCCTTTATTTTTATTAATTCAATATATATATAAAATACCAATTTTACCCTTTTAGTAAAATACAATAAAATACAAAGATAGATACACCCCCTACATTCTAAACTCTAACCCTAATTTTACACAAAATCCTAACCCTAATTTACAGTCGCCGCCGACACCATCATTTCCGGCAGCCTCCTTCGGCGCCACCTCCAAAATATAATAAATAAAAAAACAGATTTTTTCGACCAATCAGTGTCGATCGACACTAGTTGGTCGACCATAGAACATATGATCGCTTAAAATTTATCGACCAAAAACATCTTGATCGACAACATTGTATCGAAAGAAAATAAAAAATTAATTTTGGACAAAGAATGTTTTTTGTCGACTTTTCTGTCCAAAATTTAAAAAAAAAAAAGAAAAAAAGAAGAAGAATCGGTCATTTCATTTTTATTATGTTAGGGCTAATATATTTAAATTAAATATAGAAGTTTAAAAAAGGGTCAAGGTTGCAGAGTCCGAAATTGATAGTCGGACGGATTGACATCACCTAGCGCCTAATCGGTCACTTATAATTTTATTTTTAATTATTTCATCTTATAATTCTCAAGCAATAAATACGAAATCCTAATAAACAAAAAAAAAAAAAAAAAGAATTGCAAAGGGATTCTTGAAAAAAATGATGCATGAAAAAAAAAATGCAGTTTTCACCCATTAGACGATATAATTTACAAAAAAAAAAAGTTATACATCATGGCAAAGTCACGTGTTTTACTCGAAGCGTCGATTCCACTTAAAAATTGTGCTCGATCACTTCTCCCAGACTTCGACTCTGAAAAACCTAATTAAAAGAAAAAAAACATAATCGAAAATCACTAAGCAGAAGGTAGATCGGGAATTAGCGTCTACTCGGGCGTAGGCCCCGACTTTTGCAACAGAATAAAAACAAATCTGAAAGTATAGTGATATTTTGAAAATTTTAAAACATAAGAAGAGTAAATATGTTTCAATCCCATATTTAATGTTATTATTAAAAATAGTCATCATAATATATAAGTATCAAACTATCACTATGAACCACTAATTTTCAAATTTTAAGATAAATATAATTTTTTTTTTTTTTTTTTTTGCATAAAAACACACAAATAGAAAGACAGAGAAAACTCCGAGAATTATTATAGGGCCAGGCCAACTATCTATGGCTTCTACTGGTATTACGCTGTATCAGAACACCTTTTCACTTCCGAATTACACATCAAAATGCTGCAAAAACCAGAATCCCTCACTAAGAAATTCCCAATTTCTTACACCAAACTCCCTTTTAAAGTTGAAGAAGCAAACTCGACACTTATCCACACCAGTTAAGCAGCTGAAGAATGCCAAAATTCGTGCTTTGCCCATAATTTCTGCTGCACAATCTAATTTATTCAAAGGTACCCTTTTGTTCTTTACCCTTTTCAAGAAATTATGATGTATTTCTTTAAATTTTCCTTTTCCTATTTGTGCGAATTTTAGTTCTTGAAATGGTGTTTCGTGCTTGATATTTATAATCTTAAAAGGGGGCCTAAATAGATGAAATTGCAGTGATGAATCAGAGAAATCTTTTCAAGTTGCTGGTTTTTTGTTCATGTTCACTCTAATTTCTTTATCTTTGGTCTGATGATTGTTTTATCTAATTTACCTCTCAATTTTTGCAAACTTTACAATTACATAGTGTAAAGAATGCTACTTCAGTGTTTACGAAAAACAACATATCGAAGTCGAGTCAAGGAAAAATCCTTTTCCCACAAGACAAATATGTCCTGTCTAGTTGGCTAGTGCTCACAGGATAAACGTAATGTCCACGAACCCTCAATCGTGGGAGTTGAGGAAAACGTGGTAAGCCCACAAACTCAGTTGGCGAAAATCGTGTCAGTCACGAGTTTGAATGAGATTCCATATATTTTGTTTTTAACTCCACTTATAGTATACGACCTTACAGTACTAATGCCTCTCTCAAAGCTTCTAACTTCGAATTTACTACGTCGTACCAAGCTTGAATTAGCTTTAGCAGCATCTCAAGTTAAGACTTAGTGCAAGCATGCCTGAACCTATACAATTTGCAAAACGTACCGTGTGCTTCTGTAGGTAGCCAATTGATGTATACTATGCAATGATATATATTGCTTTTTGTGAGATGCTGACACTAACACAGAAATGATCTGTGGAGTTGATGATCCAACTTGTTTGGCCAAAAATTAAAGATTTAAAAAAAAAAAAAGTAAACTCAGGTGTCTGCTTCTTTTTCTTCCTAGTTAGTATTATCATTTCCTACAGTTTTGCAATAACCTGATGTGCGTTTCTAGCCGCTTGGCCTCAACATTGTTGGTATTTGAAAAAATAACTAAAAATGTTAGTTTTGTTTGAATGAGAATCCTATAGTCAATAGTCTAAGACAAAAAAAAATCAAATGTAGCTAAGACAACAATTAATTAATACTCCGTAGTTTAGTTCTCATTCTCATCATAAGTACAAATGCTGCAACAAATAAATAAGGGGGAAAATAATCTAGCGTACGGGGGCAGTGATGCTGTTTCTCAGTTTCTTCTTTCTTTACCAATTTTTTCTTAAATCTTAGGTGTAATTTCAATATTGTTTCTTGTTCATGCCAAAAATAGTTTTTAATTTCAATTTTTTGTGCACAAATCACGTTTTGGGGTGCATCGGAAAAGGAACAAAAGGTGTTTGTTGTGTTTGTAATGATTGAATAATGTATATTTCATTTTGTAACTGTCTATAACTTCATCGTAATTTTATTTAGATCTTTTGAACTGTATCTAATTATACTGCCCAACAGTTGTTCAAACTGTATTTAAGGTTGGGAGGGATGGCATTGAAGCAGGAACTAGCATGGTGCCCGTAAGTATGAAATCTCTCGTCATTTCCGAACTTTTAAAAACATAAAAGTTGACCGTACTATCTTCTTCTTTGTTTCTTCAAGGACACTGTTCCAAGACCAATAGCCCGGATATCGGTAGCTGTAGTTGCTGTAACGTTGGCACTCTTTGTACTCAAGTCATTCATTTCCACAGCATTCATTGCCCTGGTACATTTTCTCAGCCTTTTAGTTTGTTATTCTTGAAATTCTTCAGCAAAAGGTTGAAAGATATTGATAGTAACGTCGTTAAAGATGAACGAAGACAGTAGACATAAGATAGAAAACTACAACGTGACTAGAAATATGTGAGAGAAAGACGAAAGAGTACACGTGATGAGGAAGAAGAAACCACCTACATTAACACACCGTATAACTTTTCTAGTGTTGTGCGTATAATTCAAATGCTCGGTTAAATATCGAGAGGGTTTGAAATTATCGGTACATACAATATTTCCTTTAGTAATGAGGACATAAACTTGTATGCAGCAGGTGCACCGTGCAATTCAAGTGCATGTTTATATGAGTATTATTTTGGAAGTCTTTATCCGTTTTTATTACCGTACAACTGGTGTACAAGAGTGTTTGGTTTTATTGTACTGATGAGAGTTTTGAATTGATCAGGCTGTGATGGGAGTATGTTATTTTACATTTATAGCCTTGAATAAGGATGAAGGCCCAAAAGGGGGTGGGGGAACCACTTCTGTAGATGATAGTCTTGAAGAAGCAAGAAAAATTATGGACAAGTACAAGTAGAAGCTTCTTCTTCCAGCAATCTGAATTTTGACAATTGCATACATTCATGTATTTTTACATTTCTTTTCTTTATATGGGTGATGATTTAATATGACTCGAAATGTAAATAGATTTTTGGATTATTGTACTATAATTGGGTTAAAACTCGTCAGATTGTCTCACTGTGAGACCATTATCACTTAACCGTCCCGTCCACAATTATTTGCACATCCCAAAAATAAATCTCTATCATCTCTTTGCGCAAATATAAGTTTATACATGCATAAAAAATAATACTCTCCCGTCTCATTATTATTTTAACATTTGTTAAAAACGCTCGTTCTATTTTTAATCGAACATTTCTTGATTTGAAAAAAAAAAAAAACTTCTTACCCCTTTAAAAATCTTCTTCAAACCTCTTTTATTAGGAGTACTTTTTTTACACACTAGTGATTTAATCCCTTTCTAAAAAGTGATTTTATCACTTTTTTAATACCAATAAATAATTTTACTCTCTAAATGTTCAATTAAAAATGTGACGAAATGAGTATTTGATAATAAAAAATGTAAGATAAGACAAAAATAAAAAAATCAGACACGATGAAAATGAATAAAAACTTGTTGGAACAGATGTTGGGCCGAACTTTGGATAATTGGATCTCTTCAAGGTTTGGGCCAAGGGCGCGGCTAAAGGCACACACAGATCCTATGAGTACACCCACGCGATGAGTACACACAAAATGGATGAGGACACCCACCTGGAAATTCCAAATTTACCCCTCCCTCAATTAAAACCCAAACTCTTCATTCTCTCCTTTCTCAAATTCAGACACCCACTTCCATTTTTACACCTCCATTTCTTTCTCTCTTCAGGTAGGCGGCGTAGGCGGCGCTGCAACCTACCACTCCACCGTCGCGGCGGCCCACGCCGCCCACTGCGCATCACTGTCCCTCCCTTCGCGGCCGTTCGCGGCCGCCTCCTCTCGTCGCCGTCGCCGTCCCCGTTTCCCCACCCAACACGCGCGACAACGCCGCCCTCTCTCCCGACGTCCCCGCGGCGTAGCTCCGCCTCCCCTTCCCACGCGGCGACAGCGCCGCCCTCATTCCCCACGTCGCCGCCTCTTCTCATCCCTCGTCCGCAGCGGCCGCCGTCGCCTCCTCTCAGAAACGCGGCCGCTCGCACCCCTCCTCCGCCACCGCCGCCCGTTCCAGGTAGGATTTTTTTAATTTTTTGGAATTTTAGGAAATTTAGGGTTTTTAGAAAAATTAGGGTTTTTAGAAGTTCGTGATTTATTTTCGAACCTATTGAGTTTGTTTTGGAAATTTTTTCGAACAATCTGTGTTTGTTTTGGAAAAAATTTCGAACATTTTGTTCGATCTTTTTTTTCGGACAAATTTAGGTTGTTTTGGATTTTTTTTCGAACAATCTGTGTTTGTTTTGGATTTTTTTTCGAACAATCTTTGTTTGTGTTGGAAAAAATTTCGAACATTTTGTTCGATCATTTTTTTTGGACAAATTTAGGTTGTTTTGGATTTTTTTTCGAACGATTTGTGTCGTTTTGGCCAGAGTGTTTGCTGTATTTCTGTGCTATTTGTAATCTGTACTGTTGTTTTACTTGAGGCATCTCTGATGCCTCTAATATATTTCACTTTCCAAAAAATTGGGCCTTCATTTTTGTGGTTTGGGTGTTTTTGTGGTTTGGGTGGTGATGGTGGGGATCCTAATTATTCCCGTGTAAAAGGATGAATCAGGTGTGAAATGAAATCGATGGGTGTACTCATCCGTTCTTTTTTTCAAAAAATGTGCAGGAGGGGTATAAAAGACATTTCGCATAGCCTTGGTGATAAAAAAAAGTTTATGTGGGTGTACTCATAGGATCCTTGGGTTCCTTTAGCCGCGCCCTTGGGCCAAATGTTGCGCATAAAGGCGGCCCAGGCCCAAACTTCTAACTATTTTCAACGAAATCTTCATATTTTCTTATCAATTTTAATTTTCAATAAATAGGTCGAAATTAAAACCTTCATACTCAAACGAAAGTGAGAAACTGTAGATGAATCTGAATATGAGTTCGGCGGAATCGCTGGTTGCTCAAATTCAAGGGCTATCGAGCAATATCAACGATTTAACTCAGCTCCGGACCATCTTAAAGCAGTCCGATGAGTTGCTCCACGCCGAGTCCAATCGTCTCGCCCCTTTGCTCAACGAACTCGATCCGTCAATACATTCCCTTGGCTACCTCTGCATATTGTAAGTACAGTGCATTGAATTCTTCGCGCCAACTGTTTTTATGTATTGAGAATTGGATTCAATTTGTAATCTAGGGCTTATTTGCCACTGGATATCTCGATTTTGTTTAAGCAGTATCTGTTTAGTATGCCTACTAGCAACTTTAGGTGAAGTGCATGAATTTATGTTACGGTGTATACAAGGATTTTGTTCCATGCTTTATTGAATTTACTTTTTCACTTGTTCGATTGGTAATCTTGCAAAATTCTCATTCCAGGGAGGCCTATACGTCTGGTCCAATATCGAGAGAGCAAAGCAATGATCTCGTGCTTTCCATAGCAAGGTTTATTAACGTGTGTTCTGCAGAGCAAATTCGTTTGGTGCCCGAAAAATGTAACCACTTACTTAAATGATGCTTAGTTTTAGTTCTGGTTAATATCTTAATTCTTATTGATTTAAAATTTTCTGTTGGCCTCTTGACTTGCAGTTATAATTATTTGCAAAAGGTTGAAGGACCAAGTAATGTTGCTTGAAGACCCCATGCGCGGTGTGGCTCCCTTGTTGACAGCTATACACAAGCTTCGATCATCCACCGAACAGTTGACAACTTTACATCCTGACTTTCTTCTTCTCTGTTTGCTTTCAAAGTGCTATAAAGCAGGTCTTTCCATTTTGGAGGACGATGTATATGAGGTCGAGCAGCCTCGTGATCTTTTCCTGTATTGTTATTATGGGTAAGTTGTTTATCTGCTCTTAAGAACACTAACTTCCTTTCCATATTAGCTGACTCCATACAAGAAGCATCAGATGTTATTAGGTTTTGCATGTTGCCTCTAATTAACATGATTGAATAGTTCCAGATCATGCTTTGAAACATATATATAGTGTACTGAAGCTACATTTGTTGAATTTCTATTAAGTTTGAAATCATGATATCAGATTGGTGATTTTAGAGTCTCCTAAACTGCATTTTCTTCCTAGCATTTTTTATGCGTCATGTCAAAATGAAATATTCTGTTTATAAAATGCCATGGTGTGAAAATTGTCTGTAATTAATTGACTTGTGGAACATATACTATGTGAAGCATGCATGTCCGTTCTTTGATTTGACAAGGAAACTTTACTGATGCATACTTGATATCTGAGATTATTATAGGGGTATGGTTTGCATAGGACAAAAGCAGTTTCGCAAAGCTTTGGAGCTTCTACACAATGTACGTGAAACTTATTCTGGCTATCATTCCATAAGGATTTATTTTTATATTGCTATAGTGTTGTAACTCTATTCTAAATTCTAAACCTTTATCTTTTTTCTCTTTCTGGTTGGTGTTGTTTTTAGGTTGTAACAGCACCTATGACTATTATTAGTGCTATAGCAGTTGAAGCATACAAAAAGTACATTCTGGTTTCTCTCATTCACCATGGACAGGTATTGTGGTGAACTGGTTTACATTCATGCTTTCAAGCTGTTTGACAAAATTCTGTTTTGATTTTTATAGACTATGTTGAAGCATCATTTTTTTTAATAAACCTCACTGTGGTTGCCTAACAGACTCTTTAGCTTTTGAATTTCTTAGACTTTGTTGTATCATTTTCAGTTCTTGTAATAAGTCTAACCTGAGTTATTTGGCAAATCTTAAATTTTGTATTTTTTGCTAGGGGGTTGGTGTATGCAACTCCTTATACTAACTTAAAGTCAACTTTAAGTATAAGTGACATTGAGGTGTTTTCAAACTCTTTAATCACTTTTAAGTTAATCCTGAGAAGCAACCATAGATCAACTCAAGAATCTTAAAAACTGATTCTTAATACTTGTAAAAATAAATACAATTTCGTTTACAATTCCAACCTCATATATTCTGTGATAACCCTATTTTATGGCGTCTTTTCTGTAAATTATCTTAAAAATGTAATTATTTGGCAAATAGTTCCAACTGTAATGACTAAGGACATTTTATTTCATACTGCCTGCATTTGATTTGTTTCCTACAAAAAATCAATTTAAATCATTTTTTCAAAAGCCAAATCAATTGCAAACACCCCTAAAGTGCCGAGATTTTTTCTCAGCCATTCACAACACTTTGGGTTAATCTTGTAGCTGTTTTGTTCTTGATGGCAGTTCTCTACTGGTTTTCCCAAGTATGCTTCTTCAGCTGCTCAAAGGAATCTAAAGAACTTCTCTCAGGTATAAATAATTATGGGAACCAATTTCCCTTTATGGCGTTGGATGCCCTGCTTTCTTGGTGTTGCTACAATTTTCTTACTGATATAGCATGGTTATTGAGCAAAGAGTCCACAAACTGATGATAAAATTAATGCTAATTAAAGCCAATCTAGATTGATGAACAAAAAATCAAACTGTCCCTTCATGAGTTGAGTACCATTTATGGCAAGGTGAGGGATTTAAGAAAGAGTGACATGAGTCTTAATGTGAACAACCAACACCCTCACCAGTTAAATGGTTAGGTTTTTCTTCTTGGATGCATGGGATATACTTTTGGATGCGGGATTTTCATTTAACATGATATTGTTTTAAAAAAATTCTAAGAAGGAGATTGGAGGTCTTAACAGATCAATTTTGGTCATCAATACTATGTTATTACTGTCTTACTTTTGATCTATTTCTTTACTATCTCAAGCTTTGGCTGTATATATCATTCTTTATTCTACTCTTCTAATAGGTATACATTTTTTGTTTTTTTGAACAGCCCTACATTGAGTTGGTACATAACTATACTGCTGGAAAAATATCAGGGCTTGAGGCGTGTGTGCAGGCAAACAGGGAAAAGTTTGAAAGTGTATGTCTTTTACATTTCATAGAAAATGGGAACATTGCTTTTAACTTTTTCATTCCTGTGCATCCCATCAAGTGATGTGAACTTATCTTCAACTTCAGGACAATAATCTTGGATTGGTGAAGCAAGTGGTATCTTCGATGTATAAACACAATATTCAGAGGTTAACTCAGACATATCTCACTCTGTCCCTCCAAGACATTGCTAATACTGTCCAACTAAATAGTACCAAAGAGGCTGAGATGCACGTGCTTCAGATGGTAAGTTAAGGATGACATGCTTACTTTGTTTTGGAATACACTGGAGCTCTTGGTCTCATGTGATGTCATATATTCTTTTTCTGTATTTAGATTCAAGATGGCGAGATTTTTGCTACAATCAACCAGAAGGATGGAATGGTTAGATTCCTCGAGGATCCCGAACAATACAAATCCTCTGAGATGATTGAACGCATTGACTTCTCAATCCAGAGGTGATACTTTGAATTTTCTAAGTCTCTGAAAAATAACATTAGTTTTAAATAATCCATCTGAATGCTAGGTGGTCAAAAGTGAAAAGCACAAAAAAAAAAAACTGCGCTTGGCTGAAGTTGAAGCACACCACCATTCTAAAGCATTATGTATAATATTTCCATACAAAAAACTTATAAGATCATATCCTAGCACCAAAAACTTCACTACATACATTATTATATATAATAAAAAACACACTAGATGAAGGTACATCATCAATTCATATCCGAAGCACCAATAACAACATATATGGAGTAATACATATAATGAAAAATTTGAACACACACTTATAATCATTAAATATTGAAGTTCAAAATAATCCTGTTTTCTGTATTCTTATTATTCATGCTGTTGAGGTTAAGGAATGCTGATGGGCCTTACATATGGGTGTGGACTTTACAAGAAAAACCTAGAAAAATAATCTAGAAAGAGTAGTGAAAACCTCATGCCCCTTTTTTACATTTCATGTGTTTCACTTGCCTCGCCGTGCTTTAATTGACACAAAATGCTGAGGCTTGCTGGCACTTTGCTTAGCCACTTTAAGTGCAAAAGTACGCGTTTTTGACAACATTGACTGCATGACTGCATGTGTGTTGGTGTTTTTTTTTTACTGAGTTTGGAACTTATCTTGGAATACATTGTAAGAGCTCAACTGTCCCGTTTTATTCGGTGAACTAATATTTTCTTGGTGCTTTTTACTTTTTAGATCTTAGTGTACACATTTATACCTTGTACGTTTTGCAGTATCATATCAGAAAATCTATGTAAAATATAATCTGAAGGATCAGTTGCAAGACCATACATACTGATTAAATCACCTCCTAATGTAAGCTATTAAAACCTGTTTCAGGATTATGACGCTTTCGAAGAAGCTAACAACCATGAATGAAACGATGTCATGCGACCCTTCTTACCTGGGAAAGGTACATACTTCAATTATATGTGCTGCAGTTTATACTTCTATTTTCTGGAAGCAAAATTACATTTTGTTATTTGGTTTGACTAATCAGGTGGGGAGGGAGCGGCAGAGATTTGATTTTGACGATTTAGACACGGTTCCTTCAAAATTCAACATATGAGAAGGCACACACAAGTAATTAAAGATGCATGTGTGGTGTTATTGGGTCTGAGTTTTGGAAATTTGGATAGAAGAATGAGTGAGATATCATTCACTTTAAACTCTTTGTAAAGCTCAGACGGATCGTTTAAGTAGGCGTGGGTGAAGTGACTCTTTGTAAAGCTCAGATGATCAGTTTTAGTTTATTCATTCACAACCTACGTACAAACCCCTTTTACATTTTTGTATTATACTTCGTGAAAATGCTGATTGCTATCTTGTTTGTGAAAATCTGAAAGGTGAGGATCAAAAGTGAACTTGGTCTAAAAAAATTCAGTTGTTTATTGCTCCATATTTATAAGCAATCGCGGTGGCGGGCTTTATCAAGGCGTGTGAAACATGCCTCAGATTATTTGTATTGTTGAGCTACATGTCCTGGATTCTTTATACAGTCAACTTGAACCTAGGTAGTCTGGTGTTGAATTGACTCGAATACTCGAGTTTTGAGTTCGTGCACTGTGTTCTTCCCCTGTTTGCAAATTCAAGCTTGAAAAAATGTCACCCTATGCTGTTTAGTTAAAGTTGCAAAAACAGCATATGGAAATTTAAATAATCTATAGCATACATAAAAATTCTAAGAATTTAGATCAAGTGAATTTAGTAATGAATTGTTTTTGAGGGAGACATGTGAATAAAAACCTAAACAACAGACTATATGTGACTCGATTCAATTCATTATAATATTAAAAAAAAAAAAAAATTCCCCTTTCTTTATCAGGTTTTATTTTACTAGGGGCTTTGTGGGTATTTCCAATCTACCAAGAGGCAAACTCGTGCATTAAAATCGAAACCGGAAAAAATACAGAATATAAATAGGCGGGACTGAATTTTTTGAACTACTTTTCTCAACATTTTTTGGCGTCAAACCGTTAAAGTGATAGAAAGCGGCAGTTTCTGATCCTAGAGAGAGAAAGTAGTTCAATTTCCGAACGGCGATGGATTATGATCGTAGAAATTCCGTTAACTCCGCTAAGCTAGCGAAAGAACTCAAACGATACGACGGTAAACTTACGCTACAACTTGTTTATCCAAATATGTGATATAGATTTTGGGAAATTGGAAGAAATTTGTACTATAAGGAGCTGGATTTTTTATTGAGCAACTCACTGGTTTGATTTGTTAGGATATTGGAAGAACTGTGTAGTATAGTTTCTGCTTCAATATCTGCTCTGTAGCTCTGTAATACAGTGAACAATTTGGTGATTTCTGTATACCTGTGTGAATGTATTTATATTTATTTAAGATTCAATTAGTAAAAGGGAAAAAGATGTTCGGCCTTAACCTTTTTCCTTGATATTGTTGGTGTGAATTGTGGCAGATGTGGTAAAAGAAATGAAAATTGTGGTGATTTGTGTATACCTGATTAAGGCATATTGTATCTTCCTGTGTGAATGTATTTATATTTATTTAAGATTCAATTAGTAAAAGGGAAAAAGATGCTCTGCCTTAACCTTTTTCCTTAATAATGTTGGTGTGAATTGTGGCAGATGTGGTAAACGAAATGAAAATTGTGGCAAAAATGAGGGTGGATTTTACAAGGGAGGAGATGGAATTGCTGGCAGCAGGGTACAGGGGCATGATTAGTCGTCGAAGAGAGTCTTGCGAAATCTTGTCGAAAATTAAAGAAACTCCGGACGACGTACATGTTGGAGAAATCAAGGCGTTCAAGCAGAGAGTGGAGGATGAGATTATCAAAATCTGTAAAGATATTTTGAGTGTCCTTGACCAACACCTCATTCCCTTCGCAATCTCTCCGGAAAGCTATGTGTATTTCTACACTCTGTGAGTAGGCTAGGCTTTATTATAATTTCAGTTGTTAATTTCAATTTAGCACATTTGAATTATCCTCAACTTTTGCAGGAAAGGGGATTACTACAGGTATCTTACTGAGTTTCAAAAAGGTCCTGGTAGGGTAGAAGCTGTTACGGAGTCGTTGAAAGCATACAGGGTATTAAGCATATCATCATATACATCCTGTTTGTTGTCAAATCTAATTAGAATGCACATATATAATTCATTCTGTTTTTGTACTGTGTTGTGTTGTGTTGTGTTGTAGAACGCTATGTCCAAAGCCGAGACTCAATTATCGCGTGCAGATCCCTTTCGACTCCGTTTGGATTTGAATTCTGCAGTATTGTACAACGATGCCTTGAGGATACCTAAACAGTTGGTTTTACTTTCTCTTGTAATTAGCCCATTTTCTCTACTCCAAAATGAGTTAATCTTCGTCACTTGGTCTCTTTACTCGTTTCTACAGGGCCTGCCAGATTGCGAGTGAAAGCATTTTCTTTGCAACTCGTAAGCTTGGTGAATTGACTGAGGCAGCACACGAAGAGAGCTCGAAAACGTTGCAAATTCTTGAGAACAATTTGATAAAATGGAGAAGTGGTAAATCTGACGGTGCAGGCAGCTCATGTGAATCCCCGTGATAATTGATTAGAGCCTGCAATGGCTTCTCTTGTTCATTCATAAAATTGGGTATATTGCATTTTTCTTTTTAACAACCAGTTTAACATTCGTATGCTGTGGGCTAAGAAAACCCATTTAGACACTCTTACTCCCTACGAACTCGAAAAATCAAGAGGCTAGGATAAAACTGCATGGATACTATTGAGTTTAGATGATCATATTGGATGATTTTCGCTCTATTTTTTTAGTTTGAGTCTCAGATTAGTCTTCAATTTTGAGATTATATGGAAACAGTGACAATTAGAAAAACAAAACATTTAACATAAGGATTAAAATGACCTGGTTCGGTTCCGGTTCGATTTCCGTATTCCATTTTTCGTGTTCCACTGGTGTTTTACTCTACTGAATTTTTAACACGTGTTGCACCCAATATTGTAGGACGTTAATTATTTTTTAATATGACACATGTCAATCATTCATATAGTGGAATAAGATATGAAACACGAAAAGTAAACATTAAGAAAATAACCATTGGTACACTTAAAAAATATACTCCCTTTATTCCTTACTTAAGAAAAAAATGTTAATGTATAAATTGTTTAAAAAATGTTAATGTATAAATTGTTTATTAGTATTATGAGAGATAAAGTAGTATTATGAGAGATAAAGTGAGGGTAATAAAAACTTTTCAATTTTATAAGTAGGTAATAAAGTATTGACATATAATGTAATATATGTGATATTTTGAGGGGATAATTAAAATATTTTATTTTTTGTTATTTTTTAAAAGTTTTACGTATTTTTTTTTGACAAGTTGTGACTGTATATTATTAAGTATTAACAACTATGAACTATCCATACCTATACACAAAATTACACCAATTGTTAGTACTTATTTTTTCTTTTCTCTCTTTACATTTTTTTTTTCATTTTCCTACCCTTTTAAAAATAATTTTACATAAAATATTCTTATACTATCATCACCAAATTTAAAACTCATGATAGGAGGAAGGAGTATATATACATAGACGAAGTGAAATATATATAGTGTGATATAGTGCTAAAAAAATAGTCGTTGCTACCCAGAATACCCGTTCCCCACCACACCAATTGCAGAGTAAACAGCGGATCTTCAGTTTGTTACGGCGATTTGTTCATTCTCATTACAAACTGTTTCAACGTTGAAACACATTTGCCATTTTTGCATGTGATTGATCAATTAATGAAATTTATATTTCAATATTTGAAATTTCCAGGTGAAAAAATCAGTTTAGCTTCAAAATGGACATACTATTCGCTCAGATTCAAGCGGACCTCCGTTCCAACGACGCGCTCCGGCAATCCAGCGCGTTACTCCAAGCGCTACAACAATCCGCCGCCGGCAGAGACATCTCCGTCATCGCGAAATCCGCCGTGGAAGAGATCGTCGCCTCCCCTGCCTCCGCCGTCTCCAAAAAACTCGCATTCGACCTAATCCGATCCACTCGCCTCACCGCCGATTTATGGGAAATCGTCTGCTCCGGCATCCGTAACGACCTCGATTTCCCCGATCCCGACGTCACCGCCGCCGCCGTATCAATCCTCGCCGCCATTCCGTCGTACCGCCTCAGCAAACTCATAAGCGACTGCCATAAGGAGATCTCCGCTTGTTTCGATTCCACAAGCGATAATCTCCGCTTCTCAATTACCGAAACCCTAGGCTGCATTCTCGCACGTGACGATCTCGTGACACTCTGTGAAAACAATATGAACTTACTCGACCGCGTTTCCCTGTGGTGGAACAGAATCGCTAAAAACATGCTTGATAAATCCGACAACGTTTCTAAAATCGCGTTCGAGTCTATCGGAAAACTGTTTCAGGAATTCGAGACGAAGAGGATGAGTCGATTAGCTGGAGACAAGCTAGTCGTTACGGAAAATTCCGTTGCGATTCGCTCGAAATGGGTGTTGTCTATGATTGATTTGGTGCGGAGGAAGAGGAATACATTGATGTCTCGGTCGTTGATTCTACCAATAGAGAGCTTTCGAGCTACGATTTTTCCGTTGGTTTATGCAGTCAAGGCCGTGGCGTCAGGTTCCATCGAGGCAATCATGAAGCTATCGAGGTCGTCGAAAAACAGAACGCAGACGACCTCTGATTCGGAGAAAGCAGAGCGATTCGCAGGAGTGTCGGACGTGGTGTCGCATTTGGCCCCGTTTCTGGAGTCGTCGTTGGAACCCGTTTTGATATTCGAAGTGGCGATTAATATGTTGTACTTGGCTGATGTTCCTGGTGGGAAGCCTGAATGGGCCTCTGCCTCCATTATTGCAATTTTGACTCTTTGGGACAGACAGGAGTATTCTTCTGCACGAGAGAGCATAGTTAGAGCTGTTGTTACTAATTTGCATCTCCTACATCTTAGTATGCAGGTATGCTGAATTTTAAAAATCGCACTTGAGTTGCACGATGTACATGATGCATAGAGAATTTCGTCAATAAGTACCTTTCATGATCGCATAATCGCATGCAATTTTATCGTTACATTATCGATCAGGCAGCTCGATTTTGATCAATAAGAGTCCCATAACTTTTACTCCCTCCGTCCCGGAGAAACTTGCACCCTTTGACCGGCACACATTTTAAGAAATGTGTAAGAAAAGGTGTAATGATTGATGTTTTGAGGGGTAGTTTTGTAAACTTTTATTAATAAAGTAAAGTAAAAAGTAGATTGAGTGTGGAAAAGTAATGACATATGAGTAAATATGAGTATATTTCAAGGGTGAGGGTTGTGAAGATATTTCCTTTTATGGAGTGTGCAAATTGGTATGGGACATCCATATATGGAAAGTGTGCAAATTCCTGTGGGATGGAGGGAGTAACCTTTTTTGAAATGGTCCCATAAAAGTTACTCCCTCCGTCCCAGGATTTTATGCACACTTTCCTTAATGGGCGTCCCAACATTTTTTGCACACTTCAAAAAAGGAAACAACTCATATAATTTTTACCAATAATACCCCTCCTTTATTTTACCTTCCATTCCCTTTAGTCAAATCTCCCCCACTTTAATCAATGAATTACCAATAATACCCCACCTTTATTTTACCTTACACATTACTTTATTCCATTTTCTTAATCTCCGTTTCGGTCAAAGTGTGCATAAAATTTTGGGACGGAGGAAGTAAATGTTACTAATTTAGTCCAATTATATTGCAATTTGTTTTGTTTTGGTCCTGAAAATGTTAACTGTATCAATTTAGTCCCATTTTTTTTACAATTTGTTTTGTTTTGGTCTCAAAAAAGTTAAATGTACCCATTTAGTCCCATTTTTTTGCAATTACATTTAACCTTTTGGGATCAAAACAGAACAAATTGCAAAAAAAAGAAAAAAAAATGGGACTAAATTGGTATATTTAACTTTTTTGGGGCCATTTAAAAAAAAAAAGTAGAAACTAATGGGACTAAATTGGTTTCTATCCCCTTTAAACTAGTTCATAATAGAAAATTATTCAGGTTTCCAAACTTGAATGCTACAGGTGTCATTGTTTAAAAAGCTTCTTGATATGGTGAGAAACTTGAGGGCAGAATCAGATCGAATGTACGCTTTGGCATGCATTTGTCGAACAGCTCTCTGTGTCGATCTTTTCGCAAAAGAGAGTGTTCGAAGAGGCCAAAAACCAACCCAAGGAACAGATATTGTTGCACTATTTGAAGACCTCAGAGTAAAGGCTGATCTCAACAGTATCACTGCTAAAAGCTTGTTCAGAGAAGAATTAGTATCAATGCTTGTAGAGAGCTGCTTCCAGTTATCCTTACCGTTGCCTGAACAAAAGGATTCGGGCATGGAGAGTCGCGTGATTGGAGCCTTAGCCTACGGAACTGGCTATGGTGCGTTGAATTGGACAGAGCCGGGTTTGGAAGTGGTGGAAGTTTGTAGGCCGTGTGTTAAATGGGATTGTGATGGAAGAACGTACGCCATTGATTGTTATCTGAAGTTGCTCGTTAGGCTTTGCCACATTTACGACACTAGAGGTGGTGTGAAACGAGTTAAAGATGGGGCGTCGCAAGATCAGATATTGAATGAAACACGCCTGCAAAATTTGCAAAGAGAACTTATCAAGGATCTGCTCGAGGTTAACACTCCACGAATCAGCGCTCGTCTTCTGTGGGCTATTGCAGAGCACATTAATCTGGACGGGCTGGACCCCCTTCTGTCCGATGCCCCTGATGATCCATTAAACATTATTCTATCGAATATCCATAACATTTTGTTCAATACGGATTCATCAGCAAGCACGACGAATCAGCTTCAAGATGTTCAAGCAGTTCTTCTATGTGCGCAGCGTCTGGGATCACGCAATCCCAGAGCTTGCCAATTGATAACTAAGGAGCTCGACGAATTTAGGAATAGTCCCTCCGCAGATTCAGTGAATAAGCACCAATGCCGTATGATCCTTCAGAGACTCAAATATGTTTCAAGCCATCCGGATGATAAGTGAGTGCTTTTCGTATTTTAAGTAACTTATAAGTTGTTAAAATGTTACGTACGCTGATATGCTCGTGTTTTTTGTTTTTCAGATGGGCCGGGGTGAGTGAAACCAGAGGAGATTACCCATTTAGCCACCACAAGCTAACTGTTCAGTTCTACGAGGCGTCTGCAGCTCAGGACCGAAAACTAGAGGGATTGATTCACAAGGCAATTTTAGAACTCTGGAGACCAAACCCCAATGAGTTAACTCAATTCTTGACGAAAGATATCGATTCAAGGTTGATCAAGGTCCCTCCTAGAGCATTTACATTGTCGGGTAGTAGCGATCCTTGTTATGTCGAAGGGTATCACTTGACCGATCCAAATGACGGAAGGATTAGTCTGCATTTAAAGGTACTGCAGCTACGTAAAATAGGGATAGAAGTCAATTTAGTCCCATAAAAATTTCAACATTTTTTTAAAATGGTCCCAAAAAAGTATGTACCAATTTATCCCCCCAACCGTTTTTTTGCAATTTGTTCTGTATTAGTCCCAAAAAGGTTAAATGTATCAATTTAGTTCCATTTTTTTTGCAATTTGTTATGTTTTGGTCCCAAAAAGGTTAAATGTACAAATTTAGTCCAGATTTTTTTGCAATTACATTTAACTTTTTTGGGATCAAAACAGAACAAATTGCAAAAAATGAGACTAAATTGGTACATTCAAATTTTTTGGGACCATTTCAAAAAAGTTAGAAAGTTATCGGACTAAATTGGCTTCTATCTCTTATAAATATGATCGAATCAAGGAATTAGGTTCAACAAATGTGTTAAAAGTTATTAGCATTTTTTCATTGATGGATCTAATTGAACAGCAAATTATATAGGTTTTGAGTCTTACAGAGATTGGATTAAACCGTGTAGACATTCGCGTCGGGTTAACTGGCGGATTGTACTTTATGGATGCGTCTCCTCAAGCCGTGAGACAGCTGCGTGATCTTAATTCACAGGTAAAGTTGGACATCTTGCCCTTTTCTTTTGGTTTCCAAACATAGTGCACAGATTTTGCAAGCAAAACAACCTGGAAGAATAAACTATAAGCAGTTATCTGAAAGTTATAACTGTAACCAATCCAACAACAGTTAATTTCACAAATCTTCTGTAGCATTGCCCAAATTCAAATTTAGTTTTTTTCTCTTGTTATTTGATCAATTTTTGTCCTTTGGAATCAATTTTGGTCCATTTCGCCGAAAAACTCAAAATCTTGGCAGGAAAATTAATTCAAAGTCGACCGTAAATTGTTTACGTCTAGAACTAAAATTAGACACCATATAACTAAAATTGATAAAGTAAAAAAGAAAAATATTTATATTGGATCCCCGCGAATTATAGGACCTAAATTGATATGACATTGTTGTTATCATTCTCATCATGTATGAGACCATCTAATACAAATTCTTGTCTATTGATATACATTAGGAACCGGTGCATTGCAGCGTGACAGTCGGCGTGTCTCATTTTGAGCGATGTGCACTGTGGGTGCAAGTCCTATACTACCCTTTTCATCGGAACGATGCTCTAGAAGATTACGAAGAATACTTTACACAAGAGGAATTTCAAAGCATGGGACTGCATAGAGGATTTATGGCTGATATGGGAGAGCCCACAATTCTGAGATGCCAGCCATACAAAATTCCCTTAACTGAGCTTCTTTTGCCTCACAAAATTTCGCCCGTTGAGTATTTTCGTCTATGGCCGAGTTTACCTGCTATAGTGGAGTGTACGGGCACGTATAGCTATGAAGGAAGTGGGTTTAAAGCTACTGCAGCTCAGCAGTACGGGGAGTCTCCTTTTCTTAGTGGCTTGAAATCTCTCTCGTCTAAGCCGTTTCATAAAGTTTGCTCACATGTTATTCGGACTGTCGCAGGATTTCAGGTAGACTCTCTCAAAACCGTTGAAATTAATTTATTGGTAAACTAATATTCCCTCTGTCCCTTGGTAAGCTTCTCGTTTAGCCATTTCAGGTGTCCCAAGGTGAGATTTCTATATTTTTTTTAATATCTAGCTACATTTTCTTTCTCGTCTTTCTATACCTTTTCTCATTTCTACGTATACGTTTCTACATTTTCTCTTTCTTACTTCTCTCTACATTTATTTCTTTGTATCTCTCCACATTTTCTCTTTTTTAACTTCTCTCTACTTTTTCTTTCGCCTCTCTCTACCCAACAACCCACACATATAATACTCCCTCCGTCCATGAAATGTAGTCCCATTTGCCTTATATTTTTTATCCACCAAATGTAATCCCATACACTTTATGAAAACTATCACCCTTCAACCATCACTTAATTACTCAATTTCCCATCAACTTTATTTACAAACAATTAGTTTATTCACAATGAACCCCACAATACTCTATAATACCTTTACTTTATCTACTTTTTTCTTAAAACTTGTGTCCACTCCCCATGAAACTACTTTTGATGTATGGAGGGAGTAATATATTTCTTAATCAATGTTCAAAAATCTTGAGACAAAGCGAGTATATGACAAGCTTACCTTCGGACGGAGGTAGTATATGCGGTGATTGATTTATATTAGTTCAGGGATAGAAGTCAATCTGGTCCCAAAAAAGTTAAATGTACCAATCTAGTCCCATTTTTTTGCAATTCGTTCTGTTTTGGACTCAAAAAAGTTAAACATACCAATTTAGTCTCATTCATTTGCAATTACATTTAATTTTAGAACAAATTGTAAAAGATGAGACTAAATTGGTACATTTAACTTCTTTGGGACCAAAATAGAACAAATTGCAAAAAAATGAAACTAAATTGATAAATTTAACTTTTATGGGACCATATTAAAAAAGGTAGAAAGTTATGGAATTATATTGGCTTCTATCTCTGAAGTATATTGTTGTTCTAATCTTTTTAACCAAGTAACCGTCCGTACGCCTAAAAGGATTTTCGGTCTTAAAACAGTTCTGCTATGCTGCCAAGACATGGTACGGAGGCTTTGTAGGGATGATGATATTCGGGTCGAGCGAAGTGAGTAAAAACGTCGACCTGGGAGACGAAACAACCACAATGATATGCAAGTTCGTGGTTCGAGCTTCAGATGCATCCATCACCAAGGAAATCGGTGCAGATCTACAGGGGTGGATTGATGATCTAACTGATGCCAGCATCCAATACATGCCTGAAGATGAAGTTAAAGAGGCTGCTGCACAGAGGCTAAAAACGTCTATGGAACGTATAGCCTTGCTAAAGGCCGCAAGGCCTCGTAAAAAGTATCCAAAATCTGATGACGAAGAAGAAGAGGAAAAAGAGGAGATAAACGAGGATGAAAACGAGGGGGATGGCAAAAGCAAGGGACCTTCGACGTTGTTTAAATTAACTGCGGAAGAGGTCGAACATCGAGCTCTTCAAGCAGCAGTATTGCAAGAGTGGCATGAGCTGTGTAAGGACAGGAAGAGTTAGCTTAATCTTTCTGAAATTCTATATAGGTCTCAAATATATTTTAGGTACTAAATTAGCAATCATAAACACGGTTGATAAAGATATAAATTTCTACCAAATTATTTTAAGCTCGTAACATGAGGGTAACAATTTAAGGACAATATGTTATCAGTTAAAAAATGGGATAGAAGTCAATTTAGTCCCATTTTTTGCAATTACATTTAACTTTTTTGGGATCATTTTATAAATGTAGAAAGTTATGAGACTAAATTGACTTCTATCTCTTAAAAAATTTAAAACATCAATTTTTTTTGAAAAAATTGGCAAATGTAGGTCATTATTACGGGTCTAAAGTTTAACTTTTTTTTACAGGCCTACATTTGCGCCAATCTTATAAACATATAAGATTGGGTGGGTGTTACGGGAAAAATTACATTTTTGTTCTGTAAGAATGAGGCCAAATCACTTTCGATCCTGTAATTCGAAAATGATCAATTTGGTTGCAGAAATGGTCCTGCTCGTAACATAGTTAACGGAATCCGTTAGTTGCTGAAATAGGAGGGAAAATACGTTTAGGGAAGAATATTTGGAGGAAAATGACTCATTACTTCTATAAATTGCCCCCTAGCAGACTAGCACATTCAATAAATATATGGATATCTTCCTCGATTCCATTTTTTTAAACGAGCATAATTTATTTAACGTGAGAACAAGGGGTACTCAACGCGTACAAGTGACAAGAAAAGACATAGCTAGACAAGAACTCAAAATTTTACAAAAGTAAGCTCCCTTAGATCATCAAACCGTTTGAGATTGTTTTCCATTGAAGAATATGTATTTCAGATTTAATATATACTCCCTCCGTCCCACAATAACTTTCACACTTTTCTTTTCGGGACGTCCCACAATAATTTTCACACCCTTAAAATAGAAAACCCTTTATAAACTCCACCCTTAGAATATCCTTAATTTTACACAAATGCCATTACTTTTTCTCCACACATACACAAAAGTCAACTCATTCTTTACTTTATACATAATTGTTTACAAAATTACCCCTCAAAACTCCACTCATCAAACTCCACTCATTATTAAACTTTCTTAATTTACGTGTCCACCTACCTATGAAAGTTAATACGGGACGGAGGGAGTATTTTAGAATCAGATAGAATTTATAACACATTGGTCTTTCAAACAAATTGTATTCTACTCCCTCTGTCCACCAAAAGTGTGCTCACTTTTTTCTATATGTGCTTTTAAAAAAATCATATTTTAATTATAAAGAATATATTTAATATAATGAGTAGAAAATATATTTGGTACATACTCAATCTTGTTAGTAAAGTAGAAAAAATATTCAAAAGTTAACTATTTAAATAAAATAAGCACGTTTTTGTGGACCTCAAAAAAAGAAATGAGCACACTTTTGGTGGACGGAGGGAGTATCTAAAATATTCCTGATTTCATCTACAAATTCCCTCGGTAGGCCGGCATCGACTAAATTGCATCCAAACATGACGTGCAAGTATCTATCATGTGCGGTATAATTAATATTATTGTATGATTAAGATATGAGAATAATAAAAAATAAGATATTAAATTATAGGAATACAATAATAATTGGTTTGGACTTTGGAGTCATGTAAGACAGTGGAGCAATCGTGCCAACCAAATGGAACTTTGCCTTCTTTTTTTTTTTTTTAGAACATTGAACATTAATGGGGCGGTCATGACATTATGAATAGGTTTGTAAACTAATCAAGTTTTAATACCATCTTTTGGCTTTTTAAAAAAAAAAAATTCAAAAAAATCAGATAGTTACCGATTAATATGTCGAGAGAGATCTTGCGTGAGATTGTATGATACACGGTGGGACGGAGCCAACGTGTTGGAAGGGATGAATGCTCAAGTATCACAAGTGTTAGTGCTGTGCATATTAAGTATCATTGTTTAAAAAAATGTTTGATTTTCAAATAGTAACATTTCATATGCACAACAATAAGACTTGAAAAAAAATGTTCATGTGAACTCATGTTTTTTTAATTATCTAAATATATATCAGACAATAGCTAACTAGTTTTTGTTTCTCTATAGTTACTTCATTTAATATAATGTAAATACAACCTTAAAAAAAAAAAAGCTTATAATTGCCTCAAATTCTGGAATCACAAACCTGATAAAATCAGAATGAGAGGGCATGCATGTGAGTCCTCTGTTGACTTGTATAAAGAACAATTTCAACCTATACAGTTGTCTTTATTGCTGGCCAGGGCCCCACATATATGATATACTCACGTTCTAACAGGAATCATAGGATTATCAAATCAGTCAACTGTCTGAACTTCAAGAATATTATAGGGAGGAAGAATATTATTATACGAGCTGTCTTATGAAAAATAAAATAATGTCACCCTACAATTTAATGAAATAATTATTAATGTTTAAAATTACACATAAATTTTTTATTTATTTTTGGATGGAAAAAGTGATGTATTACTAGAGTACCAGAAGTACTCGAAAACTGTGAGTGATTCCAAGGTTCAGCGCCTATACTGATCTAGGATCTGCACACCAGTCGTTGAAAGAGGAAAAAGGTAAAACTTTTTATATAAGGCTCTGTGTTATTAAGATTTTATTTGGACTCATAGAATTGGTTTAATTACAGATATTTTATAATTGGGTTGGTCTGCTATGGACTCGAGTGCATATTGTGCACCCTAGTCCATGTTGCACTTTTTGATAAATGGTGTTGCACTTTTCAATTATTAAACTGTATAATAATATTTTTAGTAATAATTGAAAAGTGCAACACCATTTACCAAAAGTGTAAGTCAGTAAACTGAAAAGTGCACGTGGACTAGGGTGCACAGCATGCACTCGAGTGCATACTAGACTTTACCTTTATAATTAAACTATAATTCATAATTTTTTGGATTTTTTTTTTAAATATGAAATTTTTGAATTTAAAGTATTACAAAATCTGAATTCATGCAAAACTTTTTCATAATTCATAGTTCAATAAATTTAATCTTAAAACCATTCTTCATATTTTTTTATTCATTTATGAATTTTAAATCATCACGATCGAACTTTATGCAGCCTAGTCAGTTTTTGAAGTGACTTTTTACAACCCGAAATGGGCAAACTTGCTTTTTTTTTTTAACGAAAAAATATTATTTTATTAATGAGTATCAGAGATATTCGAGGTCTGGTACTCAAGGGAACCTGATAAAGTTACAAAGATACTGCTAAGTGAATAAACCGAGTCACGACCGAGGTTGTTCCTTAGAACTTCTTACAACATAATCTAGTATTATAACACACATTCTGGGACGAGAAATGGCCAAACTTGTGGTTAAGAAGTCCTGAATTCTTAATTAATTAATTAATATATATGTTAACTATAGGGATTAATTTGAATAAAAAATCAATTGCAATTCATTAAACTATTAACCACCAGCTAAAAATTGAAGGAGTAGGTGTTGAAAAGGACATTAATTTGTCTCTTGAACTGTTGCACATATTGGACTTTATTAATAATTAATATTATTTGACAAGTATTTGGGGCGGTGACCCTTGACTTCGAATTAAGTCGTTTTATTTTAAACAAAATAAGCATATTTTTCAGGAAAATATAATAATTTGAATTGGTATAAAATTAAAATTCATGACTAAATCATAAGTATTATTTTTAATGTGTTTAAAATATTACTATATTTTAAATAAAAAATGTATATTTCCTTGTTTTTCTACACTCGCAACACTTTTTCGGATACAAATGAGATCACCCGTTTCAATTTTGGTGTTCCACATTTTTAACCGTATGGATGATTGACATGTGTCATATTAAAAAATAATCAACGTCCTATAATATTAAAGGCGACATGTGTTAAAAATTCAGTAAGGTGGAATATCCGTGGTCCAGTGGAACACGAAATGTGGAATAGGAAAATTAAACCGACACTTTTTGTTAGACTAATTAATACAAGTTTTTTTTTTTTAACTAACATATATATATAAATCCTTGGGGCTACCTAGCTCTGTCCCTAATCCTATAATTCAATTTACATAAGTTGACGTAGATTCTTGATTTCTTCTTTGTCCTCTCAGCCAAGATTTGCAGACTTTCACTAACTGCAATTAATGGCATCCGATGATCCTAACTATGCCCAGAAATACCACTACCAAGATGCAAGTTTTCTCTCTCTCTCTCTCTTACATAACTTGTCTATTGTTGAAATTTAATTCCAAAAAAGCTCATTTTTTTTGATATAGTCTGTAATTGCACATTTTGATTACTGCAATTTTACCTGCTTTCTAAAAAAATGTTCATTTTCGATTTAGTGTCAATATTAAACAAATTGTCAAATTTTATCCAAAAATTGCTAGAAATTTGAAAACAATGTCGTTTTATGTCACGTGAATGTTCAATTTTGGTCTCCTAACTTGTCTACTGTCCAAAATTGTTCCCATAAAATGATGCTGTCTTCAATTTTTCAGCGATTTTGGATAAATCGAAAATGTGAACTATTTTTTTAACTGAAATTGGACAAACTTTGTTCAACATCAGCAACTCCACGACTTTATGCCACCTTCCAAGAATATATTTTATTTTATTTAATATCTTCAACAGTTTGCCTCTACAATTATGGCTTTCATTTTTTTCCCATTTCCTTTTTCTAAGTAGCTATAAAAATAAAATTAAATGTTTGCTAATAAATTATAGGTGGATGAGCGATCAGCGCAAGAGAAGGCGATAGATGATTGGCTTCCGATCACTGCATCAAGAACAGCAAATTGGTGGTTCTCGGCTTTTCACAATGTCACGGCTGTCGTTGGAGCTGGAGTTTTAGGTCTCCCTTATGCTATGGCTCAACTTGGATGGTAAAATTCTTCAATGAGCTAGGATGATAATGAGAATCATTGAATAATAACTTATAACGAGAACCATGATTATATTGTTAGTGTTAATTATGCTCTAATATTCTTGAAATAAGGAAAAATAAAAAATTATGATGGATGAAAAGTGAAATTACTGAGTTTGTTAATTTAAATGGGGCAATGCATGATTAAATTATTTTAAATCTCGTTACCCTGTATGAAATATGGTAAAAATGAATTGATCATCTTTTTTTCTCCTTAACACACTCGCAATTGCACATGTTCATTTTTGTTGACGAATTTGAATCAAACGCTAGGTAGAATTTCTTGACAATGTATTTCAAAAGTGGTCCCACAAGAATAAGTGTCTGCGAAAGTGGTATTTTGTTTATTAATAATAGTCCCAACCGTATAAAATGAATTGCGGCGAAATCAGTTTTGCAATTAAAATACACACATTTGACCATTTTTAAGAATATGTACCAAATGTGCAATGTCAAATTTCTTTTGGGACGAGTTTTGCAATAAACCCCTCTACAATTGTTCGTCTTCTCAGGGGACCGGGAATAACAGCCTTGGTCCTATCGTGGATCGTTACTCTATACTCGTTATGGCAAATGGTGGAGATGCACGAAATCGTGCCTGGTAAACGTTTCGATAGATACCATGAGCTAGGACAACACGCTTTTGGTGATAAGCTCGGGTTGTGGATCGTTGTGCCTCAGCAGCTAATCGTTGAAGTCGGAGTGGACATTATTTACATGATCACAGGAGGCCAATCCCTCCAGAAATTCCACAATTTGGTTTGTAAAGAATGCAAGCATATCAAACTCACCTACTTTATAATGATCTTTGCTTCTGTCCACTTTGTACTCTCCCAACTTCCCACCTTGAACTCAATCTCCGGTGTCTCTCTTGCAGCTGCAGTTATGTCTTTGAGGTAATTAAATTAAATTTAATTTGGTACATTTAGACCCATAAACTTTAATTTTCGCACATTTAGGTCATATTGTTGACATATTTAGTCACAACACGTGACATTGTAGCCTGAATTGCAGCAATGCAAGAAAATTGATTTTTAGTGACAAAATTCTCTCATTATTGTGTCTTAGTGGGTGGAAATTGAGAATTAATGAAAACTCAATTTCTGTCATTAAAGACTTTTAGCTAGAGAAGCTGTAATGACAGAATTGATGTCATTAAAAGTCATTTTTCTTGTAGTATTGAGGTGCTCCGGCCCCAAACATAATATGATACCTCTAAATTATGGGCCTAAAAAAAGTTCCAATTTGTTATATAACTAATTCGATTGTTATGTTTTCTTTTGCTAAGTTAAAAGTCCTCTGTTTTCGTCTGCAGCTACTCTACAATTGCGTGGGGTGCTTCAGTAGAAAAGGGAGTGCAACCCGACGTGCAATACGGGTTCAAATCAACGACCACAGCTGGTACAGTTTTCGATTTCTTTAGTGCGTTGGGAACGATTGTTTTCGCCTACGGTGGTCACAGTGTGGTTATGGAAATTCAAGCTACGATGCCTTCCCCAGCGGATAACCCTTCAAAGAGACCTATGTGGAAAGGTGTAGTCATTGCGTATATAGTCATCGCAGTGTGTTATCTCCCCGTTGCTCTTGTCGGATACTTGATGTTTGGCAACGGGGTCGAAGAAAACATTCTCATTTCTCTGCACAAGCCCGTATGGCTCATTGCCATGGCTAACATATTCGTTGTCATTCATCTCATTGGAAGCTATCAGGTATAGACCCTTTATCTATTTGCATCCGCAAAATTGAAAGATATATGATCTTTAGAAAACATAAGAGGTATAAACGAGAAAATTAATATCAAGAATGGTCCTGTAACTTAAGTCGTGTCTAATTTTAGTCCTGTATAATTTTGGTGTCAATTTTACATTTGTAAGTTTTTACGCAAAATTGTTGTCGATTGATTGTAAGATTATACGCAACGAGTAAATGCAGATATACGCAATGCCTGTTTTCGACATGATGGAATCTGTGCTTGTGAAGAAGCTCAAGTACAAGCCAAGTTGGTATTTGCGCTTTATTACAAGGACCACTTATGTTGGTATGCCCTCTACCTTTTTAAGCCTCCAATTAATCTTTTTACAACTTCGTTTGGATTATTCCTTACAAGTTTGTGCATACTTTTCTATTTCAGCTTTTACAATGTTTATTGCCATCACCTTCCCTTTCTTTAGTGGGCTTCTTTCATTTTTTGGAGGATTTGCTTTTGCGCCAACAACATACTTTGTAAGTCACTATATTTTAAAAGCTATAAGGTCTCCATTTCATATACATTAGGGGCACGGATGTAGCTAGTATCACGTGCACCCGTCAAAGTTAGTGTTTGTTACGTTTTATCTATTTGTGATTGCTTTATATAAACAAATATCGTTCAGTTAAAGCTGGCGTCACGTTTTACTTTTGTACCCGGTTGCACGGTACAACTGTTGCACAAGTGACTGGGGATAGAAGTCAATTTAGTTTCATAACTTTCAACATTTTCTGAAATGGTCCCGAAAAAGTTAAATGCATCAATTTAGTCTCATTTTTTTTTTGTAATTTGTTCTGTTTTGGTCCAAAAAAAGTTAAATGCACCAATTTAGTCTCATTTTCTTGCAATTTGTTCTGTTTTGGTCCCAAAATGTTAAATGTACCAATTTAGTCTCATATTTTCGCAATTTGTACTGTTTTGGTCCAAAAAGAATTATATGCAATTGTGAAAAAAATTGGACTAAATCGGTCCATTTAACTTTTTTGGGACCATTTCGAAAAAGGTATAAAGTTATGGAACTAAATTGACTTCCATTCCCCAGGAGACTGCCTCATTTTAAAATTGAATTCGTTTTATATATTTCAAAGTTTGGATTGGCCCAACATGTAATTTAGACTTCTAGTTCCATATATATGTTATTTTGTTTATTTTTGCATATATAAGTTCTAAGTAAATATCAATATCTTTGCAGCTCCCCTGTATCATATGGCTTACTATATGTAAACCGAAGAAATTCGGCTTATCGTGGTTCGCTAATTGGGTATGTTAATTCAACTTAGTGATTATATTTAAATTATTTTTTAGAAAAAGAAAAATTCTTATAAGGAGAGAAGTGAATATTCTTTTGATTTGATTTTGTGGCATATTTCAGATTTGCATAATTTTTGGAGTTATTTTGATGATCGTGGGACCCATCGGAGGGCTAAGGCAGATTATACTCAAAGCAAAAACCTATGAGTTCTATACTTAATTAGTTCATAAGAATAGATAATTTGTACAAAAATGGTGAGTTAGGCTTCATAAAATTGTTTGAAAAACTATATGTGAAATGAAATCACATTCATTTGCAGAATGATTCTTTCTATAATTTCGTGTTAACTTCCTTTTTATATATCTAAATTTAATATTTTTTATTACATTTACGATGCAACATGTGTGTATATATATTTAATTTTTATGAGCTGTATAATCGTGCAAGGTTGAAGCAACAGAAGGAACTATCAAACCATGTGGCCTCCAGCCTGGCATATTTATAAACTGTTTATTTTGGAAATTTGGAATATTTTGAAATTATTTTTTGTTTAAAAAAAAAAAGTCCAAATCAAGTTCGAATTGTCAAAAGAAGGCCTCTTGAAATAAAATTTATATTTTAATTTTTTTTTTTAAACAATAAGAAGACTTGAATCATTAACATTCACCTTCTTTCTTTCGAAATTTTCCGGCTGAAGTAACCATCCCAAACTTATTGGAAAGTTTTGAACCCACTGGAAAGGTGAAGGATATTTACATATAAAAAAAGAGGAACATAAATGGAGAATCCTTTGATTTTGTCACATTCTCCAACAACGGGAATCCTCGAGTTATCGAAGAAGGCCTCAACTCGATTTGGTTCGGCTCATACAAGTTAAGAGCAAACCTGTCGAAATTCTCTAGGAAAGGCCAAGAGAACCCAAGCGCCCCCAAGAGCTTTGTGATATCATCCCCGAATCGGGTTCAACTGGGCGTCTCCTTTGCGGAGAGAGTTCGACGTAAGGAATTCCCATACCACCCTCCTGCCCTACGTACGTGAGGCTCCACTCACCAAACAGCCACATCCTATCCCCACTAGAGAAATGCAAGACCCGGTTATGGCTCCGTTTGGAGGAAGAACCTCCCTCCGATTCGTTTTCCAATCGACCCCGGAGGAGAGCAAATGGACCAAGGGCTGCTATACTGGCCAACTGAAAGGCAAACACTCTTGGAGCAAGCACAAAGACGATTTGATGGGAGAATGCTGGTTATTCACATGGGGGGCAATCTGGTTCTACTAAGACCAAATGGATCTGTGCCTCTAGAATCCAGCCTAAGGGATTTGGACGATTGGACTTCCTAGTGGTTCGACTCCCTCATCCCTTGGGAACCGGCCGACGTCTTTCTCCGGCGATAATGGGAATGAAACGGCTGATGGCGACCTGGAAGACGATGAGGTTTCTTCCCCGAGGGGGCCCCACCCCAACAATTCATTCAATGAGTCCTCGTCTATCGTTCCAGATTCATTGGATGTCGTTTCATCCCCGTGGGTTCATGGGATAATGTTAGGAATTAATATACAAGAATTAATTTCTACCCTCTCTACAAGTTCGGACTTTTAGATGAGACAAAATTCTTTCATGGTATCAGAGCAAAGCAAACGACCTAGGTTCGATTCTTGTTGAAAGCACTCCACCCATTTAAATTGTCCACTCGATGGGCCTCCTCCCCAAAAAGGGTAAGAGGTGTTAATCTGGCCCACGAGTGAGGGGGAGTGTTAGGAATTAATATACACGAATTATTAATTCTCACGCACCCTCTCTACAAGTTCGGACTTTTAGATAATAAAGGCTGGTTTAAAAATATGGGCCCCAACCTCGCATTTTGACCTGGTGAACCCGAACCTTACCTCCTCTCCCGACCCGATCCATCCAATATCTCCTCAACAACCCCAACCCATCTCTTCTAACCCGACCCACGCCAGCGCCCCTAACCCGAACCTCTTGATCGACCCTAATCTGTCCCAAAACTCCCCTGCTATCCCGAATCTATATATCCTGCTCACCTCCACAACCCCACCACATCTCATCCAGCCAAATCCCTTTTATTACCCCTAACCCAACCCTCTCAACCCACGCTGGTGGTGAAGTTAAGGTCCCTTTTTGTAATACCCAGTAATTTTCTTTACCTTTTTATTTAAAATAAATTTTAAATTAATAGAAATAAAATTCTTATTAGATACACAGTTTAATTATAAATTAATTTCTGTAACTTCCACACTATTAATTTCTAACTCCCACTCCTTTAGTGAGGCAATGAAACTGAAAAGCCTATTTCAGAAACCAACGGTTTAAAAGAATGTGTAACTTTTGCCCTTTTTTTTTTTTATAAATTAATTCGAAATAAAAACCTTATTTATTTCAATGTTAGTTACACATTATATTTTTTTAGTAACCCCCTTGGCAAGGTAACGTCCTTCACATTCAAAGCTCTCTACAAGAATTAAATCCCTTCATCAACCTCATAAAAGCACAGACATTATTTGTCTATAAAATCACAGTAAGTTTGTATTCCTTGCGAAAGCTTTCCTTCTATTCGAAAACCCTTATTTTACTAAAGAATCTGATAAAGCCACCAAATAGGAGGAGGGCCTATTCCACTGCAAGCTGCGGATCATTTTCCCTCACCAAGTATTAACTTCTTTCCCTACTTTTTTTTTATTTATGAATATTTTTCTGCCGTTGTTTAAGACATATATGGCTCAATTTATTTTCTTAAATATTGATGACATTTGCGTACCCAAATTCATTTCATGAACCTAAGTTGTTTGATTCTAAATTTATATTCTTATAAATCCTTTTCTGTTGGTCCAATTAGACAGTAACTTAATTTTCATTTCTTCTCAACTAGATTTTATCCGTAGACATCCTCATCTTTTTCTTGCCAACATATATTAATTTAATATGAGTATGTATTTCACGAGTTATGTTATTATTATCTATTTGATTTGGGGAATTAGGGTTTGATTTACGAATTTCAATGGTCTCAAATCAGCTATCACTATTTTATATTTAGTCCCTTATTATTTTTAACCCTTGCCACTTCGTCTCTAGATTTATAATAAGATTCATCGCCACGCAAGTGTTTCAATTAGTTATTTCTCGAATATTATACTAATTGCACACGATAATTAATGCAAGGCGACGACAATTACGAGGACTAGTTCGTGCAAGGCTTTCACGTATCATTAGTGGCTACTATCTTCTATCGAGGTGGGTTTTAATTGCTTTAATCTCTACAGTGGTTGGTAGAGCTCTATTGCATTTGTCATCCTTTATTTAATGTTTTAGATAAATAATTCAAGTTAATTGTTTGCTATGTGAATTTATTTGGCAAAGTTTATTATTCTATTGGCAAAGTTTGTGGCAAAGTACACTATATATTGGCAAAGTTTGTGGCAAAGTTATCTAATAGCCAGGGGCTCCAGATGGGGTCCGGGATCGACGGGTCTTCGGGTGTAACCCGCCGTGCTCACGTGTGGAACTATCTTAGTCATTATTTGGCTTTGGGAAGGTCCACAAAACATGCGATGGGAAAGTATCAATGGCAAAGTATATGTGGCAATGTGAATGTTATTTACTACGTTGCAATTACTTGATTATTTATTTTTAGCATTAACTATTGAATGACTTATTTCCCACTAAGTGTGCTTGCATGCTCACCCCCAACAATTTATAATTTCAGGTTAAAGAGTTGGATGGCGAGGAGTGGTGATGGGAGACGACGATTTATTTAAGATTAAAGGACCATTTTCAAGCATCTTTATTTAATTTAATTATGGTTATTCTTATGGATAATTACTTGAGGAGTTATTTATGAATTTCTTAATTTTATTTTAAATTGTTTCCGCTGCAATGCTTAACGTGATTTAAATGTAATAGCCGTTGCGTCCCTTACTTTATCGTTGTAAGTTTAAAATTCAATTTTTGGCGCGTTTAAAATTAGTTATTTTAACTACTTTTTGAAAGGTCAATATTTTCAGATTTGGGGCGTGACAGAGTGGTATCAGAGCGGGTTTACGTTCTTGTAGACTTGCAATATTATTATACATTTTAAGTCAAGTATCTTAAAAATATATTTATGAATTCGAAATATTTAAGAAAAAAAAAAGTTATATCGTCCATCACCACCTCACCGATCCAGCTCCTCAAGGTACATGCTATTACATTTTGCTATTTTGATTCACCATGCTAAATTCTCAAGCTATTATGCCACGTCTAATTAATTGTGTTACTACATTTTTGCTATTTCGATTCACCATGTAAAAATCTTCATGCTATTGTGTTACGTTGAAAGTTATGGTCAAAGTTTATGATTCTCAGTTACATTTATATTTATTATTCAAAATTTATGTTTTCAAGATCACATATATAGTGCAACGATTATTTACGCGATATGTGAAAATATAATGTATCCTAGAGCTTTCCTAGGTCATGGATCAGAACCATGCAGAAAACGTGAACCAGGTCAACCATGAGGCTCCAAACTTTCAAAACAATGCCAGCATCGTGGAGCAGTTTCGTCGTTATAAGCCGCCCACCTTCAATGGACGAGACAGGCCTAGCGTCGTTGAGGAATGGTTTCGAGCTCTTGAGCGTATTTTTCGACTTGTTAGATGTACGAATCAACAACGTGTGTCATGTGCTGAATTTCAACTTGTAGAAGATGCTGATCACTGGTGGGAGGGCTACTGGAGAACAAGGCCGGAAGAGGAGCGTGATGCGCTTACGTGGGATACATTCAAAGAGATAGTAATGCAAAAGTATTACCCTGATACTTATCGCGAGCGAATGGAGTCAAGGTTCTTCGAATTTCAACAAGGAAAGCTGACCGTCGAGCAGTACGAAAGGAATTTTTCTCGATTAGCCCGCTTTGCCCCTCACATGGTGGACACCGAACGTAAGAAAGCTCAAAAATTCAAGAAGGGACTGCGACCAGAAATACGTAGCATACTAGCAGGTCACGGAGATATGCCTTTTAGCGATCTAGTTACGAGAGCGGGGGAAATTGCTGCGAGTCAACAACTCGAGAACACCAATCGAGGGCCGACTGAAAATTCTGGAAAAAGGAAATGGGAAGATCAAAATCGAAACGACAATCAAGACAAGCAAGGGAGGTTCGAGAGTAACACCGCACCAAATAATTTTAGCGTTGCTACGGGTACAAATGCTCAAGTTATATCGATCAAGCCGCTTTGTGCAAATTGTGGGAGAAATCATACGGGAGATTGTCTTATGGGCCAAGGGAAGTGTTTTAGATGCAAACAATCGGGTCACACCGCTCGTTATTGCCGCAACGCGAATCAAAGTTCAGCAACAAAAGGATAGTTTCTTAATTTCGAGGACGAAATTTTATTAAGTGAGGTAGAATGTAATACCCAGTAATTTTCTTTACCTTTTTATTTAAAATAAATTTTAAATTAATAGAAATAAAATTCTTATTAGATACACAGTTTAATTATAAATTAATTTCTGTAACTTCCACACTATTAATTTCTAACTCCCACTCCTTTAGTGAGGCAATGAAACTGAAAAGCCTATTTCAGAAACCAACGGTTTAAAAGAATGTGTAACTTTTGCCCTTTTTTTTTTTTATAAATTAATTCGAAATAAAAACCTTATTTATTTCAATGTTAGTTACACATTATATTTTTTTAGTAACCCCCTTGGCAAGGTAACGTCCTTCACATTCAAAGCTCTCTACAAGAATTAAATCCCTTCATCAACCTCATAAAAGCACAGACATTATTTGTCTATAAAATCACAGTAAGTTTGTATTCCTTGCGAAAGCTTTCCTTCTATTCGAAAACCCTTATTTTACTAAAGAATCTGATAAAGCCACCAAATAGGAGGAGGGCCTATTCCACTGCAAGCTGCGGATCATTTTCCCTCACCAAGTATTAACTTCTTTCCCTACTTTTTTTTTATTTATGAATATTTTTCTGCCGTTGTTTAAGACATATATGGCTCAATTTATTTTCTTAAATATTGATGACATTTGCGTACCCAAATTCATTTCATGAACCTAAGTTGTTTGATTCTAAATTTATATTCTTATAAATCCTTTTCTGTTGGTCCAATTAGACAGTAACTTAATTTTCATTTCTTCTCAACTAGATTTTATCCGTAGACATCCTCATCTTTTTCTTGCCAACATATATTAATTTAATATGAGTATGTATTTCACGAGTTATGTTATTATTATCTATTTGATTTGGGGAATTAGGGTTTGATTTACGAATTTCAATGGTCTCAAATCAGCTATCACTATTTTATATTTAGTCCCTTATTATTTTTAACCCTTGCCACTTCGTCTCTAGATTTATAATAAGATTCATCGCCACGCAAGTGTTTCAATTAGTTATTTCTCGAATATTATACTAATTGCACACGATAATTAATGCAAGGCGACGACAATTACGAGGACTAGTTCGTGCAAGGCTTTCACGTATCATTAGTGGCTACTATCTTCTATCGAGGTGGGTTTTAATTGCTTTAATCTCTACAGTGGTTGGTAGAGCTCTATTGCATTTGTCATCCTTTATTTAATGTTTTAGATAAATAATTCAAGTTAATTGTTTGCTATGTGAATTTATTTGGCAAAGTTTATTATTCTATTGGCAAAGTTTGTGGCAAAGTACACTATATATTGGCAAAGTTTGTGGCAAAGTTATCTAATAGCCAGGGGCTCCAGATGGGGTCCGGGATCGACGGGTCTTCGGGTGTAACCCGCCGTGCTCACGTGTGGAACTATCTTAGTCATTATTTGGCTTTGGGAAGGTCCACAAAACATGCGATGGGAAAGTATCAATGGCAAAGTATATGTGGCAATGTGAATGTTATTTACTACGTTGCAATTACTTGATTATTTATTTTTAGCATTAACTATTGAATGACTTATTTCCCACTAAGTGTGCTTGCATGCTCACCCCCAACAATTTATAATTTCAGGTTAAAGAGTTGGATGGCGAGGAGTGGTGATGGGAGACGACGATTTATTTAAGATTAAAGGACCATTTTCAAGCATCTTTATTTAATTTAATTATGGTTATTCTTATGGATAATTACTTGAGGAGTTATTTATGAATTTCTTAATTTTATTTTAAATTGTTTCCGCTGCAATGCTTAACGTGATTTAAATGTAATAGCCGTTGCGTCCCTTACTTTATCGTTGTAAGTTTAAAATTCAATTTTTGGCGCGTTTAAAATTAGTTATTTTAACTACTTTTTGAAAGGTCAATATTTTCAGATTTGGGGCGTGACAGAGTGGTATCAGAGCGGGTTTACGTTCTTGTAGACTTGCAATATTATTATACATTTTAAGTCAAGTATCTTAAAAATATATTTATGAATTCGAAATATTTAAGAAAAAAAAAAGTTATATCGTCCATCACCACCTCACCGATCCAGCTCCTCAAGGTACATGCTATTACATTTTGCTATTTTGATTCACCATGCTAAATTCTCAAGCTATTATGCCACGTCTAATTAATTGTGTTACTACATTTTTGCTATTTCGATTCACCATGTAAAAATCTTCATGCTATTGTGTTACGTTGAAAGTTATGGTCAAAGTTTATGATTCTCAGTTACATTTATATTTATTATTCAAAATTTATGTTTTCAAGATCACATATATAGTGCAACGATTATTTACGCGATATGTGAAAATATAATGTATCCTAGAGCTTTCCTAGGTCATGGATCAGAACCATGCAGAAAACGTGAACCAGGTCAACCATGAGGCTCCAAACTTTCAAAACAATGCCAGCATCGTGGAGCAGTTTCGTCGTTATAAGCCGCCCACCTTCAATGGACGAGACAGGCCTAGCGTCGTTGAGGAATGGTTTCGAGCTCTTGAGCGTATTTTTCGACTTGTTAGATGTACGAATCAACAACGTGTGTCATGTGCTGAATTTCAACTTGTAGAAGATGCTGATCACTGGTGGGAGGGCTACTGGAGAACAAGGCCGGAAGAGGAGCGTGATGCGCTTACGTGGGATACATTCAAAGAGATAGTAATGCAAAAGTATTACCCTGATACTTATCGCGAGCGAATGGAGTCAAGGTTCTTCGAATTTCAACAAGGAAAGCTGACCGTCGAGCAGTACGAAAGGAATTTTTCTCGATTAGCCCGCTTTGCCCCTCACATGGTGGACACCGAACGTAAGAAAGCTCAAAAATTCAAGAAGGGACTGCGACCAGAAATACGTAGCATACTAGCAGGTCACGGAGATATGCCTTTTAGCGATCTAGTTACGAGAGCGGGGGAAATTGCTGCGAGTCAACAACTCGAGAACACCAATCGAGGGCCGACTGAAAATTCTGGAAAAAGGAAATGGGAAGATCAAAATCGAAACGACAATCAAGACAAGCAAGGGAGGTTCGAGAGTAACACCGCACCAAATAATTTTAGCGTTGCTACGGGTACAAATGCTCAAGTTATATCGATCAAGCCGCTTTGTGCAAATTGTGGGAGAAATCATACGGGAGATTGTCTTATGGGCCAAGGGAAGTGTTTTAGATGCAAACAATCGGGTCACACCGCTCGTTATTGCCGCAACGCGAATCAAAGTTCAGCAACAAAAGGATAGTTTCTTAATTTCGAGGACGAAATTTTATTAAGTGAGGTAGAATGTAATACCCAGTAATTTTCTTTACCTTTTTATTTAAAATAAATTTTAAATTAATAGAAATAAAATTCTTATTAGATACACAGTTTAATTATAAATTAATTTCTGTAACTTCCACACTATTAATTTCTAACTCCCACTCCTTTAGTGAGGCAATGAAACTGAAAAGCCTATTTCAGAAACCAACGGTTTAAAAGAATGTGTAACTTTTGCCCTTTTTTTTTTTTATAAATTAATTCGAAATAAAAACCTTATTTATTTCAATGTTAGTTACACATTATATTTTTTTAGTAACCCCCTTGGCAAGGTAACGTCCTTCACATTCAAAGCTCTCTACAAGAATTAAATCCCTTCATCAACCTCATAAAAGCACAGACATTATTTGTCTATAAAATCACAGTAAGTTTGTATTCCTTGCGAAAGCTTTCCTTCTATTCGAAAACCCTTATTTTACTAAAGAATCTGATAAAGCCACCAAATAGGAGGAGGGCCTATTCCACTGCAAGCTGCGGATCATTTTCCCTCACCAAGTATTAACTTCTTTCCCTACTTTTTTTTTATTTATGAATATTTTTCTGCCGTTGTTTAAGACATATATGGCTCAATTTATTTTCTTAAATATTGATGACATTTGCGTACCCAAATTCATTTCATGAACCTAAGTTGTTTGATTCTAAATTTATATTCTTATAAATCCTTTTCTGTTGGTCCAATTAGACAGTAACTTAATTTTCATTTCTTCTCAACTAGATTTTATCCGTAGACATCCTCATCTTTTTCTTGCCAACATATATTAATTTAATATGAGTATGTATTTCACGAGTTATGTTATTATTATCTATTTGATTTGGGGAATTAGGGTTTGATTTACGAATTTCAATGGTCTCAAATCAGCTATCACTATTTTATATTTAGTCCCTTATTATTTTTAACCCTTGCCACTTCGTCTCTAGATTTATAATAAGATTCATCGCCACGCAAGTGTTTCAATTAGTTATTTCTCGAATATTATACTAATTGCACACGATAATTAATGCAAGGCGACGACAATTACGAGGACTAGTTCGTGCAAGGCTTTCACGTATCATTAGTGGCTACTATCTTCTATCGAGGTGGGTTTTAATTGCTTTAATCTCTACAGTGGTTGGTAGAGCTCTATTGCATTTGTCATCCTTTATTTAATGTTTTAGATAAATAATTCAAGTTAATTGTTTGCTATGTGAATTTATTTGGCAAAGTTTATTATTCTATTGGCAAAGTTTGTGGCAAAGTACACTATATATTGGCAAAGTTTGTGGCAAAGTTATCTAATAGCCAGGGGCTCCAGATGGGGTCCGGGATCGACGGGTCTTCGGGTGTAACCCGCCGTGCTCACGTGTGGAACTATCTTAGTCATTATTTGGCTTTGGGAAGGTCCACAAAACATGCGATGGGAAAGTATCAATGGCAAAGTATATGTGGCAATGTGAATGTTATTTACTACGTTGCAATTACTTGATTATTTATTTTTAGCATTAACTATTGAATGACTTATTTCCCACTAAGTGTGCTTGCATGCTCACCCCCAACAATTTATAATTTCAGGTTAAAGAGTTGGATGGCGAGGAGTGGTGATGGGAGACGACGATTTATTTAAGATTAAAGGACCATTTTCAAGCATCTTTATTTAATTTAATTATGGTTATTCTTATGGATAATTACTTGAGGAGTTATTTATGAATTTCTTAATTTTATTTTAAATTGTTTCCGCTGCAATGCTTAACGTGATTTAAATGTAATAGCCGTTGCGTCCCTTACTTTATCGTTGTAAGTTTAAAATTCAATTTTTGGCGCGTTTAAAATTAGTTATTTTAACTACTTTTTGAAAGGTCAATATTTTCAGATTTGGGGCGTGACAGAGTGGTATCAGAGCGGGTTTACGTTCTTGTAGACTTGCAATATTATTATACATTTTAAGTCAAGTATCTTAAAAATATATTTATGAATTCGAAATATTTAAGAAAAAAAAAAGTTATATCGTCCATCACCACCTCACCGATCCAGCTCCTCAAGGTACATGCTATTACATTTTGCTATTTTGATTCACCATGCTAAATTCTCAAGCTATTATGCCACGTCTAATTAATTGTGTTACTACATTTTTGCTATTTCGATTCACCATGTAAAAATCTTCATGCTATTGTGTTACGTTGAAAGTTATGGTCAAAGTTTATGATTCTCAGTTACATTTATATTTATTATTCAAAATTTATGTTTTCAAGATCACATATATAGTGCAACGATTATTTACGCGATATGTGAAAATATAATGTATCCTAGAGCTTTCCTAGGTCATGGATCAGAACCATGCAGAAAACGTGAACCAGGTCAACCATGAGGCTCCAAACTTTCAAAACAATGCCAGCATCGTGGAGCAGTTTCGTCGTTATAAGCCGCCCACCTTCAATGGACGAGACAGGCCTAGCGTCGTTGAGGAATGGTTTCGAGCTCTTGAGCGTATTTTTCGACTTGTTAGATGTACGAATCAACAACGTGTGTCATGTGCTGAATTTCAACTTGTAGAAGATGCTGATCACTGGTGGGAGGGCTACTGGAGAACAAGGCCGGAAGAGGAGCGTGATGCGCTTACGTGGGATACATTCAAAGAGATAGTAATGCAAAAGTATTACCCTGATACTTATCGCGAGCGAATGGAGTCAAGGTTCTTCGAATTTCAACAAGGAAAGCTGACCGTCGAGCAGTACGAAAGGAATTTTTCTCGATTAGCCCGCTTTGCCCCTCACATGGTGGACACCGAACGTAAGAAAGCTCAAAAATTCAAGAAGGGACTGCGACCAGAAATACGTAGCATACTAGCAGGTCACGGAGATATGCCTTTTAGCGATCTAGTTACGAGAGCGGGGGAAATTGCTGCGAGTCAACAACTCGAGAACACCAATCGAGGGCCGACTGAAAATTCTGGAAAAAGGAAATGGGAAGATCAAAATCGAAACGACAATCAAGACAAGCAAGGGAGGTTCGAGAGTAACACCGCACCAAATAATTTTAGCGTTGCTACGGGTACAAATGCTCAAGTTATATCGATCAAGCCGCTTTGTGCAAATCATACGGGAGATTGTCTTATGGGCCAAGGGAAGTGTTTTAGATGCAAACAATCGGGTCACACCGCTCGTTATTGCCGCAACGCGAATCAAAGTTCAGCAACAAAAGGATAGTTTCTTAATTTCGAGGACGAAATTTTATTAAGTGAGGTAGAATGTAATACCCAGTAATTTTCTTTACCTTTTTATTTAAAATAAATTTTAAATTAATAGAAATAAAATTCTTATTAGATACACAGTTTAATTATAAATTAATTTCTGTAACTTCCACACTATTAATTTCTAACTCCCACTCCTTTAGTGAGGCAATGAAACTGAAAAGCCTATTTCAGAAACCAACGGTTTAAAAGAATGTGTAACTTTTGCCTTTTTTTTTTTTATAAATTAATTCGAAATAAAAACCTTATTTATTTCAATGTTAGTTACACATTATATTTTTTTAGTAACCCCCTTGGCAAGGTAACGTCCTTCACATTCAAAGCTCTCTACAAGAATTAAATCCCTTCATCAACCTCATAAAAGCACAGACATTATTTGTCTATAAAATCACAGTAAGTTTGTATTCCTTGCGAAAGCTTTCCTTCTATTCGAAAACCCTTATTTTACTAAAGAATCTGATAAAGCCACCAAATAGGAGGAGGGCCTATTCCACTGCAAGCTGCGGATCATTTTCCCTCACCAAGTATTAACTTCTTTCCCTACTTTTTTTTTATTTATGAATATTTTTCTGCCGTTGTTTAAGACATATATGGCTCAATTTATTTTCTTAAATATTGATGACATTTGCGTACCCAAATTCATTTCATGAACCTAAGTTGTTTGATTCTAAATTTATATTCTTATAAATCCTTTTCTGTTGGTCCAATTAGACAGTAACTTAATTTTCATTTCTTCTCAACTAGATTTTATCCGTAGACATCCTCATCTTTTTCTTGCCAACATATATTAATTTAATATGAGTATGTATTTCACGAGTTATGTTATTATTATCTATTTGATTTGGGGAATTAGGGTTTGATTTACGAATTTCAATGGTCTCAAATCAGCTATCACTATTTTATATTTAGTCCCTTATTATTTTTAACCCTTGCCACTTCGTCTCTAGATTTATAATAAGATTCATCGCCACGCAAGTGTTTCAATTAGTTATTTCTCGAATATTATACTAATCGCACACGATAATTAATGCAAGGCGACGACAATTACGAGGACTAGTTCGTGCAAGGCTTTCACGTATCATTAGTGGCTACTATCTTCTATCGAGGTGGGTTTTAATTGCTTTAATCTCTACAGTGGTTGGTAGAGCTCTATTGCATTTGTCATCCTTTATTTAATGTTTTAGATAAATAATTCGAGTTAATTGTTTGCTATGTGAATTTATTTGGCAAAGTTTATTATTCTATTGGCAAAGTTTGTGGCAAAGTACACTATATATTGGCAAAGTTTGTGGCAAAGTTATCTAATAGCCAGGGGCTCCAGATGGGGTCCGGGATCGACGGGTCTTCGGGTGTAACCCGCCGTGCTCACGTGTGGAACTATCTTAGTCATTATTTGGCTTTGGGAAGGTCCACAAAACATGCGATGGGAAAGTATCAATGGCAAAGTATATGTGGCAATGTGAATGTTATTTACTACGTTTCGATTACTTGATTATTTATTTTCAATATTAAGTATTGAATGACTTATTTCCCACTGAGTGTGCTTGCATGCTCACCCCCAACAATTTATAATTTCAGGTTAAAGAGTTGGATGGCGAGGAGTGGTGATGGGAGACGACGATTTATTTAAGATTAAAGGACCATTTTCAAGCATCTTTATTTAATTTAATTATGGTTATTCTTATGGATAATTGCTTGAGGAGTTATTTATGAATTTCTTAATTTTATTTTAAATTGTTTCCGCTGCAATGCTTAACGTGATTTAAATGTAATAGCCGTTGCGTCCCTTACTTTATCGTTGTAAGTTTAAAATTCAATTTTTGGCGCGTTTAAAATTAGTTATTTTAACTACTTTTTGAAAGGTCAATATTTTCAGATTTGGGGCGTGACACTTTTGGTCCCTGTTAATGTAAATAATTGATATTCATTGAGAAGATTTACAAGGAGTGATTACAATATATACACAAACGAGTTGTAATCTTCCTAAACTATACAGGGAAGGTCAAATGTTTAATGGCATAAATTAAGGGATAGAATATTTGACTAAGTTATACTATTATCCCCCTTCAAGCGAGACGTTGGATGAGGCCCGACGCGAAGCTTGTCCCGAAAAAATTTAAACAGAGGACGATGCAGAGCCTTTGTATAAACATCAGCAACTTGAAGATCAGTAGAGATGAATTTGGTATCGAGGCGACCTGCAGAAACAAGCTCACGGACAAAATGGTAGTCAATATCAATGTGTTTGGCCCTTTTGTGGGCACTTGGATTTTGACTAAGAAATATAGCACTGTTGTTGTCCGAATAGAGCGATGGAGAGGATGGAAGTGTTATCCGAAGTTCCCGAAGAAGGTGAAGAATACAAACAATTTCTGAAGCAGCATTTGCCATAGCCCGATATTCTGACTCACAACTCGAACGAGAGACAGTGGGTTGTTTCTTTGCACTCCAAGAGACAAGATTCCCCCCAAGATAAATGGCATAGCCATAGGTGGACCTCCGAGTTTCCACACAACGAGCCCAATCAGCATCAGAATATGCAACAAGAGATAAGGACGTGCTACGAGTAAAGGAAAGACCGAATGATGGGGTACTCTTGACATAGCGAAGAATCCTCTTCACTGCTTGAAAGTGATCAACAGTGGGACTTTGGAGATGCTGGCTGACAAGATTCACAGCAAATGACAAGTCAGGTCTGGTAATAGTGAGATATTGCAGTGCACCAACCAAGGAGCGATAGAGAGTAGGATCAGAAAAAGGTTGCCTGTTGGTGGAAAGCTGGCAACCCGCCGCCAAAGGTGTGGAGACAGGTTTGGAGTCTTCCAGAGATGCACGTTTGAGGATATCACGGGCGTACTTTGCCTGATTTAGAAAAATCCCAGAAGGGGTATAAGTGACCTCCAGACCCAAGAAATAATTTAGTTTTCCCAGATCCTTGATTGCAAACTCTTGTCGAAGACGTGCCAGAAAAGATGTCAATCCAGATGGAGAGTTCCCTGTAAGAATAAAATCATCGACATACACCAAAAGATATAAAGTGGTAGATCCTTAAATGAAGATGAACAAAGAGGAATCAGTGCGGCTGCAAACGAACCCAACACTTAGAAGAAAGTCACTTAGCCTTTGAAACCAGGCACGAGGAGCCTGCTTAAGGCCATACAACGCTTTTTTGAGGCGACAAACATGAGTTGGGAACTTTGCATCAATAAAACCAGGGGGCTGCTCCATAAACACAGGTTTCGTCAAAATGCCATTTAGGAAAGCAATTTTAACGTCCAACTGATGTAGAGGCCAATTGTGGAGCACTGCAATAGAGAGTACAATCCGAACTGTTGATGCCCGAACCACTGGACTAAAGGTGTGCGAGTAGTCAAACCCCGGAAGTTGAGTAAAACCTTGAGCTACAAGTCTGGCTTTATGTTTATCAATAGATCCATCAACTAAGAACTTCGTTCGAAAAACCCATTTGGACCCCACCACATTTGTGTCAGGAGGCCGAGGAACGAGGTCCCAAGTGTTATTGGAATGAAGAGCAGCAAGCTCCTCATTCATAGCAACAACCCATTTGGGATGTTTAAGAGCTGTTTTAATGCCACGAGGCTCACTAACAGTAACAAGCGCATTAAACAAACCAGTATGAGCATAATAAGTCACATGCTTCGGTTTATAGATACCTGACTTAGCTTGGGTTTGCATTGGATGAGTTGCAGACGGTGCAACAACCGGAGCAGGAGGTGTAACAACAGGAGCAGGTGGTAAAATTGATTCTGGAACAACAACAGGAGAGTTAGATGGAGCATGGTCTGGAGTGGATGGAGAAGTGTCCGTCCCAGGTGTAATGATTGCGAATTAATATACAAGAATTAATTCCCACCCTCTCTAAAAGTTCGGACTTTTAGATGAGACGGAAATTCTTTCATGGTATCAGAGCAAACCGGGCAAAACGACCTGGGTTCGATTCCTGTTGAAAGCACTCCACCCATTTAAATTGTCCACTCGATGGGCCTCCTCCCCAAAAAGGGTAAAAGATGTTATTTCGGCCCACGAGTGAGGGGGAGTGTTAGGAATTAATATACAAGAATTAATTCCCACCCTCTCTACAAGTTCGAACTTTTAGATGAGACGGAATTCTTTCAGTCCCCCTCTCTCCGGCACGGCCGAGCATGATTATCCCCCCCTCACCAACAGCTGAAGTCTCAGGCCATACCTCCCTCCCCTTTCCAACCTTCTGAAAGCCCCTAGACCAGCCAAGAAAGCCAAAATTCCCCCAAGAATTAAGAAAAAGTTGGCCAAAGCAGAGTGGGATACTTTCGCGACATGGCCAACGAAAATGACATTGAATCAGAGGAAAAAATAAGGATGTTTGGGCGCCAGTTGGGACTCAAATGTCCAAAGGAAGGCTCGATCAAAGGCACGACAGGCATAAGCCTGAAGTGTGGATGAAACCTCCAAGTTTTCTTGCATCAGGTGTGTAAACTTTTAATGTGTTTACTCAGCTATAATGTACGAGGTTTGAGTAGTGGAGTAAAAAGAAACAAAGTTCGAGAGTTGATACTGAAAAATAAAACATAAGTCTGTTTAATACAAGAAACAAAAATAGAAAACCTTGCCAATCATTTATTTCGTTTGCTAGACACTACTAAATTGCAGGAGCACTCACACGATTCTTGGAAGTGGAGACTGTCCAAATATGGCATATACACGGCCAAATCAACATATGAAGGACAAGGAACCCCTGCCCCGACTCAAGTTCTCCAAAATGATACTCGAGATTCCCTTAGAAGAATCTGGAATAGCCTAACTCCATCCAAATTTTTCGGGTTAGCATGGAAGCTTATTAGAGAAAGGTTGGCTACACAGACCTTGGCGACGGCGATGATATTTTTTGTGTTCTATGCGGCCAAGAAGAGGAGACCATTCAACATCTCTTCTTCACTTGCGGATTCTCAGGTAAACCATGGAGCCTCTACTGTGCCTGGTTCAGCATCAACTCGGCCCTTCAATCCAGACCGGCGACACATCTCCTCCAATTTTGTGGGCTGCTTGGAGTCAAACGAAAGACTCCCATCCTGGAGTGTATGGAGTACGATAGTTTGGTTCATTTGGAAAGCCCGAAATGGAAAAGCCTTTGCGAATGAAGAACCCAAACCGGAGAAGATCTTTGACGAATTTCGAACCATGGCATGGAACATATTCTCCCAGCACAGTACTTGCCCAGCCTCCACAACCTTTAACGACCGGTGTGCAATGCATAGATTAGTGTGTATGTAATTCATAAACCAAGCGAGTTGGTGTATTCTCTTTTGCATTACTTCTTTACCCTGTAACTCCTGAGTGTTTCACTCCTTTGAGTACGTACTTCTGGTACTCCAATAATATAATTCTTTTTTCTTAAAAAAAAATTAAAAAATACAACCTTAGAAAAAAAAGAAAAAAGGGATAGAAGCTAATTTAGTCTCATAACTTTCTACTTTCTTTTGAAATGGTTTAGAAAAAGTTAAATGTATTCATTTAATCTCCTTTTTTTACAATTTATTCTGTTTTGATCCAAAAAAGTTAAATGTAATTGCGAAAAAATGAGACTAAATTGGTACATTTAACTTTTTGGGATCAAAACATAACAAATTGTAAAAAAAAATTAGACTAAACTGGTACACTTAACTTTTTTGGAACCAAAACAGAACAAATTGCAAAACAAGGGGACTAATACATTTAACTTATTTGAAACCATTTCAGAAAAGATTGAAAGTTATAAAACTAAATCGACTTTTATCCCGAAAGCTTATAATTGCCTCAAATTCTGAAATCACAAACCTGATCAAATCAGAATGAGAGGGCATGCATGTTAGGGTGTGTTTGCAAACTATTGTGTTTGATTCAAAGTGATTAAAATTGATTCTTGTAATAAAATTGAAAGTTGATAGTGTTTTAAAATTAAGCACTTTAAATCAATTGTGTATATGTTGTGGTGTTTACAAAACAAACCACTTTTTTATAAATTTACAAAAACACCCTTATTACATTTGGATAGGTGATAGGTAAAGATGAAATATTATTTAAATTATGAGGGCAAAATTGTAAATTTGATTATTATAATGATGATAATCACATAGAAGCTATTAGAAGTGGGTGGAGGAGTGCTTCACCAAAATCACTTTTAACAAATTAATTTAATCACTTGGTTGTGTTTGCAAACACTCCAAAAGTGATTCTATTTGAAATAAAAGTGCTTTTAAGCACCTTCTAGTGTTTGAAAACACCCACTTAGTCCTATGTTGACTTGTATAAAGAACAATTTCAACCTAGTTGTCTTTATTGCTGGCATGATCTGGCCAGGGGCCCACATATATGATAAATCGGTCAAAAATTATAAATTTAAAGTATTACAAAAAACTGCAAAAGTATTAAATTTTCATACAAACTTATTGTATAGCATGGTTTCATGTAAAACCTTTTCAATAAATTAAATCTTAAAACCATATTTCTTCATTTTTTAATCATTTATGAATTTTAAATCATCTCGATCGAACTTTATGCAGCCTAGTCAGTTTCTGAAGTGACTTTTTACAACCCGAAATGGCCAAACTTGTGGTTAAGAGGTTCTGAATTCTTAATTAATTAATTAATCAATATATGTATTAACTATAGGGATTAATTTGAATAAAAAATCAATTGCAATTCATTAAACTAGTGACTACCAGCCAAAATTTTAAGGAGTAGGTGTTGAAAAGAACATTAATTTGTCTCTTGCACTGTTGCACATATTGGACTTTATTAATAATTAATATTAGGTATTGTTGTCTTATATACACTTGTTTCTATACTGAGTTGACCGGTTGACGTGGTAAACGGTTGATCCGTGATTGATCCTTGATTTTTTTTTCATTTTTTTTTAACAGGTAACACAGTTTTTAATGAAAATTGTAAATTATTATAATTAAAAAGTGAAACACAATATTAATGAAAATGGTAAGTTATTATAACTCAATATATTTAATGAACACAATATATATAGTTAAAAGATGCAATATAACATTATCAAAAAGTGTAAGTTAATATAACTAAAAATATTATTAAAAAGTTAATAAAAAACGATTGAGTCAACGGTTAACTGTTGACCGGTCAACCGTTGACCTGTCTCGACCCTACACAAACACAAAGACTGACCCTTAATATTACTGACGTATTTGGGGCGGTGACCCTTGACTTCGAATTAAGTTGTTTTATTTTAATTTAAACAAAATAAGCATATTTTTCAGGCAAATATAATAATTTGAATTGGTAAAAAGTTATAAGTTGAAGTAGATTCTTGAATTCATCTTTGTCCTCATAGTCTCTCTTTAAGTCTCAGCCAAGATTTGCAGAGTTTCACTAACTGCAATTAATGGCATCCGATGATCCTAAATATGCCCAGAAATACCACTACCAAAATGCAAGTCTCTCTCTCTCTCATAACTTGACTATTGTTGAATTTTAATTCCAAAAAAGTTCATTTTTTTTTATATCATCTGTAATTTCGTTCATTTTTTCGATTTAATCTCAATATTAAACAAATTGTCCAATTTTGCCCAAAAATTGCCGGAAAGTAGAAAACAATGTCGTTTTATGTCACGTGAATGTTCAATTTTGATCTCCTAACTTGTCTACTGTCCAAAATTGTTCCCATAAAACGATGTTGTCTTCAATTTTAAAGCGATTTTTGTTTACTTTTAAGACTAAATCGAAAATGTGAACTATTTTCAAACTGAAATTGGACAAAAACTTGCTCAACATCAGCAATTCCACGACTTTATGCATCTTCCAAGAATAAAAAGTTTGATTTTATTATTTTATTTAATATCTTCAACGGTTTGCCGGCCTCTGCAATTTTCGTTGCTATTCCCCCTTTTTCACATTTAATTAAATGTTTGCAAATAAATTATAGGTGGACGAGCGATCAGCACAAGAGAAGGCGATAGACGATTGGCTTCCGATCACTGCATCAAGAACAGGAAATTGGTGGTTCTCGGCTTTTCACAATGTCACGGCGGTCGTTGGAGCCGGAGTTTTAGGCCTCCCTTATGCTATGGCTCAACTTGGATGGTAAAATTCTTCAACGAGGATGATAATGAGAATCATTGAATAGTAACGAGAACCATGATTATATTGTTAGTGTTAATTATGCTCTAATATTCTTGAAATATGGAAAATTAAAAAATTATGATTGATGAAAAGTGGAATGACTTAAGAGAAATTATTATAGACGTAGATTGTTAATTTAAATGTTTTTATGTATGATTAAATTATTTTAAATCCGTTACCCTGTATGAAATATGGTAAAAATCAATTGATCATCTTTTATTCTCATTAACAATCGCAATTGTTCATTTTTCAAAAGTGGTCCCACAAGAATTAATATTCCCAACAGTATAAAATGAATTTCGGTGAAATCAGTTTTGCAATTAAAATACACACACGAAAGCCCATTTTGAATATGTACCAAATGTGCTTTGTAAAATTTCTTTTGGGACGAGTTTTGCAAAAAAACCCTTTTGACAATTGTTCGTATTGCCAGGGGACCAGGAATAACAGCATTGGTCCTATCGTGGATCGTTACTCTATACTCGTTATGGCAAATGGTGGAGATGCACGAAATCGTGCCTGGTAAACGTTTCGATAGATACCATGAGCTGGGACAGCACGCTTTTGGTGATAAGCTCGGGTTGTGGATCGTTGTGCCTCAGCAGCTAATCGTTGAAGTCGGGGTGGACATTATTTACATGATCACAGGAGGCCAATCCCTCCAGAAATTCCACAATTTGGTTTGTAAAGAATGCAAGCATATCAAACTCACCTACTTTATCATGATCTTTGCTTCTGTCCATTTTGTACTCTCCCAACTTCCCACATTGAACTCAATCTCCGGTGTCTCTCTTGCAGCTGCAGTTATGTCTTTGAGGTACTAATTAAATTTTAATTTGGTACGTTTAGGCCGATAATCTTTAATTTTCGCACATTTAGGTCATATTGAGGTGTTTCGGGCTTCCAAATTTAGTCCATGGTATTTTAATTTTGACATATTTAGACACAACATGAAAATTGATTTTTAGTGACAAAATCTTCTCGATAGTGCTTCTCTAGATAAATGTGTTGATTGAGTGGAAATTGAGAATTAATGATAAAATCTGTCGCCAATTTCTGTCATTAAAGATTTTTAACTGGAGAAATGACGAGATTTATGTCATTAAAAGTCAATTTTCTTGTAGTATTGAGGTGTTTCGGGCTTATATGATGTCTAATTAAAAAAGTTCCAATTTGTTTTATAACTAATTTGATTGTTATGTTTTCTTTTGCTAAGTTAGTAATTGTCCTCTGTTTGTCCTCTGTTTTTCCTCTGTTTTCCTCTGTTTGTCCTCTGTTTACCTCCGCAGCTACTCTACAATTGCGTGGGGTGCTTCACTAGAAAAGGGAGTGCAACCCGACGTGCAATACGGGTACAAATCAACGACCACAGCTGGTACAGTTTTCGATTTCTTTAGTGCGTTGGGAACGATTGTTTTCGCCTACGGTGGTCACAATGTGGTTATGGAAATTCAAGCGACGATGCCTTCACCAGCGGAGAACCCTTCAAAGAGACCTATGTGGAGAGGTGTAGTCATTGCGTATATAGTCATCGCAGTGTGTTACCTCCCCGTTGCTCTTGTCGGATACTTGATGTTTGGCAACGGGGTCGAAGAAAACATTCTCATTTCTCTGCGCAAGCCCGTATGGCTCATTGCCATGGCTAACATCTTCGTTGTCATTCATCTCATTGGAAGCTATCAGGTATAGACACTTGTCTATTTGCATCCGCAAAATTGAAAGATATAAACGAGAAAGTTAATATTAAAATTCGTCCTGTAACTTAAGTTGTGTCTAATTTTAGTCCTGTATAATTTTGGTGTCAATTTTAAATTTGCAAGTGTTTACGCAAAATTGTTGTCGATTGATTGTACGATTATACGCAACGAGTAAATGCAGATATATGCAATGCCAGTTTTCGACATGATGGAATCTGTGCTTGTGAAGAAGCTCAAGTACAAGCCAAGTTGGTATTTGCGCTTTATTACAAGGACCACTTATGTTGGTATATCCTCTTCATCTTTAAGCCTCCAATTAATCTTTATTGCAACTACGTTTTAATTACAAGTTTGTGTATACTTTTCTGTTTCAGCTTTTACAAGTTTGTGTATACTTTTCTGTTTCAGCTTTTACAATGTTTATTGCCATCACCTTCCCTTTCTTTAATGGGCTTCTTGCATTTTTTGGAGGATTTGCTTTTGCGCCAACCACATACTTTGTAAGTAAAAAAATATCGTTCAGTTAAAGTTGGTGTCACATTTTACTTCTGCAATCGGTTGCACAATGCAACTAGTGTGTAGAAGACTGCCTCATTTTAAAATTGAATTTCGTTTTATATTTTGAAGTTTTGATTGGTCCAACATGTAATTTAAAAACTCCTAGTTCCATATATATGTTATTTTGTTTATTTTTGCATATATAAGTTCTAAGTAAATATCAATATCTTTGCAGCTCCCCTGTATCATATGGCTTACTATATGTAAACCAAAGAAGTTCGGCTTATCGTGGTTCGCCAATTGGGTATGTTAATTCAACTTACTGATTACTCCCTCCGTTTCAAAAAGTTGGTCGTTTTTTTGTCTTAAATCTTGTTTTAAAAAGTTTCTTTTGTGGCATATTTCCAGATTTGCATAATTTTTGGAGTTATTTTGATGATCGTGGGACCCATCGGAGGGCTAAGGCAGATTATACTCAAAGCAAAAACCTATGAGTTCTATACTTAGTTCATAAGAATAGATAATTTGTACAAAAATGGTGAGTTAGGCTTCTAAAAATTGTTTAAAAACTATATGTGAAATGAAATGCATATGATCACATTCATTTGCAGAATGATTCTTTCTATAATTTCGTATTAACTTCATTTCTTATATACCTAAATTTAATATTTTTTGTTACATTTACATCTCTAAAAAATTATATTTTACGAGCTGGATAATCGTGCAAGGTTGAAGCAAAGAAAAAACTATCAAACCATGTGGCCTCCAGCCTGGCATACCGACCATTAACTAATTTAATCATGGATTGTATTAAAATATTTATAAACAATTAACGTTTACTTTTGGAATATTTTGAAATTATTTTTTGTTTAAAAAAAATATTGAGGTAATAATTTTTTTTCCACAAGATTCTTTTCTGACCGTCTATCAACTAATATAACTTACGCATGTATTTGTATGAGTAGTCATGTATTTTAAATAACAAGTGAAATAAAATATAAATATACATATATATAAAAATATTAAATTTTAATTTTAAAAAAAAAAGTCCAAATCAAGTTCGAATTGTAAAAAGAAGGTGCGCAGGTTCAAAAACGCCACATCTCATACAAGAAAAAGAAATACACGAGTGTTTACAATCAGTCTATCATATGTACAACAATGACATTAAAAAAAGAAAATTTACGCGAAATCGAGTTCACACAAATGACACTCTTCAGTTAAATATAGTATTAGCTCGTGTAATGAATAATATTATATAAATAAATCTTCTAGTTAATATATATAATTTGCCTCTGCTCGCTAGCTTGCTCATGAATAGAAATGGTATGTTTTAGCTTGGTCTATTATCACTTTAAGTCCTCCAATGGCGGCAACAATCATCAATAGAACACCAACTACTATGCATATCTGATTCATCAACATTTTCACATGCCCAAATCAAAAAATTTGTTACTTAATGCATATATATATAGGAGGGAAAATACATGTGATCAGATCACCTATTCCAATTTTATCGTTCCACAGGAATACCAGTGGAACACGAAATATGGAACAGGGAATCGAACCGGGGAAAATATTAAAATATGAAAGAAATTTCGCACTTACCCAATTAATGAACCAAGAACGGCTCCATTTCTTTGGTTTCTTGATTATAAGCCAAATGATACAAGGAAGCTGGATAAAATTATCAATATTTTAATTATCCGTACATTTGTTAAAACCAAAAACATTTTGTGAAATCATCTCATATTGATATATATTAGTGTTTTTAATTTTTTAAATATTCCATATATTATTAATATTACATTTTACTAACCATAATTAACACTGGGAAATATGCTTAGTAAAGTATTATTTTCAAAATGTAAAAGTATTAACCATAACACTTGAATTAAAGTTGCTTACAAAATATGTGGTTGGCGCGAATGCAAATCCTCCAAAGAATCCAAGAAGCCCATTGAAGAAAGGGAACGTAATGGCAACAAACATTGTAAAAGCTGAACTCAAACATGAAATAGAAACATAATTAATTAGAGTATTAATTTCGGCAGATCACTATACATATTAATTGATATTAGATGTGGTATAATCCAATTTCTTTTTCTAAATTAATTTTTGAAGACTTAATTTTAAGCGTATCCAGATTCCGGGGGATATAAGTCAATTTAGTCCCATAACTTTCAGCCTTTTCTAAAATGGTCCCAAAAAAGTTAAATGTTCCAATTTAGTCTCTCTCTCTTTTTTTTTTTTTGCAATTTGTTCTGTTTTGGTCCCAAAAAAGTTAAATGTACCAATTTAGTCTCATTTTTTGCAATTTGTTCTATTTTGATCCCAAAAAAGTAACGAATTACAAAATAGAACGAATTACAAAATAATTGGACTAAATTTGTACATTTAACTTTTTTGGGACCAAAATAGACCAAATTGCACTAAATTGATACATTTAACTTTTTGGGATCATTTAAAAAAAATAGAAAATTATGGGACTAAATTGGCTTCTATCTCAGATTCTAGGTTATATTATCATTTGGTGGGTTCGTGAGTTGACACAATTTCAAAGTGTTTTTTTTAATCAATTTTTTTATAAATTCTGGATTAAAAAAATCAAGAATTTCTATGTACTTACCCACATACGTATTCCGTGCAATAAAGCGTAAATACCAACTTGGTTTGAACCTTAATTTTTTCACAAGAACTGCTTCAACCATGTCATAAACCGGCATTGCATAGATCTGCACTATAAAAACAAAGGTAATCAATTAAGTATTGTTTTATATATTGTGAGGGTTAAGTTTATAAAGAATTTTTCAGGTGTGAAAGTTATTGTAAAACGTCCCAAAAAAAAAGTGTGAAAGTTATTAATGTGGGACGAAGGGAGTAAGATTTAAGGTCACCTGATAGCTCCCGACAAAATGAATGGCAACAAAGATGTTAGCCATAGCGATGAGCCAAGGAGGCTTGTTTAGCCAGCTGAGAATGTCTTCTTCTACCGAGTTGCCAAAGATCCAGTATGCAATAAGACCAACAGGGAAATAGCAAAGGGCTACAATTATATAAGCACCAATGACTCCTCTCCACATAGGCACCTTTGAAGGCTTGTGTGGTGTGGAAGGCATTGTTGATTGAATCTCCAACACGACGTTGTGCCCTGAATACGCAAACGCAATGCTTCCCATTGCGTTGAGGAAGTTAAAAACCGTATCAGATGTATTCTTTGAATTATAGCCATAATCAACGTCATGTTGCGTGCCTCGGTTGGCCAGTGAAGCTCCCCACGCTATTGTAGTGTAACTTCAAAATAGAATAACGACGTGTAATGTTAGACGAATCCAGAATAAAATATGAAAAATAGCTTCTTCTTTTTTTTGTTCTTTAAACTGTCTCTATTTTGATTTTAGTCATGTCGACTTTCACGAAAGAGAAAATTCAATTCTAGCCCTGTAACTTAGGCGAGCCCAACTTTAGTAGTCCTGCAATTTTGCCTTTTTTTCAATTTTAGTCGTGAAGGTATTAATTTAGTTCAAAGTTACAGGACTAAAATTGATATTATCGCTTCACGAATTGAAAATAGTTATGTTACTTCAACTCTTCTGGTTGTAGGAAGTCAAACATCCGGTTGACACTGATGAGGTTGAGTCTAATTTGTCAACCGAATGTTCCACCTCTTACAACTGGTTATCCGACTAAAATGTTAAAAACTGAAGTTAAAAGACTATTATAAATTCATGAAAGTGAATAGGATTGAAATTAGATATTGGTAACTATTAGTACTAAAAAAAACAATTTTCCTTTTATCAAATTACAAATTTCAAAGTAGAAATTGTATATATAGGGTAAACATTTTTACCCCTAAACTGGCATCAATTTTGATTTTAGTACAATTTCTACTTTGAAATCCATCCTTTGATTAAAGGTCTAAAAAGTTGAATTTTGTCAATCTGTTTTAGCCGGTAAAGGAATTATTCTCAAAGTCGAAAATGTTAGCGGACTAAAATCAAAATTATTGAAAGTTACAGGACTAAAAATGTTATGATCAATACCTCAACGACATGACTGCTGCTGCTAGAGACACGGCGGAGATAGAGTGGATGTTTGGAAGTTGAGAGAGTAGAAAGTGGGGAGAGGCAAAAATCATGATAAAATAAGTTAGCTTGATTTTCTTGCAATCTTTGCAGACGATTTTGTGGAATTTGTGGAGGGATTTCCCCCCGACGATCATGTAAACAATGTCGACTCCAATTTCGACGATAAGCTGTTGAGGCACAACAATCCACAAGCGAAGCTTTTCACCGAAAGCATACTGTCCTAACTCATGGTATCTGTCGAAACGCTTCCCCGGAACCATTTCGTGCATCTCTACCATTTGCCATAGAGTGTAGAGAGTTATGATCCAAGACATTACGAGCACTGTTATCCCCGGACCCCTAACAATATGAACATAAAATTAACGCGATGTATATATATAATACTTCCTTCGTCCCTCCAAAAGTTGTCCATTTGTTTTTTTGCAGAGAGGGTTGTTGAAGCAGAGGGACCTAAAATGACAAAATTGATAACTTTCGAAGGGACGGAGGGAGTATGATTCGATGCGCTTTTGGAAGTTATTACCATCCTAATTTAGAGAGTGCATAAGGGAAACTGAGGACTCCAGCTCCAACCATAGCAGTAACATTATGAAATGTTGAATACCACCACTTTGCACTTCTTGCAGGATTTATTGGAAGCCAATTATCTATTGCCTCCTCTTCTGCCGACTTTTCATCTTCCTATATGAGCAAAATATTGAAAAATATATTTAATTAACGCTTTTAACTGAATTAAATTTATAGAGTGTGTATATATTCTACATCGTTCGGCTAAAAAGAGTAATTGAAGAGCTCGTTTCAATTGAATATAATTAAACGACATTTCCTTGTGGATGGCAGAGAAAGGACATTTATTATTGTGTGCCTCAATGACACTCTCTATATAGTTAAGCCTGTTTGATAGATATGTTGAGATATTTATGATCATCAGACTTGAATATTTCAATTGACAAATATTGAATTGCAAATAATATGTAAATAGTTGAATATATTTTTACATGTTGTATAGATCTGATTAAACATCTATCTTGAGGATTACACTGAGAATTTGGGTCTAATTGGATAACATAACAAAAGTATACATTCAAATAACAAGAAAAGTTAAAAGAGATCGTTGACTTCTTCCACCTTACAAAATAATTACTTCTAGGCAAACATTAAAATTCTCAAGCATCATCGATCATACAACAATGATTCTCAAACTATATATATATATTTTTTTTGACGGAAAAAAGGACTTGTTATTGTTATTAAGAGAGTACCATGGTACTCGAAGATCTGAAGTTACATCTTTTGAGTTAAACAATGAGACCAATGTAGAGATAGATAGACTTACAATTTGAGAATCGTAGATCTTCTTGTCATGATCAAAAGTAAATAATCTAGTTCCCATCTTTGGTTAATTACCAGATGTCCAAATTAAAATTAATAGAAGGAAATTTTTGAGGAAGAACAATAAGTACGTGCAGGAAAAGTTAAATGTATATCTATTTAAGCATAAGATTTGAAATAAAGTATTAATTACACAAGAAAATCCGGGAAAGTGATTGAAGAGATACATTTCATTTTATTTATTAGTTAGTAGTTGAACATAATTAAGAACTAATACATATATAATTCTTAATCGAATTCTCTTATGACGTTCCATTATGAAGTCTCCTAGAAATTTCGGAGAATTTCTCTCTTTTATTCTAATTAATTAACATCGTAATAAAGGCCTGACATACATGTACATTTTTTTTAAAATTTCGGTATCCAGTTCAAAAACCGACTAATTCGAAGGATCAATCTTATTGTTCACTAACGTAAATTCCGTTTCAAGGCAGAGTTAAACTTTGTATAAACTGCACCGTCAGGAACATACATTTACATTTATATTGATGTGATCATTTAATATATTACATTTTTGTTACACGAATATACTTGTCTAAACTTGATTATGCATTTTTATATTCAGGCTTTTACTGGGAAATTGTGTATATATAAGTGAAACGAAGGAATCAAACTAAATTTATAAACGCGGATTTTGTCAACTCTTTCAAAAGTCAGTAATACAGATATGTCTGCATCGTGCATTGACCCAGAGTTGTATTATATTTGTTTTTATATTAATAAAATTTTTAAATAGAAAACGAAACATGAGGACTAAATTAATATTTTATTCTTATGAATGAATATGAAGTCAACGTCTTTGGCCGAGTCACTCACATCTCTATAAGTTGTTGTATAAAAAAATTATTTGACGGTTTCTTGTAACGTTTAAAGAAAAGAACCCTTCAAAGCTGGGGCGAAACAAGGATTCGAGGTGATGGGAGAAAATAATATTACAATTTGACACAAACATATTTTCTATAAATTAAATGGTAAAATGAGAAATTTAACCTGAGACGATGTTGACGGTCAATATTACAATTTGATACAAACATATTTTCTATAAATGGTAAAATGAGACACTTAACTTGAGACGAGACGATGTTGACGGTCAATATTGTATTCGTCTACATCAACATGGAATGAGACAGTATTAATATCAACAAACACGTACAATAAAGACCAATCTCACTTGAGCCTGCTAATAATTAATGGGCCAATATATCTCACTTGAGCCTGCTAATAATTAATGGGCCAATCTCACTTGAGCCTGCTAATAATTAATGGGCCAATCTCACTTAGGCCTAATTAATTGGACTTGTGTCCTGAAATTTTGAAATATATAAATGGGCCATATTTATGTTGAATAGGCCACATTAATATTGATTGGAATGTGGTTGGACCGGATAATATCATAGATTAATTTATTTAATAATAGTTGAGGTATTATAAAGATTATTACATAATTTAGAAAATTCTATGGGAATAATTTTTTAGGTCTACCTTTAAGGAGGAGGGAAAAAAATTTCATTTTTGGTCCTATAAGAATGAGGTCAAATCGCTTTCGATTCTTTGGGATTATATTTTGTTTAGTCAATTAAGTTACCACGTTTTTTAATTTAGTGCACAAGATTGTCACTTTTTGAATTTAGTCCATTATAGATTTTATATTAATTTGAATTCTTACTTTTTTAATTTAATTATTTTGCCAATTTATTAAATAGGAAAGAATTGGGGGGTGTATAGTAATAAAAATGGTTTTTAAATTTTAGTGTGATGTGTTTAACATTTGAGGTGTGTATAACATTTTATGGGGTGTGTTTTAAAAAATGACCTGTGAAACCTACTATAGCAGGTAACTGGATCAAAATCTGAATAAATCGAAATTTAATGGACTAGATTCAAAAAGTGGTAATCTGGTGGACTAAATTAAAAAATGTGGTAACTTAATGGACTAAAAAAAATATAATCCTCAATTCTTTTGTATATACTTTTAGTTCTGTAAGAATTTTCCGTTGGTTTTAAAGGATGAATTGCGTGAAATTTACGCGACCGTAAAATATTGTGATTTTGGTCCCGTAAGAATGAGGTCCACTTTTAGTCATTTTTCATAAATTTTAAGTCTCATAGTAAATTTTCATATGTTTTAATAAATGAAAATTGCGTGAAAGTCATGCCAGCGTTAAAACACATCCCTCATGCATTAATTATTAAATGGGAGAATTAGCTAGCTAGTAGACATGGGCAACCGTGAAAAATCGTCGGTTACGGTTTTTCGAAAATCGGAATCGAAATCGAACCAGCAAACCGCCGGTTTACCGATCTTTTTTCTTTTAATTTTCTCCGTTTTCGCTCGTTTTTTGTTCGTTTAAACTCTTTTTTTTTAGAAAATATATTATTAGAATTTAATAAAAATTTTATAACTTAAATTAATACATAAAAAATAGAAGAATTGTGTATTAAAAAAAACCGGCAAATTACCGGCCATACCGACATTTTTCGTTTACGATTCAAAACCGAATCGTAACCGACGGTTTGCCAGTTAAAAGCCGCCCATGTCTATTAGCTAGTTCATGACTTATTTAATTATATCCTTGGTAAGAAATAAGTCTTAGGTGACTTAGTCTTAGCTTATCAGATGAGTCTTTGGTCAGCTTGTGCTTTACATAACAAGTTGTCTGATACATAATGACCTTCTAGTTTTCAAGTCTTTTAGCTTTTCAATGTTCCCGTTGAGTTCCCCCTCAAAACTTGTTACCTATAAACTGATTATATATATACTAAACTTATTCTATGGAGCAATCTTTTGTATTTCACACAAAGGTTTCTCTCTACATATATACATATTTTGTGTGACAAATTAATTATTGATTCACCTTTTATGTATATGTTCTGATAAATTTGGTATTCATTGAATTCTAAATAATATATTTCGTTTACTGCTATCATCTTGGCCTCCAAAATACTAAACAAGATTAAAACATATTTAAAAATAAAGTAAAAAATGTAAATAAAATTAAAAAAGTTTAGCTCTCATAAAAAAGACAGATGAAGAATACATGCATTATTGAGTGTCAAGAGAACTAGCTAGCTAGCTAGCTGACGACTTATTACATAAAATGCGGAAATTAATTAAGAATACAAATGAGCTGAAAGAATTCCGTCTCATCTAAAATTACAAACATATAGAGAGGTAGGCTAGTTGTTATTGGTCCAGAACTGTCCCTGAAGATATTTGACGACGTTAGCATCAACTCGGAACGCTTTTGTCAGAACGTCGCTGGAAATCGCAGGATTCGATCCGAATACTGCGTTTGCTACTGTGATAACTCCTGGATTTTGGCTGCTTAGCCCTGCAAAGGCGACGGCGTTGGTCTTTCCGGTGTTAAACTGAAAATGAATGAGTCCTTCTGGAAACACAAACACATCTCCCGGATACAGTGTCTTCGTGAAGAGCTTGTTCTTCTGGTCGGGGTTTGCAGGATTGGAAGTCACGAATCCCACGTAAAGAGTGCCTTCAACGACCACGAGAATTTCAGTTGCACGAGGGTGTGTGTGAGGGGGGTTGAGGCCGTATGGTGCGTAGTCTATTCGCACTAAAGAGACGCCCAGAGTGTTGAGCCCTGGTAGTTGATTAACATTGACGGGAGTTACTTTAGATCCGAGAGGGTTTGATGTATTTCCGGGGTTGTTGAGGCCTGCAAAGAAGAAATCGTCTGCTGTCACCGTCTTTGGATCCTTGCAGATCTTCCCGTTCACGAAAACTGCAGCATTGGAATCGTTAACTGCCACGCAAAAGTCCTGAAGTGGGCTAGGATCGGAGGCATGAGAAAACGTGGAATATGAAAGTAAAGTGAGGTATATAAGCAGGCTGCAGGGAATAATTGTGAGTGCCATATTTTTAGTTTGCTGAGATTAGAGATATTGTTGAGTTGCAAATAGTTGTAAGGTATTACGCCTATTTATACACGATGGAGGATTAGTATGCGGAATGAGTCGATTAAGACTTGGCTCGTTACTTGTACATGTTGCTAATCTCCACCAGTACTAAGTCTTAATCATATCAAGAATTGTTCTTAACCTGCTCTGATGTCAAAGACTATATTTTTCTCATTTCCCAGCGTCCATAAAACTTGACATTTTCAAGATCATTTCACAGAAACGGTCAATTAAGTTGTTATTTATTAATTTACTATCATCTTCAATCTTCAAATTAATTAAGAAAACATTAATTATTATTATTATTATATCAGGGTGTTTCGATAGGGGTTGTTTAGAAATTAATATTAATTAATTGCCATGAAACAAGACTCGTTCAAAGCACTAAGCTAAACTAATGAGTACCAGGGATACTCAATAGAACGGGAAGTTCAAAGTGAGAGTTACATAGAATAACCCAGACTCTAACACTTAATTAAAGTTTCTTACAATATAGTTTAGGAGTACAGCACCAATCTTGAAAAGAAAAGAAGTTGACGTCAAAGTGAGATAAATACGCGATGTGGCACCTTCAAATCTACAAGAGGACAAAAAATTGTGACTTAAATGATCAAAATTGAAAAAGTAAAAAGATACGGAACCTTTTATAGGACCATTTCTGAATTAATCTGATACGTATTGCAATTTTGTCTACTATCACATAACCAAGACAGTAGTTAAGCCAGAATTGAACCGATGAATCCCTCCCTAAAATCAATCGAGAATCACATATGGACATAACCCCGCTCAATCAACGAGCCAATAAAAAAGGATTTATTGGACCCTATCCAGTCTCAGCACTACAAGAATTATGGCCCAATAATTTGATGAATTGTTAAATTTAGGTTTGATTTGAATAGATTTTTGTGTTGTGTTTGTACTTTGAATTTTATATATTGATGCATGTTAACTATAAACAAATTTTTGTTTGTCTTGTGTAAGATCAACAAAGTTTCTGATTTTTCGGGAAATAATTTTTTTACGTCCCATAACTTTACAACTTTTTCAAAAACGTCCCAAAAAAGTTAAATTTTCCAATTACGTCCCAAATTTTAGCTAACTTTTTCAATTACGTCCCAAAGTCGCCGGAAACATCAAAACGACGTCGTATTACGTCATGGTTACGACGTCGTTTTGATTTTCCGACGACTTTGGGACGTAATTGAAAAAGTTAGCTAAAATTTGGGACGTAATTGGAAAACTTAACTTTTTTGGGACGTTTTTGAAAAAATAGAATAGTTATGGACCTAAAAATATATTTTATTGAAATTGTTTGATTAATTGATTGTATATGTTTATATACTTTTTTTTTACATTTATATACTTGATATTTATATACTTTTTTTTAAAATTTTCTTTGTAATGCAAATCTAAACAAATAAATTTACTTATATTTTATTATCGGTATATCCTCGTCGCCATAAAGGTATATAATCGATATATATATATATATATATATATATATATTATTTATATAAATAAATTAGTAATTATAGTTTTTGGATAATATTAAATAGTATGTTATCACGTTTATTTATTTTATAATAATTTTAGCCTTTATTTCATTCAATTTTAGAACATAAAATTATACTGAATAGAATTACATGATATTTTGTTAACATATTATATTTATAGTCATTAATATTAGCATAATTCCTTAGGGTAATTATTAATATTTTTTAAATTTAAATTTAAATCAATTCACATTTCTTAATTAATATGGATATATGAAATTTTATTATCTATTTATTTATTTATTATTACTCATTATTTTTAAAATAAATAATTTTAATATTAATTTATCTTATACAATTAAAAAAATTTAGCCTTTATTTCGTTCAATTTTAGAATATAAAATTATACTGAATAGAATTACATGATATTTTGTTAAATATTATATTTATGGTCATTAATATTAGCATAATTTCTTATGGTAATTATTATTTTTTATATTTAATTTTTAAAATTTTTTAAAGTTAAATCGATTAATAATTCTAAAGTTCAATCGATTCATAATTTTTAATTAATACGGAGCATATGACATTTTATTATCAATCTATTTATTTATTTATTTATTATTATTAATTATTTTTAAAGTAGATGATTATAATTTTAATATTAATTTATCTTATACAATTCAAAATTTTAATATTAGTGTACATTTTAATATATTATATGTGTATATAATAATTCAATGAAATATTATACTGAATATATAATATTGTTATGTTTATTATTGTTAAAATTTTATTAGTTACATATTTTTTTAATTTTTCCAAAAATGTCCCAAAAAAGTTAAGTTTTCTAATTACGTCCCAAATTTTAGCTAACTTTTTCAATTACGTCCCAAAGTCGTCGGAAAATCAAAACGACGTCGTAACCATGACGTAATACGACGTCGTTTTGATGTTTCCGGCGACTTTGGGACGTAATTGAAAAAGTTAGCTAAAATTTGGGACGTAATTGGAAAACTTAACTTTTTTGGGACGTTTTTGAAAAAGTTGTAAAGTTATGGGACGTAAAAAAATTATTTCCCTGATTTTTCTTTAAATGTTCTAGGAGGGTGACTCTTAAAAAAAAATGGTTTGTATATATATACACATAGAGTATTATATAACCACACGAGTTAATTGTAACATAAAAATTGAAATTGTAAATATTTTTTTAAAACAGCAAACAATACATTAAAGTGGTACAAAATACACCCCAAAAAGCAACTAGATACAGCCCTCACACACACAATTATAGGACTCCCAATTTTATTCCATTATATATATGTGTGTTGAATTCTTAGTATTATTAGGTAGGCGCATGATAGGGAGTGGGCAGAAGAAGCAGTGGATTTTTCTTATGTGTGGTGAGCCCCGGCAACGAATCAGTGTCGACGAACCCCTCCGACGCAGCCCAATCGAAGGAGTAGAGAAGATTAGCCAAGGCAAGGTGTATTGAAATGAGCCCCATTTCCTTTCCAGGGCACCCCCTCCTCCCCCCTCCAAAAGGGACCATCATCTCCAATGCCACATCACTACTCATAATCATGAATCTTTCCGGCTCAAACTCCTCGGCGTCCTCCCAACTCTCCGGGTCCCTTCCAATGGCCCACCCGTTTATGATAACCTGAGTGCCCGGTTGGATATCGTATCCCTCCACGCGCGTGCATTCTTGGGGCAGTATTTGGGTCCGGTAAAGGAGTGGAGCTGGTGGGTACAGCCTCAGTGACTCCAGCACCACCGCCTTAAGGTACGGAAGTTCCTTGATGTCGTCTTCATCGACGAAACGCTTTCCTTTTCTCCCTCCCAAGGCCCTGATTTCCGCTTGCGCTTTCTTCATCACGCTAGGCTTTAGCATCAGCGCCGTCATTGTCCAAACTATTGCGGCTGCCACCGTATCTGTTCCAGCTACAAATAGATCCTGCATGCACGCATAATACTAATATTAATTAAGAGTAAGAGTAATCAAATAATACATTAGTTAATATAAAAAAAATCATCATGTAACTTAGCCCGTATCCAATTTCAGTCCCGTATGTTTTTAATTTTTCAACTCTGTCCTTTTGGTGTCAGTTTTGGTCCAATATGTTTTTTACTTTTTTTGATATAATTTTTTGTCCTTTTTTGTCAAGTACCAAATTGAAAAAGTATAAACACACAGGACTAAAACTGGTCGTATCTTAAATAATAATAGCACGAGAAAAAAATTATTTACGTCCTGTAACTTTCACCTTTTTTAAAAACGTCCCAAAAAGGATAAATTTTTAATTTACGTCCATTTTTTTTTTTTTTTGCGAATACACTGAATCGGCATCGTTTCCCTCACGCTTTTGTCAAGTGCATATAGAAATTATGGAAAACTGACAGAAGTTGTAACGTGGCCAAACTCGACATGTATAACGTGAAAAAACAATGGTAATTTGCATAATGAAGAAAAATGATGTACTGGACCAATTTACGAAATTATGAGACGTAAATTAAATTTTTATCTTTTTTGGGTCGTAAATTAACCAATTTACGAAATTATTGGACGTAAATTAATTTTTTTATCTTTTTGGGACGTTTTTAAAATAAGGTGAAAGTTACGGGATGTCAATATTTTTTTTCTCACGATGCTAGATATTAAGTCGATTATAATTCATGCATGCATTTATAATTAGTTATAGCTAGTTACCATGAGCAATGCTTTGATATGATCGTCCCAATCTGCAGTAATCAACAAGGTTTGTGAAGCTTCATGTTTGAGTTGGAGCATGAGATCAATAATGTCTTGTCTTTCCGTCGTTGGCCTAGACGAATGGAGGTGTTCGTCGATTTGCTGCTGACAGAATACATCCATTTCCCCGCAATTCTTACCCAGTCTGCCCAACAATCCGGTCGCCTTATCCACCCAACTCAGCCCTGGAAAATGATCGGAGAAGTAAAAGCTGACCATCAACGTCTGAGCTTCCATCACGAGCCTATCCAATCTCTCCTTCTCGAATTCATCATCGTCGTATCTCCTCCCGAAAGCAACCCTAGTGATGAGGTTACTAGCCAGGGACATGGCAAGTGAGCTCACGTTGAGGGGGCGACAAGAATCACGAGTTATGTTGGTGATCATTCGAGAAACCTCGTCTTCACGAGTGGAACGAAAGGAGAGGACTTGTTTGGGGGATAATAGATGAACCGCGCAGAGTTTGCGCATCTGTTTCCAGTGGTTGTTAAAAGGCGAAAAGGCGATGTCTATGCCGTTGTAGGAGAGCTTTTGCTGGCCCAGAACAGATGGCCTGCTGCAGAAAGAGGAGTCGTGAGATTTGAGTATTTGGTTTGCGATTTTCATGGAGGAGACGACGAGCACTGGGGTGGAGCCGTGGTAGAGGGTGGCGAGGGGGCCGTAGTTTTGGGAGAGGTGGCGCAGGTAAATATGGATTTCGGAGAAATTTTGAAAGTAGTGATCCACCAGGTTCCCGAGGAAGGGAAGCCCTCGGGGGCCTGGTGGAAGAATATTAATCTTCTTCTTCTTCATCTTCCCGAACATAATTATTGTAAGAGCCACCATTGCTGCTACCTCCAATATCATGATGGCTAAAACCACTCTATGTATGTACCTAATGTTGTATAAATATATGACCACTATTTATAACCAGCAGGCGACAGAGCCAAAAATTAAAACGATTTATTTAATGATGATTTGTAATATCAATTATTACACATGTTATGTATTAAAATAAAGTACGAGAAAAAGTTGTTTCATGACAAATTCATGAAAAACGTTGATGACTGATTAATCAAGGTGTTTCCCCTAAAGTTGTCCGGATTGGCCTGACGTAATTGTAGAGATTTGACAATTACCTGAAAATTAATTTTTGATTGGGACAATTATTTTAATTTTTTGATTGGGTTTAGTTTAATTTTTGGGGAAACTGAAAATTTCTAACTCGGAGATGGAACGGGATATTTTGTTCTTATATAGTATTTTTAAATCAATAAATCTTACTATAATGTAAATATTCTCAATTTTATCATATTTTTTTTAAAAAAGAGAAAGAATAATTTTAATAAATAGAGAATAAATAAATAAATCAATTGGAGCATAAAGTGCCCCCTTCCTTAATTGGAGGTCCTTCCGGCCAAAAAAATGGCTTATAATAAACAGACAATTTGATATCAATCCACCACTTCTTTATTTCGCACATTCTATTGTTTGGTGAATAGTATTTCGTACTATAATGGTCACTTCACTTGTCAGTTTTCACAATCAATATTAAAATTGACGTTAATAATAGCAAGGAATGTGAGAGTAGAGAGACTTGACATTATAATATTATTTCATATAATTTTTTTCACGTTAAATAATTATTTTTATAATAAGAATTGAGTTAAAATTTTGACACTAATTTTAGGTCTTTCTTTTTTTCTCTTAAAATACAGTCTTTATTCAGAACAATACAAAGGGTTACATAATTTGGCAATACATAATATCACCATCGAAATGGATGCTTTCAATTCAAGCTCCATTGCTGAAATTGTGTTTGGTGATATTATCCCAGATTCCAAAAAAGGCTAGAATCCATTCGGTACAAAGGGTTGTTTGAGTAAATCGTGAGGTAAGTCAATATTTTGGCGCATACTATGGCTAGATCGGCTAGGAATATTTATAATTTGTATACTTGGATCGAGCCTCCATCTATTGTGGAAGGCCTTCCCGAGTCGACTCGCATGTGCTAGTACAACTCAGGTCCAAAAAAAAAAAAACGCACTTTAAAGGTCACCCAAACCAACACAGTCTATTTTTTAAGTATGAAAAAAAACATTAATAAAATGTTGGAATAAGTCAGCACTAATTGACAGAGTGTACATTAAAAAGTCCAGTGTAAAGTCCATGAGCAGTCACAAATATTTGTTGGGCTGGTCAAGTATATATATATATATATATATTTAAATCACACATAATTTTTTTTAGGTTAACTATATAAGTTTGAGAATTTATTAATTTGTATTTTTTTATTATTACATGGGTTATTTGTCCTTATTTTTTAATAATATAAAAATACTTTTGAGTATTTTGTTTCAAAAATTAAGTATGAAACTAAGATTTAAATTTTATATATTTAATTCATTCGCAACCCAATAAAAATATTCTAGAAGAGATGAGACCAAAACTGCCAAAGGAAATAACGGAAAGACGTTAACTCTTGAGATGGGATAGAAGTCAATTAGTCCCATAACTTTCAACATTTTTGAAATAGTCCCAAAAAAGTTAAATGTATCAATTTAGTCTCATTTTTTTAAATTTATTCTGTTTTGATCCCAAAAAGTTAAACATATCAATTTAGTCTCATTTTTAATTTATTTTGTTTTGGTCCCAAAAAAAATTAAATGTGCCAATTTCGTCCCATTTTTTGCAATTACATTTAACTTCTTTGGGACCAAAATAGAACAAATTGTAAAAAGTGAGATTAAATTGGAACATTTAATTTTTTTGGAACCAAAATAGAACAAATTGCGGAAAAATGAGACTAACTTGATACATTTAAGGGGAAATTAGTATATAGGACATTTCACCTATAGAAACTAGAAATAAAGACAAAAATTTTAAAAGTTAGGAAGAAGGACAATTTGATTTATAAAAGTACAATTTTAACCTCCTTTATAAATAAAATCGAAATTCAATTAAGATAAAATAGGAAATTCAAAACAGGAGCGGATGAAATATTAAATTCCCGGAAATCTCGGTCATAATTGCGTTCAAAATTTCAAACTTTCCTAAATATCCATCGGTCATAATCTCGGTCATAATTGCGTTCATAATTGCGTTCGAAATATTAAATTCCCGAATAGACAATCTTAAACAATTTGGATGGAAAATCGTAGCAACAAAAAAAAATACATATGATGTAATTAATACAGTAACGTGGAACGTTTTCTAAGGAATATATGCGCACGTATATGCCAAACAAATATGCACATTGAGATATGTGCAGTATGGAATGCAAAATACACCATTTTTTTCTATATTTATGATTACTACGATAATCATAGTATTATTACGTGAATAATTTGGTTATAGATGTTAAATATAAAAAGTATTATTATAATATTGACGTGTACGTATTATGCAAACGTGGATATCAAAATAAACTATTCATTTTAGAAATTTTAATTATAATATTATTTATAGAAAAAAATTACCATTGAATATCAGTATGTTTGAAAATGTCAAAAATATATTGTTGGTTTGGATTACGTGAGATAATTGTGGGGAGTAGTGGATATATTTAAATTTAATAATATTAATTATGATTAATAAATTATAATCTTTTAACATTACTTTTATAATTGTATGGATTATTTTAATATGAGATTAATTATTATGATATTCCATGATTTTATTCGATGCCATAGAAAACATTATATTATGGGTTGAGTTAACTATATTTGGCCCTAACATAAGTAATTAATGAATACATATCTAGTTACTGCATATATTGAAATATATGCTAAACATTCAATGCACATGTGTAAATATAAGTTTATTTTGATATCCACGTTTCCATATCTTCATAGCCGTCTCTGCTGCGAATGTCCGGAAATTCTATAGAATATAGACACTGATTCCATATCTTTTGAATGGTTGACCAGATACCTTAAAATCTTTTAATTCCTTCTCCTTTCTGCATCAGATCTCTGTGTTCATCTGCCGAGGAATTAACTAAAGAACAGCTCGAATAAATGTTACCCAACATGAACAAAAAAGCAAAAACAAACGCAATTCATATCAAAAAGCAACACAACAGAGCAATACATGATAAAACCTCAATCAGACTCATTCATAATCAAGGCTTTTGATGGGGCAGACATTGGAACCGACAATGGCGACCAAAGCCTCCGTATTGGAGGAGGTGCGGCGGAGGCGCAGCGGGTACTGATGCTACTGTGGCAACAACGGCACGTGCAGCAGCGCCGCCTCCTCATCCACCGCCTCTAGTGCCGGAGCGAAGGCATTCTGATGCGACGTTGACATGGCGCCGGAGATTCGGCAACAATAACCAAGATTAGAGAACCAATATCCCTCAAATCGCCGGATGAACTTAATTGAGCGATTAAATGTGTGAATCAATTAAATCAAATTTGAAAAGGAAAGTAAATTAGGTTAAATCAATTTCTGCATTTTAAGGAAGTTTCGAAATTGAAGGACAAATGGATTTTAAATTTCAATTATAATTTAAATTTCAATTTGAATAATAAATGCGTGAAAAATAGTATTTCAAATTCGAAATTTATTATATTAATGAATTAATATTGTTTTAAGACCAAGGGGCATAATTGTATATTACCACATCAATTTGACCTTAATTCTAATACTATAATTTTTTGTCTCTATTCCTAGTTGTGTCTATAGGATTGTCTCTATTCCTAGTTAAACTCTACATTTAACTTTTATGGGACCATTTAAAAAAAGGTAGAAACTTATGGAACTAAATTGGCTTCTATCTCGAAATGGGACTGATGGTATAATTTATTGCAGCATGAGATTGATTGTGCATTTAAAATTGCTTTGGGTCAAAAGTGGCAGTGTTTGGACAATTATGCAAAATCATATCATAAAATGTATGAAGTTTAATAATTCAGTTAATACTTATTAATATCTGTTACTCCATATAATGATAAAATACAATCAAATTATTCAATAAAAGTATGAAATGTTACATGAGTTCGCGCACAAAAAAGAAATTGAACATTACAAACGTATATATATTTTGGAACCAATCCTGAACTACAAATGAATGACATGTATCATCAACATGAATATATAAAAGTCACATGAATGCATATAAACGTCTCTAAATCTCGGTTTTTTTGTAGTGACGCGATCAGTTGTTGTCCGACCAGAATTGGGCTTGAAGGTAATCAATCACATTTTTCTGAACCTTGAATGCCCTAGTCAAAACATCTGGACTAATTGGTGGATCGGATCCAAACACAGCCTTTGCAATCGTGATAACTCCGGGATTTTGGCTGCTTAGACCCGCGAAGGCGACTGCGTTGGTCTTTCCCGTGTTAAACTGAAAATGAATGAGTCCTTCTGGGAACACAAACACATCCCCGGGATACAGTGTCTTTGTAAAGAGCTTGTTTTTCTGGTCAGGGTTTGCAGGATTGGAAGTCACGAATCCAACGTAAAGTGTGCCTTCAACGACCACAAGAATCTCCGTTGCACGAGGGTGTGTGTGAGGGGGGTTGAGGCCGTATGGTGCATAGTCTATTCGCACTAAAGAGACGCCCAGAGTGTTGAGCCCTGCTATTTGGTTCACATTGACGGGAGTCACCTTTGAGCCGTCGGGGTTTGATGTATTGCCGGCCTTGTTTAGACCACGGAAGAAGAAATCGTCTGCTGTCACCGCCTTTGGATCCTTGCAGATCTTCCCGTTCACAAAAACTACATACATACGTCGAGAATATATATATTAAAATGCATATCGTAAATATTCAATTCGACCAGTACAATTTAAAAATAACAATTTGTTCTGTTTTGGTCCCAAAAAGTCAAATGCACGTACCAATTTAGTCCCTTTTTTCGCAATCGTTCTATTTTGATCCCATAAAAGTTAAATGTAATTGAAAAAAATTGGACTAAGTTGATACATGTAACTTTCTTGGGATCAAAACAGAACAAATTTCAAAAAAAAATGGGACTAAATTACTCCATTTAACTTTTTTAGAACCATTTTAGACAACGTTAAAAGTTATGGGACTAAATTGACTTCAATCTCGTTTAAAAATAACAAATTAATTTACCGGATGCCTGGGAGTCGTTGACAGCAACGCAGAAATCTTGAAGAGGGCTGGGATCTGAGGCATATGAGAATGTTGCCAAAGTCGAAATAAGAATATTGACAATCAACAACTTAAAACTCATCTTCATGCTTTAGCTAATTATAACTATGTGTCTTGTGTAGATGTGATGAACTTTTAAGCTAAAGCATGGTACCTATTTATAGACAATAATGCAATGTGATAATATTAAGGGTTGATAGTTTCTAACTTAATGTTTCAGATAAACTAGTTGAAAAGTCTCCCTACACTTGACAATTAATATTGTTTTATTTATGATCATGTCATTGCTTACTAACTAATTACTGTATATTATATCTAATGGGATATTGCTTCTTTTGTCTTAAAATAATGCGTACGCATTCTTGAAGCAACAAAAATCTGGACAAAAGAGAAGCGACATTTTCTTTGGGGAACTACTAATTAATTAGTGCAAAACACATGTAAATGTATAATTCCTAAGAATTGGTATTTATTAACATAAAATATATACGCGGAGCGGTGGAAGGAAACTTTATGTGAAATACGAGATAGAAGTCAATTTAGTCTCATAACTTTTAACTTTTTTTTAAAAAAATGGTCCTAAAAAAGTTAAATGTACTAATTTAGTCCAGTTTTTATGTATTTTGTTCTGTGTTGGTTCCAAAAAGGTTAAATGTACCAATTTAGTCATATTTTTTTGTAATTTGTTCTGTTTTGGTTCCAACAAGTTAAATGTACCAATTTAGTCCTATTTTTTTCGCAATTACATTGAACTTTTTTGGGACCTAAACAGAAAAATTTGCGAAAAATGGGAATAAATTGATACATTTAACTTTTTGGGACCAAAACTATAAATTGCGAAAAAATGAGACTAAATTGATACATTTAACTTTTATTGGCACCATTTCATAAAAGGTAGAAAGTTATGAGATTAAATTGTCTTCTATCCTAGTGAAATACGTACACATGATCATAGGATTGAGAAAACAAGTTTAAAAACAGAGCAGTTTAGTGTTTTGAACGAGTCTTGTTTCATGGCAATTAATTAATATTTCTTAAACAACCCCTATCGAACCATCGATCACTGATATAATAATAATTAATGGTTTCTTGATGATGATAGTAAATTAATAAATAACAACTTAATTGACCGTTTATGTGAAATGATCATGAAAATGTCAAGTTATAGTCATCGACATTGATCAGAGCAGGTGAAGAACAATTCTTGATATAATTAAGACTTGGAACTGGTGGAGCATGTACAAGAAACTCCAGTCAATGTTAATCAACTACCAGGACTCAACACTCTGGGCGTCTCCTTAGTGCGAATAGACTACGCGCCATACGGCCTCAACCCCCCTCACACACACCCTCGTGCAACTGAGATTCTCGTGGTCATTGAAGGCACTCTTTACGTTGGATTCGTGACTTCCAATCCTGCAAACCCCGACCAGAAAAACAAGCTCTTTACAAAGACATTGTATCCCGGGGATGTGTTTGTGTTCCCAGAAGGACTCATTCATTTTCAGTTTAACACCGGAAAGACCAACGCCGTCGCCTTTGCAGGGCTAAGCAGCCAAAATCCAGGAGTTATCACAGTAGCAAACGCAGTATTCGGATCGAATCCTGCGATTTCAAGCGACATTCTGACAAAAGCATTCCGAGTTGATGCCAACGTCGTCAAATATCTTCAGGGACAGTTCTGGTCCAATAACAACTAACCTCTCTACAAGTTCGGATTTTTAGATGAGGCTGAATTCTTTCAGCTGGATTTTATTAATTTGTATTCTTAATTAATTTCCGCATTTTATGTAATAAGTCGTCAACTAGCTAGCTAGCTAGTTCTCATGACACTCAATAATGCATGTATTCTTCATCTATCTTTTTTATGAGAGTTAAATTTTTTGAATTTATTTACATTTTTTTGCTTTAATTTTAAATATTGGTTTTAATCTTGATTAGTATTTTGGAGGCCAAGATGATAGAAGAGTTTCAGGAAAGCAGTAAACGAAAGATTGTTTAGAATTCAATGAATACCAAATTAATCATATCCGAAATTTATCAGAATATATACATAAAAAGTGAATCAATAATTAATTTGTCACACAGAATAATTAATTTATACTCTTATCCTTAATCTCGGTACAAAAAGAAAATAAGAAGCTTATGACGGTAGGGATGAAGTATTCCTATATTTTTTTAGAATTATTTTGTTGTGAATAAGAAATTATAATTTTCTTATTAGTTATAGATTACGTATATATACTAATTAGCATGATGTTGACGGTCAATAATGTATTCGTCTACATGGAATGCGATTGTATTAATAAAGACCAATCTCACTTGAGCCTGCTAATAATTAATGGCCCAATCTCACATGGGCCTAATTAATTGGACTTGTGTCCTGCAAGGCATGGGTTATACACCCCTCCAAATATGTTAGATACACACTCTCTCTCATTTATTAATTTAATAATCTTGTCAAATATTCAAACGGTCCTTTGAGTAAAATAGGTCTAATAAATACACTTCTCCAACATTCAAACCCTAACTCTAATTCTGTCAACTGTCGTCGTCATCCACCACCTCAACAAATTCATAAATTAAAAAAAAAAAAAAAAAAAACTTAGAAATCAATCTAAAAAACAAAATTAAATATATTTTCGATAAACTAGTGTCGAAAATATATACTATTGTCGAAAAACTGTTGTCTACAATAGTGTATTATTTTTTACCTTGGTTTGTCGAAAAAAAAAAAATTTTTTTTTACAAGATTCATACATTTATGTTTTTTGGACCATTTTGAAAAAAGTGAAAAATTATGGGACGAAAAAAGATTATAACGGTAGGTAAGGCGAATGGGAAGAAGAGAAAGGACCTTGATTTTGATGAGGGGATGGAGGGGAGCCGAGACAGGAGTACTGTCGAGTGACGTGAATAATGTATATAGGGATTAATTAAAATATGGACTAAATGGGGAGAAGCTACTGTGACAACTAAGGGACATAAAAATCAAGGGGGCAGTGGTATAGCTAGTGGACGGTTGGTGGCTTGTTAACAAAAAATAAAAGGAACTTGGACGGTGAATGTAGAGGGACATACTGGATTTTTTTTAATTTAAGGAAATGTGAAGCGTATGTCAAAACGTTCAAAATAAGTAAGTGTGAAGCTTATAACGGGACGAATGTAGTATATATATAAGAAGAAAATATAAATAATCAAAAGACTACTCAACATATATATAACCCGCCCCATCTCCCAGTCGAAGGGGGCGAAGCCCACGGATTTGGTATAAATTGTCATCTCTACGATTAATTAAGTCAAGCCCATCCGTACAACTTTAGTGGAAACCCTTGATCAATCAGTCATCAACGTTTTTCATACTGTTATGTGGCCTCAGTAAAAGTCATCTAGAAATTAATTTTATGTATAGTGTTTCATCTCGTATTTTGTAAAATTAAGAATAGGTATAATGTTGAGATACCTAGTTGGTCCCATTATTCCGTCTTAGCTAGTGTTTCATCTCATATTTCATTGTTTTTAATATGTAACATGTGTAATAATTGACATAACAAATCATCATTAAATAAAATCGTTTTAATTTCTAGCTCCGTCGCAGGTTATAAATAGTGGTGTAAATCGATTATTTTCATCATATCTTTATACAACATTAGTGCAGTACATGCATAGAGAGGTTTTAGCCATCATGATATTGCAGGTAGCAGCAGTGGTGGCTCTTATAATAATTATGTTCGGGAAGACGAAGAAGAAGAAGATTAATATTCTTCCACCAGGCCCCCGGGGTTTACCCTTCCTCGGGAACCTGGTGGATCACTACTTTCAAAATTTCTCCGAAATCCATATTTACCTGCACCACCTCTCCAAAAACTACGGCCCCCTCGCCACCCTCTACCACGGCTCCACCCCAGTGCTCGTCGTTTCCTCCATGAAAATCGCAAACCAAATACTCAAATCTCAAGACCCCTCTTTCTGCAGCAGGCCATCTGTTCTGGGCCAGCAAAAGCTCTCCTACAGCGGCATGGACATCGCCTTTTCGCCTTTCAATCACCACTGGAAACAGATGCGGAAACTCTGCGCTCTTCATCTATTCTCCCCCAAGAAAGTCCTCTCTTTCCGTTCCACACGTGAAGACGAGGTTTCACGAATGATCACCAACATAACAAGTAATTCGAGTCGCCCCCTCAACATGAGCGCAGTGGCCATGTCCCTGGCTAGCAACCTCATCACTAGGGTTGCTTTCGGGAGGAGATACGACGACGATGAATTTGAGAAGAAGAGATTGGATAGGCTCGTGATAGAAGCTCAGGCATTGATGGTCAGCTTTTACTTCTCCGATCATTTTCCAGCGCTGAGTTGGGTGGATAAGGCGACGGGATTGTTGGGCAGACTGGGTAAGAATTGCAGGGAAATGGATGTATTCTGTCAGCAGCAAATCGACGAACACCTCCATCCGTCTAGGCCAACGACGGAAAGACAAGACATTATTGATCTCATGCTCGAACTCAAACACGAACCTTCAGACGATCGCATCAAAGCATTGCTCATGGTAACTATAGCTAGCTAATTATATATTCATGCAAGATCGAGTTAATATCTAGAATCGTCCTATAATTTAGTACTTCTACTTTTTCAATTTGGTCCTTTAGGAAAAAATTGACACAAAAAGGACCAAATTTAAATTAGTACTCCCTCTGTCCACCAAAAGTATGTTGACTTTCCTTATTTGTCTGTCCACCAAAAGTATTTCATTTCCTTTTATGAAAACAATCAATTTATCTTTACCACACAATAACCCCCACAACACCCTTATTTTATTCTTATTCAAAACCCCAATTATGACATCCCTTCTCTCCCACTTCACACCTCGGAACGTATCGAGATAAACGCGCTTTCACATCTTCTTAACCCGAAATGGCTGGGGAGAGGAAATGTTTCTTTTTTTTAGGGTACTCCTGGGAACAGATCCGGTGGAGACGGGGTGGGGCATGTAGCTCAGAGGATTAGAGCACGTGGCTACGAACCACAGTCTATTTTTTTAAAAACTTATGCCCAACAATATGAACACACTTTTGGTGGATGAAGGGAGTAAAAAACATACGGGATCAAAACTGACACCAAAAGGACTGAAATTGGACACGGGCTAAGTTACATGATGATTTTTGATATTAACTCATGTATCATCTGATTACTCTTACTCTTAATTAATATTAGTATTATGTGTGCATGCAGAATCTATTTGTAGCTGGAACTGATACGGTGGCAGCGACAATAGTTTGGACAATGACGGCGCTAGCTGATGCTAAACCCTAGCGTGATGAAGAAAGCACAAGCGGAAATCAGGGACTTGGGAGCGAGAAAAGGAAGACGTTTCGTCGATGAAGACGACATCAACGAACTTCCGTACCTTAAGGCGGTGGTGCTGGAGTCACTGAGGCTGTACCCACCCGCTCCACTCCTTTACCGGACCCAAATACTCCCCCAAGAATGCACGCGCGTGGAGGGATACGAAATCCAACCTGGCACTCGGGTTATCATAAACGGGTGGGCTATTGGAAGGGACCCGGAGTGTTGGGAGGACGCCGAGGAGTTTGAGCCAGAAAGATTCATGAGTATGAGTAGTGATGTGGCATTGGAGATGATGATCCCTTTTGGAGGGGGGAGGAGGGGGTGCCCTGGAAAGGAAATGGGGCTCATTTCAATACACCTTGCCTTGGCTAATCTTCTCTACTCCTTCGATTGGGAAGCGTCGGAGGGGATCGTTGACACTGATTCGTTGCCGGGGCTCACCACGCATAAGAAAAATCCACTGCTTCTTGTGCCCACTCCCTATCATGTGCCTACTTAATGATCCTTAGAATTCAACACACACATATATATATATAATTGAATAAAATTGGGAGTCCTATAATTGTGTGTGTGAGGGCTGTATCTAGTTGCTTTATTTGGTGTATTTTTAATATGTTGTTTGCTATTTTAAAAAATAATTACGCAACAAAAGCAAAATTTTGTTTGTAGTTAACATGCATCAATCTATTCAAATCAAACCTAAAATTAAAATAGAGAGAACCTAAATTTAACAATTCATCAAATTAATATTATTGGGCCATATTCTGGAATAGAAGTCAAATTAGTCCTATAACTTTTTTCCTTTTTTGAAATAGTCCTAAAAAAGTTAAATGTACCAATTTAGTCCCATTTTTTCACAATTTGTTTTGTTTTGGTCCCAAAAATGTTAAATGTAATTGTGAAAAATTGGGACTAAATTGGTACGTTTAACTTTTTGGGACCAAAATAGAACAAATGGTAAAAAGATTGGACTAAATTGATACATTTAACTTTTTTTGGATCATAATAAAAAAATTGGGACAAAATTGATACATTTAACTTTTTTGAGACCATTTCAGAAAAGGTTGAAAGTTATGGGACTAAATTGACTTATATCCCGGTGATAGTAGACAAAATTGTTATACCTCATTCTTTCAGAGCTGCCATCCGTTATTCTGTATCAGATTATTTCAGAAATGGTCCAGTAAAAGGTTCTGTATCTTTTTACTCTTTCAATTTTGATCATTTAAGTCACATTTTTTGTCCTCTTGTTGATTTGAAGGTGCCACGTACCACCCGAAACGTGCCACATCATTGCGTCTTTATGGTTGATGATAGGACATAATGATGTCATATCATTCAGAACTGATTCTTTGAAAAGATAAAGTCATTTAAGATCACCTTAACCAAGAACTGATCTCAGAAGAGAGGATGTTAAGATCTGGATTAGACCTGATCCCTCCTTTGTGGAGTGCGACTTACCAAATTTCAGTTCTGAAAGCTCACTTACCTGAGTTTAATACTTAGAATTTATTAATTAATAAATTGTCCTTTCAGCTCAGATACAAATATAGATGTGATTTTCGGATAAGCCTCTACTCTTGACAGCTCATCTTAACAGCACATGCAAATGGTCCCCCTATTGTACTAAGGTACTATTTCTGCACCTAATCAAAACATCTCCTGAGGAGAAAATGTCCTCTCCATTCAAATTAATAACAGAATGTCAGTATAGTACGATGACTTGGCATGGTCCCCTAAAGGTAAACCCTAGATTGAGTAATGACGATACTACCCTCAGACAATAAAGGTATAAAAGCCTCACTTTTCTCATTTGTAAATTTTTAAGTGATTCTTTCTACCCATATAACTCTCTCTCTCTTTTTCTAAGATTATCACGGTTCATTGTTACCTTCTTGATTCCAACTGACTTGAGCGTCGGAGGGCCGTCGCTGGAGCCCCCTCCGGCCCGGTTTTGTTGCAGGTCATCCAATTCCGGAGTCATCTCCCCCTCATTGTTCATTTGAAAGGATTTCTCAAGGGATTAAGCTAAGTTTTGCTCTATTCTTACTCATTCATGTTGTGTTTCACTTCTGAACACAACTATGTTTCATTAGTTGAGAAATTATATATGCATCATATACAAGTTTCAAAAAGAGTAGCTTAGTTTAAGTGTTTTGAACGAGTCTTGTTTCATAGCAATTAATTAATATTTCTTAACAGCCCCTATCAAACCACCACTGATATAATAATAATAATTCATTTCTTGATGATGATAGTAAATTGACCGTCTCTGTGAAATGATCATGAAAATGTCAAGTTTTATGGACGCGGGAAGAACAATTCTTGATATAATTAAGAGATTAATTAGCAGCATGTACAAGAAACGGGCCAAGTCGTATCGACTGATTCCGCATACTAATCCTCCATCGTGTATAAATAGGCATAATACCTTACTACGATTTGCAACTCAACATCTCTAATCTCAACTCAGCAAATTGACTAAAAATATGGCACTCACAATTATTCCCTGCAGCCTGCTTTCAAGTATTGCTATATACCTCACTTTACTTTCATATTCGACATTTTGTCATGCCTCCGATCCTAGCCCACTTCAGGACTTTTGCGTGGCAGTTAACGATTCCAATGCTGCAGTTTTCGTGAACGGGAAGATCTGCAAGGATCCAAAGACGGTGACAGCAGACGATTTCTTCTTTGCAGGCCTCAACAACCCCGGAAATACATCAAACCCTCTCGGATCTAAAGTAACTCCCGTCAACGTTAATCAACTACCAGGACTCAACACTCTGGGCGTCTCTTTAGTGCGAATAGACTACGCACCATACGGCCTCAACCCCCCTCACACGCACCCTCGTGCAACTGAGATTCTCGTGGTCGTTGAAGGCACTCTTTACGTTGGATTCGTGACTTCCAATCCTGCAAACCCCGACCAGAAAAACAAGCTCTTTACAAAGACATTGTATGCCGGGGATGTGTTTGTGTTCCCACAAGGCCTCATTCACTTTCAGTTTAACACGGGAAAGACCAACGCCGTCGCCTTTGCAGGACTAAGCAGCCAAAATCCAGGAGTTATCACGATTGCAAATGCAGTATTCGGATCGAATCCTGCCATTTCCAGCGACGTTTTGACAAAAGCATTCCGAGTAGATGCCAACGTCGTCAAATATCTTCAGGGACAGTTCTGGTCCAATAACAACTAGCCTGAAGTATTAGGAATTAATTCTCCACCTCTCCACCAGTTCGGACTTTTAGATGAGTCAGAATTATTTCAGCCTCATTTGTATTCTTAATTAATTTCTTATGTAATAAGTCGTCAACTAGCTCTAGCTAGCTAGTTCTATGACACTCAATAATGCATGTATTCTTCATCTATCTATGAATATTTTCAGTTCGATTTTTTTGTTCCACTTTTCATGTTTCACTGGTATTTCATTCATAATGGATTTTAGGGAGGAATTCGTCGGTTCAATTATGGCTTGACTACTGTCTTGGTTATGTGATTGCAGACTAAATTGGTATACCTCATCTCTATCAGAGCTGCCTACATTATTGTGTATTAGATTAATTTACAAATGGTGTTGTAAAAAGTTCCGTAACTTTTTAGTTTTTACCTTTTCGATTTTGGTCATTTAAGTCACAATTTTATCCCTTCCATATCAATTTTGATCCTCTTGCTGATCTGTAGGGGCCACATGCACAAAATGTGTCACATCGCTTCCTTGTTATTAGGGCTGTTATTCGAGCCGAGCCGAGTATTTGAAGTTCGAGCTCGGCTCGAGCTCGACTCGATAACATTGACGAGCTAAGAAACGAGCTCGGCTCGACTCGTTAAAGGGTCTAACGAGCCTATCGAGTCGAGCCTAATGTAATTTAAAGAAAAAAATTAGATATCGAGCCTAACAAATCGAGCTCGAGCTGGCTCGTTAGTAAATCGAGTATCTAACGAGCTCGAGCTCGGCTCATTTAACAAACGAGCCAAGCCGAACTCGAGCCTTATCGAGCCGAGCTCAAGAACGGCTCGGTTTATGTAACAGCCCTACTTGTTATACTGTCTCATTGTATCTACTATGACAAAAAAAATTAAAAAAATGCTTATAAATAGTATTTTAAAAAAACACATTATAAATTTTTTTTAAAAAATCCACAATCTAATTATTAAAAAAAATCCTTAAAAATTTGGCTGTATAACAAGGTTGTGTGTGGTGTGGCATGTCTTATCTAGGCGGTGCCTTCAAATCAGTAAGAGGACCAAAATGGACAAGGTAAAAACTTACACTATCTTTTGTAGACTCGTGTAAAATTACAAGTCCATTTACGAATAAATATCCATATATATTACTCCCTCTATCCCATACTTGAAGACACATTTTACCATTTTGGGCGTCCCATACTTGAAGGCACATTACCTAAAATAGCAAAAACACTTTTAAACACTCCTCTTAAATCATCACAATATTACAATAAATGTCACTACTTTATTACACTAAAAAGTAATTTTATTACTCCCTCCATCTTTTAATAAGTGTCATTTTAGCTTTTTTCAACAAATTAAGATTATAAATTGTGGTCGATATCACCCTACATAAATTATAACTAATTTTAATATAGAAATTTTGTTTGATAAAGAATGTAGTTAAGAATGTAGCTAGTATTCATAAATCAAATTAATTTTGGTATAAACAATTTTTGTGGAATTTATTAATGAAAAATATTTATGGTAAATGAATAAGGATAAAATAGTCAAAATTAAAGAAAAAACTCTAGAATGACACTTATTTTAAAATTAGTTAAAAAGTCAAAGTGACATTTATTAAAAAACGGAGGGAGTACTATTTATAAAGTTGAAAAGTCTTTACTACCCCCACTTTATCTTACACAATATTAATAAATAATTCATTCATTAAAACTCGTGCCCAATTAATGTTTCAAGTATGGGACGGAGGGAGTACTATTTTTTGGAGCTTGGCATTTGGATAATCTTTTTATTAGTAGCAAATTTTTTCGTGCAAATTGATTTTATAGATACACTTGATTTTAATGCTCAATTTATTCAATTACCCATTTGACTCAATTTATTCTTTATTGTAGACATTTTAAAATACTCGTGGGCCTCTGAAAACTTTCCTTTGGGTGGGCCGAAATTAGTAGGCCTTTCTAAGCCGAATTCCAATCCTGTGGGCCAAAAGAGGACATGTGTGATGTAACTAATGAGGCTTGTGAGAGCCTAGTGGGCCATTCTAAGGGTACCAATCTTGGGCTGGAAAGGGAGCCCATATTGTAGAAATACACATATTATTAGGGATACAAAAGTATTTTAATAATATTAAACATTTATTTATTTAGAACAATGGAGATGTTTTTTTACAAATGGGAGATATTAATTTATTTGTGATAAAATGTTAATTGCATTAGTGGGTCATAATCAAAACATGAAATTGTTTTTAGCAGAATTAATAAGATTAGCAGGGGGTGGGGTGGGGTAGGCTTTTGTTGTGTTGTAAAGTTGTGAAAAACTAATCATACCCATCGCATGCTGCTTCTTTTTAACTTTTATAATCAAAACAATTATTTCAAAAGTCTGGACAACAAATATTTATGTAGCAGCCTGCAAAATTTTGCTGATTGATTTGATTTGATTGTGTACTCTAACTTTACTCAAATATTAGAGTAAATAGTAAAATATCACTGAATTTTTACTCTTACCGTTTATTTCAGTAGTACAAACACTACAACAACAAAAAACACAGGTACTTTGTCTGCAATTCAATCCTCTAACACTCTTTCCCTTGCTAAATTGTTACGTTTATTACCAATATTATAAAAAGTAAAATATTTTTATGTGAAAACATTAGTGACAACTGACAAGTGTGCAAACATTTATACGACAAATTAATAAATAAACAATTGTGAACGAATAAATGAAGAGTTTCTTATGATACAAAGAAAATGAGTTAATATATACTTTTAAATGAAAAATAGTACTAATTTAATTTGAATTATGTTTTATGAAATGAAACTTGTGAAACAAGTTCACAAAAAATATCTCCAAGAAATCTTGTGAAAGGAGATGGGTGAGTATGTATATTATATGGAAGTAGATGTGAAAGTTACATTTTAAATTTTGAAATAGAATAAAATAAATATTACAAAGTATTAAATTTATTTGTAGAATAAACTTAACCTAATTTTAAGTAAACAAAATTTTAATACATAAATTTTAAGAAAATAAATATTCTTTATATTCTAGTAAAAGCTGCCCTCAATTTTCATTTTTGTTTTCAATAAATGTTACCTCTTTTATTTTATTTTTTGACAAAATACTTTAAGGTATTTTTTTCTTCTCAATTACATTATCTCTAATATATACTTATTCTATTATACAGTATTTTTCAATTATATCGTCTCTAATATGTATTTATTCTATTATACAGTATTTTTCAATCTATGTGTAACACTCAAAAGGAAAAAAAAGAAAAAGCAAGATTTGATTGATGTGGTCACTTTACTCCAGTTACATTCACATCTGAGAAAAAATAACTATACTCCACATTGTTTTTCACCTTTTTTATTATAGAACTACAGTTTGGTCGCATGCAATAGAGCCCCCACTTTTTTTTAATTTTTTAACTAAAAGTTTATTCCTACTGCTTCAAAATTCAAATATATTGGTACAGTACTATTTATATTATAGAAATCGATATAAATTAATTTTTATTATATTTATAATTTTATTAAAATTATACATTTTTTTTAGTATTAAATAATTCTCTTATATACGTATATAATTGTATAATATATTAAAACTAGATTAGCATCCGTGTATTACGCGACAAGTCAATAAATATAAATATTTATATTAATTATATATAATTTTATAAAGTAAATTTCAAATAAGAGACCTTGAAATTTTAACATTTAATCGATTTTGAAATACCTCCAAATAAAATTAGCCCGATAGTGCACATTTAGAGCTTAAAAGTATGCGTCTCTCTAGTTTTCACGATTGACGTTCGTGATTCAAACTAATGGGGTGGGTGCTCTTCCTAAAAAGCAAAGCAGCGTTGCATCGGATTTGCCAATATAAAAAGTTAAGCCAAAAATAAAATAAAATTGCGAATTTCAAAGAGAAGCGTGCACAAAACAAATGTGTAAAGCCATTAACAAACAGACATTACCTCTGACTTTGTGTCTCTTTTATTTATTCAACTCAATTTTTATTTTTTTATTACTAGTATCTGTAAAACGATAAATAGTCTTATAAACTTGAGGAGGAAATAAGGCTATTTATATTACAATAATTATCCTAACATTTGTAAATTATCCCCAAGGAAGCGAACTCGCTATTAGATCATTTTTCTTTTACTCAAATCTCATTTTCGTTTTTTATGAAAAAGATTTAACACATTTTGACTTTACTTGTTTAGATAATATATACACTTTTAATAGTAGTAATATTTATCATCTTTGTAAACAAAAGTAAATTTTATTCACTTACCTACATAACTATGAATATTTATTTTTACATGATACAATTTCACAAGACTATATATATATATATGCATCTTAGTATTTATTTTGTGAATCTTCTTTATCCTACGTGTTAAGGTGTCATCACTATGTTTTTCAATTCAATTTTTCATCAACAATTTTACATAAAATACTATTCCGTACTACACTTCCTTCATCTCTATTTAAATTTTACATTTGTATAACACAAATTTTAGAAAATATTGTATTTTATGTAAAGTCGTTAACGGAGAGTGAAAGAAAGAATAAAAAAGGTAAAGTCTAGTATGCACTCGAGTGCATGCTGTGCACCCTAGTCTATGTGCACTTTTCAGTTTACTGACTTACACTTTTTGGTAATGGTGTTGCACTTTTCAATTATTACTCATTTATCAAAAAGTGTAAGTCAGTGAACTGAAAAGTGCACATAGACTAGGGTGTACAGCATGCACTCGAGTCCAGACCAACCCATTAAAAAAAGGGTGTAAAGTGAGAAAAAACAAATGGTAATTTAAATATATTTTTTTTTAGTTTTAAAAAAAAATGAAATGTAAATTTTTAAATAAAATATAAAAAATAAAAAAATGTAAAATTTAAAGATAGTCAAATTGAGTATTTTTTTTTTTAAAGCATATGTAATGTCATTCCCAAATTTAAAGCTGGAGATGAGATATTACTCAATCCGTCATCATATAAGTTTCTCATTACTTTTTAGATGTAAAATGAAACTTTTTAGATATAAAGTGAAATGTGAGAATAAAAATTTAAAAGATATTGTCAAAAAGTTTATATACGAACAAATCAAAATGATGAAATATAGTACTCCCTCCGTTCCACTGAAATTTGCACATTTTTTATAAATGAATGTCCCATACCAATTTGCACACTCCATAAAAGAAAATATCTTCATAAACCTCATCCTCAAAATATACTCTTATTTACTCATCATATGTCATTATTTTTTCACACTCAATCTATTTTTTACTTTATTTTATTTATAAAACTACTCCTCAAAACATCACTCATTACACATTTTTTTAAATATTTCTATAAATGGATGGAGAGAATCAGAGAAACTCAGATCTATATTGTCAAGAAGGATATAAGAAGGGAGTATGTTAAAGTAAGAATTTCCAAGGCTTCTTCTCATTGGGCCACTCTTGAAAATTGAAAAATGAGAGATGAACATAAAAGTACTTAATCCTGCACTTTTTGAAATATTGTTCTAAAAAGAAAAGAATAAAGAGTGACAGACCAGTGATAACAAAACATCATTAACGTTTCATCATCATCACAACACACCATTGTTTATAAACACCACTCAACTTTAAATCAAAAATAAACTAATCTCCAAATCACATCAAAAATCCCAATTCTTGAATTCCAACACTCACTCACTCACAGTCAACACCCTCACTCTGTCACCTTTCCCAAACCTCAAACCCTCTCTCATGGCGCCTCTGAACCTTCTCTCTCTCTACATTCTCCTCTCTCTCTCCCTCACTCACTCTGCTTCAGATGTAGAACTCCTTCTCTTAAAAATCAAACCTTCACTGCAGGGAACTTCAGAGAACTTGCTTTTATCCTCATGGAACACTTCAGTCCCCCTCTGTCAATGGAGGGGGCTAAAATGGTCTTTTAACAACTCCACCCTCCCATGTGAGGACCTTTCTTCACTACAATGGAGTAGCCTCTCATTACACAAAGACCCATCTTTGCAATTAGTTTCTCTGCAGCTTCCTTCTGCTAATCTCACTGGAAATCTCCCAAAAGAAATTGCACAGCTCACAAATCTCAAAAGTCTTTATCTTAGTGTGAATGCACTATCTGGGCCTGTTCCTTTAGAGCTTGGGTACACTCCCTCTTTATCAGACATTGATTTGAGCCACAATTTGCTTAAAGGGTCTCTCCCAACTTCCATTTGGAACCTCTGTGATATTCTTGTTTCAATTAGGGTTCATGGTAACTCTCTTTCCGGTTCTCTCCCTGACCCTGCTGTACCTTATGCTTCTTGCAAGAAACTGCAGGTTCTTGATTTAGGGCAAAATTTGTTCACTGGGGTTTTTCCTGAGTTTATTGTGGGGTTTACTGGGCTAAAAAGCCTTGATCTTGGAGGTAATTTGTTCTCTGGTGTAATCCCAGAGGGTATTACTGGTTTAAGTTTGGAAAAATTGAATCTTTCTCATAATAACTTTACTGGGGTTTTGCCTAAATTTGGTGAATCAAAGTTTAGTGTAGAGAATTTTGAAGGGAATGATCCTGCCCTTTGTGGGCCTCCTTTAAAAGCTTGTAATCTTGGATCTGGTTTAAGTTCTGGTGCAATAGCTGGGCTTGTTATAGGTTTCATAACAGGGGTAGTAGTATTGGCCTCATTGTTGATTGGGTATTACCAAGGGAAAAGGAGGAAGAATGTGGACGAAGACGAGGACGAATTCGAGGAATTCGACGAGGAGGAAGGGGGCGGGGGCATTGGTGGTGATGGTGATGGGAAGTTGGTTTTGTTTCAAGGTGGGGAGCATTTGACTTCAGAGGATGTTTTGAATGCAACAGGGCAAGTTATGGAGAAAACTAGTTATGGGACAGTGTATAAGGCTAAGCTGGCAGATGGTGGGGCAATTGCTTTGAGGTTGTTGAGAGAGGGGAGTTGCAAAGATAAAAGTTCTTGTATGCCTATTATCAAACAGTTGGGGCGCATTCGCCATGAGAATTTGGTTCCTTTGAGAGCTTTCTATCAGGGGAAAAGAGGGGAGAAGCTTCTCATTTATGATTATCTGCCCAACAAAACCCTTCATGATCTCTTACATGGTAAATTTCTGCACTTGTTGCTTTCGTATTTACGTTTTTTCGATGTTTCATCTCGTGTTTAATTGATTTTAATGCATGACACCACAAATCAACATTAGTGACACTTTTAGTAACACATATGTTTGTAGGAATGAGGATGATGCATTAAACTTGTTAGATACTTGCATTGAATTCATATTTTCTAGTTGTAGAAGGTTAAGAATATTGGTATCCATAGAAATATCGAGTCTTAAATCGTGATATTTATCGATATTTTCTCGTTATTAGGCTTAACTTGTACAACAAAACTAACCGATATTGATACTGACATCGATATTTTTATGTACATTATGGAAATATCGTTCTCCACTATCGATATTGGCAACCGCGAATATTGAATATATCGTGGATATTGTTAGGAATTAATATACAAGAATTAATTCCTAACCTCACTACAAGTTCGGACTTTTAGATGAGACGGAATTCTTTCATGGTATCAGAGCAAACCAGGCAAACGACCTGGGTTCGATTCTTGTTGAAAACACTAGATGATACGGAATTCTTTCAGATATATTAGATCAGGATGGATCAAAATATCTAACATAATGTTTTTGTTATCTATCATTCTTTTTTCAGAATCAAGAGTGGGAAAACCGGTGCTAAATTGGGCTAGAAGACACAAGATTGCTTTAGGCATTGCAAGAGGACTAGCTTATCTACACGATCTCGAAACACCAATAACGCATGGGAACGTTCGATCAAGAACAGTCCACGTAGACGACTTCTTCGTGGCAAGGCTGAACGAGTTTGGACTCGACAAGATCATGGTCCAAACTGTGGCTGATGAAATCGTCGCACTTGCTAAAGCAGACGGGTACAAAGCGCCCGAGCTTCAAAAGATGAAGAAATGCAATTCAAGGACTGATGTTTATGCGTTTGGGATAATATTACTCGAGATTCTGCTGGGAAGAAGACCGGGAAAATCCGGAAGAACAGGGGAGTTTGTTGACCTTCCTTCGTTAGTCAAGGTGGCGGTTTTGGAGGAGACGACTATGGAGGTGTTCGACGTTGAGATTTTGAAAGGGATAAGGAATCCGATGGAAGAAGGGTTAGTTCAGGCGTTGAAGCTTGCAATGGGGTGTTGTGCTCCGGTTGCGTCTGTTAGGCCGACGATGGACGAGGTTGTTAGGCAGTTGGAGGAGAACAGGCCGAGGAACCGGTCGGCTATGTATAGCCCGGCTGAAACGAGGAGTGGAAGTATTACTCCGTTTTGAGCTTCGATCGATCTCGTTTTCTCGTTTAATTATGAATTTTGGTAAGATCTTGTGATTGATTTCTTGGTGATGAATTTGTTGTGTTGGTCTTAGTCCAGAAAGGACTCTTGTAATCTATAGATGTTTACAATATAAGCTATCAGCATTCAATTCAATTTGGGTCGTCTATTATAAATTTGGGGGACTAATTCCACCGTCCACTTACAGAGACCCCCGTTTAAAGTGTTTAAAGTATGGACTTGGGCACTTGGCCCCTTAGTTGTCTATTATAAATGATATTTTTTTGGAATCTTCAGTTAACAAAGGAACAAGGATTTTGGGGGGACTCTAAGATTATGTTTAATGATCAACAATCATGATCCTTATGGGGACAGAATCTGTGCAGATATTATCAAAATCAGGTGGTAAAAATTACAGTGGATAATGGTGAAATCTGAAATGAGCTGAGGTATCCTATGCTATAGGGGTGTTCACGGTGCGATTTTTTCGACTAAACTGCGTGCGATTCGATTGGTTGTACAATTCTAAACCGTGGTTTATCGTGTAAATTTGATCTCGTGGTTTTAGATGGTTTCACTCGATTTTTTATGATTTAACTGTTTAAATAATGGAACATTTGACCCTACAAACTTGGTTTCTATCCAAGAAATATCAACCCAATCAATCAAAACTAAAGAACACCTTCTTCCATAGTCAACTTTCAAGTCACAACATGTTAAAAAACTACACAAATTTTAAGAAATGTGAAGGTAAAGAGATGTGAAAGTAAAAAGGTAGAAAGATAGTGAAATGTTGACATTTTAGAAAATATGTTAATTAGGTTGAGACAACACGTTGACATTTTATCTAATGGGCTCTATACTCTGTTTAATCACCCCCAGTTGAAGGGCCAGAGGTTTGATTACACGGTAAACTTACATTGGGCCATTTCTCTTATGGACTGTGTGCTTGGGCCTGGTCCCGCCTGGACATATACGGCCCAGTGAGAAGTCCAATTTTGCTCATAAGATGGAAGGTATTTATGATAGTGAGTCAAGCTTGAGTAGTTTCTCATATTATTTTTTTCTACTTATCGAGCTCGAGCCGAACTTTAGATTGTAACAAACATAGGTAGGTAGATACATCATAAATTCTGAGATTGTCTTGGATAAAAAAAAAAAAAAAAAAAGATTCTAATAGTGTATGAGATTGTATTGATAGACTCAATTTACAAACTCTTTTACATAAATAATATGAACCATAATTACAGTAGAGATGCATCAGTTCTTGAACCATAATGAGACAGAATTGAGGAGATTCTGCCCCTTTACAAACAAAATAACAACATTAAAATGGGATTTATTCTGAGGAAAAATGGCTCCACGAAGCAAATTTACTAAAACAACCTGATGAACAACGCTTCTGCACCTGCTACAAATACCTCAGATACTTCGAGTTCGATCAGGCCGAGGTTGATCAATGGAGGAGTAATAGACAAGTCGAATATATAGTGATACATACATACATATATATAGTATTTTTTTAATTTAAAAAAATATGCATGTTTTTCTTTATAGTTGAGTTGATTTCTCTGTTTCTTTTTAATTGTGAAGTGATCAAATCATGGATCGTCCCTGCTCATCAGCATCGTGTGCCTCTGCGGCAGCTAAGTGCACCGGCGTTAGAGGTGAGGGTCGACACCAAGGACGAGGATTTGGCGGCTAAACTGGAGGCCCGGGCGTAGTTGGAGGCTGACCCGCGGCCAGACGGAATGAAATATGCTCCATTTAGCATAAGATCACCCTCAGATCTCCAGTTCCAGTGCCTCCATCTAGGGTTACCTGCATTCCCTACTCTCTTTGTCACCTGTCATGTGAGGTTTCGGTACATAAACATGAGTTGATATGATAAAATACAAATACTTGCACGAGAGGTGTTAGGGATAACATTATTATTTTTCTTAAAGTTTACATTTTTCCAGTTATGATCCCACACTTGTCTTTACTAGCTAGTCTTGGGTGAGACCGTCTCACGGGTCTCATTCCGTGAGACAGGTCTCCTTTCACCCCATATAAAAAGTGACAATGTTTAAGTAAAAAGTGATAGTCACTTCACTTTTTACTTAAACATTATCATTTTTTTTACAAACATAAAATATGGAAAAAAAATGGGTTGTTCAATCCAAAAATCTGGAATATGGGTCAAAAGGGATCCGTCTCACGAATCTTTTCGTTAGACGGTCTCACACAAGTTTTTGTCTTTACTTATTATCAAACATTTTCCGGGAAGTATATTTATTCCTCCACATTTGGTTCCACCCTAACAGATATAACCGCTTATTGACTGTCCGTTGACTGACGTAATCATCAATTCGAAAGTAAAAGTGTATTTTTAAAACCAAGTTTAACACGAAGTAGTGAGTAAAGGGGGCCAAAACTGAAAATAAAATAAAATTGTGGGGTACCAAAAATAATATTATCCCGACATGATGCATGTTGCAGGTTTCTATAAAAGGTCATTTATATTGTAAGAGAACAAACCTCTTTTGCAAAAGGATTAGTGGGAGCCAAATATCTGTTGCCTTGGCTATTAATGGTGGGATTAGCGCTACCACCTATAGCATACATCTCCCAAGAAGTGTAGTCATTGTTCACCACATGGAAATACCCATGCCGACACCTGAATATTTCAATTAATTTTAATTGTAAAAATGGAGGACCCCACCTAGTAAAAAAACAAATAAAAGTACGTACAATTAACTTAATTTACCTTGGCATTCTCTGGACAAGGCCTCTTCCGAAATGGTTGTAAGCAATGGTCACTTGCATGACCCTGTCCCTAACGTACGAGTCGCTATGGCCCAGTAAGATAACCTACAAATTTTATATAAGTCAAATTATCGTTCCGGTATAATTTGCATAGGTTGATTTTTTTAAGAAAATGAGATTTAGTGATTGATGATATAAGACAAAAGAAGGGTATTTTAGGTGATTTGATATGGTGTAAAGTTAAATATATGAAGAAAAAAAAGAGTGACAATTTTGAAAATAAAATAATATTGTGAGGTTATTAAGGGAAAATACATTATTTTGTCCCTTAAGTTGTTTGAATTTTGATTTTTGTCCTCTAAGTTTCTCAACTTTTAAATTAGTCCCTAATGTTTACAAATTTTAAGATTTTCGTCCTCTGTTTTTCGATTTTGAAATTAGTCTCTTATGTTTACAAATTTTAAGATTTTAATCCTTATTACCTACAATCGAAGGTAAACATCATGCAAATCGTTGACTCTGTCGTTTGTTTGTAGATACGCGATTTGAGATTGAATGTGCATGTAAACGACAAAACCAACTATTTGCAAATAATTGCCCAATGTTTACCTTCAATTGCATGTAATAAGAACTAAAATCTTAAAATTTGAAAAAATAAGAGACTAATTTCAAAGTCGAAAACTACGTGGACAAAAATCTTAAAATTTGTAAATATAAGGAACAAATTTCAAAGTTAAAAAATTTAGAGGACAAAAATCAAAATTGACATAATTTAAAGGACAAAAAAATGAATTTTAAACATACCAATAAAAGAAAATGTGCAAATAATCATTGGATGGAAGGAGTAATAATTACCTCGTTGTGATGAGTGAAATAATTATTAGAAATGGTAATCGCAGTTGATCCCATAATGGCGTCAATGAGGCCATCAGCGCAGCTAGACAAGGAATTATGATCAATCCAAATATGGCTTGATCCAAAGATGGAAATCCCATCTCCATCCGCCATTGTTCTCCACCCGTAATGCGACGGCGAGCTCCGCACCATAGCATTCCCCGTGCGCTTACAGTCATGAATATGTAATCCGTGAATGATTATATTTGTAACAAACTGAATCGTAATGCAACCGCCGTTGGCGATGTGGACGTTGGCGCCGCGGCCGTCGATTGTCTTGAAGCTGTTCATGATCAGCTCTTGCTTCAGGGTGATAACCATGTCGCGTTTGAACACGATCCAGAGGGGGCGGTCTTGAATCACGGCGTGACGGAGAGTGCCTGGCCGGGGGTTCACCGGGTCGTCGTTGTTTGGGTCTGATACCACGTAGAACCGCCCGTCTCTGCCGCCCACGGCCGTCCGCCCGAAGCCGATTGCGCACTCTGCCAGGCGGCGGCGGTTGCGGATCCAGTTGCGGTCGCAACGCCAGCAGTCGTCCATCGGGTTTCCGGTTCCGCATGAGAAGTATCCGAGGTTCCTTCTATTGGTGCTGTTTCGGATACTCCTGGGATTTTCAGAAACAGAGTAATTAATTGTCAATAGTTGAGTATTTTTCATTAAAACAAAATACTCCTCCGTCCAATTTTATTATGCCAATTTCTCTGGGCGCGAATTTCAATGAATACTGATTAGTTTTTTCATAAAGTAGATAAGTTATGATAGGGTATTGTGGGTCCATTTGTAAATAAATTATTGTCTATGAATAAAGTGAATGGCAAAGTGGGTAAATAAGTGATGTTAGGAGGGTGTAGATAAAGTAGTATGAATAATATTTTTTCCAAAAAGGGTATGGTCATAATAAAAGGGTTGGTCTGCTATGGACTCGAGTGCATATTGTGCACCCTAGTCCATGTTGTACTTTTTGGTAAATGGTGTTGCATTTTTCAATTATTAAACTGTATAATAATTTTTTTAGTAATAATTGAAAAGTGCAACACCATTTACCAAAAAGTGTAAGTCAGTAAACTGAAAAGTGCACATGGACTAGGGTGCACAGCATGCACTCGAGTGCATACTAGACTTTACCATAATAAAATTGGACAATAAAAAAAAGGAAAGTAGGAATAATGAAATTGGACGGAGGGAGTATTAAATTAAGTATTTAAATGGAATTCTAACTAATTAACGTAATTTTGATGTTGGCTCAAACTTCAACTACTCTATGGTCCGTGTAACAAAACTAATTTCACATACAGTTTAGCCAAATCTAATGTATCTTCACTAATTTTATCAAAGGGTATTGTGGAATGAAGCTATTTGAAAAATGCAGACAAATAGTAGGGAATATCTACTTAACAATTTTAAGCCTGCAAAAGACACTAGCTAGGGTACCCGTAGGATCAGAGCTGCTTTTCGAATCACATAGCTCAAGACCTCGACTCGTGAAAGCTCAAGCTCGTCTACTAAGACTCGATAATTAAGGACTTTCTTGTAATTTCATATTAAAATCAATATTGTATTCCCTCCGTCCCCCTATAAGTTTCCCACTTTCCTTTTATGGATGTCCCACGATAAGTTTCTCATTTCACATTTTTCCATTTTTGGCATATGATTTTCTCTCTCCCAATCACATCACTTACACTTTATTTATTATTTTATCATACTTCATCTCACACTCATCTATTATTTTCTCTCTCACCATCACATCACTTGTACTACATCTATTATTTAATCATATTTCTTAATCAAAACAACCAAAAGAAAAGGGAAACTTATACCGGGACGGAGGGAGTAATAAATATGCTTGAAGTTAGGCTCACTCGAGTTGTTTGCGAGTCGAGTCAAACTCTATTTTCAGCTTGTTAATGTAATCGAACGAGCTCGAGCTCGGCTCGAGAAATGCTTTAGAATGATATCCTATGTTAGTTTAATCTTGTAGTTAATGCTATGGAGACAAGCCATGTACACATTGATGATATTACTTAATACTATATCAATATCAGCATATGTATATAGATAATAATTTGAAGGAAAATAATGAAATAGTATAATTTAAAATTGAAGTTTTAAGTTAACAACATGTATTACTTTTTTAGTAATACGGTCCATACGGAAAGTACAAGATATTGCTGGCACAAATAAATGCAAAAGGTGGGGGCATTAAACTGTTTAGGGGGCGTCGGTGGAGTCAAGAAAGAGAGAGAGGGGGGTAGGGGGTGCATTTAATAAGGACTGGTGTATTGAGATTTGACAGTATCGCAATTCACAAGTAGAGCAAACATAATTCAGCTCCGCTAGATCTGCCAGAATGTGTTGGCTATATCTGTTTTATCCTATGTCGTCGACTATCAACGAAAATAATAATAGTAGTGATAAGTCTTGTGACCTCTATTTTTTTTGTTTAGTTTTTGATGTAGAAAACTATTTATATTCCTACTTGGTTAATATTCATTTATTTCCGTAAAAGCTATTAAACTTTTCTTTTTCATCTATCCTAATAAAGACTACTCATTCTTTTTTAGTAAACTACTTTCACTCATATTTCAAAAGTTCATGAATAGCTTTCACCGGGACGGAGAGAGTATTATATAGTGTCGAATTTAATTAGTTCCTAGGTCTTTCAATGATCCCAAATCTTGCATAAGTGCATTTAGTAGGATGATCAAGTTTATAACTCCAACAACCTAATGTTCCTCATCCACTCCATAACTATTAAGGTCTACTTTGGTAAGAAAGATTTACCCATCAGACTTAAATAGATGTTGAATCAAATCTAAAATAATTTTTTTACAAAATTATATATATGACTGAAAGACACACTATTTGTGATTCAATCTAAGTCAATTGAGAAATCCAGTTTAACTTTAAATATTTCAACACATCTATCAAAGTGGCGTAATGAGATTATTCTAGTATAAACAGTATGTATTTTATATTTTATTTCAATATTCAGCAATGAGATTTCAATTGTCCAACCTACGTACGAACTAAGTGTAACATCTAGTGCACTTATTTACATCTACCGCAAGATAGAAAATACACCTATTATTGAAGAGTTTGAGATTCAAAATTGAAAGAAGAGAGATGCAATCATAAATAAAAGGAAATGCTATCCAAAATCGAACAAACAATGTATATGGCATATAAAGAAGAAAACGACATACAAACACATTTAATACACAGATCTCACAACATGGGCACGTGCCCACCCTGCCAAGTCCGAACCCAAACAAAAAGAAAACTGAAAATCTTTTTGCAAGGAGGATCATAATAAATATATCAATCCTAACACTTATTATTTTCAACTTATTATTGTGACAAATTAACACTTCATCAAATCAAATCATTAAAACTTAATAGTACTATGCATTTTCATATGAGAGTATCACACAAGTTGGACGATAGACTTAAACTCGATATTAGAAAGTAGCAAAGCTCTATCTGTACAAACCATCCTCTTAAGAATTGTTTGCATCTATGAAGTTTCGAACATCTAAGGAGGAAAACACTTTTAAATCTCAAACCTACGACATTAGATTTGGTCATGTACCTACATATGTTTTCTATTCACTAATAGAGTACTTAATGAAGGCTAATAATAAATAAAGTAAGGTGTTCATGCAACAAGAATTTTAATTACTAACTCATAGATTTTGGGTAGGTGAAAAATGCCAGACATACATTAAATAGTTTGTGTGAAGGATGATGTACGGATCATGTGAGGTTTCCCTTTCAATTTTTTATTTATTTTTTACTTACATCCGAATGTATCATTAATTGAAAACACATGATTTCTGAGAGGCTTTATGCACTATAATCAATTAATCTGTTGTGCTCCTTAGAATTCAGATTAGATAATTAAACAGAAGAATAAATATACAATAGTATAATTAAAGAGGGTACACTTTTCCTGCACTCTACATATTATTCATACTATGCACGAAATGTACTTTGGGTTGGACTCTTAGTATATTAGTAGTATCGTGTAAGGTACATGAGTGAAACGTGACATCAATTTTAATTGAAACGTGACACCGAGTGTAATTTCAGGCCGAGAGAGGGGACTTACATATCAACCATTGCAGCGACAGCATCCGGATCATCTACTGCGTGTTCATGCTTAAAATCCTCCAATCTGTAATTTAGACTAATTAACCAACAAGTAATTCTTTCTAATCACGTGACCTGAAGGACAATTTAGTAAACTAGGAAATTTGGAATATTATTATTCTTATTTTAAGAATTTATACCCTATTTAAATGGAAATATTTATTCGGAAACATGGCCCTAGCCAGTCTGCCATTCCCATTGGTGATGAGCAGAAAAAAGGACAAATATTGCAAAACAATACTATAGACAAGTAGAATTCACGAATTCATGTAGGGGCATTTGAGTCAAATGATGAAAATATGTACTGAGAAAAAGGAGAACAAAAGGTAAAAAAAACTGATGAAACAGAGTTCTGAATCAAAATTTTCCAGATCCATTCAGTATAGTTATTGCACGCCATAATTGCTCAATTAAATACATCAAACGGCACGGATTGCATGTAAATTACTATTTACGCTGTAGATCAGCTAACGGAAAAAGATGCGCTGTAACAGAAATGCCGGTATGGCGGTACACTACCTTTCCGCCATTGTTGAGTTTCTCAAGCTCTTCACCTCCATGATTTCTTCAATGCTGTAACAACACTAAAATTAAAAACTAATCGCACGGAGAAGCTTAATTTTTCGAATTTATGGTTAAAATTAGTCAGAAACAGAGGAATCCAGAGAGAAATGAATACAAAACGACGCTGTTTCAGCCGTTCAAAATAAAAAGTGATGATAAGGAAATCGGAATACCTTTCGTTCAGAGCAATTGCAGTTACAAACAAGAGAGCAGTAAGAAGTGCATGAGTAAAGATGAGTCTCAGAGAAAGCGCCATTTACGTTAGCTGGAGAAAATCTTGCTTAATTTCACTCTAGAAAACGAAGTTTTTTCTCTCGGAGTGTTGTGTGTGGGGAGAGAGCAGATGGAAGCAATGAATGTCAATGGAAATTAAGGTGTAATGCGTGAGTGGTTTTATAACAGAATGAAAGAGGGGGGAGGGATAAATAAGCGCGAATCCAAGTAAGCACAAAACGGTAGTGCTCTTATTTTCGTATTAGGATCTTATTTCATTTTACAATTGTACCCGTTTGTTGTTCGATTTTTTTGATCTACTTCTCATATTTCACTGATATTTTGATATTTCATTTTACATCATTTATATAGTGAAATAAATCGTGGAACAAAAAAAATTGAAACATGTGATTTCATGCGACCCGTCTTAATAGATATATTGATATATTTATGAATAAGTTCGGATATCTTAATTGTTTCATTGAATTGTAAATAGTGTGTATTTCAATAATTTCATATGTACACAATTAAGTGTATTTTTACGTATTGATTAAAAAAAAATTGATTAGGTATCAATTTTGGGTCTGATTACACATTTAATTTGAATTAATCTAAACTAAAATATTAAGGGAATAAAAGTATTATATTAAAAGAAAAGGAAAAGACACAAGGTCAAGAGTTTACAAGACAAATCAGAAGCCGAGGAAACAATCAAACTTAAAACGACTGAAATTGATAAAAGGGGCTTATGGGGGTTCAAAAGCATCATCTCGCGTATTTGGCGATAAAGTTCATCTCATTGTCAATCTCTGTCGAGGGATCAACAGTGAAGATCTTAGAGGCCCTAGCCTATATCTCGTCGATGACGCTTTCTGGTGGTTGTCGTTGGGATACAACCACCTCAGACAGTCTGGGGCATCGAATCTTCACCATAGAGTGGGGAGAAATCCCAAGTCCAAGATCAAGTACGTTGTTGACAGACGACTCCAATAATGCGATAACTATCAAATTTTGAATGTTTTCCAAGAGCTCAGCCATGTAGTCGTCTGTGAGGACTGAGAGAAAGTTGTCCATCGAAACGAGGTGGGGAACAAACTACAAATATTAGGTTAAGGTTTATAGATTACTATGCATTAATAATAATTGATGATATCATTTGGTATGACGTAATAATTTTAAACATAAAAGTTAAAGGAGTAGAAAAATATAAAATATCTAAAGACAATATTTTCACATTTTGCCTAACTTCATAACAGTTGCCATTAAATCTTTTGGTTGAGTCTAGTTAATTAATTAACCATATAAAGCATATTACATATTTCACAACTTTATTTGCAGTATTTGTAATTAACTTAATGCTTTGGTTTTACATTGTTTTTTTTTTAATAAATACTAATGCATTAATTTCTTCCTTTTAAGTGATACCTTAGTTTTCAAAAAAAAAATTTTGATACCTAGGTGTAATATTTTACTTTATATTTTACAATGTGAATGAATGATATGTGAAAGTTACTTAATGAAATTAGAAGATGGATTTGATGGTGTTGAATGAAATTAGAAAATCGCTAAATATTCCATTGATGTTGTCTACTTCTGTAAATAACTTCTTTTTTTTTTTTTTTTTGGAGTTTTGCACCGTTGGGAGGAATAAACTGAGCAGAAAGATACTAGGATTACTATGACAATGCACCATATGAAAATTTTGGAAAAATATAGAATGATACTATTTTTAAACGAAAATTCTTCAATTACACAAGTAATTACTGACAACATCAAATTTAGTACATGAAAGTGGATGAAAGCACATGATTGTCAAGTTTTGTACAATCTTATCACGATTGGGAATAAGCACCCTGAATGTGCATATACTGGAGAAATTGTAAATGTTAATACTGATTAACTGAGATTTTGGTTTCAATATGTAATGAGATTTGAATACTTCTGTATGTACTTAGGTTATTATATAAATTCACTTTTAACTTTCAAAAAAATGTGAACGGTGGTAAAATAAATATTTCAACATATGTTAATGATTCGGAGGGTAGAACACTTTTACATTTAATTAAATTAGTAACTTTAAATTACAATTTTTTTTATTAATTCACAAATAATTGATTACTTTAAAAATTATTCCAAAAAAATAACATAATATATACTGCAATTACTTTTTGGAACGTTTCATAATAACTTTCACATCCTAAAAAAAAAAAACTCTCTATAAATTATATTTTTACAATATCCTTAATTTTACATAAATGTTATTACGTTTTCTCCACGCATACAAAAAAGTCAACTCATTTTTTTATTTTATACATAAAGTTTTATAAAATTACACCTCAAAATTTCTATTAAATTTATTTTTTTTATTTTATGTGTCATTTCACATGTCAAAGAAATCATGTAACGAAGTAAGAATATAAATATAATGAAAATTTAAATAGAATTCGGTGGATTTCATAAATAAAAAATAAGAAGAAGAATTAATATTGTTCCCTCTCCGTCATGGCGTCAGTGGTTGTTTGACTGGCTTCACACCTATGCCGCCGCTAACTGACTCTCTAAGTTTTAACAATGTCGGTAGCTCACGTGCTCGACCCGTGTAATATTCAACAGACTTTTAACTATATTTATTTTTCACATCATTTCGTTAATTAAATCAATTCTCTGTTTTGTACTGCATGTATTATAAATAAATTTGTCTTGATTAGTTCCATGAACATAATAGAATTAAATAACAGATTAAAAAGTACTCCCTCCGTCCACCTATAAGCTTCCCGTTACTTTTTGGCACAGAGATTAAGAAAAGTGATTAAATAATAGATATAGTACAAGTGATGTGATTGGAAGAAGGAGAGAGATAGAGAGAAAAAGTAAGATATAAAGTGATGTGTAAGAAAAAGTACTTGCCAAAAAGGGTACGTGAAGCTTATAGACAGACGGACAAAAATGGTAAAATGGAAAGCTTATAGGCGGACGGAAGGAGTAATAAAATAATCCAGGCATAATGAAGGGTAATTTAATTATATAAGATAAATTCATATACATTATCTATTACATTTTAGAAATGAAATCAATGAGGTTGTGTTTGGATGGATGGATTTGAGTCTATGGATTTCAAATTCATAGTTCAAATTCACCCTACATGTTTAGACAAAAAAACAAGTTAATGGATTTCAAATATATAATATTTAAAATTAAGTGAGAATTTTAAATCCATCCACAAACCTAGTCATTTGGAATTTAAGAATTCTTAAATTCATTCATTTTCAAATCTTTTTTGTATTTGAAATGACTCTATCCAAACACAACCTGAATGATTTGTCCATTACATAATTATTCCAATCCCCTGAGAATTAGACACGCGCAAAACCGAACCGCCAAACCGGCCAACCGGCCAAACCGGCGGTTTTTTATTAAAAAAATAATAATAATAAATTTTTAATACACAATTCTTCTATTTTTTATGTATAAATTTAAGTTATATAATTTTTATTCAATTCTAGTAATGTATTTTTTAAAAAATGAGTTAAAACGAATAAAAAATGAATGAAAACGGAGTGAAAACGAGCGAAAACGGAGATAATATTTAAAAAAAAAAAAAAACCCTAAACCGCCAAACCGGCGGTTTTCAAACCGAACCGCCGGTTTGAAAACCGTAACCGTAACCGGCGGTTCACGGTTCGGTTACGGTTCGCCGAAACCCCAAACCGTAACCGCCGGTTTCTAACCGAAACCGCCGGTTTGTAACCGTTGCCCATATCTACTGAGAATTATACTCTTCCTAGTCTATACCACAATTGCTTGTATATTATTAATCGTCAATTCCATAATTATTTGCACATTTTAAAAAGAAAACTTATTCATAAAATCTATATTGTAATATTCATACATGTATACAAAATTTCATTAATTTTACATTTCATTCATAAAAATTTATAAAATTACGTGTCAACACTTCGTTCATTATATTTTTTTCTTAGTTGGTGTGCTATTATTTGTTTTACATCTTTATTTCATTTATGAATTCCATTTCATTTTTTTTATTCAATCATACTAATTATACCGTTATAACTTAATTGAATGCAAAGGCAAAATGATTAAACGTTTAGCTCATGATGATTTCATTCATTCATCAATCTGCTTAGATGCCCACAAATCTTTGTCTTTTTCAATAATTTTAGATCTGTTTCTTCAAAAACTTGCTTATTTTAATCTGCAGCCACTGTACAAAATATTTTTTTAATCTCCTTTTAATGAGGAAAAATTCCAAATAAGTTTATTTTTAATAAAGAAACGTGATGGGGAATCTGCCATGGCCAACAGATCCATCCATGCCCTAATAATTTCTCTGTTTGTTTTAATTTTTTTGAAATTCTATAAATTCAATTATACTTTATTACCTATTAACAATAAAATTCAAAAAATAAAATTTAACTATTCATCAAAATTAATTAGCGAAATCTATTACATGCAACTAGAAATGATGAATACTCATAAAATACTCAACGATTGAAGTACAAACTTGCTTACAAATTTAATCATTGCGCCTTCTAAATCCTTCAAACCAACCACTTCACATGACTCGAATTCAATATTTCATGAAATAGGTAGTAATACTTTAATACTTGAGTTATCCCTCTTTGTTAAGTATATAATTTTATTCAAGTTGTAACTTTTTTTTTTTAATAATGAAGATGTAACATCTTTAATTAATTCATAAAGAAAAATATAAGGGTCTGACTATATGCACCTCCGTTTCGGAGAGATGCACTCCCCCTTTTAATTTATTAATAAAATAATGGAGTAAAAAACCAGAAATACCCTTCAATAAAATAAAGGGTACTAGATGCACCACTCCTACTGGACGCACCCCCCTTCTTTCCCTAAATCAAACTTCCGGCTTCCAGTCGCCCCGTTGTCATTTTTTCCGGTAGCAAAAAATGAAAAAATTCAAAATTTTCAACAAATCAACAATATTCTCCCTAAAACACCATTATCAAACTCATTAACAAACACCATTATCAAAACTTAGAAAAACTAACAATTTTTTTTTTAATTTCGTCAAACCAGTGCCGACCATATATCCTCCCGTCGACAAAATGTTGTCGACGGAAGGATATATGGTCGACCAACAAAAATCGATCGACACTGTGTTGTTGACCATACACACTCTCGTCAACACCCTGTTGTTGACGGGAGTGTATATAGTCGACAATACAGGGTCGAATTTTAAAAAAAAAAAAAACTTACTGGTGCGGGACGGAGGGTGCGGTGGCGGAGGCCGCGGAGGAGTGGAGTGATCGAGACGGAAAAAAAAATTACAGAAAAAAGAAAGAAAAAAGGGGGCGAGTCGAGCGACGACGGGCCGCGGCGGCTGGGGCTGAAGGCGTCGGATGGACAGGGGCGGTCGCAGCGGCCGATGGACGGTGGCAGCCGCGCGCGGCCGCGACATAACTTTTTTTTTTTTTTACAGATCGGGTTGGGCGGGGAAAATAGAGGGGAATCCTCACGCCGGCGACCTCGAGGGAAAGGGCTGAAGGCGTTGGATGGACGGGGGAGGGGGCGGCCGCGGCGGCCGATGGACGGGGGCGGCCGCGCACGACCGCTAACAGATTTTTTTTTTTTTTTGTTACAGATCGGGGTGTGGGCGGGGAAGAAAATGGAGGAGAGTCCTCGCGTCAGCGAACTCGAGGGAGAGGAAGGTTGCCGGCAACAGGGGACGGCTGCTGGCGACAGGGGACGGCTGCCGGCGAATGGTGGTGCGGCGGCGGCGGCGTCGTAATGGAGAAGAAGATGAAGTGTGAGGAGGAAGATAGAATTAGGGCTTTTGGGAGGGTGGGTCTAGTAATTGGGTATTTTATAGAAAAATGGAAGAAAGGGGTATTTAGGACATTTTGCTGGGAGGGTGCCTCTATTTTGACAAATTTTGGGGGGTGCATCTATCGGAGGAGTGCATCTCTCCGAAATGGAGGTGCATATAGTCAGACCCAAAATATAAAGAGTGTTGTACATCCATATTAGATGGCCCAATAAGTGGTGGCCCAAATACTAGATGTGCTTGGCCCAACGTTGCTGGTCAAAATAATAAATATTGGAGTACAAAAATTGAAAATCTGCTAGCCAATTTGTAAAAACAATACTCATTAAAAAAAAAAAAAACTCTTTATATCTAAAATGGTGTCTCATTTATGTCACGTACGATTAAGTCATTATCACTAAAGTTATATAGGATTAAGGTGATATTATTTTAAAAGTTATATGACTTAATTGAAAAGATTAATTCATATAGAACAAATTAAAATTATGGTTCAATTGTTTCAGATTTCTAAATTAAATTTTTTACTGAAAAAAAAAAAATGAAACTAATTTTACAATTTACTCCAAAACTTTCAAGTGAATTTTTTAAAATTGGGATCTTGGTAGGGTTTGACTATATGCACCTCCATTTCGGAGAGATGCACTCCCCCATCACTCCCCCGATTTATACACTCCCCGAATTTTAGGTCACACCTCCCCTCAAATGTCATAAAAACCCCTCCTTCATAAAAATCCTTTTACTACCCACACCCCCCAAATCCTCCATCTTTCTCCCTCCTCCATTTCTTCTTTCATCTTCTCCTCCAACCCACCACCACCGCCGGCGACGCCAGCCCCTCCTTCCCTCGCCGAGCCCGTCGCCCCCCCCCCTCCCTCGCCAAGCTCGTCGCCCCCCCCCCCCAACCCCCACTGCCTGTAAAAAAAAAAAAACAGATCTTGGCCGCGCGCGGCCGCCCCCTCCCTCCCTCGCCGAGCCCGTCGCCCGTCTCCCCCCTCCATCCCTCCCTCGCCAAGCCCGTCGCCCCCCCCCCCCCCAACCCCCACCGCCTGTAAAAAAAAAAAAAAAGAACAGATCTTGGCCGCGCGCGGCCGCCGCGGCCGTCCCCTCCCTACCCCCTCGTCCCCTCCTCCTCTCTCCCTCGTCGAGCAGATCGCGGCCGCCCCCTCCTCCCTCCGACGCCGCCACACCCCACCCCACCAGGTTTTCCCCCCTTTTCCAATGTTAGGGTTTTCTGCAAAAATGCAGAAAACCCTAGTTTTTTTCTTCTTTTTTTTTTCAATTTTCGACCGTATAAGGTCGATTACATACACCTTCGTCGACAAATTGTTGTCGACGAGAGTGTATTTGATCGACCTTACATAGTCGAATTTAAAAAAAAAAAAAAATTAATTTTCGACCAACCGTTTCGACCATATACATTCCCGTCGACAACGATTTGTCGACGAGAGTGTATATGGTCGACACTGGTTGGTCGAAAGTTGAAAAAAAATTGTGATTTTTTGGAGTATATGGTCGACCATTTCTGTTTTTTTTTTTTTTTGAGTTATGGTCGCCGGAAATGGTGTCGCCGGCGGCCGAAAGTTGTGTGTTAGGGGAAGGTGAAAGAAATGAGGTGGGGTGCATCTAGTATAGTGTATATTTAATGAAGGGTACTTTAGGTTTTTTACCTATTATTTTATTAATAAAATTGAGAGGGGGTGCATCCCTCCGAAATGGAGGTGCATATAGTCAGACCCATCTTGGTATAGAATGCCAAATTGGGCCAGGTTTGGAGTTTTGCGTTTCACTTTTGGGCCACATGCTAATTTCTCTGTTGGGTATGGTTACTCGCACTTCAACATTATAAGATACACCTCCTTTCAACTTTTATTCTCTCTTTTTTTACGGTCATCTCACGTTTAGCAGTGATATGAAAAATTCGTCCTTCCTAGCCGCCGTAAAAGAGAAAGAAAGGAAACCTCTTTCTAGCCTTGTTGAGGCAATTAGGACTTTAGCATTCTTTCTTCCAAAATCATCAAAACCGCTTTAGTTGAGGATGGCAATAAAACAACAATAAGGGGCTTTATGTTCTAATATATTTGTAAAATATCTAAGATACTATTTTCATGCTCTTTCATCAAGAATATGCATAAAAAACCATGTTTACATGTCATTTCATTTAAAATATAAAATTAGCTTTATTATTGCAATGACAAATGATATAAAATTAGCTTTATTATTGCAATGACAAATGATGTAGCGAGCTCATTCACAAAAAACAAAAGGGTCATCCTAACAAACAGAGCCCCTAATAGAACGAGAGGTTTTGGCAAATTCGTGTCCCAAACATTAACACCCCTTTTAGCGAAATAAACCGGAGCAGAATTAAAAGAAGATGAAGAGCGTCGACAAGCATTGGCACCCCTTTTAGTATATCTTCTTCAACGCTAATACTATTAATGAGGAAAAAATAAACTAAGTAAAAAATATCAAAACTAGAAAGAATGTTGTACTCCATTATTCTCTCAATTAAACATACACATACTCATACAATACTAAGAATTCTCCATCGTACAATTTACAATATATTGTACAAGAAGGGAATTTAATTATCTAATGCATGCATTTATTTAAGGAAAAAAAAACTAGGAATTTAAAGGTTGCAACATCCAAAATTTATTCAACATGCAGATAGATCAAAATTGGGAAAGAAAGATATGAATAATATGATGGCAAAATTCAAAAATAAAACAAAAAAATAATGTCTACAAATGAAGAGACAAATCAAGCTCTTCTCCATTCCCATTACACCTCACAATGCTCCTCTGCCAATTCCCAAACCTCCCCTCATCTTCACTCCTCCCTCCATAAAACCCGCCGTTCGGGTCGAACGGGCGCGCCCCGTTCGACCCGAACCTCGGGAATTGGCAAAAACTTGCAGCATGAGTAGTGAGATAAGGCTGAAAAGGGCTCAAAATACCAATGGGATAGTTTGGAGAAAACATCAACGGTGGAGAAGTGTACTCATGGCTCCTCTTGCTCCTCCTTGCTGCGTTTCGTTCTTTCTTGTGTGCGTTTTGATGGCCCCCTAATGCTTGTGAGCTGTGGAACTTTCTTGAACAGTAGAGGCAGGGGAAGCATTTTGAGGCTGTTGTTGTTGTACCTTGTGCATTGTGAGTTGTACCAGCAGCACACTCCATTCTTGATAGTAGTTGTAATAGAAAAGATTGTATAAAAAAGATCCCATTTATAAAAAAGAGTGCCCTTGAGTGTATGGGCTTTTGAAGAGATAAGTAATCTTGCAACAGAGGGGTTTGTGCAGTGAAAGTGATTGGTGTTTTTATTTTTGTCTTAATTCATTAAATTCATTGCTGGTGTTAGTTGTTGTTGCAGCAATTAGACAGTAATTATGGTGTTCAAATGACCAATTGGTGATAAAAAGATGGATTTTTTATTTTTTTAAAGTTTTGAAGTCATTAAATGAATGAGAAATAAAGTTGAATTGCAGAGGTATAATTGCCCCATGTTTTGAATAAATAGAGTTATGGGGTGGGGGGGACACACAGAGCACAGGTAGTGTTGTAAAGCCCCATATTATATCTGACTCTCCACCGCCACAGAAGAGTGTGCCAACTTGTTCTTTAGTCACCTATTCCTATTCCATGCATGTGTTTGTTTTTATGTGGTCCATTTTACTATCTTACTCTACTCCGTTCCTACTCCTTCCGTCCGTCTATAAACTCTACAAACTGCTTTTAAAATCACTTATTTTTAAAGCTCCATCTCACATAGAACTGTTATTCGAGCCGAGTATTTGAGGTTCGAGCTCGACTCGAGCTCTTATCGAGCCGAGCTCGGCTCGAGCTCTTATCGAGCCGAGCTCGGCTCGATAACATTACCGAGTTAAAAATTGAGCTCGGCTCGACTCGTTAACGAGCCTATCGAGCCGAGCCGAGCCTAATGGATTTTTTTACAAAAAATTAGTTATCGAGCCTAATAAGTCGAGCTCGAGCCGGCTCCTTAGTAAATCGAGTACTTAACGAGCTCGGCTCATTAAGCTAAACGAGTCGAGCCTTAACGAGCCGAGTCTCGTTAAGGCTCGATTCGAATTGCAGTTTGTAGGGTTTGCAAACACGAGGAAAAAACAAGTGATGTGATTAAGAAAGAGAAAAAAAAAAACTAAAATATCAAGTGAAAGTGTAACAATAAAAGATTAAAAAATATTTATAAAAAATGGTAGGTGAAGCTTATAAACGTACGGAACAAAATTACAAAATGAAAAACTTATAAACAGATAGAGTGCGTATAATTCTTACAAGTACTGCTCCATTTGTTCATATAAATGTGTTCTGTTTTTCTTTTTGAGTTGTCGACCTAAAGTATATATGTTTTTTTTTAATATATCTTACCACACTTGTTTTATCAATTTTATTCTCTACTTTATTTATAAATAATATTTCTTAAAACTTGTGTAAAAAGAAACGCTTTATTTACTGAAATGCCCTTGTGTGCTAGGCTAATGGTGCAGGCAATAGAATATTAGGCAGTAAATTAAAAAAAGACAGAGTATAGAAGCTAGTTCGATGATTGGGTAACATCCCAAGTGCACACAGGACTTGACTCTTTAAAAAAAAGTGTGTTTGATAAATAAATAAAAAAAATGCACAAAACCGTTTCATTGATGATTTTAATTCTTGATTGTTTAAATAGGAGTATATAGATATTAAACTAAACCCCTTTGCAATTAAGTACTTCTTCCAATTGTTAAGTTCTCGTTTCTTGTTTTTACTGGTAACATTTAACTATCTATTTTTGTTTATGTCTCGATATTCGATCCCTCACTGTTCATTTATGGGGTCCCGTTTAAAACTAAAGTTTTACGCTATATATGAACTTAACCGAAACCTAGAGAGGAGCGCAACATTTGACTCTATAAATTTACTTTCCTTGATAGTTAATACTCCCATGCTAAAAGATATTGGGGACCCCTATTAACTTCTATCTCCTGCAATAAATATTTGTGACAGTCCCTTTATGTTATAAAGTCTGCAAAAATAGTTACCAATACCACTTGACTTTTTAAAACTGTTAGCTGGAACTGGAATTCTTCTGTTTACTCCTTTTTGCATTCTCTGCAGGAACAAGTCTCAACACACATAAACCCTAAAAAGAAAATTTAAGAATCTAATTCCTACCATTTTTAGGCTTACAAATACAATCATCCAATTTTATTCGACAATTTTAATCAGAAATGAAACTACCACTAGCAAATTTTTTGATGCAACTTTGATAGGTTTCTTACTTCTCAACTGGTCAAATTTACTTTTAAAAAAATCAAATAAAAAAAAAACAAAAATGTCTTTATGTCCTTTAGAAAAAGCTGTCTTTCATTTTACATTTTCAATTTTGAAAATGGTATCAAAACTCAACTTTATTTATTTCTGTCCAAAATTTGGATATCCAGAAAATGTCAAAATTATAGTAATATTTTCATTCAAAATGTCTAAAATATTTCTTACAAAGAAATAAAAATTCATTGAATGTTAAATACTCTCTCCTATTCAAAATATATATTATCTTAAGCTCATGCACATATATTAAGAAAACATTTGACTTCCCATTTTACCCTTACTTGTAATTTTCATTAAAAAAATACATATATGTAAATATTTATTGATCACAAGGGTAAATTTAGAATAAATGCAATTAATTTGCATTGAAAAGTGCAAAACGACTTATATTTTGTAAAGAAAACGAAAGTTCAAAGCGACTTATAATATGAATACGAGGGAATAGTCATTACACAACATTATAGTATCCAGAATCTGGACAACCAGTCAAGTCAACCATCTTTATTGATACATTTAAGAGCACAAACAAAATATAAAGTAATTTAAGAGCAGAGAAGAATTCTGAATTCAATAAATATTTTATGCAAGAAACACTATATTACACAAAAGAATGACACTCAGAAACAGTGATGGAGAAGGTCGAGAAAATGAACGAATAATTCAGGGTATGAGAAAGGAAATACCATCTGCAAATTATACCACTGAATACAACTAAAGCATGAAAATTAGGGGATGAGAGAGGCAAAAGCATCTACACCTCTAGGAGCAACCAAAGCATTTCCGAAGCGAGAAAATGTTTGATGGCGCGGCTTCTGCTGGATCGGACTCAACTTTTTGGCGTGTATAATGTTTAAAGAATGCCTTCACAGCTCCTGTAACCCCATCTTCGTCTTCCATAGCTTTTGCAAGTTCAACCGCACGCTCCTTCACCTGCCGCACAAAATCAATCCACTCGACATTAAAACCAAAATCATCCTCTTCCCCCACGAGCTACTCATGCTCAACAAAAAAAAAAAAAAAAGCTTGAAAATTTAATTGAATTTAATCAAGCCGAGCTTGAGTTCAGTAATACTAGGCTCGCGAGCCCAATCAAGCTTACATAATTTTACTATTTTACCCTTAATATGCTAATTATTTACAATTTATTCGTATTATAATTAAAAACAAAATAAAAATCTCTAATTAATGTTACTATGTAAGTTATCGAGTCGAGCCAAGTATTTTGAGCTCTCCATTGAGTCGAGCTCAAGTTGAATTTCGAGCTTCTAGTTTTTTAAGAGAGTCGAGTTCAAGCTTAACACTACTCAACTCGGCTCATTTAGACACCTACCCCCTCCCAAAAAAAAGCATCATGTGTCTCTTCTTCACCAAGTTGGTCATGTGCAAGGTTTTTCTCATCTACTCTGCATTTGTTGAAAATAAAAAGAGAACCAGACAGGAGAGACTTCCCAACAAATAGTAGAAACAGAAAAATATTGAAATGTCTTAATCGCGCTTGAACCAAAGGAATTGATGATGGATTTGAGATCCACAGTAACAAATCAACTGGTTATTGTTTTGATGAGCATGGATTTGAAATCCACTCATATTTGGGTGGATTTGAATCCATTCGTTTCCAAATCCTTAATCCGAACGCAAACTTGGATTTGACTCATCACTTTGACAATGAAGGGTTTTGCTCAACTTTTGCAAGTTAATGATCATAGCAAGATTTAAAAAGATGGTACCTTTGAATCTAGCATAAAGTTAATTGCTGCAACCAACTTATCAAGCGAAAACTCATCCACGGGAATTGGCGCAGGGCCAACACCTCTGGCATGGACTCTTTCTCCCCAAAATGGTTGGTCGCCAAAGAATGGAATGATAGTTGTTGGGCACTGGATTGCCATAAAAAAAATATCAATCAAAGCAGTCAAGAAAAAAGTCAATAGAAAAGAAAATGTGTAATTCCATATTTAAGTAAATCATTACTGCGGCTTTAAGCCCAGCAGCTGTTGTTCCTGCTCCCCCATGGTGCACCTGCAAACAAATTGGGAAACAACAAAACCCACTTTAGTGCTCAAGATTCATAGTGAAAGGGTCTTGTTGTTGTTCCATCATAAGACTCACCACAGACGCGCATTGCAAGAATAGCCAGTCATGAGGACAATTATCCAGAAGATATACAAAGTCCTTCTCTTCTGCCACTGTGAAGAACCATTAAATTTCAAATGAGCCAAATCTAAAGGAAATACAACACAAAACTCACCAGTAAATCGTAGAAAGAATCAAGGGAAAGGGAACTCACAGTCACCGAGACCACCCCAGCCTTTGTTAATGATTCCCCTTTGTTTAGTTATTTCTAAGGCTTCAATAATTATTTGCGTCATTTTCACAGGCTCTTGAACGGGCTGAAAAAGAAAAATAAAGTTGAAAACAGTTTACCAACCCAACTCAAAGAAGCTTAAACTGTAGCTACAAAACAATTTAGATGCATATTTGAAAGACCAAAATACAGTTGGAGGAAAAACATAGAAAGAAGCACAAATCTTGGCAATTGCCCCAAACTGACTAATCACTACTCTATGCATCACACATGCTCTAATCAATGTCCTGGGTTCTAAATGTTTAAAACCCTTAACAAAGTGAACTCTCATTGACCCATTAAATTTGGTGCAATTCCACAGTCAGAGTTCAAGCTCCAATATACAGGACTAGAACTTCGAGCAATATGTCAAAAAAAATCTTCAGTTGAAAGAGTTTTATGTATTTTTTTGTTTTTCCCTCATTTTCCTCCCCTTTTTGAAGATTGATGTTACTTTGGAATATAAAGGAGCTTGGAATACTAACCAGACTGCCAAACCCAATATAGATAGGCTTTGGACCAGCTTTAAGCCAGTTTAAAAGTGCCTCAGGTGGTTCATAATTTGTGGCAAGATCAAGGAAGCAAAACCCAACAACATCAACTTTAGGTCCCCAATCTGCAAGAAAATATGGCTACAAAGCTCATTAGCACTATCAACATACACATGTAGTTATAAGTATTAAGTACGGATGAAATAGAACTCGCCATCCAACAACAAAAGGTTAACATATCATAAAATTTAAAATAGCATATTATGAAAAATAAAACCTTTTGGTTTGGGCACAAGGTGAGGACTCCAGATATATCCATGTGGAATATTAGACTCAGACCCTTGTGTACCACTCAAATATGTGACTGGCCGTAGCTTCAGCTTCTTTTTCCTAACATCATTTATCATGTCTCGTATTCCTAGCCAAATCAAGGAGTCAACAATCTGATATGATAACTGCAAAATCATTCAGGAAAAAGATATCACAATGTGCAGAGACGTCACAACAAGATTTTTGTAAGCAATGACAAATTGCAAGAATTGTTAAATAAATTAGATTCTTCAAACGCACTCTATATCCAGCTGGTTGCTTAACACGAGACAACGGATGGGGAAATTCACTAGTTGGCCTGCATAAAACAATCATTTAGATAGAAGAGAATGTGTTGAACAAAAGTAACCGATTTGTCTAAAAAAAAACAGGTTTATTTCTCAGTCAAACCAGAATGATAAAAACATTGCTCCATTGCTCAAAATGATACAAGTAATACTTACGTCCATGGCATTGTAAAAAATATATGAATTGGGATTTTCAATGATTCAGCAACATGGGTATGCCCTGCAATGTGTTATTCCAGGTTTCAGTTAGTAGATCAATCACTTTAAAATTATTTTAAATACAAAAAAGTGATACAGTATGCTAATGGACTTGAATATAACTGTGTACATTAAAGCTAATGTCTATTTCCAATCAACAATTGCATGGAGGTCAAGTTACAGACCAAATAATAAATTGTCGATTAAATCTTCTAAAGGGCATTTTCCACTGTCCAAAATCAAATCAACACCTAGGTCAGTGAATTTATTATCTCCTAAAAGGCACTTTCCACTGTCCAAAAATATACAATTATCCAACCAAGAATCTCAAATGCCAATTTTCAAAGAGAAAATATGATAAATAAAGTCATTATCTAACCATATGCAGGAGGGTTAGCAATAATCGCTTCTGCTTTGAAGGGAATTCCAGTGTCCATATCAGGCTCTTTGCATGCTGGAAGCAGTGAATTTATTATCTCCTTCATTTGATTTCTTTGTACAGGGATTTCTGAAGGCCCTGAAGGCAAGAACCCTTTGTTTTTCACCATGTCTGTAGAAAAGAAAGTATGCAACAGTCACTTCATTATACATCCAGTTTGGAGAATTAACTATATAAATAATTCCTAGCAACCGCAAAGTGGTTTGAGATGCAACGAGCATTTAAAGTCATCTCTGTTCACTAAACCCGAAAGAGTGGTTTTTTTTTTCCGTGCAATTGAAGCAACATGTCATGATTTATTCGGCAATTAGGCCATTAAAAAAATGTGAATCACTTCTATGAAGCATCCCCAGCATGCACTAAAGATACCATAAGCTAAGGGTACATGATGCAGTGCTTATTGCACATGGATCAATGAACAAATGTTGATTCCATGTTGCAAATGGATCATCCAATAAATCTTGACTCCATTTTTCATCTTCAATCTTATAATCTATTGAAGAGTCCGTGGAACATTAAAAATATATCACAGCATAATAAGGTCTGTCACATAAACTGGTCATCTGACATTGACAGAAAATCGAAGTCACCGAGGCATCATTAAAGGGATTATAAAACGAACAAAAAGAAAGATATTAAACAACAGAAAATAAACCACAATCAAGAACTCCAAGCAATCAGAAGATCAGCTCTTAAAAAAAGAATAGGTATTAGAAACATACATCCGGCAAGAACTTTTGGATCCCCACCGAGAGGATAGAATTCCAACCCAGATGTCAGGACGAACTCTTTGAAATTGGAATGAGTTGCCAATCTAACACGATGGCCATAATCCTGCACCAAGTATCATCATCAACAACTTCACAATGAGAATATTTTTCAGTAATAGTAAACACCATCTGCCCTTTAGTATATACTATAATTCACAATAAAAGGTGGAAAAAAAGGAACAGCTGCATTTGTAAACATTACATATGCAACATACTCAGAATAAATTAAGATTATTGGACTCAATTTGTCGCTCGGTTCGTTGATAGCTGAAACTAAAACTGTTGTTACAAAACAATAATATCTTATAAGTGTTTTTTTAGATAATCAGTGGAAAGGAAAAAGTAACAAGTAGAAAGATGGTGGTGGTCACGACAAATGGGATGGAAAATGGCATATGGACTAAAGGATTAAGCTATTTCAACCCATAGACATGGACCGATGGATGAACTGGAAGCAACAATTGACAGTAAGAAAAGGGCATGGAAACTTTTAATGGACAGATGGACCAAATTAGTTTGAGACTGCAACATACTCTTTTAAATTATTGAAAGTACAGATAGATCTTAAATTGATAAGATATACTGTTGCATCTAATGCAAAATTGACTAATTTACCTGTAGCCTCTTTCCAATTGCAACAAACGGCTGCACATCTCCACGAGTTCCAACAATAAGCATTACAATCTGCAACGGAGGAATATACTGAAGTTCTGTTGCATCACCAACCTCTTCATCAACTTCAGTATATACGCTTACAGAACCAGCTCTGGCGTAAGGAGCTTCAACATCAATCGGAACTTCAAATTCTACAGTTCCATCATCTTTAACAGTAGCAATTCTGTTCAACAATTGGAGCTGCAGTGTTTTAAATATTTAACGAAAAATCCAGGCAGACTGCAGACTATAACTATTTATTAAAATCCTAGCCAGGTAACCATTAGTAAACAGATTGTGTGCTTGAAAAGTATTTGGGATGTAGTACTCTATTGACAAGGATGAAAATATCGCAACTTTGGATATTGCGATATGAATATTGGAGTGTAATGTATTTTTTCCCGAGCATCACGGAAATATGCGAAGCGAATATATCGCACGATATCGCAAAATCTGAAAAAATCACAAATTTTTATAAAATCTTATTTTCATATGTATAAGATTATACTCCCTGTGTTCCGTGATTATTTGCACACTTTCCTTTTCGATTTGTTCCAAGATTATTTGCACACTCTCAATATGGAAATAGCATACAATTAATATCCTTACAACATCATTTTTTTTTACACCTCACTAACGCATCACTAAAGCAACTTTTCTAAATTTGTGTGTCACACCACATGTGAAGATACGGAGGGAGTAGTACTTTTTAAAAAAATGTTTTAAAAGATTTTTGTTGCTGCAACCGTGTCAGGGAATATATTCTCAATTCATCTAATATATTTAGTGATTTTTTAAAACATATGAATGGCATTTGCATAACTATATCCATACTTAATCTAATTTGATGAGTTGGTACCAATATTGTTTGGACAAAAATGACATTTCACCTACTATATTTGAACTTCATAGGTCATCATTTTGGTATTAATTGTATTTTATCATGTACGTATATTTAGTCATGTTGTATTGCATTATGAAGTATTATGTTATCAATTGTTCTTCATCAGCCAGTATTTTTATAATCTATTATCTATATGTTTGCTTTAAACATTAAATTTATTGTGATTTTGATTTGAATATATGCATAATAGTATTTATAATAATCCCCAAATTTTCATGTTAAATTTTCAAAATTTTATTAAAATTTACGTCACTTTTTCAATTTTATTGCGATAGCGATATTTTCAACCTTGTCTATTGAAATAGAAAACATTCCAGAAATCGAATGATAAAGTATCTCCATAACTCGATTCTACGACATGTTTACACAAGAAGTAACTAGATAGATAGACTGAGTTTGGCAACAATATATCCTTGTCTCTTGGCCCGGGAGTGGGGGAGGCAAAAAAGAAAAGCACACACTTAAGTTTTCTAAACATGCAGGGATTAAAGAAAGATGTGAAGCATGTAAACATGCAGGGATTAAAGAAAGATGTGAAGCAGGTTAAGGGCTACTATGACTCAAAAGTAGATTAAATCTGCAACTAAATTAAAAGATGAATCTAATTGAGGAATCTCCAATGCAGACCTAATGAAAAATAATCCCTATTCAAAGATACTGAAGTACTTATTTTAGATATCAAAACAATTGTGTATTGATAAGACCATTCACTATTTCTTGAAACTCGGTCTCTCCCCAAGATAAACCATATAGAAGAGCTATGAGAATATCATTTGATATCAATCAACTAGAGGAAAATCTTCAAAGTGATTCTAATAGTGCCACAAAGTTATTACTCCCTCCGTCTCCCAATTACTTTCACACGAAACGTCACAATTACTTTCTCACGAAACGTCCCACAATAACTTTCGCCCTTTATAAACGTCGCCCTCACAATATCCTCAATATTTTACACGTTTTACAAAATTACAGCTCAAAATCATGGGACGGAGGGAGTACAAAAAACGACTAAGTATTATTCACAAAATCATACAGTCCCAACTGCACAGTAAGCTAGAAAAAGGATATTTACCTTCTGCTGCACAGGAATTCGGTCATCAAAAATTTGTGCCGCCTCATCAGCAAGAACATTATTATGTTTTTGCCTCTCTGTCTTCGATCTGTCCAGCCTCACAGGCAGTTCTAACTTCTCAGAAATTTCCGTTGGCATAGTATTCACTCTAGGAAATGTCGCCCCCGAGCTCCCTTCCACATCAACCACACCCAAACACAAATTTAGAAACCAATTTTTATCAATTCGAAAACAAACTCGTATGAATCCCCAACATAAACTAAATTTCACAGTTCAAATTCATAATTATACGACTCATTGAGTTAATTATCAAAAGGTAAGCCCTGACTTACCAGAAGTGCTACTGCCGCCGCCATTGGAAAGAGCGGCAGTAGAAACGGCGGAGGTACTACCCACCGGAGCAGCGGTGAACTTCGGAGGATTTTCCTCAAACTTGACGGAAACTTCGTCGGAACTCGTTGACGAGCTGACTTCATCTGACTTCGCCATCGGCGGCGGCACCGCCTCCGACGAACTCCGAATTTGATCCAGATCTACAGGTGCTTCCAGAAACTATTGAGTATGTATGGATTTACAGTTGCATAAATCGGATTGACATGGTACAGGGAGTTGTGTAGAGTGAGGGGAAAAGAGACAAGGGCCACGTTCAAAAGAGTGGTGGAATAATAATAAAATGAAAAAGAAAAAAAAGTTTCTGCAAAAAAATCTTGAATGTATATTCTGTAATTCAACGCGCGGTCAGGCGGGTCAGCCCGCCGTTGATGAATCATGAACGTAGATATTTATTACTGTCTCGGTCTCGAAATAATTTTTATTTATACTTAGATTGACACGGAAATTAAGAAATTGTAATACTCCGTATTTCATGTTCATTAAATGTAATTTTATTTATTTTATATTTTTCATTCATAAATTGTAATTCATACACTTTATGAAAATTATCACCATTCAACTATCACTCAATTACTAGAATCATTTTATTCACAATGGAATCCACAGTACTTTATAATAGCATTACTTTATCTACATTTTCCTTAAAACATGTGTCCGACTTCCAAGTATTGCCACCTCGGATGTGGGCCCGAGGGGATTGCCACTCGGAAAGTAGGCCTTGGCATGTGGATTGCCACCCCGGAGTGTGTCGTCCGTGGACGTCCGGTTTGAAAGGAGGATGGGTTGTTATGGTATTCCACATCGGTTTCACATGAAAGTGTGGAAAGGTATATGCGTGGGAGTCAATCATTCACCCATGACCAAGGATGAAAATATCCTCGATATATCCATTTTTTGGGGTCACCGATATCGATATTGGGAAGAACCGATATTTCCACGACATTTGTAAAAAAATTGAAAATATTGATAAATATCGTTAGACATTAACAATATCGAGCCTACTATCGGTAAAATATCGAGAAAATGTCGATAAATTTCGAAAAATATCGATAAATGTCATACGATAACATTGTATATTATATTTTATATAAATTTATCATTGATATAAAATGTATTCAAATTATTTTGTTGATTTTATGTACTAAAGACTTGTTATTAAATTTTTACTATTTTTAAAATTTACCGATATCGATATTCGATATCGATATATCCGTTAATATTTCCATTAATTTAAGGTCTCGATATTTCCACCGATACCGATATTTTCATCCTTGCCCATGACCATGCCACCATGGTTTTGAATAAAGTTAGGGCTCCCTAGCTTATATTCCTAATAATTAGTCTGACCTTTAATAATTCGAACGAGCTGCAGGAAGGGGCTACCCGATGGTTGGCCCAGGGATTGCCACCTCGGATGTGGGCTCAGGGAGTTGCCACTCGAAAAGTGGGCCTTGGCATGTGGGTTGCCACCCGGAGTGTGTCGTTCGTGTACGTCCAGTTTGAAAAAGGAGGATGAATTGTTATGATAGTAGAATTTTGAGGGGTAATTGTTTATATTTTTATACATAAAGTAAATAAGAGAGTTTATTTGTGTATATATGTGGCCCAAATAATATTATTATGTGTATGTTTATGTTTATAATGTTATATGTTTATGTAAATCAATAAATCTTTTAAGTAAAGGTAATAATATCTCAAATAACCTTATTATGTTATATTCAAAATCATATCTATATCACGTATAAATTTTTGAGAGATATCAAAATTAAAGTATGTATAAAATATGTAAATTGATTAAGAAAATATCAATATCTTTATTTTATTCTTTTCCATTATCTCACGAGTACAAACAACACAGGCATTCTCATCATCTTATTTAACGTTTATTATCATTATCATCTCTACGCTACCTTTTTCCAATTTCCAACCCATTCTCATCGCACGCTGCTTCGTCGGTTCCAAAAAATTCTTCGAAGTTACAACTCCTCTCCTCCCACAAAATTAATCAATCAATCTAAGGATAATCGCCTCATCATATTTAATTTCCCCAACTGTAATCTCGCGCCTCCAATTTCTTATTTTTTTTTGTTTCCTCCGAGGCCTCTTTTTGTTAATTTGACCTTAATCTGATGTATCTGGTTCATATTGTTTATGATCCTTGTTATTGTTTTTGCATCTGTTTATTTGTTGTCTGATTGCAATTTGTTTAGATGTATGTATGCGTAGTAAAGTAAGGATGTTTCTGATCCTTTAAATCTTGTAAGTTTTAGCGATGATGACTGATTGTTGAAACATATTTGTGGGTTCAATTGTGCTGAACTTGTGCAACCATGGTATTTTGGAAAGATCAATCTTTTTTGCCTTTTTTTTTTTTGGAACTGGAAGCAAGTTGCTAATCTGAAAGTGTAAAAAGAAGCACAATAATAGATTCAGTTTATAATTCTAATGTGGATTTGGTATCTGTTTTGTATTGCACTGTTGTGTTCTTTGACAAAAAAGCCTAAGGAAAAGTGGATTTTATTTTTGATGATTAGACATTTAGACTGTCCTTGTGGATGCCTTCTCCCAGTGATGCTGAGTCTAATCACTAATGATTCACTGATTTAATTTTATTGTGGCAGTTACACTGATTGGATTGATGATTTGTGTTGATTTTCTGCCACAAGTTGATTAGGATTTTTTTGCTTACTCATTATTTAACTGCAAAGCTGCATGTTATGCAAATGACCATTTTCTGTTCCACAATGCAACTGCAGGTTGTGGGACTCATCAGTGGTTGTGGCTCCACAAAAGGGCAATAATTATATATTTGAAGCCTAATTGCTCCAAGAATTTCAGCACAAAGCATTTCTGAATTGTAGTTATGATATGTTCGTGATGCCCGATATGCAATAAAGACAACTAAAGATATTGTTTTGAATCATTTGCTTAATCACAACATTTAGGATTCAGATCCGTAAGGCTCTGAAGCTGCCAGTAAAAGAGAAAGTCTCAGAGCCTCTTAGTGGTGAGTAAAATAAAATGGCTAATATCGTTGTGTGGAGGAATGTGATAATGTGTTTATACCATTCTGATTTTTGTTGGCCTCTAAAGAATGTTATTGTTTCATATTTGTGTACATATCTGTATCTGCTGATTATTTGTTGTGGTTTAAGATATAGAGTGCTTCTCTTATGTGGTTGCCTGGTGTGAAAATGAGGGGTGGGGATGGAGGGTGGTTTGGAGTGTATCAAGTAGTTCCCCTTCCCTGTCTCTTCCCGTTTAAGGGATGGTAACTATTATGTGGTAGGCAAGTTGTGGAAGCAAATGCATTTCTTTGCATTTGTATCCTGCAAGTTGTGCTTGGCTCTTAGGGTGTGTTTGTTTTAGGATTCCATTGGATTTGAAATCTAGCATGTGGATTTCATGAATAGTAAAACGTTTATTTGGATTTTTTATATATGCTTTGGGAGTGTAGATTTGTAGGATTTGATAGGTGGGATTTTGAAAAAGTAGGTGATCGGGTTGTGTATTGATTGGTGTGTTGTAAATTATATGAAAAATGAGGAGTGAGCGTGTTGAATTGGGTATATAAGTAAAGAGGAAAAGGATGGAATGTAAAATGAACTTTGTGCTATATGGAAGTTGCCACAATTCTGAAATGCCTTGCTCTCATTCAAACTTTATGATAAGTCGTCAAACAGTTTCGACTTTGAAGGTATTTTGTCCAACGTCTTGAAAGTCTCAGTTGGAACTAAGGTGCCAGTTTTCCTGGCCTTGCAAGTGATCAAAAATGTAAATACAACCTTCACTTTATACACCAAATAGGTGATAGAAATATGGATGGTAAGAGTAGATTTTTTTTTTTTCAGTGGAAGTGGTAAGAGTAGTTTATTTATTTGCTTTGATCATTCTCAATGCTGTTCTTGTTTTAAGGGGTTTATCCTTTGGATGGTCGGACTAGTAGCCTTTTGGCAAGAAAGTAAGCAAAATGAGATTTTTTTGTTGTATGGTGACGAGTGAAGTTTTCACTCATTTCGTTGGCTCTAACCACAGTGTTGCTTTATGTAATAGAAGTGTGTTTTAATCCCCTACATATTTTTTTATTTGGCTGTATAAACTAGTTTTTGTCCTGGTTTTCTCCAGCGGGTAAGTGACATTTCAATTGCTTGCATGGATGCATCAGTTTCCCCCCCTTTACTTGTTCTTAAAACAAATCTTCCTTTTCCGCATATGGTTCCTTTACAATTTCAATTCCATTGAATTTACTGCTGCCAATTTATTGATTAAAGTTCTACTGTTTCTCATTTTCCTTACAATCTTGTCGACTAAAAACAGTGTACTAATGCATGCTTCACTATTAGTAACATCTCACAGTGCACATAGATGGCTAGTAGAAAAAGAAGCATGCCAAATGATTCAGATATGTCTCCCATGTTCAAGGAATGGGATGAGGCTTTATGTCCTATATGTATGGACCACCCCCACAATGGTGTTCTTCTCATTTGCACTTCCCATCACAAGAGCTGCCACCCCTACATATGTGATACTAGCTACCGCCATTCAAATTGTTTCGACCGGTTTAAAAAACTCAACGAAGAAAACACCGACGCCATCTCTCTAACTAGTTTGATTCATCAAGATTCCAGCAACACTGGGAATTTGGACCCTACATCTTCGAATCATGGTACAAATCTTGAACAACCAGAAATCAATATGGAGAAGTCAGAGATATCGAACCTGAGGTGCCCTTTATGCCGTGGAAGGGTCTTGGGGTGGAAAGTTCAAGAAGATGCTAGAAAGTACCTGAACCAGAAATCGAGAAGCTGCTCTCGTGAATCTTGCGCGTTTGTTGGCAGTTACCGGGAGCTTCGTAGTCATGCAAGACGAGTTCATCCCACTGAGCGCCCTGCTGACGTGGACCCAACCCGAGAGAGAGCCTGGCGTCGGTTTCAAGATGAGCGTGAGTACAACGATATCGTCAGTTCTATTCGCTCAGCCATGCCTGGTGCAGTTATAGTCGGTGACTACGTGCTTGAAGGTCGAGAGAGGCTATCAGGTGACATGGATGGTGGTGCAGGTGGGGGTGATGGGGGCTGGTTAAGCACCCTATTCTTTCTTCAGATGTTCGGTTCACTTGAAGCTGGAAACGAGCTAAGAGGGGGGCGATCAAGATTGTTATCGAGGCATCGTCGGGCTTCCGGAAGCTCCTCACAAAGGCGCCGTTCTTTATGGGGTGAAAATCTGTTTGGGAACCGAGATGAGAATAATGATGAGGAGGAGGAATTGGACTTGAATCAACCAAGTGATGTGGGGCCTTCGAGGCGTCGGAGGTTGACGCGTGGGGAGTCGGACGAAGATCAGACGTAGCTGCAGGTATGTTGGGAAAGAATAACTGATAAGTGCTTAGTTTTTATTGTACTGGATTGGTGTCTGCTTTTATCTTTCAAGTGATGTAATCTCAATTGTTGCTTTCTCTTTGTACATATTTATTTGATGAACCAAGAACATCATTATTCCTACTTTCATTGCTTTTAGTGAATTATTTGTGTCATAACATATAGTATATTTTTCTTTGTTTTTTATGGATCATTCTTGCAAGTTGCAATGCTATGATATGCTTGTAACTGTCTCACCAAAACTATGCTCACTTTATTTGTCTGTCTACTAAAAGTATGCACGTTTCTTTTTATGAAAATAATTATTTTATCTTTACCTTATAACAAACAATGTGAACATACTTTTCGTGGATAGAGAGTATTTGATTTTAATTACCTACCCATCGAATAAAGGTTGCAAAGTAAACTAAAAGTTCAAAGTTTTAGATTTTTTTTTTCTTTCTGAATTCAGTGTTTGATTTAATTATTTTATCTCAAAGCCTGGCGATATATTTTTTTTTTAATTCAACCCACATATCACTGACAATAAGTGACAACTTTATGAATAATTTAATTCCAAACCCTAGTGATTTTCATAATATGGATAAATTCCAAACCCCTTACATCTAGAATTTAATTTGTAGTGTTCAAATCAAAATTTCATTTTCCAAACACATTGGTCAAAATTAGTAAATTCACGCAATTAACCAAATCGTAACTAAATTGACTATAAAAAAAATAAAGTAGTACAAAAATACTGGGTTTCTCGCATTTTTCACACAGAAATAATCATTAACATTTTTCACACTCATCTGTTTGGACAAAGATCAGCTTATCTGAAAAATACTGTTTATTCAACAACATTCCATACATATCATAGTATATCTCTTATTACGTCTCTAAAACGAGTGAGACGATTAGATAGCATCTTTGGACAAGAACTTGTTTCCAATGCTTGTCCGAGCGTTGGAAAGATCATCGGCATAATCCCCTCGTTCAATAACCGCAGCAGCACCCATACCCGACCCTGCAAATCCAACAACCATTCATAAATATGATGACCATATCAAATCAACCTCTGTCCAAAGATAAGAGATACGAACCTATGCACATCGATATCACACCAAATCGACAGTCCCTGCCACGACGCTTCATCTCATTTAGCAGAGTAGAAACACAACGTGCCCCTGAATGTACCATACAAGACAACAGCCTATCATTAGAGCTGATAATTTGAGCCCTATTGTACACGCTATTTTAATTATTTTGGTATAAAAACATAGTATTTTCTAGCCCACCCTATCAATAATTTTGTAAAAATTGGTAAGAGATAGTCAGGATATTACCTGTAGCTCCCAAAGGATGGCCGAGGGCCATAGCCCCTCCATTGACATTAACTTTTTCGGGATCAAGCTCGAGTTTCTTGAGGCAATAAACGTACTGGGAAGCAAATGCCTGCAAATTTTTAACAGCAGAATAAGACGTTTTTCAAAGTTGGATCACACCCGTTTTTAAACTGAAAACTAGAGAAATACCTCGTTTATTTCGTACAAACTGATGTCACTGAGTTCGAGTCCAGCCGATTTAACTGCAGCCGGAATAGCAACAGCCGGGCCAATACCCATAACACCAGGCTCCACACCCACAGCAGCAAAACTCCTGTGTTTGAGGCACCATAAATATTTTCAGGAAAAAAGAAAATGACAAATGTGTAGATTGGCTATGCATAGAAGTAACAAACTTCCACGTAAATTTATTCGAGTTAAGAAGTTTTTTGGTCTCATAACTTGTCTAGTCTACTGTCCAATTTTGGTCCAAAAAATATTACTGTAAGCTTTTTTAGTCTCAATATTCAAGAAATTGTTCAATTTTGGCCCCAAAATAACCAGAGTTGAAAACGGTGTTGTTTTATGCACATGAGGATTTAATTTGGGTCCAAATTTAAACAATAGGCTAAATTTGGACATTTGTGTGACATAAACGAATCTTCCGGCAGTTTTGAGCCAAAATTGGCCAAAATTTTTTAACACTTGAGCTATCCACTTTCGTCAGATTTTTTTAAAGCTTGGACAGTAGACAAGCTATGGGACCAAAAAACTTCTTTACTCTAAATTTCAATAAACTATGTGAAAAAGATTTTGGAGCTTCAGAGTAACATGCAAAATATATCATGTTCACCTGAACACGCCAAGAACTTGGAGACCCTTTTGCGTAGCTAAACTTCGTTTCATGAGAAGAACAGCTCCAGCACCATCGGTCAGCTGACTTGCATTCCCTGATTAATCATGTGAGGTCATTTTAGTCATAACACATACGACAAAGTGCCATCCACCAAGTATTTTTACACTATAGTAACTCTTTACCAGCAGTCGTAGTTCCATTTTTCTTGAATGCAGGCTTCAACTTTGCCAGGTCTCTCAAATTTGTATCTGGACGAACTCCGTCGTCTACTGAGATCGTAACAGCCTTTGTCTCACCGGTTTTAGGATCCACAAGCTTTAAATGAAGATCATCAGAGATATTAAACCACTTACATTGATTATAAATTTGTAAAATAAATGCATATATGAAATGTTCTGTTTTACCTTTGTAGAAACTGGAACTATTTCATCTTTAAATTTCCCAGATGCAATTGCAGCAGCAGCACGTTGATGAGAGATGACCTATCAATGCAATTTCAAGTGAGGTTCAATTGTTCCCTGGTTCAATTAGGCGTGACAATTTCGGATACGATATGATACAAAATTGCAGGTTAGTATTTTTTTGGCAACAATAACAATGAAGAAAACTCACAGCAGCTTGATCTTGTTCTTCCCGGGTTACTCCAAAGCGTTCGGCGACATTTTCAGAAGTAGCACCCATTGGAAGGAGACAATCACGAGCTTGAGCAAATTTATCTACCTAACAACACCAAATGCCAAGTAAATTTGTCAGTGACTCGGTTTTCAGATAGAAGAAACGAAGAGAAGTCTTAATTTATACGTACTTTTGGGTTATTCGTAATAATTGGGGTGACACGGTCTACTGTCATGGACTCCAATCCAGCAGCAATGCCTGCAAGAATATAATGACGAATAATGCTCCGATTTTAATGTGTTTTAAACATGAATATAGGAGACTCGATATTACCTATATCGTAATATCCAGCTTTTATGAAGGCAGCAACATCAGCAACAGCCTGGAGACCAGATGAACACTGTCGATTGACTGTTCTCACAGGTACAGAATCTGGAAGACAAACACAATATTACAATCTATCGGGCTTTCAAAATCCACTAGAATTCAAAAATCAGTTTTCAAAAACCACTACGAATCCAAAACAAACATTGCCTTAGGAACTAGAATGCGTAATTAGGCCAAAGGAGGGATGTCTCAAGAGTCGAGAGGATGCATTGAAATGGAACGACATGTGGGGGGGTGGGTATTCGACGAGAAGAATTAAGAAAGCATACCAGGAAATCCGGCATAGTAAGAAGCCATCCTGCACTCAATACCTCGGTTTGAACCTGGAGCTAGAACTGTTCCTACAACTATATCACCTACCTCAGCAGGATTTAAGTTTGTTCTCTCTATCACTGCCTGCAACCAAGAATCGATAAGCCAAAGAACACTAAAAAACGGACAAGATCAAAAACTCAACGAGTAATATGCTAGGAGAGCTTCATCTAAGGCCCTTCTCATAACAACTTAAAGTATTCAAACAAAATCATGCAAAAGGGAACGTTCTTTCCACGATCAAACAGCAGCAAATCTCGTAAAACTCACCTTTAGTACAGCGGCAAGTAAATCATCTGGAGTGGTATCCTTGAACCCCCCTCGCTTAGCTTTGCAAAGGGCAGTTCGATAAGCTCTGCAAGACATGGTAGATGCAGAATACAGTTTAGTAGCTTGCAATAAATACAAGTTAGTAAAAGGACAGGGTAACTGATGTTGAAAGTGAGGCAACTAACGCAACAATGACTATGTCGTCTCCAAAAGCAGAATTTCCCCCAGCCAAACATACCGAAGGCTGTCAAAGTAAATCACAATTCACCAAATTTACATATAAAATAATAAATATAGCACGACAGTTGATGCCTCAATATCACTCGATGGTGTTCATACTTTAACAAGATTATGACACTACAATTAATCATTTTATTAGGAAAAAAGCTTCTACAACCATCTAAAAATGCTTTATTTTACAAGCATCTATTTGTTTAGGCCACGAAACAGTCTGTGATGCTAATAGAATGCTTGCTTCTTCATTAAAAAGTGTAGTTTAGGGGCAAAGTGTCTGAAAAAACACCCTCTAAAATCTCATGTGCCGTACAAATAACAAGCACAAAGTGTAAGAAAAAAATGAAAAACAGTGGCTAATGTGAAAAACATGCATAATCCAGATGACAAAATGTGATTAACCTTAAAAGAACTGAGAAATTATATTTGAGGCAATCTCCCACGAAATGAAAAAAATTATCTAGTCAAAAATTGAGAGCAAAAATACGCTTAATTTAGATCCCACCTACAACCGTCTCATTCAAGAATTTGTCATTATATTTCAAGCCTAAATAAATAATTAAATATGATAATCAAGTCATTCACATGAAACCCACAATCCTTCACCAAGAATTCAACTTTTTATTTGAACTCTCGGTATCCGGTCCAAGGACCTACTAATCCGGGACCAGTCCCACGGTCCACTTGCGGAGCCCCGTTTAAAGTCAGATCGCATGGACTGGCTCCATAGGAATTGTTTGCACCTTAGGGCCAAATAGGCCCAATTTCTTGGGGCTACCAAAAATTCAACTTTTATCTCTGCAATTTTTCTATAAAGATAGCTTGAATGTGCAATGACCTATACTTTAAGGCTTAATTTGGTAGGGTAGATTCATCTTGTTTAATCGGTTCAAAATAGATGACAGATTAAGCTTAAAATAAAATTCCTACCGACACCAAAAAAATACACTCGATTGCAAAAATATCAAATGAATTAAAAATACAATTCAATTTGAACGCATACATATCTATCAAAACCAAATGGGTGTAGGCGAAAAACTGTCAATATAATTTTACAAAAAAGAAGCATATATAATCAATCAAATTCGCTTCCAATCGGACTGAATTAACGAAATCACAGGGGCGAGTTCATCACTAACTAAACTCAACAAAAATCAAGCAAACAAGTAAACAAATAAGTCAACAAAATGAAGAAAAACTCACAGAAAGATGAGATCGAGAATTCTGGTGAGAAGAAGAAGAATCGGGCAGTAAATGGTCCAGCAGAATCCTCTGTCTGATTATTGCTTTCTCCATTCCTCCTCCTCCCTCTGTTTAGCAGCTTGATACAATTTTCTGATTCGCTTCAAAAGAAACTTCCACAGTATGTATGTATGTATATAGAGTGAAGAATATGAAGGATTGAAAAATGGGAGGAAATTTACTCACGTTTTACACACTGACGAGTGACAGCACTGTACCGGCCACTCTTTCTAGCAGAGGACCCATCCTGGAGTCAATTATAAATAAATTATTAAGTCCAAAAAAAATTAAAAATTAAAAAAAATAAATGAGTCAACATTATCACTTTTTAAAAAAGGTAAAGTCTAGTATGCATTCGAGTGCATGTTGTGCACCCTAGTCCATGTTGCATTTTTCAGTTTACTGACTTACACTTTTTGATAAATAGTGTTGCATTTTTCAATTATTACTAAAAATATTATTATACAGTTTAATAATTGAAAAGTGCAACACCATTTATCAAAAAGTGTAAGTCAGTAAACTGAAAAGTGCAACATGAACTAGGGTGCACAACATGCACTCGAGTCACCAACCCATTTACTTTAAATGAGTATATTTTTTAAAAATTGATATACTTTATTTAATGTAAAATGTGGTTAATTTTCAAAATTTTATCTAAAATACATTTACACACATATTTTTTTTTAAAGTGTACACCCTTCATCTCAAATTAGATTGTGCATTTTCTGTTTACGCATAATTTAAAGTGAGAGTCATTTATTAGTTTTAAAGGGATAAAGTAGAGGGTATAAAAGTTTTTTTTTGAGTGATAAAGTAAATAATAAAATATTATAAGTAATAAATTAGAGTGTTAAAGTAATGACATGTGATTTAACTTTGAGATGTTTGTAGGTTTTGGTTTAAAGTGAAAAAATATTTTATTGTAAAAAAAATAAATGCACAATCTACCATTTTTTACAAATGCACCATCTAACTTAGAATAGACTGGGTAACATTTTTAATAAAAGGTGCAATTTAATTAATGTAAAGTGTCACTTTTCAACATTTTACATAACAAATTACACAATTTACTATAAAAGTGGTATATTTTTATTGTAAAGTGTCACTTTTTGAAATTTTTGTCTTATGTACTTTTTTTTTTTTTTTTTTTTTTTTGGAAAGTTACACAATTTACTTTAAAAAAGGGTATATTTTTATTGAAAACTGTACAATTTATTTAATGTAACGTTTATCACTTTAAAATAAATTATACTCCAATAAATACAATTTACATGCATTCTTTCTAAAAGTGATAATTTTCTTTAAAAGTAGTACTTATATTTTTATTGAAAAGTGATACCAGTTTTAATACGAGACAATCTCATACAAAATTTACTAAAAAAATAATACTTCTTTCGTCCATAATAAGTAGTCTCACACGGAGAGTGAACACATATTTTAAGAAAGTGTGAATAAAGTTAATAACAATTTAAGTAATTAAGTGATGGTTGAAGGAAATGATAAAATGATGATTGAAATAAAGTGTATGAGACTGCATTTTATCTTATGACAATTTACGAAAAAATGTGAATGTTGCATAACCAAAAGGGCATGTTTGTTTTGGGATTTGGAGGGTTTTAAAATCCGAATTTCAAAATCTAGTGGATTTTAAAATTCTAATACTTTTTGGTGCTGTTTGGTTAGGGATGGTGGTGGATGGGATGGGGATAGAGATTTGAAAAATATGGATGGGGTAATCCATGAATAGTAATGGAATAAAAATTATGTTTGGATTGGGATTGAAAAATAGGTGTGGATGGAGAACTTTATGTCAAATCAAGTAGGAGAGAGAATAAATGTGTAGAAGAAAGTATGAGAGAGAATAAATGTGTGAAAGAAAAGTATGAGAGAGAATAAATGTCTAGAAGAAAGTATGAGAGAGAATAAATGTGTGAAAGAAAAGTATGAGAGAGAATAAATGTGTGAAAGAAAAGTATGAGAGAGAATAAATGTGTGAAAGAAAATTAGAAGAGAGAATAAATGTGTGGAAGAAAAGTAGGAGAGAGAATGGGTGATTAAAAGAAAAAAAGAGTGATAGTGATTGTATAAAAATAGGTATGTAGGAGAGAATAAATGTGTGAAAGAAAATTAGAAGAGAGAATAAATGTGTGGAAGAAAAATAGGAGAGAGAATAAATGTGTTTAAGAAAAGTAGGAAGTGATTAAAAAAAAAAAGTGATGCGATTGTATAAAAATAGGTATGTAGATGTATTATAGAGATGGATGAGTATTTGAATGGGTATTTTGATAGAGAGGGATGGGATGGGGATGGCCCATCCAAATACGGATGGGTCAATCCCAAACCAAACACACTCTTTATGTTTTGTGTTTGTTTTGGAATTTATGTAGGGTAAGATTTAACTTTATAGTAGTATTATAGAATAGTAGTTTTGGAATTTATGTAGGGTACACACTCTTTATGTTTTGTGTTTGTTTTGGAATTTATGTAGGGTAAGATTTAACTTTATATTATAGAATAGTAGTTTTGGAATTTATGTAGGGTAAGATTTAACTTTATATTATAGAATAGTATTATAGGTTTTATAGGTATATATATATATGATTTGTAGGTATTTATAGGGTTGACTTTCATAGAGTGTATTTATAGGGTGAGATTTTGAAATCCTGAATCAAAATGAATCAAAATCCCAAACTGTAACGGGTGGAGTTTCGAAATCCCAAATCCGAATTTTCCATCCCAAAACAAACATGCCCAAAATGTTTTTAAACTCAATTTTGCCGAATTCACCTCATATTTTGGTTTCGACAGTGTATACGGGAGATAAATAGACCCTTTACCTAATACAGATGTTTTAAATAATTAAATTCAACAACCTTATGTGAATCTCACCCTCAATCATGCATTTCATGTTGGTGATACCCTGGTAATTGTTGATGTAGAGAATAATAGAGTAAGTATGGATGTATTAGAGACCAAGTATTGAAAGAGAGAAGAATATAATAAAATGTGAGAGAGTAGTTTAAAAAAAAATAATAAAAACTTTCATTGGAAAGAATGAAAAAAAAGAAAAGTTAAATATTTTTCACTAGAATTGATGGGGTATTTGTTTTTTTAGGCTACATTATTTTTTCACTTTTGATTTCTCACAAGTTGACCAAATACCATTGTGACACAATTAACGTTCAATATACCACGAATTATTGGATTTGTCACCGTATTTGAAAAAAAATACTTTGAAATAAATACATCATAAACATATTATAAAAACAATCAATAATTTGTATTAACGTATTTACATGTATTTAAAATCAAAATAGTAAAAATATACAATAAAACGTGACAAGCAGAGCCCTCTCACTCAGAAAAGAATACACAAACTCAGCAGAAATGGCATCAACATACCAAAGTAAAAAAGGACAGCCAAAACTATGAAGATAGAACATCACAAAACTTGCACGAATTCAAGATACGTCTATACATCTCTTTCGACTTACATTGTAATGTTGGGCTTCAGCTGTCGCCCCGAATTCGTACCCACCTTGGTTTGAAGTGCATCAGACATAGATCTTAGCCTGTAGGTGATCTCTGTATATGAAGGCCTCAACTCTGGATTCGCCGACCAGCATTGTTCCATGAGTTTTCTCCACTCAGGATCACACCCCTCAGGAATCGGAGGACGAAGGGTATTCTTGACAATTCCTCCTGCATTTAGATCCAATAACAAATAAATAATCAAATTTAGCAAAAAATGTACTCCCTCTGTCCCGCTATAAGTTACTTTCTTAATCCACTATTCCAATTTTTCGTTCTAATATGTAACAGCTACACCAAAATGCGTATCTCCGTACAAAGTGATGGTGCAAATATATACACAAACCTCAATCCAGATTTATATACACAAAGATATCTTAGAAAATGGCCAAATGTCAAGTCAAAATTCATAAATAATTTTAGTAAGCATTTCAACTTTTTATATGGGCCTTGCCAAAGTTCTCCAGCATTAATTTCAATATTTGAAAACAAAGACGCTTTCTGTTGTCATAACAAGAATCGATAAGCAGATTAACTTACCAATAATTTCCCCACAATGCATATTTGAATAAGGTTCCTCACCAGTGAGAATCTCCCACAATACTATGCCAAATGAGAACACATCAACCTGTTGAAAATCAGATTAGCTGTTATATTCTTCTATTTCTACTAATCGTCAATAATAGGAAGATAGTGGTAGATTAATAGAGTAGTCCCTTGCCTTTTCAGATACTCGGCTAGTACTTCCATTTAACAATTCTGGGGCCATCCACGGAAGGGTTCCTCGAACACCACCAGATACCAGAGTATTGTGTCTAATTCTTGAGAGTCCGAAATCTCCAACCTATAAACAGTTTCTTAGTAACCAGAAAAAGTAAATACTACAAATCAAAATTTTCTCAGAAAGATAGGATAGATAACGTTGCTATGTGAAAAACTCATTTTGCAGTAAGGCATTTAATGAGCAATTTGACAAAGTGGGATAGCTCAAGTGGTTAGAGCACCACTACCTAGGCCTTAGGTCCTGGGTTCGAGTCATGGGGAGGGGAAAAAAGGGATGGGTATTTAACTTCCATCAAAAAAAAAAAAAAAAAATTTAATGGGCAATTTAGTGTATTAACCCAATAAGCAAATTCAATTCAAATTCTGTGACTAAGATTTTCATGTCAGTACGAGTTTCATTTTTTTTGCCTTCGGCTTCAGAAGGAAAACGTGCAGTGGAAATATCTATATTAATCTGAAGGTACTTTTGAACATGAAGTCGACACCTTTCTCTATATATCTAAACTTGCCTTGCATATAGGTCGTTGTGGATCTCTCAGATTTACTAACAAATTGTCACATTTCAAATCAAAATGGACAATATTTTTTGAATGCAAGTACTCCATGCCGAATGCTGCATCCATGGCGATAATAAGCTTTTTACGATGATCTAGCAATCTGCACATAATTTCAGAAAATCAAATCCAAATATAAACTGAAAATTGCAAAAGTAAATAAGGGAGATTTCTGTACTTTTTTGTTTTAACTAGAGCAGTCCTAAGTGATCCATTTGCCATGAATTCTGTTACAGTCGCCAAAGTTCCTCCTGCACCATCAGGTACCACCCCGTAAAATGCAACAACATTTGGATGGTGCAGATTCGATAGAATACAAGCTTCTCGCCAGAAATCTTTTGTCTACATAACAAAAAAGAAAAATTAATCTTCATGCATAGTCCATTCAAAAGTTTCGGCCAAGTGTGCAAAAGACATGGTATCTGAACGAAAATATATATGACCTACCAATCGTTCTTGCTCTGATGATCTCCCAGAAAAACAAGATTTCTTTATTCTCTTGATGGCAACATCTGAACCTCTCCATTTTCCATAGTACACTGTCCCAAATGTACCCGATCCCAACTCTCGTAATTCTTCAAGATCAGCATTTTTTATTATCTAGAGACCAGTACTGTAAGGTAAGTCGGGAATCCACTAAAGAAATGAATGAATATTTCAAAAGGGAAATCTCACTGAATACCAAATCCTCAATATGATGCATCCTAATCACTTGCTTAGCTATGGAATCAGATATTTAAACAATATAGCAATGTAAATGACCATGTATATGCATTTATAGAAATGCTAACATAAAATTCAGTGACAAATAAGCAGTCTATAGTATGCTAGCAATAAGTGTAACTTTTGGCAGATTTCCAATTCTGAGTGATTTTGTTGCTTCCACAGTTATTAAAAGTGGCAATTAATACTGCGTACACATGTCTTTCCCCCTCCTCCCCAACCATAATATGGGTTAAGTAAAGGGTGTGGCAATTAACACCCTCAGAATTACTATATACACCCACTTTATAGCTGTGTTTAAAGGTTCGACTGTACGAGTAGTTAAAAATGTGGTACATTTGGGTGTATAAAGCAATTCAGTGGATGCTAATAGCCATGGCCTTAAGAAAAACAGAGACTAGATAGCACATATTAACTAGATCAACAACTCAACTTTAAATGCTCTTGAAAAGGAAAAGAGAAAGCATACCTGCAAACCATATATATCCGCCTCCATTTCAGCGATCACTGCATCGCTAAACAAATTGTTTTCATGACTGTCAGCATCGGCATCCTGCATCAGTTAAAGGCAATCACTTGATATAATGTATACAAGATAAATTTAAAAGAAATAGAATTAAATAAGAGACTGAATATTGCCTCTGGGTCCATATTCTGTAAAGTAATCTCTGATTCTGCACAAGTAGACAATATTTTCACATTATCAGCATCTGATACATCTAGGACAGTACAGGGTGGAAATTCAGCAAGTGACATATTATTCGCAGGCTTATATTTACCTTGCTCGGCGTTATCGATCACTAGATCATCTTTCAAATTTTGATGTTCATTAAAAATTCCAATGTAGTCTGGCTTTTCAACCCAGTTATTGGAATGGGACAAGTTATCAAGGAGAGAAGCTTCTCTTTCGAATAAAGCAGAGTTATGATGAACATTGCTCCAACCAGCAATACCAACACCTGTAGGCCCATCCGTCTTTCCGCATTCACTTAATTTTAATTCTTGACCACCAATATCCACTAAATCCTCATTAAATTGACTAGAAATGATCTGAGGTGAAACTAGGCCCTTAGACAATCCATTAGGGACTGCATTACAGCTATTGTCATGAGGCAGTTTTTGAGGACTATGGGTAAGCCCTGCAACCTCTGAGTTAGTGGCCGGAGATGAATAGCTGTCTGGAATGCCCTTTGTGAACCCAGTTGAGGTTTTCTGAAAAAGATTCTGCTGTGCTTGCTTCAATTCCAATTCCGTCATATCGAGAAAAGATGATGCAGGAGCAAAACTATTGGCGCCATGTATATTCATTAATTTCAAATTTGGCATGCACTTGCTGTCTAGGGGTTTCAACTTTGAATTTTGATTTCTTAAATCTTCTTCGTCTAATTGATCTTTCCCAACAGTAGTACAACTGATGTCCTTAGCTTCAAATTTGCTCAATGCCGGAGAATGAAGCAATGCTATCCCTGAAACAGGAATAGTTGGCGCTGCATTCAATGCCTTAGATTGGAGCTGAATATGGTTGAAGTCAACATTCTCATGAAACTGCACAGGCTTTTCAGGCAAAGCAGCAGATATTCTGTAAGAAGATGATTGATGTATTCCCAAGTTCAATGAAAATGACCGAGAAACATCTTCCTGAGAAGCATAAGGAGATTCCTCTCCCTGTTCTTGAAGCTTTGAATCAGAAAAGGCATGAGGCATCCCTTGGTAACAACTAACTGGATTACTAAAACCAGGCAATATGTCCACCAAATGACCAGGTTGAGGAGGAGGAGCTTCCAAATTTAAAGCCTTTTTCATAAGTGGAACCCCTTCCTGAGAAGCATAAGGAGATTCCTCTCCCTGTTCTTGAAGCTTTGTACCCTGGTAACAACTAACTGGATTACTAAAACCAGGCAATATGTCCACCAAATGACCAGGTTGAGGAGGAGGAGCTTCCAAATTTAAAGCCTTTTTCATAAGTGGAACCCCTTCCTGAGAAGCATAAGGAGATTCCTCTCCCTGTTCTTGAAGCTTTGTCGCCTGGTAACAACTAACTGGATTACTAAAACCAGGCAATATGTCCACCAAATGACCAGGTTGAGGAGGAGGAGGAGCTTCCAAATTTAAAGCCTTTTTCATAAGTGGAACCCCCTCCTGAGAGCATAGCACAAAACTGCTATTATTCTGCTCCAATCTTTCAGGGGCAAACTTCTCTCCTTCTAAACTTAATTGATCCTTCATATTTGGCTGGACGGCATCATGTTTATTAATTGGACCAGGTGACTTCATCAAATTTACGTCCAACCTAGGGTTTTGATAACTAGAAGCACTGTAGCAGACGGACTCTTCAGTTGGGAGCGAAGAATTGTTTTTCTGGTCTATTGCCATGACATTCTTTGGATCTGCTTTCTGGACAGGAAATTGTGTTGATGAAGGAGGCCTATACAACTTCTCAGGCTCACCACCAAGGGAATCCTTATGCAAGGGGAAGGGGAAGATTTTCTCAAATCTTGTATTACTTTCTGCATTTGACATCAAATGGCTCATGTCACTAGCAGAAGTTTGCCCATTATAGAAATCTTGGGGGTTAGGATCAGTTTCAGCCATACCATTAACTGCAGCAACATACTGATAATTTGTGTCACTCTTCTGAATCAAGCTGGCATCAGCGGTAAAGGAGGTTTCAGAGTCATTCAGAGGAATCAGAAAAATACGAAGTCGTTGAGACTCATCAGGTTTGTCAACCCCATGATATTCATCGATCATATTCTGCAGATCCTCATCGGATGCCACAGATATAAGGGCATCAAGATCCTCCCCTGGAAGCTGGTACTTAATTGAGTGAGGCTGATTGCACATTCCAGCTGTTTTCTGCATCAATCCCTCCAATGATAGATTCTTCCGGAAGGAGATCATACGCGTCTCTCCCCCCACATACCTGAGTTTTCCATCACTAGGTCGGGGCAATATTTTTCCGCCAAAACTGCAAAGAAGCTTTAGTTTACCAATCTGAGAACCATCAGAAGCTCCTAATGATTTAGAGGACACGGATTCATTCAATAATGGAACAGTAGACACTACACTGGCTTCGCCAGTGCACACTTCTGGGGTAGACTTGCTAAGTTTATGTCCATTAGCACCATTTTCCAAGTAATTCATGCTTTCATCAAATGAATAAACTCCACTATCAAACTGTGTAGTAGATCCTCTGGCAGAAGCAAATTCTGTGATGTCAGAGGGACACTCAGAATCCATTCTACTCAAACCAAGAACTCGAGCAAGCTCTTCATAAACCATTTGGCTATTCTGGACATCTGGAACCCCAATCCTCTCCTCATAGTTGGGAGCAACAGTGTGTACTGCAGTAACCTTAGAAGCATTGCACTCCTGAAGAAATTTCATGGAGAACTCCTCACCAGTTTGAATAGAGATGTTTTTATTTGAGAATTTCCATATTGGCACACCATTTATGGGCATAATGTCCACTGAATCTAACGGCCCACAATGACCACTGAGACCTGGTGCCTCACCAGCCATGACTTCAGCAATGTCAGTGGACCTGTTTAGCTGCACCAAATAATTTCTTTAACCTCAACGCCCAAGTTTTCATTTCATTGCCCAATATCAATCCAACAGAATAGCCTTCACTCTGATTAATATAGTCAATCAACTGAGTTTCATCAATTTCCCTATTTAGTCCCCCAACTTCAACTAAGCCAAAAATAATTCAAAACGAAAACTCTAACAGCTCCTAATTTCTTCCAGTAATATGATACTGTAATGAAGAGAATTCTAAATTAGCTACCAAACTGAAAATTCTCCGTACGATATACCAAATTAAGTAGAAAATCAAACTTCACAGTACGTATAACGGTTGAAGTTACGGAGAAAGTTTTAGAAAACTCAACCGATCGACGTTCCCTCCTCAATTAACCGTTCCTCTGCAGATCACCAATCGCTTTTCACTGTCTCGAACAATTTACCTGAAATTCAACAATCGCAATTAAAAACTAAATAATTTAAGCTACAGACGGTCAAATTCTCTCAGAATTCGGGAAAACAATCCAGCAAATGTCAAAATCTAGATCAGTGGAAAAGAATAGAGAGGGAATTTATAGTCAGTTTGCTCACTTTTCTTCCCGTTCCTGATCGATTGCTCTGTGATCGAACCTCAAGTATGATCAGGCGTATGTATGGTGTGGAGATTTTGCGCGGATTAATTTGTATTCCGTCGATGGAGGAGGGAGGTGAGGAGAGGGAAGAGAATTGCTTGTGTGCCTACCCTTTGCTTTCATCAATGTCTCGGACTTCAAAGAGCAGTACTGCAATACGACAATTAAACCCGGCCCGATATGTAAGGCCGGTATTTTCGGTTAATTGGAATTTCAATTCATACCGGATCATACTTTTCGTTCCGAGATGACTTGCACAATACACTTTTTAAGAAAATTGTATTTAGTGATCGATGATTTAAGATAAATGAGATATTTTATGTGATTTTATGAGGGGTAAAATAAAATGTATGTAAAATTATGTTAGTGATTACTTTGGACACTTTTTTTATTTGGACACTCAAAATTAATACCTTTCCAACATCATTTTATTTTCAAAATTGTCAACCTTTTTTTACATACATTTTACTTTACACTTCACCAAATTACCTAAAATACCCTTTATTTATGCAAGTAATTTCGGGACGGAGGGAGAATTAATTTTGCAGGTATTTCATATTAAGAGTCTGTCAATAATCTTGGATGTTGACGTTCCAATAAAAAAAGTTTGCAAATAACGAAGAGAATATGTGTCAATTTTATTGTAAAATTTTGTATTTCATTATCTGATTTTCCATATATGTAAAATAATCAATATTTAATATTCTCTTTATCTCACAAAGATAACCTAAATTTCATTTTTTTAATGTACCAAATTATTGTCAAGATTTATGAAATATTAAGGGTAAAATAGATATATAGTTAACCTTGATCACGTTTATAAAAGAAAAGAAAAAATTTAATTTGTGTGTACTATCAAATGTATTTATTTTTGTAGGAGAGCGAGAGAGTAATACTCCATCCCATTCGTCTTAAATCATAGTCAAGTTTTCTCTTTTACTTATATTAAATGATTTATTAATAATATTACCCTTAATTAAATTTACTTTATAATTACTCATTAAGAGTAAATAATATTCATCTGTTTTAAAATTTATACCAAATTTAAGAAATGTTAAGAATAAAATAGACATATTAGTTAAATTTGATCACAAATAACACATGTTAAAAATCAATAAAATAAAACACGAAAAATGAAACAGAAAAGTTCGTCTAGAAAGTCACAAGCACGCCATCAAATACGTTGGAGTTTGAAATTGAAAGCCAACTCAAAAGGCATTTTGTCTCCTAATTTAAAAATTGGGGGCGGTTTCGAAATACTTTGCGGGAAGTCGTGCTCTGATTTTTTCATTGGTACCGACTATTCCCGTCGACCACAATTCCAACGTAATGCTACAAAATAGTGTTTTTTTATAAGGCAAAAGCTCGTATGCTATCCTTTTCGTTTCTTTACATTTTTCTTCTTTTTTCCACGTCCACAATTTTCTAAAGAATAAGCTGACGCTGGGATTGCTGTACAAAAAATAAGGATAACGACTTCTACTAATTTTACTCACAAAATATATTATTTTTTTACAAGTTATTCAATGCAATTTAGTATATAGATACGCTTAAATTTTAATTTTTAATTTAATTTTTAATTTTAATATTTGACTCAATTTATTGAAGCTCAATTTCAATTGTATTGGTGCAATCGAGGATTACACTTTTTTTTTATATATAAATTTAACATTGTTATTTTATTCTGAAAAATGGAAATGAGACGCTCTAAATTTTAAAATAAGACACTTAATTTGAAACCGAGAGAGTAAAATTAATTTAAATTTACCTCACTTTAAATGTATCACGAGTGACATTGCATTTTTCTAAGAAACGAGAGCACTAAAAGAACTTGGACTGAAATTTAAAGTTTTGAGAGTCGGAACCTAATTTTTGTAAGTGACCATTTCAGGTGGAAACGATGTTATGTTCGATTATTTTTCGCCAAATTCGTCAAATTGCATTTTATTGTTTTTAGGTGTTGTTTTTTCACTTTTCAATTTGTTTAGGAGTTTTTGTGTAATTTTCGATTTCTGTGACTTTAGAATTTCGTATTTGAACTTTTTTTAAACATTGTAAAAAACAGCTTTTGAATATTTTATACTCCATTATTAAAGACGTGTTCTTCGTTTAAATTTTGATTCTGGTTTGTTTTATCATACATGCAGCATCACTTCCCATCCACAAGACATTATTTTCTACTACAATAATTAGTGAATAAAAAATGAAAAGTGAGTTGTAAGTTGCGGAATGTTGTGTGCAGCATTAAAGACAACCCTAACTTAATTTGTTTTGTGAATTGAAGCTTATCATCTCACACGTTTACTGGGGCTACACGACAGCTCCAGACCTTTTGATCACTAGTAATTCTATACACAGGGCAAAGAGATTATGAGACGGGCCTCATATATAAAAAATGATACTCCCTCCGTCTCAGTTTAACCTCATATATAAAAAATGATACTCCCTCCGTCTCAGTTTAATTTTCATACTTACTGTTCACCTCATTTTTAAAAAATATTATAATAAATAGAATTTTGAGATATAATTTATAAAAAAATAAATAAGTGAGTTGACTTGTGCGTATGTATGTACCATAAAAATAATAACATTAAATATAATATTTTAGATATTGTATGGGTAGAGTTTCTAAAGGACCAAAAAAGTATGTATAAAAATTAAGCTGAGACGGAGGGAGTAATATTTAGCAAAAAGTGATATTGTTTAAGTAAAAAGTGACCGTCACTTTTGTTAAAAATATTATTACTTTTTAATTAAACTGAGACGATCTCACACGAATTTTATAATTTACCTTTTGAATATATTGATAAAATTTACCATATCATAAATTTATGATAGTGTTTAAATTAAATAGCAAATTGTTTGTTTAAGATACGGATTTTATTAATTTTATTTTTTACGTTACGTCTTTCATAGTATATAGTATCAAAATTTTGATATCTAAAAAAAAAAAAAAATATATATATATATATATGTGATTTTTGAGTCGCTTGATATTCTAAAACACGTTCACATATGTTTTGAGATAAAAATAAATATACATAAAATTACATTGGTATATACTTCTTCTTAATCGCCTTTTGGTCATAGTAACTAAAAGTTAAATACACTGAGAAAATTTGTTTAACTTACATTGAAGCTTATATATATCATATTATTGAGATTTTTAAAATATCATACTTTAAACGAACGTTTTTTGGAATATCACCCACGTTATATATTGTACCGTCCAAAACGCTTGGACCGGTGAAATTGGCACATAAAAACATTGGATTTGGAGCCACAAATATACAAATAATTAAAATTGACCTAAATAATAAATCAAATATATTAGTTGGAATGGAATATATCACTATCCGACATTCACTGCTGTTTAATTATATACTTTATTAATTAATAATATTGTTCAGAATAAAAATTAATGTGTGTGACTCAGAACCTTAAGATTATACATCTTAAACCTAATTAATTAATTAAGATAGGAGACAATGTCTTAACTAATTTCATGACCGTACACGTATTGAAATTATTTAATTAATTAAATAAACAAATCAAACTAAAAATGATATACTGCATTTTATTTGAATTGGATATTACATCTCGACATTCTTGTCTATATGTATAACGATGACAATCGGATATACATAAATTATTAGGCCCTTATCAATAGAAAGAAAAAAAGGCCACGATTATACACACACAGAGTTATTGAACACACCCATTCGCTTAGTACACACTGAATAACACACATTGTAGGATGAGTACAATCCCCTTAAAATACCTTAAATACCCTTTCTCTTTCAAACCCTAATATTAACTTTCTCCCTCACTCTCTCAAAGGCACACCCACCTACTCATCTTCTTCGATCGATCGACGGCAGCCTCTCCCAGTTGCGCCACCCTCCACGTCCCTCGCCGCTTGCAACCATGGGTGTACTAATCACGAAAATTTGCTTTAATTTTATCAAATGGTAGAATTAACATTTTACACGTAATTAATTTATAAAAAAATGTCTTGGTGGGTGTACTCAATTAAATCGTGTGTGAGTATAAACGTAGCCAAAAATAAATTGGGCAGCCCAATCTCAGTTATTTGGGCCTTGGTTGTCTATGATGCAGCCCAATTTAGTATCTTTGTTATATATATGGGCATTCCAACTTTGACTGAAATGCCCATAAAAAAAAAAAAAAAAAAAAAAAAAAAAAAAAACTTTGACTTAAATATGATACTAAATTTAATGAAGGGTTTGTTTGTTAAATAATATTTTCTCCATCAATCAAAAGTATGCTCATAATCTTGGATACATGTTTTAAAAAATATAAATAAAGTAAAAATGTTGTGGGGTTGTTGAAAATAAAAATAAAGTGATTATTTTCATAAAAGAAAGTGAACATATTTTGATGAACTGGAGAAAATATTATTTTATATACTAAATAGTTATTTAAAAATATTAGAAATATCTGTAAAATAAATATTCAAATTTGACACAAGTGAATATACATAATTTTAATTGGTGGGTGGACACAAATATAAAAATATTGCTATCAAACATGATATTATTCCATATACTAGAATCGTCCATGTTACTTTCACGTAATTTTACACACACAACGTGTACATGTGTGAATTGCGATGGTTACAAGCATCTATACATACATGATATACCAACATTTTTTTTTTTTAATACGAGAACCTCATACTTGTTATGGTTCTTTTTTTTAATACGAGAACCTCATACTTGTTATGGTTCTTCTGGGACTGGACCCTTCCGTATCCCCCACACTTGGTATGATATTGTCCGTTTTGGGTTTGCCAAACCCTCACGGCTTTGCTTTTGAGTTTCCCCAAAAGGCCTCATACCAATGGGGATACTAGTCCATCCTTTTATAGCTTATGATCCTTTGTGCCTTTCCGATGTGGGACATTTGTTTGACATTTCTCAACAATCCTCCCCTTCAAACAATGGACCACGTACCTCCCCTCAAACAACCCCGCTCTAACTAGATCACTTATCTAGCTAGACTACTGCCGCAAAGGGACGGGTTTCTCATCGAGACTATCGTTCCTCCAAGGGGTTATGTCCGTCCTACTGTTTTTTTCGACAGCGTGCACACTCGTCAGGACCATGGCTCTTGATTTTCCCACAGACGGCGCCAATTGTTACGGAATTGTATTCACAAAGCAACTCCTTACAAATGATAAATCAAGACAACTAGAAACGCAATGAATTGAAACGTATAAAGAACTCAAAGAAAAACACGGGATTTACGTGGTTCGATCAAATGATCTACGTCCACGGAGGATAGAAGACTCTCTTCACTAATCACAAATGAAAGTTACAGATTACAAGTATTCACTAAGATTGATCTCTCGAAACTCTCAAATTCAGTAACCCACAACCTATGCACTAGATGGTGTATTTATAGATGTACAATGCATTGGATAACCGCCACTAACCAACTAACTAACTAACAGAAAAACCAGAATTAACTAACTCTGAAAATCTAGACTTCAGCGGAGTTGTCTCAGCAGACTTGTCAAAGCAGACTTGTCTCAGCAGACTTGGCTAAGCAGACTTGTCTCAGCAGACTTGTCTTCAGCAGACTTGGCCCCCAACTCTCCTGAACTGACTTCAGATAACTTGTCTAGCAGAGTTGTCCAAACTCATAAGCAGAGTTGTCCAAACTCAATAATTTCAGATTAGTTGACTCCTAATAAGACCACTAAACCTTATCAGTTGAATTACTCCTTAACTCAACTTTGCTGAACTCCAAGATCAGAACAATAGCAACTCTTAGTTGTCCAAACTCATAAGCAGAGTTGTCCAAACTCAATAATTTCAGATTAGTTGACTCCTAATAAGACCACTAAACCTTATCAGTTGAATTACTCCTTAACTCAACTTTGCTGAACTCCAAGATCAGAACAATAGCAACTCTTCTGATAGATAGAATTAGATGACATCCAATATTGCATTAATCCTAACAATTCTCCACCTTAATGCAAGATTGCCTTCTTCCCAGCCCTCCTCAAGGCTGTTTGTCCATTCTCTTCTTAATGAACATCCCAGGTGCTAAGGTTTACCAACTCCATGCAATGATTGAACTTATTGCTTGGTAATGCCTTATTCAACATATCAGCTGCATTCTCTTCTGAAGCTACCTTCTGAACTTCAACAATGCTCTTCTCCAAGATGTCTCTAACAAAGTGTAACTTCACATCAATGTGCTTTGACCTCTCATGAAACACTTGATATTTTGCTAGATGAATTGTACTCTGATTATCACACAGCACAGGAACACTTTTCTGAAATATGCCAAAATCTCTCAGAATGCCCTTCAACCACATTGCTTCCTTCACAGCTTCTGTTAAGGCTATGTATTCAGCTTCTGTTGTGGATAAGGTCACCATAGATTGTAAAGCTGCTCTCCAGGTGATAGCAGTGCCATACAATGTAAACACATAACCAGATAAAGACTTCCTTGTATCTATGTTTCCAGCAAAATCAGAATCCACAAATCCAATCAAAGGTCTATTGGTATCAACTGATTTTTCAAACAATAATCCTAAGTCTTCTGAACCATTCAGATATCTTAGAATCCACTTCAAAGCTTCCCAATGTAGCTTTCCTGGATTTCCCATGAACCTACTCACCATACTAACAGCATAGGCAAGATCTGGTCTGCTACAAACCATAGCATACATGAGACTTCCTACTCCATTTGCATAAGGAACAGTAAGCATCTGCTTCTTCTCTTCAGCTGTTTCAGGAGATTGCTTGGCTGACAACTTAAATTGCTGGCCAAATGAGGTACTAACAGGTCTGGACTGGTGCATAAGGAATCTTCTCAACACCTTCTGGATGTAACCTTTCTGGGACAAGAACAGCTTCCCTGCTTTCCTGTTTCTGAGAATATCCATGCCTAATATTCTCTTGGCTTCACCCAAATCCTTCATCTCGAACTTGCTACTCAGCTGCTGCTTCAGCTGGGTAATCTTTCTCATACTCTTGCTAGCTATTAACATATCATCTACATAGATCAGTAGATAGGTGCTCTCTAGATAATCTTGTTTACCAATATATACACATCCATCATATTTGCTTCTTAAGAAACCAATAGAAAGCATGAATGTATCAAACTTTCTATACCATTGTCTAAGACTCTGCTTGAGCCCATACAATGATTTCTTAAGCAAGCATACCTTACTTTGAGTTTCAGGCATGATAAACCCTTCTGGTTGATGCATATATATTGTTTCAGCTAGTTCTCCATGTAGGAATGCAGTTTTAACATCTAGCTGATGTAACTCAAGATCATCTTGAGCAACCTTAGACAAAAGTAATCTTATTGAACAGTGTTTAACAACAGGAGAGAATACCTCATTGAAGTCTATGCCTTCTCTTTGTGTGAATCCTCTTGCCACCAACCTAGCCTTGAATCTGATCTGCTCTCTAGCACCACCAAATCCAACTTCAAGCTTCTTCTTGAACAGCCATCTACAGCTAACCAACTTCTGGTTGTCTGGCTTCTCCACAAGGATCCAGGTCTCATTCTTCTCTAAGGATTGCAACTCTTCTGACATGGCTGCTATCCACTGCTCTCTTTCAGGACTGGTGATAGCTTCCTTATAGTTTCTTGGCTCATAATGCTCCACCTCTTCTGCTGTGATCAGAGCATATGACACAAGATCAGCCTGACCAAACCTAGATGGGGGGTGAATCTGCCTCCTGAGCCTATCTCTTGCAAGGCTGTAATTTCTCAGATCAGCAGGGTTGTCCTCCATGGCCTCATCTTCTGAATGATCTTCTGGATCATCTTCTGGGACCTGTTCTGGAACAACCTCATCAGGGGTGTTGTCTCCTGTATCAGCAAAGTTGTCCACCTCCTCTGGGGTCAACTCTCCTCCACCAATGGTTTCAGTCCTTGATGGCCCCCAAACATCTGAATGAACATAATCCAGCAGCTCCTTGGTAGTGTGCTCACCCTTCTGGAATGACTTCTTCTTGGCCTTGCCAAGAATGCACTGCTCACAGAACTCCAGGCTTTTGAATGTCTTCTGGTGGAATGCCCCCTTCTTGGATAACTCCATCAGACCTTTCTCACCCACATGTGCCAGCCTCTTATGCCAAAGCATAGCATCTTCAAAACTCATGGTAACATCAGCAGCACCTGTGATTGTCTCACCAATTAAAGAATATAGACCATTAGATTTCTTCCCTTGCATCACTATTCTATCAGCTTTGGTGACAAACAAACATCCTTTTTCAGTCTTGAATTCATAACCCAAAGCATTTAGTGTGCCAAGAGATATAAGGTTTCTCTTCAAATCTGGAACAAATCTGACATTGGTCAGGATCACATGTTTATCATTAAACATCTTCACCCTCACAGTGCCAATACCCCTCACATTGCAGCTTTCATCATTACCCAATAGAACTGATCCACCATCCATCATTTCCAGGTTTGAAACCAAGATTTGGTGGGACACATATGGAATGAACATCAGGACAGTCTTTAAAGAAATGTCCTTCTTTATGGCATTTGTAGTAAGCTCTGCTCTTGGCTACAAACCCATTCTTCTTTTGATTTGGCTTGGCATGAAACTTCTTGCCTTGCCCTCCTTTCTTGTCATTCTTGAGTTTGATATTAAGACCCTCAGCTTGGTTCTTGGTCTTCTTGGTTGAGTTTGCTACATGTAAACTCTTAGTTTTCAGAATAGACAAGACTTCTTTGAATTTTGCCTTACCCTCCTTGGTAATCAGCAAAGCATCCTTGAAGCTATCATATGAAGGTGGTAAGGACTCCAAAAGTAGAAAAGACTTCTTGTGATCATCTAAGGTGACTCCAACATTTTCAAGATCATCAACAGCTTGCATGAACTCTAATAACTGCTCATCAAGGGTCTTCCTCTCCATAAACATCTGGTTTGACAAAGATTGTGTCAAATACAGATCATCAAGGGTCTCAAATACAGCAGCAACATCCTTCTCCTTCATAACTTCTCTGAACACATTGTCTCCCAAACTTAGAACAACAATGTTGTAAGCTTTTTCCATAAGCTCTTCTTTCTTGGCATGGTCTGCATCGGATGCAGCAGGGTCAAGAGGAGTGAGGGCCTCTTTCAGCCCATGGTGTGACAGCAGAGCCTTCATCTTGGCTTGACTTTATCTTCGACTTCCCACAGATGGCGCCAATTGTTCCGTATCCCCCACACTTGGTATGATATTGTCCGCTTTGGGTTTGCCAAACCCTCACGGCTTTGCTTTTGAGTTTCCCCAAAAGGCCTCATACCAATGGGGATACTAGTCCATCCTTTTATAGCTTATGATCCTTTGTGCCTTTCCGATGTGGGACATTTGTTTGACATTTCTCAACAATACTATTATTATTTCATATGTAGATCACATGTAAGAACCATTGCATATGAAAAAACATAAAATAGATAGTTTTTTTTTTTTTTGAATTTTTTTCTTGTTTTATTATAATAATACTTTATTGTACCCCAAAATTTATAGTTTTGAATTCATTCCTGATTGGACACATTTTCTCTGTCGGTAAAATTTTGTGTGAAACAGTTTCACCGAGAACTAATTTCCATTTTCTATGTATTTTTTGTACTACTTTTCTTGTCTATTTGGATTCTAATTTGATCTATTTTCACTTTTGAACTCTTTGTTTTATCATTTGAATCATAGGTGTTGGGAGATAATTGAAAACAAAGGGGAAAAAAAAGTCTCCCTAATGAGATGGATAATATTTCATTGATCCCAAAATTTATAGTTTTGGTTTCTTTGTTTTGGTAAAGTTTTGTGTAAATCAGTTTCGCCGGAAACTAGTTTCCATCTTCTATGTATTTTTTGTTCTATTTTTTCTTGTTTATTTGGATTTAAATTTGGTCTATTGTCACTTTTGAATTCTTTGTTTTATCATTGGGTCATAGGTTGAGAGATAGTAATTGAAAACGAAGGGAAAAAATTCTCCCAAAAGTGAGATGGATATAGAAAAACGTGGAAAAATGGGGTCCATTTATGTACATTTCTTAATTATAGTAAAGTCTAATATAAGAATGTATAACCAACCGCATTAATCGTTTAATTAATTATTCCTTTCTTTGCGAAACAAAACTTTCCGTATATCTTCCCTTATTAAATTTCAACCAAATTTCATTTCGATTTCTTGGAGTTTATTCTTAAAGCATATACGGATTACTATTGTTCTCTCGGGTCTTTTCACGGTCTTACAATAAACAATATTTTAATCATCATTTGATCATGTAAAATACAATCGAGCTCGGATCAGACTAGTTTTCCGCGACCCGTTGAGTTGCGTGTTTCTCTCGGATCCAACACAATTGCTATCGAACCTCGAAATCCACGCCCATCCTAGCTCGAAAAAGAACTCTTAGAGCATGTTTGATAGTAAAGATGAATTATCTAAAATTAGTAGGATAATAACTAAACTTTATAAATTTTAAACATAATCTACCCTTAATCTAAGTTATCAAACAACCAATAAAAATGATATATAGTTAATATAGATTTAATCTAAACTATCAAATATGACTTTAGGATTAATATTTTTTTTTAAAAAGTACTATTTTATAAGAATACTTTGGTAATATTTTTTTTCCATAAAACTAAATATTTTATTTAATGACGAAGCATAATCGTCTATTATAATTCAACTCACAAGTAGATGGAGTATTAGAAAAATAATATAAATGAATTAATTATTAATCCCTCCACAAATATGATCTTTTAGATGATAAAAAAATGTATAAAAGTCATTCTAATTGAAAAATAATGATTTTCTTTTCCCATAATTACACACATTGTATAATACTATACGCTATGTTCATATAAACTTTGTATTAAATATTTTAACATGTTCGTGGAAAGAGACTTGACTGGTGGAGAAGATTGAATCGAGGCAGGTGTTCACTCGTTGAAGCCCCTCCATCAAACAACCTTAGCAACATTCCTAAAATTCAACCGACATTATGTGGGATTATGTTATCACTATTCAAAAAAATTGTATCATTTAAAAAAATAAACATATATAAAGTGTACTATTTTATGACAATTGTTTGAAAAGTAATAGTAGTACATTTTACATTAAAAAGTGATAAATTTATATTGAAAAGTAACAATGATTTCACGGTGAATTGAAATTATATGTCAGGTTTGATTTTGAAGCGAAAAACATTTTTTTCAAATAATTCTTTTCATGTATTCGTCTATTTTGAATTTACTTATCATTAGTTTTACCTTCTCAATAGTTAGAGAATGGAGAGAAAGTAACATCTCTTGCCAAGTTCTGATCTATCAGTTGTTTGATCTAGAATAATGACTAATGTCGCATACTACGACTTGTGTCCTCCGTTACTAGATCCTATCCACCAAGACCCCTTCCGGCGTCAAAACCCTGTGATGCAATTCAATCCGAGAAAATTCTAACTTTTTTGAGCTTTTTGCTTGCTCGCTCAATGCGTTCGAGTATTGCCATCAGTTCCGCTCCTAAAATTGACCCCGAGTCTCTGATTCTCACTGCAACGGTGAGAATTGAGAGTATATTAATTGTATGAGGGGTGTTATTGTCAATACGTGCCAACTCAAGACAATGGCCTTTGTCTAAATGTCATGGAAATATCAGCCTCAACACATGCATAATGAACACGACGCCGTTTAATATTCAATATATATGTACCAAATTGTTGGGTATAGATCCTACATTATGATGTGTTTGCTTCCTAACATACATTAGTATAATACACATTTGTGGGATGACTAATACTCACCTCAGCTGCAAGTGGTTGGTTGACCCATTTGAGTCCAACCTCCAAATTTTATGGATAACCTTTTCGATACTATCAGTATTTCTAATAAAGAAAAAATATTCTAACATTCATCTTAGCTCAAGAGATTGAAAATGAAATTAAGAGGACGTTTCATTAGAGCTGACCATTATAACGAGGGAGTTCGATTCATGTCAAATGAACGAAAAATTGTGCAGTGCAACCCTCTCCATTTCACTCGTAAATTGTGACGCTCGCTATTTCACTTGTCAAATACCAACAATTTATATACGCTCACCATATTTCTTCGCCATTTGAGCAAAATTTTGTAGTGGAACACAATACGTCCATCAAAACTATGTCTGAGCTCTAATCTCTACGTCCCACGAATTTATTTCATCAACCGATTCTCGTTAACCCGAGTTCGATTCCTGTCAAATGCATGAATCAAATAGTAAAATTCATTTCTTGCACCATTGATTCATTGAGTATTTCTTTTACATGTTATTTATTTAAAAAGTGTAATAATAGTGTTATAACATTGGTCATTGAATGACAAAAAAATTCAAACCAAAAGATTAATAATGGGAAATGAAGTTGTATTTCATTTATTTATGTTAGGTAATTCTTTTTATCAATTATCTATGTTAGGTACTCAAAAAAAAAAAAAACTGCGACTGTAATATTTTTTTTAATTTTATGACCATGATGGTAAAATTAAATAAAATATAGCTAATGCTGAAGGGACCACTAACCACTTCATTAATTCAAGATCACAACAATCCTACACTTGTATGGTGAAGTGCCACGAAGCTTGTAATTCCCTCATCCTCTAATTATTTCAATGCAATAGAAATCACATGTTTCAATTTTCGTGTTCCACATTTTATATTATTAGGTGAAATACCAGTGGAACAGAGAAATTAAACTGTCACTGTTTAAAAAAGTTAAAAATATCAAACAACATTACATAATCCAGCGATGGAATTCAAGAATCGAAGTGTCACAGTTTAAAAAATTATTTTTAAACAGTAACACTTCGTATACATAACAGTTCGCATCCTCGAACATACGAGCCCACTTAGTATAGTACTATGGTGCATTTCTAGTACAAGTGGACACGTTATAACATCAGGAATGGTCCTAATCATACGAAAAAACATCCAGAAAAGCAAAGGAAACCACTTCATCAGCTTATAAATAAAACCAAACCCTTTTTAAAATAGATTCATATTCCTCACTCATTTTCTTCAAATCTAAAACACTTTTAATTTAATATAAACAAACATCTGTTGAATAATATAAATAATATTCATACAGATCCCTTGTTTGCTGTACATCATTTGACCCTATTTTTTTGTTACATTTGCAGTCAAAGAAGTAACATGCAGGTAAGCAAGCTTAATCATAATCCATATTATAAATTATAATGATATATACTGTCGTTTATTTAATTACACTATTCACATGCAAGTCGAATAATTTTTATTTTTTTATATATACACAGATCTTTCAAAGGCTTTTCAGCATATCATCATCACAAGAACCTACAAAAATAGTGTCGAATTCCAGCCCCATCTCTAAGAAACAAGGCAACAAAGGTGAGATTTCTCGTATTACAAGTTAATTTCACGAATCGTCTTGTATCTTTGCTTTGTCAATTTTAGTCATTTTCGTTGAAAAATCAAATTTTTTACGAATTGTCCTGTATCTTTGCTTTATCAATTTTAGTTATTTTTTTCGTTGAAAATTCAAATTTTACGAATTGTCCTGTATCTTCGCTTTATCAATTTTAGTCATTTTTCTTCAAAAAACTAATTTTGTCCTGTATCTTCGCCTCGTCGTAAATCACTCATAATTAGCGACGAGAATGCTGGACAAAATCCTTGATCCATAGTCTTTAATGACAGAAATTGACTTTTAGCAATTTTGTGTCACTAAAAACTTTTAGCTAGAGAAGTTACAGTGGAATGATTTTGTCATTCAAAGTTAATTTCCTTGTAGTGATAATCGTGATGTGGTTTGAATAAAACATTAGAATAATTATAGGACCAAAAAGATGCAGGAAGATTTGTGAATTTGTTTCTAATGTGTCACGATAGACACGAATTGTGTAACAGGAAATCCCGTTTTTCTTTTTCAGATCAAAGCAATAAGGGGAAGGACATAGTAGTATTTCCAGGGGGTGAAAAAAGGCAATACAAAAGAGTTGAAAGCAGTAAACTAAAGTGTGAGAATTTGATTCTTTTTCGATTCTTACATAGAAAAGTCGACGTTTCCAAGCCATTTTTTTACCACACACTTAATCTGAGAAGAGTTGGAAGCTTCCGGAACAAGGCGAAGATGGCGAAAGAAGAAGGTTCTAGAAGATTAGAAGGTTCGGACAAGCAAGAATGTTGTGGTGGGCATCATGTGGGAAATAAGGTTCTGCCTATATCAGATTCAAGTGCTCAATCTGCAGAGAAGAAGGAAAAAGTGAAAGGGGATAAAAACAGAGCAATTTCTAGAATGAGGGAACTTATTAAATGGGCTGCATTTACTAAAGGAGGTAGATATCGCCTTGCAAGAAAGGTACCACTTCCAAACTTACGGTTCGATTCTCCTGTTTCATATTATTACATGCGGTTGATTATTTTTTAATATGACGCAAGTCAATTGTCTGTATAGTGAAATAGGATGTGAAAAACTAAAATTAGAACAAGTGATTTCATCAGACAGAGGTTTTGTAAAAAGTCTGTCTTTATAAAGAAGTTATAATGACAGTAATGGTGTTACTAAAGACTCTAATTAGACTCGATTTGGGTTTTGAAATTTAAAATCAGTTAGGTTATGTTTGTTTTGAAATTTAAGTTATGAGAGGGAAAGTTAGGAGTGATTTACTTAGGACTTTGAAATCCTTTAGGGCATGTTTGTTTTGGGATGGGAAATCCGGATTTGGGATTTCGAAACTCCACCCCCGTTACAGTTTGAGATTTTGATTCAGGATTTCAAAATTCCACCCTATAAATACCTATAAACTCTATAAAAGTCAACCCTATAAATACCTACAAATCCTATATAAATACCTATAAAACCTATAATCCTATTCTATAAAGTTAAATCCTACCCTACATAAATCCCAAAACAAACACAAAACATAAAAAGTATTAGAATTTTAAAATCCACTAGATTTTGAAATCCGGATTTCAAAATCCTTCAAATCCCAAAACAAACATGCCCTTAATGTAATTTTTTTGATAAATAGTAAAAATACGAGTTTGTTTTGAAATTTTAGTAAAGTGAGATTTTAATTTATGTCAAATCAATATTTAATAGTGATTGTCGTTGTATTATTATATTTTATTGAATGAGAGAAAAAGTAGTGATATGATATTATGATTTGACTTTTGGTGATTAAAAAAAAGTGCTAATCAAGTGACACACGAGTTTGCAATAAAAGAAAAATAATATTTTGTGATAAAACCTTCTCATTATTACTTCTTTCTTTCGCTAAAAGTCTTTAGTGACGTGAAATTGAGAACTAATGACAGGATCGTCACTAAAAGTCAATTTTCTTGTAGTGTTGCTAGAGTCTCTCGTCATTACGAGAGTCCTCTTGTTTGGATAGATCCACCGACGTTTGTGATTGGACTACCCGTTTATTTTTTTAGATGTATAAGATGTTATGTATTGTGCAGGTACTGAATATGAAGAATGTAGGAGGTTTGAAAACAGTGGGAGATAATGATGATGAGTTTAGCAATGATTCTCCAAAAATCAGTTTCAGATGGGAATTGGAGAGTTGCTCCACCACTTGTTCCTCTGCCTATTCAAAGGCTTCTTCTGCTTTCAAGAATGATCAAATACAGATTAGAAATCAGTGTGCTGATGGGGTTTATGGGAGCTGGATCACCACTGATTCTGAGTGTAAGTCTCTCTATGCTCGTAAACTAGTTTTACCGTACAATTGATTTACAGTTTTTGTGTATTTTTACTCGATTTTGTCTCCTGTTAAACTTGTCCATAGTAAGAAATACTCATAAATTAATATCATACTGTTTCGTCCCTCACTCAATTTAAAATAAACACTTTTTATTCTAACTACTATACTCATTCCTCAAATATCTTAATATTACACCATATGTCATTACTTTTATCTACATAAAAAATTCTTTTTTGTCTTATTCCTTTTAATTCGCCATTTAACCCTCATGAAAAAAATAATTTTATCTCTTTAAATACCAGTAAACAATTCATACTTAAAATTTATGTAAATAGTAAATGCCAAATTAAATGAGAGATGTAGGGAGTAGCAGAGTCCACCTAGTTCAATGTGTTTGTTTGTGCTAAATGTTAGTATTAGTAGTGCTGTTATTCGAACCGAGCCTTAACGAGACTCGGCTCGGCTCGACTCGTTAAGGTTCGATAAGGCTCGACTCGTTTAGCTTAACGAGTCGAGCTCGAGCTCGTTAAATACTCGATTTACTAACGAGCCGGCTCGAGCTCGACTTGTTAGGCTCGATAACTAAATTTTTGTAAAAAATTCCATTAGGCTCGTTAGGCTCGGCTCGACTCGATAGGCTCGTTAAGCTCGTTAGACTCGTTAACGAGTCGAGCCGAGCTCAATTTTTAACTCGGTAATGTTATCGAGCCGAGCTCGAACCTCAAATACTCGGCTTGACTCGGCTCGAATAACAGCCCTAAGTATTAGTACTGATCCAATTTCATACGATGAATAAGTTTCACAGGAGAGTTCGTCTTTTTTTCTCAATATTAATCGTTTCATTAAAATAAACTAGCTTATCAGTATTAATTCTTTCAAAAATCTTGTATGTAATTGAGTATATATCAATAATATCATGCAATTGAATTTTAAGTGATTTGTACAAATTTTCAATTGTCCATTTAAATTTTTCTCTCATCACATCAAAACAAGTTAAAATTGTGATGTAATTGTGTGCACATGAATATTACCTAACTTAAAAAAACACAATTATGCTTGATAAATAATTATACAATTGCTTTCTAATGTGTGATTTTGTTTTAATTTTGGACAGTTGTTGTGCTGGAATTGTGAGGGACTTGGTTCGAGTATTGGCGTAATCAACGACGAGTTCTCTTGTAGATTAAAAAAAATGTATCACCCATGTTTATGGCTAAATGAGATTGTGATGTGTCTATAAAAGTATCAGGGGATTGAAATAATGGTGACAATTTAAGTATTATGCTAATTAATTATGGTATTGGTTTAGTTATTTAGATTAATAACACATGTATTATAAAAATAATGAGATACAAAGTACAAGTCAATTTAGTTTTATAATTTTCTATCCATTTTAAAATGGTTCCAAAAAAATTAAAAAATTTGCAAAAAAATAGACTAAATTGATACATTTTTTTTAGAATCAAAACAGAACAAATTGTAAAAAATTAAACTAAATTGGTACATTTAATTTTTTTGGGATCATTTTTTTTTTAAAAAGTTGAAAATTATAAGACTTAGTTGACTTCTATCCCTATATACTCCCTCCGTCCCAAGATTTTTTACACACTTTGACCGGCACGGAAATTAAGAAAATGGAATAAAGTGATGTGTAAAGTAAAATAAAGGAGGGGTATTATTGGTAATTCATTGATTAAAGTTGAGTGATTTGACTGAAGGGAAGGAAAACTAAAATAAAAGAGGGGTATTATTGGTAATTCATTATGTAAGTTGTTTCCTTTTTTGGAGTGTGTAAAAAATGTTGGGACGCCCATTAAAGAAAGTGTGTAAAAAATCTTGGGACGGAGGGAGTATTACATATACAAATATTAGAATATAATTTTTTTTATGCATCTACAATTAAATTTTAAGTAATATAAAAATATTTTTAATTGTTCAATTAATTTTTTAACTCAACAAATTAGAATTAAGTTAAAATTGTGGTTCAATTGGACATTGTAATTGAGTGCAAAAAACTCTTATTTTATTTATTTTCGGTTCGATTTTCTTGTTCCACTTTTTGTGTTTCGTTGGTATTCACTATTCCACCCTACTGAATTTTTAACACGTGTCGCCCTTAATATGATCTCATTCGAACTATTTTTTCTTAAGATTTGTAAAAAAAATATGAAAGGATTATAAACGAATAAGTTCGTGAGTTATTAAAAAAAAAATCGAATATAGGCGCAAACTAAACGAGAAAAGCAAAGGACACTACTAAAATCATATCTCAATCAAAAAAAAAAAGACATTGGCAGAAAATTTAAACTAGGAATCTTTTGTGGGTTTATAAACATAATTAAGAAACGTTGTCGAAAAAAAAAACATAAATTAAGAAACAAGTATTGAGGCCTAGAATGTTCAGTTTCAATTCATGGCTGTTTTGGTTTATTGTTGTTTCAAAGCAAAGGCTACGCAGTTAAGACTGACGTTGCAAGGAGAGAAACAATTACCAAACCCCTATAAACTCTTCTATAAATTAAACAATTCTCAAATTTCATCTTCATCCCTTCTCTCTCATAAATCATCTCCCTCAAGTTTATTCGCAAATTATTCTTAATATCAGGTACTCAATTTGCATTACATTCTTTGTTTGAAATTGGAATCTACCCTAATGGGTGATCGGAATTAATTCGGTTCAAATCGGACCGGACTGGTAAATTGCGGTCTAGTTCGAGTTTGGACCGTTTCGGATCTTTTTTTTTTTTTTATTTGGTTTTAAGCTGATTGTGTTTATATTCTTTTTTAAGAGTTTTAATGAAAGAAATGTTTTCAAGTTAACAACCTTAAATTTTATTTGAAATAATTGAGACGACATTATTAAAAATATAAAGAATATACATATTTTTTTTTTTTTAAATCCAACTTTCTGGTCCGGACCGATAAATTTCGATTTTAACCCGAAATTCTAAAATTCGAAGGAACGAGGATCGGATCGGAAACTAACCGATCTAGTGGTCTTTTTTCCCCCTTTTTGCACATTCCTAATTGCATGTCGTATTATATAATTCAATATAATATTACGCTTGTTTAATTATGTATGTTGTTTTAAATTAACTTATTTTAGGTCGAGAAATGAAGTCAATGATGACAAAGACCGTTGTTGGTATGATTTTCCTTGTTCTCATGATCTCCGCCTTGCTAGCATCGACAACAGAGGCCGTTGACGATGCTGGATTGGGCTTTTGCGACTCAAAATGCGCCGTTCGATGCTCGAAAGCAGGGCGGCAAGACCGTTGCCTCAAATATTGTGGAATATGTTGCCAGAAGTGCAATTGTGTACCATCAGGAACTTACGGAAATAAAGACGAGTGTCCTTGTTACCGAGACTTGAAAAATGATAAGGGTACAGATAAGTGCCCTTAAGTCCTATCTAAGTAAAATTGCATTTGATGGATCGAGTTGCAAGTACTATATATAATAAGTGTAATAAACGTTTAGTTTAAACGAAGTGAGAGTGTATTGATTGTAAGCAAAATATCAACATATGTTTCAGTTGATCTATATATGAATAAATTTTAATTTCCTTTTTTTTTTTTTTTTTAGCACAGCAAAACTTAACTTTCATTTTTGTATAAATAAGAAGAATGGCTAGCTCAACTACAAAGTTTGATAGATCTACTAAAGTACAAAAGTTTGATAAAATACGAGATTCCCTAGCATGACAATGCGCTATCGTATTTGCGCTTCTTTTGACAAAACAAATCGAAACATTTGTGAACTGAGTTAATAAGACTCGACAAGCTAAAATATAATCCCCAAATTGTAAGATTTCGTGTAATTTATTCCATCAACTACCACCTTTGTATCCCCTTCCACCCAATGGCGGATTTAGAAAAGAACATGAGGTACAGTTGTACCCCAAATTAATTATTTATTTATTTATTTAAGGCAAGAAAAATTTAAAAATTAAAATAACAACATAGAAAAAGGTAAGTGCATCCCCATCATTCTCCAACGCCTTTCTCCAACTCAAACTTAAATTCATTCATTTCTCAAATTCCCATTAAAAAAGGGCCAATGCAAATTTAATTTCTCCTATTTTGAGGTCCAATAATAATTTTATTTCACCTCTGAGTAGATGGAGGCACAATAAAGATAATTGTAATTTGATTTGAATGTTATATAATTTTTTTTAAAGTTACCTCGAATTGTATGATTTTTATTATTAAATACTCACTTCGTCTATGAAAAATATACTTCTTTGGTTGAACACATGTTTTAAGAATAATTCATATTTTAATATATAAAATATATAGATGTGTGAATTAAAGAGTAAAGGGTATTGTCAATAGATCATTAACTTTGTTAATAAAATAGAAAAAATACTTAAAAGTTAACTATTTAAATAGAATGCACATATTTTTTATAAACAAAAAATAAAATTGAACATACTTTTGGTGAGCGGAGGAAATAATATTTTACTTAATATCTTCCGTACCCCCGAATTTGAAATATTGGATCCGCCACTGCTTCCATCACAACACCGTCCATATTGTTGGCTTTCGTAAAAGGGAGTAGCATTTGATTCTTTTTAACAATTCTAGTTTGTGTTACATTAGTATTCCACCCTACTAAATTTTTAACACGTGTTAGATTCAAATATTATAAAACTTTAATTTTTTTTTATATGATAAATATCAATTATCTATATATTAAAATAAGATATAAAACACCAAAATTAAAATCATAATCTTATTCTCTTTTTTAACGGGACGCAAAACACCTAATTTGGTTACAAACTTACAAGTCTTTACGCTAAAGTCTGAAAATATTAGGGCCTGTAAAAAAAAAATCATTTACCATAAATTCGCTTGCACTGCCAGTGCCACGTCAAGGATCCTTCTGCCTGCCACGTTGATGATCCGCGCAATTACCCATCATTCAATCTCAGCCGTTCACTCGAAAAGAGTACTCAACGGCTGCGATTGCATACCAATCCCGCCCATTTTTCGAAACAACACCCATAAATACTCTCTAGAACCCTCATTCTGCTCATCTCAATCCCCAATTCGAATCTCCAATTCTTCCCATTTTCTTCTCCTTAATTCGCATCTGTAATGGCTCGCACGAAGCAAACCGCCCGCAAGTCCACCGGCGGTAAGGCGCCTCGAAAGCAATTGGCTACCAAAGCCGCCAGGAAATCCGCCCCGGCCACCGGTGGAGTGAAGAAGCCCCACCGTTTCCGCCCCGGAACCGTCGCTCTCCGTGAGATCCGTAAGTACCAGAAATCCACAGAGCTTTTGATCCGAAAGCTTCCGTTCCAGAGGCTGGTGCGTGAGATCGCTCAGGATTTCAAGACAGATTTGAGGTTCCAGAGCTCAGCCGTGTCGGCGCTTCAGGAGGCGGCGGAGGCCTATCTGGTTGGATTGTTTGAGGATACTAACCTCTGTGCCATTCATGCTAAGAGAGTCACGATTATGCCCAAGGATATTCAATTGGCCAGAAGAATTAGGGGCGAGAGGGCTTAATTGTAAGATCTATTGTTGGTGATTAATGGTGGTGAAGTATTAGGGAAAATCTAATGTGCAGTAGAGTTTGTTTACTTTGTGGAAAATTTGTTGTTCATGAATTCCAATTGAAGATTTATCATGTCGTGATTATCTACGCAAAACTTTTGTTCATGACGACCCAATATGCTCTTGGAATTTGTTGTTTTTCCTTTAAAAATAGTGAATTAAGACGTTTTCTAAACTTAATTCGTCGTGAAATGACCAATTTTGTTTCTTGAATTTCAATAAATTCATTGTATGACAGTTGATTCTAATTTCAATCATCACTGTAAAATATATGAAAATGCGAAAAATTGTATCGGACTGACGTTTGTTTTTTTTTTTTCATAAAGTTCTTTCAATTTTTTTTTTTTTTTTTCACAAAGAATGTATCAATTCTATTTAAGCATTTTATATAAACTCTTTTTAAAACATGTTAACGCAAGAGTACTCCATAATATTTTTTTCAAATCAATTGCTCTATATTAATCCTTAAAACATAACAATATATTAATATTACAGTATTAAATTACATATCCATAAGAATCCATTCATTTATAGATAATATCACATCAAATACATTACCGAATGGTAAATGAATAACAATTTTTTTTAATTGTTCCCAATCTCTCATCATGACTCGAATTTAAGATCTCATTGTCTAAAAAATGATGCTTTAACCTTTTGAAATATTTCAATTCATTAGTGAATTTACAATTTATTTTGTGAATTTGTAATTTTTTTTCATATATTTTAGTTTTCATGGTGATGGTAAGGGACGATTTTGGTGGGGTGATGATAATGAGGGATGATACTAGCGTGAAATGGAAGATCGATGTATTAATCACGAGAATTTGTTTTAATTTAAGCAAAAGGGTAAAACTGACATTTCACACACAAACTAATTTGTAAAAAAAAATTCGGTGGGTGTACCCAATAATGTCGTGTGCGTATAACTGTGGCCTTATAAAAGTACTATACGTTGTGTCCACGCTAAGTGATTGGGCTCGTTCTTCAAGGCCCGTTAAATTCGGACAATAAGCCCAAACCAGAGAGTGACGTCTAAACCCCCAGCTCAGCCTTCTTTCGAAGCTTCAGATAGAATTTCCTATATAGATTCTTGCACAACATTTTCCTACCTCAACATTTCTCTCTCTAGGGTTTTTGGGGTTTTCGATTATCCGCCAAAACCAAAATGGATAGATACCAAAAGGTGGAGAAGCCAAAGCCTGAATCTCCGGTTAACGAAAATGAGATCCGCATCACTTCGCAGGGCCTTGTCCGTAATTACATCAGCTACGCCACCACACTCCTCCAGGTTCGCTCCTAATCGTATAATTTTTCTGTTTTTCGAACTCTTTCTGTATCCTTTAAGTGTTGATTGATGATTTTGTGGTCGACATTGAGATATCTATCGGTTTTGTTTGTGGATTATTTTCATTTGCTTAGGATTTTTTATTTTTTTAAAATTTTCCGCTCATGTTGTTTCTCTAATTGATTCCTCGTTTCCTTTGATTTTGATTTTTATGTATTGCGTGAATCGTGCTTGTGTTTTTAATTACAGCATTTTTCTTTTGTTGGACATTTTTTTCTCTTTCTCTTTTATGCCGCCAAATTTGTTTTTATAAATATCAACAGGCTTCTTGCATTTGTATGGGTATTGAGATTTTTTTTAACACGAATTTGGGGATATATTTTTTTTTTCATTTTTTTTGTAATTGGGTATTATGATTGTTATTCAAAGGTGTTAAATCACCAGCTATAGGCTCGCTGGCCATTTGTAATATTTTACTGGACTATTAATTTGTTCTGCATTCATTAATCTGCAGATGATGTGTGTCTGAGGACCACTTGATCATTTATGCCCTTGATATATATATGTATATATATTATGTTTTCCGGGTTTTATGTTGTAGTGTCTGTGTTTCTTCCCTTAATACATTAACTGACCCTTTTGATTCATCTTACTGGTCGAGCAACAATTATTTTTCTTGATTTGCATTCTTCATTTTTTTATTTTTGAATTTTCGTTGAGTTATGCATAGTAATTTTGTGGTTTTGGAGTTGTTGATTTGTACTATTGGCTCTTATCTACATCAGTACATGTGCATCATTTTTTTATTCAGTTGGTTCATATGTACTAAAAGGAATAGTGTTCCTTTGATGAATTGCATATGTGGATGGAACTTCGCTTCCACTTAAATTATTTTATGACATTATAAAGTTAGCTTTCTTCTAATTTTCTGAATATTGCTTGTGTATCTTTTAAACAGCTTCTTGTAAAAGCTTTTGTCATTTTATTTTATGGAGTGGTTTGCTTATTTGTCAGCTGAAAGTGCATGCTAATAGCAATTATAATACTAATATTTTCCCAGGAGAGACAAGTGAAAGAGATTGTCTTGAAGGCAATGGGTCAGGCTATAAACAAGACTGTGGCGATTGCAGAGATCATAAAGGTTGCAATTTAATTTCCTTTGGTAGGCCTCTTTTGCCCCCTTTCGCGCACTGTGATTTGAGATGACTTTATACTTTTTTTTTTAAATAGAGAAGAATTCCTAGACTGCATCAGGACACTGCCATCAGCTCAGTCAGCATAACTGATACATTTGAACCCATTGAAGAGGGGCTTCAGATGTAAGTTTTTATTTTTTATTACCTTTTGACTGTGCTCTTCTAGTCTTCTCCCATTACACATGTCCTTAATTTTACCCATTGATATCTGATCAATTGCATGAATTATGTGCATTGAGAAATTGTGCTTATAATCTTGAGCATTTATGTCTACAGTGTGGAGCAGACTCGTCATGTCTCAATGGTTTCAATTACTCTATCGACTAAAGATCTTAACAAGAATTCTCCTGGGTAAGTTTCCTGCATGATTTTACATTACTAAAATCCTTGACGTGGGAAGAAATGTGGCTGAGATGGTGTAATAATCTTCTCTCTGGTGCATTAGAGTTGCTGCTGTTGCCCTTTATATGTTTTGTGGCTTCTCTTGCAAGGCAACTCTGTATTTCAATCTTTAGATGTTTATTGCTTGCCTCAGTATATTCTACTCTCTGTATGATTGATCCAGGTATCAAGGTCCATCTAATGTGGAGCAAATTAAACAGCAGTACAATAATTACCAGCCACAGCAAAATCAACCTCCTAGGCAAGCACATGCGGTTTACAACTCTGGCAATGGAGGTGAATACCAAACCATTAATTTTTTAAGGAAAAAGACCATTGACTTTGATGATAGTTATAAATTTCTTGAATGACCATTGATCGTATGTAATCTGATTTTTAGATACATATGGACGAGGAGGAAGAGGCGGTGGCCGTGGCAGAGGAAGGGGACGAGGTTGGAACAGAGGTGGAAATTCAAATTACCGAGGTACTTTATTCCAACTAGGTTATATTTTATGCATCTAATGCTTTTATGTTTTCTTGTTCTCACAACATGATTCTTCTGGCAGAAAATGGTGGGTATGCAAATGATGGGTATGCAAACCGTGGGTATGCTAATGATGGTTATGCAAACCGTGGGTATGCTAACGATGGTTATACAAACCGTGGGTATGCAAACGATGGGTATGCAAACCGTGGGTATGCTAATGATGGGTATGCAGACCGTGGGTATGGTAATGGTGGGTATCCAGACCGTGGTTATGCTAATGATGGGTATACAAATGGTGGGTATGGAGGTGGATATCCTAACTGGAACAGAGGTGGTGGTCGTGGCGGCCGCGGTGGTTGGGGTTATCGTGGTCAGTATACTTAATATTTTCCCTTTTCAAATTGATTAATTCATCGAGGTTGAATTTTGTTGGTGGAATTGAGCTATGGATTTCAAATTAATAGTGAAATCTGTTGGTGCTGTTTGCATATGTTTATTGCGTGATGCACTGGATACTAACAGCTCTCGTTTTAAAATTTATTTTTATTGTTACCTGGTTGATCTGAATTCCATCCCATATTGAATCATTTGAAATCCTCTCCTGTAATGAAATCCCTCAGCCCAAATGAATTCCATTCCTAAAATGAACGTGGAATTGTTTTATGTTATACGGATATTTTGAGTGTGTATTGTTTGAAAGTTAATGTGAATTTCAATTTATATTTGCAGGTGCTGGATATGGAAGAGGAAGAGGTGGTGGCGGTGGCAGGGGGTTCAGCCGTGGGCGTGGAAGGATGGGGGGGAGGGGGCCGAGGGGCGGTGGAAACCAAGAATAGTTAGTTGTCGATAGTTGGTTGTTGTTTGCTTTGCTCTGGGAAAGTTTGCTCACCTCACCTTTTTGGCTTTCAGTTGTCACTACTACTACTACACTACTACTGTGTTGTTGGCAGCAGCTGATTAGTGTTTTTCTTGTTTTATTTTATAAATGGTCATTGTGGGCAAACTTTGGTTTTTTGTTCGTTTGTTTTATATGTTTGGAGCCATGAGCAGGCAATCAATTTCCAACTCTGGTTATATAATTCTTTTATCCTCTTTCACAATTTGTGTACAATCTATCCATCTCTGCAAATCATCTATATTATGTTGCATATATATGGTGTGGCTTTATCTTTCTATTAGGATTCAATTCATTCAAGGGGCTGTTTGTTGTAGACTGCTCATCTGGTTCTAAACCATCGTTTTGAACCGCTATATAACCGTAGTAGTGTATTTTGCGGTTTGGTATTGGTTGAACTATGTGAAAAACTATAGCTGCTGCTGGTTCCTTTTTTTTTAAAATTTGCCATGGTAATATCATGAATTGGACATTTGAGATTCAAATCAAACTGTGTGAAAAGCTATAACTGCTGGTTCTTTTTTTTAGTTAAATTTTTTGCAATGGTAAATATCATGAATTGGACATTTGAGATTTATTTCAAACAAATCGTTGGAGGCTGACAACAAACTGGAATTATTTCAATGATCCTTTAAAAAAAAAAAAAAAGGAATTCAATTTCCTACTGTGGAGCATATGTCCTTGTTAGATATTTTTTTTAACTACTAGTTAGTAGAAAATTTACAAATGTTCCCCAATTCTAATTTTTTTCCCCATTTTTAAAGGCTTTGTGGTAACCGTGACTAGTGGCAATAAAATTCAATTGGAAGAAATATTCAATAATACTTATTTTGTTTCTCCCTTATAAAAAAAAATCTCGTATCTTAACTTTTATGATGGTTAAATAGATCGAATCAGTGACCTAGTGACTCAACTCATTGTCTGATTTAATTTCCGGTTCTAGTTTAAAAACATGGCTTACGATTATGGGTGTAGGTGAGTCGAGCCAACTCGCGAGCTACTCGTGCTCGACTCAAAAAATAACAAAAGTTAACCACATCTTAGAGACTTATTCAACAACTCAGAATCTAGTGATTGCATTGCAATTCACAACCAAAATTTAGAAGTAAAAAAGAACATTTAAGCACAACAAGTCTCTGTCTCGCATTACAAATACACGCGTCGCTTGTTTCAGTTTTAAAGTCAGACGTCGACCTTTCATTTATAGTTTCATTGTTAAATTTTAGATTAGAATAATAAATTAATAATGAACGTATAATACGAGATAAATATTAAGATATTTGTGAATTTAATAAATATATATTTTAAAAAAAAACACCCTTATCGAGTTGGGAGTTCATGATGAGTATACATAAATATATGTATTTGGTCCTAAAACCGGACCTTGTTCAATTAGACAATATCCAAATCCAACTCGTTTGTAATTGGCATTGGCAGGTGTCTATCCTTTCCTATACGAATCGGCACATACATCCCATGAATGTGGACGCCTTATCGTCCAGATTCATTTCTCACTTCTTTCGTTCTTGCGCGACAGTGCACATATAAATCTAAATGGAATTATCTCTCTGTTTTCTTCATCTCCCTCCCTCCCTCTCTCTCTTATCAATTATACATGAGCCTGGTTTCTTCTTCATAAGTAAAAATAACTACTAAAAATGGAAAGTGGTGGCTTCAAAAAAGGTTGTTCGAGAAAGGAAAAGGATCTTTTTCATGTGGTACACAAAGTTCCTTCGGGTGATGGCCCTTATGTTCGTGCCAAACATGCCCAGGTCTTTTTTTTTATTTTAGTTGTATCTTTCATGATGATAATTTATCATTTACATGAAGCTTATAAATATGTAAATAAATAATTTTGTAATATCATTTTTTTGTTACTGAAGTTTATCTTTTTTTAGGTTTGATCACCCTTATTATCAAAATTCTGTTATTATTTTATTTTCTATCAAAATTGATCTTCATAATCAATTAATATTACTGACAGTGTTAACAAATAAAAAAATCGGAATCTCCACTGCTTTCCTGTTTTCTTATTGAATTTGTATAGTAATGGGAGAAAAAAACTTATTTCAAAGTAAGTTATTTGTTTGTATTCATTTCCATATTTATAATTATTAGATTATAATCATCCCCTAACATTTCACCAAAATTAATAGTAAAGAACTCTCTAAAATTATCAATTTATATTAAGAATATTTTAGAATTTTCTAAAATTATCAATTCACATGAAGAATATTTTAGAAACTTATTTTTTTTATTTTTTTTATTAAAATCATTACTGTAGATTTCTTAAAACGTTAGTCAAACAATCACCATTATTCAGATTTATCAAATGAGTAGATTTATGCTTGCAAGCTCTAGGACACCTAGAAACATGAAGTACAGGTTTTGGAGAAAGGGAAAAACTAGTGGTGGTCCTGGTGGATTTTGGGAATGCTTATAAGTCTAGATGAAATTCGTGCTCAATCGAGTGGATGATTTATGCTTGCAAGCTCTAGGACACATAGAAACACATGAAGTACAGGTTTTTGGAGAAAGGAAAAAATTAGTGGTGGTCCCGGTGGATTTTGGGAATGCTTATAAGTCTAGATGAAATTCTTGCTCAAAACCGTTAGTCATGATAAATTTGAACGATATAAAATAATAATTGAGTGAATTTTGGGAATGCTTATAAGTCTAGATGAAATTCGTGCTCAAAACCTCTAGTCTTAGATTTTACACTGCATTTATTTAATTGGAACAATTTATCTACAAATTGCTACTTTTTTTAAAATAGGAATTTTAACTAAATAAGTTGGTTAAGAATTCTAAAATGATTTAACTAAAATCTGATTATTATTCAGTAACATTTGCTTGTACACAATTAAGTTACGTTTCAGTATTCTTTGCACAATTTCCTCCAATTTTATCCTATTTTTAATTTACATGTACACAATTAAATGACTAATCAGTATTTTTTGCGCAATTTCCTCTAATTTTATTCTATTTTTAACTTTAGAAAATGTTTTTAATTATATATTTTTTTATGAAAAGTTAAAATCATGAGATCGTAACAAAAATATTCATTAATTAAGTACAAATTTATAATATATACTCTTCTTAATTTAAAAAAAAAATCTAAAATATCATCGAGTATAGTTTTCTTAATTAATATTTTGAATCTAACTAACATGGAGGGGTGTAGCATTAGACTGAGTCATAATCAAAAAGGTCTTCCAACCATTTATAAAAGTTATATATTAAAAAAAAAATCCAAGTCAGCACATTAAATATTGAACTTTAATTTTTTCTACATAAAATTGACACTTGACCAACTATTTTCATTTTTTTATTTGTAAAACAAGAACATTTAACCGAATTGATTAAAATTTAGTTAAATTAAAATAGTAGTGTTACTTTATTTATTCCAGCCTTCCAGTTGTCCTATATACATATATATATTTTTATTATATCCACCGAGTTGTACTATTAATTTTGTAAAGTGTTTAACTGGTATTCCATTTACTGGATTTTTGACACGTGTCGTCTCCACTATTATAGGACGTTGATTATTTTTTAATAATACACATGTTAATCATTCATATAATGGAATAAGATGTAAAACACCAAAATTGAAATAAGTGATCTCATTCGTTTTTCGGATGAATTGCAGCTTGTTGAGAAAGATCCAGAGGCAGCAATAGTATGGTTCTGGAAAGCTATAAACGCAGGAGATAGAATAGACAGTGCACTCAAGGACATGGCTGTTGTAATGAAGCAGCTCGATAGAACTGAAGAAGCCATTGAAGCCGTCAAGTCTTTTCGTCGCCTTTGCCCCCGTAACGCCCAAGAATCCCTCGACAACGTCCTCATCGACTTGTACAAGGTACGAGTAATGATATGAAGTCCAATGTCTAGAGATGTAAACACACACTCATCTTATAATTGTAAAGAAGAAAATACAAAACAAAAGGTATTTCATATATTGAATACAAAAGACCATAATCTATATTTATAGACTAAATAACAATTAACAGCAGTTACTAACTAACCACTAACTATTCAAATTAACTAACAAAAGGAAGTTACAAAAGGAATCAGTACATGTTTACTGTGCTTAGTATAAGCATACTACTTTAATTTATATCCTTTATACAATGATCATTTGTTTGTTAGAAAATACTTGTTCGTTATAATACGTACAGTACAAGTAATTTATGCGGTGATGTGCAGAAATGTGGAAAAGTAGATGAACAAATAGTGCTACTGAAACATAAGCTAAAGAAGATATATTTAGGGCAGGCGTTCAATGGAAAGCCTACTAAAACTGCTCGTTCTCATGGCAAGAAGTTTCAGGTTTCGGTCCGACAGGAAACTTCTAGAATTCTGGTACGTCCGGGTGTGTAATTAATTCATTTATTTTAATTTTTTTTTATTATGTTCAATTTACCATGTTATGAGTCTAAAGTAATTATTTATTTAATTATAATAATTTAAAAAATTAATAGAATTTAAATGCAATGAATAAGAGGGCCTTTTGCATGTGCAGTGCGCCTTTTCTTTAAACACTACATTACGTACCAATTGCAAAAGCAAAGTGTTATTTTTAGCCACAAGTAAAGTGATTTTGTTTTACTTCTTTATATGCTACTCCACCACATACTTTATCTTACTTTTTGACATTTTTATATTTATTTCCCATACCACTTACTATATATAGTCCATACATCAAAATTTGGTCTATAGAACAAATTGCAATAAAATGGAACTAAATTTGTGCATTTAATTTTTTAGGATCATTTTAAAAAAGGTTAGAAAGTTATGTGAACTGAATTGACTTATATCCAATACCGTAAACTTGAAACTATAACTTAGAGATTGAGGTAGAGGCCGGAATGCCGTTAAAAATTTGTCTGAAAAAATCCTACTTAGGGACAAAACCTAGGGTCAAGGAAAATGTACACTCCTCTAAACATCAATGTCTAAAATAAATGATGAACAATAAAGCAGTTGTGTTGCGTCCAAATGTTTATTTATTGGGGAAATGTGTTAATAAAATCGGTTCGATTCACTGATGTTTTATTTTACTGAATTTTTAACATGTGTCACTCTTAATATTATAGGACGTTGATTATTTTTTAATATAACACAAGTCAATTATTCATATAATAGAATAAGACGTGGAATATCAAAATTGAAACATGTGATTTCATTCGTAATAAATATGTGTGACAGGGAAACCTAGGATGGGCCTATATGCAAAAGTCCAATTTCATGACAGCAGAAGTTGTTTACCGCAAGGCCCAAATGATCGATGGAGACGCCAACAAGGCCCTAAACTTGTGCCAATGCCTCATCAAGCAAGCCCGGTTGCACGATGCTTATTTGGTCCTTGACGATGTTTTGCAATACAGACTTCCGGGCTCCGACGACTCCAAATCGAGAAACCGGGCCGAGGAATTGCTCGTCGAATTGGAATCGAAGCAGCCCGAAAGCCCGTTCCTTCCGGGCCTGAATTTGGAAGACGATTTTGTGGAAGTGCTTGAACGTGTGATGAATGAATGGGCTCCAACAAGATCAAAAAGGCTACCAATATTTGAAGAGATTTCTCAACATAGAGATCAGTTGGCTTGTTGAATTTAGTTTTGATAGTTAGTGTGTATAATGTAATGGTTGGTTGTTGAAGATGTATGTAAGATTAATGTTGTTATAGTGTAGAAATGGTGAATAATGCATGGTCCCATATGAATATTTGGTGTAAATTAGAGTGGGGATCTTTTAGTTTGGAGAATGGAGACATTTAATTTGCCGTTGGATTTCTCTGTTCCACTTGTATTTCATTATGTTGAATTTTTAATATGGTTTGGTGTACTGTTTCAATTTATAAAACGTTGATTATTTTTTAATATGACACGTGTCAACCATTCATATAGTAAAATAAAAATTGAAACATCAAAATTGAAATATGTGATCTCATTCGTTTAACACAACTTTTGGTGAATGTTGTCATATTCATTATGTTGTCATATATCCTATTGTAAACCTAGGTTTTTAACAACTAATAAATATAATACTATCATACTAATTCTCTTTTCATCTTATAATAAAAAAAAATTAAAACATGAAGCTTTAGTTTTCATCCTTACAAGAGTAAGGATTAAACGGAGGTCCATTCATATTGAACGGAGAGTCTATCCAACTAAAAGAATTCTCAAAATTTTGTGCCTCTCTAGCTATAGTATGTTCTAGAACATTTGCACAACGTTTAAAAAAATTAAATCGAACATTCGTGAATTGATTCGTTAACTCCCGACATATTACGTTGTAGTCTTCAAATGTAAAGTCATAAATTTCTTTTAAAACTCTAAATTTTATCATTTTCATTTCTTAAACTTATTTTCTTCCGAAGACCATCGTCATGAAACATATAATTTCAAAGAATGTCTTAGAAATAAATAAATAAATAACAATTAAAATTCGAAATGATAGTTCATCAAGTCTTAAAAATATACCCAATTTTATAATTTTTCACTTTTCTTTTTTGTCTTTTTTGTTCGTCCAAATTTATAATTCTCATTTCTCAAAACGGAAATATTACACTCACCCACTACTTTATTTCTACTTTATCTCCTCCTCAATCTTTCATTTTTTACATAAACAATCAGTTCTCCTTAAAACTCCTGTCCAAACCCAAATGAGAATAATAAAATCGGACCGAGCGAGAAATAGTCTTCAATCTTCATGCATGAGAATTGAGAAGGTTCGGTCGGGCGTTGTATTTGCAATTTAGCATTGAAAGAAGTAGAAAGTCGCAATGTTGAATATATTGGTTATTGTTAATTTAGTCTATCGTGATAGCAACTAATCAAACTATTAGCATCACAATCAAGCTTCTAGTCTATATAAGTATATAGTTATAACTGCGTGCACACACAAATACACAATAGTCATCGAAAATATAGTTGTTTTTTCAGCCAAAACGCTCATTTCAAACCTCACATAAGTCTTATACATAGGCCAAAAGTACTAGCCAAAAACAGTTCCTTATTTTTCGCGAAATAGCCTCGCTTTTTTTTTTTAGTTACTCTCGAGAAATAAAAAGGCATGCAAATATGTTCCAGAAAATAACCAAATATTTGTGGTCAGTTAACACATGGATCCTCTCCCTTTTTGGTAATTTTTTTTTGTATTTGTACTTACCTATTATTTAATCTTGTTTTATCTCTCACTAAAATTCATAAAAAAATTACCTAAAGAAATATTCATACCCAACTATCGATCGTATCATCACAGAAACATTATGCTGAGACAAATGCTCAGATTAATATCAAAATAGTGTACCCAAAATTACTGATATATTGAATGAGTTAATTCGGAACACATGAAATTCAAAACTCCAAAAATGGATGCTTAAACAGTCTTTGTGGATTTGATAAATGCAGCACCTCAGACCTCGTAGCCACAATTGAATCTTCTAGTATATTCAGACAACTCAAAAAATACAAAGAAAAAAAAATATACAATATTATCTCACAGAAAATACAGCATTGAGAGCAAAGGGCAAAACGAGTCACCAAAAAATTTAGGGAAATCAAAGTAGAACGACGAAGCATATAAGACCACTGGATCGATGCAAACACGTGCTAATGACATTTGAATCCGCCACAAACTGATAAAACTATGATTAAGATCAAGGCCACAATAATGGCAAGAACGATCAGCTTTATCTTCATATTCTGCAGCCACATCTTTCTTCTCATCTGGGTTCCTTGTGTCCTAAAATCTTGTGCCTGATGGGGCCAAAACGAAAAAAACATGAAAAAAGAAATGAATATAAAGTTATTGATGAATTGGTGCAGAAGTAAAGACAGAGTACCAACAAAGAATTCCATGTATAAAGATATAAACAATGGAGAAGAAACAAACGCAAACAAACAAGAATACCCTATAATACACAAAGAAAATGTTGAATTTTAGGCTGCAAACAATCACTTTCAATCTAGATAGTCTCAAGTAATTTATGTACTTGCAAAAGTTTTAACACCGTATTAGAACAACATATCACTTTCAAAAGTTATATATGCTCAATCTAATTAGTCTCAAGAAATTTATGTGGCTTCAAAATCCAAAGATATCCAAGAGGGTTCATGTTTTACATTCATTTCTACAAATGATGAGAATAACATCCCAAAACAGACCTGGGAACGAAGATTCTCAGTTTTATCAACCAGAAGCTCAATTTTCTCTCCACGGTCAAGAACCTGCAGGGACAAACAACTTGTTAATGAAGCACACAAGACTAAGACAACTAACAATTAAAAGAATCATTCAATTTTATTTTTTTACCTTTTCAATGTTTTCCATCATTACTCCTTTAACTTCTGAAACCTGAGCTTTCACCTTCGCAATCTTACTGATTTCTTCTGGATGATCCACACAATATTGCATTTGCTCCTTCAGTTTAGGCCTGATTTGTCATAATTGCACCAAACTAAGTTATTGTAGTCCACTAACAGGATGAATATGAAGAAATTGTAAGCAAACAAGGAACTAAGTTAGAATATTACCCAAACTCTTTATTCAGGCTGCTAGCAACAGCTGTAGCAGCTTTTCCTCCACTGTATTTCTTGGCAAAATCGTCCTTAATACGCTCAAGATATGCAATAGGAACCTGTCTTCCAATAGATTCAACAGCAACAACACAGTATGCTGCCATTCAACAACAGTAAACATTAGTCAACCGAACTGAAGTCGAGAAAAACAGAAAAAGATATTAAGTCCTACACAATGAAAAGCAGAAGCCATAAACTATATAATTGTTGGAAAGCAGTGGACACGCGAATTCAAAATAATGAAACTAGATCCCCAAACTCAATCATTCTTCAACAGATTTACTATGTAAAAGATAATCCAAATCAATTAGACTGAATAATATAGATATCCACGAGTGAATGGCCTCTAGTAAGGACTCATCAACTAGATACAATAAAAATGATTCCACGTCCAAGCAACTCTAACCGAGGCTCATTTCCCAACTAAAATTCGAACGATGCTCCGAGTACCAAAATGCTTGGCAATGTTCATTTGAAAACTCTAATTCGCTCAAATATTAGCAATTAAAATATGATTCATCAAATTAAACAAGATTACATCCGATCCACAAGAAAAACAGATTGATCCAGAATCTAATCAACAAAAGGCACTCAACTGGGATCTGACTTCGTAGAACAGCGAATAAAAAACAAAAACCGCACAATAAACTGAAATTTCTCGAAAAACAGAAAACCAGCAATACAAAATAAGCTAAAATCAAACGCATAACAAAAAAATCCGAAAGAACAAATGCGAACAAATAAAGGAACAAACAGATCGGTGTCGGCGGCTTACTAAATCCGTCCTCAACGAGGTAATTGAAGGTGTGGTCATCGCAGTTGTACGTGAACTTGTTGTTCGTCGCAGGAAGTTTCTGGAGGCACTGCGCCGCGATTCCGGTGAAGTTTCCGGTGAACTCAGTGTACTCGGCAAGGATCACGGTCCCACGCGCCACAAAGCTGTAGATCAACGACTGTTGGCCCATTGTAACTCTCCACGCAAAACCCTAGGCCAAGGCGCAACGCGGAGAAGGATATACACACAGTATTCCTATGTATAACCGTAAAATGTGAGGGGAAAGAAAATGTGATGAAAACGAAGGGAAAAAGATGGTATTTAAGGTAGAGAGAGAAAGAGACATGAGAGAGAAGAAAGCGTGAGGTTGCGGGGACGACTGTTTTATATGCTTTCTAGAGAGATAGATTAAAAAACACGCTTTTTGTTTTTTGAATGTGAAACGTTAAACCATAACTACCCTTCTAGATTCATTAAATTGCGGATATACCATCGGCGCCCAGGTTGTTGGCTAGTTGCCACCGTACCGTGGCCCCCACCCCTCCCTTTTTTTTTCTTTTGCTTTTCAATTTTGAATTTGGCTCATTTCTCTTTTTTTTTTTTTGATTACAAGTTAAATACCCATCCCATTTCCCCTCCCCATGACTCGAACCCAGGACCTAAGGCCTAGGTAGTGGTGCTCTAACCACTTGAGCTATCCCACTTTGTCATTTGGCTCATTTCTCTACTAAATACAAATTGAATTGTGAACTATTCACTCCATTTCCGAAAAGTTAAAGGGATAATTTTATAAATTTTTATATAGTGAATCCATAAAAGTAATGATATGAAATTTAAATATGTATATATTGTGAAGGTGATTTTGAAGTATGCAAACTTTTGGGGGAAAACTAAAAAGAAACGTATGAAAACTTTTAAAAAACAGAGAGTATAATAAATCGATTAACTAACTTTCAAGCTTTTTTTTTTTATCGACGTTACACAATAATTTTTACACTCTTAAAATGGAAAACTGTTTATAAATTTTACCCTCACAATATCCTCAATTTTACAAAAAAATGTTAGTATTACTTTTAACTCATGCATACACAAGTCAACTTTATTTTTTACTTTATACATAAAAGTTTATATAATTACCCTCAAAACTTTACTAATTGTTACACTTTCGTAATTTACGTGTTCACCTCCATGTAAAAGTTATTCAGGACGGGAGGGAGTATTAGATCTACATAATTTAAATTTCCACGTGTTTTTAGTTGGGTGAAGCTGGTAAGCAAATAACTTGAAGGTCAAGCATTCCAATTTTAATGACATGAATTTATATTGCAGGATTGAAATCTAAAATTGACTATTTTTCATTGAAACATCTTTTAAAAAATTAGTTATAATTTTGCTCGCATTACAGAGTTATAACTTTGCCCAGTGATGACTTTGTCGATCTTTAACTCATTTTCATCTCCAAAGATCCATGATCTTTCGATAACCGGTGATGACTTTGTTCGATCGAAATTACGAAATAAATACTACTAAATTGAAGTTTTGACTTATGCATGAGACAGACAAAACTACCACATTATTTATTCATCTTATTGTATAAGTATTAAATTATTTAATATAAGTATAACACACAAATTTATATGAGACGATGAGATCATTATTACTTTTGATTTTTTTTAGAGGCAATATAAATGATTTCACTTCTTAGTCTGAATTGTATCACTTCTTATATTTAAAAGTGAGAGGAGTATAATTTATTTAATGTAAAAAATACATCATTTCATATTTTTTTCTAAACTAATACTCATTCCATCCATCAAATGTAGTCCCTTCATTTTTTAGATAAATTTACACTTATTTTTTACACATAAATTAAAAAACATAGTAAAAAGAAGGTAGGGTAAAGACAGGGACAGTGCCACGTTGGGGCCAGGGGGTCCAGTGGCCCCCCACCAATTTTTATATATATATATATATATAATAAATATTTTATAATAATTATATATATATTATGGGGTAATAGTTATTCTCATCATATTTATCTTAATATATTTGCAAACTCACATGTCACAAAATGATTGGTCTATCTCAAATCACTCTATTTCAAAATCTCTTTTTTCTTATTAATTTCACCTTTATTAATTATTTATTAATCATTAATCGTGCCTATTTTTTAATCTCATCTTTTCAATATTAATTATGAATATTAAAATTTAAATGAAACTTTTTTATATATGAAAATAAAAGTATTATTTTTATTTTTTGACACATACATAATAAGTATGAACGAATAAAAAATAAATGCTTGCATACAAAGTTTAAAAGGATTAATATATTTTTTTCATGTGTTTTTTACTTAAATTTATTTCTTAATACTCAAAAAATAAATAATTTCAATAGAGTCAATAATAATATAAATTGATGGTGTATTTGAGAATTATTGTCTAAATTTTTACTATGAATCGCAAAATATTTTAGCAATTTTTGTACATATTATTTTATTTAAGTAATGTAAATTGGGCCCCTATCAAAATTTTCTGGCTCCCGTCACTGTCACTGTCTCTGGTTAGAGAGGGAGGTATAAAAGAACAAAAAAAAAAAAAAAAGCAAGAAATATATGAATGAAAAAAATAAGATAAACAAGATACCCCTTCTATCCAATATTTTTTTTTTTTTTTATATACAACTTTGCTCACTTAATACTCAAATAATTATTTACTTTTATTTACTTTATTTATAAATACGGAGTATAACTTTATCTATAAAGTAAATTTCACAATAAACTTAATTTATTTGTTTTATAATTTACACATAAACTAATTGTGTAATTAGAACGTAAAATTGGAGTACTGAAAATCAGTCCAAGCCTGGTATGCTCCAGCTGTGCTTTCCTGAAATGGCGTAGACACACGTGATTCATGATTCTTCTTCCCATCTGTAATCTGAAATCCTGCACATTTCAATTCACTCTCCTAGAAGAAGAAGAGGAAAACAGCAGAAGAAGCATAAATTTTGAGAAATCAAGCAAAGGCAGAATGAGTAGGGGAGTGATGGCAGCTCCACAATCATTTACTGGATTTTCAACTTCTCGTATCCAATTGGTGATCCGGAAAACCCCATTGTTCCCCTCGAACCTCAACCCTAGTTCATCTGCTTTGCTGAAAATTCCCAGAATCAGTTATCGGTGTAAGAGTTCTGGTGATTCGGGTAAATGTCTTCTTCTTCTTCCTTGTTAAGTCTTCATCGATTGCTGGATTCTGTTTTTATCTTTTCTGAATTTTATTCTGGGAAATGGAATTTGAAAACCTTTGTTCTGTGGATAATCACACGATTGAGAATTTGAGAATGCAACATTGTATAATTTGTAAATCGTGGGCTTGCAATTCATTCTAGGGTTAATTTCAATTAGTATAAGCTGTTTGATTAATTAACGTGTTAAAATATTTGAGTGTTAAAAACAGTGTTGAAATATTTTGAGTTTATTAAAAAAACAAGTAATCGATTTGAATGGACAAATATCTGTGTAATTTGTCAATTGTGGACTTGCAATTCTTTTTCTAATAGCTGTGGATTCATCTCTCTCTCAGCCCCAATTGCAGGTGATAATGAGAGCAAAATAGTAATGGATGCATTTTTCTTGGGGAAGGCTGTGGGAGAAGCACTTAATGAGCGTATCGAATCGGGTGTAGGTGAATTTCTCAGCGTAATTGGCAGATTGCAAGCTGAGCAACAAAAGCATGTGTCTGAATTTCGGGTATGTTTTATCCAATTCGATTATAAACGCAGCATGTAGTTACGAATTGACTGTTTATCCACCTTCATCTGAACTAGATTTTTATGGAAGTTTAATATTGATTTGGGAATGGAAATTTCAATCATTGTTATCTGTAAGCCCTAGATTGTTTGTTCTCTTAGACCTTGCAAATGATCATTTAGGATTGAGAGATGCCATTTTCTTATAATGATAATCTTGACACTAAGTGCTGCCCTGCTTAAAGTTCTGCTACTACTTCTTCTCATAGTGGAAAAGAAGCAAGTTATGGGGATCAAAGAGATTATAAGAATCAACCGGGTTAAAATGGGAAGAGGTTTTACTTATAAGTTGAGATGTTGGAGGAAGTCTTACATATATGCATAGCCACCAATCTTTTTGTCTCTACTTTCGTGTGTTGTTTGAGTATGAAGACGAGGCCCGAGACGACAAATAATTTCTTCTCCAATATGCATTAGCCAATGAGTTAGTCTTGTGTGAACCAGTTATACCATACAACTAATACCTTGTAATGAATACTATCAAACTAATGCCTTTTAATGGTACAACTAATGACCATTCAAAAATACATACAAAGTGCAACTCAATTTCACGGTGAAACTGGTTTACGAGAGACTTTGCCTTGGCGAATTTTACTAAGAGGGTGCTTGGTTCAAATTCTTCAATGTGATTGCTAATGAGAATCATTGCATAGTTAACTATAATGACAATGTTGGTTAAAAATGATTGTTGGTTAAGGAATAATGGAATAATTGAGTAGAAATGATACTAGGAAGTAAGGTAGTTAATCAAAATGAGGTAACCATGAACTTATTTGGAGTTTCGTTACACCATATGAAATATGATGAACGTAAATTGATCATTTTAATTCTCATTACCATTCTATGAATTTTGAATTGAGTGTCCCGTGATTTGATGCAATTGCAGGAGGACGTGTTGGAAAAGGCTAGACGAGCCAAAGAAGAAGCATCAAAGGATGCTTTATCCACTTCCACACCGTCCGTAGTCTCAGATGAAGACCCTTTGTTGGGGATGTTGTTCAAGGACTGATTCAGACATGTTTTCTTCCATTAGTTTCATTATATTTCCTGTTAGTGAATCAAATCAGTTCACGAGATTGAGCTCGAGTTGAAGGTTGTAAAACTAGGCTTCTCAAACTCACGAGCCCAATTTATAATTAATGTAGTGCAAGTTATTCTATTGAACAAAGTTGAGCTTGAGTACTTAGTTTTCCATCCAATTGAGCTCGAGTTCAAGAGAATTGAGCTCAACCAATTCGAATCAAATCCGAGTTTGTAAATTGAATTAGGTTCAGGCTTGAATTTGAGAAAATGGGAGTTTTGGTCCCACCAACCACGCACCCTCAAATTTTTGGTCCCACCAACCACGCACCCTCAAATTTTTGGTCCCATGACTTTCACATTTAGTCCCAATAGGTTAAATTTTATCACATTTGGTCCCACCGTTAGTCAGCCGTCAGTCAGTTGTTAGCGTTTTTGGTCCCGTTAATTCTTCTTTCTTTTTGGAGCGGAAATTGACACTTCTGCTGAAATAATCTTCATTACATCCCAAAATTTTATAATTAAGAAAATAATTAAGCATAAATTTATAGTAAAATAATAGAATCAATGTCTGGTCTAAGAATCGCCGAAGAATGAAAACCCCTTATCGCCGGAGAAATTGAATCAGATTATACACACCAAATTATCTATCGAGCCATGAAAAAAATTCAACAAAAGACACAAATTATCCCCAAAAAATAATAATGACAATATTAATGAACAAGGATAAACAAGCAAAGAAAATTCAGAATAAGGATAATCCATGAACTCATCATCTTCATTATCTGCCCATTCCATTACAGAGCTACTGCAACTACTCGAAGAATTCGCTGAAGAAAATGACGAACTTCTTCCTCCTCCTCTCCGCAGCAAACCCCCTTTCGTCTTCTTCTTCATCTTCTTCTCCTCAAATCCCAACCCCAATGAACTCGATCTCGATACTCTCGCTTCCTCCTGAATTTCCAATTCAGATGCTTAATTTGTAAAACTCTGTTGTTATCGAAACTTACATATAACCTCAGATCCTTCACTAATCGGCACTCGATCGAGATTTCCCTTTCCTTGCCGCCAATTAGGGCTTTTGTGGAGTACGGTTTTGTACCGTAAACGGTAAACGTGTTCTCTCCTCAAAATCACGGGCAATTCAGAATTCTGACAATCCATCGAAAAAACGATATCGTGTTTGTATTCGAGCGGAGGAAGGGGATCCCGATGGATCTGGAGCGGCGGAGGTCGCCGCCCAAGGAGGCGGAGGAAGAGGAGGGGGAAACGCAAGAACAGGGGTGAACTTTGCAGCAATTAGGGCAGAGTGTGTCGAGGCGATCGCGAAGGAGGTTGGGCAAATTCCGACGATGGGCGGATGGCCCTCTCGAAAAAGACCTGGCCGCCTTCTTCCCCGACGATGGCGGATGGCCCTCGCCGCCTTCTTCATCGATCGGTTGTGGATTTTGGTTTTTTTAATTTGAGAATTTTGGCAGATCTTAGGGTTTTGAAACAATTTAGAATTTTTGTTAAGGGTGAACTTTGATTTGGGGGTGAAAATTAATAATTGACGGTCACGTGATATGCACATGCGTCTTTCCGTTAAAATTTAACGGAGCTGGGACGAAATTACAAAATTTGCACAATACTGGAACCAAATGTGATAAAATTTAAACCTAGGACTAAATGTGAAAGTCATGGGACCAAAAATTTGAGGGTGCATGGTTGGTGGGACCAAAACAACAATTTTCTCCTTGAATTTCGATACAACTCAAAAACAAGAGCCAACAAAGCATGTATAATCATTGTGAAAGAACCATTACAAATTATCAAAATTTAAGTTGCACCAAAATCTATATTAAACTCCACATCCAAAATCTTCAAAGAATTCACTCATTTCCTAAAGTTACACATGATCATATGATATTTTCCTTCTTCACGGTTATTCATTGTCTGGCTCAACTCCTTCAGGCAGCGCAAATCTATTTTTAGATCCATCAGCAACAGCCTCATCATCGCCTGTTTCCATGGCTGAATCATCCTTGATATAATCAACCTTGAAGTCATAATCCTCATCCCCATCACGTTCCATTGGGGATGTTTTGCTTTCCTTTTTCCGTCTTTTCTTCTCTGCTTTTTGCAATTTTGAATTTAGCATTCCTTCCTCAGCATAGAGCTTCTCATTTTGCTTGGTACTTGCAGATTTCTCCTTCACGGTTGCTTTTTCTTCTCCAGACTCCATGGGTTGGTCACCGTCATGATTGCCTTCAATTGGCTCATCATTATCCTGCATATGGGTTATATGGTCAATCTACAGTAGTTTCCACAAATGTAAAGTAACTTAAAGATCATTATGAACAAGAGCATCCTAAAAGATACTAGAAATTAAGCAACAAGAGCATGGGTGTAATATATGGTCACCATCAAGATTGCCTTCAATTGGTTCATTATCAAGCAAAATTGGCTCATAGTTTCTTATTTTTCATGTCTCGAATCAATGGGAAAAATCTTTCAGACTAGGGGGCTATATTTGGAGAATGGAGAGAGCACAAACCTCAAGCATGGTCATGTCAAAATTTAGAGGGCAATTTGAAGGAACTTCTACAGGAGTGAATTCATTGACAGATTTCAAACTGCCTATAATTGAAGATTCAGCACCATAAACTTCATCCACATTAAACTCCTTCCCCAATTCAGTGACAACTTTTGCCTCAGAGGGCTCATCCGCATTCCTCGTGGGAGGCATCGTATAATATGGAATTTTACCTGCAGGGGTAAAAGGATAACCAAAAAACAGTATCAAATAAGTTCATATTACGTTGTGGGAAATAATGCATATTATGGGGGTGTTTTCAAACTCTACAAACTGCTTCCAGAATCACTTTTTTTAAAGCTGTCCTCTCACAGTTTTTACTTTTTAGAAGTGCTTTTAAGCTGTTTGTAGAGTTTGCAAACACACTCTATATACCATATGTGGCTTTCACGTTCAGCAGGAAGTGAACTCAATATCAAAAAAATAATTTGACCTTTCTAGGCAGAAGGAGCAAGATAGTGTGTATGCTAGAGAAGTCAATCTATTGCAGTGTTCCAAATCTTATCAAATCCATATTTTAAATTTGTATCCACTAGTGTTTTCAATTTTTCATTGTACAAATTGAGGTTCTCATAAATCATAGATGACCTAACTAGAATCCGGATGGGCCAATCCCAAACCAAACACCAACTAAAGAACTTGCAGTTGAGGCTGGAACAGGCATTAGATTTTGTTCTGTTTGTAAATTTTATGTCATATTTTTTGAAGTCTTGCATATATGAGTTTAAATTCTTATGTACATGGTTGAAGAAAAGACTTGTACCTTCATTCCAATCATGCAAAACAATCCTAGCAGTGGCCTCAATATCTAGAACACCACCCTTTTTTAGCCTTCCTCGAACAGTGGCAACCTTCTGAAGAAAGTCATCAACAGATTCAAAACTCGGGACCTTGTACAAAGTTACCAATACTCTATCTGGACAAAGCTTGAGAATTTCCTTAACTGCAACAATAGAAGGGAAAGTAAATAGTCAGTAACAACCATGATGATAAAACAGAAGATAAGTAGCAAATCTAAAAAGGTAGGGCAACATACCAGGAGCAACAGGATCATCCAATTTCTCAATTCTTTTGCAATTTCTAAGTGCAATTGATGCATCTTCTCCAGTAGATCTAAGCATCACAACACCAGGACAATCCAGTAATTTAACATTTTTATCCAGATGAACCTCTTGCATAGATCTTGTCAATCCAGGAGTTGCGCCAACATTGACAACATGAGATCTTTTCAAACTATTAATTATACTACTTTTACCGACATTAGGGAGGCCAATTATCCCCACGGTGATAGATGTCTTGATCTGCAACAAGACATGCAATTGGTTAGTTCATAGGAAAAAGAATTAATGAAGTGGTGAACTACCATATGCACATAGTAGACATATAAACTACAAAACTGCACAAAAAATGCAAAACTGTACATCGTGGCTTCGTGAGTAATTTTTCAGCAATTTTATTAGAGTTTCAGCCCCAAGGCAATCACTTGTTTGCAAATTATGGTTCACCCTTCCAGCCTTTGGAGCAGATTTCCACCCAAGGTTTGACTTCTGTTCTTGGGTGCTGGATTTAAAGGCAACTGTTGGTAATTCCTCTCTAAGATACTTGAGCCATTTTTCAGCAGCCTCACGAGGGACAAGATCTGCAATTTTAATGTAGGGAAGTTATTAAGGTTGCATAATACAACACAATTTCTCCAAACCCTTATCAATACAGAATCCCAATACTACAAAGGAAATGGTCTTTAATGAACAATGCATTTAACAAAAGCAGCAAGTGAAAAAATAAACATAAATCAATCACAAAAGTAGTTAACAAGCTACCACAATGTTCACAGACCAGTGCAATTTGGGTACTTACTGCAGTATTTAAAAAATTACAACTCAAATACAATTGAAGTGAGGAAAGCATACCAATTTTATTGAGGAGCAGAACAAGATGCTTATCAGGCCCTGAGCTCCTCACCATCTTTTCCATGTCAGCACAGCGAGTTCCAAGGGGGTCACGAGCATCAAGAACTTCCAATATGACATCAGATGCTTCAATAACTTTAACCAATTCCTTATAAAAACCCTTCTCCGAGCTCTCTACAATAAAAAATTCAAGTAAGAAACCGAAAATATAAATCAGAAAATCCCACGTCTCAAAATAAAATAAACAAATAAGTCTTCAACACACCCCGTTTTTTAGTGGGATTATCATTCATTGTTCCCTCTCCAACAGAAGCATCCTCTTTCGTTTCTTCATCATCAAAAATGCCCAATTTTCTCTTTTGAGCCTGCCAATAAGCAAAAACTAAAATTAAATACATAAACAGATTAAACAGCATAACAGCCAAAAACTCGATTGGTGGGAGAAATTAATACCCTCTCTTTACGAGCGGCTTTCTTATCCTCGATTTCCTGAAGAGCGCGTTGACGGCGGACCTCGAGGGCCTTGAGCTCCTCCTCCTTGAAAGGCCAATCATTAGGAATACCGGGATCCTTCTCGACCTTAGGCTTCTTATCGAACCCTAATTTCTTGGCTTCCTTAGCTTTCTTCTTGTGATGCTCCTTCACCTTCCTTATGACCTTGTATTTCTTTCTCAAGGACACCCTCTTACTCTTGCTCTCTACGAATTAAAATTAATATTATTCAATTAGCAAAGACTATGGATTATACGACGCATGAACAGAGCATAAATCAAGCATTTGGAGACTGTGGATTATACAACGCAGGAACAGAACATTAATCGAGAATTTGCAACGACTATGGATTATACGACGCAGGAACAGAACATCAATCGAGAATTTGTAGAGATTATGGATTATACGAAACTTACTTTTGCTTTTCTTCACCATTGTTATGCTCCGGCTGCGAGCAAAGGAGAGGGAGTGAGAGGGTAGAAGTAGGGTTTTGAGGTTGAGAGAGTCTTGTATTTCACATATTTAAAAAATATAAAAATATATTTAAAAATGGGTCGGGTCTATGTGGAACGGGTTGGGCCGTGTGCGGCATAAGCACCTGGGCCACGATGGGCCTGTAGATATGAATGTAAACCAGCCCCCTTGTGAGGTTATTTGGACTTTCGACATTGATCAAAGGTTATGTGGAATAAAAGCAAGTTTTCCCTTTAAACTATAAAATTTTGCCAAAAAATATTACTCCTATATTACGATAAAGTCGTGAGTATTATTTATAGTCTCATTTTTTATTGAAAAGTGTGCATGTTCGTCTAAATCGAACTTCAACACCAATTTAAAAAATAAATTTGGGCTCCTATACTGATTTTTTTGTCAAAAACGCATAAAGAGACAAAATCAGGTCGGTTAGGGCCGCCTAGATCGATTTTTACAATAGAGATCCTAACACATAGGGTTTAGTTGTACGAGGATTCAAGTCAAACAATCAACCGTTTGAATCGTCTGAATCTAAATAAACTAGGAAAAACTAATGTTGCAAAAGTATGTGCCTAGGCGCTAGTCACTAGACAATTTCTCGATTTATGTGTCATTCTTGCGCAGTGATCATGCTAATATTCTCTGTATCTTTCTAATTTTATCGGATGTCCTCGAAGGGACAAAGGCGCTAGTCACTGATCTACCACCTGTCTAGCAATTTTTTACTAAGCGTTTTTTTTTTATCTTGACTTCTCGGCGTTGAAGTCCAATTCGAGCAATCAAACATTTTTTTTTTCAAGTGAAATCAACGCTCTAAGCAAAACACACGACTTTGCCCAGATGTATAACATTTTTTTGGTAAAATTCTATCGTGTAAAGGGTGAAAAACGAAATTTTTTTATTTTTCGACATTATTTTTGTAAATTTCTATTTCTTTAAGCACCTCTTTACAATTTTTTACTTTTATTAAATTAGAATTTTATATTTATTGCTTGAGAATTATATTAAAAAAAATTATAGGTGGCCGATTAGACGCCTAGGTTGCATAGGCGCTAGGTCGTGCTAATTTGCCCAACTATCGATTTTCGACTTCAGTGAAAACTAGTCCTAACAATTGTTTTTTGGGCGCGGCTAAAGGCACCCGGCGATCCTATGAGTACACCCACGCGATGAGGACACCCACAAAACGGATGAGGACACCCACGTGGAAAACTCTAAAATACCCTCCTCCTTCTTCTTCATAACCCTAATTTTTCTCATTTTGGTACACCCACCAAATTTCTTTCCTCTCTCCCTTCCTCCCACTCTCAGGCGGCCGCAGCCGCAACCCACCTCCTCACCCCTCCGTTTGAAGAGAAGACCAAGCGACGCGGCCGCCCCTCCTCCAAGCGACGTCGCGCCCCCTCCCCTTCCTCCTTCAAACGCCGCCGCCGCTGGAGGTGTGTGCAACCCATCTCCTCCTCCCTCGTCCCCTCCTCCGTGCGAAGCGGCCGTCGTCGCCCTCCTCCGTGCGAAGCGGCCGTCGTCGCCCCTCCTCTGTGCGAAGCGGCCGTTGTCGCCTCTCCTTAGTGCGAAGCGGCTGTCGTTCACGTCGCCGGCCAGTGGACGCAGCCTTTGAAGAAGACAAGTAGGTCAGTTTTTTGATTTCTTGATTTAGGGTTTTTTTTTAAATTAGGAATTTTAGGAAAATTTTGGTATTTTAGAAGTTTGAGAATTATTTTCGAACCTATTGAATTTGTTTTGGAAAATATTTCGAACAATCCGTGTTTGTTTTGGAAAAAAATTCGAACATCTTGTTCGATCTTTTTTTTCGAATAAATTTGAGTTGTTTTGGAATTTTTTTTCGAATATATTCAGTTTGTTTTGGAAAAAATTTCGAACATATTGGGTTTGTTTTGGAAAAAAATTCGAACATGTGTTTTGGAATTTTTTTCGAACATTTGGTGTTTGTTTTGGAATTTTTTTCGAACATTTGGTGTTTGTTTTGGAATTTTTTTTGAACATTTGATGTTTGTTTTGGAATTTTTTTCGAACATTTGATGTTTGTTCTGGAAAAAAATTCGAACATCTTGTTATTTTGGAACATGTTTGTTCTGGAAATTTTTTCGAACATGTTTATTTTTGTTGAAATTTTGAAGTTTTTTTTGTTAAGAATGATGTTTGTTTTGGTGTTGGTGGAGATAATTATGTGAAATAGAATGGGTGGGTGTACTCATCCTTGTTTTTTTTCATAGATTTTACCCTAGGGGTATATGAGACAATTTACATGTTCTGGAAGATTAAAAAAATGCTTGGTGGGTGTACTCATAGGATCGCCGGGTGCCTTTAGCCGCGCCCTTATTTTTTCTACTTAAACGGACCGAAGCAAATTAATTGGGCCGAAGCAGATCAGTTGGGCCGATATACATATATTTCGACTTTCAATCCGGCCTCAAATCGTCCTTGGTTCTTCTCTATATTTCCGTTATATTCTTCTTTCTCTTTTCAGTGTGAGAAGAGTAGGCAGGCAAAGTACACGAGGGAAATCAGGTTCGCACATTTTCAATCTTCTTCTCCTCCACCCTTTGCTGCTATACCATTCTGCAACAAGTTTTCATTGCTGAAAACCGTTAGTTTCTGTTCAACTTTCTCTGAATTCCAGGAAAAAAATCGTTGTTAGCGAATCAAATTTAGCTTGATGATTTCGTGTTGACTTTTAGGTATTCCAGCAACACTCGGAAATTCTGATCCATAGAATTTGTTTTTATTTTCAATTACGTTCACCTGCACAACAACTGTTTTCAGGATTTGGATATCCGAGTAGAGTGTAGAGCTCAGTTGCTGTTGTAATGTGATTTACATTTTTGTTCTAGCGTTAGTGAAGTCGTGAAGATGGTTCTCTGATGGTACTACTTGCACATTATACTGAATATTTATACATTTTACAAATGTGAGGACATTATACTGAATATTTATACATTTTACAAATGTGATTGATATCGTGTTGATTTTGGTACAATTTGACGGTTACACTAGTTTCTGTTCATCTTTCTCTACGTTTCCTGAATTCTAGGCAAAAAATCGTTGTTAGCGAATCAAATTTCGCTTAATGATTTCGTGTTGACTTTTAGGTATTCCAGTAACTCTCGGAAATTCTGATTCATAGAATTTGTTTTTATTTTCAATTACTTTCACCTGCGCAACAACCGTGTTCAGGATTTGGATATCCAAGTAGAGTGTAGAGCTCAGCTGCTGTTGTAATGTGATTTACATTTTTGTTCTAGCATTAGTGAAGTCGTGATGATGGTTCTCTGATGTTGTTATGTGAATTTGGACATTATAATGAATATTTATACATTTTGCAAATGTGATTGATCGGCTGGGTTTCGGTTCTTCTATGCATCACATGCTTCAAATTTGTTAATATTTTGCATTTTTGCTACTCCATTATTTACAGGATGTTATTGGTGAATGGTAGTTAACCTGATTACTGTAGAATGGTGCAAGACACTACAAAAATATTTAATTACTGGAACAATTGAAACTCCTTTTCCTTCTCGTGATTCCTACAATAACTTCTTATATTAAGCTATTAGTTGCCAAAATTATTAGTACTAGTTTTTGGCATTTCCGAAGAAAATAGGCACCCAATTATCTTAGCCTGTATATACAAGCTATTTTTCCTACTCTATGCTGAACCAGGCATAGGGTAAAATGGGAATATCTTGTTGCACATGTCAGGAAAATATTTAGCATTCCAGTATCGCATGAGACTTTTTTGGAGTTTATGTTCCTTTATAGTATGAAAATTCCTGATATGGTATCTAACTATCTACTGCATAACTATCACTGTTTTGCAGTTTTGCATTTATTTTCTTAATTTTTCTCTCTTTCAATATTTTCCCATGGTTCAATAAATAAATTTTGGTTATTTGTAATTGTAGGAAGGTGTCGCTAATTGAGCATCTTTCAATGTTTTCAACTCAGAGAATGTGCTGATCAGTAGTAAGATACCTCCCCAATGACAGAATATGTGGCCATTCCATCCAATATGACGCTGCAAGTTCATAGAAATGTCTTAGATGAGCAATTTTCTCAGGGAAAAACTTCCCATCTCCCAGCCAGAAGGTACCAACTACTTCATATCTTCTATGCCTTATATGATATGTTTGATGAATCGGTGGGGGTTCACCTCACCATATAAAATACTAATTAATGTTTTTTCTTCAAAATAGTGGTAGTCATACAATAGTTGAACCTTTATTTTTTGTTCTGGATCGCTTTTAGGGGGTAGTTTGAAGTTGTAAACTAGATCTTATGATGTTAGGACACTTTTAGGAAAATCCCATGCAGTACATAAGGCCTGGATTTTGTTGGACATGGCTGAAACACAAACACAACAGAAGCTTGGCTTTAACTGAGAAATTGAAAGTATATATATATATACACACACACACTGACACACACATATTTCAGATTTGCTGTTTTATCAGAAAAGTGGACCAGAAGGATACATAACACTACTAAATAGACTATATCTGACATCTCTCTGTCTGTCTCGGTCTCGGTCTCATTCGTGTTGAACTTGATATGTTTTACTATCTTCACATGGTGTCGACCAAATTCTTTAGCCAAACTGGATGACTGGCACTTTGGTTAAAATGTAACTATATATGGTTCTTATATCAGACTCATAATTTCAAAAAAAAGAAATTGTTGAACCGATGTTTCTTATTATGTTGATTGAATCTAGTTCTTATTGTATATGTACCTTTCTCATGTATATCCATGTGCTTTGGAGAACTGTTGTGCTGTAATAAAATCTTCTATTTTACTTGCTGCTTCACATTCTGAATATTCTATTTAATGTAAGGTCTCCATCTGCTTCCCAACAATATATAGATGTAAATATTAGGTTTGTCAGTAATGGCTTAAGCGTCTTCATGCAAGGAGGCTTTTTATGCTCAAATTAACTCTTCAATCTTCTTATTTTTGTTCCCTTTAGGAGTTTTTATCATGGAAGTAAACAAGTTAAGTGGTTCCCGTCATGGAAGGCCTGCAAGTCCGTTACTCCTCATTTAAGAATCCCGGATGGAACTCCAAAAAGGAAGACACCTATCAGGTGCTATTGCTTGAATGCTCTAGCCAATGCTGATGTTGCTATTACTTCTGACTGGATTCCTTTTGTGGACCAAGTCCTCCTTGTTGCAAGCATAACCCTTACATATATGGGTGGGGTGGTTCCATTGGAAAAGTCCCCATATGAAACTCAAACAAGCAGTCCTCTTGTTGACGTGGACCCTGTAAATTCTGCCTCATTGGGTAGGTAAGGAAGGTTAGTGGGTTAAATCTCATCATTGTCTGATAAATGTCTATATGTATCTGATGGCAGACACAACCTATGCAGTGAAATTAATAGTTCCAATTTTGTGATATTGTTTTATCTAGTTTCAGTGCAAAGACGAAAGACGATGAAGTTTGCATGCAGTTTGCCTGGGATGTTGTGAGGGACAAACTAATGGATTCCTTATCTGCTATTAAGAAGGGAGTAAATTTTAGTGAAAGAGTTGGTGAATTTGAACAAAACCCTGCAAATCAGTCTTCAAGTTTGTATGCTATTGCTGAAGGTCCTAGGATAAGATTGCTGTGGGCATCATTTCAGTCGCTTTATAAAGAGGTGAGCGCTTTGTGCATTTGCTTTAAACTTGTTTCGGTGTCTTCTTCATGTTGTTAGAACAGTGAATATCTCTCGGCATATCCATAGAATTGAGCTGTAGTTTTTTTTTAGAAATTGGGTTAGAAGGTAAGAAAGAGGATGCTAACACCATGTTCATCTAGGTGGTTAGTGGTTATACTTGAATTTTCAATAGGGAGAAGGCTGGGTTAGAAGGGTCACTGATCATTTAGGGCATGTTTGTTTTGGGATGGGAAATCCGGATTTGGGATTTCGAAACTCCACCCCCGTTACACTTTGGGATTTTGATTCAGGATTTCAAAATCCCACCCTATAAACCCTATAAAAGTCAACCCTATAAATACCTACAAACCCTATATAAATACCTATAAAACCTATAATCCTATTCTATAAAGTTAAATCCTACCCTACACAAATCTTAAAACAAACACAAAACATAAAAAGCATTAGGATTTTAAAATCCACTAGATTTTGAAATCCGGATTTCAAAATTCTCAAAATCCCAAAACAAACATGCCCTTAGGTAATGCAATGTTTTTAATTGGACAACCCCCAACCGCCTGCCTTGTCCCTGGAAATAAGAGAAACAAGTTTAGCCAATCTACACCCTTGTCATGTCGTTTTTTTTTTTTTTTTTTGCTTCCTCTGGCAATGAAGGATTCACATTCTCACTTTCAGGTAACCAATATTCCTACGAACTCTGCTGCAATGTCAACAAATGATTTCTTGGCCATCTTTGCTGAAATTATTCAAAGCTGCTGCCAGCCACTATGCATGGTTTGGCTTGAAGAGGAGCTTTGCCTCATCTCCAAAAAACCTGACAAGGCATGTTGCGTGCAATAATTATCTTAAAGTTACTCCTTCCGTTCCATTTTGACCTCTTTTAATTTTTCACACAGATTAAGAAAGTCATTTACTAATGATTATTTAGATAAAATGACCAATGTACCCTCTTACATGTTATTAATGAATAATTTATGGTCATAATATACTCTCTTACAAGTTATTAATGAAAAGGACAAAGTTCAAAAAAATATTTAATATCTCTTGGAAACCAAAAGCCACAGATATTTTGGAACAAAATTTCTCTAAAGTGACAGGGAGTATATAAACTACATGAATTACATGGATGGTGGGATTGAAGTTCGAAGAAGAGCAAGGATATAATGTGGTTTCGCCATTTGGTCTACATCCACAGATAGATTTCCCAAAGGGCTGCAACTAACAAATTTTTCTTTTGTCATCTGTTAGGAACTTCTTTCTTTGGCTGCAACTAAATTAAATGACTATGATAGCATAATCCAAAATATTAGAAAGTCCGGCAAGGAGGATCTGTATGCAGAGTTGGTATATGCCCTTAAATTTCGTTCTTCCAGGTAACGGAGCAGAATATTTAAATTATGGGCCTAATTACTAATATCATCATTTTCTTTAAGTGTTATTTCTGCAATTTTAGCATTGCATTTTAATTTTGGCAAATTAAGGCAAAAACTTTTTTGTTTTAACTATTCGAATCACTCATTAAAACTTCAACTCTATTGAGAATGAGATAATCGTTTTCCTTGTTTATTCTCGTTCTGCACTTTACCTCCCCTGTGTTCTTACTACCACCGTTTCTATAGTGCCATCCCTCTCTCTCTCTCTCTGCCTCTTTTATATTTCTTCAACACAAATAGATACACAACCACAAACCGGTAAATGATAACAACCTTGATTTTCAGTCTTCTTGTGTCTTGGTGTCGCTTCTTTATTTAAAGAAACAAAGAAAACGAGAAAGAAGAACTAGGTATTGTAGAGAAATCCAAGATTATACAATAGTAATAAAAGAAACAGAATGTATGCACCAACAAAATTATGACAATATACAGTGCTAAAATGATGCACAATGAGATTACAAAGGGTAAAATAGAACAATGAGAGTTGAAGGGGATAATGCGGATGTCTTGTTGTCCAATTGTTGTAAATACCTCAATCATCCCTAAATAAATATTTATGCTTGCACGCCGACACATTTATTACTTTTTGGCTACATTTCAATCGCAGACATGCGCTCTTCAAAATTCTGTCTCTCCAATTCTGATTCATCTTGTTTAAATTTCACTGAGTGGACTGAGAAATACGAAAAGCGACGTTTACACAATAGTGTTAAAGTGATGATGGCACATTTTTTTGATTCTAATGTATCAAAATATGATCTCAATGGCTATATGTGTTTCAGAATATTAAAGTTTCTCTTTCATCAAATTCTTCTTGCATTGTGTCTAACTGTCTTTTCAGTACTTAATTAAGAGTAACTTTGGGTTTTCCAGTTCTGTATACAGTTTACTTTTATTTTTCAATCGATGTTGTACCATCAGACCTGATAATATGTGTAAATTCTACAAGTCAATTTCATGCAACCATGTCTAGTTACTAGGACACAAAAAGTAGTTTGCTCTGCTTTGCCTACTGCTTCATATTCACGATAGCATATGCATGTGTTTTTGGACCAAGCTCTAAATGATCCTTAATGCACCTCTACCTTTGCATTGACAGGAAAGGTGGCTATTATAATGGTAGCTTGTTTAACCAGCATGGAGTAGCCATATTAGAAGACCTTCTAATCACGTTAGCAGATGGCATTGCAAGCATGTACTTGGAGCTTATATCTGTGGATAGTAGCTTGTCTAATGAAATGAACAACCTTGGTTTGAGCTTTTGCACCCTTTCCACCAGAGCACTCCAGAGACTGCGCAATGAGGTATCACTTTACCATTCCATTCCTTTCCTTTCCACCAGAGCTTTTGTACCCTTTCCACCAGAGTAAATTAGCAATGTAATTATTATACAATAATAAAATTGTGATGAACTAAAACATAGAAATTGAAATATGGGCATATATTATATTGATTTTATTTCGTGTGGTATGAGCGGAATGGTGGAGACTTTTATTAAATCATATTGAAAGTTAATTTGTTGATTTTTTATTAATAGATTATAAGTTTCGAGAATATTAAAGTGAAATGAAACCGGGAATTATTATTCATAATTGGACCCTGAACTTAATTTTTGGCCCCGTAACTGTGCATAGTAGACCAGTGCCAGTAGATCTGTTGATATCTTTATGGGGTGGGGATTGATGTTCATAGTGCTGTAGGATAGTATATTACCTAATTGGTTGTATAGGCTGTTACAATTGCTTTCACAGATGTTACCTTTGTTTAAATATGATGAAACGCGAGGGGCCTCTTGGCAGGTGGCACTGCATCAATGGTTGCATCAGAATATGGCGGCTGTGGTATCCATGTATGAGGATCAGTTTGACCTTTGCACACTTGAAAGTCAACTCGTTGAGGTGTCCAGTGGCAATGACACTGACAATTTTGGTTGGCTGAAAAAGCTTAGTTTCAGGAAATCAGCACCCATATCATCACTGCAATTCGTTACGGTCAACCGCATCACTGTACCGGTTAAAAGGACCAAGGAGTTAAGGGCCTTGACCGGGTGGTACGTTCTACTCCACTTGACCCTTTTCTTTTTATACCATTAAATTCCTGCGCTAGTATTGTACCTGTTGCATCCTAAACCATTCTGATCTATCTGGTTCACCTGGCTCAAGCAAAGGCCAAATAAAACCCATTCTCAGCCAAAATAATTGGAATTCCTGCGCTAGTATTTGTCAAATTCATACCATAATAAGCTCCCAAGTTTAATAAACCCCCCTTTAAAATTCAATACATATTGCAGGAGGTACTACTTCAGTCTCTTCCTTGAACTGGCCGACATAACCACGCCATTTGTTAAAACACTCGTTGCGAAAGTCAGTGAGGCTATCTCATTCTTCCTCGTGTGCTTGATCGGAAGGTCACTGGGCCTAATCTATTCTGGAATTAGGAACTCCTTACGACTCAAGTAAGGTATTTAATAATACATTTGTTTTTTTCTGTCGTATTGATCAGTGAGATGACGAAGACCAACCACCTCATATCTATGCCTATATTTTAAGGTTATTTGAAGTGATAATGGGCTTAGATTTAGCTTCAGAGATTTCTCTTTAAGAAAAAACTACAGTCACTGCATCTAACTCTATTTACAACATGACCCATTTGATTAGTTACACGATTCTTTGAATGACCTGCTGTGTATGCGAAGCATTATATGGGCATGACTATAATAGATTTTGTTGGTGTCTATCATTTCTGATTTCAGTTGGAAAAGTACCCGTGATGTTGAAAAACATCGAATACTCCTACTTTTAGAGAACATAACATGTAGAATTTTACTGTAATAAGTTCTATGTACACACATATATAGGGGTGTAAATGACTCGAGTCGAGTAGTGTCAAGAAGCTTGAACTCAGCTCAATTAAAAATCTCGAAATAGTAAAATTGTGTGAGCTCGATTAGACTCATGAGCTTATTACTGAGCTTGAACTCGATTAGTTCGATTTGATTATATTCACTATAAGAAAATCGACGTTTAATGACAAAAATTCCTTCCTTATAGTTTCACTAGTTAAAAGTCTGTAATGACGGGAAATTAAGAATAATGACAAAAATATTTAAAATAATGACAGTTATGTCATTATTCTCAATTTTCTTGTCATTAAAGACTTTGCAAGAGAAGTTATAACGACAAAATATCTATATTATAATGATAGGATCCTGTCATTATAGGTCAGTTTTCTTGTAGTGGTTCGAGTTAATTTTGAACTTTTTCCAAATCAACCATTAGTAGCTCGTGAGCTGACTTGACTCACAACACCCATATATACACATGCATACAGACGGGATTGCCATTTTGTTGGCGCATCAGGGAGTGAGGTAGATTGGTTTTAGATAATCTAGTGAAAGAACCAAGAATGGGAGAGGGCAGCGCGCAATGGTGATAGATGGAATATCTTGCCCCATAAAACAAGTGATTCCAATAATAGGAAAGAAGGTGCTTCAATTTAAATTGGTCAGGATAAAAATCATAAGATTCTTTCTCGTGAGACCTAGGTTTTGCAGGTTGGTCTCCATTCCTTTGACCCAAAAGTAGTTGCACGATAAGATAATATGTACAGGATTTTATTTCCACTAGCTGGTTCGAAAAGTTTATTGCTCATGCATTGTTAAATATTAAATCATGGTGTTTTCATTATCACTTTATGCTCACCCCAAAGTTTGATTTACTTGACCATTACTTTTTATGACCTTTTGTTTTAAATGGTATATTACGTTCTACCCCGTCAAATATGGAGATTTCTATGGGCAAGTATCCATCTATAGGGAAAAACTTGAAAGACAAAAACTCATATGAAATGGTCTCAAATTACAAGGTATGGAATTGTCTTATGTATGAGACTGTTTTACACAAGACTTTCTCCTCGTAAAATCATTTCACATGGTAAGAATTTGTATTGAAATATAATTGTGTGTGTAAAAGCAAGGGAGGGGAACATGGAAAACGACATGCAATAGCTAATAATTCATAAATTATTTTTAAAAGATCAAAACATTTAAGAAGATAATCTTTTTCCTTGTGCCCTACCATCTTTACACCACATTTAATCACATCTTTTCTAAAGAAACTTCCTAATTTGTATTTATATGGTGTCTATGTGTTTTCCCATTTTCTACCAGATCAGGTCTCGAACTTGTTGTTATATAGGAGTATATATATTATATATATGGTGAGGTTGAACATAATTTGTTTATGATACTTTATAACACTCTAGAATTGATGAATGTTAATTTATGACCCGTCTCATCATTAGATTGCCTCACACAAGTCTTTGCCTATATACTCTCGCCGTTCCACATAAATTTGCACACCTGTCATATATGAATGTCTCTTACCAATTTGTACACTTTATAAAAGGAAATATCTTCATAACCACCATCCTTAAGACATTATTTTTCCACACTCAATCTACATTTTATATTTTACTTTATTTATAAAAGTTTACAAAACTACGATCAAAACATCAATCATTACACTTTTTCTTACACATTTTTTAAAATATGTGTCATTCCAAATGTGCAAATTCCCTCGGGACGGAGGGAGTATATAGTATGATTAGATTTTTCTTTCCTCCATTTCATATTAATTTATAAATTTTATACAACTGTGTTTTTATCATCAATTATTGTGATTTTTTACATAGTTGATGGTTGGTTGATGGAAACGAGTGATACCAACAATGATTTTATCATCAATGTATTTGTTGAAATTAGAAACAAGAAGGTAGGTTTCGACTTTTGAGTAATTGAGTGAGGGCTATGTATGGAAAAACAAATTTGGACCACTGAGTAATAAACATAATATCTGCCTTAAATTGTCCCATTAAGGAGCAAAACAGTTGATTAAAAAAGTGATGTGACACCCTAAAACGAAAGATTAGGGGGGAAAAGTGTGGCATGATTAAAGGGTAGATGAATTGTCACTTTCATAACTATTTGTCTTCACATTTATGAAAACCTAATTACATTTACTTCTCCTTATATCTTTCTAATCATTCCACATTCATTACACAAAGAACTTGTGGGGGCTCCGTTTAAAGTCAGAGTTTTGCTCTTTCGAACATGGACCTAAAGAGGAGCACACTTTTAAGTTTCAAATCTACACCATTAGGACAACTCCTTGGAGTTAAGTAAAACTTGTATATCTTGTTTACGGAGAAATTATGTTGTACTACTGTTTTTGAAAAATATGATGCATTTCTAGTGGTTTAAGGTATCACAAATTACACCAAAGTGTGTATGATGTGTGATATTTAAATTTTAAAAGTATAAACATAAAAAGTATTGCATCCGTATCATAACACATTGCGTCAACTTTCTAATTCATTTATATCCTTCGTATTAAGAGAACCCACAGTGTATGTATTAATCCACATAAGATTATTCACCTCCATTGTGGGTGCTCTTAGTATGAAGAATAGAAGTGGGTTAGAAATTTGAACCGGGTTCAGATTTCGAGTGAATACATCCTGCCAAATTTGAAGTGGAAAAACGAAATGATGTAAAATGGGAATGGGGTCCCTCCTGTTTAAAATTTTCAAATGCGGGTGCTTTATTGCTTTAGTGAAAGACCACTGACACCATTTTGGGACAAGAAACTATTCATGTTCATTAACAAAAAGTAATCACATTTAGTTTAGGTTTGATTTTTTGTAATATATAGACTTTTCTTTGAAATATTCCTACTTTCTTTGTGTTAAATAGTTTGTATGATAAATTAAATATATTAATCTTATCACTCATAATCAATTGGTGCAAGTTTCATTTAATGGATTAGGCTTGATTGTCTTTTTATTCTCGACGAATCAGATGTATGGTTTGATTGATTGTGGCTCGAATTTAATGCAAGGTCCGATAATTTTTTGATATTTATCATGCATACGTTTGGACTACTAATATTGAGGGGAGAGGTGAGTTAAATTGTTTAGTGTTTTCTCATCTTGCAATTCAGACAAACCCTAAGAATAAATAGTACTTGAGGTTTAGTTAAGTGATTTTAGTTATTTTACAATGAAAATCTTATTTAATTTTCAGTGATTTAATGGGCAAGCCCCATATCAATTTCTTTGTTTCTCATTCGATTAGTTATGTATACTACAAAAGAGAATAAAGATATATGAGTACTTGGGAATAATAATAAAATGTGATATTCCATTAATATGTGAGTAAAGTATACAGTATATGAGTACTGTCTTCAAAAAAATAAATAAAGGATATATGAGTACTTGAGAATAATAATAAAATGTGATATTCCAGATATTGAGTTAAAGAAGCTGCAAGCTGCATTGCATGAAAGGCATCAGCATGGGCGCATAACTACTGATCAGGTGGCATCAAATATTTTACACCCCTTTCTGTCTATTCCGATTTATATATTATCCTTTCACCAATATAATAATTTAATCAAAATAATTGAATGACGGACTTTTGATATCGAGTCACGCTTGTATGCACTCGTGCAGTTTTGATTTTGTTCTAATGAGTTGGGTAAAAAATTCAGTTAGACATCTAAGAATATATCAAATCACTTAAAATTCAATTGTATATATACATGATATCAATAATTTTGTTGTTGATTTAAGATTTTCCCAATTTTGTAGGGTATATTAGCATAAGATAGACAATTAATCACGTTTAAAATAAAACTTACATACTAAAAAGTAAAAACACATTCAATTATGTTCATATCAAATGAGTGAAAGGCACGTCATCTGCGATACAATTTGGATCAAATGAAATATTCGGGTTCTAATCAATAGATATCTCAACATATCTACCAAACGAGGATCCTACATCACAGTGGGGATTTTTCTTTGGACTGAAAATATTTAAGAAAATATTGAAAACTAGCTATAGGAGGATGTGACTACATGCAACCCAAAGTTAATTTTGTATCATCACACTCATTTGAATAATACGACATCATTTATTCTATTCATCAACGTAGCTAACACATTGTTAGAGAAAGAATATTGTTCGTCGATTTATTTATCTTTCTTGCATATATTCGTTATAATTAATCATAAATATATCTCTACATCAATTATTTAAATCACACCTAACGTTTTCGACCAACAATTATGGATATATAGGACAGGTTGTAATTTAAATTAAATTCAATGTTTTTGTATTTGCTTAAAGATAATGTTAGTGACAACTACTCCATAGAAAAGGACAGTGATGTTATTTAGGGTTTTTGACAACTAGTTGCTTACCTCAATTTGTTGAAATATTGGGGGAGAATAGTTTTGATTTTATATTAACTTGTGGCAATGACCATAAAAACCCAATTATATACATACATTTGTTTAATTATTTATGGTATCTTGTCCCTAAAAGTTGACAATCATTCCTAATTTTTGGGTGACCTAAAAACAATAATGTCCTTAATGATGTTGTCATGAGATCTTCTTCATTGACTTTGGACCCAAATTGCATGGAAATTGAATGAATGAGCACATGAGAGTGGGTGGTCTTAGCAGGCAAAATATATATATAAAGTCATAATGTTATAAGAATCGAGAACAAGGGGTACTCAACCCTTACATAAATCACAGTAACCGCTTAAAAAGCTTCCAAAAATTCCTATTTGCTAGCTGCTTTTAGAGCACGAGGGCGACCAAAGAAAACGTGACTTGAGATTATATGCAAAGATGTGAAGACTGAGAGGATAAGTGAAAACGTACTAAAAAAAGAAGCATATGCAAAAGATTAATTAATTGATTCATGTAGTCAATCAAATTATTTGGAACTAAAGGATGATTTTGTTGGTTTGTTTAGTTGCTTCAGGGTATGGATTTCAAATTTATAATAATAATTTTAAAGTTAGTATTTTTATTTTTATTTATTTGAAGCGTTTCATGAATGTAGTCACTTTAATTATTCGCATGTCTAAATATTCCAACTCGTGAATAATTCAAACGCTACCTTAAATCCTAAACTTGAATAACATTTGATTCTAATTAATGAAATTATATTAGCAAAATCAATAAACTTACTTTACATTAAAACTAATGAACTCAAAAGTACTCATTGATTAAAGTATACGCAAGTTTAATTGTGTGGGGTCCATGGCTTAGACGGGATGATTGACGTGTGCCATATTAAAAAATACTCCATCAACGTTCACATTAAAGACGACACGTGTTAAAAATTAAGTAGAGAAGAATACCAGTGAAACACGAAAATGGAACAGGAGAATCGAACCGGCTAAAACGGAGCCTTATTTGGACATAATTAATTCAATTCATGTGACCAGTAATATTGTAGAGAACAACGCTCTCTCCTTTTTCTTTTCATCATTCACTATTACTAATACCTTTCTTTTCGTTTGCAACACTTTTCTTAAAAGAATAATAAGTGTCACACATAAACATACTTTTCTTTAACCTTGAGTTAATTGAAAAATTAATCTAGTATTTATTGGATTGTGACCATTTTAATCTCAATCCAATCAATTTTAGCAATATAATCACATAATATTAAATTGTCGCAATTTTAGTCCTAAATTAAGAATCACTGCAATTTTAGACCATTTTTTAAGTAGTTTATTTAGGAGCTGCAAATACCGTCACAAAGTTTAGAGGTTCATCCAATTCATAAGGACTTACAAAGTTTCTAGCAACTCTAGCCAAATTGCGAGTCTTCGAATTAGCCATACGATTGATATACTTTACGGTACAAAAATAAAAAGTAGTGATAATTTTCTTGCATTCTGAAATAAAATTCTTAAAGACAGAAAACGACATATCTTTCGAGTTCAATGCATCCGACACCACCTTTGCATTTACTTAGATATATTCTTGAGGATCGCTTCTTAGCCATCCCGACGATGTAAGGGTGATTCTCATCAATCACCCTTCCTGATCAGATTTTGAAAAAGATTTCTCAATACAAACACATAAAAAAATCAAGAGTGGTTGGCGTGGGACCATCAATTAATTAAGGCTTGATCAAAGTCCTTGATAAATTTAATGTTAACACATTCTCAATTTTTTATAAACATATTTTTAATACTCTCTTCGTCCCAAAACAATTTTCACACTTTTTTTTCGAGACATACCACTATAATTTTTACACCCTTAAAATAGAATTTTTTTTCATAAACTACATCCTCACAATATTCCAAATTTTACCCAAAATATCATTACTCCATCCGTCCCACAAAGATAGCTACATATTCCTTTTTTGGATGTCCCAAATTATAGTTACATTCCCTCCTTTACTTTAGTATTAAATGCTTTATTTTCAATTTTACCCCTAATTAATAAGAGTAATTAATGTTTAACAGATTTTAGAGTATGAGATTTCAAGGGCAAAATTGGTACATTAGCTAACTTGACTACATTTATTGATTTTTCTTAATCTGTGTGTAAAGTCAAATTGAGTTATCTTTGTGGGACGGAGGGAATACTTTTTAGCCCACGTATGCACACAAGTCAACTTTTTTATTTACTTTATACATAAAAGTTTACAAGACTACCCTTAAAAATTGTACTCATTATTACATTTTCTTAATTTTTGTGTCCACCTACACGTGAAAGCTATTTCGGAACGGAGGGAGCACGATTTATTTAATTCATATTCCTAAAAAAGTGGTATTAACCTTGTCCATACAAATTCAGAGGTAGGGGCACCAAAGTCAATATCCTCATTTGGCAGCCTTTTATACATAAATATTCACACAATCCATATATTCTTTCCAAACTTCCATGTTAAGCTAAATTTTCTTTCTCTTGTGTTAATAAAAATGTATGGAATTTCAAAACCACTTTAATTTCCACTTTACTTGAATAATTCCTCCCTTGCCCTTTTCTTTGGTTAATGGATATTGCTCTCTTGTGTTCTTCTGGGGGGTGTAGGTTTTTCAATACTCAATTTGCATGGCCACAACACTCAAATTCAATTCTTACCACATTTTGGTTGTGATTTTGTGTTTCTTTTTTCTCTTTTTTGCCCTTGTTAACTCCTCCTCCTCTTCTACAACCACAACCACTCTTCCACAACATGAAAAAACCCCTTTTCAAGATCCTTCAACGACGGTATTTCGCGATGAAAGAGGACGACGAAAGGGCGACGAGTTTGAAGCAAGCGATCATGAAGTTCCAAGTGGGCCAAACCCTATTTCCAACAGGTGAAAATTGAGTCTTTTTTGTGGGATCTATCTTGCTAGCTGCCGTGGAGTGAATAAAGGGTTTTTTGTTTAAAAATATATCATGTTTTTTAAGCTTATTTCATTTGCTTTTTCTTAGTATTTGTTCATTGTTCTTAATTTTATTGTGAGTAGAGATGTATAGCTAGAGAGATACCATATTTATTATATATATTTGTTTGTATTAATCATTTATATTTGCTACATACAATATTTGAACGATCGATGAATCTATGCTATATCAGATCACTACAAGAAAAATGACATATAATTAATGATTAATTACGATAGAAGTTACAATTACAATTAATAACGAGATTTTTGTCATTAAAAGTTAATTTCGTTCAGTGGTCGATCAAATATTTGTTCATGGAGGGAAATCGTGTTTTCCTTGAATGATCTATATAGGTTTGGTCTCATGAAATTGAGAACCCTTGTTTATGATCTTCTCTTTTCATGTTTACATTTGAGTTTTACTTCGTTTAATGATGGTTTTTGTCTCATTAATTTAATTACAATACTTGTTACATACTATGTAACTGAATTTACTTGAAGTTACGAGTCGAATTATTAGAACTATAAGTGTAACTAGATCACGAGTCTGGTCATTCAGTGATCAAATACAAGTTATATACTATCTCTTGATTTATGAACTTCTATTTTTATTTTTACAATTGATTAATTAAAATATAAACTTTAATTACCCTTGTATTATGAGCTTCCTTTTTCATGTTCACCGCTCTATCTTTTGAGTGGGCTCTTTTTCTTTATCTTTTTCTTGGTCAAAAGCTGCACTTCTATTTTATTATTTAATTAATTAATTAATTATGCAAGTATTTCTGATCATTAAATTAATGAAGGTTCGAATTTTCAGCTCACGTGCTAATTAATACTGTTAATTTCTCAGAGAATATTATAAAATGAGACGATTAAATTAATTAAATCAATTACTATTGGAAATTAAATTCATATAGAGTTACTAATTGTGTTACAAAATTTAAATGTACGCATATATTTCTGGGTTTCTGATTTAGGGTTTCCAAGGAATCAGGGAGGTAATGAGACAAGGATTGCTTTCTTTATTAAAAATGTAATTTTATTCATATTACTTTATGTGTATAATTAAAATACTACCAAAAGTCACTGCATATTCAATAATAATACACATTTGAGTTGAACGCGAATTTAAAAAAAAAAAAATTACTTTTGTAAAAAGTGAAAGTTTCTGAACAAGATAAGTATAAATAAAATATTGTGTGAGGATAGTATTTACTTTTTTGAAAATGAAAATTATAAAATTGAACAGAAAAAGTATAATATAATACTTCATTCATCCAAACTTTATATATATAATTAATTTTTTCCGAATTTTAAAGAATATTGATTGATGGTGTATAAAGTAAATATGTAAAATAAAAAATAGTGAATAGTGTATTACTGTATTGAAAAAATAAATATTTATATTTATAAAAATGTGCAATATATTAAATTTTAACAAACAAAAGATACTCAATGTTTTATTAATAAATTAGCCTATATTTACATATACTCATAAAGTATGAAATGAACAATGCAACTATAGGGGTCAAATTTAATGCACGAATTCAATTAATGGTGGGTGACAGGGCTTTTGTTGTTTTGCAAAAATAGTTTTGATATTTGCTTTTGTCTTGGTATTAAATATTAATAGTAGTATCCAAGATAATTAAAGTTGATACCAAAAGCTACGTATTATCACCCTATCATTGCTCTCTCATTTGATTTCATTATGTACACACACGGTTTACAATTACATACATATAGCTAGCAAAGATAAAAATTATTAAATCTTTATTACGTGTTGTTCTCATTATTTATGTTGTAAAAATTGGTTTAAACGGTCATTTAGGCGCTAGGCGGTCCCTGACCGATTTGATTTTACTTCTCTAGACGCTTTTGGTGAAAGATTGGTTTAGGCTGCCGTAGGCACTCATATTTTAATTTATTTATTTTTGGTTTAAGAGCTCAATTTAAACAAATGTGCACAATTTTTTAAGAGAAAATGAGAATCTAACTAATACAAAACCATGATTTAGGTGTTTTTTGATTAAATTCTATTGAGGGGTGAAAACTGTTTTGATATATACATTTTTTAAAATAATAAATAATTAAAAAATCTAGACGGGATCTAGTCAGTCTAGGTGTTAGACGATGTAAATCCGCTCGATTATCAATTTTCGGCTTCTACAACCTTGCTTATTATGAGACGTCGGACTCCATGAATTATAAATTAATGGAATATTATTGTATAGTAGACCATCTCAAGATCCATGATAGAAAAAAATAGTTGTTTTTCAATGTTTTACTAATTTTGGGCTTTTAATTTAAATCCACTTCACTAATTTGGGGCTTTTAACAACTGGTCACCATAACATTTACTAATTGAAATAAGGGCGCGGCTAAAGGCACCCAAGGATCCTATGAGTACACCCACCGAAACTTTTTTTTTAAAACAAGGGGTATGCAAAATGACGTTTGTACCCCTCCTGCATTTAAAAAAAAAGGACGGATGAGTACACCCACCGTTCTATTTCACAAAAAAATCATTTCCACCCACACCAAAACACAAAAAATCAACACAATTCTTCAACAAAAACTCAACAAAAATAATTCTTGAGATGTCCTAACAAAATTAAGATGTAAGAAAATTTTTATCCAACAAACTCAAACTCAATGTTCGAAATTTTTTAATGAACAAACGTATTATGTTCGAAAAAATATTCAAAACAACTCACATTTGTTCGAAAAAAAAATCGAACAAGATTCGAAATTTTATCCAAAACAAAAACAACAGATTGTTCGAATTTGTTTCCAAAACAAACCTAGATTGTTCGAAAATAATCACAAAACATCCAAAAACCCTAATTTTTTCACAAACCTAAATTTCCTAATTTTCAAAAACCTTAACTTACCTGAAACGGCGGACGAGGAAGGTGGCGATGCGAACGGGCGGCGTTGATGGTGGAGGCGTCGCTGCGAACGGGCGGCGTCGTCGGTGCGAACAGGCTTGGCGGGCGGGCTTCGCGGCGTGAGTGGGGAGGGAGAAGGGCGGCGGCGGCGACGTGAGTGGGGAGGGAGAAGGTGGGCGTCGCGGCGTGAGTGGGGAGGGAGAAGGGCGGCGGCGACGGCGGCGATTGGGAGGGAGGGGGAGGTGGGTGCACCGTTTCCTCTGAAAATGTGAGAAATGAGGAATGGAAAGAATTTAATTAGATTTTGAAATGAGAGGGTTATTTTTGGGATTTCCACGTGGGTGTCCTCATCCGTTTTGTGGGTGTCCTCATAGGATCCTTGGGTGCCTTTAGCCGCGCCCTTGAAATAAACTTTGGTCTTCATATTTTGTTATTGAATAGAAGATAGGCCCAATAAGAATAAATACGGCCCAATCAGAAGTTGCACCTACACCAAACTAGCCCACAAGGATAAACCAAACCAGAAATTAAAAAAGGGCTGGATTATTTGACCCCAATTATGTTAGATACACTCCCTCTCTTTATTTATTAATTTAACAAATATATAAAATGTCTAAATTATCCTTTTAATAAAAAAAAACTAATAAATGTATTTTCCTTATAACATTCAAACTATAACCATAATTTAAGCAGCCGCAATCACCATTCCTGATCCTGACAACCTCCGTCACCATCATCTCAGACAACCATCATTTAAACCATAACTCTAATATGAGTTTTTTTTAAATGATTTTGAAAAAAAAGATTTTTAAAATATTGATAAATAGTTTATTTAACTTTTATCAAACTAATAAATATGTTTAATAGAGATGATTTTGGTTCCACAATTATTTTCACACTTTCCCTTTAAAATGAAAAATCATTTATAAACTACACCGGTACATCCCCACAATATTCTTAACTAGTCTAAGACCCGCGTTTTACGCGGGGTTGAAATAAATTTTATAATATATTTTAATTTATTAATTAAAAATAATATTTTAAACGCGTTTTACGCGTGGTTGAAATAAATTTTATAATATATTTTAATTCTAATTCATTAATTAAAAATAATCTTTTAAACATGTATAGATTTGTAAATTTTATGTTATGCTGTTAAAAAAAGATAAAAAAAAATGTTGTAGCAATATAAACATTTTTGTGTAAAATTGAAAATATTGTGAAAGTAAAATTTATAAAGGACTAAGAGTTGGTGGAGAGTTATTATGAGACGTCTCGGCCGAAAAGAAAATTGTAAAAGTTATTATGGGATGTCCAAAAAAAAATGTGAAAATTATTATGGAACTGATGGAGTACAAAATGTAATACAAATATATTTTTTCTATAAATTTTATAATTATTACTATAAAATAAAATATTGTCTTTAATATTTTCACACAATAATTGATTATATATAATCAATCCACTTTTTTTTAAAGAAAATTATTTAACAGCGGCAAATGCCAATAAGGATGTCCACCACAAGAGTCGGAGGGTCATTCCATTCATGATGACTTGTAAAAGTTCCTACAACTCTAACCAGATTGTGTGTCTTAGTATTAGCTACACGGTTGACATTCTTCACGTTACAAAATGAAATAGAAAGTAAAATCCCCTTAAACTCCATTTGGATACAGGGATTTAAGTATGAATTTTAAATCCACAAATTTAAATTCACTAACTTGTTTGAATTAAAAAGTAAATGAATAAATTTTAAATATTTAACATCTTTTTTTAGTTAAAATTGTGAGAATTTTAAATCCTCACTAAAAACATATAATTTGAAATCCATGCGTTTTTAAATCATTTCATTTGAAATGTCTTCTCAAATCAAATTCACTCATCCAAATACAACCTTACAATCCCAAGTAAATTTTCCAAAAATTGAAAATTATGTCTCAGAAGTTCAATGCATCCGCAACTACTTTAGCATCCATCTCAACCTCTACACGCTCCAATCCACAACGTTTTATCCAATAAAAGACTTTGACCAGTCCCATGGCTTCACCTCATTCACTTGGTAAAGTCCCGAAATAACAGATGACCTCATCGTAAGAAATTACCCTCGTAGTCGTGGATAATAACACCCACCCCCATTCACTTTAATGAATTGGGATTTGGTACATGCCATGAGACACATGGTTTTCTAAAAAATAAAAAATTATTTTACACCACGTAACTTATGTCTAATTCAGTTTATATATTTTAAATTTTCATTATTTTTTATCCAATTTACATACATTTGGCCATAAATTTTCAAACTCACTAGAAATGTGTGAGCATTCGGATCGCATGTGTTGAATGAATTGAGAGTCCCGCCAAATAGTTCAATTTACGTCATTTAAGTTTGAAAATAAAAAATTAATAAATTCTAAAAATCTAAAATTCTCATTAAAAATATGAGAACTCTTTAAAATTTAAAATTATAAAAAGTGTAAAATAAAGATTCTATAAATTTCAAAATCCTAAAATTCAAAAATTGAGAAATTCTAAAAATCTCCTTAAAAAATCAGAAAAATATCATTAAAAGTAGTTAATTTTTTTTAATCTTAATAAAAAATGACGAATTTTGCTCATAAGACCAATTCGTTAATGAAATGGAAGTTAAATACACATCCCTTTTTTTCCCCGCCCAGGACCTAAGACCTAGGTAGTGGTGCTCTAACCACTTGAGCTATCCCACTTTGTCCCTTTAATTCGTTAGCCTAACACATATTAATATGTAAATTTATAAATATTAGTAAAAAGTATTAAATGTATTGAATTTACCAAAAAAAAAAAAAAAACTAAAATCCTCACATGATATATATATATATATATATATATATATACCATTGTTGAAACTTTATACAAATACTAAGTTACATTCGATAATTATAATGCAATACATATTAATTAAAAGATTGATAATATACGATAACTATGACCATGATTCTATGAAAGTTGTCATATAAAAGAATAAGTGTAGTAAATATAAAATATTAATTGGTCTTAATTTTGTTAAATCATTTAATCGCCTAAAATTAAGTGTAGTTGACTAATACAAATGATAATCAATGTATATTAAAGTATGAGTTAGTAAAATTAATTATATGATAATTATTAATTATTTTGGCTAAATTAGGGGATTGCTATGAGTAAAATTTGGCACATAATAAATATAAAAAAAAGTTTTAATTTTTAAATGTTATAGTTGACATACTAATATCATATTAAATGATCACCGTTTTAATTTCAGATTGCCTACAAAAATGAGCAATTCTCAATTTTCAAATTTACATAATTGAATAATATTAAGGAATTTCGTGTAATGTCAAATTCAATATTTTATTCAAATTGAATTTATATGTAAAAAATTTAGAACATTCTCTCTAATTTCTAGTGATGAATTTTATGTAATATCAAAAATTGAATTTATATTCCATCAAAAAATATGTAAAAATTGGAATTGCCGTGTATGAACTTCATCCTAAAATTGGAATATTAAGGAGTTCTATGTGTTTCTTTATTGGAATAATTTTACACATTTACTTCTGCATATTTTCAATAAGAAGTAATACAGGATAAATTTGATTGATTAATATGTGCATTACATATGAATATATATATATATATATATATATATATTAGAGGCACATGACTCTAGAATTTACATCTTTACAGATCTGTAAATTGATCATGAATGGGAAATGATGAGCAAATCGTCGTCTGATTGTTAGGTTTGAGACGCGTTATTTGAACTGTTTAGGATGCCTCGAATGAACAAACGAAAATGAGAATCAAATTCACTAATTGAGAATTTATGCAAAAACATAAAATCGAAAATAAGAACACATACAATATACGACATTGACAAGGAGAATGACTAAAGAATTACAGCCATAAGAGAATTTCTCATTACTTGCAAATCGTAAGAGTGGTGCATGACATTCAATAAGTCGATCATCACAGCCCCTTCCTTCAAAATCAAATTACATAATCAATCAATAGAGAAAAAAAAAACAGTGAAATTCGTGGGTTGAAGAAGAAAGACAGATGATGAGATTCAATACATACAATATACAAACATAGAATTCTACATAATCTACATAATCACTAAAAAAGAAAATGGGCTTGAGGAATGTTTGAGGAGAAATTGAATGAATTGAGAAAAATGAAAGAGATAGACTCCTATTATATAGGAGATTAAATTAAGATCTAACGATTAAGCGTTTAAATGAACGGTAAAGATTGAAACAAAAAAGTAAAATGAATGAGGGTGAAGGATTTTTGAAATGAAAGGATTTAGAGGATAGAGGTTTTAGTAAAAGGGGTATGGTTGTGACATGTGTCAAAGTAAAAGTTTACAAATACATAAGTACTAGTGTAAGACTCGTGGGATTGAAAAAAAAAATATTATTATTTAATAAGATTTGATATAATTCATGTCATCTTCAACAATACTCAGATTGAATAAAAGAATGTGTTGTTATTTGTGTATGGTTTTAATATGTGAGTCTTTGTGTAATATGGAGTAATATTTTCGTACGTGCATGAGGTATGCAGGTATAACTTGTATTTTAAAATGCTTATAAAATTATAAAAAATAAACATAAGAAATTTAGAGCACGACATAGAAAATTAGAGTCACTTAAAATGAAGAATAAAACAATGAAATTGAAATTAATATAATTACATGAAGTGATGAAATATTATTGAGTATACAATATTATTTTTTGTTAGGAGAACAATTATGAACATTAGATACAAATGTGTAGTATTTGTAGAAGTTTGTAGAATAATATAGAGAACATGTACTTTGTACAATAATATAGACAACATTGGTCAACAGTTTAATTAAATTCATGATAGTATATAAGGACAAAGATTAAATTATGACCTAATTAAAATGTGTGCTAGTTGATAGAACAATTGCACAACTTTTACTTTTAATAATTAAGATATTCTAAATAAAAATAATTGTGAAAAAAAATGTAAATTCTAACAAAATTCGAAAAATAGAAAAAGAGAAATATGAGATGGTACGTAGAAAAAGAAGATTTAGAAATAGTAATTAAGGTAAGATATAGATTCAACTTTTTCTCTACACATACCCAAAATTCAACTTATTTATTTACTTTATACATAAAAGTTTACAAAATTACCTCTAAAAATTTCCACTAAATTCATTTTTTTTATTTTATATGTCAATTCACATTTGAAAGAAATCTCCTTTATACATAAAAATTTACAAAATTACTTTTTAAAATCTGCACTAAATTCATTTTTCTTATTTTGTGTGTCATTCATATCACTAGAAATCATGGTAGAGACGTAATATTAAAAAATGTAAGAATTAAAGTATATAAATCATAGTATGAGCAGGTTATGTGTGGGAGTGAGAACACACCTCACAATAAGACACTTAAATATCGAACACCTTACACAAACACGCCAGCGTCTAGCCCCGCGTGTAATCCACCCGCTACTTTAGTCACCCTTCACTAACACAAAAGTTGCTCGATATTTAACTCCCAAAGCACTGACCACACCCGAACCTCGCTCCGAACCTCCAATCTAAATATGTCTCCACTTGATACCGCTCCGAGCCTCTATCCGAACCAAAACGTGTATATAACACTCGCATTTGATTCGCTCGCCAAAGCTAAGGCTCAGATCCCTATCGCTTTTCCAGCTATTTTTGGGATTTTGCCCGATAATTTTTCATTTTTCTACTTTAACTCCCCTTGATTCACAGCTCCAGTATCTGATTTCTCGTTTTCAGATTTCGTTAATTTTGGAAAAAAATTGAATTAGGTGTTGCGAATTTCCGTAGCGTGAGTTTAAAGGTGTACAATTGTCGGAATTGTTTTATGAATTATATTTATAATAAAGATCGAGATCGTTGGAGGAGTTTTGATCGGAACTCGGCATCTGAATTTTTTGTATTTTGGTGAATTGACGGAATAATTTGATATCCGAAAGTGAATTGAGAAACAAGTATGACCATTTGACTGAATAATTTTTTATTTCGTTGAGATCTTTTGGGTGTACACTGAATTTAACTGGATTTTGTTGTTCCTGTTGTTAATTTAGTATGAACTGGTGTTTTTGATCGGGATCTTGCATGGATCGTGAATGCGGTGTTTGATCTCTATAATTGGTAAGATTGTGAGTAGCTTTAGGGTTTATCGCTCTTGTACTTGTTGTTACACACCTGGGTTAATGGTGTGACTGATTAAATGAGAATTCTCTGCAATTGAGCTTTTTCCAGTGTGAGGGAAGCGTCTGGAGGAGTACAATTTTGAGGAATTAGTTCTGGGAGAAACAATCATGGCTCAGAGTAACTGGGAAGCGGATAAGATGTAAGGATTCTCGAATATTTAGTGTCTCCTTAATTCTTGAACTGTTGGCAGAAGTTAAAAATTATGCAGAATCTGTCTTGTTGTAATATATATTTTTTTATTGTTATTTTCTGTTTGGCTTTTGTGCAAAATATTGGGAAGTATCTAATTCTGTCGATGAATTCTGAGAAAAGGAAAAAAGTTATTTGTTAAGTTTGTATAGGTCCTTCATTGACCACAAGTTTACTCTGTTTCCTAGTTCCTACACATTTGCTTAAAATTGAAACACAGTACTGGATGTGCTTTATTTTATTTACTGAGAAATCACTGCTATTAAGACATTGTTTGTATACTCTTACAGGCTTGATGTCTACATTCATGACTATTTGTTGAAAAGAAAATTGCATAATTCAGCAAAAGCTTTCATGACAGAAGGAAAAGTTGCTACAGATCCTGTAGGTAAGGAAACTGTAAATCATGTTATGTGATTGGATCATTTTTGTGCTCATATTCCTGGTTATTCATACTGTGATAATGCCTCAATTTGAGAATCTGTATTGGGTTTTTTTAGCTATTGATGCCCCTGGAGGTTTTCTTTTTGAATGGTGGTCTGTATTTTGGGACATCTTCATTGCAAGGACAAACGAGAAGCATTCAGAACCAGCTGCAGCTTACATTGAGGTTTCTCAAAATTGTGCAGCTTTTTGTAGTTGATTTTTGATCAATTTCATTTAGGATTCCCTGCATGAACTAATACATTTCATTTTAGACGCAACAAATGAAAGCTAGGGAGCATCAGCAACTTCAAATGCAGCAGTTGCAACTCATGCAGCAACGTAATGCCCAAATGCAAAGAAGGGATCCTAATCATCCTCCACTTGGTGGTCCCATGAATTCTGAAGGAATGATAGGGCAGCCATCTGCTAGCGTTTTGGCTATGAAGATGTATGAAGAACGTATGAAGCATCCTCATCCCATGGATTCTGAGACATCTCCAGGCCTCCTCGATGCTAACAGAATGGCCATTCTTAAATCAGCTTCTGGTCAACAAGGGTAAAACTAATACAGCCTCATTTAACTTCATTGAATTAAAGTTGTTAAATTCATACCTAATGAGTTGCTAGTCTTTTTCCTGTGGTTGATTCAGACAGTTGATGCAAGGCAATTCTGGGGGTATGTCTGCAGCCTTGCAGCAAATGCAAGGACGCCCACAACTTGCAACTGTAACAACTAAGACCATTTCTTTGGATACTTTTCTTTAGCTTGTTGCCTTTTCGTACTGAGTTTAATCATTTATCTTTTGGTACTGTAGGACATTAAAACGGAAGTTAACATGGGTGCAACACAAAAATCTATGCCTATGGACCCGTCTTCAATTTATGGACAAGCGATTCTTCAGTCAAAATCTGGACTGGGCGGTACAGGTAACAATACTGATTTCATCCAAGATAGCTTTCTTCTTTCATTTTTGCTTTCCTCATAGTTTTCTTCACAGAGCAGTTTATGAAGTTTCCATTTATTCATGTTAATGACTTAATGACAAGTTCTCAGGAAAAAAAAAACTTATGAAATGTGTTCATGAAATTTGGTATTGACTTTGTAGTACTATGTTTCATCGAGAAAGCTCTTAGAATTTGTTATAACATGAATGTTGATTACATTCAGTTACGTGGTTTTCTTCTGGGTGTTTGAATCTGTATTATGTGGTTATGACCTTCATTTCCATGTTTTTTTTTATTAAATTGGCTACTGTTGATGAATGTGCAATAGTCCATCATGTTCTGGCCCAGGATCTTTGATGAGCATAAAGAAAGGGTCCTTTCATATGTTTTTCAGAAACTTAAACTACCATGTATCATCTTGAAAACATATGTAGATTCCTTTTGGAGTCTCAACTCTCGTGATAAATTCTCTACCTAGTGTCAGTTTATTTTGTAAGGGGGAGCTCCTGTGTCAAACATTTAGCTGTTCTATTTGGGTTCTATTATTCTATTGCTCCAAAAATTTGTGAATATAAGTAAATGATTACACTATAGCTCAAACTGTACCCAAAAGTGTTGAAGATTTTCTTAAATTCATTCCTTGTACAGTTGATTTGTTATCTTCTATGTACAATAGGTAGATCCTTTTATTTTTTGGTATTATGTGTATTGGTGTTCACGAGCGTCTTGACTTTGGTTGTGATAGTTAATTTTTAGCAGTAAAATAGTTGCCAAACAAAGATGAAGGTCTGTTCCAACCTTCAAGCTTAATTATGCCTTTTAATTTTCTAGTGGGGAAGAGTATTATTCAGTAACAAGAAACAATTTTTAACTTTAATGGACGTGGACCAGGATTTTATTTATTTATAAGTAATTTGCATGACTTCAGGTTCTGGAGTTTTTGTTAATGAGTTTATGTCCAGATCTTTTATTTCTCTTTCTGAACCTGAGTTGTTTCTCATGCCGGTTTGCTAGCTTATGTAATGGAGATGTGGTTAAGTTGCAAATCTTTTATTTCTCTTTCCGAGTCTAAGTTGGTTCTCATGTTGGCTTGCTAGCTGAGTAATGGAGATATATCATTATCTATTGCTTGTTTCAGGGTTGAATCAAGGAGTCACTGGTCTTCCGCTGAAGGGCTGGCCTCTGACAGTGAGTTTCTCCTGCTCTATTTAATTTGTCATTCTTTTGGTGTATGTTTGATTTAGGATTAGAAAATTGGATTTGGAGTTTTGAAATATTAATCCAGTACTACTTTTGGATTTTAGAATCCGGTTTTTAAAAATCCTACATCCACTCGTACAAGTACCTATATACCCTATTTATTTATTTTCATTGCTGATGCTTACAATTTGACTCAGGGAATTGACCAATTAAGGCCAAGTTTGGGTTTACAAGTACAAAAGCCCAACCTGCCAACCCAAAACCAGTTTGTTTTGGCATCACAACAACAACAGCAGCAAGCTCTGGCACAAGCTCAGGCACAAGGGAACCTTGGAAATTCAACTAACTATGGGTTTGGAGGAGTGCCAAGGGGTAATTATAATGCAAAAGATGGTCAACCCCCGAGAAATGACGGATCTATTTGCTCTCCTGTGCAATCAAATTCACCAAAGGTTGTTACTCTCTCTGAACTTTGTGTACAGCAACATTTGTTCACTCAACATTTTTGCATGCTATCCAATATTCTCTCATGCTATCAGCCATTTATGTTTTCTTTTGCATATGAATTTTTCATTTTTGTGCTAACATCCGATGTTTGAGAATGTTGTGACTTGGGGGAAAATAATTCTCATTAAAAGAGAAGGGAGTAAAACAGTTAGATCCCTTTTCTCCAAATCCAGCATTAATACATGCCTATGGGAACCTCCCAATTAAGGTGACATATGGAACCTCTGAAAGTTGTGCTAACAGACAAGTTTTTGGTAATACTTTCAGAGGTTATATGTATTAATATTGAACTAGCCCTTTTAATTGTGCTAACAGACAAGTTGTGCCTTTTGATTGTATCACTTAATAGTTCATCTTTGCTATATGTAGTTTGAAAATTCTTATTTTCTTCTGTATACCCTCTGGCCTGAAAGAAAGTAAAAAAATAAGGGTTTCCTTGTTAGACCTGATGCCAATAGCTGTCACAGGGAATTGGGTTGGTGTGATGATACCTCTCTTCTTGCTTTGTTGTGGTTTTTTATCGTGTTGGAACGGTGGTTCTAAGATGCAGCTGCTAGCTTCCCTTACCAGATATACCTGGAGTAGAGATTACTTATTCTTTCATGTGTGGCAACATATTACTTGTTATTTGCTTGTTTTTTCATAAGAATACCTATTGATTTTGGCACGAAATGGAATACAACAGTATATGTTATAATAACACACTATTATCAAGTTCCTGTGTACTTTATGTACTAAATCTTTCATTCAAACTATTCTAGTAAGTACACCTTCTTCCCAAATTATACCTTATACAGTGAATTAATAAAATTCTTTACTTTTTTGACAATATATGCTACTGTTCAAGAATAATACAGTTTCTGTAATTTTTGACAAAATATGTATTCCAACTTATTGATAATTTTTTAGTTCTTTATTTCCTTCTATTAATGTAATTGAAGTCCTCCCCTCATATTTAATGGCTATTTTATAAGTTCATTTCACTTTCTCTATTGCTTGCTATTAAAGTTTCCATATTCTGAGCAGATGAAGATTGGACAAATGCAGCAGTCTTCCTCTCAACAACAGGATCAGTTGCAGCAGCAACAACAATTGCAACAGGTCAGTTCATTTTTGTGCACTTGTTGGTCCCATTTAGTTGACAGAACAATGCCATGCATTTAAAGTGGATCAGACCCGTAAAAAAATATTTTTGCACATTTAGGCCAAAGTGTCCCAAAACATCCACACTTTCAAAGGTCTAAATGTGCAAAAAATGATTTTTACAGGACTAAATGTGCGAAATAAATTTTAATGGCCTAAATTTCCCAGACAAAATACATATTGTCCTTCAATTGCTAACCCCTCATAGTTACGGTCCTAAAAACACAATTCCTGTTGATTCATAACTGCTTGCATTGGAAGCATCTCAATCTCATGATGATCCTCTCTGCCTTCTGGCATGAACATAGAAAGGACATGACATTCTCTTTTACCTGAAACAGAATAATAGGAAAAGGAAACAACACTCTTCATCTGGACCAGCTAACAGCACAGGTACTGGGAATACAGTAGGCCCTTCCCCAGGCTCACCACAATCAACGCATACTCCTGGTGACGGAATGACTACTGCTAGCAGCCTGCAGCATGTTAATAGCGTGTCCAAAAGTATGATGATGTATGGTGGAGACGGAGCTGGTGGAATTGCTTCATCAACTAATCAGCTAGTAAGATTCATTTTGGTGGTTAGCTTACTTAATTGCATAGTGACATAATGCTTTCGTACTTAGCTCGTGTTTAATATTTACTTTAATTTTTTAAAATTATTGTTTTGAGCATTGGAAAATTGGTGTTCACAAATCTGTCTAAGATTGAGGGGGATGCTTGGTTCAAAATTCTTCAACGGGAATGGTAATGAGAATGAAATTCACCTTCATCATACTTCGTATGAGGTAATGAGATTCAAAATAAGTTATTCATTACCTTGTTTTGATTAACTACCTCCCCCCCTATAATCATTTTTCCTCAATCATTCGACTATTTCTCAACCAACAATCATTTCTTGTCCCTAAATCCTAATTATTTCAAGATTAGAGCAAAATACTTAACAATGTAACCATCATATTCATTGTAATTCACTATTTTAATAGTTCTCATTACCATTACCATTACCATTCCCATTGAAGAATTTGAACCAAGTGCCCCCTGATATTTATCGAATTGTTACTATGGTTTTGGTTCACCATTCTTTTCAGTTATTTTTTGTTCAAGAAATTTGTGATTCTAAATTGTGAACAATTTGCACTTTTTGGACAGGATGATTTGGAAAATTTTGGAGATGTTGGATCCCTTGAAGATAACGTAGAATCCTTCTTGTCTCATGATGGAGGGGATGGAAATATATATGGCTCTTTGAAACAAACTCTTAATGACCATAAAACAGAGACTTCTAAAGGTGGGTCCATATAGTTCCATCTGCTGCTTAAAGCAACTTGTACTTCCACAGAAAGACACATTTCAAGCTTTATGTCGTTTTTGCAGGTTTTTCCTTTGGAGAGGTTGGTTGTATACGAACAAGAAATAAAGTGACTTGTTGCCATTTTTCCTCGGATGGGAAGTTGTTGGCTAGTGCTGGGCATGACAAAAAGGTACCACATTGTCCTCGCGTTTCGAATACTGCATTTATAACAGAAAATGACACAAGGTTACTGCATGTTTTATTGTTGATGCAATTTATATCTTGATTATCTATTTTGTACTCGACTATAAACATGCTGCTTTTTTATGTACTCCTTTTGGTTCTTGAATTAGGCTGTTCTTTGGAATATGGATACTCTGCAAACAGAGTCCACCCCAGAAGAGCATCAATACTTAATTACTGATGTTCGTTTCCGGCCGAATTCTACTCAACTTGCAACAGCTTCATTTGACAAGTCTGTCAGATTGTGGGATGCTGCTAATGTAATGATCTCTTCCCTTCCATTTGATAATATTTCACCTAGACTGTTGATGATTAGCAAAACAATGTATCACGCGTACCTGTTTGCCCAAACAATGTATCACACATACCTGTTTGCCCATGTGCCCACATTCTTAATTTTACCTCATTTTCCTATATCTATGTAGTCAACCTAGGTAAAAAAAAAATGGCTTAATTGAAGCTAAAATCACGGGCTTTATGTTAATTGCAGTTTAATCTAGACAATTGGCAAATCAAACATTTTTTTTAAACGCAATCGAACTTCCGAGCAGTCCCCCCCTCTTACTTACCCAAGTCCACCGTTATTAGGCCCTAAATCACAGTAGGGCCTAATAATGTCAGTCTTTGGGCAAGAGGGTGGTTGCCCAGAAGTTTCAATTGCAAAAAAAAAAAAAAAGGTGTTTGATTTGCCCTTTATCCAATTGTCTAGCTTAGACTGCAATTAACACAAAGGTCGTGAGTTTGGCCGCAATTAAGTCTAAAAAAAGTAGTCCGATTCTGATAAATTCTATATTAATATTTTCAATTAGAAGTACTTACTTTGTTTTACTTATTGTACAGCCAAGCTATTGTCTGCAAGCTTACACTACGCATCCTTCCCACATCATGTCCCTCGATTTCCATCCCAAGAAGAATGATCTTTTTTGTTTCTGCGATAGCAAAAATGAGATTCGTTATTGGGGTGTTAGCCCATTTAGCTGCACTCGTGTTTCAAAGGTGGGCCTTTTCTAACTTTTCTGTATCAGCATACATTATCTTCTGTAGTACTTGTACACCAATTGTACGTGGCAACAGTATACAATTAATACTTTTCTGTGAAAATAATTAATAGTACTAACAAACGAATACCATTTAAAAACACTTGAGTTGCACTGTGCACCTGGTGCCTTTAAGTTTTTGTCTATCTTCTGTTTTCTCGAGGTTTAAGTTTGATATAATCTTGTTGATCGGATGGCAGCAAGGAGGAAGTGCACAAGTAAGGTTTCAGCCTATATCTGGACAGCTGTTGGCAGCAGCATCAGATAAGGTGGTTTCCATATATGATGTTGAAAACGACAGGCAAACACATTCCTTCCAGGTTTGATTTGAGCTCTGGACATGAGTAAATAATGCAATGCTTGATGCAGTTTGTGAACTGGTTTTTTGTGCTTACTTTGCTGTCCTGACATTTTCATTTTATTAGGGAAATTCTGGTGTGGTGAACTACCTTTGCTGGGATCTGAACGGCGAGCTTTTGGCTTCTGTGAGTGAGGACAGCATTAAAGTTTGGTCATTAAACTCTGGAGAATGCATCCATGAGCTCAGTTCCAATGGAAACCAATTTCATTCTTGTGTTTTTCATCCAAGTTATTCTGCCCTCTTGGTCATTGGAGGATTGCGGGTAACAACCTCTCTCACTCTCTCTCACACACACACCTGCACATATACACACAAAATACATGCACATCAGCACATGATTCATGAAAAAATTATAGAACATCTTGATTGAAAATTTTGAATACGGATTCTCTCCATTTCTACTAGTCTGTAAATTTCTTGTAAATTTTGGATACGGGTTCCACTTCTTGTATTTTTCGATTATTATTATCATGTGTCCATCTCTCTCCAAATTTACAAGAAATCTCCAGATAAGTAATAGGGAGAGAGGATCCATTTCCGAAAATCCATATTTACTCATGTCAATTAACCCATTCTGTGCATTGTGTTAGAAATTTTCATTTTCGAGTATTTTCGAGGCATTAATTTTTCTTTTACCTTGATGCATATGCAGTCTTTGGAGTTGTGGAACATGATTGAGAACAAAAGCATGACAGTTTCTGCACACGAGAACATAATTGCTGCTTTGGCACAATCTCCTCTCACTGGAATGGTCGCGTCCGCTAGCCACGACAGTTCCGTTAAGCTCTGGAAATAATAAACACCAACCCACGTGTAATAGCTCACCTAAGTATGTACACATATGTATTTTTATATTAGCATGATAGATGATTGAATGTAATGCAAGGTTTTTCACTTGATATAGAGTGGGTTGAGAAACGACGTCGTATCCATGGCGTATGTATGTGATCAAGGGAGGTAAATTTCTACATGCCACTTACTCGATTGTTGAAAAACGAACTCAACTTGCCTTCATTCAGTATAATTTATTTACTACATATTTTTGGCGTTTTAACATAAGAAAAGAATGAATGAAAAAAATGTCTGATTATGTAAATGAATTTATGATATTTTAGTATTTTCTTATAATTTAATTATATGATATTTTTAAATTTATATTGTCATGTATACTTGTTAAATTGTTGCCCAATTTTCTTTTCTTTTTTCCACTGTTGAATCCAGAAAAGGGAAAGAAAGAAGGCAATTCTTAAGGATTGATTAATGATGGGATACACCCTCAAAAAAAAAAAAAAATTAATGATGGGATATTATTCTTAAGTATCTATCATCTATTTGAAAGGATGGGATGGGTTTTTTTTTTTTTTTAAAGATAAAGAATGAAATTCCACTCTTTTTATCTTGTTTTAAAATAAAAAATTAAATAAATAAAAATTCATTGTATTTTATTTTCAATTTAACAGTTAATTCGTTACGATGGATGGGGGAGTTGTAGCAATCAAAACTCTGACTTGAGAATTTACCATGTGTGGGTTCAATTTCCAACGTAATTCGATGATGGGCTATAAAAAAAAAATCCATATATATACTTTCACATAATTAATTTCTAACACTTTTATATGACTATTTATTGATGTTGTGAGTAATTAAAATTAGTTTACATTAAAAAGTGTAAAACAGTCATATATTATTCTCGAATGAATTAAACCTAAACCAAAATAAAAATACAAGGGTTCGGGCAACCAATTAATGTAAGAATCTTTGGTGGAAGAACGTCATATCTCTCATTTATGTATTATTTGCTATAGTTTTAACCTTAATGAATGGTCTAAGAGACTCAAGATCGCCAATTTTAGGGTTTCAATATAGGTCTTCCTTCTTAGTTCTTTTTCTTTTGAAGTCTCGAATATTCGGTTCAAGGATCGATTAATCTCGAGAGATCAATTTCACCGTTCACTTATAGGGATCGGAGTACACTCCTAAGTGTCAAATCTATACAACTAGGTCAAAACATTGGGGTTGCTTCTTAGTTCTCATTAACCACAACTTTGTCGCGCCTTTCTATTAGTCTTTGACTTGTTGGTCATTAATTGTTGTGGTACTCCTTCTATAAATGCTTATTGTGCACATCTCTTTAATGTTTACATTTCAATCTAATTTGATCTCCTAATTTAGAGGCTTGAGAAGTACATTCTGCCCAAGGCAAGTATTGCAAACCAAGATTGAATTCCAATGCCAACCTTCTTTGAAAGATACTCCCCCTGTCTCGCTATAAATTTTCCCTTTCTTTCGGGTGTTTTGATTAAGAAATATGATAAAATAATATATAAAGTATAAGTGATATGATGGTGAGAGAGAAAATAATAGATGAGTATTAGATGAAGTATGATAAAATAATAGATAAAATAGAAGTGATAGTGATTCAGAGAGAGAAAATAATATGCCAAAAATATAGAATGAGAAACTTATAGTGGAACATCATATAAAAAGGAAAGTGAGAAACTTATAGTGGGACATTCATAAAAGGAAAGTGAGAAACTTATAGTGGAATGGAGGGAGTATTTCGGAAAAAGAGAGTGACCACGAGCAATAAGGATGGATGGCATATTATATATACAAGATTTATAGGTATTCATAGGTGAAGATGTAATAGATTTTTCAAAATACGAAATTTTAAAATCTCAAAGTATAACCATATTTAAAATTATTTTAAAGTGTGTAACACAATTTTTCCACGATACACAATTTAAGTGTGTAACATTATCTTTTTAAGTACCAAATTGGATAAGTAATAATGAGCTCAGTACAATTTTTTTTGCTCAGGCAAAAAAAGATTTTATTGCAGTTCAAATTATGGCACAAGTGCCTTACAATACACTCTGCACTAAAATTAGGACATGTTTGATAGCAAAGATGGATTATCTAAAATTAGGATGATAACTAAATTTTATAAATTTTAAAGCATAATCTACCCTTAATCTAAGTTATCAAACAACCAATAAAAATGATATATAGTTAATTTAGATTTAATCTAAGCTATCAAACATGGCCTAAGTATACTATCAAATTAGACTAACCTAAACAATGAGTAAAACAAATATTTGTATGGGACGGATCTAATAGTATATTACTCCATGTATGATTCGCGAATCTTACTCAAATCATTGTTTGAAGTAAAATGAAGTGTAAATTATAAAATAAAACTTCATCTCATGTATAAAATCGTCTCACACAAGACTTTATAATGAATTCACTTTAATTTAAAATAAAGTTAATTAAATGGGAATAAATCAGATTTACTCTGACAACGAATTCATACTTTAATCTAAAATAAAACTGATTAAATGGAAACAAAATTACTTTTTTTCTCATTAATGAAATATTTGTTCCCAATAAAAATAGGGATAAAACGAATTTACTATAAATTCATATTTTTTAAAAATAAAGTTGATTAAATAGGGGTAAAGCAACCTTTCTTTTCACTAATGAATTTTTTTTTTCCTGATTTAAGAAATAGGGATAAATCGGATTTTCTCTCTAACAATGAATTCATGCTTTAATTTAAAATAAAGTTGATTAAATGGAAAATGGATTTACTCAAACAATGAATTCATATTTTAATTTAAAATAAAATTGATTAAATGGAAATAAAGCAACATTTTTTTTCTCATTCATGAAATATATTTTCCCAATAGAAAAATAGGAATAAAATGGATAAAATAAAATTGATTAAATGAAAATCTGATTTACTTTTCTTTATTTTTGGTCAAACTTTGGACAATAGGGGTCATATTATAATTAAATTAAAATTATAGTTAAATGGTATAATTCAATCACTAAAAATGGCTCTTTTAAAAATTATCAAAATAGAAAAGTAGATTTTATCTCCACAAATATAATTATACAATTTTCATGGTCACTTTTTGTAAAATGATGAATTCTTTTTATTTAAACTAAAATATTAATTAATTTTTTAATTAATTGTGTTATAAAATAGAGTAATAGTTTCAATAAATTAAGTTAAATGTTAGATTAAAAATTAAATTTCAGACGTATCTTTTCCATCGATTGCATACAAGAATTTGTCTTCTTTCAAAAGAGGAGTAAAACGGCAATAAATAGAGAGTTGAGGGGCCAAAGTGAAATTCAGGAAATTCACAAAAAGCCCTTTTTAACCCCCCGCCTCTCTCTCTCTTCTCTCTCTTTGCGTGAAGAAATTGTGACAAATTTCTCGCACAATTTTGCAGATCAAAATTGCAGGCAGCAGAATTGATGGGAAAGTACACAAGGAAAGCGAAGATGACGGCGGATGTGGCGTTAATGGACGTCTCGCAATCTCACCTCGGCGTTCGCACTCGCGCCAAAGCCCTAGCCCTTCGCCGCCTCCAAGACGCCGCCGCCTCCGCTCCGCCGAAATCGGACTCCGACGTCTCTTACCTGGAGCTCCGCTCCCGGCGGCTTGAGAAAACCATGCAGCCGCTAAATTCACGGAGTATTCGACGTAAGGAAGACGCTGAAATTGGGGTACATGAACAGTCGTCGGAGAAAGAAATTGAACAAGGGCAAGGTGCCGGAATTGAGGACTCTTTTGGGGAAAATGATTTGGGGTTTGAAGTAAGAGGAAGGTATACTCCTGTAACTGATCTCTGTATCATATATTCATATTTAATCATTATTTGATATTTCTTGCCCTTTTTTTTTTGAATTAATTCGTTTTAAATTAGTGTTTTTGGATTTAAATCTTGAATTTTCTTGTCCAAAATTGAAGCGGGAGGAGAAAAATGGGGTTTACAGATGTGACCTAACCTCTTCAACTTTACTTTCTCATTTGTGCAGTTGCTGATTTTAATAAAAAAGCGTCCTCTCTTGTTCCTTTTTGGGGCAAAAGGTGGTCCTTTTTTAGTTTTTATCCATTTCAATAAATAAATAATTATATAATATATATTTTTTGTACAATTTAAAAAAAAAAAATCATACTTTTGACACTGAAATGGACGTTTGAGCTCCCCTCTGTAGAGAACTAGCTCTTTCTGTTAGTTTCCACTGAAATGTAAAATCTCACTCAGAATGTGAGTTTTTTTTATCAAAATGGTGTTTTTTTCAAAATTCTTTAAGAGTGTCTTTATTGCTATATAGATTAGGATCTATGCATGGTATATGCCAGATGAGGAAATTCATAAAATTTGCTTTTGCAAAAGGGTTAGCAGAGATTGTGACTGAAGTGTTGTTTCATTGATATAAATATGTGCCAACCCCACTTGCCTTATGCTATATAGAAAACATGCAAACACAAGCCCCACAATAATTATACTCCATGTTGTTTTTCATTACATTTATTTCTTTCTCAATCTGTTTTTGGTGGTACGTCCTAAATCATAACAGTTACCACTGTTTACTCAAACTCACACACCCATGTGGGTGGGTGTAAAATGTGTGATGGGGACTTTTTTTGCTGCTAGTCTCCAATTATTGCTTGTAAATTGGCTCTTCTTATTAATCTAGGTGCATTATGTTCTATTGACCCAAACAGAACAAGAATCAATTGTCTGAAACAGGGTTTACTAGAAGAATTTGCAGTTTGACAGCTATATACTTATTGTTTTAGATTGCAATTTATGCATCTTGTTTATGGGGCCATAATTTTTTTTTGAAACACGTGGTGGGTGGGGTAGTTGATCTTATATACCATCTATTGGTTTCATTTCTTATTTTGCAACTCATGTGTTTTTTTTAAATGATATTAATTGTTTTGCTAAAGATTATTAGTTTTATTATGTGTCATCCTGTTATGATGAGCTGTGTATGAAAATTTCTTGTAAATTTGGTGAGAGGTTGACACTTAATAGAATAATGAATGAAAATTAAAAAAAGTGGAACCCACATCTCCAAATTTACAGAAGAAATGGAGAAGATTTGTATCTCGTATGAAGTATTAATGGGTTTTGTGTAGGGGCACCCGGGAAAGCACACCGTGCAGCTCAGCAAGGGCTACCAACACCATAACTCCACCGGGCTCTACCTCAAAACAGGCACGGTCAAGCGCCTCTACTCAAAGGGCACAAAATGCACTTGTTATAGAAGGTCGTGAATTGGAGGAAATGTTTGCCCAAGAGGAGCAATTAAATCGACGTCGATTTATAGAAAAGTATAGTACTTTTCAACACACTTTTCCAACTTTAACCCCTTGATTGTGTTAGGTGTCTTAAACTAAACCCCCTGTTATATGTTGCAGGTACAATTACGACATTGTGAAAGATTCGCCGCTTTCTGGACGTTACGAGTGGGTGGCCGTGAGGCCCTGAGCATGCTTGCTTACAATGGAACGCAGAGCATGGGGAAGAAATGGAACTAACTATAGGGCTCTGTTTGTTTGCTGACTGAAAGTATACTACAACTAGATTTCTTATCTCTAGAACGATGTAACAACTAGCCTTTAAAAATATTCTTGTAAATTTGGATGTGAGATGTTTTTGTTTGTATATTTTAATTTCAAAGTATTTGCCATGACCATCTTTAATAAATGTGAAAGTTTGAACAGAAAATTGCAGAGTAATTGAACATATGAAGGTAAAAAGAGAGTGATTTTCTTTGCCTTTTTGTCAAGGGAGAATCTCACTGTTTGGTCTGTGTTTCTGAATTATGTCAGTAGACTGGTCTATAGTGGTAAAAGTGAATTCATTATTTATTGCCTACTTTTGTCGGTGGGGTTTATCCTAGTAGCCAGTAGGCCACCGCCCCGTCTACAACACCGTTCTGTGTAATATAATCGTACAGTTATATGGTATGGTTCGTCTTTCAATTGTATAACACGGTGTTATAACATACGATTATATTGCACAACACAGTGTTGTACCATTAATGACAATAAAAGATTATCAGCTAACAATGAGTATCAAAATAAATATATTACCAAATTTTGATTAATTGCTACCTCCTCTTCTACAAAACCCTTCAATCATTTCACTATTTCTCAATAAACAATCATTTATCGTCTCTACTTACGCCAAGATTCGATTACCATTCAACGGTTCTCATTGCATTCTCATCGTCGAAGAATTTGAACCAAACTCCCCATACAGACATGTGGCCATGTGGGTATATGTATATATGCAACTTGTGGAAGTGACAAGATTGCAGAGGGGAGAAGTAAAGGCAGGTGGTGGTTGTGGTGGTCCAGGAAGACTCAATTAATTATGAAAACTAAGCAAGAATATTGTTGAAACTCTTACATAACATACATTTATATGCCTTTTCACCCAATCTGATAAAAAGAAAAATGAAGTACAAATAGCTATGCACAGAGTTCAATGAAGACTAGTATAGAGTCACATTGAGCAGCAATATCAGATGAACTAAAAGATTCAAGCAATCAAACAGAAACTTGCACTTTACATGTCTCCAGGCTTCTTTTTCACCTTGCAATTTACTTATTTTCGTGATTAATTCAGTTGTATTTAAATTTTAAACCAAAGTTGTTTTCGCTCTTTTGTAAGTCGAGGGAAAAAATTACTTCGTAAGCAACATAATGAAATTCCACTGCTGTAATAATTTACATATCAAGTTGTATCTTAGCTTGAATTCCATGACAAAAGACTAGCATAATCTACATTCTACTGCAAAATATTCTAGGATTGAGGATTACCATTTACCAGATAAGTCCGGAACTAGATTCAGCATACAGCTATTTTCTCCACCAGAGTCGAGTCTCGCTGCTTAATTTCTTAACAGAAGATAAAAATAAAATTAGTTAAGTTAAAAGCATAAATGGTACTCCTAGTAAATATGGAACAGGATACAAATTGTACCTTATCCCATATTATGAGTTTGAAGAATTCTGCTCCAAAGAAGTTTCAGAAGATATAAATTTTGCTTCAGACATTTCAACTTCATAAGCACTACTGTCGGTGACAGTTTCAGTTCCTGATCTAATCTGTTTGACTTTAGCCAATCGTACAGCATGCAACTCGTATCTGATCCATTACCAAGGGTAAGAATGCAATTTACTACTATCACTTCAATGATCAAGCCGCATACTAACATTTAATAGATATGAAGCACCTTCTATAACAGTGTACCATTCATCCAGAATTTTGGCCCAGCTATATTTATAATGACATATTCTTCTTTATTCATTAGTCAATTTCCAATTCTGGATAAGCTTCACCTAGCTTAAAGTTTCTAATTCTGTGTCCATTTGTAAAACCAAGTAACTACAACATATGCAAAATAATACTCCCTCCGTCCCTGAAAAACTTTCATTGGTTGGAACGGAGTTTAAGGAAAAAGTGTAATAATTAAAGTCTTAGGAGTAATTTTGTAAACCTTTTTATATAAAGTAAATAACGTAGTTTGATTGAGTGTATGATGAGCCTCAAAAAATATTGCATGAAGGGTAAATATGTGTATATAGTGAGAGTGAATATGCAAACTTTTCAGGGACGGAGGTAGTATATGATAATGCATTAATGCTAAGCTCAATCTACCAATTTCCAAATAAAGTCCTTCCAAACCTACATATTAATAAAGGTGAAGTGAAAATCTTATACAGGTGGAAGATGAATGTGATTAGCTTTATCAATTATTGCAGATAAAAGTAGGGTATTAATAATTATCAAAGACAGACTACATATTACCGTAACATAGTTAAGAAGGCAGAAAATCTTAATTTGGACTACGAAATTCTGAATCAATGATCATATTTTGCATGGTCCTTTTTGTCAATATTTCAATAATTAAAGGAGCAAACACAGTTGCAAATTCTCAACAATGTGTTATCTTTTTTAGGCTTTAATTTAGAGAATAACCTTAGAGAAGAATTTGCTGGGAAAAAATAAGACAGTATTAGCACACAAGACTCTTCAGCAAAATTATTATGATCACACAAGACGTTTCAAAGAATAGAAAAGACAATTTTATCAAACAAAAATCTTGCTTCAAATTAATATGACCATTAACTACAACCGATGTAATTGTATAGAACCTTATTTCCTAATTAATATGATCAAATCACATTATATTTAACTCTTAAGTCCATTTGGACCATTTGTCTAGTAAAATGAACTGTGAGATAAAAACCCATATATCCAACTTTTAACCCCTGAACTCTAATAAATCTCATCATCACCAACATTTAACTTAAACCAATAAACCCAATAATAAGATACATGATACAACAACAATAACAATAACTATAGGTTCATCGAACACTTTGCAGAGTTAGCAATTGCAATGTGGTAAGAAAGCAGCTACATTGAACGTGTAAAAGGCCAGAAAACTCACTCAGCCACATAATCCTTAACAAGAGTAAAATATATTCTCCAAAATTGCCTCTCCTTCAAGTAGCGAGGGCATAATTGAAACCGTAGCTGTGCAAGTTCCTGAAAAGAAAATTGAGAGTGCTTTAGCAAGAACATAGCTGATTAAACATTAGTTTAAAGCAGGATCTAGTAATTTCAACAAAACAGAATCCATCACCAAAAATGGTCATTGAAACTTAATGTTTAAAGATTTACAAAAGTGTCATTGCAGATTCGCATGAGCAACTGTGATTTGATAACCTTCCTTTTCCCATCCATCAGCCTCATAACTTATTATTCCGTCCCTTCCCTTTCTTGGCCCTCTTTTATCCTCAAACCAAATGCAAAGTCAACATAAAAGCATTTAGATACACAAAGCAATTTTCATCATTTTCAAAATTACTTCACCAAGATTCCTCCCAAATGGAAATTAATGACCAAAAAAACGACCAAAAGCATGGTAACGAACCCTCTAAACATCGAGACCATAGTTTTTGCACAAGACTACTAAATGGATGCCACTTCTTTGAATTCATTTCTCTAGCAAGATTCTTTCCTCAATAGCTCTGCAATATTGATTTCACAATTTTATCTCATTATCAAGGAGCTTCTAATATTAGATGTTTGAAATATATACATCAATTTTCGAGAAACTTGACTGTATATACAATAATTTCCCAGCATTACACACAATATTTCAATAACACAAACAAAAAGATATGAAAAATCGGAGGGAGGTAGGACTTAAGAGCAACCTTGACTCTGGAAAGAACAAGCATGGCGTGCGTCTCCTGCCACTCAGAAAGATCCGTCCGTACAATCCCGGAATTTCCACCATCACATTCACTTTCCTCTACATTTGTAAATCCAACAATAATACCAAAAGGTGAGTAGCCGTAAATCATAGAGTAGAAAAAAAAAATTGGAGTGAGGGTAAATACCAGTAAGAGGAAAGTTTTTGAAAGTGTCGAGAGAGAAAGATTTGATGAATTCTATCAATTGGTGAGTGATTCCATATAGCTTCTCCTCCTCTTCTGCTTGTAGTTTGTTTTTGTTAGTATTGGCCGCCGCCGTGGTGAAGGACGTGTTCTTCAGTTTAGAAACACTTCGCCGGAACCATGAGTGTACATCCATGTCTCCGGCCTTTTCCTCCGCCGTGCAATTACTACTGGGAGAATTGGGCCAAATCTTCGTTTCTTTTCATGGATTTCGATTGAACTTCCATATGCCTAGCCCAACCCTTTCTATTTCCATTGTAGTTAGGTGAAGTATTGTTGTTATTTGGACTCGAGCCTTAATGAGACTGGGCTCGAATTCTCGATTCACTAACGAGCCGACTCGAGCTCGACTTACTAGGTTTGATATCGATTTTTTTGTAAAAGAATTTATTAGGCTTGTTAAGCTCGTTAGACTCGTTAACGAGTCGAATCAAACTCGATTTTGACTGGAAAATGTTATCGAGCCAAGCTACTCGAGACTCGAGTAACAACTCTAGGTGCAAGTGACTTGAGTAACTCGCAAGCTCGACTCAGAAAAATATTGAAATCATCTCAAAATTAATCGAGTCGAGTTTCGAACTATTCGAGTAGTTATCGAGTTCAAGCTCATAAATATCGGTTCGAAAGACTCGCGAGCCTAATTGAACTTAAACAATATTTACTATTTTAGCATTAATAGTAAAATTAACATTTATATACAAGTAATCGAGTCGAACTCGAGTATATTTTAGAAAAAATATGTTTTACAATTAATTTTGAAAATTATATAGGTAATCGAGTTGAGCTCTATCTTTAAAATTTTAGACTCGATTGAATCGAGTTTCAAGCTCAATAGTCATCCCTACTCGACCTGACTCAGCTCATTTACACCCCTAATTTAGTAATTCTTCCATTCTTTTAATTATATAATTAATTCAAGTATAAAATAATAATTTCATCCCACGCCTCTAAACTTCTCCACAGGATGTTTTTTTTTTCAATTTAGTCTCATAGTATACCAATTTCAATTCGTTCGATTTTGGTCCTATTTTTCGCAAAAAATCAGAAACAACATTATCTAGTGCAAAAAAACATAAGATTATACATCGTTTGTAATTCATCTACCTAACTTATGAGATTGTTTAATAGAATACAACTATTTTTTTTTTATAAACTTGGTGCACAAAAAAATTCATCGTTTGAAGAACTTCCAAATGGACCCAAAAACAAAAAGCAATGTACCTTAAAATGAGATAAATAGGTTGAAGATAAAAATTAGACGCCCAAATGAACAAAAAGACCTTTATACATCAAAACGAGATAATAAGTCAGAAGATAAATCCAGGTGCAAATTTTAGCTACTCCTATACTACGACACCATATATTAACAGAGAAAGTTGATGTTTTTTTTTTTCCAAAACTACTTCGTCTGTAGTCTTCACCACAGATAGTTAGAAAATAAAGAGCATATTACTTAGTTGGCAAGTTGGCTAGACCTTCGAGTCACCCTCCTAGTACTCGGTATTGTTGCAGAAGTCGGAGGAGAAAGCTCAGACTCTACAGTCTCAACCTTTGCTTCTCGATTTGATGTACGCCTTCGTTTCATGGAAGGCTCAGGAGGTTGTGTGTTGTGAGAGGGTGTTTCAGCTGCATCGTTCTCTTCCTCCACATCATCGTTCTCTTCGTTTACAGCTGCTGCTTTGACCGCTGACCCAAGCCATTGTGTATTGCAACCCGGGCAAACTCTTTCACCCTGCAAATCATCCATTCTATAGTGTTATTCTTTATAAAATCACTAAACTGTGATACTTTATATGAATGCTTAAAAGTGATATTGTTTAGTATACAAAGTAATACTGTTTAATTTATGAAGTATCACATTTTTTAAAATACTTGATTTTATGTGTTATTTCTCTCAAAATCAGTAAACCGTGATACTTCATATGCTAAACAATATTATTGAGTTTACTGTAAAACTTCTGTGAACAAAGTTGTCTTAATTCCCACCATTAGAAAAACAGAGAATTATGAAGCTTAAATAACATAATAGAACTTAGTACCCTTTGAGAGAATTTCTTCTTCACACAGTAGAGATGAAGTCGAACATTACAGGCTTCGTTTTGGCAAAGTATAGCCTGCTCACAATTTGTAGTACAGACAAAATAAGTTTCCAATGCAACATCAAGTAAAAATCAACTCATAATGAATAAATTAAAGCTGTAATTCTATAAGATCCATAACAAAACCAAAATTAAGGCAAAGTTTAACACAAACCTTAATAGCAGCCTCATTGCAAATTTCACATGCAGGAACCTCATTAGTTCGAAACCAACTTCGCAGATCTAAGAAGGATTTTACTCCAATACCAATTTTTCCATCGGGTGTTGAACAGAGCCACTGGTCCTTTACCAATTGATCGAGAGTTTTTTCCTTTTGAGACATGGAGAAATTCTTAAACGCGGGAGGGATCTGGACAGCAACTCCCTGTGATTGAGAATCAGAGGCCCCAGGAACCTGTACTTTTACGAGACATTGTCAGAACATGGTGATTAGAGTAAAAACTTAATATGGGCAAAAGAGTAAACGGCATATTATTCTTGAGAAATCCAGAAACCTGTGTTTCTAACCGAATGTTTAGAGCTTCAGTATTGAAAATGCAGCCTCCAGCTTCAGGATCTTGTATAATTGCTTCAACCTAATGTTAATTTTAAAATAAACTAAGCATTAAACATGAAGAAAATCATCATTATTTCACTATATGAAGCACACAATAGGTTAGAAGATGGGAATATAAAAAGTGTGTGCATATATAAAGAGTCAAATTACCCAACATCATTAAACAAGCATACTTCAAAACCATCTACCTTTTATATGCTAGCAAAGTTTCCAAGACTAGTTAATTGCATCAGAGAAGAGCAAGATAATTTGGATTTTGTAGCTCCAATCACAAGTTTGGAAGTACATGCTTCAAAATGCTAATTTTACTGTTTCCCTAAAGAAAAAGTATGTGTCCCCACAAGTTTGGAATTTGTAGCTTCTACCACAGATAATGTGAAGAGAAAATGAAATAGAAGAGAAATTAAACCAATTCAAATCCATCACCGATTCAAGAAGGATTTGTTAACGTTGTGGTGGGGCAGATGAGATGCTGTCACTGAACATGATCATTAAATTTCTACATGTGTAGAACAGATATGCATATTATACTGCTTTCTGTTTTATACTCCAGTTCTTATCACTTCATCCATTTATTTGATACTTATCTTTAGCCTTTAGTTTTGATAATTCCATAACATTCAAGCCTCCGGTTGGACAACTGAAAGCAGAATTTCCCTCCACCATTATGAAAGCATGACCAAGGAAATGCAGGAATCAAAGTAAAGAGGCTTACAATGCCTTTGTAGAAAGCAATCTGAGGAACTGTGTATTTTGTTCCAAGCTTGGATTGTTCGTCTGAAACATTGTTGACCACACCGTAATACACATTTCCGTCATATTGGTTTCGGCATGCTCGTAACTCTAACTGAACATAGCTCAATTCTGCATTTATCTTGCGAAGATACTCATTAAATAGCTGTTGTTTCTGTTTCTCCTGCTGCTTCTGTGACCCTACAAAGCAGCACATAATATGATACCATCAAATAATATACACTACTACTATTTTCTGATGAAGGTGTACAAGAAAACAGAAGTCAGCCAAAAAATCTAATTAACTTTAACGAACTCCAACATGTATGGAAGCGATTATGTTAAAATTACTCAATATTATAATACTATACACATTCAAAGCCGGATAAAATATTCCAAAAAATCAAACGATTGGAAGCCACACGGCTATGCAATGATATGATACTAAAACCTTTCAGTAGTTTCACCATGGAGCCCTAGAAAGGGCAAAAGTACAAATCGTGTACTCGTAACTTTCTAAACCAAAATAAAAAAGGAAGTTTACAATAACTATTAACTCATAAAATCGAGACAAAATTCCCAGGCCGCAGATACTGGAGGCGAAAAAGAAATGGGCAATCTCTAAACCGTTGCATAAACACTTCAAATCCGTGCGCATATTGCGTTTTAATTATAGAACTAAGAAATAACAAGGAGATAATACAGGAGTACATGGAACCTGAAGATTTGCCAGTGACTTTTGAGAATGTGTCGCGGAAATCATTTTCGGTAATCGGGCCTCGCGAGAGCAGCGTCTGTATTAGGGTGTGGTGCCTCCAACTCAGCGGCGCCATTCTGCAACTTCTCCGATCTGGAGAGTGGGGAAAGGCAAAATTGGGCGTCAATTGGCGGGAAGATATTAGGGCTGAATTGGTAAGAACTCGATTAAAACATTTTAAAGTTTAATAGCTCGAATAGCACAAAAATCTGATTTTAAACCCGTGTAAATGGAGGTATAACAAAAACTGGGCCACGGGTTTTATGCAAAAATAATATTTACAATTAATGAAAAATAAGTAAATATTTTGAAAAAATAGAATTGAGCATTTGAAAATGATGATGTGTATATGTAATATTCAGTAATTACTTTCTTTTATTATAAAAAAATTGTTATGTCAAAACTGAACTGAATCGAGCCGAAAATGTTCGATCGTGTTCGAATTTTGCTTAAATAGTTTAATTTTGGTTTTAAAATATAAAAAATTCAGTGTCGTAAGAGATATAATTATATGAAACCGATCATATTTTTGAGATCAAAATCAAATATTTTTTTAAGTAACTCCATCTCACAATGAGTTAATCAATCAAATATTATTTTAAGTAACTCCATCTCACAATGAGTTGATCATTTTTTTCACTCTACACAGTGTTAATAATCTAAATAATGAAACATGAAGTGAAATAACGAAAATAATACAAGTGATTTCATTATGTGTAATTGAGTAGGGACCTTGACTGCAAGACTCACCCGTTGGCCTTAGTGATCCGACGGTGCCAAGTGAAAGGGCAGTCACTCAACGAATAAAAGTTACTCTAGGGATAAAAGATTGATCGGAAAGGTTTGGCACCTCGATGTCAGCTCTTCACCACCTAGGGCTGTAGTATGTTCCAAGGATTGGACTGTTCGTCCATTCAAGTAGTACATGAGCTGGGTTCAGAACGTCATGATAGTTCAACATGCATTTAATTTAGACCAGCCACACAATAACATCAAAAAATGCTAAACCAAACGAAAATTTTAATCATGATTCTCGAAAAAAATTAGAATTATCAATCACAACATCAAATCTAGTTTTTACTAAAATACAGCAGCTTCTAGGCTAATGTTACACTTGTAGATTCTATTTCAATTACACAGATTACAACATACTGAACGGACTTGCTGTCCAAAGAATATCGCCCATTATGGTACAACACGAAGCTTCAATGCGTATACATCTTGTCTGTAAACAACAACATTCCAACCATTTATTCTTTGCAGCTTTCCTGAAGAAACAAAATGCATTTTACGTTCTCGGGACGAAAATTGGACAGTAGACAAGTTATGAGACGAAAAACATTTTACGTTCCAACAGAAACATTAACAATATGATTTGGTCGCAGGTTTGAAGGAGAAAGAGACTACAAAGATGTCTTCTTGTAATATACCTTTTTAAATCTGAGGTCCAAACATGTCATAAAATACTTTTGTTCATATCAGCAAGGATGGGAGATTACCTGAGACTTAATATTTAGCAATTACAAATTCCCATTCTTCCTTTGACAAGTCCAGGAACTCTGAACTTCCATCTTCAAACATGACCTGCAGTTACAAACACAGCAAAAATCAATAGGTTAGAGTATTATATTTTGAGCTAGAAATTGAAATAATGTTATGCAGAAATGACTGCCGCCTCACCAAATGTTTTCTCCTGGTGCTATCAAAGCGTCTTATTGTCCCAAAATGTCTTAACTCAGAAAAATGCAAAAGCCTAATTACCGAACCAATGCAATTCAAACGCTTCTTTCTGCGCTGAGAAGATAAAAATCCTGGAAAATAGATCATGATAATATAAATTATACAACATTGTCCAGAACAAAAGTCTGTTCTTGACAGAAGAAGAGAAGAGTTAAGCCATGAAAATCTGGAGCAGCGTACCTACATCAGGAACTCCATTCGTATATACCTTCCAATAAGGGAAATTGCATCCACTTTAGCCCATATAACAAAATATTCAAGAACAAGAAGAAATAAAAGACAAAAGAGAGCAGATAATACTAGTTGATAAAAATAATATCAATCCAAAGAACTCTAATCCAGCTGCATCACTAGAAAATGAATCCCAGATAAAGCTATTGCAGAACTCAGAACCAAGCAAGGAGTTTTCAGTTTCCAGTACATCAAAGTAATGATTGTGACCAATTCCCTGATCTTCATTGAGTGTTCTATTTGATTTTGACTTTAGGGTCTCACAAAGAAAGAATTTAATGATGGAGTGAAAACAGAAGTTGGCATTTATATTGATTTAAGATTCATGTACAGCTCATCAATCAGTCGAAAACACTACTGAAGTCTACATAACAATTATACATTATGCATACATAAATAAGGCTTACAGGTTTGTTTGATTCAACTGCTTTTGCTTTTGGACAGTTGCCAGCCACTTGACATGCTACTATTTTCAGAGCAGCATCAGAGGAAGGTGTTTTTGGTTTAACTCCCAGCTTCTTTCGGCAATCTGCAGCACCGCAGTGACAATCTTGATCTGCCCCAAACTGCACAAACCTGCTCGACCTGTTAGTCTGAAACACAGACAAATTGAGATAATAAAATGGGATAATATCAATTTCGGTCCAGTTTTGGTCCCCTTGTTTCACTCACTACCAAACTTGGTTCAGGAAGTACATTTTTATTCCCACATTTGGTCCCACCGCCCGTTGACTGAAGGAATCAACTATTTTGGGGTGCTAAATAGTTGGTTCTGTCAGTCAATAGATGGTCAACTTAACGGTGGAACCAAATGTGGGAGTAAAAGTATACTTTCAGGACCAAATTTGATAGTGAGTGAAAGAGGGGGACCAAAACTGAAAAAAGGTAAACTTTAGGGACAAAAATGGTATTATCCTGAATAAAATAGTCTAAAATAGATGGTCCATAGCTCCTACTGATAATCATAGGTGAGATACTCCCCCTTCTTAATATTACGGGTTGCAAATATTCCAATCCTTGTTTCACCATCAATCATCCTGGAAGAAGTGAAACAAGTAATATCAAGGGTCCACATTTATCTTTATTTGAAAAAAGAATATGTATATATATAAGTGTGTGTGAGTATGTATGTATGTCTTACCATTTCTGCATCTCAGTATTGGGAGAACAACTGTGATTAATGTATCTCGACTTGTTTCCTTTATAAGTTGCATCAATCACCATGTCTCGATTAATTTCACATAGGTAAAAATTTGTTTCCCCTAGGTGTTTCATTTTCCAGAGTCTTTCCTCGCATGTTTTATCATCAATAACTGCAAGAGTGAAAATCAAGTTTCACATTCAGCTGGCAGTACGCTCTTTTATGTAATAAATATACATGCAAAAAAAAAAAAAATCACCTTCGCCAACATATTCTATCACAAAGTCCCCAATGTTGATGTCTTCTTCTGCCACAACACCCATTCCACATTTCTCGGTCTGAAAATCAAGCGTTTGAACTTACTCAACACGTGAACAAATTAAACTATAATTTTGACTGGTAAATAGCAACAAAATATTACATCTAGTGACTAGAAATATGCATTTGAAAATATATAAGCCAAATGAATAAAGATTTCACGATTCTAGCTACAAAAACAAATGTTATGTGCAGAACTATTAGCATGAATATCTAACTTCTTAGCATGGAAAAGAGAAGCATATGGCTAGCAGATGAAATTAATCATGCTAGCATCAAATAAGCTGCAGTGGCTCTTCAATTGTAGAGCATACAAATAATAATAACTGAGATGTATATGAGAATGATATTACATTTATATCAAGCATCATCAAGGAACATATTAAAAAATAAAGTTGATGGTAATGAAAAAATGTGAGAAACAGAAAGTTAAACAAGATATACTTTCCTTGAAAATGCAACAAAAATAAATTTCATGAGATTATAGCAACAGGAAAATCAAAAATATTGTGGAATCAACAAAAATAAATGTCAGTTTAACAAATCCCTAAAGAAGACAACAACTCTAAAAGAAAAGCTTAGTTATCATTTTAAATCAACGAGACCTGCACAGTCTTCATCTTCTTCACAGGCCTTTGATGAAATGGCTTATTCAGACATGAGCTCCCACATTTACAAACCGAAGAGCAGCTAGACATTAACATACTGTAACAGGAAACAGAATAACAATCAAGAAGAGATACACCTTTACTAACGAGTATTATCATCACATTCCCAGAGTATCAACAAAGATAACAAGCAGAAAATAAGAGGAGGGGAGCAAGAAAACTTCATATGCTGATTATGGATTATCTTCTTGAAACATAAACAATCAGACTATAGGCATGTTTCAAAATACAAAAACCCACCTAGGGCTTTAGAGCCTGACAAAATATTTGCTAAATCACTGGGAAAGGAAATCTGAATTTATAATGTATGTACAACCATAAACTGACTGAAGAACCATAAACTGACTAAACCATTTGGAAAGCATGTGCTCTTTATATAGTGACAAAACTTTGATTTCTACAACAATCTCAGCAGTTAGCAAGATCTTTTCTTAGACATTTAGAAATAAGATATAGGCACAAATAGCGTGTATATCTAAAAAGGAGGAAAATAAGAATCAAAATCAACACACTATTAGGGCATATTAAGTCCAAACTTTCCATCAAAACCAGAAACACAAAGCAGATTTCACAGCCTTATAAGTTGAAAAAAAAATCAAGAAGTTTTCACCCGCAAAGGCAATCTTTACTACAAACACCAGAAGATTCAGTTGATGAGCTGCAGGAACAAAAGATGCCATCATCGTCCAGACGCCTTTTAACCTTCTTAGTCAGATATACACCTTTAATTAGTTAAGATCACCAAAAAATAAACCAAGGGGTTTATAAAAAAGATAAAAAGAAGTTTTTGGTTAACTCTGAACAGTCGAAAATGCAAGACAATAATTTGGGGAAATTGTTTTTTTAGTCCTGTAAGTTATCCTTAATTTTATTTTAGTCATGTCGACTTTCACGAATTGAAATAGTCCTGAAACTTTCAATTTTTCGATTTTTGGTCCCGTGACCAATTGTAAGAGGTAATTAGGTAAAACATCCAGTTGACCAATCATACTTTGACACGTTGACAAATTAGACTCTACCACGTCAGCATCAACCAGACGTTTTACCTTCTACAACTGGTTACAGGACCAAAATGTCAAAAATTGAAAATTACAGGACTATTTTTAATTTCTGAAAGTTGAAAAGGCTGGAACCAAAATAGAGGTAACTTATAGGACTAAAAAATCCCTAATAACTTATAGGAACCAAAATAGAAATCAATATAATTGAATAAAAAAAACTTTGCAGCCACATATATTCACACCGAGAACAAATGAATAAAACTCAATTATTATCAATCTCTGTTGTGCATAGAAGTAACACATTAGTAAAGGATACTGCGCCTGATATGGGTGAAAGATGTCGATTTCCATTTATTAAATGATTCAGGAAGTTGGAAATCGACTGGACATCCAATCTCTTTCACCAGTTTACTGAATAACTGCCCAATCTCGATGCTTGCAGCATCCTGGTACAAAAAAACAAAAGAGAGACAACTTTTTTTAAATCTCAGGAGAGTCACCATTACAACAAGTAATCATATGTGAAAGCTAGCCTTGAAACAGACCTTCTTCATTGCAGGCATGGGCTTTCCCAGGGACTACTTAGTGTCAAAGAAAAATGGTTCTGAAATAAACAACATAAGTAAATTATAAACAAAAAATTATATGGCATTTATAGAAGTTTGTGAGATTTGCATAGGGTCAAGACATTAAGTACTACATAAATAATTGTATAATCTCTCACTTTTCACAACCATCAAGATTTAATGTATCATCCCTTTGAATGAAAAGGAAAATACAACAAATCAGATTACGTGTATTGATAATCCCCAAGGACCAAGAAGTGATCCACCACAAGATCCCAAAATAACCACCACACCCACCCAAAAAAAAAATCATCAATAAAAAACCAAAAGGGAACAAAGAAGAACTCCATTGGTTAAAAATTGAAATTAAGTTTCGAACTAAAAGGGTTAAAATTCTCGTTGTTTTAGAACTCATTCTGCAGTTTAAATACTCTGAGCCGCATTATACATAGTTCTTAACAAAACAATTCTACACACATCAATAAAAAACCAAAAGGGAACAAAGAAGAACTTCATTGGTTCAAAATTGAAATTAAGTTTCGAACTAAAAGGGTTAAAATTCTCGTTGTTTCAGTACCATCTCAAACAATTAGAACTCATTCTGCAGTTTAAACACTTTGAGCCGCATTATCCATAGTACTTAACAAAAGAATTCTACACGCATCAATAGAAAACCAAAAGGGAACAAAGAAGAACTTCGTTGGTTCAAAATTGAAATTAAGTTTCAAACTAAAAGTGTTAAAATTCACGTTGTTTCAGTACCATCTCAAACAATTAGGACTCATTCTGCAGTTTAAATACTGAGAGCCGAATTATCCATAGTTCTAAACAAACTAATTCTACACGCATAAACAAAGAAGAACTTCATTGGTTCAAAATTTAAATTAAGTTTCGAACTAAAAGGGTTAAAATTCTCGTTGTTTCAGTACCATATCAAACAATTAGAACTCATTCTGCATTTTAAACACTCCGAACCGCATTATCCATAGTTCTTAACAAAATAATTCTACACGCATCAATAAAAAACCAAAAGGGAACAAAGAAGAACTTCATTGGTTCAAATTTGAAATACCATCTCAAACAATTATAACTCATTCTGCAGTTTAAACACTCTGAGCCGCATTATCCACAGTTCTTAACAAAAGAATTCTACACGCGCAAACTTTGGGTTTTATGCGAATTTAAACTAAAAACTCCCGAAAAATAGGAACGACAAATACATCAAAAGAGTTAAGAAGAAATTGCTTACTCATGCCACCGCAAAGAGGAAGAATCACTGCCTGGAATGTGCAGATTAGGGTTCGTGAGTTTGGACTGAATATTAACCGTCTGGTTCTTACCGATTTGGATCTGGATTTTTGTAAACGAAGGAAGCAACTGCGTTATCAATTAGGCGCCTATTTCCACTAAACTGCACTTCATTAAAAAATAGACAAATTTAAAAAAAAAAAAAAAAAAAACTGAAAAACATTGGTTAAAAAACTTTTTTTTTTAAATGTTATTTTTAACATATTAATTCTATTTTTTATATATTAATTCTATTTTTTTATATTAGATATATTTATTTTATAATAATTAACATATTATTGTTAAAATTATAAAATTATGTGGGCTCCATCAAGTTGAAAGCCTAACTAACCTACTATTGTTGAAAACATTTAATAAAATGATGTGGGCTCTCTCTCCTTAAAGTTTATATTCAGATTATTATTGTGTATATTATATATAAATAAGTATATACACTACCATAAAATTAAGTTTTAGTGACATAAATACATAAATTTAATTTTTAATGATAGATCATTAATTCTTAATTTTTATCATTAAAGTATTTTAGCTATTGAAAGCATATAATAATATAATTTTTTCTCTTTAGTGTACATAGGCCCTGTCAAAAATAAAATTTTAATGTACATAGGCTACTTCGTGATCAAGATTGCATAAGTTGAAAATTGTTAGACGGTCCGATTTTTTTATAAAAAAAATAGTAATTATTAAAGTGTACTCCACACTCTATGTATATATATTCTCGTATTCTCACATAGGGGCATTAGGTCAAACACTAAAACTCCATCTGCCGCCCAACCCGCATAACAAAATTAGGGGTATGGAAAACTCCGCCCACCCACAACCAAATTTGGTCGCCTCTGTCATTGACTCGTCGCCCACTTGAAGTTGTTGATCGGAGTGAATTCACCCATTAATTTAGTATAGAAAGATAATTTACTATAACTTGTGCATTTGTAGTTGTCGATTGGAGGATTTGAGTTGCATTTAACAGTGGCGACGACAGGGATGAGCACGCGACACGAATAGGCAGCTTGAGGGGTAACACTATTTCTACTTCTAAGTTTTGATCCCTATTTATGTGATTTGCATGTTTTTTAAATTATAGGTGAACGACTCGACCACAAAGGTAGCGCCCAAGCCTGAAAATGGTTTTCCTTTTTGATTTGCAAGAAATCGCGACGAACGGTGGGCTGCAACCATGGTAATAATCAATACGTTTTATATCAATACTAATATTAACATTAATTTGCAAATAGGCTTTATAATAAATATATGAGCATTGCACCAAAATATATATATATATATATATATTATACTATTACAGATTTTTCTGAATCAAGTGTCGATACCTCAAACTCTTAATGCGTGTGTAGACTTTTTCATCATTCAATACCATATGTCATTTTAACAAATTTCATATCTTCATACACCAAGTCGATGTTTGTTATCATGTTTTGTGTTTTAAATTTCAATACTTTGAGGGTTAATAATTACTCCAGTAGATAAAGTAATTATTGTCTTAAAAGATTTTAATCACATGTGTTAATTAAACACCGTTTTCTGATTTTACAATTATCAACATCGTGTGTCATCTTCTCTGCCACATTTTTTAAATCACTCAAGTATTATATATTTTTTGTAAGTCTCTAAGTCGGTTCAAGGATCGAATAATTTGGGGAACTCAAGTATTATATTATTTGTATTTAAATTTAAATATCAAATTTAGTAATTGAACTTAAAATTTTATGAAGATTTTAAACTTGTGGCATAAAAGATGGTATTTGTAAGGATCAGAGATTCAGAAATACGTATATTCATTAAAATATATGGTCTTAATTGACATATATATAAATTTCTTTTAAACCTTAATTACTTAATTTATCGACATTTAATTTTGAAAGGATTCAAATTTAAGACACATGACATGATAAAAAAAAACATCGAGTTGATTCATGGTGATATGAGATTTGCTAAAATGACATAGGGTGTTGATAGATGAAATGGTCTACACGTGTATTACGAGTTCAAGGTGTCCACACGTGGTCCAGATAAATTATTTATTAGTATGATAATAATAAAGCTTATTTGCAAAAGTTAATACTATTGATATAACAATTATTGATAATTTTTACAATTAAAAAAACTAATTGTAGTCATTGATTTATTATTGCAATATGTAAGTGAAGAAAATATTTTCAAATAAAATTTCATAATAAATTTTAGATTAGGTGAATATATGCATGTCTGATTCTACAATTATTCTGTGTTATCTTATATATCTGCCACATGTTTAAAATCAGTAAATTACAGTATAATTTATTGTTTAAAGTTGAATATTTTTATTTTTATTAAATGTAGCAATTGAATTTTAAAATTGTATGCAGATTTTTCTAATAAAAACCACCAAATTATACATGAGTCTCGTATAAATTTTTGACTTAAATTAATGAAATCATTTAGTACCGAATCACACGATGAATTAAAAGGCCATTGTTTTTTTTTTTTTTTGAAGCTATTAAAAGGCCATTGTTAAAAAAATAAAATCAACAAACCATTTGAAACTTGGATTACATGCAAATAGAACATAAATATTATACTTAATTTTTCTTAGAGCTGACAAATTGGACCGCCCAATCTAATGAACCAATCGATGTTTGTGAATTAGATCGGACCGGCCCATGAATTGATCGGGCATATAAAACATGAGTCATTTTAATACATTATAACTTAGCAGGCTAGCGGACTAGTATTTTTAGCAAAAATTATATATATGAACTCTATAATGTATATTTTTTTTTTATTTATATAAATAACTATAATTAAAAATATACTCAACATTACTAATATATTAACTATACATAATTTAAAAATGGCCATGGCATTACACTATATAACAAGTTCAAATAAAATTATAAATAATTCAGAAGTTGAAATTTTAAAGTAATTTTTTTTTAAAAACATAGCAATATTTAAGTGTACAATACTTTATAGGGGAGGTGGGGGTGGCCTTGCCCCCTCAACATTTTTTCATTTACCTATACTATGTGTATTATTTCTTAAAAAAAATAAGTATGTACATATCATCATGTATATGCATATCTATGAAAACGATAATTAAGTTTAAAGTTCCATAATTCATATTTATGTAGGCATGTGGTTTATAATAAATATCATGTAAACAAATTATATATACATATATGTATGATATATTAGTAGTATAATTATCATAGTATATATTTAATTTAATAAATAAATATATAAGGGTCAGTTCATACAAAATTTTGCTCTAACTTTAATTAAGCCTCTGTTAGTAGACAGTGAGATTGGTCTTTGGAATTAGTCTATACATACAGTGATACTTCGGTTTATTTTAGTTTTCTCTCTCCTCATAACTTCTTCATCCGTTTAAATTTCTTAAATAACTATAATTTAATTTATAGTATCAATTTTCATTTTTAAAATTATTTTTTAATTTTTCTTTTTATCATTCTTTTTTTTTTAATTTTTCTTTTTATCATTTTTTTTAGTATCCTCGTAATACGGGGTTTTGCACTAGTATATATATATATATATATCTTTACAATGTATATTTCACAGTTTTCTTCAATCCTATGTGACTTTCTCTCCTCTTTTTATTTTGAAATTCTGCATTTATGTGAGTCCCATTTTTTTTTCCTTATTTTTGCATACAATTTTTTTTCTTTCTTATCCATTCTCTCTCTTCTTCCCATTTAAGTTTTCTCGACGAAACACGAAACTAATCAAGATTTAGCACTCTCGACGAAACGACTTGATCATCAAAATTTCTAATGAAGACTTAGCACTCTCTCGACTAAACGACGATCAAAAGACGAAACGACGAAACTTGATCAAAATTTCTAATTAGAGTCTAGGGTTGTCATCACATCTATGTTCATCCAGTCGAAGGACTTGATCAAAATTTCTAATTAGAGTCTAGGGTTGTCATCACATCTATGTTCATCCAGTCGAAGGAATATTATTGTTGACGAAAATGTGATATATAACTTGCTGCTTAGATTCAATTGTTGACGTTAAACAACAATAACATTGTAGACACTGAAATTTTATTAAAATTTGAAAGTGTCAAATATTGTAAATCCTGGTTTTGGAGATAAGAATATAAAATAATATATCCAAAACTTGAGGAATTATCTCTTTGATTTTTGAATATCTTTCTTGCTCTCTAAGTCGTTAGTCTCTTATAAATAGGAGAGTGAAAATAGAATTGCAGAGGTCAGATGGAATAAGTCACAAACGACTCCATCAACTCCCTACTACTTGAGTTTCAGATGGAATAAGTCACAAACGACTCCATCAACTCCCTAAATCGAGTTTGATGGAATAAGTCACAAACGACTCCATCAACTCCCTACTACTAAATTGTAGGTCAAATTTAAAATCCGGAACACGTCGTTGAGACCCTGGTATCATAAATTATGTTTAGAGAGTGGAATCAAGAGATCAACGAGAGTTGTAATCCAAATTTTTAATAAAAATGTTTACCTTATTTTTATCACCATTCTTTTGTGCATATTTGCACATGTTTAACTTTATTGGTTAACAAACATAATTTTATATTTTTAGGAAGCCACGTGCCAGATGAGATTTAGAAATAGTATATAAGGTTAAAAATGAATTCCGAACCAACAAAAATCGATCTTGAAATACTCGAGTGGGTATAAGAAAAGTGTGAGTGTTATCTCATAATCTCAAAATCAGCACAGTAAACTACTGAGCTGATAAGATCAGATAAGATGACTTAGGTCTTATCAGATGAGTTGAAGGGTTTCAATAAGATGACTTAGGTCTTATCAGATGAGTTGAAGGGTTTCAATCAGATGAGAAGGTGATGCTTAGAGTTCAGCACAGTTGGGATCAGCACAGTAAGATCAGCAGACTGGACTAAGATCAGTACTTCAGCAGAGTGTACCAAGATCGACTAAAATCAGTACTTCAGCAGAGTAGATCAACTTAGTACCAGATCAACACAGTGCTGAAAGATCAGTACTTCAGCAGAGTGTACCAAGATCGACTAAAATCAGTACTTCAGCAGAGTAGATCAACTTAGTACCAGATCAACACAGTACTTGGGTCAGTGTTGAAAGATCAGTACTTCAGCAGAGTGTACCAAGATCGACTAAAATCAGTACTTCAGCAGAGTAGATCAACTTAGTACCAGATCAACACAGTACTTGGGTCAGCACAGTACCAGGTCAGCACAGTACTTGGGTCAGCACAGGTCAGCACAGTACTTGGTCAGTGCAGTTAAGATCAGCATAGTATTACTTGGGTCAGCACAGTACCAGGTCAGCACAGTACTTGGGTCAGCACAGGTCAGCACAGTACTTGGTCAGTGCAGTTAAGATCAGCATAGTATGGAGTCTATCAGCAGAGTTAGCTTTTGATCATCAGAGCAGAAGAGTTGGGTATCAGAACACTAAGTAGTGATATCAGTACTTCAGCAGAGTGTACCAAGATCAGTACTTCAGCAGAGTAGATCAACTCAGTACCAGATCAACACAGTACTTGGGTCAGCACAGTACCAGGTCAGCACAGTACTTGGGTCAGCACAGTACTTGGTCAGTGCAGTTAAGATCAGCATAGTATGGAGTCTATCAGCAGAGTTAGCTTTTGATCATCAGAGCAGAAGAGTTGGGTATCAGAACACTAAGTAGTGATCTGATCTTTATGGAGCACAGTACCAGGTCAGCACAGTACTTGGGTCAGCACAGTACACTTAGTGTTCTGATCTTTATGGAGCACAGTACCAGGTCAGCACAGTACTTGGGTCAGCACAGTACTTGGTCAGTGCAGTTAAGATCAGCATAGTATGGAGTCTATCAGCAGAGTTAGCTTTTGATCATCAGAGCAGAAGAGTTGGGTATCAGAACACTAAGTAGTGATCTGATCTTTATGGGCAAGTCTTCTGGTTCGAAGTTAGTTAGTTTAACTAACAGTTTTACAGTTACAACAACTTGATGGCATAACTACCATTTTTCAGTTGGGCAATAACAGAGCACATGGGTTGTTACAAGCGGTTGCAAACGGTTGATAACTACTCAAAACAGTTCCTAACAACAACAACTACCTTTGGTCTTTATAAACTCTTGTTTGTGTACATTGTAAAGGTTGGATTTTGGATAGAGAGATTTAGTACGTTATTGTATTCTTTGAGTTGTGTGAGTTCACGAGTGAAGTGAGGAAATATCCAATTCCGAGTGAATGAGTGTGTAAACATTCTTTATCAATCAAAGAAGTACTAATCTGGTCCAGTGGATGTAGATCACATTGATCGAACCACTTAAATTGTTGTGTGCTGTTTGTCTCGTTGCTTACTTTCAGAATTACTATCCTAAGAGCAGTTATTTCTTCTATATTCAAGTGTTCTAATTAGTTGGAGACGTCTAGCTGATCGGAATCATCTTAACAAAAAGGATTTTGTCCATCTTTTATAAAAAAAATAGGATAATTTCTCCCTTTCAACTCCACTCATTTTATTTCAACTCAGTATACAACTCTAAAAATGACTTTATAAATTCATTTTGTTTACTTATGATTTTTGCATGTTTTTGTAAAGTTCTACATTTATTTCTATAGTATCTTCTAAACCTCATATATGTTATGTCAATCCAACCCTCAATATTCAATCTTATCATCAATTGCTATTTCCAATTTATGAAATTTGCAATTTGAGTCATGTGTGCCGGATGAAGTAAATAATTATTCCCGCTTAGTACGCGGGTTATATATATATATATATATATATATATATATATATATTGGTTTGATTCTATCAATTTTTAATTGCACTGATCTTTTCTTTAGTTTTTTCATCCCTTTTTATTTTGGTCTCCTCACTAAAAAAAATAATCCCGGGTCGCCCTGATACTTTACTAATTTTAATTATTTAATTGTAAAAAAAAAAATTGATAGGACTCACCCATGACTCGTTGGGCCAAAATCACCCTAGTCTATTAGCCCATCGAATCGGTCAAATGGTTCAATTTGTGATTTTAGAGTCCAATTGAATTCACAGTGGACTTCAAGTTGGTCCGGCCATTATGTTTATGAAAATTGCAAACTACGCTAATTAATTACGTAAAAAAAAAAACAGAAGAATTTATTATGAGCGTAACATAATAAGAACTTATGAAGTGATATGTTACTAAATCAGTAAACAATAACAAATATAAAATACAGTATAAGTAATTTTTTTAAGATTATATAAATATAGAAATTAAAATTGAACTTAATAAAGAAAATGTTGTTCACAGACAAAATGATATTTTTCTTAAATTTCCATATAATTACAAGTACCAGTTTCCTAATAAATAATTGAAAATATTTTCACTTGTTTATTGCAATAGTGTAAAACAATAATTAATTTTTTTTCACAGAATACGTAATAAAAATTTAATGTTAAAATTATCAATAATTTTTATGTCAATATTAATATCAAGAAACTTTATAATACAGGAGCATTTTATATATATTTTTTTATTATACATATTTCTTGAACCACGTGTCGACACCTTAAACTCTCAATGCCATGTCTAGTTTCTAAAAATAATGAGATAAATCAGGTACAAGATGAGGATGAATTAAAAAGTCATTGACACCTTCCTTTCTTTTGGTTTTATATAGAACAAACTAATTTGTGTTTCTTGAGACAATTTAAGTAGGATAGACTCATATAAGTATTCAGCTCAAAATATTAAAATCAATCGGTATGAGATGAGAATAAATTAAAAAGTCAATTCCACTTTCCTTTCTTTTGATTTTATATAAAACAAACTAATGTATTCTTGAGATGATTTCACTATAATAGACCCCGTCAGCTCAAAATACTGAAATCAGTCTAGTACGAGATGAGAATGAATTAAAAAGTCATTGCACTTTTTTTTAAATATATAAAATAAACTATATATTTTGACACCTAAATTACTTACAAAAAGAACATACGTATTATAGTAATATAGTTTTTCTCCATTTAATTACGTATGTATGTGTGATTATGTTCACAAAATTGCGAACTGATTAATTACATAAAAAAAAAAAATTAATAGGAGAATTATAATTTACACAATTAAATATTTTATTTGAAAATTTATCATGAGAGTGACATAATAAGAATTAATAAAGCTATACCGTATCAATTACTAAACCTTTTTTGATAAAATATTCCTATTTGAAAATTAATTTAATTTAATATTAATATTTTTAAATATTTGTGAGAGTTTTAATAAAATAAATTAGAGTGCAGACAAGTGTAGGCGTGTGGCAGAGTATGGGAAGGGGCACCGCTTCGAATAATTTATTTTATTTTATTTTTAATTTAATTTATTTTTATCTCTATCAATATAAATAAATAAAATTTTCCTTTTTTTTTGATCGAGGCTTCAACAATAAACAGTTAGCCAATAAACTATTTTACCACAATTTTCTCTCTGTGGATAGATTTTATTATATATTTTTAATATTGTTAGGAATAAAAATTAATTAAATTAAATATATAATAAAAAAATTATTAAATTAAATTTATGAAAAAAACCGTTTTAAACTACATCCTTCACTTTATCAAATTAAGACAAAGCGCCGTTAGTAATAACGTTCTAATTTATTTTATTATAAATCTCGCAAACATTGATATTATATTAAACTATTTTTCAAATATTAATATTTTATTATAAAGGCCCAATTACTAAATCAATAAACAATACATACAGTATATATTAGTATAATTTTTGAAGACATATGAAATATAGATATAATACATATTCATTAGACTACACATCGACACCTTAATTTCTCGGTGCCATGTGTCAGTCATTTCATCTATCAATGTACTTTATTTTGAAACACAGAAAATTAATTGGTCGAGAACAAAATCGATGTATTGAAATAAGTCACGTCATGCTCGAATTACAAATAATTTGAACGACGGTTAAACAAAATACTTTTGTTGTTGAAACCGACAAAAGTATTGGATAGTGAGAAAAATTCTATTTGCACAAGATAACATTTTTTATGAGAATTTCGCCAAACCAAACCATCATTAAGAATATCAATAAAATAAACTCCCAGACCCCGGAATAGAGTAGATCTACGTAAAAGGCGCCGCAATGACATATAACTAACAACTGTTAACCGTAACCCAATTATTCACACCTAAATTAGATTGACATATAACTAACAACCGTTAACCGTAACCCAATCATTCACACCTAAATTAGATTGATATAATTTGTACTCGATATTGTTTTATTCATCTATTAATGCATGTACATTACAATTTACAGTTTATAATAAATTTGAAAGAGGAAATGATCGATAGTGATTTTTTTTTTCCATACAATGGTTTATAATTTGAACAAACTCAACAAAGTATAATTTTGATACATCTTTTTTTTTTTAAAAATAAATGGTTTTATTAACTTTCAAATACTAAATTGACATGCTTCCTTATTAATAAGATTGGAATTTTAAATTTAGAAATTGAATTTAAAACTGTATTAAGATTCTTTTAAAGAAAAAATATTGAGCTTGGGAGAGTCTCTTGTGTTTATTGAGACGATTACATGTAAAAAGTAGAATAAACTTGTACAAGTATTCAACTCAAAATATTGAAATTAGTCGGTACCCAATAAGGATGAATTAAAAAGTCATTGTCACCTTCCTTTCTTTTTTATTTTATATTAGAATAAACTATTTTGTGTTTCATGTGAGATTTCACTAGCATAGACTCTTATAAGTATTTAGCTTAAAATATTAAAATCAGTTGGTATGAGATATGGATGAATTAAAAAGTCATTGCCACCCTCCTTTCTTTTAATTTTATATAAAACAAACTACAGTGTGTTTCATGAGACGATTTCAATAGGATAGACTCGTACGAGTATTCATCTCAAAATATTAAAATCATTCGGTACGAGATGAAAATGAATTAAAAAATAATTGCCATCTTCTTTTCTTTTGATTTTATATAGAACATACTTGTTGTGAGTGTTATCTCATAATCTCAAAATCAGCACAGTAAACTACTGAGCTGATAGGATCAGATAAGATGACTTAGGCCTTATCAGATGAGTTGAAGGGTTTCAATCAGATGAGAAGGTGATGCTTAGAGTTCAGCACAGTTGGGATCAGCACAGTACTGGATTAAGATCAGTACTTCAGCAGACTGGACTAAGATCAGTACTTCAGCAGACTGGACTAAGATCAGTACTTCAGCAGAGTGTACCAAGATCAGTACTTCAGCAGAGTAGATCAGCTCAGTACAAATCAGCACAGGGTCAGCACAGTACCAGGTCAGCACAGTACTTGGGTCAGCACAGTACTTGGTCAGTGAAGTTAAGATCAGCACAGTATGGAGTCTATCAGCAGAGTTAGCTTTTGATCATCAGAACAGAAGAGTTGGGTATTAGAACACTAAGTAGTGATCCGATCTTTATGGGCAAGTCTTCTGGTTCGAAGTTAGTTAGTTTAACTAACAGTTTTACAGTTACAACAACTTGAGGGCATAACTACCATTTCAGTTGGGCAATAACAGAGCACATGGGTTGTTACAAGCGGTTGCAAACGGTTGATAACTACTCAAAACAGTTCCTAACAGCAGCAACTACCTTTGGTCTTTATATACTCTTGTTTGTGTACATTGTAAAGGTTGACACCCTTTTGGGATGAGAGATTTAGTACGTTATTGTATTCTTTGAGTTGTGTGAGTTCACGAGTGAAGAGAGGAAATAGCCTATTCCGAATGAATGAGTGTGTAAACATTCTTTATCAATCAAAGAAGTACTAATCTGGTCCAGTGGATGTAGATCACATTGATCGAACCACTTAAATTCTTGTGTGCTGTTTGTCTCGTTGATTACTTTTCAGAATTACTATCCTAAGAGCAGTTATTTCTTCTATATTCAAGTGTTCTAATTAGTTGGAGACGTCTAACCGATCGGAATCTACTTGACACTTGTATTTCATGAGACAATTTCAGTAGAATAGACTAATAAAAATATTCAGCTCACAATATTAAACGGTGTGAGATGAGGATAAATTAAAAAGTATTTTCCAACTCTACATTTTTTTGTTTTATATTAAACAAACTTTCTTGACAAGTATATTATGAATAAAGAGACAACAAATTACAATAATATATATTCCTTAAATCACACGTTGACACCTCGATCTCTGGGTGCTATGTGTAGATCATTTAATCTATCAATGATATGAGTTGACCCTTTCATTTATGCCAAGGTCTTGTATAGACTCGATTCTCGATTCCTTATAAGGAATCGAGTTGACCAAAAGTCAATTTTTTTTTTAAAGTGTATATTGAAAAGTGTGAGTCATTATAATTAAAAAGTGCAACACAATAAGTGTAAGTCGCTATAATTAAAAAGTGCAACACAGTTTTTAATGAAAAGTGTAAGTTTTTACTATAACTAAAAAGTATAACACAATATTACTGAAAAGACTAATACAAATATTCAGCTCACAATCTTAAACGGTGTGAGACGAGGATGAGGATGAATTAAAAAGTATTTTCCAAATATTCATTTTTTTGTTTTATATAAAACAAATTTTCTTGATAAGTGTATTATGAACAAAGAGACAACAAATTACAATAATATATATTTTTAAAATCACGTGTCGACACCTCTATTTCTAGGTGCCATGTGTCAATCATTTAATCTATGAAATATGAGTCGACCTTTCAATTATATTTGTCATTTTACAATCCAGCCATTTAACTTTCTTGGACTCCCTAAAAAATGACTTTATTTAATTACGTATGTGGAGTATGTGGAGTATGTGTGATTATGTTCACGAAATTACGAACTATGGTGATTAATTACATAAAAAAAAAATAGGAGAATTATAATTCAATTAAATATTTTATTTGAAAATTTATTATGACATGAAAATATTTTATTTGAAAATTTTATCTCTATCAATATAAATAAATAAAATTTTCCTTTTCTTGATCGAGGCTTCTACAATAGACAGCTAGCCAATAAAATAATTTACCACAATATTTTTTCCATCATTTATTTGATAGAGATAAATTAATTTTTTTAAAAAATTGATGGATAAATATTGTTTATATATCTTTAATATTGTTAGGAATGAAAATAAATTAAATTAAATATATAATAATAAAATTATTAAATTAAATTTAGAGAAAAAGTCATTTTAAACGTCTTCTACACCCTGAAAACATCCTCTGCTACCCTCTCTGCAACCGTCTTCTCATTCTCTGTACATTCTCTGCAACGTCAGACTACATCCTCTGCAACCGTCAACATAGATTGGTCAGATTGGGCTCTTCTCCTTCTCGATCTGCTACACTCTACAAACATATTAATTTAATGAGACAATTTCAAGTAGGATAGACTTGTACAAGTATTCAACTCATAGACTTGTACAAGTATTCAACTCAAAATTTCAGTAGGATAGACTTGTACAAGTATTCAATTCAAAATATTAAATCAATGAGATAAAAGATAAATTAAAAAATCACAGTCCTTTATGTGTTAGTTTTTACCTAGAACAAATTACTGTGTTTCATGAGACAATTTCAGTAGAATAGACTTGTATAAATATTCAGTTCACAATATAAATGGAAGATGAGGATGAATTAGCTAGTGTTTTCCAATTCTGAAAGACATGTGTATTATTAACACGGTGACAGCAAATTACAATAATACATATTTTCTCAATTCAACTCATCTACATATGTTCACGAAATTTACGAGGCGTGACCCCAGGGCACAAAGCCATGACGTCAGTGTCGTCGGAGCCTCCCACTCTCCGCCCTCTCGGCGCCACAATATTAAACATTAAGGGCATGTTTGTTTTGGGATGGGAAATCCAGATTTGAGATTTCGAAACTCCACCCCCGTTACACTTTGGGATTTTAATTTAGGATTTCAAAACCCCACCCTATAAATACTTATAAACCCTATAAAAGTCAACCCTATAAATACCTACAAAACACCTATAAAACCTATAATCCTATACTATAAAGTTAAATCCTACCCTACCTAAATCCCAAAACAAACACAAAACACAAAAAATATTAGGATTTTGAAATCCACTAGATTTTAAAATCCGGATTTCAAAATCTTCAAAATCTCAAAACAAACATGCCCTAACAGTGTGAGATGAGAATGAGGATGAATTAAAAAGTGTTTTCCAATTATACATTTTTTTGTTTTATATAAAACAAATTTTCTTGATAAGTGTATTATGAACAAAGAGACAACAAATTACATTACAACAATATATATTTCTTAAACCACGCGTCGACATCTCTATTTCTATGTGCCACGTGTCAATCGACCCATTCAATTATATTTGTCATTTATAATCCAGCCATTTAACTTTCTTGGACTTCCCAAAAAAATAACTTTATGTTCACAACAATATTAAAATCAATCCATGGAAGATGAGGATGAATTAGCTAATGTTTTCCAACTGTGAAAGACATGTGTATTACATGCAGGGTGACAGCAAATTACAATAATAATGTACATCTTTTCTCAATTCAACTCATCTACATATGCTCACGAAATTTACGAGGCGTGGCCCCGGTGCACAAAGCCATGACTTCAGTGTCGTCGGAGCCGCCCACTCTCCGCCCTCTCGGCGCCGACTCCTTCTCCCCCTCCGCCTCCTCCGCTCCTCAGCCCCGATCATACAGCTGCTACCACTGTAACATTTCTTTTCACATTATCCCCACCTCCACCATATCCCCCTCAGCCCCCTCCTCCTTCCGCTGCCCTGGATGCCACCACCGCCACCTCATTCCCTACCACATCGTATCCCTGCCGCTACCGCCTATCACCGCGACTTCGCGAATTCCTAATTACACCGCCCCTGCTCCTCCCAGCAGCTTTGATTATGAGTCCGATTACGATGACGAGGACTACGATGACGAGGACGAGGACTACTATTCGGATAATTCCCTGCCGTCGTTGACTGCTCCTGATTCGGATAACTCTCTTCCGTCGCTGACTGCTCCTGATTCGAAATCAATTGTCGGTTCTCTCCGGGTTAAAATGTTTTCCCCAAATTCAACAACTCAGCCGCTGCAGTGCTCAATTTGTATGGTGGATTTTGATGTGAGTAGTTGTGTTATAGTGAACGAATTGCCGTGCGAGCATTACTTTCACAGGGATTGCATTGTAGAGTGGCTCCAGAGGAATAACAGTTGCCCTTTGTGCCGCTACAAATTGCCTCTCGATCCGAACAAGTGGGGCGATGAATACGACGCCGTTTCGGTGGTGGATTTGGCTAGGGCAAGAGAGCCTACTGATCAGGGAAGGGCTATTAATACTAATAGGGAGGAGAGGCTTAGTTCTAATACGGAAGCAAATGGTGCAGCCTCAGGATCTGAGGATGGGGATACCTTGATGACCGAAGTGTGATGTAAAAATCAAACTGTTTGTTAGCTAAAAATCAATCTCTCTTTTCATACATATTTCTCGAATGTATATATTTTTTTAATTTCTATGATTTTTTTGGTGGTGGCCCGAGGCGGCGACGACGCTGTCATTAGGGTTAGGGTTTGAACGTGAAGGTGGAAGTGGAGTGTATCTAACATGATATTTTATTAAAAATGACAAATTGAGTAATTTACATGAATATTAAATTAATAAATGAGGAGGTGAGTATACTTAACAAAAAAAAGATGGAGGGGTATACAGCCAAACCCATAGATTATTAAGAGTGGTGTAGGCCCAAACAAATAAATCTTTGGGTGACCCAATACTTAAAAAAGTCCAATTTATTCAAAGGTGTCCTAAGAACCTAAAATTACCAAAACACTCCAGTAAAAAAACTTATAAATACATCACTTTCTTAAGGTAAAAGTTAATATTTATACTGACTTGAAAACTGACTTGAAGAGTCCTCCACCAGGGTCCTCTTTGGTGTGGCTTTTGCAGGTCCATCTGATCAATTTTGAATCAAAGCATTTGGAAAAAATAAAGTCTCGGAGCAGATGTTTCAACGAGCGGATGTTTCAATGTTTCTTATCATGTCATGTGTATTAAATTTCAGTCATGTAATTAACTTCTTAAATTTCAGGTATTTAACTTCCGAATAAAATAATTATTAATTTTAAAATAATATAGTACCATGTCTACTTTATTTTGAAATGCATAAAATTGATTGGTTGAGAACAAAATCGGGTGTATTGGATTACGTCACGTCGTCATGCTCTAATTATAACTAACTCGAACGGTTGTTAAACGAAATGTTTTTTTTGTTGTTGTTGAAATCGACAAAAGTATTAAATAGTGAGAAAATTTCTATTTGCACGAGAATCTCAAAAAATCAAGCGCTCCTTAAAAATATCGATAAAATAAACCCCCAAACCTTGGATCTACATAAAAGGCGCCGCAACGACATGTAACTGACAACTATTTTATCGTAATCCAATCATTCCCAGAACCCCGGAATATAACTAACAAATTGTTTACCGTAACCCAATCATATACACCTAAATTAGATTGATATAATTTGTACTCTATATTGTTTTATTAATCTATTATTGTACATTACAATTTACAGTTTATAATAAATTTAAAAGAGGAAATGATCGCTAGTGATTTTTTTTTTCATACAATGGTTTATAATTTGAACAAACTCAACAAAGTATAATCTTGATACATCTTTTTTTTTTTTAAATAAATGGTTTTATTAACTTTCAAATACTAAATTGACATGCTTCCTTATTAATAAGATTGGAATTTTAAATTTAGAAATTGAATTTAAAACTGTACGTATTAAGATTCTTTTAAAGTGAATTTAGAAATTGAATTTAGAAATGGAATTTTAAATTTAGAAATCGAGGAATGGTCAAGAGAACCAAAGTGTTGTTTTAGCTAGGGTGTTTGTTGTATTTCTGTGCTATTGTAATTTCACTAATTTGTACCGCTGTTTTTCTTGAGGCATCTCTAATGCCTCTAATATATTTCACTTTGTTGTTCCCAAAAAAAAAAAAATTTTAAAGAAAAAATATTGAGCTTGGGAGAGTCTCTTGTGTTTATTGAAGAAGTTGTAAATTGTTTCTATTTTTTCATCTTGTAAAAGCGTGAAAACGTTTTTGTTAGTTCCCCTTTCCCACTTTGTATAAATAGATACATCTGCCATCTTCTTCAATTGATAGCTCAAAATAATAAAAATGTTGGTTTCTCAATAACTGTCTCTTCCCCTTTTTCAATTTTGTGATGAATTTAACTCCTACTTGTTGAGTTTCTACATGGTATCAGTAGTATAGGTTGTGATTCTACAATTTCCGCTATGGCGTCTGATTTGAATCGGCAATGGCCGGCGGTCGGCACTGGTTCGCGGAGTGTTGGTTCTTCGTCAAACGTGAATGATCCTCTCTATATTTCTCATTCCGACAATCCAGGAATGATTTTGGTGAGTCATCCTCTTACTGATGACAATTATATTTCTTGGAAAAGATCGATGATGCTTGCATTGAGTTCTAAAATGAAGTTAGGGTTTATAACTGGTAAGGTTGCTCAACCTTCTGAGGAGGATACCTCATTTGATCAATGGAAACGTGTAGATGATCTAGTTATTACTTGGATTTTGAATTGTGTCTCGAAGGATATCGTCAATTCATTAATTTTTGCTGATACTTCAAAGGATTTATGGGATGATTTAGCTCAACGTTTTGGTGAGAGTAATGGACCTTTAGTCCATCAATTGCGTAGGGAGATTCATAGTATTCAACAAGGAAATGATACTATTGCAGCATATTATACTAGGCTTAAAGCTCTTTGGGATCAATTATCTTGTTTGAAGCCACTCATTGTCTGTAATTGTGCTATTAGACAGAAAGTTATTCAGAATGATCAGGAGAATAAGGTTTCCGAGTTTCTGATGGGTCTTAATGACACTTTTGATCCTATTAGAAATCAGATTCTGGTTATGGAGCCTATGCCTAATGTTCACAAAGTATACTCCATGTTGGTGAGGGTTGAGAGACAGAGATCTGTTGGACTTCAATTTTCTGAACCTATTGACAATGCTGCTATGATGATGAGGAGTGGAGGTATCGCTAGAGGTCATGCGTCTGGTAATCATTCTTTTGGTTCAAAATCTGGAGGTCGTGGAAGAGGATTTCATAGGTTGACTAAAGAGGAGAGGGCTAAGTTAACTTGTGATCATTGTTCTGGTACTGGTCATGAGTCTACTACTTGTTTTAAACTTCATGGAATCCCTGATTGGTTCAAGAAATACAAGGAGCAGCATGGAAGAAATTTTGCTAATAATGTTGATACAAGGGAAATTAATGCTTCCTCTTCCCAGAGCTCAATTCCTAAAGGAGGATCATTGGACATTTCTGCTCTTTTCCAGAAAGAATTAACTAAATTCTTTGGTTCTAAGGATACTTCTCCTTCTGGAGGTGGTTCGGGAGCAAACAATGAAGATTATGTTCACTTTGTGAATTCAGCAGGTAATTTTGATCCCTTAATAATTCACACTGAATTATCTATGCTAGTTGATTTGAATAAGGGTGCTTGGATTATAGATACTGGTGCAAGTAGGCACATGTGCAATGATATATCTTTATTTCATTCCATCAATCCTGTTTCTTGTCCAATTTCTGTTCTTCTTCCTGATGGATCCACCAAACTCATTACTCAGGTTGGGCAAGTTATCCTAAATGCCACATTCACCCTTCATAATGTTCTTTTCATTCCTTCTTTCAAATATAATCTTCTTTCAGTTTCTCAGTTGACTATTGAGTCTGCTGTGAAGTGTATTTTTACACCCTCTACATGTTTCATACAGGACCTGAAGAGTGGTAATCATCTAGCTGTTGGAAAGCTACATCACAAGCTTTATATTCTTGATCCTTTGTATGCCTCTATCTCTTGCAATTCTTCCATTGATGCATGGCATCAGGTGTTAGGTCATGCTTCTCTTAGCACACTTAAACACTTATCCTTTTTGAAACATTTATGTACTGATTCTCATTCAATAAAATGTTGTGATGCATGCTTCAAAGCTAAACAATCAAGATCACCTTTTTCACATTCTGAAGTGCAATCTTCTGTTTTATTTGAGCTAATTCATATTGATATATGGGGTCCTTGTAGGGAAGAAACTGTAACAAACACACCATTTTTTCTCACGATCGTGGATGATTTTAGCAGGGGTACTTGGGTATATCTCATGTCTCATAAATCCCAAACTTTCAGGCTTCTCAAAAATTTCATTCATATGGTCCATACACAGTTTCAAAAATCTATCAAAATCATTAGAAGTGACAATGGTTTTGAATTTCTTACTTCAGAATGTCAAGATTTTCTTTCTTCTCTTGGCATTATTCATCAAACTACATGTGTCCATACTCCTCAACAAAATGGAGTTGTTGAGAGAAAGCATAGGCACATTCTTGAAATGGCTCGATCCATAATGTTTCATTCCCACCTTCCAATCAAATTTTGGTGTTATTCCATTCTGATTTCTGCTCACATAATCAATAGACTTCCAAGTTCTGTTTTGTCTTGGAAAACTCCATTTGAAATCATTTTTGGCCACACCCCTGATTATTCAAGTCTTAAACCTTTTGGATGTCTTGCCTATGCTACAAACACCCATCCTAAGTCTTCTAAATTCAGTCCACGATCTCATAAATGTGTGTTTTTGGGTTACATTACTGGGAAGAAGGGGTTTCACTTATATGATATTGAGTCAGAATCGTTTCTTGTTTCAAGGGATGTCAAATTCTTTGAACACATTTTTCCATTCATTACTTCATCCTCTTCTTCCACTCAAATACCTATACCTTTTCCTTCTCCTGATATTCCTCATTCTTCAGAAAATACTCAGCCTCATTTCCATGACGATATACCGTCTATTTCTCCTTCTATTCCTGCTGCTTCTTCTCCACTTTTAAGAAGAGGTCACCGGACCCGAATTCAACCTGCATGGTTACAAGATTTTGTTTCCAATACTACAGTCGTTCATCCTTCCTCTTATCCTCATACTACTCATATTGACTATAACATTGCATATGCTGCCTTCTTAAATCAAATATCTGTGGTAAAAGAACCTTGTTCATATGAACAAGCTTGTAAGTATACGGAGTGGCAGGATGCCATGAATAAGGAGTTGATGGCTTTGGAGGCGAATAAGACCTGGGAGTTGGTTACTTTGCCTAAGGGGAAGAAAGCTATTGGTAGTAAATGGGTTTTTAAAGTTAAACTTAATCCTGATGGTAGTATTGAGAGGTACAAAGCACGGTTGGTTGTCAAAGGTTTTTCTCAAACCTTCGGAATTGATTACAATGAGAGCTTTTCTCCTGTAGCCAAAATAGTTACTGTGAGGCTGTTTATTGCCATTGCAACTATGAAAAAATGGCCAATATATCAATATGATGTGAATAATGCATTCCTCCATGGTTATCTTGATGAGGAGGTATACATGAAGATTCCACAGGGATATCTTGCTGCTGTCCCTGGTCAGGTTTGTAGACTTAAGAGGAGTCTGTATGGGTTGAAACAGGCAAGTAGACAATGGAATCAAGAATTCAGCTCTAAACTGATTGAATATGGTTTTCAACAATCATGTTTTGATCATTGCCTTTACACTTATAAGAAGGACACTGATTTCTTGGCTCTTTTGGTGTATGTGGATGATTTGTTAGTGACTGGTACAAGTCTCACCATGATAGAGCACCTAAAGACTTATTTGGATGAGCAATTTACAATTAAGGATCTTGGGTTTGCTAAATATTTCTTAGGAATGGAAATTGCTAGAAATGATTCAGGGACATTTCTGTGTCAAAAGAAATATATAACTGATATTGTACAGGACACTGGTTTGGAGAATTGTACACCAGTTTCTACTCCTTTACCATCAGGATTGAATCTTCAGGCTGCACAAGGGTTTCTTTTACCTGATCCAGACAAATATAGAAGGTTGATTGGGAGGCTGCTTTATTTGAACTTGACTAGGCCTGATATCACCTACTCAGTGCAACAATTATCTCAATTTGTTTCTGCACCATACACTGCCCATTGGGATGCAGCTTTACACATTGTGAAATATCTTAAGGGAAGACCCTCACTTGGTTTACATTTCCCAGCTGTTCCAAGTTCAGAATTGCATGCCTTTAGTGATGCAGACTGGGCTGCTTGTAAGGATACGAGAAAATCTATTACTGGTTATTGTGTCTTTCTCGGTGATTGCTTGATTTCTTGGAAGAGCAAGAAACAGTCCACTGTCTCAAAGTCTTCAGCGGAGGCCGAGTACCGTGCTCTTGGTTCTACAGTTTCAGAACTTCAATGGTTATCTTACATTTGTTCAGATTTTGGTATTCATGTTTCTTTGCCTATACAACTTGAATGTGATAATTAGGCTGCAATTCACATAACTTCTAATCCTGTCTTTCATGAGCGCACCAAACATTTGGAAATAGATTGTCACTTGGTGAGGAACAAATTTAAGGACGGCTTCATTTCTTTAATTCATGTCCCTTCCAAGCTACAACTTGCAGATGCTTTTACAAAGCTTTTGGGTGGAGCACGTTTGGAGTTTTTGATGTCCAAGTTGGGATTGATTCAGTTTGCCACTGCCCAACTTGAGGAGGGGGTGAAGAAGTTGTAAATTGTTTCTATTTTTTCATCTTGTAAAAGCGTGAAAACGTTTTTGTTAGTTCCCCTTTCCCACTTTGTATAAATAGATACATCTGCCATCTTCTTCAATTGATAGCTCAAAATAAAAAAATGTTGGTTTCTCAATAACTGTCTCTTCCCCTTTTTCAATTTTGTGATGAATTTAACTCCTACTTGTTGAGTTTCTACATTTATTGAGACGATTACATGTAAAAACAAAATAAACTTGTACAAGTATTCAATTCAAAATACTGAAGTCAGTCGGTACCTGATGAGGATGATTTATTAAGTTATTGTCACCTTCCTTTCTTTTGATTTTAGGATCACCTTTCTCTGAATTGCAATTTAATCTAAACCTTTGAATAATTACAAATAAAATCACCACCTTTCAATATTATTGCAATTTAAACTTTTTGATAGTTTCATTTGTGCCCTAATCTAATGTATCTAGGTTATGTGACATCTCTTTAATGATACAACATTGTTTTTTTATTTGGATCTAATCTCGAAACGTTAAATTCGGACACAAATGGTATTGTCTAAAAGTTTAAATTGCAACAATATTGAAAGGTGGTGATTTTATTTGCACTTATTCAAAGGTTTAGATTAAATTGCAATTCAAAGAAAGGTGGTGAGCAATTAACCCTTGATTTTATACTAGAACAAACTATTTCGTGTTTCACGAGACAATTTCACTAGAATTGACTCTTATAAGTATTTAGCTCAAAATATTAAAATCAGTCCATATGAGATGAGGATGAATTAAAAAGTCATTGCCACCCTCCTATTTTTGATTTTATATAGAATAAACTATTGTGTGTTTCATGAGACAATTTGAATAGGATAGACTCATACAAGTATTCAACTTAAAATATTAAAATTAGTCGGTACGAGATGAAGATGAATTACCTTATTTTCATTTGATTTTATATAGAACAGACTATTGTATTTTATGAGATAATTTCAATAGAATAAACACGTACAACATATTAAAATTAATCGGTTGGAGATAAGGATGAATTAAAAAGCTATTGTCACTCTACTTTTTTTTTTCTTTATAACAAACTAATTTGACAAGTGAACTTCTCTACAAAAAAGACAACAAATTAGAGTAATATAGGAGTATATATTTTCTCAATTTAATTCATATATATATTCACAAAATTTACGAGACGCGTGGATTTAGACGTGGCCGCGGGGCACGAAGCCATGACGTTAGTCTCGCCGGCCTCCCCCTCCGCTCTAATTTATTGTATCTCTCATAAACATTAATATTATATTAAACTATTCTTCAAATATTAATATTTTAATAAAAAAAACCAATTACTAAATCAATAAATAATACAGTAACAAATAAAATACAGTATAAATTAGTACGGAGTATAATTTTTTTTTTATTTTATTAGTAATTTTTAAGATATACTATAAAATATAGATATACTTTAGACCACAAATCGACACCTCGAATTCTCGGTACCACGTGTCGAGCATTTCATGTATCAATGATATGTGTCAACCCTTTCATTTTTAATTTTAATTTAATTTTATTTTATTAGTATAATTTTTAAGATATACTATAACATATAGATATATGATACATATTCTTTACACCACACACCAACACCTCAAATTCTCGATGACATGTGTCATCTTAAAATTCAGCCATCTAACTTCCTAATAAAATAACTTCATTTAAAATTATTACTTTTAAAATAATATAGTACCATGTCTAATTTCTAAAAATAATAAGATAAACGTTTTTTTTAAACATTAGAATACTTATTATCAGGAGTACGTACTTTATTTTGAAACGCAAAAAATTGATTGGTCGAGAACAAAATCGGTGTATTGAAATAAGTCACGTCATGCTCGAATTATAAATAACTCGAACAATATATTATTAAACAAAATGTTTTTTTGTTGCTGAAATGACAAGATTATTGGATAGTGAGAAAAATTCTATTTACATGAGATAACGTTTTTATGATTCTCAACAAATCAAGCCCCCGCTAAGAATATCGATAAAATAAATTTCCAGACTTCCGAAATAGTGTAGATCTACGTAAAAGGTGCCGCAATGACATATAACTGACAACTGTTTACTGTAACTAGGGGTGGAAATAGGCCGGGCCACCCGACAGGAGCCTACGGCCTGGCCTATTAAGGGCTTAGCCTGGCCTAACCTATTTATAACATGAGTCAGGCTAAGGCTCTTTAAAAAGTCTATTTACTTAAGTAGGCCAGACTTAGACCTTGTATAAGGCCTTATAAAATTATGTATAATATATATATATATATATATAAATAATTGTAGATAAATATTTATATATATTTTTTAATAAAATAATTTTTAAAATATAATACCAACATTAATAGTAAATTAAATTTATTTTATTATTTGAGAAATCATTTTTCAGTTTTTATCTGAATTTATCTGCACTTATTTTGATTGTAAATTTATTTATAATTTTAAATATTAAATTGCATTTTTAAAATTTTGTATTAAATAAATTTAAAATAGACTTCTAAAAGGCTCGTATGCTGACCTATTTACTAAAAAGACCGGGTCAAACCCACAAAAAAAAAAGCCTATCACAGATAATAGGTCAGGCTTAGACTTATTTTTTTTAAATAGGCCCAGACCTTTTCATGTAAAGCCTGAACTTGCCTATTTCCACCCCTAACTGTAACACAATCATTCATGCTTAAATTAGATTGATATGTACATTACAATTTACAGTTTATTAAAGAGAAAATGATCTCTAGTGAATTTGTTCCCATACAATGGTTTATAATTCGAACAAACTCAGCAAAGTATAATCTTGATACTTTTTTTTAACCCAAAGTCTTGTATATACTCAAGTACACCATGTACTTGAGTAGACTTTTACTAGTCAAATAAATTAAATTAAATATATAATAATAAAATTATTAAATTAAATTTAGAGAGAAAGTCATTTTCACTCTGGAAACATCCTCGGCTACATTTTCTGCAACCGTCTTCTCATTCTCTGTACATTCTCTGCAATCGTATCCTCGGCTCTTCTCATTCTCTGTACATTCTCTGCAATCGTCAGTCATTGGACATTCTCTCCGGACATTCATTCTCTTCGGACATTCATTCTCTGCAACTGTCATCTCCTTCTCTGCTACACTCTGCACAAGATCTCCTTCTCTGCTACACTCTCCTTCTCTGCTACACTCTACAAACATATTACGAGACAATTTCAGTACTGTTACACTCTACAAACATATTACTTTAATGAGACAATTTCAGTAGGATAGACTTGTACAAGTATTCAACTCAAAATTTCATTTTATGTTGGTTTTTACCTAGAACAAATTACTGTGTTTCATGAGAAAATTTCAGTAGAATATACTTGTATAAATATTCACTTCACAATATTAAAATCAATCAATGGAAGATGAGGATGAATTAGCTAGTGTTTTCCAATTCTAAAAGACATGTGTATTATTAACAGGGTGACAGCAAATTACAATAATACATATTTTCTCAATTCAACTCATCTACATATGCTCACGAAATTTACGAGGTGTGGCCCCGGGGCACAAAGCCATGACGTCAGTGTCGTCGGAGCCTCCCACTCTCCGGCCTCTCGGCGCCACAATATTAAACATTCAGCTCACAATATTAAACATTAACAGTGTGAGATGAGGATGAATTAAAAAGTGTTTTCCAATTATACATTTTTTTTATTTTATATAAAACAAACTTTTTTGATAAGTGTATTATGAACAAAGAGACAACAAATTACAATAATATATATTTCTTAAACCACGCGTACGACACCTCTATTTCTAGGTGTCATGTGTCAATCATTTAATCTATATGATATGAGTTGACCCATTCAATTAAATTTGTCATCTTACAATCCAGCCATTTAACTTCCTTGGACTTCCCAAAAAAATAACTTTATTTAATTACGTATGTGGAGTATGTGTGATTATGTTCACAATATTAAAATCAATCAATGGAAGATGAGGATGAATTAGCTAGTGTTTTCCAACTGTGAAAGACATGTGTATTACAAGCAGGGTGACAGCAATTTATAATAATACATCTTTTCTCAATTCAACACATCTACATATGCTCACGAAATTTACGAGGCGTGGCCCCGGGGCACAAAGCCATGACAGCAATTTACGACATAAAAAAATAAATAGGAGAACTAATAAAGCTATACCATATCAATGACCGGGCTTTATAATAAAATATGAATATTTAAAAAATAATTTAATATAATATTAATTTTATTAAAACTCTCACAAACATTAATATTAATAAAAAAAAGCTTAATTACTAAATCAATAAACAATAACAATTGATGGAAGTTAAATACCCATCCCTTTTTCCCCTCCCCATAACTTGAACCCAGGCCTAGGTAGTGGTGCTCTAACCACTTGAGCTATCCCACTTTGTTATCAATAAACAATACAATAACAAATATAAAATACAGTTAATATAATTTTAAAGATATACTATGAAATATAGATACATGATACACATATTCCTTAAACCACACGTCGACACCTGAATTTCTCAGTTCCATGTGTCAATCATTTCACCTTAAACTACAACTCGACACATCGATTTCTCGGTGCCATGTGTCAATCATTTCAAATATTAATATTATATTAAACTAATCTTCAAATATTAATATTTTATTAAAAAAACCTACTCCCTCCGTCCCAGGATTGTTTGCACCATTTTATGGGCACGCAAACTAAGAAAAAAGTGTAATGGGTGGAGTGTTGAGGGGTAATTTTGTAACTTTTATGAATAAAATAAAGTGAATGATTGGATTGAGGGTAAAATTAATGGCATTTTGTGTAAATATGTGGATATTGTGAGGGAAAAGTTTCTTTTTTGGGTAGTGCAAACAATTGTGAGACGGACGAATAAGGAAAGAGTGCAAACAATTGTGGGACAAAGGGAGGAAGTAATTACTAAATCAATAAACAACACAGTAACAAATATAAAATACAGTATATATTTGTATAATTTTTAAAGATATACTATGTAATACACCCTCACAAATCAGAAAAGTGAATTTAGTGGAGATTTTGAAGGTTAATTTTGTAAATCTTTATATATAAAGTAAATAAATGAGTTGATATTTTTGTGTATGTGTAGAGAAAATGTAATTTCATTTGTGTAAAATTGAAGATATTTTGATGGTGAAGTTTATAAAAATTTTCTATTTTAAAAATGTGAAAAGTTCGAAAATGAAAGTATAAAAGTAATTGCTGGACTGAGATTATATATAATACACATAACTACACATCGATTTCTCTGTGACATGTGTCCATCATATAAACTATCAATGTTATGAGTCGACCATTTCATATATATATATATATATGTGTTATCTTACAATCCAGCCATTTATCTTCCCAAAGTAATAACTTTATTTAATTATGTATGTATGTGTGAGTATGTTCACGAACGAACTATGGTGATTAAATAAAAAATAAATAGGAGAATTAAAATTCAATTAAATATTTTATTTGAAAATTTATTAGGACATGAAAATATTTTATTTGAAAATTTTAACTCTATCAATCTAAATAAACAAAATTTTCCTTTTCTTTCTTGATCGAGGCTTTACAATAACCAGCTAGTCAATAAAATAATTTATCACAATTTTTTCTCAATTACTATTTATTTGATAGAGATAAATTAAAATTTTTAAAAAATATTAGTGGATAGATTTTATTTATATATTTTTAATATTATTAAAAATGGAAATTAATTAAATTTAATATATAATAATAAAATTATTAAATTAAATTTAGGGAGAAAATCGTTTTAAACGTTTCCCTCCCCCTAACCCTCCCCCTAACGCTTCTCCTAATGCCTCCAAATGCATTCTCCTTTCTCTGGTACACTCTGCAAACGCCCCTTCTTTGCTACAAACGTCAGATTGTGCTCTCTCCTTTTCGTATCTTCTCTGCTACACTCTGGCAACGTCAGATTGTGCTCTCTGTCCTCTGTCCTCTCTGCTGCAGCTGCAAATGCGTTGTTAGTACCCTCTAATTTATTTTATGCGTTGTTAGTACCCTCTCATTTATTTTATTTAAATTCTCATAAACACATCCCTTTCTTTTGATTTTATATAGAACAAACTATATTTTTTGTTTCATGATATTGAGCTCAAAATATTAAAATTAGTGCGACAAGGATGAATTAAAAAGTCATTAACACATTTCTTTCTTTTCTTTTGATTTTACATAAAACATACTTTTAATGAGACAATTTTTTTGTAGGATAAACTTGTATTCACTAACACATAGAATAGACACAAATAAATATTTAGCACTAAAATGAGTTGGGTGAAAAGAGTGAGTCAGTGTGAGATGAGGATGAAATAAAAAAAAACATATGAAGAAAAAGACAAACACATGACAACATTATATACACAGTACTCCATTTTTCTCAGTTTTAACTCATACGGAGTACTATATATTATATTCACGAAATTCACGAGACGCACCTCGGGCACGAAGCCATGTCGTCAGTGTCATCGGAGCCGCCCACTATCCGCTCTCTTCCGGCCGTCGGCGCCAACTCCTTCTCCCCCTCCGCCTCCTCCGCCCCCCAGCGCCGATCATACAGCTGCTACAACTGCAACTACTCCTTCTACATCATCCCCACCGCCACCACATCCCCCTCCGCCCCCTCTTCCTTCCGCTGCCCTGGATGTCACCACCGCCACCTCATTCCCTACCGCCACCTCATTCCACATCATATCACTGCCGTTACCGCCTATCACCGCGACTTTTGCTCCGTCGCAAATTCCTAATTACACCGCCCCTGCTCCCAGCAGCTTTTATTATGAGTTTTTCGATGAGTCCGACCACGACGAAGACGAAGAAGACGAAGACGACGACTACGATTCGGATAATTCCCTTCCGTCCTTTACTGCTCCCGATTCGTACCCGTCTACGCCAGCTTCGAAATCAATTGCAGGTTCACTCCGGGTTAAAATCTTCTCCCCAAATTCAACTCAGCCGCTGCAGTTGTGCTCAATTTGCATTGAGAATTTCGATGTGGATTCGGGTAGTTCTGCGATAGTCAATGAACTGCCGTGCGAGCATTACTTTCACAGGGACTGTATTGTTCAGTGGCTCCAAAGGAGTAACTGTTGCCCTTTGTGCCGGTACAAATTGCCTGTCAATGAATACGACGCCGTTTTGGCTCGGGAAAGAGAGGGTACTGGGGGAAGGGTTAATACTTCAGGATCTGATGCAATCCGTGATGAGGATGGGGATACCTCGATGATCTAACCTCAAGTCTTTCTCAGGTAAAAATCAATCCCTCCTTTGAATTAGTTCTAGTCCGAACTCAAATTTAATACTAATAACTTGTCACAACAAATTAATTAAAACCAAAGGACGGGGTCCTCAAATTTAATTTAAACCTTATGGAGTCTTGAATTAACTTGATTGTATACTGTCGATACATATTTGTTGAAAATATATATATATATTTTTTAATTTCTGTGATTTCTTTGGGTGGTGGCCTCCGTCGGAGGCGGCGACAACGCTGTCATTAGGGTTAGGGTTTGAAAGTTGAGGGAAGTGTATCTAATATGTGATATTTTATTAAAAGGGCAAATTGAGTAATTTACATGAATATTAAATTAATAAATGGAGAGGGGGACTGGGGAGTATACTTAACAAAGATGGAGGGGTATATAGCCCGACCCATAGATTATTATTAGTGGTGTAGGCCCAAACAAATAAATCTTTGGGTGATCCAATACATAAAAAAACCCAATTTATCTAAAGGTGCCCTAAAAACCTAAAATTACCAAAACACCCTGATAAAAAAACTTATAAATACATCACTTTCGTTTCTTAAGATAAAAGTTAACTTTTCTCATATATATTTATATTGGGTCATTCATTTTTTCTACACATATTATATGAAAGCTGACAGAATTATGGTGTGGCTTTTTGCAGGTCCATCTGATCATTGAATTAAAACCAAAGGATGTAAAGTATGTATGTATCATTGAATTAGAACCAAAGGATGTAATGTATGTAGGTATATTCTCTTGTTTGCCTAATAGGCATAGTGTTTGTGCGTTGGCAAAGGCAAAGTTGCCAACTACTTTTCAAAAGAGTTTTTAATTATTCAATCGAAAACCTACTTCATTGCAACAATATTGCTTGGTTTTTTCCACTTTTTTTATTTATTTAATTTTGTGGTTGTCCAATGGGAATTCATGAATAATTAATTGCACATTTACCGAATCTTAAATAAAAAATTACAATAATATACTTTATTTTATTTAAATTATCATAAACATTAATATTATGTTAAACTATTCTTCAAATATTAATATTTTATTAAAAATTTCTAATTACTAAATCAATAAACAATACAGTAACAAATATCAAATACAATATATATATATATATATTAGTATAATTTTTAATATATATGATACATGTTCTTTATACAATGGTTAAAGGGTTGGTCTGCTATGGACTCGAGTGCATGTTGTGCACCCTAGTCCATGTTGCACTTTTTGGTAAATGGTGTTGCACTTTTCAATTATTAAACTGTACAATAAATATTTTTAGTAATAATTGAAAAGTGTAACACCATTTACCAAAAGTGTAAGTCAGTAAACTGAAAAGTGCACGTGGACTAAGGTGCACAGCATGCACTCGAGTGCATACTAGACTTTACCATGGTTAAAACCTCTAATTTTCGGTGCTATGTGTCGATCATTTAATCTATCATTGATATGTGTCATTTTAAAATTCAGCCTTTTAACTTTCTTAAACTTCATCAATAAAATACTTCATTTAAAATTAATAATTTTAAAATATTATAGTACCATGTATAATTTCTAAAAATAATAAGATAAAAGGGTTTATTTTTTTAACATTAGAATACTTATTATTAGGAGTACTAGTACTTTATATTTTGAAATCGATGTATTGGAATAAGTCACGTCATGCTCGAATTATAAATAACTCGAACGATTGTTAAACATAATGTTTTTGTTGTTGTTGAAATTGACAAAAGTATTGGATAGTGAAAAAAATTCAATTTATATGAGATAACGTTTTAATGAGAATCTCGACAAATCAAGCCCCCCACTAAGAATATCGACAAAATAAACTCCAGAGTTCTGGAATAGTGTAGATTTACGTAAAAGGCGACCCAATGATATATAATTGACAACTATTTACCCTAACACAATCATTCACACTTAAATTAGATTGATATAATTTGTATTCCGAATTGCTTTTTTAAAAAAATTAACTTATTAATGTACCTTACAATTTACAGTTTATTAAAGAGAAAATGATCTCCAGTGAATTTGTTCCACATACCATGGTTTATAATTTGAAAATACTCAGCAAAGTATACTACTACACATTTAAGCTTGGAGAGCTTTTAGAAGAGCTCTCCAAGTGGGAGCTCTCCAAGCTAAATTGCACTTGGAGAGCCCTTAATTGCACTTGGAGAGCCCTTAAGTTTGGACAGCTCCCACTTGAAGAGCTCTTTTCAAAGCTCTCCAAGCTTAAATGTGTAGCTGCAATTTTTAAAGATATACTATGAAATACTCCCTCAGTCCCGTGATTTTTTTCACATGTGAAGTGGCACACAAAATAAGAAAAATGAATTTAATGGGGGTAATTTTGTAAATCTTTTGTATAAAGTAAATGAAGTGAAAGTTATTGTGGAACGTCTCGAAAACGAAAGTGTAAAAGTAATTGCGGAACGGATGTAATATATATCATACACATATTCCTTAAACTACACCTCGATTTCTCCGTGCCATGTGTCCATCATTTAAACTTAAAATGATATGAGTCGACCCTTTCATTTATATAGATGAGGATGAAATAAAAAAATTGACATTGGTAATGTAATATGAATAAAAGGACAACAAATGACAACAATATATACATTACTCCATATTTTTTCAATTCAACTCATATATATTAAATTCACGAAATTCACTAGACGCACCTCGACGTCAGTATCATCGAAGTGTGAGTGTATCTAACATGTGATATTTTATTATTAGAAATGAAAAAATTAATTAAATTAAATATATAATAATAAAATTATTAAATTAAATTTAGGGAGAAAGTCGTTTTAAACGTGTCCCTTCTCCTTCTTTGCTACACTCTGCAAACGCCTCTTCTCCTTCTCGGCTACAAACGTCAGATGTGCTCTCTCCTACTGTCTAACGTCAGATTGTGCTCTCTATCATTCTCTACTATACTCTGCAAATGCTTCCGTCTCTTCTCTGCTACACTACACTCTTTGTGCTCTCTCTCCCCTTTCTGCTATAAATGCATTGTTAGTACCCTCTAATTTATTTTATTTAAATTCTCATAAATATTAAAAAATCACTCACACATTCCTTTCTTTTAATTTTATATAGAACAAACTATTTTGTTTTTGTATTTCATGAGACAATTTCAGACTTTTCAATAAGATAGACTGGTACAATTATTGAGGAGTCCCTATCATCCAAACTTGTTGGGTCAAAAGTCTGGGTCGAAGTGAGCCAAAAGAGAGTATGTAAGCGTTCTGTGAAACATTTGCAAAAAAGAACTCCTCCCATGGGCGCCATTCTCTCACCTTTTCGTCGATGCGCTGCCACGCCTCGCTGTTATGATTAACGTGCTTGGCTAGGAAGCCTCGTTGCCTCTTTTCAGGGAGATCGGGATGATGGAGACTTGAAGTACATCTCTATCTTGCGCGCACATAGTTCACTACTTATTTACCGAACGCGTATCCTGTCACACAAGCATATCTATCCAACTAGACCTAACCAAGCAGGAGCAAGTAAGACATCAGAAAGAGGTCGCCCGATCCCCGCCTTGGCATTCTCTGCCTACTCTTTTACTATATCATTTGCTTTCCTTAGTCAGCCTTCTGCTCTTCAAATACAGCTCCGTTGGGATTAAGTCAGTTAAGTTACTTCCCTGCCTTCTCCAATCAATACCTTGCTTCTCGTGTGATAAAATAAATTAAAAAGTCACTAACACATAAAATAGACACATATAAGTAATCAACACCAAATATTAAAATGAGTTGGGTGAAATGAGTCTTAAAATGAATCAACACCAAATATTAAAATGAGTTGGGTGAAATGAGTCTTAAAATGTGAGATGAGGATGAAATAAAATTTTTTGACATTGGTAATGTAATATGAACAAAAGGACAACAAATGACAACAATATATATACAGTACTCCAAATTTTCTCAATTCAACTCATATATATTAAATTCACGAAATTCACAGAGATGCACCTCGATGTCAGTATCATTGGAGGGGGAGTGTATCTAACATGTGATATTTTATTATTAGAAATGAAAATTAATTAAATTAAATATATAATAATAAAATTATTAAATTAAATTTAGGGAGAAAGTCGTTTTAAACGTGTCCCTTCTCCTAAGGCCTTCTCCTTCTCTCGGCTACAAACGTCAGTTGTGCTCTCTCCTACTCTGCTGCTAACGTTAGATTGTGCTCTCTATCATTCTCTACTATACTCTGCAAATGCTTCCGTCTCTCTGCTACACTACACTTTGTCAATTAGATTGTGCTCTCTCTCATTTCTGATGTTGATGTAAATGCGTTGTTAGTACCCTCTAATTTATTTTATTTAAATTCTCATAAACATTAAAAAAATCACTCACACATTCCTTTCTTTTAATTTTATATAGAACAAACTACTTTGTTTTTGTATTTCATGAGACAATTTCAGTCTTTTAAATAAGATAGATTGGTACAATTATTGAGGAGTCCCTATCATCCAAACTTGTTTAGTCAAAAGTCTGGATCGAAGTGAGCCAAAAGAGAGTATGTAAGCGTTCTGCGAAACTTTTGCAAAAAAGAACTCCTCCCATGGGCGCCATTCTCTCACCTTTTCGTCGATGCGCTGGCACGCCTCGCTTAGGATTATCGTGTTTGGCTAGAAAGCCTTGTTGCCTCTTTTCAGGGAGATCAGGATGATGGAGACTTGAAGTACATCTCTATCTTGCGCGCGCATAGTTCACTACTTATTTATCGAACGCGTATCTTGTCACACATGCATATCTATCCAACTAGACCTAACCAAGCAGGAGCAAGTAAGACATCAGAAAGAGGTCGCCCGATCCCTGCCATGGCATTCTCTGCCTACTCTTTCACTATGTCATTTGCTTTCCTTAGTCAGCCTTCTGCACTTCAAATACCGCTCCGTTGGGATTAAATCAGTTAAGTTACTTCCCTGCCTTCCCCAATCAGTACCTTGCTTCTAGTGTGATAAAATAAATTAAAAGGTCACTAACACATAAAATAGACACATATAAGTAATCAACACCAAATATTAAAATGAGTCGGGTGAAATGAGTCTTAAAATGAATCAACACCAAATATTAAAATGAGTTGGGTGAAATGAGTCGGTGTAAAATGAATTGGTGTGAGATGAAAATGAAATAAAAAATTTGACATTGGTAATGTAATATGAACAAAAGGACAACAAATGACAACAATATATACAGTACTCCATATTTTCTCAATTCAACTCATATATATTAAATTCACGAAATTCACGAGACGCACCTCGGGCACGAAGCCATGACGCCAGTGTCATCGGAGGGGGAGTGTATCTAACATGAGATATTTTATTATTAGAAAAGAAAATTAATTAAATTAAATATATAATAATAAAATTATTAAATTAAACTTAGGAAGAAAGCCGTTTTAAACGTGTGCCTTCTCCTAAGACCTTCTCTTTCTTTGCTACACTCTGCAAACGCCTCTTCTCCTTCTCGGCTACAAACGTCAGTTGTGCAACGTTAGATTGTGCTCTCTCTTCTTTCTGCTGTAAATAAGTTGTTAGTACGCTCTAATTTATTTTATTTAAATTCTCATAAACATTAAAAAATCACTCACATATTTCTTTCTTTTCAATAAGATAGACTGGTACAATTACGCATGTGTGGAGTATGTCTGTTTATGTTCACGAAATTAGTGATTAATTACATAAAAAAAAAAAAAATAGAAGAATTATAATTCAATTAAATATTTTATTTGAAAATTTATTATGACATGAAAATATTTTATTTGAAAATTTTAGCTCTATCAATACAAATAAATAAATAAAATTTGCCTTTTCTAGATCAGAGTCTTCTACAATAAACAGCTAGCCAATAAAATAATTTACCACAATTTTTTCTCATTTATTTATTTAATAGAGATAAATTAAATTTTAAAAAAAAATATTGATGGATGAATTAAAATACACTCTGGAGCAACTCCTTCTCTGCTACACTCTGGAACGTTATAAGGTTCTCTTCTCCTTCTCTGCTGCACAAACAGGCTCTTCTCCTTCTCTGCTATCTGGTCAGTCAAATGGGGCTCTTCTCTGCTCGACTCTTTACACTCTGGTCAGTCAGATGGGGCTCTTCGACACTTTCTCGAACGTGGACTCTTCTCCTTCTTTGCAAATATTAAAATGAGTGAGATGAGGGTAAATTAAAAAGTCACTGATACGTTCCTTTCTTTTGATTTTTGTATAGAACGAATTAGTGAGATGAGGATAAATTAAGAAGTCACTGACGCATTTCTTTCTTTTGGTTTTTATATAAAATAAACTACTTTGTTTCATGAGACAATTTGAATAGGCACAAATATTCAGCACACAATATTAGACGGGTGAGAGATGTGGGAGAGGATGAATTAAAAAATGTTTTCCAACTATACATTTTTTTGTTTTATATAAAACAAACTTTCTTGATATGTGTATTATGAACAAAGAGATAACAAATTATAATAATATATATTTCTTAAACCACTCGTCGACACCTCTATTTCTAGGTGCCATGTGTCAATCATTTAATCTATGAATGATATGAGTCGAACCTTTTAATTATATTTATCATCTTACAATCAAGTCATTTAATTATATTATGAACAAAGAGATAACAAATTATAATAATATATATTTCTTAAACCACTCGTCGACACCTCTATTTCTAGGTGCCATGTGTCAATCATTTAATCTATGAATGATATGAGTCGAACCTTTTAATTATATTTATCATCTTACAATCAAGTCATATATTTCTTGACATGTGTATTACAAACAGAGAGACAGCAAATTACAATAATACATATTTTCTCAATTCAACTCATCTACATATGCTCACGAAATTTACGAGGCGTGGTCCTGGGGCACAAAGCCATGACGTCAGTGTCGTCGGAGCATCCCACTCTCCGCCCTCTCAGCGCCGACTCCTTCTCTCCCTCCGCCTCCTCAGCCCCGATCATACAGCTGCTACAACTGTAACATTTCTTTTCACATTATCCCCACAGCCACCTTCCCCCTCCTCCTTACGCTGCCCTGGATAACACCACGGCCACCTCATTCCCTACCACATCATATCCCTGCCGCTACCGCCTATCACCGCGATTTTTGCTCCGTCGCGAATTTCTAAATAAATTAAATTAGTGAGATGAGGATAAATTAAAAAGTCACTAAAGCATTTGTTTCTTTCGGTTTAATTTATATAAAACAAACTATTGTGTTTCATGAGACAATTTCAATAGAATAGACTAATATAAATATTCAGCTCACATTATTAAACGGTGTGAGACGAGGATGAGGATAAATTAAAAAGTATTTTTCAACTATTCATTTTTTTGTTTTATATAAAACAAACTTTCTTGATAAGTACTGTATTATGAATAAAGAGACAACAAATTACAATAATATATATTTTTTAAATCACGTGTCACACCTTTATTTTTAGGTGCCATGTGTCAATCATTTAATCTATCAATGATATGAGTCGACCCTTTCAATTATATTTGTCATCTTACAATCAGCCATTTAACTTCCTTGGACTCCCAAAAAATGACTTTATTTAATTACGTATGTGGAGTATGTGTGATTATGTTCACGAAATTACGAACTATGGTGATTAATTACATAAAAAAATAAATAGGAGAATTATAATTCAATTAAATATTTTATTTGAAAATTTATTATGACATGAAAATATTTTATTTGAAAATTTTATCTCTATCAATATAAATAAATAAATAAACTTGATCGAGGCTTCTACACTAGACAGATTTTTTTTAAAAATTGATGGATAAATTTTGTTTATATATCTTTAATATTGATAGGAATGAAAATAAATTAAATTAAATATATAATAATAAAATTATTAAATTAAATTTAGAGAGAAAGTCATTTTCACTCTGGAAATATCCTCTGCTACATTTCTGCAACATTTCAGCAACCGTCTTCTCATTCTGTGTACATTCTCTGCAACCGTCAGAGCAACATTCAATCGACATTCTCTTCGGACATTCATTCTCTGCAACTGTCATCTCCGCTACACTATGCACAAGTCATATTTGACTCTTCTCCTTCTCTGCTACACTGCACAAGTCAGATTTGACTCTTCTCCTTCTCTGCTACACTCTACAAACATGACAATTTCAGTACTGCTACACTCTACAAACATATTACTTTAATGAGACAATTTCATTTCAGTAGGATAGACTTGTACAAGTATTCAAAATTTCAGTTTATGTTGGTTTTTACCTAGAACAAATTACTGTGTTTCATGAGACAATTTCAGTAGAATAGACTTGTATAAATATTCAGTTCACAATATTAAAATCAATCAATGGAAGATGAGGATGAATTAGCTAGTGTTTTCCAATTCTGAAAGACATGTGTATTATTAACAGGGTGACAGCAAATTACAATAATACATATTTTCTCAATTCAACTCATCTACATATGCTCACGAAATTTACGAGGTGTGGCCCCGGGGCACAAAGCCATGACGTCAGTGTCGTCGGAGCCTCCCACTCTCCGCCCTCTCGGCGCCACAATATTAAACATTCAGCTCACAATATTAAACATTAACAGTGTGAGATGAGGATGAATTAAAAAGTGTTTTCCAATTATACATTTTTTTTTTGTTTTATATAAAACAAACTTTCTTGATATGTGTATTATGAACAAAGAGACAACAAATTACAATAATAGTATATTTCTTAAACCACGCGTCGACACCTCTATTTCTAGGTGTCATGTGTCAATCATTTAATCTATCAATGATATGAGTTGACCCATTCAATTATATTTGTCATCTTACAATCCAGCCATTTAACTTTCTTGGACTTCCCAAAAAAATAACTTTATTTAATTATGTATGTGGAGTATGTGTGATTATGTTCACAATATTAAAATCAATCAATGGAAGATGAGGATGAATTAGCTAGTGTTTTCCAACTGTGAAAGACATGTGTATTACAAGCAGGGTGACAACAAATTATAATAATACATCTTTTCTCAATTCAACTCATCTACATATGCTCACGAAATATACGAGGCGAGGCCCCGGGGCACAAAGCCATGACGTCAGTGTCGTCGGAGCCGCCCACTCTCCGCCCTCTCGGCGTCGACTCCTTCTCCCCCTCCGCCTCCTCCGCTCCGATCATACAGCTGCTACAACTGTAACATTTCTTTTCACATTTTCCCCACCGCCACCATATCCCCCTCCGCTCCCTCCTCCTTCCGCTGCCCTGTATGCCACCACCGCCACCTCATTCCCTACCACATCATATCCCTAAGAACCTAAAATTACCAAAACACTCTAGTAAAAAAACTTATAAATACATTACTTCCTTAAGGTAAAAGTTAACTTTTCTCATATATATTTATACTGAGTTATTCATTTTTTCTCGACATATTATATGAAAACTAACTTGAAGAGTCCTCCACTCTCTGGTGTAGTTTTTGCAGGTCCATTGGAGCACTAGGAAAAAATAAAGTCTCATTTCAATGTTTCTTATCATGTCATGTGTCTTAAATTCCAGTCATGTAATTAACGTCCTTAAATTTCAGTTGTTTAACTTCCGAATAAAATAATTATTAATTTTAAAATAATATAGTACCATGTCTACTTTATAAAAATAATAACGTACTTTTTTTTTTTTTTTTTGTACGTGAGGATACTTATTATTAAGAGTACTTTATTTTGAAATGTATAAAATTGATTGGTTGAGAACAAAATCGGGTGTATTGGATTAAGTCACGTCGTCATGCTCTAATTATAACTAACTCGAACGGTTGTTAAACGAAATGTTTTTTTTGTTGTTGTTGAAACCGACAAAAGTATTAAATAGTGAAAAAAATCTATTTGCACGAGATATCATTTTTCACGAGAATCTCGACAAACCAAGCGCTCCTTAAGGATATCGATAAAATAAACCCCCAAACCTTGGATCTACATAAAAGGCGCCGCAACGACATGTAATTGACAATTGTTTACCGTAACCCAATCATTGACACTTAAATTAGATTGATATAAATTATACTCCATATATATGGAAGATTTGGAGAGCTCGGAACGATCTTATATTTAATGGCAAAGAGTGGACTACGGATGAAATCACGGAGAGTATCAAATTTAGCACCTGGAAATGGCTCAAAGCACAAAAAATAACACGATTGGGATATAGTTCCGTGAATGTGTACTAAATAAATAACAATCCACCCGTACTGTAGATTTTTTGATACATCACTATTGTAACAGATTTTAAGTACTCTTTACTCTGATATGGTATATATGCAGCACCTTTACTTTCCAAAAAAAAAGTATAAAAGTAATTAAATTACAGGACGGAGAGTATATATAATACACATAACTACACATCGATTTCTCTGTGACATGTGTCCATCATATAAACTATCAATGTTATGAGTCGACCTTTTTATATATATATGTGTCATCTTACAATCCAGCCATTTATCTTCCCAGTAATAACTTTATTTAATAGCCATTTATCTTCCCAAAGTAATAACTTTGTTTAATTATGTATGTATGTGTGAGTATGTTCACGAACGAACTATGGTGATTAAATAAAAAATAAATAGGAGAATTAAAATTCAATTATATATTTTATTTGAAAATTTATTAGGACATGAAAATATTTTATTTGAAAATTTTATCTCTATCAATGTAAATAAATAAAATTTTCCTTTTCTTTCTTGATCGAGGCTTTACAATAAACAGCTAGTCAATAAAATAATTTATCACAATTTTTTCTCATTTGCTATTTATTTGATAGAGATAAATTAATTTTTTAAAAAATATTAGTGGATAGATTTTATTTATATATCTTTAATATTATTAGAAATTGAAATTAATTAAATTTAATATATAATAATAAAATTATTAAATTAAATTTAGGGAGAAAATCTTTTTAAACGTTTCCCTTCCCCTAATGCCTTCTCCTTTCTCTGGTACACTCTGCAAACGCCTCTCGTCCTCAAATTGTGCTCTCTCCTTCTCGTATCCTTCTCTGCCTCTTCGTTAGTACCCTCTAATTTATTTTATTTAAGATATTAAAAAAATCACTGACTATTAAGCTCAAAATATTAAAATTAGTGAAACGAGGATAAATTAAAAAGTCATTAACACATTTCTTTCTTTTTATTTTACATAAAACATACTTTTAATGAGACAATTTTTTTGTAGGATAAACTTGTACTAACTAACACATAGAATAGACACATATAAATATTTAGCACCAAATATTAAAATGAGTTGAGTGAAAAGAGTGAGTCGGTGTAAAATGAGTTGGTGTGAGATGAGGATGAAATAAAAAAAAAATATGAAGAAAAAGACAAACACATGACAACACCTCGGGCACGAAGCCATGTCGTCAGTGTCATCGGAGCCGCCCACTCTCCGCTATCTTCCGGCCGTCGGCGCCAACTCCTTCTCCCCCTCCGCCTCCTCCGCCCCCCAGCGCCGATCATACAGCTGCTACAACTGCAACTACTCCTTCTACATCATCCCCACCGCCACCACATCCCCCTCCGCCCCCTCTTCCTTCCGCTGCCCTGGATGTCACCACCGCCACCTCATTCCCTACCGCCACCTCATTCCACATCATATCACTGCCGTTACCGCCTATCACCGCGACTTTTGCTCCGTCGCAAATTCCTAATTACACCGCCCCTGCTCCCAGCAGCTTTTATTATGAGTTTTTCGATGAGTCCGACCACGACGAAGACGAAGAAGACGAAGACGACGACTACGATTCGGATAATTCCCTTCCGTCCTTTACTGCTCCCGATTCGTACCCGTCTACGCCAGCTTCGAAATCAATTGCAGGTTCACTCCGGGTTAAAATCTTCTCCCCAAATTCAACTCAGCCGCTGCAGTTGTGCTCAATTTGCATTGAGAATTTCGATGTGGATTCGGGTAGTTCTGCGATAGTCAATGAACTGCCGTGCGAGCATTACTTTCACAGGGACTGTATTGTTCAGTGGCTCCAAAGGAGTAACTGTTGCCCTTTGTGCCGGTACAAATTGCCTGTCAATGAATACGACGCCGTTTTGGCTCGGGAAAGAGAGGGTACTGGGGGAAGGGTTAATACTTCAGGATCTGATGCAATCCGTGATGAGGATGGGGATACCTCGATGATCTAACCTCAAGTCTTTCTCAGGTAAAAATCAATCCCTCCTTTGAATTAGTTCTAGTCCGAACTCAAATTTAATACTAATAACTTGTCACAACAAATTAATTAAAACCAAAGGACGGGGTCCTCAAATTTAATTTAAACCTTATGGAGTCTTGAATTAACTTGATTGTATACTGTCGATACATATTTGTTGAAAATATATATATATATTTTTTAATTTCTGTGATTTCTTTGGGTGGTGGCCTCCGTCGGAGGCGGCGACAACGCTGTCATTAGGGTTAGGGTTTGAAAGTTGAGGGAAGTGTATCTAATATGTGATATTTTATTAAAAGGGCAAATTGAGTAATTTACATGAATATTAAATTAATAAATGGAGAGGGGGACTGGGGAGTATACTTAACAAAGATGGAGGGGTATATAGCCCGACCCATAGATTATTATTAGTGGTGTAGGCCCAAACAAATAAATCTTTGGGTGATCCAATACATAAAAAAACCCAATTTATCTAAAGGTGCCCTAAAAACCTAAAATTACCAAAACACCCTGATAAAAAAACTTATAAATACATCACTTTCGTTTCTTAAGATAAAAGTTAACTTTTCTCATATATATTTATATTGGGTCATTCATTTTTTCTACACATATTATATGAAAGCTGACAGAATTATGGTGTGGCTTTTTGCAGGTCCATCTGATCATTGAATTAAAACCAAAGGATGTAAAGTATGTATGTATCATTGAATTAGAACCAAAGGATGTAATGTATGTAGGTATATTCTCTTGTTTGCCTAATAGGCATAGTGTTTGTGCGTTGGCAAAGGCAAAGTTGCCAACTACTTTTCAAAAGAGTTTTTAATTATTCAATCGAAAACCTACTTCATTGCAACAATATTGCTTGGTTTTTTCCACTTTTTTTATTTATTTAATTTTGTGGTTGTCCAATGGGAATTCATGAATAATTAATTGCACATTTACCGAATCTTAAATAAAAAATTACAATAATATACTTTATTTTATTTAAATTATCATAAACATTAATATTATGTTAAACTATTCTTCAAATATTAATATTTTATTAAAAATTTCTAATTACTAAATCAATAAACAATACAGTAACAAATATCAAATACAATATATATATATATATATTAGTATAATTTTTAATATATATGATACATGTTCTTTATACAATGGTTAAAGGGTTGGTCTGCTATGGACTCGAGTGCATGTTGTGCACCCTAGTCCATGTTGCACTTTTTGGTAAATGGTGTTGCACTTTTCAATTATTAAACTGTACAATAAATATTTTTAGTAATAATTGAAAAGTGTAACACCATTTACCAAAAGTGTAAGTCAGTAAACTGAAAAGTGCACGTGGACTAAGGTGCACAGCATGCACTCGAGTGCATACTAGACTTTACCATGGTTAAAACCTCTAATTTTCGGTGCTATGTGTCGATCATTTAATCTATCATTGATATGTGTCATTTTAAAATTCAGCCTTTTAACTTTCTTAAACTTCATCAATAAAATACTTCATTTAAAATTAATAATTTTAAAATATTATAGTACCATGTATAATTTCTAAAAATAATAAGATAAAAGGGTTTATTTTTTTAACATTAGAATACTTATTATTAGGAGTACTAGTACTTTATATTTTGAAATCGATGTATTGGAATAAGTCACGTCATGCTCGAATTATAAATAACTCGAACGATTGTTAAACATAATGTTTTTGTTGTTGTTGAAATTGACAAAAGTATTGGATAGTGAAAAAAATTCAATTTATATGAGATAACGTTTTAATGAGAATCTCGACAAATCAAGCCCCCCACTAAGAATATCGACAAAATAAACTCCAGAGTTCTGGAATAGTGTAGATTTACGTAAAAGGCGACCCAATGATATATAATTGACAACTATTTACCCTAACACAATCATTCACACTTAAATTAGATTGATATAATTTGTATTCCGAATTGCTTTTTTAAAAAAATTAACTTATTAATGTACCTTACAATTTACAGTTTATTAAAGAGAAAATGATCTCCAGTGAATTTGTTCCACATACCATGGTTTATAATTTGAAAATACTCAGCAAAGTATACTACTACACATTTAAGCTTGGAGAGCTTTTAGAAGAGCTCTCCAAGTGGGAGCTCTCCAAGCTAAATTGCACTTGGAGAGCCCTTAATTGCACTTGGAGAGCCCTTAAGTTTGGACAGCTCCCACTTGAAGAGCTCTTTTCAAAGCTCTCCAAGCTTAAATGTGTAGCTGCAATTTTTAAAGATATACTATGAAATACTCCCTCAGTCCCGTGATTTTTTTCACATGTGAAGTGGCACACAAAATAAGAAAAATGAATTTAATGGGGGTAATTTTGTAAATCTTTTGTATAAAGTAAATGAAGTGAAAGTTATTGTGGAACGTCTCGAAAACGAAAGTGTAAAAGTAATTGCGGAACGGATGTAATATATATCATACACATATTCCTTAAACTACACCTCGATTTCTCCGTGCCATGTGTCCATCATTTAAACTTAAAATGATATGAGTCGACCCTTTCATTTATATAGATGAGGATGAAATAAAAAAATTGACATTGGTAATGTAATATGAATAAAAGGACAACAAATGACAACAATATATACATTACTCCATATTTTTTCAATTCAACTCATATATATTAAATTCACGAAATTCACTAGACGCACCTCGACGTCAGTATCATCGAAGTGTGAGTGTATCTAACATGTGATATTTTATTATTAGAAATGAAAAAATTAATTAAATTAAATATATAATAATAAAATTATTAAATTAAATTTAGGGAGAAAGTCGTTTTAAACGTGTCCCTTCTCCTTCTTTGCTACACTCTGCAAACGCCTCTTCTCCTTCTCGGCTACAAACGTCAGATGTGCTCTCTCCTACTGTCTAACGTCAGATTGTGCTCTCTATCATTCTCTACTATACTCTGCAAATGCTTCCGTCTCTTCTCTGCTACACTACACTCTTTGTGCTCTCTCTCCCCTTTCTGCTATAAATGCATTGTTAGTACCCTCTAATTTATTTTATTTAAATTCTCATAAATATTAAAAAATCACTCACACATTCCTTTCTTTTAATTTTATATAGAACAAACTATTTTGTTTTTGTATTTCATGAGACAATTTCAGACTTTTCAATAAGATAGACTGGTACAATTATTGAGGAGTCCCTATCATCCAAACTTGTTGGGTCAAAAGTCTGGGTCGAAGTGAGCCAAAAGAGAGTATGTAAGCGTTCTGTGAAACATTTGCAAAAAAGAACTCCTCCCATGGGCGCCATTCTCTCACCTTTTCGTCGATGCGCTGCCACGCCTCGCTGTTATGATTAACGTGCTTGGCTAGGAAGCCTCGTTGCCTCTTTTCAGGGAGATCGGGATGATGGAGACTTGAAGTACATCTCTATCTTGCGCGCACATAGTTCACTACTTATTTACCGAACGCGTATCCTGTCACACAAGCATATCTATCCAACTAGACCTAACCAAGCAGGAGCAAGTAAGACATCAGAAAGAGGTCGCCCGATCCCCGCCTTGGCATTCTCTGCCTACTCTTTTACTATATCATTTGCTTTCCTTAGTCAGCCTTCTGCTCTTCAAATACAGCTCCGTTGGGATTAAGTCAGTTAAGTTACTTCCCTGCCTTCTCCAATCAATACCTTGCTTCTCGTGTGATAAAATAAATTAAAAAGTCACTAACACATAAAATAGACACATATAAGTAATCAACACCAAATATTAAAATGAGTTGGGTGAAATGAGTCTTAAAATGAATCAACACCAAATATTAAAATGAGTTGGGTGAAATGAGTCTTAAAATGTGAGATGAGGATGAAATAAAATTTTTTGACATTGGTAATGTAATATGAACAAAAGGACAACAAATGACAACAATATATATACAGTACTCCAAATTTTCTCAATTCAACTCATATATATTAAATTCACGAAATTCACAGAGATGCACCTCGATGTCAGTATCATTGGAGGGGGAGTGTATCTAACATGTGATATTTTATTATTAGAAATGAAAATTAATTAAATTAAATATATAATAATAAAATTATTAAATTAAATTTAGGGAGAAAGTCGTTTTAAACGTGTCCCTTCTCCTAAGGCCTTCTCCTTCTCTCGGCTACAAACGTCAGTTGTGCTCTCTCCTACTCTGCTGCTAACGTTAGATTGTGCTCTCTATCATTCTCTACTATACTCTGCAAATGCTTCCGTCTCTCTGCTACACTACACTTTGTCAATTAGATTGTGCTCTCTCTCATTTCTGATGTTGATGTAAATGCGTTGTTAGTACCCTCTAATTTATTTTATTTAAATTCTCATAAACATTAAAAAAATCACTCACACATTCCTTTCTTTTAATTTTATATAGAACAAACTACTTTGTTTTTGTATTTCATGAGACAATTTCAGTCTTTTAAATAAGATAGATTGGTACAATTATTGAGGAGTCCCTATCATCCAAACTTGTTTAGTCAAAAGTCTGGATCGAAGTGAGCCAAAAGAGAGTATGTAAGCGTTCTGCGAAACTTTTGCAAAAAAGAACTCCTCCCATGGGCGCCATTCTCTCACCTTTTCGTCGATGCGCTGGCACGCCTCGCTTAGGATTATCGTGTTTGGCTAGAAAGCCTTGTTGCCTCTTTTCAGGGAGATCAGGATGATGGAGACTTGAAGTACATCTCTATCTTGCGCGCGCATAGTTCACTACTTATTTATCGAACGCGTATCTTGTCACACATGCATATCTATCCAACTAGACCTAACCAAGCAGGAGCAAGTAAGACATCAGAAAGAGGTCGCCCGATCCCTGCCATGGCATTCTCTGCCTACTCTTTCACTATGTCATTTGCTTTCCTTAGTCAGCCTTCTGCACTTCAAATACCGCTCCGTTGGGATTAAATCAGTTAAGTTACTTCCCTGCCTTCCCCAATCAGTACCTTGCTTCTAGTGTGATAAAATAAATTAAAAGGTCACTAACACATAAAATAGACACATATAAGTAATCAACACCAAATATTAAAATGAGTCGGGTGAAATGAGTCTTAAAATGAATCAACACCAAATATTAAAATGAGTTGGGTGAAATGAGTCGGTGTAAAATGAATTGGTGTGAGATGAAAATGAAATAAAAAATTTGACATTGGTAATGTAATATGAACAAAAGGACAACAAATGACAACAATATATACAGTACTCCATATTTTCTCAATTCAACTCATATATATTAAATTCACGAAATTCACGAGACGCACCTCGGGCACGAAGCCATGACGCCAGTGTCATCGGAGGGGGAGTGTATCTAACATGAGATATTTTATTATTAGAAAAGAAAATTAATTAAATTAAATATATAATAATAAAATTATTAAATTAAACTTAGGAAGAAAGCCGTTTTAAACGTGTGCCTTCTCCTAAGACCTTCTCTTTCTTTGCTACACTCTGCAAACGCCTCTTCTCCTTCTCGGCTACAAACGTCAGTTGTGCAACGTTAGATTGTGCTCTCTCTTCTTTCTGCTGTAAATAAGTTGTTAGTACGCTCTAATTTATTTTATTTAAATTCTCATAAACATTAAAAAATCACTCACATATTTCTTTCTTTTCAATAAGATAGACTGGTACAATTACGCATGTGTGGAGTATGTCTGTTTATGTTCACGAAATTAGTGATTAATTACATAAAAAAAAAAAAAATAGAAGAATTATAATTCAATTAAATATTTTATTTGAAAATTTATTATGACATGAAAATATTTTATTTGAAAATTTTAGCTCTATCAATACAAATAAATAAATAAAATTTGCCTTTTCTAGATCAGAGTCTTCTACAATAAACAGCTAGCCAATAAAATAATTTACCACAATTTTTTCTCATTTATTTATTTAATAGAGATAAATTAAATTTTAAAAAAAAATATTGATGGATGAATTAAAATACACTCTGGAGCAACTCCTTCTCTGCTACACTCTGGAACGTTATAAGGTTCTCTTCTCCTTCTCTGCTGCACAAACAGGCTCTTCTCCTTCTCTGCTATCTGGTCAGTCAAATGGGGCTCTTCTCTGCTCGACTCTTTACACTCTGGTCAGTCAGATGGGGCTCTTCGACACTTTCTCGAACGTGGACTCTTCTCCTTCTTTGCAAATATTAAAATGAGTGAGATGAGGGTAAATTAAAAAGTCACTGATACGTTCCTTTCTTTTGATTTTTGTATAGAACGAATTAGTGAGATGAGGATAAATTAAGAAGTCACTGACGCATTTCTTTCTTTTGGTTTTTATATAAAATAAACTACTTTGTTTCATGAGACAATTTGAATAGGCACAAATATTCAGCACACAATATTAGACGGGTGAGAGATGTGGGAGAGGATGAATTAAAAAATGTTTTCCAACTATACATTTTTTTGTTTTATATAAAACAAACTTTCTTGATATGTGTATTATGAACAAAGAGATAACAAATTATAATAATATATATTTCTTAAACCACTCGTCGACACCTCTATTTCTAGGTGCCATGTGTCAATCATTTAATCTATGAATGATATGAGTCGAACCTTTTAATTATATTTATCATCTTACAATCAAGTCATTTAATTATATTATGAACAAAGAGATAACAAATTATAATAATATATATTTCTTAAACCACTCGTCGACACCTCTATTTCTAGGTGCCATGTGTCAATCATTTAATCTATGAATGATATGAGTCGAACCTTTTAATTATATTTATCATCTTACAATCAAGTCATATATTTCTTGACATGTGTATTACAAACAGAGAGACAGCAAATTACAATAATACATATTTTCTCAATTCAACTCATCTACATATGCTCACGAAATTTACGAGGCGTGGTCCTGGGGCACAAAGCCATGACGTCAGTGTCGTCGGAGCATCCCACTCTCCGCCCTCTCAGCGCCACAATATTAAACATTCAGCTCACAATATTAAACATTAACAGTGTGAGATGAGGATGAATTAAAAAGTGTTTTCCAATTATACATTTTTTTTTTGTTTTATATAAAACAAACTTTCTTGATATGTGTATTATGAACAAAGAGACAACAAATTACAATAATAGTATATTTCTTAAACCACGCGTCGACACCTCTATTTCTAGGTGTCATATGTCAATCATTTAATCTATCAATGATATGAGTTGACCCATTCAATTATATTTGTCATCTTACAATCCAGCCATTTAACTTTCTTGGACTTCCCAAAAAAATAACTTTATTTAATTATGTATGTGGAGTATGTGTGATTATGTTCACAATATTAAAATCAATCAATGGAAGATGAGGATGAATTAGCTAGTGTTTTCCAACTGTGAAAGACATGTGTATTACAAGCAGGGTGACAACAAATTATAATAATACATCTTTTCTCAATTCAACTCATCTACATATGCTCACGAAATATACGAGGCGAGGCCCCGGGGCACAAAGCCATGACGTCAGTGTCGTCGGAGCCGCCCACTCTCCGCCCTCTCGGCGTCGACTCCTTCTCCCCCTCCGCCTCCTCCGCTCCGATCATACAGCTGCTACAACTGTAACATTTCTTTTCACATTTTCCCCACCGCCACCATATCCCCCTCCGCTCCCTCCTCCTTCCGCTGCCCTGTATGCCACCACCGCCACCTCATTCCCTACCACATCATATCCCTAAGAACCTAAAATTACCAAAACACTCTAGTAAAAAAACTTATAAATACATTACTTCCTTAAGGTAAAAGTTAACTTTTCTCATATATATTTATACTGAGTTATTCATTTTTTCTCGACATATTATATGAAAACTAACTTGAAGAGTCCTCCACTCTCTGGTGTAGTTTTTGCAGGTCCATTGGAGCACTAGGAAAAAATAAAGTCTCATTTCAATGTTTCTTATCATGTCATGTGTCTTAAATTCCAGTCATGTAATTAACGTCCTTAAATTTCAGTTGTTTAACTTCCGAATAAAATAATTATTAATTTTAAAATAATATAGTACCATGTCTACTTTATAAAAATAATAACGTACTTTTTTTTTTTTTTTTTGTACGTGAGGATACTTATTATTAAGAGTACTTTATTTTGAAATGTATAAAATTGATTGGTTGAGAACAAAATCGGGTGTATTGGATTAAGTCACGTCGTCATGCTCTAATTATAACTAACTCGAACGGTTGTTAAACGAAATGTTTTTTTTGTTGTTGTTGAAACCGACAAAAGTATTAAATAGTGAAAAAAATCTATTTGCACGAGATATCATTTTTCACGAGAATCTCGACAAACCAAGCGCTCCTTAAGGATATCGATAAAATAAACCCCCAAACCTTGGATCTACATAAAAGGCGCCGCAACGACATGTAATTGACAATTGTTTACCGTAACCCAATCATTGACACTTAAATTAGATTGATATAAATTATACTCCATATATATGGAAGATTTGGAGAGCTCGGAACGATCTTATATTTAATGGCAAAGAGTGGACTACGGATGAAATCACGGAGAGTATCAAATTTAGCACCTGGAAATGGCTCAAAGCACAAAAAATAACACGATTGGGATATAGTTCCGTGAATGTGTACTAAATAAATAACAATCCACCCGTACTGTAGATTTTTTGATACATCACTATTGTAACAGATTTTAAGTACTCTTTACTCTGATATGGTATATATGCAGCACCTTTACTTTCCAAAAAAAAAGTATAAAAGTAATTAAATTACAGGACGGAGAGTATATATAATACACATAACTACACATCGATTTCTCTGTGACATGTGTCCATCATATAAACTATCAATGTTATGAGTCGACCTTTTTATATATATATGTGTCATCTTACAATCCAGCCATTTATCTTCCCAGTAATAACTTTATTTAATAGCCATTTATCTTCCCAAAGTAATAACTTTGTTTAATTATGTATGTATGTGTGAGTATGTTCACGAACGAACTATGGTGATTAAATAAAAAATAAATAGGAGAATTAAAATTCAATTATATATTTTATTTGAAAATTTATTAGGACATGAAAATATTTTATTTGAAAATTTTATCTCTATCAATGTAAATAAATAAAATTTTCCTTTTCTTTCTTGATCGAGGCTTTACAATAAACAGCTAGTCAATAAAATAATTTATCACAATTTTTTCTCATTTGCTATTTATTTGATAGAGATAAATTAATTTTTTAAAAAATATTAGTGGATAGATTTTATTTATATATCTTTAATATTATTAGAAATTGAAATTAATTAAATTTAATATATAATAATAAAATTATTAAATTAAATTTAGGGAGAAAATCTTTTTAAACGTTTCCCTTCCCCTAATGCCTTCTCCTTTCTCTGGTACACTCTGCAAACGCCTCTCGTCCTCAAATTGTGCTCTCTCCTTCTCGTATCCTTCTCTGCCTCTTCGTTAGTACCCTCTAATTTATTTTATTTAAGATATTAAAAAAATCACTGACTATTAAGCTCAAAATATTAAAATTAGTGAAACGAGGATAAATTAAAAAGTCATTAACACATTTCTTTCTTTTTATTTTACATAAAACATACTTTTAATGAGACAATTTTTTTGTAGGATAAACTTGTACTAACTAACACATAGAATAGACACATATAAATATTTAGCACCAAATATTAAAATGAGTTGAGTGAAAAGAGTGAGTCGGTGTAAAATGAGTTGGTGTGAGATGAGGATGAAATAAAAAAAAAATATGAAGAAAAAGACAAACACATGACAACACCTCGGGCACGAAGCCATGTCGTCAGTGTCATCGGAGCCGCCCACTCTCCGCTATCTTCCGGCCGTCGGCGCCAACTCCTTCTCCCCCTCCGCCTCCTCCGCCCCCCAGCGCCGATCATACAGCTGCTACAACTGCAACTACTCCTTCTACATCATCCCCACCGCCACCACATCCCCCTCCGCCCCCTCTTCCTTCCGCTGCCCTGGATGTCACCACCGCCACCTCATTCCCTACCGCCACCTCATTCCACATCATATCACTGCCGTTACCGCCTATCACCGCGACTTTTGCTCCGTCGCAAATTCCTAATTACACCGCCCCTGCTCCCAGCAGCTTTTATTATGAGTTTTTCGATGAGTCCGACCACGACGAAGACGAAGAAGACGAAGACGACGACTACGATTCGGATAATTCCCTTCCGTCCTTTACTGCTCCCGATTCGTACCCGTCTACGCCAGCTTCGAAATCAATTGCAGGTTCACTCCGGGTTAAAATCTTCTCCCCAAATTCAACTCAGCCGCTGCAGTTGTGCTCAATTTGCATTGAGAATTTCGATGTGGATTCGGGTAGTTCTGCGATAGTCAATGAACTGCCGTGCGAGCATTACTTTCACAGGGACTGTATTGTTCAGTGGCTCCAAAGGAGTAACTGTTGCCCTTTGTGCCGGTACAAATTGCCTGTCAATGAATACGACGCCGTTTTGGCTCGGGAAAGAGAGGGTACTGGGGGAAGGGTTAATACTTCAGGATCTGATGCAATCCGTGATGAGGATGGGGATACCTCGATGATCTAACCTCAAGTCTTTCTCAGGTAAAAATCAATCCCTCCTTTGAATTAGTTCTAGTCCGAACTCAAATTTAATACTAATAACTTGTCACAACAAATTAATTAAAACCAAAGGACGGGGTCCTCAAATTTAATTTAAACCTTATGGAGTCTTGAATTAACTTGATTGTATACTGTCGATACATATTTGTTGAAAATATATATATATATTTTTTAATTTCTGTGATTTCTTTGGGTGGTGGCCTCCGTCGGAGGCGGCGACAACGCTGTCATTAGGGTTAGGGTTTGAAAGTTGAGGGAAGTGTATCTAATATGTGATATTTTATTAAAAGGGCAAATTGAGTAATTTACATGAATATTAAATTAATAAATGGAGAGGGGGACTGGGGAGTATACTTAACAAAGATGGAGGGGTATATAGCCCGACCCATAGATTATTATTAGTGGTGTAGGCCCAAACAAATAAATCTTTGGGTGATCCAATACATAAAAAAACCCAATTTATCTAAAGGTGCCCTAAAAACCTAAAATTACCAAAACACCCTGATAAAAAAACTTATAAATACATCACTTTCGTTTCTTAAGATAAAAGTTAACTTTTCTCATATATATTTATATTGGGTCATTCATTTTTTCTACACATATTATATGAAAGCTGACAGAATTATGGTGTGGCTTTTTGCAGGTCCATCTGATCATTGAATTAAAACCAAAGGATGTAAAGTATGTATGTATCATTGAATTAGAACCAAAGGATGTAATGTATGTAGGTATATTCTCTTGTTTGCCTAATAGGCATAGTGTTTGTGCGTTGGCAAAGGCAAAGTTGCCAACTACTTTTCAAAAGAGTTTTTAATTATTCAATCGAAAACCTACTTCATTGCAACAATATTGCTTGGTTTTTTCCACTTTTTTTATTTATTTAATTTTGTGGTTGTCCAATGGGAATTCATGAATAATTAATTGCACATTTACCGAATCTTAAATAAAAAATTACAATAATATACTTTATTTTATTTAAATTATCATAAACATTAATATTATGTTAAACTATTCTTCAAATATTAATATTTTATTAAAAATTTCTAATTACTAAATCAATAAACAATACAGTAACAAATATCAAATACAATATATATATATATATATTAGTATAATTTTTAATATATATGATACATGTTCTTTATACAATGGTTAAAGGGTTGGTCTGCTATGGACTCGAGTGCATGTTGTGCACCCTAGTCCATGTTGCACTTTTTGGTAAATGGTGTTGCACTTTTCAATTATTAAACTGTACAATAAATATTTTTAGTAATAATTGAAAAGTGTAACACCATTTACCAAAAGTGTAAGTCAGTAAACTGAAAAGTGCACGTGGACTAAGGTGCACAGCATGCACTCGAGTGCATACTAGACTTTACCATGGTTAAAACCTCTAATTTTCGGTGCTATGTGTCGATCATTTAATCTATCATTGATATGTGTCATTTTAAAATTCAGCCTTTTAACTTTCTTAAACTTCATCAATAAAATACTTCATTTAAAATTAATAATTTTAAAATATTATAGTACCATGTATAATTTCTAAAAATAATAAGATAAAAGGGTTTATTTTTTTAACATTAGAATACTTATTATTAGGAGTACTAGTACTTTATATTTTGAAATCGATGTATTGGAATAAGTCACGTCATGCTCGAATTATAAATAACTCGAACGATTGTTAAACATAATGTTTTTGTTGTTGTTGAAATTGACAAAAGTATTGGATAGTGAAAAAAATTCAATTTATATGAGATAACGTTTTAATGAGAATCTCGACAAATCAAGCCCCCCACTAAGAATATCGACAAAATAAACTCCAGAGTTCTGGAATAGTGTAGATTTACGTAAAAGGCGACCCAATGATATATAATTGACAACTATTTACCCTAACACAATCATTCACACTTAAATTAGATTGATATAATTTGTATTCCGAATTGCTTTTTTAAAAAAATTAACTTATTAATGTACCTTACAATTTACAGTTTATTAAAGAGAAAATGATCTCCAGTGAATTTGTTCCACATACCATGGTTTATAATTTGAAAATACTCAGCAAAGTATACTACTACACATTTAAGCTTGGAGAGCTTTTAGAAGAGCTCTCCAAGTGGGAGCTCTCCAAGCTAAATTGCACTTGGAGAGCCCTTAATTGCACTTGGAGAGCCCTTAAGTTTGGACAGCTCCCACTTGAAGAGCTCTTTTCAAAGCTCTCCAAGCTTAAATGTGTAGCTGCAATTTTTAAAGATATACTATGAAATACTCCCTCAGTCCCGTGATTTTTTTCACATGTGAAGTGGCACACAAAATAAGAAAAATGAATTTAATGGGGGTAATTTTGTAAATCTTTTGTATAAAGTAAATGAAGTGAAAGTTATTGTGGAACGTCTCGAAAACGAAAGTGTAAAAGTAATTGCGGAACGGATGTAATATATATCATACACATATTCCTTAAACTACACCTCGATTTCTCCGTGCCATGTGTCCATCATTTAAACTTAAAATGATATGAGTCGACCCTTTCATTTATATAGATGAGGATGAAATAAAAAAATTGACATTGGTAATGTAATATGAATAAAAGGACAACAAATGACAACAATATATACATTACTCCATATTTTTTCAATTCAACTCATATATATTAAATTCACGAAATTCACTAGACGCACCTCGACGTCAGTATCATCGAAGTGTGAGTGTATCTAACATGTGATATTTTATTATTAGAAATGAAAAAATTAATTAAATTAAATATATAATAATAAAATTATTAAATTAAATTTAGGGAGAAAGTCGTTTTAAACGTGTCCCTTCTCCTTCTTTGCTACACTCTGCAAACGCCTCTTCTCCTTCTCGGCTACAAACGTCAGATGTGCTCTCTCCTACTGTCTAACGTCAGATTGTGCTCTCTATCATTCTCTACTATACTCTGCAAATGCTTCCGTCTCTTCTCTGCTACACTACACTCTTTGTGCTCTCTCTCCCCTTTCTGCTATAAATGCATTGTTAGTACCCTCTAATTTATTTTATTTAAATTCTCATAAATATTAAAAAATCACTCACACATTCCTTTCTTTTAATTTTATATAGAACAAACTATTTTGTTTTTGTATTTCATGAGACAATTTCAGACTTTTCAATAAGATAGACTGGTACAATTATTGAGGAGTCCCTATCATCCAAACTTGTTGGGTCAAAAGTCTGGGTCGAAGTGAGCCAAAAGAGAGTATGTAAGCGTTCTGTGAAACATTTGCAAAAAAGAACTCCTCCCATGGGCGCCATTCTCTCACCTTTTCGTCGATGCGCTGCCACGCCTCGCTGTTATGATTAACGTGCTTGGCTAGGAAGCCTCGTTGCCTCTTTTCAGGGAGATCGGGATGATGGAGACTTGAAGTACATCTCTATCTTGCGCGCACATAGTTCACTACTTATTTACCGAACGCGTATCCTGTCACACAAGCATATCTATCCAACTAGACCTAACCAAGCAGGAGCAAGTAAGACATCAGAAAGAGGTCGCCCGATCCCCGCCTTGGCATTCTCTGCCTACTCTTTTACTATATCATTTGCTTTCCTTAGTCAGCCTTCTGCTCTTCAAATACAGCTCCGTTGGGATTAAGTCAGTTAAGTTACTTCCCTGCCTTCTCCAATCAATACCTTGCTTCTCGTGTGATAAAATAAATTAAAAAGTCACTAACACATAAAATAGACACATATAAGTAATCAACACCAAATATTAAAATGAGTTGGGTGAAATGAGTCTTAAAATGAATCAACACCAAATATTAAAATGAGTTGGGTGAAATGAGTCTTAAAATGTGAGATGAGGATGAAATAAAATTTTTTGACATTGGTAATGTAATATGAACAAAAGGACAACAAATGACAACAATATATATACAGTACTCCAAATTTTCTCAATTCAACTCATATATATTAAATTCACGAAATTCACAGAGATGCACCTCGATGTCAGTATCATTGGAGGGGGAGTGTATCTAACATGTGATATTTTATTATTAGAAATGAAAATTAATTAAATTAAATATATAATAATAAAATTATTAAATTAAATTTAGGGAGAAAGTCGTTTTAAACGTGTCCCTTCTCCTAAGGCCTTCTCCTTCTCTCGGCTACAAACGTCAGTTGTGCTCTCTCCTACTCTGCTGCTAACGTTAGATTGTGCTCTCTATCATTCTCTACTATACTCTGCAAATGCTTCCGTCTCTCTGCTACACTACACTTTGTCAATTAGATTGTGCTCTCTCTCATTTCTGATGTTGATGTAAATGCGTTGTTAGTACCCTCTAATTTATTTTATTTAAATTCTCATAAACATTAAAAAAATCACTCACACATTCCTTTCTTTTAATTTTATATAGAACAAACTACTTTGTTTTTGTATTTCATGAGACAATTTCAGTCTTTTAAATAAGATAGATTGGTACAATTATTGAGGAGTCCCTATCATCCAAACTTGTTTAGTCAAAAGTCTGGATCGAAGTGAGCCAAAAGAGAGTATGTAAGCGTTCTGCGAAACTTTTGCAAAAAAGAACTCCTCCCATGGGCGCCATTCTCTCACCTTTTCGTCGATGCGCTGGCACGCCTCGCTTAGGATTATCGTGTTTGGCTAGAAAGCCTTGTTGCCTCTTTTCAGGGAGATCAGGATGATGGAGACTTGAAGTACATCTCTATCTTGCGCGCGCATAGTTCACTACTTATTTATCGAACGCGTATCTTGTCACACATGCATATCTATCCAACTAGACCTAACCAAGCAGGAGCAAGTAAGACATCAGAAAGAGGTCGCCCGATCCCTGCCATGGCATTCTCTGCCTACTCTTTCACTATGTCATTTGCTTTCCTTAGTCAGCCTTCTGCACTTCAAATACCGCTCCGTTGGGATTAAATCAGTTAAGTTACTTCCCTGCCTTCCCCAATCAGTACCTTGCTTCTAGTGTGATAAAATAAATTAAAAGGTCACTAACACATAAAATAGACACATATAAGTAATCAACACCAAATATTAAAATGAGTCGGGTGAAATGAGTCTTAAAATGAATCAACACCAAATATTAAAATGAGTTGGGTGAAATGAGTCGGTGTAAAATGAATTGGTGTGAGATGAAAATGAAATAAAAAATTTGACATTGGTAATGTAATATGAACAAAAGGACAACAAATGACAACAATATATACAGTACTCCATATTTTCTCAATTCAACTCATATATATTAAATTCACGAAATTCACGAGACGCACCTCGGGCACGAAGCCATGACGCCAGTGTCATCGGAGGGGGAGTGTATCTAACATGAGATATTTTATTATTAGAAAAGAAAATTAATTAAATTAAATATATAATAATAAAATTATTAAATTAAACTTAGGAAGAAAGCCGTTTTAAACGTGTGCCTTCTCCTAAGACCTTCTCTTTCTTTGCTACACTCTGCAAACGCCTCTTCTCCTTCTCGGCTACAAACGTCAGTTGTGCAACGTTAGATTGTGCTCTCTCTTCTTTCTGCTGTAAATAAGTTGTTAGTACGCTCTAATTTATTTTATTTAAATTCTCATAAACATTAAAAAATCACTCACATATTTCTTTCTTTTCAATAAGATAGACTGGTACAATTACGCATGTGTGGAGTATGTCTGTTTATGTTCACGAAATTAGTGATTAATTACATAAAAAAAAAAAAAATAGAAGAATTATAATTCAATTAAATATTTTATTTGAAAATTTATTATGACATGAAAATATTTTATTTGAAAATTTTAGCTCTATCAATACAAATAAATAAATAAAATTTGCCTTTTCTAGATCAGAGTCTTCTACAATAAACAGCTAGCCAATAAAATAATTTACCACAATTTTTTCTCATTTATTTATTTAATAGAGATAAATTAAATTTTAAAAAAAAATATTGATGGATGAATTAAAATACACTCTGGAGCAACTCCTTCTCTGCTACACTCTGGAACGTTATAAGGTTCTCTTCTCCTTCTCTGCTGCACAAACAGGCTCTTCTCCTTCTCTGCTATCTGGTCAGTCAAATGGGGCTCTTCTCTGCTCGACTCTTTACACTCTGGTCAGTCAGATGGGGCTCTTCGACACTTTCTCGAACGTGGACTCTTCTCCTTCTTTGCAAATATTAAAATGAGTGAGATGAGGGTAAATTAAAAAGTCACTGATACGTTCCTTTCTTTTGATTTTTGTATAGAACGAATTAGTGAGATGAGGATAAATTAAGAAGTCACTGACGCATTTCTTTCTTTTGGTTTTTATATAAAATAAACTACTTTGTTTCATGAGACAATTTGAATAGGCACAAATATTCAGCACACAATATTAGACGGGTGAGAGATGTGGGAGAGGATGAATTAAAAAATGTTTTCCAACTATACATTTTTTTGTTTTATATAAAACAAACTTTCTTGATATGTGTATTATGAACAAAGAGATAACAAATTATAATAATATATATTTCTTAAACCACTCGTCGACACCTCTATTTCTAGGTGCCATGTGTCAATCATTTAATCTATGAATGATATGAGTCGAACCTTTTAATTATATTTATCATCTTACAATCAAGTCATTTAATTATATTATGAACAAAGAGATAACAAATTATAATAATATATATTTCTTAAACCACTCGTCGACACCTCTATTTCTAGGTGCCATGTGTCAATCATTTAATCTATGAATGATATGAGTCGAACCTTTTAATTATATTTATCATCTTACAATCAAGTCATATATTTCTTGACATGTGTATTACAAACAGAGAGACAGCAAATTACAATAATACATATTTTCTCAATTCAACTCATCTACATATGCTCACGAAATTTACGAGGCGTGGTCCTGGGGCACAAAGCCATGACGTCAGTGTCGTCGGAGCATCCCACTCTCCGCCCTCTCAGCGCCGACTCCTTCTCTCCCTCCGCCTCCTCAGCCCCGATCATACAGCTGCTACAACTGTAACATTTCTTTTCACATTATCCCCACAGCCACCTTCCCCCTCCTCCTTACGCTGCCCTGGATAACACCACGGCCACCTCATTCCCTACCACATCATATCCCTGCCGCTACCGCCTATCACCGCGATTTTTGCTCCGTCGCGAATTTCTAAATAAATTAAATTAGTGAGATGAGGATAAATTAAAAAGTCACTAAAGCATTTGTTTCTTTCGGTTTAATTTATATAAAACAAACTATTGTGTTTCATGAGACAATTTCAATAGAATAGACTAATATAAATATTCAGCTCACATTATTAAACGGTGTGAGACGAGGATGAGGATAAATTAAAAAGTATTTTTCAACTATTCATTTTTTTGTTTTATATAAAACAAACTTTCTTGATAAGTACTGTATTATGAATAAAGAGACAACAAATTACAATAATATATATTTTTTAAATCACGTGTCACACCTTTATTTTTAGGTGCCATGTGTCAATCATTTAATCTATCAATGATATGAGTCGACCCTTTCAATTATATTTGTCATCTTACAATCAGCCATTTAACTTCCTTGGACTCCCAAAAAATGACTTTATTTAATTACGTATGTGGAGTATGTGTGATTATGTTCACGAAATTACGAACTATGGTGATTAATTACATAAAAAAATAAATAGGAGAATTATAATTCAATTAAATATTTTATTTGAAAATTTATTATGACATGAAAATATTTTATTTGAAAATTTTATCTCTATCAATATAAATAAATAAATAAACTTGATCGAGGCTTCTACACTAGACAGATTTTTTTTAAAAATTGATGGATAAATTTTGTTTATATATCTTTAATATTGATAGGAATGAAAATAAATTAAATTAAATATATAATAATAAAATTATTAAATTAAATTTAGAGAGAAAGTCATTTTCACTCTGGAAATATCCTCTGCTACATTTCTGCAACATTTCAGCAACCGTCTTCTCATTCTGTGTACATTCTCTGCAACCGTCAGAGCAACATTCAATCGACATTCTCTTCGGACATTCATTCTCTGCAACTGTCATCTCCGCTACACTATGCACAAGTCATATTTGACTCTTCTCCTTCTCTGCTACACTGCACAAGTCAGATTTGACTCTTCTCCTTCTCTGCTACACTCTACAAACATGACAATTTCAGTACTGCTACACTCTACAAACATATTACTTTAATGAGACAATTTCATTTCAGTAGGATAGACTTGTACAAGTATTCAAAATTTCAGTTTATGTTGGTTTTTACCTAGAACAAATTACTGTGTTTCATGAGACAATTTCAGTAGAATAGACTTGTATAAATATTCAGTTCACAATATTAAAATCAATCAATGGAAGATGAGGATGAATTAGCTAGTGTTTTCCAATTCTGAAAGACATGTGTATTATTAACAGGGTGACAGCAAATTACAATAATACATATTTTCTCAATTCAACTCATCTACATATGCTCACGAAATTTACGAGGTGTGGCCCCGGGGCACAAAGCCATGACGTCAGTGTCGTCGGAGCCTCCCACTCTCCGCCCTCTCGGCGCCACAATATTAAACATTCAGCTCACAATATTAAACATTAACAGTGTGAGATGAGGATGAATTAAAAAGTGTTTTCCAATTATACATTTTTTTTTTGTTTTATATAAAACAAACTTTCTTGATATGTGTATTATGAACAAAGAGACAACAAATTACAATAATAGTATATTTCTTAAACCACGCGTCGACACCTCTATTTCTAGGTGTCATGTGTCAATCATTTAATCTATCAATGATATGAGTTGACCCATTCAATTATATTTGTCATCTTACAATCCAGCCATTTAACTTTCTTGGACTTCCCAAAAAAATAACTTTATTTAATTATGTATGTGGAGTATGTGTGATTATGTTCACAATATTAAAATCAATCAATGGAAGATGAGGATGAATTAGCTAGTGTTTTCCAACTGTGAAAGACATGTGTATTACAAGCAGGGTGACAACAAATTATAATAATACATCTTTTCTCAATTCAACTCATCTACATATGCTCACGAAATATACGAGGCGAGGCCCCGGGGCACAAAGCCATGACGTCAGTGTCGTCGGAGCCGCCCACTCTCCGCCCTCTCGGCGTCGACTCCTTCTCCCCCTCCGCCTCCTCCGCTCCGATCATACAGCTGCTACAACTGTAACATTTCTTTTCACATTTTCCCCACCGCCACCATATCCCCCTCCGCTCCCTCCTCCTTCCGCTGCCCTGTATGCCACCACCGCCACCTCATTCCCTACCACATCATATCCCTAAGAACCTAAAATTACCAAAACACTCTAGTAAAAAAACTTATAAATACATTACTTCCTTAAGGTAAAAGTTAACTTTTCTCATATATATTTATACTGAGTTATTCATTTTTTCTCGACATATTATATGAAAACTAACTTGAAGAGTCCTCCACTCTCTGGTGTAGTTTTTGCAGGTCCATTGGAGCACTAGGAAAAAATAAAGTCTCATTTCAATGTTTCTTATCATGTCATGTGTCTTAAATTCCAGTCATGTAATTAACGTCCTTAAATTTCAGTTGTTTAACTTCCGAATAAAATAATTATTAATTTTAAAATAATATAGTACCATGTCTACTTTATAAAAATAATAACGTACTTTTTTTTTTTTTTTTTGTACGTGAGGATACTTATTATTAAGAGTACTTTATTTTGAAATGTATAAAATTGATTGGTTGAGAACAAAATCGGGTGTATTGGATTAAGTCACGTCGTCATGCTCTAATTATAACTAACTCGAACGGTTGTTAAACGAAATGTTTTTTTTGTTGTTGTTGAAACCGACAAAAGTATTAAATAGTGAAAAAAATCTATTTGCACGAGATATCATTTTTCACGAGAATCTCGACAAACCAAGCGCTCCTTAAGGATATCGATAAAATAAACCCCCAAACCTTGGATCTACATAAAAGGCGCCGCAACGACATGTAATTGACAATTGTTTACCGTAACCCAATCATTGACACTTAAATTAGATTGATATAAATTATACTCCATATATATGGAAGATTTGGAGAGCTCGGAACGATCTTATATTTAATGGCAAAGAGTGGACTACGGATGAAATCACGGAGAGTATCAAATTTAGCACCTGGAAATGGCTCAAAGCACAAAAAATAACACGATTGGGATATAGTTCCGTGAATGTGTACTAAATAAATAACAATCCACCCGTACTGTAGATTTTTTGATACATCACTATTGTAACAGATTTTAAGTACTCTTTACTCTGATATGGTATATATGCAGCACCTTTACTTTCCAAAAAAAAAGTATAAAAGTAATTAAATTACAGGACGGAGAGTATATATAATACACATAACTACACATCGATTTCTCTGTGACATGTGTCCATCATATAAACTATCAATGTTATGAGTCGACCTTTTTATATATATATGTGTCATCTTACAATCCAGCCATTTATCTTCCCAGTAATAACTTTATTTAATAGCCATTTATCTTCCCAAAGTAATAACTTTGTTTAATTATGTATGTATGTGTGAGTATGTTCACGAACGAACTATGGTGATTAAATAAAAAATAAATAGGAGAATTAAAATTCAATTATATATTTTATTTGAAAATTTATTAGGACATGAAAATATTTTATTTGAAAATTTTATCTCTATCAATGTAAATAAATAAAATTTTCCTTTTCTTTCTTGATCGAGGCTTTACAATAAACAGCTAGTCAATAAAATAATTTATCACAATTTTTTCTCATTTGCTATTTATTTGATAGAGATAAATTAATTTTTTAAAAAATATTAGTGGATAGATTTTATTTATATATCTTTAATATTATTAGAAATTGAAATTAATTAAATTTAATATATAATAATAAAATTATTAAATTAAATTTAGGGAGAAAATCTTTTTAAACGTTTCCCTTCCCCTAATGCCTTCTCCTTTCTCTGGTACACTCTGCAAACGCCTCTCGTCCTCAAATTGTGCTCTCTCCTTCTCGTATCCTTCTCTGCCTCTTCGTTAGTACCCTCTAATTTATTTTATTTAAGATATTAAAAAAATCACTGACTATTAAGCTCAAAATATTAAAATTAGTGAAACGAGGATAAATTAAAAAGTCATTAACACATTTCTTTCTTTTTATTTTACATAAAACATACTTTTAATGAGACAATTTTTTTGTAGGATAAACTTGTACTAACTAACACATAGAATAGACACATATAAATATTTAGCACCAAATATTAAAATGAGTTGAGTGAAAAGAGTGAGTCGGTGTAAAATGAGTTGGTGTGAGATGAGGATGAAATAAAAAAAAAATATGAAGAAAAAGACAAACACATGACAACACCTCGGGCACGAAGCCATGTCGTCAGTGTCATCGGAGCCGCCCACTCTCCGCTATCTTCCGGCCGTCGGCGCCAACTCCTTCTCCCCCTCCGCCTCCTCCGCCCCCCAGCGCCGATCATACAGCTGCTACAACTGCAACTACTCCTTCTACATCATCCCCACCGCCACCACATCCCCCTCCGCCCCCTCTTCCTTCCGCTGCCCTGGATGTCACCACCGCCACCTCATTCCCTACCGCCACCTCATTCCACATCATATCACTGCCGTTACCGCCTATCACCGCGACTTTTGCTCCGTCGCAAATTCCTAATTACACCGCCCCTGCTCCCAGCAGCTTTTATTATGAGTTTTTCGATGAGTCCGACCACGACGAAGACGAAGAAGACGAAGACGACGACTACGATTCGGATAATTCCCTTCCGTCCTTTACTGCTCCCGATTCGTACCCGTCTACGCCAGCTTCGAAATCAATTGCAGGTTCACTCCGGGTTAAAATCTTCTCCCCAAATTCAACTCAGCCGCTGCAGTTGTGCTCAATTTGCATTGAGAATTTCGATGTGGATTCGGGTAGTTCTGCGATAGTCAATGAACTGCCGTGCGAGCATTACTTTCACAGGGACTGTATTGTTCAGTGGCTCCAAAGGAGTAACTGTTGCCCTTTGTGCCGGTACAAATTGCCTGTCAATGAATACGACGCCGTTTTGGCTCGGGAAAGAGAGGGTACTGGGGGAAGGGTTAATACTTCAGGATCTGATGCAATCCGTGATGAGGATGGGGATACCTCGATGATCTAACCTCAAGTCTTTCTCAGGTAAAAATCAATCCCTCCTTTGAATTAGTTCTAGTCCGAACTCAAATTTAATACTAATAACTTGTCACAACAAATTAATTAAAACCAAAGGACGGGGTCCTCAAATTTAATTTAAACCTTATGGAGTCTTGAATTAACTTGATTGTATACTGTCGATACATATTTGTTGAAAATATATATATATATTTTTTAATTTCTGTGATTTCTTTGGGTGGTGGCCTCCGTCGGAGGCGGCGACAACGCTGTCATTAGGGTTAGGGTTTGAAAGTTGAGGGAAGTGTATCTAATATGTGATATTTTATTAAAAGGGCAAATTGAGTAATTTACATGAATATTAAATTAATAAATGGAGAGGGGGACTGGGGAGTATACTTAACAAAGATGGAGGGGTATATAGCCCGACCCATAGATTATTATTAGTGGTGTAGGCCCAAACAAATAAATCTTTGGGTGATCCAATACATAAAAAAACCCAATTTATCTAAAGGTGCCCTAAAAACCTAAAATTACCAAAACACCCTGATAAAAAAACTTATAAATACATCACTTTCGTTTCTTAAGATAAAAGTTAACTTTTCTCATATATATTTATATTGGGTCATTCATTTTTTCTACACATATTATATGAAAGCTGACAGAATTATGGTGTGGCTTTTTGCAGGTCCATCTGATCATTGAATTAAAACCAAAGGATGTAAAGTATGTATGTATCATTGAATTAGAACCAAAGGATGTAATGTATGTAGGTATATTCTCTTGTTTGCCTAATAGGCATAGTGTTTGTGCGTTGGCAAAGGCAAAGTTGCCAACTACTTTTCAAAAGAGTTTTTAATTATTCAATCGAAAACCTACTTCATTGCAACAATATTGCTTGGTTTTTTCCACTTTTTTTATTTATTTAATTTTGTGGTTGTCCAATGGGAATTCATGAATAATTAATTGCACATTTACCGAATCTTAAATAAAAAATTACAATAATATACTTTATTTTATTTAAATTATCATAAACATTAATATTATGTTAAACTATTCTTCAAATATTAATATTTTATTAAAAATTTCTAATTACTAAATCAATAAACAATACAGTAACAAATATCAAATACAATATATATATATATATATTAGTATAATTTTTAATATATATGATACATGTTCTTTATACAATGGTTAAAGGGTTGGTCTGCTATGGACTCGAGTGCATGTTGTGCACCCTAGTCCATGTTGCACTTTTTGGTAAATGGTGTTGCACTTTTCAATTATTAAACTGTACAATAAATATTTTTAGTAATAATTGAAAAGTGTAACACCATTTACCAAAAGTGTAAGTCAGTAAACTGAAAAGTGCACGTGGACTAAGGTGCACAGCATGCACTCGAGTGCATACTAGACTTTACCATGGTTAAAACCTCTAATTTTCGGTGCTATGTGTCGATCATTTAATCTATCATTGATATGTGTCATTTTAAAATTCAGCCTTTTAACTTTCTTAAACTTCATCAATAAAATACTTCATTTAAAATTAATAATTTTAAAATATTATAGTACCATGTATAATTTCTAAAAATAATAAGATAAAAGGGTTTATTTTTTTAACATTAGAATACTTATTATTAGGAGTACTAGTACTTTATATTTTGAAATCGATGTATTGGAATAAGTCACGTCATGCTCGAATTATAAATAACTCGAACGATTGTTAAACATAATGTTTTTGTTGTTGTTGAAATTGACAAAAGTATTGGATAGTGAAAAAAATTCAATTTATATGAGATAACGTTTTAATGAGAATCTCGACAAATCAAGCCCCCCACTAAGAATATCGACAAAATAAACTCCAGAGTTCTGGAATAGTGTAGATTTACGTAAAAGGCGACCCAATGATATATAATTGACAACTATTTACCCTAACACAATCATTCACACTTAAATTAGATTGATATAATTTGTATTCCGAATTGCTTTTTTAAAAAAATTAACTTATTAATGTACCTTACAATTTACAGTTTATTAAAGAGAAAATGATCTCCAGTGAATTTGTTCCACATACCATGGTTTATAATTTGAAAATACTCAGCAAAGTATACTACTACACATTTAAGCTTGGAGAGCTTTTAGAAGAGCTCTCCAAGTGGGAGCTCTCCAAGCTAAATTGCACTTGGAGAGCCCTTAATTGCACTTGGAGAGCCCTTAAGTTTGGACAGCTCCCACTTGAAGAGCTCTTTTCAAAGCTCTCCAAGCTTAAATGTGTAGCTGCAATTTTTAAAGATATACTATGAAATACTCCCTCAGTCCCGTGATTTTTTTCACATGTGAAGTGGCACACAAAATAAGAAAAATGAATTTAATGGGGGTAATTTTGTAAATCTTTTGTATAAAGTAAATGAAGTGAAAGTTATTGTGGAACGTCTCGAAAACGAAAGTGTAAAAGTAATTGCGGAACGGATGTAATATATATCATACACATATTCCTTAAACTACACCTCGATTTCTCCGTGCCATGTGTCCATCATTTAAACTTAAAATGATATGAGTCGACCCTTTCATTTATATAGATGAGGATGAAATAAAAAAATTGACATTGGTAATGTAATATGAATAAAAGGACAACAAATGACAACAATATATACATTACTCCATATTTTTTCAATTCAACTCATATATATTAAATTCACGAAATTCACTAGACGCACCTCGACGTCAGTATCATCGAAGTGTGAGTGTATCTAACATGTGATATTTTATTATTAGAAATGAAAAAATTAATTAAATTAAATATATAATAATAAAATTATTAAATTAAATTTAGGGAGAAAGTCGTTTTAAACGTGTCCCTTCTCCTTCTTTGCTACACTCTGCAAAGGCCTCTTCTCCTTCTCGGCTACAAACGTCAGATGTGCTCTCTCCTACTGTCTAACGTCAGATTGTGCTCTCTATCATTCTCTACTATACTCTGCAAATGCTTCCGTCTCTTCTCTGCTACACTACACTCTTTGTGCTCTCTCTCCCCTTTCTGCTATAAATGCATTGTTAGTACCCTCTAATTTATTTTATTTAAATTCTCATAAATATTAAAAAATCACTCACACATTCCTTTCTTTTAATTTTATATAGAACAAACTATTTTGTTTTTGTATTTCATGAGACAATTTCAGACTTTTCAATAAGATAGACTGGTACAATTATTGAGGAGTCCCTATCATCCAAACTTGTTGGGTCAAAAGTCTGGGTCGAAGTGAGCCAAAAGAGAGTATGTAAGCGTTCTGTGAAACATTTGCAAAAAAGAACTCCTCCCATGGGCGCCATTCTCTCACCTTTTCGTCGATGCGCTGCCACGCCTCGCTGTTATGATTAACGTGCTTGGCTAGGAAGCCTCGTTGCCTCTTTTCAGGGAGATCGGGATGATGGAGACTTGAAGTACATCTCTATCTTGCGCGCACATAGTTCACTACTTATTTACCGAACGCGTATCCTGTCACACAAGCATATCTATCCAACTAGACCTAACCAAGCAGGAGCAAGTAAGACATCAGAAAGAGGTCGCCCGATCCCCGCCTTGGCATTCTCTGCCTACTCTTTTACTATATCATTTGCTTTCCTTAGTCAGCCTTCTGCTCTTCAAATACAGCTCTGTTGGGATTAAGTCAGTTAAGTTACTTCCCTGCCTTCTCCAATCAATACCTTGCTTCTCGTGTGATAAAATAAATTAAAAAGTCACTAACACATAAAATAGACACATATAAGTAATCAACACCAAATATTAAAATGAGTTGGGTGAAATGAGTCTTAAAATGAATCAACACCAAATATTAAAATGAGTTGGGTGAAATGAGTCTTAAAATGTGAGATGAGGATGAAATAAAATTTTTTGACATTGGTAATGTAATATGAACAAAAGGACAACAAATGACAACAATATATATACAGTACTCCAAATTTTCTCAATTCAACTCATATATATTAAATTCACGAAATTCACAGAGATGCACCTCGATGTCAGTATCATTGGAGGGGGAGTGTATCTAACATGTGATATTTTATTATTAGAAATGAAAATTAATTAAATTAAATATATAATAATAAAATTATTAAATTAAATTTAGGGAGAAAGTCGTTTTAAACGTGTCCCTTCTCCTAAGGCCTTCTCCTTCTCTCGGCTACAAACGTCAGTTGTGCTCTCTCCTACTCTGCTGCTAACGTTAGATTGTGCTCTCTATCATTCTCTACTATACTCTGCAAATGCTTCCGTCTCTCTGCTACACTACACTTTGTCAATTAGATTGTGCTCTCTCTCATTTCTGATGTTGATGTAAATGCGTTGTTAGTACCCTCTAATTTATTTTATTTAAATTCTCATAAACATTAAAAAAATCACTCACACATTCCTTTCTTTTAATTTTATATAGAACAAACTACTTTGTTTTTGTATTTCATGAGACAATTTCAGTCTTTTAAATAAGATAGATTGGTACAATTATTGAGGAGTCCCTATCATCCAAACTTGTTTAGTCAAAAGTCTGGATCGAAGTGAGCCAAAAGAGAGTATGTAAGCGTTCTGCGAAACTTTTGCAAAAAAGAACTCCTCCCATGGGCGCCATTCTCTCACCTTTTCGTCGATGCGCTGGCACGCCTCGCTTAGGATTATCGTGTTTGGCTAGAAAGCCTTGTTGCCTCTTTTCAGGGAGATCAGGATGATGGAGACTTGAAGTACATCTCTATCTTGCGCGCGCATAGTTCACTACTTATTTATCGAACGCGTATCTTGTCACACATGCATATCTATCCAACTAGACCTAACCAAGCAGGAGCAAGTAAGACATCAGAAAGAGGTCGCCCGATCCCTGCCATGGCATTCTCTGCCTACTCTTTCACTATGTCATTTGCTTTCCTTAGTCAGCCTTCTGCACTTCAAATACCGCTCCGTTGGGATTAAATCAGTTAAGTTACTTCCCTGCCTTCCCCAATCAGTACCTTGCTTCTAGTGTGATAAAATAAATTAAAAGGTCACTAACACATAAAATAGACACATATAAGTAATCAACACCAAATATTAAAATGAGTCGGGTGAAATGAGTCTTAAAATGAATCAACACCAAATATTAAAATGAGTTGGGTGAAATGAGTCGGTGTAAAATGAATTGGTGTGAGATGAAAATGAAATAAAAAATTTGACATTGGTAATGTAATATGAACAAAAGGACAACAAATGACAACAATATATACAGTACTCCATATTTTCTCAATTCAACTCATATATATTAAATTCACGAAATTCACGAGACGCACCTCGGGCACGAAGCCATGACGCCAGTGTCATCGGAGGGGGAGTGTATCTAACATGAGATATTTTATTATTAGAAAAGAAAATTAATTAAATTAAATATATAATAATAAAATTATTAAATTAAACTTAGGAAGAAAGCCGTTTTAAACGTGTGCCTTCTCCTAAGACCTTCTCTTTCTTTGCTACACTCTGCAAACGCCTCTTCTCCTTCTCGGCTACAAACGTCAGTTGTGCAACGTTAGATTGTGCTCTCTCTTCTTTCTGCTGTAAATAAGTTGTTAGTACGCTCTAATTTATTTTATTTAAATTCTCATAAACATTAAAAAATCACTCACATATTTCTTTCTTTTCAATAAGATAGACTGGTACAATTACGCATGTGTGGAGTATGTCTGTTTATGTTCACGAAATTAGTGATTAATTACATAAAAAAAAAAAAAATAGAAGAATTATAATTCAATTAAATATTTTATTTGAAAATTTATTATGACATGAAAATATTTTATTTGAAAATTTTAGCTCTATCAATACAAATAAATAAATAAAATTTGCCTTTTCTAGATCAGAGTCTTCTACAATAAACAGCTAGCCAATAAAATAATTTACCACAATTTTTTCTCATTTATTTATTTAATAGAGATAAATTAAATTTTAAAAAAAAATATTGATGGATGAATTAAAATACACTCTGGAGCAACTCCTTCTCTGCTACACTCTGGAACGTTATAAGGTTCTCTTCTCCTTCTCTGCTGCACAAACAGGCTCTTCTCCTTCTCTGCTATCTGGTCAGTCAAATGGGGCTCTTCTCTGCTCGACTCTTTACACTCTGGTCAGTCAGATGGGGCTCTTCGACACTTTCTCGAACGTGGACTCTTCTCCTTCTTTGCAAATATTAAAATGAGTGAGATGAGGGTAAATTAAAAAGTCACTGATACGTTCCTTTCTTTTGATTTTTGTATAGAACGAATTAGTGAGATGAGGATAAATTAAGAAGTCACTGACGCATTTCTTTCTTTTGGTTTTTATATAAAATAAACTACTTTGTTTCATGAGACAATTTGAATAGGCACAAATATTCAGCACACAATATTAGACGGGTGAGAGATGTGGGAGAGGATGAATTAAAAAATGTTTTCCAACTATACATTTTTTTGTTTTATATAAAACAAACTTTCTTGATATGTGTATTATGAACAAAGAGATAACAAATTATAATAATATATATTTCTTAAACCACTCGTCGACACCTCTATTTCTAGGTGCCATGTGTCAATCATTTAATCTATGAATGATATGAGTCGAACCTTTTAATTATATTTATCATCTTACAATCAAGTCATTTAATTATATTATGAACAAAGAGATAACAAATTATAATAATATATATTTCTTAAACCACTCGTCGACACCTCTATTTCTAGGTGCCATGTGTCAATCATTTAATCTATGAATGATATGAGTCGAACCTTTTAATTATATTTATCATCTTACAATCAAGTCATATATTTCTTGACATGTGTATTACAAACAGAGAGACAGCAAATTACAATAATACATATTTTCTCAATTCAACTCATCTACATATGCTCACGAAATTTACGAGGCGTGGTCCTGGGGCACAAAGCCATGACGTCAGTGTCGTCGGAGCATCCCACTCTCCGCCCTCTCAGCGCCACAATATTAAACATTCAGCTCACAATATTAAACATTAACAGTGTGAGATGAGGATGAATTAAAAAGTGTTTTCCAATTATACATTTTTTTTTTGTTTTATATAAAACAAACTTTCTTGATATGTGTATTATGAACAAAGAGACAACAAATTACAATAATAGTATATTTCTTAAACCACGCGTCGACACCTCTATTTCTAGGTGTCATATGTCAATCATTTAATCTATCAATGATATGAGTTGACCCATTCAATTATATTTGTCATCTTACAATCCAGCCATTTAACTTTCTTGGACTTCCCAAAAAAATAACTTTATTTAATTATGTATGTGGAGTATGTGTGATTATGTTCACAATATTAAAATCAATCAATGGAAGATGAGGATGAATTAGCTAGTGTTTTCCAACTGTGAAAGACATGTGTATTACAAGCAGGGTGACAACAAATTATAATAATACATCTTTTCTCAATTCAACTCATCTACATATGCTCACGAAATATACGAGGCGAGGCCCCGGGGCACAAAGCCATGACGTCAGTGTCGTCGGAGCCGCCCACTCTCCGCCCTCTCGGCGTCGACTCCTTCTCCCCCTCCGCCTCCTCCGCTCCGATCATACAGCTGCTACAACTGTAACATTTCTTTTCACATTTTCCCCACCGCCACCATATCCCCCTCCGCTCCCTCCTCCTTCCGCTGCCCTGTATGCCACCACCGCCACCTCATTCCCTACCACATCATATCCCTAAGAACCTAAAATTACCAAAACACTCTAGTAAAAAAACTTATAAATACATTACTTCCTTAAGGTAAAAGTTAACTTTTCTCATATATATTTATACTGAGTTATTCATTTTTTCTCGACATATTATATGAAAACTAACTTGAAGAGTCCTCCACTCTCTGGTGTAGTTTTTGCAGGTCCATTGGAGCACTAGGAAAAAATAAAGTCTCATTTCAATGTTTCTTATCATGTCATGTGTCTTAAATTCCAGTCATGTAATTAACGTCCTTAAATTTCAGTTGTTTAACTTCCGAATAAAATAATTATTAATTTTAAAATAATATAGTACCATGTCTACTTTATAAAAATAATAACGTACTTTTTTTTTTTTTTTTTGTACGTGAGGATACTTATTATTAAGAGTACTTTATTTTGAAATGTATAAAATTGATTGGTTGAGAACAAAATCGGGTGTATTGGATTAAGTCACGTCGTCATGCTCTAATTATAACTAACTCGAACGGTTGTTAAACGAAATGTTTTTTTTGTTGTTGTTGAAACCGACAAAAGTATTAAATAGTGAAAAAAATCTATTTGCACGAGATATCATTTTTCACGAGAATCTCGACAAACCAAGCGCTCCTTAAGGATATCGATAAAATAAACCCCCAAACCTTGGATCTACATAAAAGGCGCCGCAACGACATGTAATTGACAATTGTTTACCGTAACCCAATCATTGACACTTAAATTAGATTGATATAAATTATACTCCATATATATGGAAGATTTGGAGAGCTCGGAACGATCTTATATTTAATGGCAAAGAGTGGACTACGGATGAAATCACGGAGAGTATCAAATTTAGCACCTGGAAATGGCTCAAAGCACAAAAAATAACACGATTGGGATATAGTTCCGTGAATGTGTACTAAATAAATAACAATCCACCCGTACTGTAGATTTTTTGATACATCACTATTGTAACAGATTTTAAGTACTCTTTACTCTGATATGGTATATATGCAGCACCTTTACTTTCCAAAAAAAAAGTATAAAAGTAATTAAATTACAGGACGGAGAGTATATATAATACACATAACTACACATCGATTTCTCTGTGACATGTGTCCATCATATAAACTATCAATGTTATGAGTCGACCTTTTTATATATATATGTGTCATCTTACAATCCAGCCATTTATCTTCCCAGTAATAACTTTATTTAATAGCCATTTATCTTCCCAAAGTAATAACTTTGTTTAATTATGTATGTATGTGTGAGTATGTTCACGAACGAACTATGGTGATTAAATAAAAAATAAATAGGAGAATTAAAATTCAATTATATATTTTATTTGAAAATTTATTAGGACATGAAAATATTTTATTTGAAAATTTTATCTCTATCAATGTAAATAAATAAAATTTTCCTTTTCTTTCTTGATCGAGGCTTTACAATAAACAGCTAGTCAATAAAATAATTTATCACAATTTTTTCTCATTTGCTATTTATTTGATAGAGATAAATTAATTTTTTAAAAAATATTAGTGGATAGATTTTATTTATATATCTTTAATATTATTAGAAATTGAAATTAATTAAATTTAATATATAATAATAAAATTATTAAATTAAATTTAGGGAGAAAATCTTTTTAAACGTTTCCCTTCCCCTAATGCCTTCTCCTTTCTCTGGTACACTCTGCAAACGCCTCTCGTCCTCAAATTGTGCTCTCTCCTTCTCGTATCCTTCTCTGCCTCTTCGTTAGTACCCTCTAATTTATTTTATTTAAGATATTAAAAAAATCACTGACTATTAAGCTCAAAATATTAAAATTAGTGAAACGAGGATAAATTAAAAAGTCATTAACACATTTCTTTCTTTTTATTTTACATAAAACATACTTTTAATGAGACAATTTTTTTGTAGGATAAACTTGTACTAACTAACACATAGAATAGACACATATAAATATTTAGCACCAAATATTAAAATGAGTTGAGTGAAAAGAGTGAGTCGGTGTAAAATGAGTTGGTGTGAGATGAGGATGAAATAAAAAAAAAATATGAAGAAAAAGACAAACACATGACAACACCTCGGGCACGAAGCCATGTCGTCAGTGTCATCGGAGCCGCCCACTCTCCGCTATCTTCCGGCCGTCGGCGCCAACTCCTTCTCCCCCTCCGCCTCCTCCGCCCCCCAGCGCCGATCATACAGCTGCTACAACTGCAACTACTCCTTCTACATCATCCCCACCGCCACCACATCCCCCTCCGCCCCCTCTTCCTTCCGCTGCCCTGGATGTCACCACCGCCACCTCATTCCCTACCGCCACCTCATTCCACATCATATCACTGCCGTTACCGCCTATCACCGCGACTTTTGCTCCGTCGCAAATTCCTAATTACACCGCCCCTGCTCCCAGCAGCTTTTATTATGAGTTTTTCGATGAGTCCGACCACGACGAAGACGAAGAAGACGAAGACGACGACTACGATTCGGATAATTCCCTTCCGTCCTTTACTGCTCCCGATTCGTACCCGTCTACGCCAGCTTCGAAATCAATTGCAGGTTCACTCCGGGTTAAAATCTTCTCCCCAAATTCAACTCAGCCGCTGCAGTTGTGCTCAATTTGCATTGAGAATTTCGATGTGGATTCGGGTAGTTCTGCGATAGTCAATGAACTGCCGTGCGAGCATTACTTTCACAGGGACTGTATTGTTCAGTGGCTCCAAAGGAGTAACTGTTGCCCTTTGTGCCGGTACAAATTGCCTGTCAATGAATACGACGCCGTTTTGGCTCGGGAAAGAGAGGGTACTGGGGGAAGGGTTAATACTTCAGGATCTGATGCAATCCGTGATGAGGATGGGGATACCTCGATGATCTAACCTCAAGTCTTTCTCAGGTAAAAATCAATCCCTCCTTTGAATTAGTTCTAGTCCGAACTCAAATTTAATACTAATAACTTGTCACAACAAATTAATTAAAACCAAAGGACGGGGTCCTCAAATTTAATTTAAACCTTATGGAGTCTTGAATTAACTTGATTGTATACTGTCGATACATATTTGTTGAAAATATATATATATATTTTTTAATTTCTGTGATTTCTTTGGGTGGTGGCCTCCGTCGGAGGCGGCGACAACGCTGTCATTAGGGTTAGGGTTTGAAAGTTGAGGGAAGTGTATCTAATATGTGATATTTTATTAAAAGGGCAAATTGAGTAATTTACATGAATATTAAATTAATAAATGGAGAGGGGGACTGGGGAGTATACTTAACAAAGATGGAGGGGTATATAGCCCGACCCATAGATTATTATTAGTGGTGTAGGCCCAAACAAATAAATCTTTGGGTGATCCAATACATAAAAAAACCCAATTTATCTAAAGGTGCCCTAAAAACCTAAAATTACCAAAACACCCTGATAAAAAAACTTATAAATACATCACTTTCGTTTCTTAAGATAAAAGTTAACTTTTCTCATATATATTTATATTGGGTCATTCATTTTTTCTACACATATTATATGAAAGCTGACAGAATTATGGTGTGGCTTTTTGCAGGTCCATCTGATCATTGAATTAAAACCAAAGGATGTAAAGTATGTATGTATCATTGAATTAGAACCAAAGGATGTAATGTATGTATGTATATTCTCTTGTTTGCCTAATAGGCATAGTGTTTGTGCGTTGGCAAAGGCAAAGTTGCCAACTACTTTTCAAAAGAGTTTTTAATTATTCAATCGAAAACCTACTTCATTGCAACAATATTGCTTGGTTTTTCCAATTTTTTTTTGGCAAAAACTTGTGTGAGACCGTGGATCCTTTTAACTCATATTTCAAAATTTTGGGTAGGATAATCCATATTGATAATGTTTAAGTAAAAAATGATAATATTTTTAACAAAAAGTGACTATCACTTTTTACTTAAACATTATCACTTTTTGCTAAAAAATTATCACTTTTTATATATAAAAGCCGTCTCACGGATCTCATTCTGTGAGACGGTCTCACCCAATACTAGCCCTTTTTTTTTTAATTTAATTTTGTGGTTGTCCAATGGAAATTCATGAATAATTAATTGCACATTTACCAAATCTTAAATAAAAAATTACAATAATATACTATAACTCATATATATATTTTCTCAATTCATCAAATTGCAAATCTCTGCTATCTTTCGTCCGTCAGGCGCCAACTCCTTCTCCAAGCGCCGATCATATATCTGCTACAACTAAATATTTTATTTCAAAATTTATTACGACATGAAAATATTTTATTTTAAAATTTTAGATCTATCAATATAAATAATTAAAATTTCTTTTCAATGATTCTACAATCAGCTAGCCAAAAAAATAATTCACCACAATTTTTCTCTTTTATTTATTTGATAGAGTAAATTAAATTTAAAAAATTGGTGGATAGATTTTATTCATATATATTTAATATTGTTAAAAATGAAAATTAATCAAATTAAATATATAATAATAAAATTATTAAATTAAGGTAGAAAACTGTTTTAAACGTCTCTTCTCCTTCTCTGCTAACGTTAGATCGGGCCCAATAGATAGCGTTGTTAGTAGAGGCCCACCAATTTATTTTATTTAAATTATCATAAACATTAATATTATGTTAAACTATTCTTCAAATATTAATATTTTATTAAAAATTTCTAATTACAAAATCAATAAACAATAAAATAACAAATATCAAATACAATAAATATATATATATATATATATATATATATATATTAGTATAATCTTTTAAGATATATGATACATGTTCTTTGGACAATGGTTAAAACCTCTAATTTTCGGTGCCATGTGTTGATCATTTAATCTATCATTGATATGTGTCATCTTAAAATTCAGCCTTTTAACTTTCTTTAACTTCATCAATAAAATACTTCATTTAAAATTAATAATTTTAAAATATTATAGTACCATGTATAATTTCTAAAAATAATAACATAAAAGGGTTTATTTTTTTAACATTGGAATAGTTATTATTATGAGTACTTTATTTTGAAATCGATGTATTGGAATAAGTCACGTCATGCTCGAATTATAAATAACTCGAATGATTGTTAAACATAATGTTTTTGTTGTTGTTGAAATCGACAAAAGTATTGGATAGTGAAAAAAATTCTATTTACATGAGAAAACGTTTTAATGAGAATCTCGACAAATCAAGCCCTCCACAGTTCTGGAATAGTGTAGATCTACGTAAAAGGCGACGCAATGATATATAATTGACAACTATTTACCCTAACACAATCATTCACACTTAAATTAAATTGATATAAATTGTATTCCGGATTGCTTTTTTTAAAAATTAACTTATTAATGTACCTTACAATTTACAGTTTATTAAAGAGAAAATGATCTCTAGTGAATTTGTTCCACATACCATGGTTTATAATTTGAAAAAACTCAGCAAAGTATAAAATACAGTATATATTAGTATAATTTTTAAAGATATACTATGGAATACTCCCTCAGTTCCGTGATTTTTTTCACATGTGAAGTGGCACACAAAATAAGAAAAATGAATTTAGTGGGGGTAATTTTATAAACCTTCTGTATAAAGTAAATGAAGTGAAAGTTATTGTGGATCGTCTCGAAAATGAAAGTGTAAAAGTAATTGCGGAACGGATATAATATATACTCATACACATATTCCTTAAACTACACCTCGATTTCTACGTGCCATGTGTCCATCATTTAAACTTAAAATGATATGAGTCGACCCTTTCATTTATTTATACAGGTGTCATCTTACAATTCTGCCATTTAATTACGTATGTATGTGTGACTATGTTCACGAAATTATGAACTATGGTGATTAAATAAAAAAATTAAATAGGAGAATTATAATTCAATTAAATATTTTATTTGAAAATTTATTATGACATGAAAATATTTTATTTAAAAATTATATCACTATCAAAATAAATAAAATTTTCCTTTTCATTCTTGATCGAGGCTTCTACAATAAACAGCTAGCCAATAAAATAATTTATCACTATTCTTTTCTCTTTTATTTATTTGATAAAGATAAATTAAATTTAAAAAAAAATTAGTGAATAGATTTATTTATATATCTTTAATATTGTTAGAAATGAATATTAATTAAATTAAGGGTTAATTTTAAATAAATACACCGGAGGATGTATTCAATTGAGATTCTGTTTGATTTTTTTGAACTTTAAAAAGTCAATGGATTTAGAAAATCCATAGACTCTATGCAGAGTTTGACTGACTTTTTTATTGATTTATATGAATTTTCATAGATTTGACAGGATTCTGAAATACACATTTTTTTATTTATTTAAATGGATTTTCATAAACTACGCCCCTAAAACTATTGATGCAAGCGTATATCGAACACTATTGTATATAAAAAAAATTATCTAAATTATTTAGAAAAAATATCAAAAATATATCTCATTGTTATGAGCAATACTTGTTCTCAATGCATTAGCATTGTTTTGTTGACTTCGAGAAAGCAATTCCAAATTTTCCTCTTCTACAGATGCGGTGTGTAATCCAGTCCAAGCTCGTACTAACTCTGCTTGTGTTTGAAATGGGAACTTGTGATTTGAAAATACCAAAAATTCTCTCAATCACATTTCAATCATGCATGAGGAAGAAGAAAGATTGAATAATTTCATTTCTAGAGTGGGTTTGAAATGGGAACTTGTGATTTAAAAATACCAAAAATTCTCTCAATCACATTTCTTAATCATGCATGAGAAAGAAGAAAGATTGAATAATTGCCTAGAGTGACGACCTTGACCACCAAATTTTTTTAGATGATATCGAACACCACGTAATGGGGATTTGACGTCGATTACTGGAGTGACGACTTTGATATTGCTAACATAACAATATACTATAATTTTTAAAGAAAAAATATAATTTTAAAATACAGTTTTCACGATAATAATAATGGTAGTGAAGAATATGTGATGCGAAGAACATGATTAGATTTTATTTTGTTTGAAGAAAGTGTAGGAAGATTCTTTGAAGAAGAGCAGGAAGATGGACAATTTTTCGATTTTGTAAACTATGAGGCTGTGTAGAATTTTGTGGTTCGAAATACACTATTTTCTTCTCTTTCAGAGTTTCTGAGAGAATCCATTGAAATCTCTACTTTTTAGAAGAGATTTTGAATAGTGAAATTTATTTATATTTTTGAAGGAGAATCCAACGAAATCCATAAAGTATTAAAATCCATAGATTGTTGAATACCTAAAAATTTCTAAAGACTTTTTAAAATCCGTATTGAATACCTCAAAATTTTGAAAGACTTTTAAAAATCCGGATTGAATACCCCCAGATTTTAAAAGTCCAAAAAAATTCAATAGAGTCTCAATTGAATACACCCCCCTTAGTCTCAGTATCAATTTAATCACGAGCTTTACGATTTTTTTTTTAAAACCTCAACCTTTTATCGTGTTACAATTAGATACACTTTTTTTTTTCTCCGGTCAACAATTGATGATGTGGCTTGCCGGAGCTCGCCACGATTCTCTCCTAACCATAAAATTTTATAAAAATAAAATTTCATGCGTCTCCTCTGCTTCTCACTAATTCTCCTCTAACCATAAAAATCATACAAAAAAAACTCACGCATCTAATCAATGATCATTGGTGATTCAGTGGTTTATTTCTTCAGGAATTCTTAAATTATTTAATAATTTTATTGTTTTGTTCAATTAGTTCGAGAACTATAATTTTTTTTGACCTCAATTAATTATTGTATTTGGGTGTATACGGAAGATAACTTTGTTGGTGGTTTTTTATTATTTTGTTCAACTAGTTCGAAAACTACAATTTATATGCTTTATGAGAGAAAAATATTTTAGAAATTAATGTGTTTAATACTAATGATTATTGTTCGAGAACTACAATTTATATGATTTATGAGAGAGGAAAATATTATAGGAATTAATGATTATTGCAACAAAATGTTCTATCCCTTATGATTTTGATTTTTAGAATTTGAAGAGAAAGAACTTGATTGATTGAGTTTGAGAGGTGAGAGAGACGCGCATAACAAGAACTCTGTTCAGTTTGAGAAGCGAAGAAGACGTCGGAAGATGCGGAGAGTTTTATTTTTATTTTTATTTAATTTTTATGGTTAGAAAAGAATAACTATGTGTAACATGACGTGGCAAGCTTCGACAAGCCACATCATCAATTGTTGATCGGAGAAAAAAAAAACGTGTATCTAATTGCAACACGAAGAAAGGTTGGGGTTTTAAAAAAAATCGTAAAGATCGTGATTAAATTGATATTGAGATGAAAGATGATGTATTTATTTGGATTAACCCTTAAATTAAATATATAATAATAAAATTATTAAATTAAATTTAAGGAGAAAGTCGTTTTAAACGTGTTATTTCTCTGCTATCCCTTTTCTTTCTCTGCTACACTCTGCAAACGCCTCTTCTCCTTCTCTCTGCTACAAATGTGTGTCCCTTTTCCTAACGTCTTCTACTTCTCCTTCTCTGCTACATTCTGCAAATGCCTTTTCTCCTTCTCTGCTACAAACTTCTCCTTCTCTTCTCTACTACACCTTGCAAACGCCTCTTCTCCTTCTCTGCTATAAACGTGAGATTGTTATATTGTGCTCTCTCCTTCTCTGCTAACGTGCACTCTCCTCCTCTATTCAATTGTGCTCTTTATCCTTCTTTGCTATATTCTGCAAATGCTACCCTTTAATTTATTTTATTTAAATTCTCATAAACATTAAAAAAATCACTCACACATTCCTTTCTTTTAATTTTTTATAGAACAAACTATTTTGTTTTTGTATTTCATGTGACAATTTCAGACTTTTCAATAAGATAGACTGGTACAATTATTGAGGAGTCCCTATCATTCAAACTTGGGTCAAAAGTCTGGATTGAAGTGAGCCAAAAGAGAGTATGTAAGTAAGCGTTCTGCTAAACTTTTGCAAACAAGAACTCCTCCCATGGGCGTCATTCTCTCACCTTTTCATCGATGCACTGCCACGCTATTAGGATTGCTATTAGGATTATCGTGCTTAGCTAGGCATCATTCTCTCACCTTTTCGTCGATGCGCTGCCACGCCTCGCTATTAGGATTATCTTGCTTGGCTAGAAAGCCTCGTTGCCTCTTTTCAGGGAGATTGGGATGATGGAGACTTGAAGTCCATCTCTATCTTGCGCGCGCATAGTTCTCTACTTATTTATCGAACGCGTATCCTGTCACACAGGCATATCTATCCAAACATCAGAAAGAGGTCGCCTGATCCCTGCCATAGCATTCTCTGCCTACTCTTTCACTATGTCATTTGCTTTCCTTAGTCAGCCTTCTGCTCTTCAAATACCGCTCCGTTGGGATTAAGTCAGTTAAGTTACTTCCCTGCCTTCCCCAATCATTACCTTGTTTCTAGTGTGATAAAATAAATTAAAAAGTCACTAACACATAAAATAGACACATATAAGTAATCAACACCAAATATTAAAATGAGTTGGGTGAAATGAGTCTTAAAATGAATCAACACCAAATATTAAAATGAGTTGGGTGAAATGAGTCTTAAAATAAGTCGGTGTAAAATGAATCGGTGTGAGATGAGGATGAAATAAAAAAATTGACATTGGTAATGTAATATGAACAAAAGGACAACAAATGACAAAAATATATACAGTACTCCATATTTTCTCAATTCAACTCATATATATTAAATTCACGAAATTCACGAGACGCACCTCGACGTCAGTATCATCGGAGGGGGAGTGTATGTGATATTTTATTATTAAAAATGAAGATTAATTAAATTAAATATATAATAATAAAATTATTAAATTAAATTTAGGGAGAAAGTCGTTTTAAAGGTGTCCCTTCTCCTAAGGCCTTCTCCTTCTTTGCTACACTCTGCAAACGCCCCTTCTTCTTCTCGGCTAACGTCAGTTGTGCTCTCACCTACTCTGCTGCTAACATCAGATTGTGCTCTCTATCATTCTCTATTATACTCTGCAAACACTACACTCTGTTAACGTTAGATTGTGCTCTCTCACCTTTCTGCTGTAAATGCGTTGTTAGTACCCTCTAATTTATTTTATTTAAATTCTCATAAACATTAAAAAATCACTCACACATTCCTTTCTTTTAATTTTATATAGAACAAACTATTTTGTTTTTGTATTTCATGAGACAATTTCAGACTTTTCAATAAGATAGACTGGTACAATTATTGAGGAGTCCCTATCATCCAAACTTGTTGTGTCAAAAGTCTGGATCGAAGTGAGCCAAAAGAGAGTATGTAAGCGTTCTATGAAACTTTTGCAAAAAAGAACTCCTCCAATGGGTGCCATTCTCTCACCTTTTCGTCGATGCGCTGCCACGCCTCGCTGTTAGGATTATGGTGCTTGGCTAGGAAGCCTCTCGTTGCCTCTTTTCAGGGAGATCAGGATGATGGAGACTTGAAGTACATCTCTATCTTGCGCGCGCATAGTTCACTACTTATTTATCGAACGCGTATCCAGTCACACAGGCATATCTATCCAACTAGACCTAACCAAGCAGGAGCAAGTAAGACATCAGAAAGAGGTCGCCCGATCCTTGCCATGGCATTCTCTGCCTACTCTTTCACTATGTCATTTGCTTTCCTTAGTCAGCCTTCTGCTCTTCAAATACCGCTCCGTTGGGATTAAGTCAGTTAAGTTACTTCCCTGTCTTCCCCAATCAGTACCTTGCTTCTAGTGTGATAAAATAAATTAAAAAGTCACTAACACATAAAATAGACACATATAAGTAATCAACACCAAATATTAAAATGCGTTGGGTGAAATGAGTCTTAAAATGAATCAACACCAAATATTAAAATGAGTTGGGTGAAATGAGTCTTAAAATGAGTCGGTGTAAAATGAATCGGTGTGAGATGAGGATGAAATAAAAATTTTGACATTGGTAATGTAATATGAATAAAAGGACAACAAATGACAACAATATATATAGTACTCCATATTTTCTCAATTCAACTCATATATATTAAATTCACGAAATTCATGAGACGCACCTCGGGCACGAAGCCATGACGTCAATGTCATCGGAGGGGGAATGTATCTAACATGTGATATTTTATTATTAGAAATGATGATTAATTAAATTAAATATATAATAATAAAATTATTAAATTAAATTTAGGGAGAAAGACGTTTTAAACGTATCTCTTCTCCTAAGGCCTTCTCCTTCTTTGCTACACTCTGCAAACGCCTCTTCTCCTTCAAACGTCAGTTGTGATCCTTCCTACTCTGCTGCTAACGTCAGATTGTGCTCTCTATCATTCTCTACTATACTCTGCAAATGCTTCCGTCTCTGCTACACTACACTCTGTCAACCGTTAGATTGTGCTCTCTCTCTTTTCTGCTGTAAATGCATTGTTAGTAGCCTCTAATTTATTTTATTTAAATTCTGATAAACATTAAAAAAAATCACTCACACATTCCTTTCTTTTAATTTTATATAGAACAAACTATTTTGTTTTTGTATTTCATGAGACAATATCAAACTTTTCAATAAGATAGACTGGTACAATTATTGAGGAGTCCCTATCATCCAAACTTGTTGTGTCAAAAGTCTGGATCGAAGTGAGCCAAAAGAGAGTATGTAAGCGTTCTGCGAAACTTTTGCAAAAAAGAACTCCTCCCATGGGCACCATTCTCTCACCTTTTGTCGATGCGCTGCCACGCCTCGCTGTTAGGATTATCGTGCTTGGCTAGGAAGCCTCGTTGCCTCTTTTCAGGGAGATCGGGATGATGGAGACTTGAAGTACATCTCTATCTTGTGCGCCCATAGTTCACTACTTATTTATCGAACGTGTATCCTGTTACACAGGCATATCTATCCAACTAGACCTAACCAAACAGGAGCAAGTAAGACATCAGAAAGAGGTCGCCCGATCCCTACCATGGCATTCTCTGCCTACTATTTCACTATGTCATTTGCTTTCCTTAGTCAACCTTCTGCTCTTCAAATACCGCTCCGTTGGGATTAAGTTAGTTAAGTTACTTCCCTGTCTTCCCCAATCAGTACCTTGCTTCTAGTGTGATAAAATAAATTAAAAAGGTACTAACACATAAAATAGACACATATAAGTAATCAACACCAAATATTAAAATGAGCCGGGTGAAATGAGTCTTAAAATGAATCAACACCAAATATTATTAAAATGAGTTGGGTGAAATGAGTCTTAAAATGAGTCGGTGTGAGATTAGGATGAAATAAAAAATTTGACATTGGTAATGTAATATGAACAAAAGGACAATAAATGACAACAATATATACAGTATTTCATATTTTCTCAATTCAACTCATATATATTAAATTCACGAAATTCACGAGAAGCACCTCGGGCACGAAGCCATGACGTCAGTTTCATCGGAGGGTATCTAACATGTGATATTTTATTATTAGAAATGAAAATTAATTAAATTAAATATATAGTAATAAAATTATTAAATTAAATTTAGGGAGAAAGCCATTTTAAACATGTCCCTTTTCCTAAGGCCTTCTCCTTCTTTGCTACTCTGCTACAAACGTCAGATCTCTCCTACTCTGCTGCTAACGTCAGATTGTGCTCTCTATCATTCTCTACTATACTCTGCAAATGCTTCCGTCTCTGCTACACTATACACTCTGTGTCTACTACACTACACTCTTTGAACGTTAGATTGTGCTCTCTCTCTCCTTTCTGCTGTAAATGCGTTGTTAGTACCCCTAATTTATTTTATTTAAATTCTCATAAACATTAAAAAATCACTCACACATTCCGTCTCTGCTACACTACACTCTGTCAACGTTAGATTGTGCTCTCTCTCCTTTCTACTGTAAATACGTTGTTAGTACCCTCTCCTTGTGCGCGCATAGTTCACTACTTATTTATCGAACGCGTATCCTGTCACATAGGCATATCTATCCAAACATCGGAAAGAGGTCGCCTGATCCCTGCCATGGCATTCTCTGCCTACTCTTTCACTATGTCATTTGCTTTCCTTAGTCAGACTTCTGGTTAGTTAAGTTACTTCCCTGCCTTCCCCAAATCAGTACCTTGCTTCTAGTGTGATAAAATAAATTAAAAAATCACTATCACATAAAAATAGACACATATAAGTAATCAACACCAAATATTAAAAAGAGTTGGGTGAAATGAGTCTTAAAATGAATCAACACCAAATATTAAAATGAGTTGGGTTGAAATGAGTCTTAAAATAAGTCGGTGTAAAATGAATCGGTGTGAGATGAGGTTGAAATAAAAAATTTGACATTGGTAATGTAATATGAACAAAAGGACAACAAATGACAACAATATATACCGTACTCCGTGTCATCGGAGGGGAAGTGTATCTAACATGTGACATTTTATTATTACAAATTGTCTCTCGATCCGAACAAGTGGGGCGATGAATACGACGCCGTTTCGGTGGTGGATTTGGCTAGGGCAAGAGAGCCTACTGATCAGGGAAGGGTTAATACTAATAGGGAGGAGAGGCTTAGTACTAATACGGAAGCAAATGGTGCAGCCTCAGGATCTGAGGATGGGGATACCTTGATGACCGAAGTGTGAGGTAAAAATCAAACTGTTTGTTAGCTAAAAATCAATCCCTCTTTTCATACATATTTCTCGAATATATATATATATTTTTTTTAATTTCTGTGATTTTTTTGGTGGTGGCCCGAGGCGGCGACAACGACGCTGTCATTAGGGTTAGTGTTTGAACGTGAAGGTGGAGGTGGAGTGTATCTAACATGATATTTTATTAAAAGGACAAATTGAATAGTTTACATGAATATTAAATTAATAAATGAGGAGGGGAGTATACTTAACAAAAAAAAAGATGGAGGGGTATATAGCCAGACCCATAGATTATTAAGAGTGGTGTAGGCCCAAACAAATAAATCTTTGGGTGACCCAATACTTAAAAAAGCCCAATTTATCCAAAGGTGTCCTAAGAACCTAAAATTACCAAAACACTCCAGTAAAAAAAACTTATAAATACTTCACTTTCTTAAGGTAAAAGTTAATATTTATACTAAGTCATTCATTTCTTCTCGACATATTATATGAAAACTGACTTGAAGAGTCCTTCATCGGGATCCTCTTTAATGTGGCTTTTGCAGGTCCATCTGATCAATTTTGAATCGAAGCACTTGGAAAAAATAAAGTCTCGGAGCAGATGTTTCAAGGAGCGGATGTTTCAATGTTTCTTATCATGTCATGTGTATTAAATTTCAATCATGTAATTAACTTCCTTAAATTTCAGGTATTTAACTTCCGAATAAAATAATTATTAATTTTAAAATAATATAGTACCATGTCTACTTTATTTTGAAATGTATAAAATTGATTGGTTGTGAACAAAATCGGGTGTATTGGATTAAGTCACATCGTCATGCTCTAGTTATGACTAACTCGAACGGTTGTTAAATGAAATATTTTTTTTGTTGTTGTTGAAACCGACAAAAGTATTAAATAGTGAGAAAAATTCTATTTGCACGAGATATCGTTTTTCACGAGAATCTCGACAAACCAAGCGCTCCTTAAGGATATCGATAAAATAAACCCCCAAACCTTGGATCTACATAAAAGGCGCCGCAATGACATGTAACTTATAATTGTTTACCGTAACCCAATCATTCCCAGAACCCCGAAATAGAGTAGATCTACGTAAAAGGTGCCGCAATGACATATAACTAACAAATTGTTTACCGTAACCGGATCTAAAGCCTAGGTAGTGGTGCTCTAACCACTTGAGCTATCCAACTTCGTCGTTGTTTTAGCTAGGGTGTTTGTTGTATTTCTGTGCTATTGTAATTTGTACTGCTGTTTTCCTTGAGGCATCTCTAATGCCTCTAATATATTTCACTTTGCTGTTTAAAAAAAAAAAAAATTTAAGAAAAAATATTGAGCTTGGGAGAGTCTCTTGTGTTTATTGAGACGATTACATGTAAAAATAGAATAAACTTGTACAAGCTAATATTCAACTCAAAATACTGAAGTCAGTCGGTACCGGATGAGGATGATTTATTAAGTTATTGTCACCTTCCTTTCTTTTGATTTTATACTAGAACAAACTATTTTGTGTTTCACGAGACGATTTCATCACTAGGATAGACTCTTATAAGTATTTAGCTCAAAATATTAAAATCAGTCGATATGAGATGAGGATGAATTAAAAAGTCATATTGCCACCCTCCTATTTTTTATTTTATATAGAACAAACTATTGTGTGTTTCATAAGACAATTTCAATAGGATAGACTCATACAAGTATTTAACTTAAAATATTTAAATTAATCGGTACGAGATGAAGATGAATTACCTTATTTTCATTTGATTTTATATAGAACAGACTATTGTATTTTATGATAATTTCAGTAGAATAAGTGCGTACAAGCTAGATATTAAAATCAATCGGTCGGAGATAAGGATGAATTAAAAAGCTATTGTCACTCTACATTTTTTTCTTTTTTTTTTATAACAAACTAATTTGACAAGTGAACTTCTCTACAAAAAAGACAACAAATTATAGTAATATATATATATTCTCAATTTAACTCATATATATATTCACAAAATTTACGAGACACGTGGATTTAGACGTACGTGGCCGCGGGGCACGAAGCCATGACGTTAGTTTCGCCGGAGCCGCCCTCTCTCCGCTCTCTTCCGTCTGTCGGCGCAAACTCCTCCTCCCCCTGCGCTCTAATTTATTGTATCTCTCATAAACATTAATATTATATTAAACTATTCTTCAAATATTAATATTTTAATAAAAAAAACCAATTACTAAATCAATAAATAATACAGTAACAAATAAAATACAGTATAAATTAGTATAATTTTTTTTTTGATTTTATTAGTAATTTTTAAGATATATAAAATATAGATATACTTTAGACCACAAATCGACACCTCGAATTCTCGGTACCACGTGTCGAGCATTTCATGTATCAATGATATGTGTCAACCCTTTCATTTATAATTTTTATTTTATTTTATTTTATTAGTATAATTTTTAAGATATACTATAACATACAGATATATGATACATATTCTTTACACCACACACCAACACCTCAAATTCTCGATGACATGTGTCATCTTAAAATTCAGCCATCTAACTTCCTTAAACTTCCTAATAAAATAACTTCATTTAAAATTATTACTTTTAAAATAATATAGTACCATGTCTAATTTCTAAAAATAATAAGATAAACGTTTTTTTTAAACATTAGAATACTTATTATCAGGAGTACGTACTTTATTTTGAAACGCAAAAAATTGATTGGTCGTCGAGAACAAAATCGGTGTATTGAAATAAGTCACATCATGCTCGAATTATAAATAACTCGAACAATTATTAAACAAAATGTTTTTTTGTTGCTGAAATGACAAGATTATTGGATAGTGAGAAAAATTCTATTTACATGAGATAACATTTTTATGATTCTCAACAAATCAAGCCCCCGCTAAGAATATCGATAAAATAAATTTCCAGACTTCCGAAATAGTGTAGATCTACGTAAAAGGTGCCCCAATGACATATAACTGACAACTGTTTACTGTAACTAGGGGTGGAAATAGGCCGGGCCACCCGACAGGGGTCTACGGCCTGGCCTATTAAGGGCTTAGCCTGACCTAGCCTATTTATAACATGAGTTAGGCTAAGACTTTTTAAAAAGACTATTTACTTAAGTAGGCCGGGCTTAGACCTTGTATAAGGCCTTATAAGTCTAACAGGCCGGCCTATTTAAAATTATGTATAATATATATATATATAATTGTAGATAAATATTTATATATATTTTTTAATAAAATAATTTTTAAAATATAATACCAACATTAATAGTAAATTAAATTTATTTTATTATTTGAGAAATCATTTTTCAGTTTTTATCTGAATTTATCTGCACTTATTTTGATGGTAAATTTATTTATAATTTTAAATATTAAATTGCATTTTTAAAATTTTGTATTAGATAAATTTAAAATAGACTTCTAAAAGGCTCTTAGACTGACCTATTTACTAAAAAGACCGGGCCAAACTCACAAAAAAAAGTCTATCACAGATAATAGGTCAGACTTTGGCTTATTTTTTTTAAATAGGCCCAGGCCTTTTCATGTAAAGCCTGAACTTGTCTATTTTCACCCCTAACTGTAACGCAATCATTCATGCTTAAATTAGATTGATATAATTTATATACTCCATATATATTATTTTATTCACTTATTAATGTACATTACAATTTACAGTTTATTAAAGAGAAAATGGTCTCTAGTGAATTTGTTCCCCATACAATGGTTTATAATTTGAACAAACTTAGCAAAGTATAATCTTGATACTTTTTTTAAAAATAAATGATTTTGTTAACTTTCAAATACTAAACTGACTTGCTTCCTTATTAAAATTGAATTTTCAATTTTAGCAATTGAATTTAAAAGAAAAAATATTGAGCTTCGACAGAGTCTCTTGTGTTTATAATTTACATGTAAAAGGTAGGATACATTTGTACAAGTATTCAACTCAAAATAATGAAATTAGTCGGTACGAGATGAGTTGAATTAAAAAGTTATTATCACCTTCATTTCTTCTGGTTTTATATAGAATAAACTATTATATTTCATGAGACAATTTCAAAAGAATAGACTTATACAAGTATTCAGCTCAAAATATTAAAATCAGTGATATGAGGATAAATTAAAAAGTCACCCACACATTCCTTTCTTTTGGTTTTTATAGAGAACAAACTACTGTTTTTCATGAGACAATTTCAGTAGAATAGACTCACAATATTAAACAGTGTGAGATGAGGATGAATTAAAAAGTGTTTTCCAACCCTACATTTTTTTTGTTTTATAAAAAATAAACTTTCTTGACAAGTGTATTATGAATAAAGAGACAACAAATTACAATAATATATATATTCCTTAAACCACGCGTCGACACCTCGATTTCTTAGTACCATGTGTCAATCATTTAATCTATCAATGATATGAGTAGACCCTTTCAATTATATTTGTCATCTTACAATCCAGCCATTTAATTTCCTTGGACTTCCCAAAAAAATAACTTTATTTAATTGTGTATGTGGAATATGTGTTATTCTGTTAAAGAAATTACGAGTGGTGATTAATTACATAAAAAAATAAATAAGAGAATTATAATTTAATTAAATATTTTGTTTGAAAATTTATTATGACATGAAAATATTTTATTTGAAAATTTTATCTCTATCAATATAAATAAATAAATAAAATTTTCCTTTTCTTGATCGAGGCTTCTACAATAAACAGCTAGTAAATAAAATAATTTACCACAACTTTTTTATCTTTTATTTATTTGATAGAGATAAATTAAATTAAAAAAAAAAATTGATGGGTAAATTTTATTTATATATCTTTAATATTAATATGGTTAGGATTGAAATAAAATTAAATATATAATAATAAAATTATTAAATTAAATTTAGGGAGAAAACCATTTTAAACGTACGATTTAAAAACTATCAATCACTCTTCTCATTCTCTGCTACACTTTGAAAACTGTCAGATTGGACTCTTCACATTTACACTCTCTGCTACACCTCCCTGCAAACGTTTCTTTCATTCTTTGCTACACTTTCTTTCTCATTCTCTGCTACACTTCCTGGAAACGTTTCCTTCATTCTCTGCTACACTCGTTTTCTTCATATTCTCTACTACACCCTCTACAAACGTTGTTGGACTCTTCTCCTTCATTCTCTGTTACAATCTCTCAAACATTGAATTAGACTCTTCTCTCTGTTACAATCTCTCAAACATTGAATTAGACTCTTCTCCTTCATTCTCTATTACACTCCCTACCAACAACGTTGGATTGGAGTCTTCTCCTTCTCTGCTGCACTTTGCACACGTCAGATTGGACTCTTCTCCTTCTCTGCTACACTCTGCAAACATATTACTTTAATTGAGACAATTTCAGTAGGATAGACTTGTACAAGTATTCAACTCAAAATATTAAAATCAGTAAGATGATGATGAATTAAAAAGTCACTGAAACATTCATTTCTTTTGCTTTTACATAGAACAAACTACAGTGTTTAATGAGAGAATTTCAGTAGAATAGACTTGTACAAAGTATTCTGCTCAAAACATTAAAATCAATGAGATAAGAATAAATTAAAAAGTCACTGACACATTCTTTTCTGTTTGTTTTTATACTACTATGTTTTAGGGAGAATTTCATTAGAATAGACTTCTACAAGTATTCTGCTCAAAATATTAAAATTAGTGAGACGAGAATAAATTAAAAAGTCATTTGAAAACAGTCCTTTTTATTGCATATTTGGTCATGTATGTTTGTTTTTGGATGGAAACCGTCAGTTTGGGGATATATAATTTTTACCGTTTTCTTAACTTTAATTTTCTAATTTTTGTGTTTGTACTGTGTTGGTTTGAGGTGACCATGGTTAATGTGTGAGATGGAAAGTCGCGCGGCCGGAAGCAGGGCGGACCCAGGACTGAAGGTTAGGGGGGCCAAAAATAAATCACAAAAATACTTATATAAAATATTTTACCTATAAAATATAGTTAATTAAGATAAGATAGATACAAATTCACATGTGAATTTTAAAAACTGTCTTAAATTATATACTCCATATTTTATGTGAAAAATATTTCACATGTCTTGCTTAAAACAAATTAATGATCCAAAATATTAAAATATATATGAGTTTATTTATTTACCAAATTAATACATTTAAGAAAATATAATTGACAGTTTAAATTTGGTAAAAATAATTAATACATTAAATATATTGACAATATAATAAATAATTAATACATTAAATATATTGACAATATAAAAAATAATTAATACTTTATTTATTTTGTTTAGTGTAATGTAAAATTGTTAATTATATTTTCTTCAACAATTTTTTTAAGGGGCTAATTTTCTTTATTTATATAATACTATTAATGAGTTAATTGTGTGTTTAAAAAATATTAAAATAATATATAGTTACCTCATTTTTATCCCTAATAGACTCAAACAAATTAAATATAATTAAATATTTCATGAGACAATTTCAGACTTTTCAATAAGATAGATTGGTACAATTATTGAGGAGCCCCTATCATCCAAACTTGCTGTGTCAAAAGTTCAAAGTGAGCCAAAGGAGAGTATGTAAGTGTTCTGCGAAACTTTTGCAAAAAAGAACTCCTCCCATGGGCGCCATTCTCTCACCTTTTCGTCTATGCGCTGCCATGACTCGCTTTTAGGATTATCGTGCTTGGCTAGGAAGCCTCGTTGCCTCTTTTCAGGGAGATCGGGATGATGGAGACTAGAAGTCCATCTCTATCTTGCGCGCATAGTTCACTGCTTATTTATCGAACGCGTATCCTGTCACACAGGCATATCTATCCAACTAGACCTAACCAAGCAGGAGCAAGTAAGACATCAGAAAGAGGTCGCCCGATTCCTGCCATGGCATTTTCTGCCTACTCTTTCACTATGTCATTTGCTTTCATTAGTCAGCCTTCTGCTCTTCGAATACCACTCCGTGGGGATTAAGTCAGTACCTTGCTTCTAGTGTGATAAAATAAATTAAAAAGTCACTAACACATAAAATATACACATATAAGTAATCAACACCAAATATTAAAATGAGTTGGGTGAAATGAGTCTTAAAATGAATCAACACCAAATATTAAAATGAGTTGGGTGAAATGAGTCTTAAAATGTGAGATGAGGATGAAATAAAAAATTTTGACATTGGTAATGTAATATGAACAAAAGGACAACAAATGACAACAATATATACAGTACTCCATATTTTCTCAGTTCAACTCATATATATTAAATTCACGAGACGCACCTCGGACACGAAGCCATGACGTCAGTGTCATCGGAGGGGAGTGTATCTAACATAACATGTGATATTTTATTATTAGAAATGAAAATTAATTAAATTAAATATATAATAATAAAATTATTAAATTAAATTTAGGGAGAAAGCCATTTTAAACGTATCCCTTCTCCTAAGGCCTTTTCCTTCTTTGTTACACTCTGCAAACGCCTCTTCTGCTTCTCTGCTACAAACGTCAGTTGTGCTCTCTCCTACTCTGCTGCTAACGTCAGATTGTACTCTCTATCATTCTCTACTGCAAATGCTTCTGTCTCTGCTACACTACACTCTGTCAACGTTAGATTGTGCTCTCTCTTCTTTCTGCTGTAAATGCGTTGTTAGTACCCTTTAATTTATTTTATTTAAATTCTCATAAACATTAAAAAATCACTCACTCATTCCTTTCTTTTAATTTTTCTTTTAATTTTATATAGAACAAACTATTTTGTTTTCGTATTTCATGAGACAATTTCAGACTTTTCAATAAGATAGACTGGTACAATTATCTCAGGATCTGATGCTATGCGTGATGAGGATGGGATACCTCGATGATCTAACCTCAAGTCTTTGTTTGTTAGGTAAAAATCAATCCCTCTTTTGAATTAATTATCTCAGATTCTATATAAATGTTTAGATAAAATTACTAAATTGGGTGGACCAGTATAAAACATGATTGAGTAAAACTCAATTCATAATTGATTCTCCTTAATTGCTTACATCATGTTTCGAGAAAATATATATATATATATTTTTAATTTCTGTGATTTTTTTGGGTGGTGGCCTTCGCCGGAGCGGCGACGACGCTGTAGTTACGGTTAGGATTTGAAAGTTGAGGATAGTGTATCTAACATGTGATATTTTATTAAAAGGGCAAGTTGGGTAATTTACATGAATATTAAATTAATAAATGGGGAGGGGGAGTATACTTAACAATGATTGAGGGGTATATATCCAGTCCCATAGATTATTATGAGTGGTGTAGGCCCAAACAAATAAATTTTTGGATGACCCAATACTTAAAAAAACCCAATTTATCCAAAGGTGTCCTAAAAACCTAAAATTACCAAAACACCCTGGTAAAAAAATTTATAATTAAATACATCACTTCATTAAGGTAAAAGTTAACTTTTCTCATATATATTTATATTGAGTTATTCATTTTTTCTCGACAAATTATATGAAAGTTGACGGAATCCTCTACCAGAGTCCTCTCTTTTGCAGGTCCATCTGATCATTGAATTAAAATCAAAGGATGTAATGTATATATTCTCTTGTTTGCCTAATAGGCATAGTGTTTGTGCGTTGGCAAAGGCAAAGTTGCCAACTACTTCTCAAAAGGGTTTTTAATTATTCAATCGAAAACCTTCTTCATTGCAACAATATTGCTAGCTAGGTTTTTCCACTTTTTTTTTTTTTTTTGTTTAATTTTGTGGTTGTCCAATGGGAATTCATGAATAATTTAATTGCACATTTACCAAATCTTAAATAAAAAATTACAACAATATACTATAACTCATATATAAATTTTCTCAATTCAACAAATTGCAAATCTCTGCTATCTTCCCTCCGTCGGCGCTAACTTCTTCTCCCCCTCCGCTCCGATCATATATCTGCTACAACTAAATATTTTATTTGAAAATTTATTAGGACATGAAAATATTTTATTTTAAAATTTTAGCTCTATCAATATAAATAATTAAAATTTCTTTTCATTGATGGAGGCTTCTACAATAAACAACTACTCAATAAAATAATTCACCCCAATTTTTTCTCTTTTCTCTTTTATTTATTTGATAAGAGTAAATTAAATTTAAAAAATTGATGAATAGATTTTATTTATACATCTTTAATATTGTTAGAAATGAAAATTAATTAAATTAAATATATAATAATAAAATTATTAAATTAAATTTAGGTAGAAAAACGTTTTAAACGTGTCCCTTCTCCTTCACTGCTGCACCCTGCTAACGTTAGATTGGGCCCAGTAGATACCGTTGTTAGTAGAGGCCCACTCATTTATTTTATTTTAATTGTCATAAACATTAAGCCAAATACTTGTATGCACTCGCATGCATGGTGCATACCTCAATTTTAAATTATTTGCACTCATTCATTAAATTAGTTCACCTTTTGAATTATTTTTTACTATAATTATCACTTGCACATTTAATGAGTTCACCTCCAAATCTTTTTTTACCACGTTATTTGTACTCGCTCATTTTATGAGTTCACCCCCAAATCATTTTTTGCCACGGTTATCTGCACCCACCATTTTATGAGTTAATTCCCAAATTATTGTTTTATCACGATTATCTGCACCCGCTCATTTTATGAGTTCACCCCAAAATATTTTTTAAAAAATAATCACATTTAAAAGCATTATATTATCTTTTTATTAATTTACACAAAATATAATAAAATAAACTCTAATTTATATATTTACAATATGCAGACGAGTTATTGTTGAGTTACCGTCGATTCACCACCAAGTCATCTCGATTTTTTTCTTTTAAAGTTTTTTCTCATCATCTTTTCCTTTTTTCTTTCCATTTTCATTTTTTTTTTCCAAATTTTTTATTTCTTCGTTTTTTTTTTCTTTTTTTTTTTTCCTGTCTTTCTTTTTCATTTTTTTCATGTATATTTTTTTAATCTTAATACAAAATAATATTATAGGTATGATTTTATTATAGTCGATCGGCGAGGCACCTGAATTTCAATTTTAATTTGATGAGTAAAGGACCTGTCGAAAATCCATGTCGGTCGGTGGGTGACCCAACCACCACCATATCCGACCACCCCTTCCACGGCGACGGCGGCGCTTCCGTCCCGGACGCTGAAGCCCAAGACCCTTTCTCAAATCACAATCGAGATTCTTCAATTCCATGACAATCGACATCATCTTCCATCTCGGCCACGATCCATGGCGGCCGAAAACCTCTACTCATTTCGACCACCGACGCGACTGCTTCGATCAATCTCTTTTGTGTTTGCGATCTAGGAGCTTCTTCGATATCAATGGCGCTCGCCTACAACACTCAGGTCGATGCCGCTTCGCTCTCATTGTTCATCTTTGTCCAAATCGAAGCTACATTGCTTCGTTTTCTTCACCATGCTCCTGCGCAGCTTCTTCCTCCGGTTGACGACGGTCCGACAGAGGACTGTGAGTATGTTGTCGATGGATCTCTGATCGGCCGGCACTCGGAGCCGGTGACCTTGTCGATGAAATCTCAGGCGTCGACTGCTGACCTAGGGTGACCTTCTATTTGGCTAGGGTTCTCTTCAATTGGGCTTGGTAATGTGCACCCCCTATTTTCTTCAGTACACCCCGATCTGCACTCCCTCCACTTTTTATGATATTATTGTTATTGGTATTATTATTTATTGATTGTGGTATTACTATTAATACACTATTGAATTAATATTAATGATTATTGATTACGGTATTATTGATTATTAATTGTGGTATTACTGGTTATTGTTTGTGGTATTACTGATTGTGTGAAATTATTGTTTATTGCTTAAGGCATTACTGATTATATTATTATTATTTATGATATTATATATTATTATTTATGGTATTACTGATAATTTTTTTTGGTATTACTGAATATAATTTGATTTGTGAAATTATTTGTTATTGTACAAGATATAATGATCAATGTTAATGGTATTACTAATTACTGTTCATGCCTTCATGGTATTACTGATAATTATTTTTTGGTATTATTTTATATAATTAGATGTGTGAAATTATTTGTTGTTGTATAAAATTTTACTGATTAATATTAATGGTATTACCGATTACTGTTCGTGGTATTACTAATAATTGTTTTTGGTATTATTGAATATAATTAGATTTGTGCAATTATTTGTTATTGTATAAGATATTATTAATTATTGTTAATGGTATTACTGGTTATTGTTTATAGTATTACTGGTTATTACTTATTGTATTAGTGACTATAATAAAATTATACATATAATATTATTTTATATTAAAAATTTGAAAAATACTAAAGAAAAAAAAAGCTGGAAAAAAAAATTAAAAAAGAAAAAAAAATGTTTAGATTAAAAACTGAAAATGGAAAAAAAAAATTAAAAAGAAAAAAAATTGAGATTTGAGACTAATTTCAATAGTTTTTTTTAATTATATTTTTAGGATTTTATTTTTAAAAACATGGGTGATTTAGTGGTGAATAGACGGTAACTCGGCTGCAAATTGTAAATGTATAAATTAGGGTTGATTTTATTATATTTTGTGTAAATTAATAAAAAGACAATATAGTTTTTTTAATGTAATTATTTTTAAAAAAATATTTGGGGGTGAACTAATAAACTGAGTGGGTGCAGATAATTTGAGGTGGTCTCATAAAGTGAGTGGGTGCAAATAATTGTAGTATAAATATAATATGGGGGTGAACTCATAAAACGAGCGGGTGCAGATAATTGTGGTAAAAAATAATTTGGGGGGTGAACTCATAATATGAGTGGGTGTAGTTGTAAAAAAATGATTTGATGGGTGAATTCATAAAATGAGTGGGCGCAGATAACTATAATAAAAATATGATTTAAGGGTGAACTTATTAAATTAGTGGGTATATGTAAAATATAAATAAAAAATTAAAATTAAAATTTGGGGGTATGGATGCACACAAGTGTTACCCAAACATTAATATTATGTTAAACTATTCTTCAAATATTAATATTTTATTAAAAATGTCTAATTACTAAATCAATAAACAATACAGTAACAAATATCAAATACAAAATATATATATATATATATATATTAGTATAATCTTTTAAGATATATGATACATGTTCTTTAGACAATGGTTAAAACCTCTAATTTTCGGTGCCATGTGTTGATCATTTAATCTATCATTGATATGTGTCATCTTAAAATTCAGCCTTTTAACTTTCTTTAACTTCATAAATAAAATACTTCATTTAAAATTATTAATTTTAAAATATTATAGTACCATGTATAATTTCTAAAAATAATAAGATAAAAGGGTTTATTTTTTTAACATTGGAATACTTATTATTATGAGTACTTTATTTTGAAATCGATGTATTGGAATAAGTCACGTCATGCTGGAATTATAAATAACTTGAATGATTGTTAAACATAATGTTTTTGTTGTTGTTGAAATCGACAAAAGTATTGGATAGTGAAAAAAATTCTATTTATATGAGAAAACGTTTTAATGAGAATCTCGACAAATCAAGCCCTCCACAGTTCTGAAATAGTGTAGATCTACGTAAAAGGCGACGCAATGATATATAATTGACAACTATTTACCCTAACACAATCATTCACACTTAAATTAGATTGATATAATTTGTATTCCGGATTGCTTTTTAAAAAAAATTAACTTATTAATGTACCTTACAATTTACAGTTTATTAAAGAGAAAATGATCTCCAGTGAATTTGTTCCACATACCATGGTTTATAATTTGAAAAAACTCAGCAAAGTATAAAATACAGTATATATTAGTATAATTTTTAAAGATATTCTATGAAATACTCCCTCAGTTCCGTGATTTTTTTCACATGTGAAGTGGCACACAAAATAAGAAAAATGAATTTAGTGAGGGTAATTTTGTAAACCTTTTGTATAAAGTAAATGAAGTGAAAGTTATTGTGAAACGTCTCGAAAACGAAAGTGTAAAAGTAATTGCGAAACGGATATAATATATATCATACACATATTCCTTAAACTACACCTCGATTTCTCCGTGCCATGTGTCCATCATTTAAACTTAAAATGATATGAGTTGACCCTTTCATTTATACAGGTGTCATGTTACAATTCTGCCATTTATCTTCCCAAAATCCCAAAATAATAACTTTATTTAATTAATTACGTATGTATGTGTGACTATGTTCACGAAATTACGAACTATGGTGATTAAATAAAAAATTAAATAGGAGTATTATAATTCAATTAAATATTTTATTTGAAAATTTATTAGGACATGAAAATATTTTATTTAAAAATTATATCACTATCAAAATAAATAAAATTTTCCTTTTCATTCTTGATCGAGGCTTCTACAATAAACAGCTAGCCAATAAAATAATTTATCACTATTTTTTTCTCTTTTATTTATTTGATAAAGATAAATTAAATTAAAAAAAATTAGTGAATAGATTTATTTATATATCTTTAATATTGTTAGAAATGAATATTAATTAAATTAAATATATAATAATAAAATTATTAAATTAAATTTAAGGAGAAAGTCGTTTTAAACGTGTCCCTGTTACACTATTGTGCTCTCTCCTTCTCTGCTAACGTCAGATTGTGCTCTCTCCTTCTCTGCTCCAAATGCGTTGTTAGTACCCTCTAATTTATTTTATTTAAATTTTTATAAACATTAAAAAAATCACTGACACATTACTTTCTTTTGATTTTATATAGAACAAACTATTTTGTTTTTGTATTTCATGAGACAATTTCAGACTTTTCAATAAGATAGATTGGTACAATTATTGAGGAGCCCCTATCATCCAAACTTGCTGTGTCAAAAGTTCAAAGTGAGCCAAAAGAGAGTATGTAAGTGTTCTGCAAAACTTTTGCAAAAAAGAACTCCTCCCATGGGCGCCATTCTCTCACCTTTTCGTCTATGCGCTGCCATGACTCGCTTTTAGGATTATCGTGTTTGGCTAGGAAGCCTCGTTGCCTCTTTTCAGGGAGATCGGGATGATGGAGACTAGAAGTCCATCTCTATCTTGCGCGCGCATAGTTCACTACTTATTTATCGAACGCGTATCCTGTCACACAGGCATATCTATCCAACTAGACCTAACCAAGCAGGAGCAAGTAAGACATCAGAAAGAGGTCGCCCGATTCCTGCCATGGCATTTTCTGCCTACTCTTTCACTATGTCATTTGCTTTCCTTAGTCAGCCTTCTGCTCTTCGAATACCACTCCGTGGGGATTAAGTCAGTTAAGTTACTTCCCTGCCTTACCCAATCAGTACCTTGCTTCTAGTGTGATAAAATAAATTAAAAAGTCACTAACACATAAAATAGACACATATAAGTAATCAACACCAAATATTAAAATGAGTTGGGTGAAATGAGTCTTAAAATGAATCAACACCAAATATTAAAATGAGTTGGGTGAAATGAGTCTTAAAATGTGAGATGAGGATGAAATAAAATTTTTTGACATTGGTAATGTAATATGAACAAAAGGACAACAAATGACAACAATATATACAGTACTCCATATTTTCTCAGTTCTAACTCATATATATTAAATTCACGAAATTCACGAGATGCACCTCGGACACGAAGCCATGACGTCAGTGTCATCGGAGGGGAGTGTATCTAACATAACATGTGATATTTTATTATTAGAAATGAAAATTAATTAAATTAAATATATAATAATAAAATTATTAAATTAAATTTAGGGAGAAAGCCGTTTTAAACGTGTCCCTTCTCCTAAGGCCTTTTCCTTCTTTGCTACACTCTGCAAACGCCTCTTCTGCTTCTCTGCTACAAACGTCAGTTGTGCTCTCTCCTACTCTGCTGCTAACGTCAGATTGTACTCTCTATCATTCTCTACTATACTCTCTGCTTCTGTCTCTGCTACACTACACTCTGTCAACGTTAGATTGTGCTCTCTCTTCTTTCTGCTGTAAATGCGTTGTTAGTACCCTTTAATTTATTTTATTTAAATTCTCATAAACATTAAAAAATCACTCACTCATTCCTTTCTTTTAATTTTTCTTTTAATTTTATATAGAACAAACTATTTTGTTTTTGTATTTCATGAGACAATTTCAGACTTTTCAATAAGATAGACTGGTACAATTATCTCAGGATCTAATGCGATGCTTGATGAGGATGGGGATACCTCGATGATCTAACCTCAAGTCTTTGTTTGTTAGGTAAAAATCAATCCCTCTTTTGAATTAATTATCTCAGATTCTATATAAATGTTTAGATAAAATTACTAAATTGGGTGGACCAGTATAAAACATGATTGAGTAAAACTCTATTCATAATTGATTCTCCTTAATTGCTTACATCATGTTTCGAGAAAATATATATATATATATTTTTAATTTCTGTGATTTTTTTGGGTGGTGGCCTTCGCACGACGCTGTAGTTACGGTTAGGATTTGAAAGTTGAGGGTATTGTATCTAACATGTGATATTTTATTAAAAGGGTAAGTTGGATAATTTACATGAATATTAAATTAATAAATGGGGAGGGGGAGTATACTTAACAATGATTGAGGGGTATATATCCAGTCCCATAGATTATTATGAGTGGTGTAGGCTCAAACAAATAAATATTTGGATGATCCAGTACTTAAAAAAACCCAATTTATCCAAAGGTGTCCTAAAAACCTAAAATTACCAAAACACCCTGGTAAAAAAATTTATAAATACATCACTTCATTAAGGTAAAAGTTAACTTTTCTCATATATATTTATATTGAGTTATTCATTTTTTCTCGACATATTATATGAAAGTTGGCGGATATATATTCTCTTGTTTGCCTAATAGGCATAGTGTTTGTGCGTTGGCAAAGGCAAAGTTGCCAACTACTTCTCAAAAGGGTTTTTAATTATTCAATCGAAAACCTTCTTCATTGCAACAATATTGCTAGCTAGGTTTTTCCACTTTTTTTTTTTTTTGTTTAATTTTGTGGTTGTCCAATGGGAATTCATGAATAATTTAATTGCACATTTACCAAATCTTAAATAAAAAATTACAATAATATACTATAACTCATATATATATTTTCTCAATTCAACAAATTGCAAATCTCTGCTATCTTCCCTCCGTCGGCGCTAACTTCTTCTCCCCCTCCGCCCCGATCATATATCTGCTACAACTAAATATTTTATTTGAAAATTTATTAGGACATGAAAATATTTTATTTTAAAATTTTAGCTCTATCAATATAAATAATTAAAATTTCTTTTCATTGATGGAGGCTTCTACAATAAACAACTACTCAATAAAATAATTCACCCCAATTTTTTCTCTTTTCTCTTTTATTTATTTGATAAGAGTAAATTAAATTTAAAAAATTGATGAATAGATTTTATTTATACATCTTTAATATTGTTAGAAATGAAAATTAATTAAATTAAATATATAATAATAAAATTATTAAATTAAATTTAGGTAGAAAAACGTTTTAAACGTGTCCCTTCTCCTTCACTGCTACACCCTGCTAACGTTAGATTGGGCCCAGTAGATACCGTTGTTAGTAGAGGCCCACTAATTTATTTTATTTTAATTGTCATAAACATTAATATTATGTTAAACTATTCTTCAAATATTAATATTTTATTAAAAATGTCTAATTACTAAATCAATAAACAATACAGTAACAAATATCAAATACAATATATATATATATATATATATTAGTATAATCTTTTAAGATATATGATACATGTTCTTTAGACCATGGTTAAAACCTCTAATTTTCGTGCCATGTGTTGATCATTTAATCTATCATTGATATGTGTCATCTTAAAATTCAGCCTTTTAACTTTCTTTAACTTCATCAATAAAATACTTCATTTAAAATTAATAATTTTAAAATAATATAGTACCATGTATAATTTCTAAAAATAATAAGATAAAAGGGTTTATTTTTTTAACATTGGAATACTTATTATTATGAGTACTTTATTTTGAAATCGATGTATTGGAATAAGTCACGTCATGCTCGAATTATAAATAATTCGAATGATTGTTAAACATAATGTTTTTGTTGTTGTTGAAATCGACAAAAGTATTGGATAGTGAAAAATATTATATTTACATGAGAAAACGTTTTAATGAGAATCTCGACAAATCAAGCCCTCCACAGTTCTGAAATAGTGTAGATCTACGTAAAAGGCGACGCAATGATATATAATTGACAACTATTTACCCTAACACAATCATTCACACTTAAATTAGATTGATATAATTTGTATTAATTCCGGATTGCTTTTTTAAAAAAATTAACTTATTAATGTACCTTACAATTTACAGTTTATTAAGGAGAAAATGATCTCCAGTGAATTATTTCCACATACCATGGTTTATAATTTGAAAAAACTCAGCAAAGTATAAAATACAGTATATATTAGTATAATTTTTAAAGATATTCTATGAAATACTCCCTCAGTCCCGTGATTTTTTTCACATGTGAAGTGACACACAAAATAAGAAAAATGTATTTAGTGAGGGTAATTTTGTAAACCTTTTGTATAAAGTAAATGAAGTGAAAGTTATTGTGGAACGTTATTGTGGAACGTCTCAAAAACGAAAGTGTAAAAGTAATTGCGGAACAGATATAATATATATCATACACATATTCCTTAAACTACACCTCGATTTCTCCGTGCCATGTGTCCATCATTTAAACTTAAAATGATATGAGTTGACCCTTTCATTTATACAGGTGTCATGTTACAATTCTGCCATTTATCTTCCCAAAATCCCAAAATAATAACTTTATTTAATTAATTACGTATGTATGTGTGACTATGTTCACGAAATTACGAACTATGGTGATTAAATAAAAAATTAAATAGGAGTATTATAATTCAATTAAATATTTTATTTGAAAATTTATTATTATGACATGAAAATATTTTATTTAAAAATTATATCACTTTCAAAATAAATAAAATTTTCCTTTTCATTCTTGATCGAGGCTTCTACAATAAACAGCTAGCCAATAAAATAATTTATCACTATTTTTTTCTCTTTTATTTATTTGATAAAGATAAATTAAATTAAAAAAAATTAGTGAATAGATTTATTTATATATCTTTAATATTGTTAGAAATGAATATTAATTAAATTAAATATATAATAATAAAATTATTAAATTAAATTTAAGGAGAAAGTCGTTTTAAACGTGTCCCTGTTACACTACACTCAGATTGTGCTCTCTCCTTCTCTGCGCTCTCTCCTTCTCTCTGCTAACGTCACGTCAGATTGTGCTCTCTCCTTCTCTGCTCCAAATGCTTTGTTAGTACCCTCTAATTTATTTTATTTAAATTTTCATAAACATTAAAAAAAATCACTGACACATTACTTTCTTTTGATTTTATATAGAACAAACTATTTTGTTTTTGTATTTCATGACACAATTTCAGACTTTTCAATAAGATAGATTGGTACAATTATTGAGGAGCCCCTATCATCCAAACTTGCTGTGTCAAAAGTTCAAAGTGAGCCAAAAGAGAGTATGTAAGTGTTCTGCAAAACTTTTGCAAAAAAGAACTCCTCCCATGGGCGCCATTCTCTCACCTTTTCGTCTATGCGCTGCCATGACTCGCTTTTAGGATTATCGTGTTTGGCTAGGAAGCCTCGTTGCCTCTTTTCAGGGAGATCGGGATGATGGAGACTAGAAGTCCATCTCTATCTTGCGCGCGCATAGTTCACTACTTATTTATCGAACGCGTATCCTGTCACACAGGCATATCTATCCAACTATACCTAACCAAGCAGGAGCAAGTAAGACATCAGAAAGAGGTCGCCCGATTCCTGCCATGGCATTTTCTGCCTACTCTTTCACTATGTCATTTGCTTTCCTTAGTCAGCCTTCTGCTCTTCGAATACCACTCCGTGGGGATTAAGTCAGTTAAGTTACTTCCCTGCCTTACCCAATCAGTACCTTGCTTCTAGTGTGATAAAATAAATTAAAAAGTCACTAACACATAAAATAGACACATATAAGTAATCAACACCAAATATTAAAATGAGTTGGGTGAAATGAGTCTTAAAATGAATCAACACCAAATATTAAAATGAGTTGGGTGAAATGAGTCTTAAAATGTGAGATGAGGATGAAATAAATTTTTTTGACATTGGTAATGTAATATGAACAAAAGGACAACAAATGACAACAATATATACAGTACTCCATATTTTCTCAGTTCTAACTCATATATATTAAATTCACGAAATTCACGAGATGCACCTCGGACACGAAGCCATACGTCAGTGTCATCGGAGGGGAGTGTATCTAACATAACATGTGATATTTTATTATTAGAAATGAAAATTAATTAAATTAAATATATAATAATAAAATTATTAAATTAAATTTAGGGAGAAAGCCGTTTTAAACGTGTCCCTTCTCCTAAGGCCTTTTCCTTCTTTGCTACACTCTGCAAACGCCTCTTCTGCTACAAACGTCAGTTGTGCTCTCTCCTACTCTGCTGCTAACGTCAGATTGTACTCTCTATCATTCTCTACTGCAAATGCTTCTGTCTCTGCTACACTACACTCTGTCAACGTTAGATTGTGCTCTCTCTTCTTTCTGCTGTAAATGCGTTGTTAGTACCCTTTAATTTATTTTATTTAAATTCTCATAAACATTAAAAAATCACTCACTCATTCCTTTCTTTTAATTTTTCTTTTAATTTTATATAGAACAAACTATTTTGTTTTTGTATTTCATGAGACAATTTCAGACTTTTCAATAAGATAGACTGGTACAATTATCTCAGGATCTAATGCGATGCTTGATGAGGATGGGGATACCTCGATGATCTAACCTCAAGTCTTTGTTTGTTAGGTAAAAATCAATCCCTCTTTTGAATTAATTATCTCAGATTCTATATAAATGTTTAGATAAAATTACTAAATTGGGTGGACCAGTATAAAACATGATTGAGTAAAACTCTATTCATAATTGATTCTCCTTAATTGCTTACATCATGTTTCGAGAATATATATATATATATATTTTTAATTTCTGTGATTTTTTTGGGTGGTGGCCTTCGCACGACGCTGTAGTTACGGTTAGGATTTGAAAGTTGAGGGTAGTGTATCTAACATGTGATATTTTATTAAAAGGGCAAGTTGGATAATTTACATGAATATTAAATTAATAAATGGGGAGGGGGAGTATACTTAACAATGATTGAGGGGTATATATCCAGTCCCATAGATTATTATGAGTGGTGTAGGCCCAAACAAATAAATATTTGGATGATCCAGTACTTAAAAAAACCCAATTTATCCAAAGGTGTCCTAAAAACCTAAAATTACCAAAACACCCTGGTAAAAAAATTTATAAATACATCACTTCATTAAGGTAAAAGTTAACTTTTCTCATATATATTTATATTGAGTTATTCATTTTTTCTCGACATATTATATGAAAGTTGGCGGATATATATTCTCTTGTTTGCCTAATAGGCATAGTGTTTGTGCGTTGGCAAAGGCAAAGTTGCCAACTACTTCTCAAAAGGGTTTTTAATTATTCAATCGAAAACCTTCTTCATTGCAACAATATTGCTAGCTAGGTTTTTCCAATTTTTTTTTTTTTTGTTTAATTTTGTGGTTGTCCAATGGGAATTCATGAATAATTTAATTGCACATTTACCAAATCTTAAATAAAAAATTACAATAATATACTATAACTCATATATATATTTTCTCAATTCAACAAATTGCAAATCTCTGCTATCTTCCCTCCGTCGGCGCTAACTTCTTCTCCCCCTCCGCCCCGATCATATATCTGCTACAACTAAATATTTTATTTGAAAATTTATTAGGACATGAAAATATTTTATTTTAAAATTTTAGCTCTATCAATATAAATAATTAAAATTTATTTTCATTGATGGAGGCTTCTACAATAAACAACTACTCAATAAAATAATTCACCCCAATTTTTTCTCTTTTCTCTTTTATTTATTTGATAAGAGTAAATTAAATTTAAAAAATTGATGAATAGATTTTATTTATACATCTTTAATATTGTTAGAAATGAAAATTAATTAAATTAAATATATAATAACAAAATTATTAAATTAAATTTAGGTAGAAAAACGTTTTAAACGTGTCCCTTCTCCTTCACTGCTACACCCTGCTAACGTTAGATTGGGCCCAGTAGATACCGTTGTTAGTAGAGGCCCACTAATTTATTTTATTTTAATTGTCATAAACATTAATATTATGTTAAACTATTCTTCAAATATTAATATTTTATTAAAAATGTCTAATTACTAAATCAATAAACAATACAGTAACAAATATCAAATACAATATATATATATATATATATATTAGTATAATCTTTTAAGATATATGATACATGTTCTTTAGACCATGGTTAAAACCTCTAATTTTCGTGCCATGTGTTGATCATTTAATCTATCATTGATATGTGTCATCTTAAAATTCAGCCTTTTAACTTTCTTTAACTTCATCAATAAAATACTTCATTTAAAATTAATAATTTTAAAATATTATAGTACCATGTATAATTTCTAAAAATAATAAGATAAAAGGGTTTATTTTTTTAACATTGGAATACTTATTATTATGAGTACTTTATTTTGAAATCGATGTATTGGAATAAGTCACGTCATGCTCGAATTATAAATAATTCGAATGATTGTTAAACATAATGTTTTTGTTGTTGTTGAAATCGACAAAAGTATTGGATAGTGAAAAATATTATATTTACATGAGAAAACGTTTTAATGAGAATCTCGACAAATCAAGCCCTCCACAGTTCTGAAATAGTGTAGATCTACATAAAAGGCGACGCAATGATATATAATTGACAACTATTTACCCTAACACAATCATTCACACTTAAATTAGATTGATATAATTTGTATTAATTCCGGATTGCTTTTTTAAAAAAAATAACTTATTAATGTACCTTACAATTTACAGTTTATTAAAGAGAAAATGATCTCCAGTGAATTTTTTCCACATACCATGGTTTATAATTTGAAAAAACTCAGCAAAGTATAAAATACAGTATATATTAGTATAATTTTTAAAGATATTCTATGAAATACTCCCTCAGTCCCGTGATTTTTTTCACATGTGAAGTGACACACAAAATAAGAAAAATGAATTTAGTGAGGGTAATTTTGTAAACATTTTGTATAAAGTAAATGAAGTGAAAGTTATTGTGGAACGTCTTAAAAACGAAAGTGTAAAAGTAATTGCGGAACGGATATAATATATATCATACACATATTCCTTAAACTACACCTCGATTTCTCCGTGCCATGTGTCCATCATTTAAACTTAAAATGATATGAGTCGACCCTTTCATTTATACAGGTGTCATGTTACAATTCTGCCATTTATCTTCCCAAAATCCCAAAATAATAACTTTATTTAATTAATTACGTATGTATGTGTGACTATGTTCACGAAATTACGAACTATGGTGATTAAATAAAAAATTAAATAGGAGTATTATAATTCAATTAAATATTTTATTTGAAAATTTATTATGACATGAAAATATTTTATTTAAAAATTATATCACTATCAAAATAAATAAAATTTTCCTTTTCATTCTTGATCGAGGCTTCTACAATAAACAGCTAGCCAATAAAATAATTTATCACTATTTTTTTCTCTTTTATTTATTTGATAAAGATAAATTAAATTTAAAAAAATTAGTGAATAGATTTATTTATATATCTTTAATATTGTTAGAAATGAATATTAATTAAATTAAATATATAATAATAAAATTATTAAATTAAATTTAAGGAGAAAGTCGTTTTAAACGTGTCCCTGTTACACTACACTCAGATTGTGCTCTCTCCTTCTCTGCTAACGTCACGTCAGATTGTGCTCTCTCCTTCTCTGCTCCAAATGCTTTGTTAGTACCCTCTAATTTATTTTATTTAAATTTTCATAAACATTAAAAAAATCACTGACACATTACTTTCTTTTGATTTTATATAGAACAAACTATTTTGTTTTTGTATTTCATGAGACAATTTCAGACTTTTCAATAAGATAGATTGGTACAATTATTGAGGAGCCCCTATCATCCAAACTTGCTGTGTCAAAAGTTCAAAGTGAGCCAAAAGAGAGTATGTAAGTGTTCTGTGAAACTTTTGCAAAAAAGAACTCCTCCCATGGGCGCCATTCTCTCACCTTTTCGTCTATGCCCTGCCATGACTCGCTTTTAGGATTATCGTGTTTGGCTAGGAAGCCTCGTTGCCTCTTTTCAGGGAGATCGGGATGATGGAGACTAGAAGTCCATCTCTATCTTGCGCACGCATAGTTCACTACTTATTTATCGAACGCGTATCCTGTCACACAGGCATATCTATCCAACTAGACCTAACCAAGCAGTAGCAAGTAAGACATCAGAAAGAGGTCGCCCGATTCCTGCCATGGCATTTTCTGCCTACTCTTTCACTATGTCATTTGCTTTTCTTAGTCAGCCTTCTGCTCTTCGAATACCACTCCGTGGGGATTAAGTCAGTTAAGTTACTTCCCTGCCTTACCCAATCAGTACCTTGCTTCTAGTGTGATAAAATAAATTAAAAAGTCACTAACACATAAAATAGACACATATAAGTAAGCAACACCAAATATTAAAATGAGTTGGGTGAAATGAGTCGGTGTAAAATGAATTGGTGTGAGATGAGAATGAAATAAAAAATTTAACATTGGTAATGTAATATGAACAAAAGGACAACAAATGACAACAATATATACAGTACTCCATATTTTCTCAATATTCAACTCATATATATTAAATTCACGAAATTCACGAGACGCACCTCGGGCACGAAGCCATGACGTCAGTGTCATCGGAAGGGGAGTGTATCTAACATGAGATATTTTATTCTCCTAAGGCCTTCTCCTTCTTTGCTACACTCTGCAAACGCCTCTTCTCCTTCTAGGCTACGTACGTCAGTTGTGCTCTCTCCTACTCTACTGCTAACGTCAGATGAGCTCTCTATCATTCTCCACTATACTCTGCAAATGCTTTCGTCTCTGCTACACTATACTCTGTCAACGTTAGATTGTGCTCTCTCTCCTTTCTGCTGTAAATAAGTTGTTAGTACTCTGCAAATGCTTTCGTCTCTGCTACACTATACTCTGTCAACGTTAGATTGTGCTCTCTCTCCTTTCTGCTGTAAATAAGTTGTTAGTACGCTCTAATTTATTTTATTTAAATTCTCATAAACATTAAAAAATCACTCACATATTCCTTTCTTTTAATTTTATTTAGAACAAACTATTTTGTTTTTGTATTTCATTAGACAATTTCAGACTTTTCAATAAGATAGACTGGTACAATTACTCACGCATGTGTGGAGTATGTGTGTTTATGTTCACGAAATTACGAACTATGGTGATTAATTACATAAAAAAATAAATAGGAGAATTATAATTCAATTAAATATTTTATTTGAAAATTTATTATGACATGAAAATATTTTATTTGAAAATTTTACCTCTATCAATACAAATAAATAAATAAAATTTGCCTTTTCTAGATCGAGTCTTCTACAATAAACAGCTAGCCAATAAAATAATTTACCACAATTTCTTCTCATTTATTTATTTGATAGAGATAAATTAAATTAAAAAAAAAATATTGATGGATGAATTAAAATACACTCTGGAACGTTCCTTCTCCTTCTCTACTACATTCTCTGCTACACTCTAGAACGTTAGATAGGAACGTTAGATAGGGTTCTCTTTTCTGGTCAGTCAGATGGGGCTCTTCTCCTCTGCTACAATCTGGTCAGGTCAGTTAGATGGGGCTCTTCGACACTTTCTCGAACGTGGACTCTTCTCCTTCTTTGCAAATATTAAAATTAGTGAGAGGAGGGTAAATTAAAAAGTCACTGATACATTCCTTTCTTTTAATTTTTGTATAGTAACTTTTAAGTTGTAATCGTTGTAAGGGTTGAGTACCCCTTGTACTCAATACTATATGAAAATTACTTTTACCGATCAAAAAAAAGTGAGATAATTCATGAGACAATTTGAATAGGCACAAATATTCAGCTCACAATATTAGACGGGTGTGAGATGAGGGAGAGGATGAATTAAAAAGTGTTTTCCAACTATACATTTTTTTGTTTTATATAAAACAAACTTTTTTGATATGTGTATTATGAACAAAGAGATAACAAATTACAATAATATATAGGGTAGCGCTACTAACACCCAAAATGTTTTATTCACACCCCATAATCTTAAAAAGAAAAATAGGTATATATAAAATGACTAAGTAACCCTATATAAATATAAAATAAAAAAATTGAAAAAAATATAATTAAAATTTGAAAACAATTAAAAAAAAAAACTGAATCTTTAAAAATAATTAATTTAAATAAATATTTTTTTTAATTCTGAAAAAATTTAATAAAATCGGAAAATTTAATAAAAAAAAATTAATCAAATTAAAAAAATAAAATTTAAATAAAATCATAAAAATTCTTATAAATTTTAATAAATCGTCAAAAAAAATTAAATAAAAAAGTAAGAAAACGAATTTTGAAAAAGATAAATAAAATCTTTTTTTTAAAACAACTAAATCTTCAAAAATATATTAAAGCTAAAAAATTTAATTATTTTTGAAAATTTAAATGATTTTTTTAATATTTTAAATTTTTATTTAACTTTATTTTATTTTTGAAGATTTAATATTTATTTAAGATTTAGTTGATTTTTTTTTATATTTTACATATTTTATTTTTTTTCGTTTTTTTACTTTTTTTTATTAATTTTTTTTATTTAATATTTTTCAGTTATTATTTAAATTTAATTGATTTTTTTTAATTAAAATTTTTCGACCCAATTATTTTAAAATTTTAGTTGATATTTTTAATGTTTTATATTTTGTAATTGATTTTTCCATTCAAATAGTATCTTTTAATATTTAGTTGATTTTTTAAAAATATTTTTAATTCTTATTTAATTTTTTCGTGTTATTGAATTTTTTTTGTTAATTGATTTTTAAAATTTATATATTTTTAAAGATTTAATTAATTTTTATAATATTTTTTTAGTTTTTATTTAATTTATATTTGTTTTGAGGGATTAAGGGTAAATAGGAAAGAATTGTGGTGTGTATAGTAATAAAAAATTATTTTTAAATTTTAATGGGGTGTAACATTTGGGGTATATATAACATTTTTTGGGGTGTTAATAGCCCCACCCTAATATATATTCCTTAAACCACTCGTCGACACCTCTATTTCTAGGTGCCATGTATCAATCATTTAATATATGAATGATATGAGTCGACCCTTTCAATTATATTTGTCATCTTACACTCAAGTCATTTAACGTCCTTGTACTTCCCAAAAAATAACTTTATTTAATTAAGTATGTGTGATTATGTTCACGAATTTACGAACTATGGTGATTAATTACATAAAAAAATAAATAGGAGAATTATAATTCAACTAAATATTTTATTTGAAAATTTATTATGACATGAAAATATTTTATTTGAAAATTTTATCTCTATCAATATAAATAAATAAATAAAATTTTCCTTTTCTTGATCGAGGCCTTCTACAATAAACAGCTAGCCAATAAAATAATTTACCCCAATTTTTTCTCTTTTATTTATTTGATAGAGATAAATTAATTTTTCTTTTAAAAATTGATGGATAAATATTATTTATACATCTTTAATATTGTTAGGATTGAAAATATTAAACGGTCTCTACTACACCCTGGAATAGTGGGCTCTTCTCATTCTCCGCATCTTCTGTCACACTCTCTTCCCCTTAGTCAGATTGGGCTCTGTTTTAGCGGCTCAAAATATTAAAATTAGTGAGAAAATGGTAAATTGAAAAGTCACTGAAACATTGGTTTTTACTTAGAACAAATTACTGTGTTTCATTAGACAATTTTAATAGAATAGACTAATATAAATATTCAGTTCACAATATTAAAATCAATCAATAGGTGTGAGATGAGGATAAAGATGAATTAGTGTTTTCCAACTCTACTTTCTTTGTTTTATATAAATCAAACTTCTTGACATATGTATTATAAACAGAGAGACAGCAAATTACAATAATACATATTTTCTCAATTCAACTCATCTACATATGCTCACGAAATTTACAAGGCGTGGTCCCGGGGCACAAAGCCATGACGTCAGTGTCGTCGGAGCATCCCACTCTCCGCCCTCTCAGCGCCGACTCCTTCTCCCCCTCCGCCTCCTCAGCCCCTATCATATAGCTGCTACAACTGTAAAATTTCTTTTCACATTATCCCCACCGCCACCTTATCCCCTCCGCCCCCTCCTCCTTCCGCTGCCCTGGATGCCACCACGGCCACCTCATTCCCTACCACATCATATCCCTGCCGCTACCGCCTATCACCGCGACTTTTGCTCCTCCGTCGCGAATTCCTAAATAAATTAGTGAGATGAGGATAAATTAAAAAGTCACTAAAGCATTTCTTTATTTCGGTTTTTATATAAAACAAACTATTGTGTTTCATGAGACAATTTCAATAGAATAGACTAATACAAATATTCAGCTCACATTATTAAACGGTGTGAGACGAGGATGAGGATGAATTAAAAAGTATTTTCCAACTATTCATTTTTTTGTTTTATATAAAATAAACTTTCTTGATAAGTGTATTATGAATAAAGAGACAACAAATTACAATAATATATATTTTTTAAATCACGTGTCGGTGTCACACCTCTATTTCTAGGTGCCATGTGTCAATCATTTAATCTATCAATAATATGAGTCGACCCTTTCAATTATATTTATCATCTTACAATCAGCCATTTAACTTCCTTGGACTCCTAAAAAATGACTTTATTTAATTACGTATTATGGAGTATGTGTGATTATGTTCACGAAATTACTAACTATGGTTATTAATTACATAAAAAAAATAGGAGAATTATAATTCAATTAAATATTTTATTTGAAAATTTATTATGACATGAAAATATTTTATTTGAAAAATTTATCTCTATCAATATAAATAAATAAATAAAATTTTCCTTTTCTTGATCGAGACTTCTACACTAGAAAGCTAGCCAATAAAATAATTTACCACAATATTTTCTCTATCATTTATTTAATAGAGATAAATTAATTTTTTTAAAAATTGATGGATAAATTTTGTTTATATATCTTTAATATTGATAGGACTGAAAATAAATTAAATTAAATATATAATAATAAAATTATTAAATTAAATTTAGAGAGAAAGTCATTTTCACTTTGGAAAGATCCTCTGCTACACTTTCCCCCGTCAGATTGGACATTCTCTCCAGCTTTCTGCAACCGTTAGATTTGACATTCTCTCCAGACATTTATTCTCTGCTACATTTACTGCTACACTCTACAAACATTTTATTTAATGAGACAATTTATTTTATTTAAGTTCTCATAAACATTAAAAAAATCACTGACACATTTTTTTTTTGATTTTATATAGAACAAACTATTTTTTGTTTCATGATATTGAGTTCAAAATATTAAAATTAGTGAGACGAGAATGAATTAAAAAGTCATTAACACATTTCTTTCTTTTGATTTTACATAAAACATACTTTTAATGAGATAATTTTTTTGTAGGATAAACTTGTACTCACTAACAAATTGAATAGACACATATAAATATTTAGCACCAAATATTAAAATGAGTTGGGTGAAAAGAGTGATTCGGTGTAAAATGAGGATGAAATAAAAAAATTGACACTCCTAATGTAATACGAAGAAAAAGACAAACACATGACAACAATATATACACAGTACTCCATTTTTCTCAATTTAACTCATACTACTTCATTGGAACAATATTGCTTGGTTTTTCCACTTTTTTTTTTTTTTTTTTTTTTGTTTAATTTTGTGGTTGTCCAATGGGAATTCATGAATAATTTAATTGCACATTTACCAAATCTTAAATAAAAAATTACAATAATATACTATAACTCATATATATATATATATATATATTCTCAATTCAATAAATTGCAAATCTCTGCTATCTTCCGTCCGTCGGCGCTAACTTCAATTCAACAAATTGCAAATTGCACATATATCAGCTACAACTAAATATTTTATTTGAAAATTTATTAGGACATGAAAATATTTTATTTTAAAATTTTAGCTCTATCAATATAAATAATTAAAATTTCTTTTCATTGATGGAGGGGGCATATCCTCGGCTACCTCTCTGGTTTCCTTCTCTTCTGGTTTTCTTTCATGATCTTTCCGCTTCTGCCCTCGAGGGCCCTGCCTATCTCTGAATATAAATTCTTTTAGATGACCCGCTTGGATCATCCTCTCAATTTCGTCCTTCAAGTGGTAACATTGATTTGTATCATGCCCATACTCATTGTGGAATCGGCAGAATCGATCAGACTTGGGCTTCTGAGGTCCTCGATTTCTGGAATATGGGAATTTCAAGTCTGGATGGTCTCCGGCTACCTCCAGTACTTCGGCAGGCTCAATCCTCAAGGGCGTGTATTTCTCGAACCTCCCACGAGGGCCAGACCGGGGACCTCCAGAGGGATTGCTATCTCTTGTTGATCCAGAGGTCCGAGGGACCTCTGGGCTGGATCGTCTGGAGGGACCTTCCCTTCTTCTCTCTCGATCTGGTGGCCTAGCCTCCAGCCTTTTGGCCTTACGGACCTCCTCTAGAGTGAGGTACTTCTCTGCCCTGTGCAGCAGCTCATCAAAATTCTTAACTGGCTTCTTAGCTAAGGAGGAAAAGAAATCTCCATCTCGTAATCCGTTAGTGAGGGCGTTGATTTTCACCTCCGGAGAGGCTGTAGGGACCTCCAGAGCTGCCTGATTAAACCTCCGGAGAAAAGCTCTTAAGCTTTCGCTCTCTCCCTGCCTCAGATTGAAGAGGGTCAAGGTGGCCCTTGGCTGTCTCCGGGCACTTGCAAATTGATGGAGAAATAACTCACTGAATTCTTCCCAGGATCGGATGGTATTAGGTTCTAACTGAGTGAACCATTGCTGCGCTGCTTTGGCCAGGGTGGTCAGGAACACCCTGCACTTAATTCCTTCTCCGTAGCGATGTAATAGCGCAGCGTTTTCAAATCTTACTAAGTGTTCGTAAGGGTCTGTCGTACCATCATATTCAAAGTTAAGGGGCTTGAAATTGAATGGTAACTCATCCTGTAATATGTTAGGGGAGAACTGGCATCCGGATGTGTGAGCGGATCTACTGGTTCGGTTGTCCATCTGTCTCCTCATATCCTTCATCTCTTTCTGCAGAGCCTGTAGCTGGTCGCTAACTGGCCCTCCGTAGGTATCATCAGTGCTTTCTTCTGTCTCAAGGGGTTCTGTCCCTCGGGGTGCCGGTTCTGCGTTCCTTCTAGTGCTTCGAAGGGGAATGCTTCTTTCCGCGCGCGAGGGCACTTTATCATCCTCTTCCACTCGTATCCCCATCTCTTTGGACAACACTTGGGAGGTCCCAGGTGCTTCATCCTGGGGTTTATGGGGCGGTACCTCTGGATTCCCTGGTGCAGCCTTGGGAATCTGGTCCCTTTGATCTGCAAAGGCTTTATCTACAACTTGTTGGATGAGGGCGTTCAATTGATCGGGAGAGATCAAGAGTGTCCCTGAGTCTGGAATATCCTCTCGTTGAGGATCTGCGGTCTGGGGCTCTGGGGTTTCAAGATTCCCGGTTATTCCCTCCCGGACCGGTAAAGGATGATTCTCGTCACCTAAATCTGGAGTGGGCGCCAATGGCTGATTTGATCCAGAAGGAGTATGGATTGGGTTTTTCCCCCGGCCTCCCATTGGTGGGGGATCAATCGGCAAAGGGGGATTCTCCCCCGGAAGATTTTTCTTTCCAGAAATAGATGTTTTGTCTCCGCCACCCATTTGCTCAAACAGGTAGAAATTCGTGAGAAAATCTTTCAACTCTTTCCCACAGACGGCGCCAATTGATGTGCCAAAATTTGCACGAGAGGATTATATATCCTCGGGATTAAGCGTCCTGTTCTTCGAACACGAATAATTGCTTCAAGTGTGTTGCCTTCGTTCAAAACCTTCAAGAACCTGCAAAGAACACGCCGGAGGGAAGTCCGGCGTGGACACTCCGATGCCTAAGTCAGTATAGGGCTTATTAATCTCTCCCAAGGATCTCGGGATCCTTGATATATGAAAAACAGTTCTTAAAAGATCTCCCAAAGGTATATTGTATTCAGTTTAGTCAATGCGTAATGTACGAGAGTCTAACCTGGAAATCTCCTCGATTTTACCTATTTATAGAGATGTTGGCTGGAGAGGAAGTCAAGCCTTCCTCCTTTTCCGGAACTACCCGCCAGACTCGGTCCTGCGGAGTGGACGAAGCCTCCTTTCCTTCACTTCCCGAAGACTCGGCCATATCTCTTCTTTTTTGACTTGGTTCCCCCAGATAATAGAGGATAAGGTCCACTTTCTATCGAGTCCAAGCCGAAAATAGCGGAACCTCCCTACATTCAAGGCTCACGAACTTCCTCCAAAAGTAATTTTTCTGGAAGCTTCTCTTTGGCTGAAGCTCCCTCCAAAGGGATCTCCCGAGAGGATTTCTCCTCAGAGCATATTACATAATCTGATCCTTTCACTTTTATCTTATCCCCTATACACGTGTCGACTCCTTATTAGGTGACATTTTTAGGCCGCATCAGATATATATAATTGACAACTATTTACCCTAACACAATCATTCACACTTAAATTAGATTGATATAATTTGTATTCCGGATTGCTTTTTAAAAAAAATTAACTTATTAATGTACCTTACAATTTACAGTTTATTAAAGAGAAAATGATCTCCAGTGAATTTGTTCCACATACCATGGTTTATAATTTGAAAAAACTCAGCAAAGTATAAAATACAGTATATATTAGTATAATTTTTAAAGATATTCTATGAAATACTCCCTCAGTCCCGTGATTTTTTTCACATGTGAAGTGGCACACAAAATAAGAAAAATGAATTTAGTGAGGGTAATTTTGTAAACCTTTTGTATAAAGTAAATGAAGTGAAAGTTATTGTGGAACGTCTCGAAAACGAAAGTGTAAAAGTAATTGTGGAACGGATATAATATATATCATACACATATTCCTTAAACTACACCTCGATTTCTCCGTGCCATGTGTCCATCATTTAAACTTAAAATGATATGAGTCGACCCTTTCATTTATACAGGTGTCATGTTACAATTCTGCCATTTATCTTCCCAAAATCCCAAAATAATAACTTTATTTAATTACGTATGTATGTGTGACTATGTTCACGAAATTACGAACTATGGTGATTAAATAAAAAATAAAATAGGAGTATTATAATTCAATTAAATATTTTATTTGAAAATTTATTATGACATGAAAATATTTTATTTAAAAATTATATCACTATCAAAATAAATAAAATTTTCCTTTTCATTCTTGATCGAGGCTTCTACAATAAACAGCTAGCCAATAAAATAATTTATCACTATTTTTTTCTCTTTTATTTATTTGATAAAGATAAATTAAATTAAAAAAAATTAGTGAATAGATTTATTTATATATCTTTAATATTGTTAGAAATGAATATTAATTAAATTAAATATATAATAATAAAATTATTAAATTAAATTTAATGAGAAAGTCGTTTTAAACGTGTCCCTGTTACACTACACTCAGATTGTGCTCTCTCCTTCTCTGCTAACGTCAGCTCTCTCCTTAATTCTCTGCTCCAAATGCGTTGTTAGTACCCTCTAATTTATTTTATTTAAATTTTCATAAACATTAAAAAAATCACTGACACATTACTTTCTTTTGATTTTATATAGAACAAACTATTTTATTTTTGTATTTCATGAGACAATTTCAGACTTTTCAATAAGATAGATTGGTACAATTATTGAGGAGCCCCTATCATACAAACTTGCTGTGTCAAAAGTTCAAAGTGAGCCAAAAGAGAGTATGTAAGTGTTCTGCGAAACTTTTGCAAAAAAGAACTCCTCCCATGGGCGCCATTCTCTCACCTTTTCGTCTATGCGCTGCCATGACTCGCTTTTAGGATTATCGTGCTTGGCTAGGAAGCCTCGTTGCCTCTTTTCAGGGAGATCGGGATGATGGAGACTAGAAGTCCATCTCTATCTTGCGCGCGCATAGTTCACTACTTATTTATCGAACGCGTATCGGCATATCTATCCAACTAGACCTAACCAAGCAGGAGCAAGTAAGACATCAGAAAGAGGTCGCCCGATTCCTGCCATGGCATTTTCTGCCTACTCTTTCACTATGTCATTTGCTTTCCTTAGTCAGCCTTCTGCTCTTCGAATACCACTCCGTGGGGATTAAGTCAGTTAAGTTACTTCCCTGCCTTACCCAATCAGTACCTTGCTTCTAGTGTGATAAAATAAATTAAAAAGTCACTAACACATAAAATAGACACATATAAGTAATCAACACCAAATATTAAAATGAGTTGGGTGAAATGAGTCTTAAAATGAATCAACACCAAATATTAAAATGAGTTGGGTGAAATGAGTCTTAAAATGTGAGATGAGGATGAAATAAAATTTTTTGACGTTGGTAATGTAATATGAACAAAAGGACAACAAATGACAACAATATATACAGTACTCCATATTTTCTCAGTTCTAACTCATATATATTAAATTCACGAGACGCACCTCGGACACGAAGCCATGACGTCAGTGTCATCGGAGTGGAGTGTATCTAACATAACATGTGATATTTTATTATTAGAAATGAAAATTAATTAAATTAAATATATAATAATAAAATTATTAAATTAAATTTAGGGAGAAAGCCGTTTTAAACGTGTCCCTTCTCCTAAGGCCTTTTCCTTCTTTGCTACACTCTTCAAACGCCTCTTCTGCTTCTCTGCTACAAACGTCAGTTGTGCTCTCTCCTAGTCTGCTCTCTCCTACTCTGCTGCTAACGTCAGATTGTACTCTCTATCATTCTCTACTATACTCTGCTTCTGTCTCTGCTACACTACACTACACTACACTCTGTCAACGTTAGATTGTGCTCTCTCTTCTTTCTGCTCTTCTTTCTGCTGTAAATGCGTTGTTAGTACCCTTTAATTTATTTTATTTAAATTCTCATAAACATTAAAAAATCACTCACTCATTCCTTTCTTTTAATTTTTCTTTTAATTTTATATAGAACAAACTATTTTGTTTTTGTATTTCATGAGACAATTTCAGACTTTTCAATAAGATAGACTGGTACAATTATCTCAGGATCTGATGCGATGCGTGATGAGGATGGGGATACCTCGATGATCTAACCTCAAGTCTTTGTTTGTTAGGTAAAAATCAATCCCTCTTTTGAATTAATTATCTCAGATTCTATATAAATGTTTAGATAAAATTACTAAATTGGGTGGACCAATATAAAACATGATTGAGTAAAACTCTATTCATAATTGATTCTCCTTAATTGCTTACATCATGTTTCGAGAAAATATATATATATATATTTTTTTTTAATTTCTGTGATTTTTTTGGGTGGTGGCCTTCGCACGACGCTGTAGTTACGGTTAGGATTTGAAAGTTGAGGGTAGTGTATCTAACATGTGATATTTTATTAAAAGGGCAAGTGGGGTAATTTACATGAATATTAAATTAATAAATGGGGAGGGGGAGTATACTTAACAATGATTGAGGGGTATATATCCAGTCCCATAGATTATTATGAGTGGTGTAGGCCCAAACAAATAAATCTTTGGATGACCCAGTACTTCACTACAAAAAACGCGCGCTACAGGGACGGACAAATGCCGACGGATTATAATCCGTCAGCATTTCCGACGGAAATGCTGACGGAATGCTGACGGATTGAAAAGTCAACGTCAATGCTGACAGATTTCTGATCCGTCAGCATTTACCGAGGGAAATGCTGACGGATTTCCGTTCCGTCAGCATTTACCGAGGGAAAATGCTGACGGATTTTTGAAATATGTTTGCCGACGGAAATGCCGACGGATAATCCGTCGGCATCTGACCCGTTGAATCCGCACCGCCTCGTTTTCCAAAAAGGTAACGGTTACCATTAATAGTGGGCGGTTACCGAGGGAAATGCCGACGGAAAATCCGTCGGCAAATTTTTTTTTTTTTAATATATAAGGGCCTCAAATCAATCAGTTCGTTTTAGAAAAAAAAAGGGGGGCGTGCGTGAGTGAGGATTCGGTGGGGAAGACGAAGACGAGGACGAGGCTATTGAAGCAAATTTCTTCGATTACATTGATACGGTACGTTTTCTTAATTAGTTTTATTACTTAATTTTAATACTTATATATGTTTATGCATGGATATATGTAAATATGAATAATTTAATATTGATTTGCATGTTATATTGATTTAGTTAGTTGTTAAAATATTATGATCATGTTAGTATGTACGTTAGTTAATTTAATTTGTTGATTAAGAATAATTTTGATAGATCGAGTAGGTTTTTAAGGTTAATTAATTAATTAATTGTTATATGTATACATTAATTAATTGTTATATAGTTAATTACTAGTTTAATTTAATGGTGTAATTTTGATATAGAATATTTTTAATGTAGGTAGTACGTGCATGTTTCAATCAATTGTTTAAATTAGAAAATTATTATTTTAATTAGTTTTAGGTTTGTTAATTTAGGAATATATATGTTCAATTTTTTATTATTGATTAAGTTAGGTAGAAAAATAATAATTAAATTAGGTTATTGTTGATTAAATTAGGAATATGTTGATTAATTAAATTAGGAATATGCTATATTAGTAAAAAAATTAAATTAGGAATATGTTCATTAAATTGATAATTAGAAAACTCCAATTAGAAAAGTATTATTTTAATTATGTTTAGATTTGTTAATTTAGGAATATGTTAATTTAGAAATATTTTTAATGTAGGTGATGCATGTTTCAATCAATTGTTTAAATTATTAGTTAATTAGATGGTTCGACGGTGGTATCACGTTGTAATTAGGTTATATATATATTGTTTTGATTTAAATTAGGAATATGTTGATTAAATTAGGAATATGATATATTAGTAAAAATTTTAAATTAGCAATATGTTCATTAAATTGATAATTAGTAAAATTATGTATTTTTTATTGATTGAAACAGATGAGTGAACAAGTACCGAATCAGGGTTCGGGTTCACGTCGTAGGTCGTCACTTTGGTCACGTGCAAGGAGGTCTCGGGATGAATCAGTTCCTGTGACGGCTCCTCCTCCTCCTCCTGTGGCAGTGTCGCCGCCGCCGCCGACTACGATGTCGGTTGGTTCGTCATCCTCTTCTCGTCAGCATCCTGTTCGAGACAAAAGGAAAGTCATTGACATCGTTTCAGGAGCGTAAGTCAATAATTCTAATGTTTGATGAGATTCAATAACGATTAACTTTATTTATTTATTTATAATGTGTTAGTTTATAAATTTGTTAATAATTTTACAGGTTGGTGCCCGGTAATGAGGTGTCCAGGATGTGCACAAAATCCTTTAAGGATTGCAAGATTTCTAAGGGTGCTATCACTTGGTCGAAGGTGCCACAATCTAAAAAGGATGATTATTTCGAGGAGTTCCAGGTATATAATTACAATATTTAAAGTTTATTAAATAACTAATTATTCATAAATATGTTGAATATTTATTTGTATAGAAAAAGGCCCGTTGGGATACGACGATCTACTCGGACGCCGCTATTTACGAGAAGTGGTACAATCTTTGTTCTACTCGGTACACGAACATGATGTACGACTGGAGAAAGGCCTGGCGTGATGAAGACAAAAATCTTGTTCTGGGGAAAGACGAGGATGGTGTTGACCTGTGGGAGTCGTTGGTTGAGAAGTGGATGAACCAGGATTACCAAGACAAGTGTGACAAAGCTCGGGCCAACCGCAGAACCGACGTTGGAGGCGGGATGGCAGTGCATCGGGGGGGAGCTCGGTCCGTCCTCGAGCAATCACTTGCTATCGTAAGTTTTCATTAATTTTTAAAAATTAAATAATTATAGTTAATTATTTTATATTAGTTATCTAAATTAATTTGTATATGTTTATTTGATACGTAATAGGAGCGGGAGACTGGACGTCCACACACCCACTTGGATCGGATGAGTCTTCTTCATCCATTTAATACCGATACACAGACGTCCACCTACGGGCGCACTACTGACCTCCACGTAAGTTTAATTAAATTTATGTATTAATTACATTATATATATATATATATATATAATTAAATTAATTTTAATTTTTTAATTATGTAGTTGAGCGTCCGACAGAGGATTGAAGAGGCTGAGACGCAAGCCACCGCCACGACTACTGCTGAATCCGGAAGCAGCGGTACCCCTCCGGTTGTTGACGTGGACCAGTGTTACCTTGACGTTGCCCCGACCTCCAAGGGAAGGGTCCTTGGCCTTGGTGGGATGAGCAGCGCCGTGAGGACACCAAGTGGTCGGTCGGCCCGGAGTGCATCGCAGCCGTCCGTATCCTCCACTGCTGTCCCGGATCCGAACGTCATGGCAACGTTCGAGAACTACTTCCGCCTCTGGAGTACCAATGCGGGTCGGACGTTGGGGATGTCTGCTGAGCAGATCGAGGCCATCTATCAACAGACGATGGGGCAACCACCGCCAGCTCCAGCTCCAGATCAAGCTGCAGGTCAAGATGCAGGTCAGGCCGACGGTGGCAACGTCAACTTGAATGATGATATGGATGAATATTTTAACTTTCCCGGCACTAGCAACTATCCTGGTTGAACAATTTAATTTTGTGTTGAACTAATTTATTTTTTTGTTGAACTTATTTAATTTTCTGTTGAACTTATTTAATTTTCTGTTGAACTTATTTATCTTTATGTATATATTTATGTTTATATTGAAAAATATGTTGAACTATATATTGCAGTTTATTTGTGTAGTTTATTGGTGTATAGATGAAAATAGGGTGCATTCATTTGTTTCATTGAGTACAAAATAATCTCATTTAGAGTGCATTCTAGATATAGATTTAAACCATTTGAAGAGTGCATTTTAGTACAAATTAAAATAGCCTCATATAAAGTGCATTATACATATATTTAACCAAACCACTTGAAGGTGGTAGATGCAACCATGACAACTAGCACAATCAAAATGATTTTGTTCACTTTGATTAAATCCTTGATTTCTTCAGCCAAATTCTTGATCTCTGTAACCAATTTCTTCATCTCTTGAGTCATTTTCTTTATGTCTTCAGTTTCTTTGTCACTTTGATTAGATCCTTGATTCTTGTCAACAACACACTTTTCTAGAGTGTCAGCCCATACAAAGAAACCACATCCACCACCATCACTTTGGGAGTCAGGACAATTATGAAATATCCTCCCTTTACTTCTAGGTTGTTTAGAAGCATATGTACGACATGCCTTTCCACAATAACAAACAAGGCCTTGCTGAAATCGAATAGAAGATGAAGAAGACATGATATTTCTTTGCAAAATAGAAAAAATCGAATATGGTGTGTGTGAGCTTTGTGTTGTTGCTATATATACAAAAAATTGAATTAATTAATAAAAAAATAAATAACACGCCAAATGCCGACGGAATTAAGTTTCCGTCGGAATTCACCATTTGATAAATGCCGACGGATAATCCGTCGGCATTTATCTTGACTGACGGAAATTTTGGGCGGTGAAATGCCGACGGAATTAAGTTTCCGTCGGAATTCACCATTTATCTTGACTGACGGAAATTTTGGGCGGTGAAATGCCGACGGAAAGATAAGTCCGTCGGCATTTCCGTCGGGAAATTCCTAAAACTTTCTTTTTTTCCACTTCACTTTCGTATTGCAAATTTACACCAAAACTTTCTACTGCCTAATTTTTTTATGCTCATGCTCGGGTATTCAGAAACATCAAATTACGGTACATTTTCTACCATTTTTAATTTACTCTATATATAAAATTCAATATAATGTAATTACATGTTTTATATATATCATAAGTTTTGTTTGAATTTATTATAAGTTTAGTTTAGTAATGTGTTGCTCCACTTAAATGTTTAGCAGATGGATTTGCCTGACCGTCGTTGGATGTATTGTACTCCTAGAATGATTAGAGGAAATGTGAATGTGGAATTTTATAATGAACTCGTGTTATTTGTTGAATTTGCAAAAAGCCAGCCACATTACATGAGTGGAAATTGCATTAGGTGTCCGTGTAATGCTAAGAAATGTCAGAATAAGCAATATAAAGAGATTGATGAGGTCCTAGTGCATATTGTGAAGAATGGTTTCGTTGATAATTATTATAATTAGACTAGTCATGGCGAAACACGTTGGCCTTATAGATTTGATGAAGTGTTTTACTATTACACTGCTGGAATCTATCAAGAAGAAGCAAATTTCGATCATGTTGGCACTAGTAACGAGGTAGAACAACGGTTTGGGGACGAAGAACAACAGTTTGGGGACGAAGAACAACAGTTTGGGGACGAAGAACCGAATATGTATCAAACAATGATCAGGGAAGCTGGTTTTTCAAACATGGAAGAGGAGCTGATGAATGAGGCATTTCGGTTTTATGAGATGCTCAAATTAGTCGAAGAAGATTTATATCCGGGTTGTGAATCTCACTCACAGTTGTCATTTAATGCACGACTCATGAACATTAAGACCGAGAACAAGCTTTCTAACAGGGCATATTAGCAAGTGACACAGTTATGTAGTGAAATTTGTCCTCAAAATAATAAGGTGCCTACGACGTTTCATCAAAGCAAACAAATGTTGAAGAATGTTGGTTTGCCGGTTGAGAAGATTGATTGTTGTGTGAATGGTTGCATGTTATATTGGGGTGACGAAGATAGCAGTCTGAATATGTGTAGATTGTGTGGCCATCCCCGGTACAAAGAGGCACGTCGAAAGGGACCTGGTGGTCAATCGAAGAAGACAAAGAAGAAAGTGCCATATAAGAAGATGTACTACCTTCATATCATTCCCCGTTTGATGAGATTATATCAATCAAGTGCCACTGCACAACACATGACGTGGCATGCTACAGATTCCTCTTCGGCTGAGTCGAGGGAGATGCGACATCCGGCAGACTCAGAGGCCTGGAAACATCTTGACAACGTGTTTCCAAATTTTGGTTGTGAACCGAGGAATGTGAGATTAGGTTTGTGTACTGATGGTTTTGCACCGTTTGGGATGCATGGGAAGCAGTATTCTTTGTGGCCGGTGATACTGACTCCATATAATCTTCCTCCGTGGATGTGCATGAAACCTCAAACAATGTTTCTGACTGTATTGGTGCCTGGACCAACGAATCCAAAGGACAAACTGGATGTTTATCTCCAACCTCTTATAAAAGACTTGATCTTCTTATGGGAGAATGGAGTCCAAACATACGATGTTTTTAGAAAGCAGAACTTCACGATGCGTGCTGCTCTTTTATGGACCATTAGCGACTTTCATGCATATGGTATGTTGTCCGGGTGGAGTACGACCGGAAAGAAAGCATGTCCGTATTGTATGGAGAATTCTGAAGCTTTCAGTCTCCCGGTGAGTAGAAAAGTTTCATGGTTCGATAATCACCGTAGGTTCTTACCTCAAGGTCACCCGTTTCGAAGAAATAAGAAGAACTTCGTAAAAAACAGAGCAGTCACAAACAATCGACCTCCACTACGAGATGGTATTTTATACATTTATTTAATAATCGAGTACTAAACGTATATTTATCTATTGCTTTTAGTGTCACTTATAATTTACTCTCCGTACAGGACGTAGGTTGTTATATGAGGTTCAAGTGACGGGGTTGAAAAAAAGTACTGAGGAAAATGCAGCGGAACACAACAGAGGAATTGAGGGTGGTTGGAACAAAATGAGTATTTTTTGGGACTTACCATACTGGAGTTCACTATTGATACGACACAATTTGGATGTGATGCACATTGAAAAGAATGTGTTTGACAATGTGTTCCACACAATCATGAACACGGAAGGCAAGACGAAAGACACTCCAAAGTCTCTGGAGGATTTGGACACTCTTTGTCGCCGTCCAGAGTTGAAAAAGGATGAGCGTACAGGTAAATTTCCAAAGGCTAGCTACACATTGGATAAGCCACAAAAACAAAGATTGTGTAGGTGGATAAAGGAGTTGAACTTTCCGGACGGCTACGTGTCGAACTTGAGTCGATGCGTATACACAACAACGGGTAAGGTTGCAAGGATGAAGAGTCATGATTGTCATGTATTTATGCAACGCTTGATACCGATTGTGTTCCGAGAACTTCTTCCTCTCAATGTGTGGAGGGCTATCACTGAATTAAGTCTATTTTTTAGAGATTTAACGGCTACAACGATCACGATCGATGATATGATTCGTTTAGATGAAGACATTGCAGTGATTTTGTGTAAGTTGGAACAAATTTTTCCACCTAGCTTCTTTAACTCGATGGAACACTTACCCGTTCACTTAGCGTATGAAGTGAGAATTTGTGGTCCGGTGCAATACAGGTGGATGTACCCATTTGAAAGGTAAAATCTTACTTTTTTTATTTCATTACAATTACACATGCATTCATATAAGTTTTATATATATATATATATATGTGTGTGTGTGTGTATATCAGGTATCTCCACAACTTGAAACGCAATGCTAAACAAAAGGCAAACGTTGAAGCATCGATTGTGAATGCTTATTTGAATGAAGAGGTTGGCATGTTTTGTTCTTATTACTTTGAAGACCACGTCAACACAAAGTTAAGAAGTGCTCCACGTAACTTCGGTGGTACATCCGCTGACGATATCAGTGAAGAGGTCGATGGAATGCTCTCCATATTCAAGTCTAAGGGACGGCCAATAGGAAAACCCACTGAACGATATTGGGAGACGAACTCGGAGGCGGAAATAGCACAAACGTATGTGTTGTTGAATTGTGATGAAGTTCAGCCATACATTGAGTAAGTATTTCATATATAAATCGTCTATTTAAATACCACTTCATTTATGTCATTTAATATTAACCAAGTTTTTTAATGTTGTGAATTAGGATGTACACTCAAGAACTACGACGAGCAGAACCAAACATCTCAGATGCATATATAGATGCTCGTATTCAACGTGAATTTTCCCGATGGTTCGAACGTTATGTGAGTACCATTTAATTAATTATGTTTTACGTAAATAAATTAATATTTATTTTAATTAATTTTAAATTGATCCGTATAGGGACGGGATAACGCTCTAGACAGTCGATTCTTACGAGATCTCAGCAAGGGACCACTACGTCGTGTAAAGACTTACAACGGTTATATTGTGAAGGGCTACAGATTTCATACGTCTGGGTATGCATCGACAAAGGCAACTACCAACAGTGGCGTCTGCGTTAGCAGTGCGAATTACAATGCAGATGCAAGTGATTACTTTGGGGTGTTACGGGAAGTCGTCGAAGTAGAATATCCAGGATATCCAACAAAGACTGTAGTGTTGTTCAAGTGTCATTGGTTTGATTCAGGCCATCTAGGAACAAGAATTCACCCGGAGTACAAGCTCGTTGATGTTAGTTCGAAAAGGGCGTATGTTGGGGATGATCCATTTGTATTTGCCCATCAAGTATCTCAAGTATACTACTGCACATATCCGGGAGCTCCACGTGGTTATGAATGGCACGCTGTTTGCAAAGTAAAGGCAAGGTCAATGGTAGAAGTCCCTAAAAAGGACAAAAATACTGAAGATGAATCTCCATTTCAAGCAGAACAAATAGAGACTCCAACTGAAGTCTTTACGGGAGATTTCAATCTTTCTGTACCCTTGACGGTTGTAAATCCCCAATTAATCGAAATTGAAGGTGAAGAGGAGGGGGATGAAGAAGAGGATGAAGAGGAGAATGAAGATGAGGATGAAGAGGAGAATGAAGAAGATGAGGATGAGGAGGAGGATGAGGAAGATGATGATGAGGAGGAGGAGGATAAGGACGAAGAGGAGGATGAAGACGATGAAGATGAAAATTAATTCAATTAATGTAATGTATTTATTTCTTATTTTATAAAAGTTAATTAATTATTTATCATTTAGGTACAAATTATAAAAATTAAATTTACTATAAATATAAGCCACAACCAATATATTTATTAATATATGTGGAAGAAATGAATTTCGTGATTTTTTAAAAAAATATTTTGGTAATTTAGTAAGTATATAGAAAAAATTGAATTATTTAAAAAAAAAAAAAAAAAAATCGCCAAAATGCTGACGGAATTCACCTTCCGTCGGTATTTACTTTTTGAAAAATACCGACGGATAATCCGTCGGTATTTACCCTTATATAAAACCTCAACCTAGGGTTTTCTTTCCGAAATTTTACCCTTTCCGAAATTTCCTCGCCTTCGCCGCCGTCCGCATCTTCAAACTGGTGGAGCCCGCCGCCCTGACCCGCCGCGTCTACCTCTCCTCCGTCGTCCCAATCGGCGCCCTCTACTCCCTCTCCCTCTGGCTCTCCAATTCCGCCTACATCTACCTCTCCGTCTCCTTCATCCAAATGCTCAAAGCCCTAATGCCCGTCGCCGTTTACTCAATCAGAATTTTGCTAAAAAAGGACGGTTACAAAACCTCCACCATGTCCAATATGCTCGCGATTTCCGTGGGAGTCGCGATTGCCGCGTACGGCGAGGCGAAATACGATTCGTGGTGGTGCTTCTTCCGCCAAAGCTGAGGTACTACTGTTCATATTAGATTAACACAGTTTTCAATTTCAAGTTACATTGATTAATTCTTGCTACTTATTGGGAATTAGGGAGAAGATAATGTTGGACTGATATTGGTGTTTTATGGATTCATCATTGTGAGAAATATTTGTTAGAGGTTTTCGAGTGCAATGTCGTAGTTGTGTTAATGATATATTTCAGTATAGGTTTAGTTTTTGGTGGTCTTGATTCAGCATATTTCAATGTGGTTGTGATATTATGTTTGTCAATAATGATTAGTCCTGTTACAAACTGAATGATGATTAGGTCCAAGTAGATTTTTCTTTCAAAATAATGTATACTTTTGTTGTTGTTTTAATTCGGAAGTAGTTGTACATCAGGAGTAGGATGTTATGTGTTTTGCTTAAGTTGCTTAAGTTCAATAACTTTTGGAGATGAATTTGAAACCCGAAGTCAAATCCATGCATTATATATATATATATACTATTATATTTAATTTTAAAAAGTATTTCGACAAACCAATGCCAATTAATTGTGGTCGGAAAATGAAATTCTGGTCGGGGCCTCCCCGGCCACCCATATTTTTTTTATTAATATTTTGTTTTACTGACGGATATTCCGTCGGTAAAATGCCAACGGATATTTCGTCGGTCAAATGCCGACGGATATTCCGTCGGTCAAATGCCGACGGATATTCCGTCGATATGTGAATTTCGAAATCATATTTTTTTTATTCATTTTTTTGTTTTACTGACGGATATTCCGTCGGTCAAATGCCGACGGAATTTCCGTCGGCATGTGAATTTCGAAATCAATATTTATTCAAAAATTAATTTCTTTTATAATTATTTTAATTCAGTCTAATTTATTTTATAATTATTTTAATCCATTCTTTCCGGCGGAATTACCGACGGAATGTTGACCCGATTTGTTAAACGGGTTGTCCGAAATACCGACGGAATATCCCTCGGTAAATCCGTCGGCAATTCCGACGGAATATCCGTCAGCAAATCCGTCGGAAATTCCGACGGAATTCAAAAATCCGTCGGTAAAAAATACTGACGACGAAAAAGGGGACGGCCGACTTTCCGTCGGCAAATCCGTCGGTAACATCGGCGGCCGACGGAAAATCCGTCGGTAAATCCGTCTCTAAAACGCCCTTTTTTTGTAGTGCTTAAAAAAACCCAATTTATCCAAAGGTGTCCTAAAAACCTAAAATTACCAAAACACCCTGGTAAAAAAATTTATAAATACATCACTTCATTAAGGTAAAAGTTAACTTTTCTCATATATATTTATATTGAGTTATTCATTTTTTCTCGACATATTATATGAAAGTTGGCGGATATATATTCTCTTGTTTGCCTAATAGGCATAGTGTTTGTGCGTTGGCAAAGGCAAAGTTGCCAACTACTTCTCAAAAGGGTTTTTAATTATTCAATCGAAAACCTTCTTCATTGCAACAATATTGCTAGCTAGGTTTTTCCACTTTTTTTTTTTTTTTTGTTTAATTTTGTGGTTGTCCAATGGGAATTCATGAATAATTTAATTGCACATTTACCAAATCTTAAATAAAAAATTACAATACTATACTATAACTCATATATATATTTTCTCAATTCAACAAATTGCAAATCTCTGCTATCTTCCCTCCGTCGGCGCTAACTTCTTCTCCCCCTCCGCCCCGATCATATATCTGCTACAACTAAATATTTTATTTAAAAATTTATTAGGACATGAAAATATTTTATTTTAAAATTTTAGCTCTATCAATATAAATAATTAAAATTTCTTTTCATTGATGGAGGCTTCTACAATAAACAACTACTCAATAAAATAATTCACCCCAATTTTTTCTCTTTTCTCTTTTATTTATTTGATAAGAGTAAATTAAATTTAAAAAATTGACGAATAGATTTTATTTATACATCTTTAATATTGTTAGAAATGAAAATTAATTAAATTAAATATATAATAATAAAATTATTAAATTAAATTATGTAGAAAAACGTTTTAAACGTGTCCCTTCTCCTTCACTGCTACACCCTGCTAATGTTAGATTGGGTCCAGTAGATACCGTTGTTAGTAGAGGCCCACTAATTTATTTTATTTTAATTGTCATAAACATTAAGTCAAATACTTGTATGCACTCGCATGCATGGTGCATACCTCAATTTTAAATTATTTGCACTCATTCATTAAATTAGTTCACCTTTTGAATTATTTTTTACTATAATTATCTACACTTGCACATTTAATGAGTTCACCTCCAAATCTTTTTTTACCACGTTATTTGTACTCGCTCATTTTATGAGTTCACCCCCAAATCATTTTTTACCACGGTTATCTGCACCCACCATTTTATGAGTTAATTCCCAAATTATTGTTTTATCACGATTATCTGCACCCGCTCATTTTATGAGTTCACCCCAAAATATTTTTTAAAAAATAATCACATTTAAAAACATTATATTATCTTTTTATTAATTTACACAAAATATAATAAAATAAACTCTAATTTATATATTTACAATATGCAGACGAGTTATTGTTGAGTTACCGTCGATTCACCACCAAGTCATCTCGATTTTTTTCTTTTAAAGTTTTTTCTCATCATCTTTTCCTTTTTTCTTTCCATTTTCATTTTTTTTTTCCAAATTTTTTATTTCTTCGTTTTTTTTTTTCTTTTTTTTTTTCCTGTCTTTCTTTTTCATTTTTTTCATGTATATTTTTTTAATCTTAATACAAAATAATATTATAGGTATGATTTTATTATAGTCGATCGGCGAGGCACCTGAATTTCAATTTTAATTTGATGAGTAAAGGACCTGTCGAAAATCCATGTCAGTCGGTGGGTGACCCAACCACCACCATATCCGACCACCCCTTCCACGGCGACGGCGGCGCTTCCGTCCCGGACGCTGAAGCCCAAGACCCCTTCTCAAATCACAATCGAGATTCTTCAATTCCATGACAATCGACATCATCTTCCATCTCGGCCACGATCCATGGCGGCCGAAAACCTCTACTCATTTCGACCACCGACGCGACTGCTTCGATCAATCTCTTTTGTGTTTGCGATCTAGGAGCTTCTCCGATATCAATGGCGCTCGCCTACAACACTCAGGTCGATGCCGCTTCGCTCTCATTGTTCATCTTTGTCCAAATCGAAGCTACATTGCTTCGTCTTCTTCACCATGCTCCTGCGCAGCTTCTTCCTCCGGTTGACGACGGTCCGACAGAGGATTGTGAGTATGTTGTCGATGGATCTCTGATCGGCCGGCACTCGGAGCAGGTGACCTTGTCGATGAAATCTCAGGCGTCGACTGCTGACCTAGGGTGACCTTCTATTTGGCTAGGGTTCTCTTCAATTGGGCTTGGTAATGTGCACCCCCTATTTTCTTCAGTACACCCCGAACTGCATCCCTCCACTTTTTATGATATTATTGTTATTGGTATTGGTATTATTATTTATTGATTGTGGTGTTACTATTAATACACTATTGAATTAATATTAATGATTATTGATTACGGTATTATTGATTATTAATTGTGGTATTACTGGTTATTGTTTGTGGTATTACTGATTGTGTGAAATTATTGTTTATTGCTTAAGGCATTACTGATTATATTATTATTATTTATGATATTATATATTATTATTTATGATATTACTGATAATTGTTTTTGGTATTACTGAATATAATTTGATTTGTGAAATTATTTGTTATTGTACAAGATATAATGATCAATGTTCATGGTATTACTAATTACTGTTCATGCCTTCATGGTATTACTGATAATTATTTTTTGGTATTATTTTATATAATTAGATGTCTGAAATTATTTGTTGTTGTATAAAATTTTACTGATTAATATTAATGGTATTACCGATTACTGTTCGTGGTATTACTAATAATTGGTTTTGGTATTATTGAATATAATTAGATTTGTGCAATTATTTGTTATTGTATAAGATATTATTAATTATTGTTAATGGTATTACTGATTATTGTTTATAGTATTACTGGTTATTACTTATTGTATTAGCGACTATAATAAAATTATACATATAATATTATTTTATATTAAAATTTTGAAAAATACTAAAGAAAAAAAAAGCTGGAAAAAAAAAATTAAAAAAGAAAAAAAAATGTTTAGATTAAAAACTGAAAATGGAAAAAAAAAATTAAAAAGAAAAAAAATTGAGATTTGAGACTAATTTCGATAGTTTTTTTTTAATTATATTTTTAGGATTTTATTTTTAAAAACATGGGTGATTTAGTGGTGAATAGACGGTAACTCGGCTGCAAATTGTAAATGTATAAATTAGGGTTGATTTTATTATATTTTGTGTAAATTAATAAAAAGACAATATAGTTTTTTAAATGTAATTATTTTTTAAAAAAATATTTGGGGGTGAACTAATAAACTGAGTGGGTGCAGATAATTTGAGGTGGACTCATAAAGTGAGTGGGTGCAAATAACTGTAGTATAAATATAATATGGGGGTGAACTCATAAAACGAGCGGGTGCAGATAATTGTGGTAAAAAAATAATTTGGGGGGTGAACTCATAAAATGAGTGGGTGTAGTTGTAAAAAAATGATTTGATGGGTGAATTCATAAAATGAGTGGGTGCAGATAACTATAATAAAAATATGATTTAAGGGTGAACTTATTAAATTAGTGGATATATGTAAAATATAAATAAAAAATTGAAATTAAAATTAGGGGGTATGGATGCACACAAGTGTTACCCAAACATTAATATTATGTTAAACTATTCTTCAAATATTAATATTTTATTAAAAATGTCTAATTACTAAATCAATAAACAATACAGTAACAAATATCAAATACAATATATATATATATATATATATATATATATATATATATATTAGTATAATCTTTTAAGATATATGATACATGTTCTTTAGACAATGGTTAAAACCTCTAATTTTCGGTGCCATGTGTTGATCATTTAATCTATCATTGATATGTGTCATCTTAAAATTCAGCCTTTTAACTTTCTTTAACTTCATCAATAAAATACTTCATTTAAAATTAATAATTTTAAAATATTATAGTACCATGTATAATTTCAAAAATAATAAGATAAAAGGGTTTATTTTTTTAACATTGGAATACTTATTATTATGAGTACTTTATTTTGAAATCGATGTATTGGAATAAGTCACGTCATGCCCGAATTATAAATAATTTGAATGATTGTTAAACATAATGTTTTTGTTGTTGTTGAAATCGACAAAAGTATTGGATAGTGAAAAAAATTCTATTTACATGAGAAAACGTTTTAATGAGAATCTCGACAAATCAAGCCCTCCACAGTTCTGAAATAGTGTAGATCTACGTAAAAGGCGACGCAATGATATATAATTGACAACTATTTACCCTAACACAATCATTCACACTTAAATTAGATTGATATAATTTGTATTCGGATTGCTTTTTTAAAAAAATTAACTTATTAATGTACCTTACAATTTACAGTTTATTAAAGAGAAAATGATCTCCAGTGAATTTGTTCCACATACCATGGTTTATAATTTGAAAAAACTCAGCAAAGTATAAAATACAGTATATATTAGTATAATTTTTAAAGATATTCTATGAAATACTCCCTCATTTCCGTGATTTTTTTCACATGTGAAGTGGCACACAAAATAAGAAAAATGAATTTAGTGAGGGTAATTTTGTAAACCTTTTGTATAAAGTAAATGAAGTGAAAGTTATTGTGGAACGTCTCGAAAACGAAAGTGTAAAAGTAATTACGGAACATATATAATATATATCATACACATATTCCTTAAACTACACCTCGATTTCTCCGTGCCATGTGTCCATCATTTAAACTTAAAATGATATGAGTCGACCCTTTCATTTATACAGGTGTCATGTTACAATTCTGCCATTTATCTTCCCAAAATCCCAAAATAATAACTTTATTTAATTAATTACGTATGTATGTGTGACTATGTTCACGAAATTACGAACTATGGTGATTAAATAAAAAATTAAATAGGAGTATTATAATTCAATTAAATATTTTATTTGAAAATTTATTATGACATGAAAATATTTTATTTAAAAATTATATCACTATCAAAATAAATAAAATTTTCCTTTTCATTCTTGATCGAGGCTTCTACAATAAACAGCTAGCCAATAAAATAATTTATCACTATTTTTTTCTCTTTTATTTATTTGATAAAGATAAATTAAATTAAAAAAAATTAGTGAATAGATTTATTTATATATCTTTAATATTGTTAGAAATGAATATTAATTAAATTAAATATATAATAATAAAATTATTAAATTAAATTTAAGGAGAAAGTCGTTTTAAACGTGTCCCTGTTACACTATTGTGCTCTCTCCTTCTCTGCGCTCTCTCCTTCTCTGCTAACGTCAGATTGTGCTCTCTCCTTCTCTGCTCCAAATGCGTTGTTAGTACCCTCTAATTTATTTTATTTAAATTTTCATAAACATTAAAAAAATCACTGACACATTACTTTCTTTTGATTTTATATAGAACAAACTATTTTGTTTTTTTATTTCATGAGACAATTTCAGACTTTTCAATAAGATAGATTGGTACAATTATGGAAGAGCCCCTATCATCCAAACTTGCTGTGTCAAAAGTTCAAAGTGAGCCAAAAGAGAGTATGTAAGTGTTCTGCGAAACTTTTGCAAAAAAGAACTCCTCCCATGGGCGCCATTCTCTCACCTTTTCGTCTATGCGCTGCCATGACTCGCTTTTAGGATTATCGTGTTTGGCTAGGAAGCCTCGTTGCCTCTTTTCAGGGAGATCGGGATGATGGAGACTAGAAGTCCATCTCTATCTTGCGCGTGCATAGTTCACTACTTATTTATCGAACGCGTACACTACAAAAAACGCGAGCTATAGGGACGGACAAATGCCGACGGATTATAGTCCGTAGGCATTGCCGACGGATATGCTGACGGAATGCCGACGGATTTGGAAAGTCAACATAAATGCTGACGGATGTCGGTTCCGTCAGCATTTACCGAGGGAAATGCTGACGGATTTCCGTTCCGTCGGCATGTACCGAGGGATAATGCCGACGGATATTTAGAAAAGCGTATGCCGACGGAAATGCCGACGGATAATCCGTCGGCATCGGACACGTTGAATCCGCACCGCCTCGTTTTCCAAAAAGGTAACGGTTACCATTAATATAGGGCGGTTAGCGAGGGAAATGCCGACGGAATATCCGTCGGCATTTTTTTTTTTTTATATATAAGGGCCTGATATCAGAATGTTTGGCGAAAAAAAAAAAAAAAAAAGGGAGTGCGTGAGCGAGGCTTCGGTGGGGAAGACGAAGACGAGGACGAGGCTATTGAAGCAAATTTCTCCGATTACATCGATACGGTACGTTTTCTTAATTAGTTATATTACTTAGTTTTAATACTTATATATGTTTATGCATGAATATATGTAAATATGAATAATTTAATGTTGATTTGCATGTTATATTGATTTAGTTAGTTGTTAAAATATTATGATCATGTTAGTACGAATGTTAGTTAATTTAATTTGTTGATTAAGAATAATTTTGATAGAGTTGTTTTTTAAGGTTAATTTACTACTTAATTGTTATATGTATACATTAATCAATTGTTATATAGTTAATTACTAGTTTAATTTAATGGTGTAATTTTGATATAGAATATTTTTAATGTAGGTAGTGCATGTTTCAATCAATTGTTTAAATTAGTTTAGATATAGTGGTTCGACCGTTGGATCACGTTGTAATTAGGAATATGTTGATTAAATTAGGAATACGCTATATTAGTAAAAAATTTAAATTAGGAATATGTTCATTAAATTGATAATTATTGACCCAATTAGAAAATTATTATTTTAATTAGTTTTAGGTTTGTTAATTTAGGAATATATATGTTTATTATTGATTAAGTTAGGTAGAAAAATAATAATTAAATTAGGTTATTGTTGATTAAATTAGGAATATGTTGATTAATTAAATTAGGAATATGCTATATTAGTAAAAAATTTAAATTAGGAATATGTTCATCAAATTGATAATTAGAAAACTCCAATTAGAAAAGTATTATTTTAATTATGTTTAGATTTGTTAATTTAGGAATATGTTAATTTAGAAATATTTTTAATTTAGGTGATGTATGTTTCAATCAATTGTTTAAATTATTAGTTAATTAGATGGTTCGACGGTGGTATCACGTTGTAATTAGGTTATATATATATTGTTTTGATTTAAATTAGGAATATGTTGATTAAATTAGTAATTGATTAAATTAGGAATATGCTATATTTGTAAAAATTTTAAATTAGCAATATGTTCATTAAATTGATAATTAGTAAAATTATGTATTTTTTATTGATTGAAACAGATGAGTGAACAAGTACCGAATCAGGGTTCGGGTTCGGGTTCACGTCGTAGGTCGTCACTTTGGTCACGTGCAAGGAGGTCTCGGGATGAATCAGTTCCTGTGACGGCTCCTCCTCCTCCTCCTGTGGCAGTGTCGCCGCCGCCGCCGACTACGATGTCGGTTGGTTCGTCATCCTCTTCTCGTCAGCATCCTGTTCGAGACACAAGGCAACCCGTTGATATCGTTTCAGGAAGGTAAGTCAATAATTCTAATGTTTGATGAGATTCAATAACGATTAACTTTATTTATTTATTTATAATGTGTTAGTTTATAAATTTGTTAATAATTTTACAGGTTGATGCCCGGTAATGAGGTGTCCAGGATGTGCACAAAATCCTTTAAGGATTGCAAGATTTCTAAGGGTGCTATCACTTGGTCGAAGGTGCCACAATCTAAAAAGGATGATTATTTCGAGGAGTTCCAGGTATATAATTACAATATTTAAAGTTTATTAAATAACTAATTATTCATATTATTTGATAAATATGTTGAATATTTATTTGTATAGAAAAAGGCCCGTTGGGATACGACGATCTACTCGGACGCCGCTATTTACGAGAAGTGGTACAATCTTTATTCTACTCGGTACACGAACACGATGTACGACTGGAGAAAGGCCTGGCGTGATGAAGACAAAAATCTTGATCTGGGGAAAGACGAGGATGGTGTTGACCTGTGGGAGTCGTTGGTTGAGAAGTGGATGGAGCAGGATTACCAAGACAAGTGTGACAAAGCTCGGGCCAACCGCAGAACCGACGTTGGAGGCGGGATGGCAGTGCATCGGGGGGGAGCTCGGTCCGTCCTCGAGCAATCACTTGCTCTCGTAAGTTTTATTTAATTATTTAAAAATTAAATAATTATAGTTAATTATTTTATATTAGTTATCCAAATGAATTTGTATATGTTTATTTGATACGTAATAGGAGCGGGAGACTGGACGTCGCCACACCCACTTGGATCGGCTGAGCCTTCTTCATCCGTTTAATGCCGATACACAGACGTCCACCTACGGGCGCACTACTGACCTCCACGTAAGTTTAATTAAATTTATGTATTAATTACATTATATATATATATATATAGATAATTAAATTAATTTTAATTTTTTAATTATGTAGTTGAGCGTCCGACAGAGGATTGAAGAGGCTGAGACGCAAGCCACCGCCACGACTACTGCTGAATCCGGAAGCAGCGGTACCCCTCCGGTTGTTGACGTGGACCAGCTTTACCTTGACGTTGCCCCGACCTCCAAGGGAAGGGTCCTTGGCCTTGGTGGGATGAGCAGCGCCGTGAGGACACCAAGTGGTCGGTCGGCCCGGAGTGCATCGCAGCCGTCCGTATCCTCCACTGCCGTCCCGGATCCGAACGTCATGGCAACGTTCGAGAACTACTTCCGCCTCTGGAGTACCAATGCGGGTCGGACGTTGGGGATGTCTGCTGAGCAGATCGAGGCCATCTATCAACAGACGATGGGGCAACCACCGCCAGCTCCAGCTCCAGATCAAGCTGCAGGTCAAGATGCAGGTCAGGCCGACGGTGGCAACGTCAACTTGAATGATGGTATGGATGAATATTTTAACTTTCCCGGCACTGACAACTTTCCTGGCAACTATACTGGTTGAACAATTTGAACAATTTAATTTTGTGTTGAACTAATTTATTTTTTTGTTGAACTTATTTAATTTTCTTTTGAACTTATTTAATTTTCTGTTGAACTTATTTATCTTTATGTATATATTTATGTTTATGTTGAAAAATATGTTGAACTATATATTGCAGTTTATTTGTGTAGTTTATTGGTGTATAGATGAAAATAGGGTGCATTCATTTGTTTCATTGAGTACAAAATAATCTCATTTAGAGTGCATTCTAGATATAGATTTAAACCACTTGAAGAGTGCATTTTAGTACAAATTAAAATAGCCTCATATAGAGTGCATTATACATATATTTAACCAAACCACTTGAAGGTGGTAGATGCAACCATGACAACTAGCACAATCAAAATGATTTTGTTCACTTTGATTAAATCCTTGATTTCTTCAGCCAAATTCTTGATCTCTGTAACCAATTTCTTCATCTCTTGAGTCATTTTCTTCATGTCTTCAGTTTCTTGGTCACTTTGATTAGATTCTTGATTCTTGTCAACAACACACTTTTCTAAAGTGTCAGCCCATACAAAGAAACCACATCCACCGCCATCACTTTGGGAGTCAGGACAATTATGAAATATCCTCCCTTTACTTCTAGGTTGTTTAGAAGCATATGTACGACATGTCTTTCCACAATAACAAACAAGGCCTTGCTGAAATCGAATAGAAGATGAAGAAGACATGATATTTCTTTGCAAAATAGAAAAAATCGAATATGGTGTGTGTGAGCTTTGTGTTGTTGCTATATATACAAAAAATTGAATTAATTAATAAAAAAAAAATAATAATAACACGCCAAATGCCGACGGAATTAAGTTTCCGTCGGAATTCACCATTTGATAAATGCCGACGGATAATCCGTCGGGAATTATCTTGACCGACGGAAATTTGGGCGGGTGACATGCCGACGGAATTAAGTTTCCGTCGGAATTCACCATTTGATAAATGCCGACGGATAATCCGTCGGCATTTATCTTGACCGACGGAACTTTGGGCGGGTGAAATGCCGACGGAAGGATAAGTCCGTCGGCATATCCGTCGGGAAATGTAAAACTTTCTTTTTCAAATTTACACCAAAACTTTCTACTGCCTGATTTTCCACTTCACTTTCGTATTGCAAATTTACACCAAAACTTTCTACTGCCTAATTTTCCACTTCACGCTCGGGTATTCAGAAACATCAAATTACGGTACATTTTCTACCATTTTTAATTTACTCTATATATAAAATTCAATATAATGTAATTACATGTGTTATATATATAATAAGTTTTGTTTGAATTTATTATAAGTTTAGTTTAGTAATGTGTTGCTCCACTTAAATGTTTAGCAGATGGATTTGCCTGACCGTCGTTGGATGTATTGTACTCCTAGAATGATTAGAGGAAATGTGAATGTGGAATTTTATAATGAACTCGTGTTATTTGTTGAATTTGCAAAAAGCCAGCCACATTACATGAGTGGAAATTGCATTAGGTGTCCGTGTAATGCTAAGAAATGTCAGAATAAGCAATATAAAGAGATTGATGAGGTCCTAGTGCATATTGTGAAGAATGGTTTCGTTGATAATTATTATAATTGGACTAGTCATGGCGAAACACGTTGGCCTTATAGATTTGATGAAGTGTTTTACTATTACACTACTGGAATCTATCAACTTGAAGCAAATTTCGATCATGTTGGCACTAGTAACGAGGTAGAACAACGGTTTGGGGACGAAGAACAACAGTTTGGGGACGAAGAACAACATTTTGGTGACGAAGAACAACAGTTTGGGGACGAAGAACAACAGTTTGGGGACGAAGAACCGAATATGTATCAAACAATGATCAGGGAAGCTGGCTTTTCAAACATGGAAGAGGAGCCGACGAATGAGGCATTTCGGTTTTATGAGATGCTCAAATTAGTCGAAGAAGATTTATATCCGGGTTGTGAATCTCACTCACAGTTGTCATTTAATGCACGACTCATGAACATTAAGACCGAGAACAAGCTTTCTAACAGGGCATATGAGCAAGTGACACAGTTATGCAGTGAAATTTATCCTCAAAATAATAAGGTGCCTACGACGTTTCATCAAAGCAAACAAATGTTGAAGAATGTTGGTTTGCCGGTTGAGAAGATTGATTGTTGTGTGAATGGTTGCATGTTATATTGGGGTGACGAAGATAGCAGTCTGAATATGTGTAGATTGTGTGGCCATCCCCGGTACAAAGAGGCACGTCGAAAGGGACCTGGTGGTCAATCAAAGAAGACAAAGAAGAAAGTGCCATATAAGAAGATGTACTACCTTCCTATCATTCCCCGTTTGATGAGATTATATCAATCAAGTGCCACTGCACAACACATGACGTGGCATGCTACAGATTCCTCTTCGGCTGAGTCGAGGGAGATGCGACATCCGGCAGACTCAGAGGCCTGGAAACATCTTGACAACGTGTTTCCAAATTTTGGTTGTGAACCGAGGAATGTGAGATTAGGTTTGTGTACTGATGGTTTTGCACCGTTTGGGATGCATGGGAAGCAGTATTCTTTGTGGCCGGTGATACTGACTACATATAATCTTCCTCCGTGGATGTGCATGAAACATCAAACAATGTTTCTGACTGTATTGGTGCCTGGACCAACGAATCCAAAGGACAAACTGGATGTTTATCTCCAACCTCTTATAAAAGACTTGATCTTCTTATGGGAGAATGGAGTCCAAACATACGATGTTTTTAGAAAGCAGAACTTCACGATGCGTGCTGCTCTTTTATGGACCATTAGCGACTTTCCTGCATATGGTATGTTGTCCGGGTGGAGTACGGCCGGAAAGAAAGCATGTCCGTATTGTATGGAGAATACTGAAGCTTTCAGTCTCCCGGTGAGTAAAAAAGTTTCATGGTTCGATAATCACCGTAGGTTCTTACCTCAAGGTCACCCGTTTCGAAGAAATAAGAAGAACTTCGTAAAAAACAGAGCAGTCACAAACAATCGACCTCCACTACGAGATGGTATTTTATACATTTATTTAATAATCGAGTACTAAACGTATATTTATTTATTGCTTTTAGTGTCACTTATAATTTACTCTCCGTACAGGACGTAGGTTGTTATATGAGGTTCAAGTGACGGGGTTGAAAAAAAGTACTGAGGAAAATGCAGCGGAACACAACAGAGGAATTGAGGGTGGTTGGAACAAAAGGAGTATTTTTTGGGACTTACCATACTGGAGTTCACTATTGATACGACACAATTTGGATGTGATGCACATTGAAAAGAATGTGTTTGACAATGTGTTCCACACAATCATGAACACGGAAGGCAAGACGAAAGACACTCCAAAGTCTCGGGAGGATTTGGACACTCTTTGTCGCCGTCCAGAGTTGAAAAAGGATGAGCGTACAGGTAAATTTCCAAAGGCTAGCTACACACTGGATAAGCCACAAAAACAAAGATTGTGTTGGTGGATAAAGGAGTTGAACTTTCCGGACGGCTACGTGTCGAACTTGAGTCGATGCGTAGACACAACAACGGGTAAGGTTGCAAGGATGAAGAGTCATGATTGTCATGTATTTATGCAACGCTTGATACCGATTGCGTTCCGAGAACTTCTTCCTCTCAATGTGTGGAGGGCTATCACTGAATTAAGTCTATTTTTTAGAGATTTAACGGCTACAACGATCACGATCGATGATATGATTCGTTTAGATGAAGACATTGCAGTGATTTTGTGTAAGTTGGAACAAATTTTTCCACCTAGCTTCTTTAACTCGATGGAACACTTACCCGTTCACTTAGCTTATGAAGCGAGAATTTGTGGTCCGGTGCAATACAGGTGGATGTACCCATTTGAAAGGTAAAATGTTACTTTTTTTATTTCATTACAATTACACATGCATTCATATAAGTTTTATATATATATATATATATATGTGTGTGTGTATATCAGGTATCTCCACAACTTGAAACGCAATGCTAAACAAAAGGCAAACGTTGAAGCATCGATTGTGAATGCTTATTTGAATGAAGAGGTTGGCATGTTTTGTTCTTATTACTTTGAAGACCACGTCAACACAAAGTTAAGAAGTGCTCCACGTAACTTCGGTGGTACATCCGCTGACGATATCAGTGAAGAGGTCGATGGAATGCTCTCCATATTCAAGTCTAAGGGACGGCCAATAGGAAAACCCACTGAACGATATTGGGAGACGAACTCGGAGGCGGAAATAGCACAAACGTATGTGTTGTTGAATTGTGATGAAGTTCAGCCATACATCGAGTAAGTATTTCATATATAAATCGTCTATTTAAATACCACTTCATTTATGTCATTTAATATTAACCAAGTTTTTGAATGTTGTGAATTAGGATGTACGCTCAAGAACTACGACGAGCAGAACCAAACATCTCAGATGCATATATAGATGCTCGTATTCAACGTGAATTTTCCCGATGGTTCGAACGTTATGTGAGTACCATTTAATTAATTATGTTTTACGTAAATAAATTAATATTTATTTTAATTAATTTTAAATTGAGCCGTATAGGGACGGGATAACGCTCTAGACAGTCGATTCTTACGAGATCTCAGCAAGGGACCACTACGTCGTGTAAAGACTTACAACGGTTATATTGTGAAGGGCTACAGATTTCATACGTCTGGGTATGCATCGACAAAGGCAACTACCAACAGTGGCGTCTGCGTTAGCAGTGCGAATTACAATGCAGATGCAAGTGATTACTTTGGGGTGTTACGGGAAGTCGTCGAAGTAGAATATCCAGGATATCCAACAAAGACTGTAGTGTTGTTCAAGTGTCATTGGTTTGATTCAGGCCATCTAGGAACAAGAATTCACCCGGAGTACAAGCTCGTTGATGTTAGTTCGAAAAGGGCGTATGTTGGGGATGATCCATTTGTATTTGCCCATCAAGTATCTCAAGTATACTACTGCACATATCCGGGAGCTCCACGTGGTTATGAATGGCACGCTGTTTGCAAAGTAAAGGCAAGGTCAATGGTAGAAGTCCCTAAAAAGGACAAAAATACTGAAGATGAATCTCCATTTCAAGCAGAACAAATAGAGACTCCAACTGAAGTCTTTACGGGAGATTTCAATCTTTCTGTACCCTTGACGGTTGCAAATCCCCAATTAATCGAAATTGAAGGTGAAGAGGAGGGGGATGAAGAAGAGGATGAAGATGAGGATGAAGAGGAGAATGAAGAGGAGAATGAAGAAGATGAGGATGATGAGGAGGAGGATGAGGAAGATGATGATGATGAGGAGGAGGATAAGGACGAAGAGGAGGATGAAGACGATGAAGATGAAAATTAATTCAATTAATGTAATGTATTTATTTCTTATTTTGTAAAAGTTAATTAATTATTTATCATTTAGGTACAAATTATAAAAATTAAATTTACTATAAATATAAGCCACAACCAATATATTTATTAATATATGTGGAAGAAATGAATTTCGTGATTTTTTAAAAAAATATTTTGGTAATTTAGTAAGTATATAGAAAAAATTGAATTATTTAAAAAAAAAAAAAAAATCGCCAAAATGCTGACGGAATTCACCTTCCGTCGGTATTTACTTTTTGAAAAATACCGACGGATAATCCGTCGGTATTTACCCTTATATAAAACCTCAACCTAGGGTTTTCTTTCCGAAATTTTACCCTTTCCGAAATTTCCTCGCCTTCGCCGCCGTCCGCATCTTCAAACTCGTGGAGCCCGCCGCCCTGACCCGCCGCGTCTACCTCTCCTCCGTTGTCCCAATCGGCGCCCTCTACTCCCTCTCCCTCTGGCTCTCCAATTCCGCCTACATCTACCTCTCCGCCTATATAGAAAAAATTGAATTAATAAAAAAAATGCCAGTATGCCGACGGAATTAACTTTCCTTCGGAATTTACTTTTTGAACAACTGCCGACGGATTATCCGTCGGTATTTATATATGTCCGTCGGAATTCACAATTTGATAAATACCGACGGATAATCCGTCTGTTACGAGGCCTTATATAAAACCGGTTTTCTTTCACATCTTCTTCCTTCATCTTCCCATCTTCTCCGTTCCATCTTCTCCGTTCCATTTCTTTCAATTTGAATTTCAAAACCATCCATTTCTCATTACAATCCATTTCTCTTAAAAAACAAAGAAACAAAGAAAGGGAGAGGAGAAATTGTGTTTTTGTAATTTTGTTTTCAGAAGAAGAAAATGATGTTTGAGAGGCATCCAACTTTTTTCACAAACTGCAAACTATAAGAGGTATGTACATGCCTTGAATTGATAAAGTTGAATCTTTTCTATGTTGTACAAACTTTTTTTTAAAAAAAAAAATCACCTATATATGCTTTCACTTTTACTCCTCACTTCCCTTTTTATTCTCCTCTTTAATTCATTTTTCTTTTTTGTTACATCAACAACTATAAAAATCAATGTTTTTGAGTTCAATGTCAGCATAAGCACAGGGTCGGATGTTCATGGCCGCCGTCGATCGATGCCGCCGCGTGTTTCGAAGAAAGTCGCCGCCGTCGCGTCTTTTGAAGAAGGACGCCGCTGCCATTTCTTTCTATTAAACTTCTGAATTTTATTTATTTAAAATTATATGTTTTGTTTATTGGCTTATTCTATGCAGGCCTTCAACTGCAAGGAACTCGAAGATTATCCGATATCTCAACCTCTGATTTCAGCCTCTCGTTGGATGCTTCATACACTAACTAGTACACTAACTTCTGACTTTTATTTATTTAAAATTATATGTTTTTGTTCAATTTTTTGGTTTGGAATCTGTGTTATGTGAGTTTAGGGTTTAGGAAAGTAGATTTTTACAGATTTTTTTTTAAGAATATTTTATTAGGTACTTTATTTATTTTTTATTGGTTTCAAAAAGTAATTTAATGTCTTATCTTGTAAAAATGTATTTTTATATTCATGAATATGAAATTTTGGATTGACTGCAAGAGAAATCGCGTTTTGTTTTTCCTTTTGTGGTAATTTTGACAAACCAATGCCAATTAATTGTCCCCTCTATTGTATCCATTCTTTCTATTTCGACAAACCAATGCCAATTAATTGTGGTCGGAAAATAAAATTCTGGTCGGGGCCTCCCCGGCCACCCATATTTTTTTTATTAATATTTTGTTTTACTGACGGATATTCCGTCGGTAATGCCGACGGATATTCCGTCGATATGTGAATTTCGAAATCATATTTTTTTTATTCATTTTTTGTTTTACTGACGGAATGTCCCTCGGTAAAATGCCGACGGATATTCCGTCGGCATATGACCGATGGAAATTCCGTCGGCATATGAATGTCGAAATCAATATTTATTCAAAAATTAATTTCTTTTATAATTATTTTAATTCATTCTAATTTATTTTATTATTATTTTAATCCATTCTTTCCGACGGAATTACCGACGGAATGTTGACCCGGTTTGTTAAACGGGTTGTCCGAAATACCGACGAAATATCCCTCGGTAAATCCGTCGGCATTGCCGACGGATAATCCGTCAGCCAATCCGTCGGGATTTCCGACGGAATTCACAAATCCGTCGGCAAAAATACTGACGATGAAAAAGGGGACGGCCGACCTTCCGTCGGCAAATCCGTCGGTAACATCGGCGGCCGACGGAAATTCCGTCGGTAAATCCGTCTCTAAAACGCCCTTTTTTTGTAGTGGAATCCTGTCACACAGGCATATCTATCCAACTAGACCTAACCAAGCAGGAGCAAGTAAGACATCAGAAAGAGGTCGCCCGATTCCTGCCATGGCATTTTCTGCCTACTCTTTCACTATGTCATTTGCTTTCCTTAGTCAGCCTTCTGCTCTTCGAATACCACTCCGTGGGGATTAAGTCAGTTAAGTTACTTCCCTGCCTTACCCAATCAGTACCTTGCTTCTAGTGTGATAAAATAAATTAAAAAGTCATTAACACATAAAATAGACATATATAAGTAATCAACACCAAATATTAAAATGAGTTGGGTGAAATGAGTCTTAAAATGAATCAACACCAAATATTAAAATGAGTTGGGTGAAATGAGTCTTAAAATGTGAGATGAGGATGAAATAAAAAATTTTGACATTGGTAATGTAATATGAACAAAAGGACAACAAATGACAACAATATATACAGTACTCCATATTTTCTCAGTTCAACTCATATATATTAAATTCACGAAATTCACGAGACGCACCTCGGACACGAAGCCATGACGTCAGTGTCATCGGAGGGGAGTGTATCTAACATAACATGTGATATTTTATTATTAGAAATGAAAATTAATTAAATTAAATATATAATAATAAAATTATTAAATTAATTTAGGGAGAAAGCCATTTTAAATGTGTCCCTTCTCCTAAGGCCTTCTCCTTCTTTGCTACACTCTGCAAACGCCTCTTCTTCTTCTCGGCTACAAACGCCTCTTCTCCTTCTCGGCTACAAACGTCAGTTGTGCTCTCTCCTACTCTGCTGCTAACGTGAGATTGTGCTCTCTATCATTCTCTACTATACTCTGCAAATGCTTCCTTCTCTGCTACACTACACTTTGTCAATTAGATTGTGCTCTCTCTCATTTCTGATGTAAATGCGTTGTTAGTACCCTCTAATTTATTTTATTTAAATTCTCATAAACATTAAAAAATCTCTCACACATTCCTTTCTTTTAATTTTATATAGAACAAACTATTTTATTTTTGTATTTCATGAGACAATTTCAGACTTTTAAATAAGATAGATTGGTACAATTATTGAGGAGTCCCTATCATTCAAACTTGTTTAGTCAAAAGTCTGGATCGAAGTGAGCCAAAAGAGAGTATGTAAGCGTTCTGTGAAACTTTTGCAAAAAAGAACTCCTCCCATGGGCGCCATTCTCTCACCTTTTCGTCGATGCGCTGGCACGCCTCGCTGTTAGGATTATCGTGTTTGGCTAGAAAGCCTTGTTGCCTCTTTTCAGGGAGATCGGGAGGATGGAGACTTGAAGTACATCTCTATCTTGCGTGCGCATAGTTCACTACTTATTTATCGAACGCGTATCTTGTCACACATGCATATCTATCCAACTAGACGGAACCAAGCAGGAGCAAGTAAGACATCAGAAAGAGGTCGCCCGATCCCTGCCATGGCATTCTCTGCCTACTCTTTCACTATGTCATTTGCTTTCCTTAGTCAGCCTTCTACACTTCAAATACCGCTCCGTTGGGATTAAATCAGTTAAGTTACTTCCCTGTCTTCCCCAATCAGTACCTTGCTTCTAGTGTTATAAAATAAATTAAAAAGTCACTAGCTAACACATAAAATAGACACATATAAGTAATCAACACCAAATATTAAAATGAGTCGGGTGAAATGAGTCTTAAAATGAATCAACACCAAATATTAAAATGAGTTGGGTGAAATGAGTCGGTGTAAAATGAATTGGTGTGAGATGAGAATGAAATAAAAAATTTGACATTGGTAATGTAATATGAACAAAAGGACAACAAATGACAACAATATGTACAGTACTCCATATTTTCTCAATATTCAACTCATATATATTAAATTCACGAAATTCACGAGACGCACCTCGGGCACGAAGCCATGACGTCAGTGTCATCGGAAGGGGAGTGTATCTAACATGAGATATTTTATTCTCCTAAGGCCTTCTCCTTCTTTGCTACACTCTGCAAACGCCTCTTCTCCTTCTAGGCTACAAACGTCAGTTGTGCTCTCTCCTACTCTACTGCTAACGTCAGATGTGCTCTCTATCATTCTCCACTATACTCTGCAAATGCTTTCGTCTCTGCTACACTATACCCTGTCAACGTTAGATTGTGCTCTCTCTCCTTTCTGCTGTAAATAAGTTGTTAGTACGCTCTAATTTATTTTATTTAAATTCTCATAAACATTAAAAAATCACTCACATATTCCTTTCTTTTAATTTTATTTAGAACAAACTATTTTATTTTTGTATTTCATTAGACAATTTCAGACTTTTCAATAAGATAGACTGGTACAATTATGCATGTGTGGAGTATGTGTGATTATGTTCACGAAATTACGAACTTTGGTGATTAATTACATAAAAATATAAATAGGAGAATTATAATTCAATTAAATATTTTATTTGAAAATTTATTATGACATGAAAATATTTTATTTGAAAATTCTATCTCTATCCATATAAATAAATAAATAAAATTTTCCTTATCTTGATCAAGGCTTCTACAATGAATAAATTTTTTCTATTTTATTTATTTTATAGAGATATATTAAATTAAAAAAAAAAGTATTGATGCATAAATTTTATTTATATATCTTTAATATTTTTAGAAATGAAAATAAATTAAATATATAATAATAAAATTATTAAATTAAATTTATGAAGAAAGCCATTTTAAACGCTGCTATACGCTGATGAGGATGAATTAAAAAGTCACTTAAACATTCATTTCTTTTGAAAAGTATTCTGCTAAAAATATTAAAATCAGTGAGATAAAGATAAATTAAAAAGTCACATTTTTTTTTTATATAGAACAAACTACCATGTTTCATGAGACAATTTCAAGTAGAATAGACTAATATAAATATACAGTTCACAATATTAAAATCAATCAATTGGTGTGTGATGAGAATGAGGATGAATTAGTGTTTTCCAACTCTACTTTTTTTATTTTATATAAAACAAACTTTCTTCACATGTGTATTATGAATAGAGAGATAGCAAATTACAATAATATATATTTTCTCAATTCAACTCATCTATCTATATATGTTCACGAAATTTACGAGGCGTGGCCCCGGGGTACAAAGCCATGATGTCAGTGTCGTCGGAGCCGCCCACTCTCCGCCCTCTCGGTGCCAACTCCTTCTCCCCCTCCGCCTCCTCCGCTTACAAGTGCTACAACTGCAACTACTCCTTCTACATCATCCCCACCACAACTGCAACTACTCCTTCTACATCATCCCCACCGCCACCACATCCCCCTCCGCCCCCTCTTCCTTCCGCTGCCCTGGATGCCACCACCGCCACCTCATTCCCTACCATATCATATCCCTACCGCTACCGCCTATCACCGCGACTTTTGCTCCGTCGCAAATTACCAATTACACCACCCCTGCTCCCTGCAGCTTTTATTATGAGTCCGATTACAATGACGACTACTACGATGATGATGACGACGACTACGATTCGGATAATTCTCTTCCGTCGTTGACTGCTCCTGATTCGAAATCAATTGTTGGTTCACTCCGGGTTAAAAATGTTTTCCCCAAATTCAACAACTCAGTCGTGCTCGTGCTCAATTTGCATGGTGGATTTCGATGTGGATTCAAGTAGTAGTTCTGTGATAATGAATGAATTGTCGTGTACTTTCACAAGGATTGCATTGTTGAGTGGCTCCAGAGGAGTAACTTATAAACAAATAAATTTTGGTGACTCAATACTAAAAAAGCCCAATTTATTCAAAGGTGCCTAAGAATCTAAAATTACCAAAACACCCTGTTAAAAAAACTTGTAAATACATCATTTCCTTAAGATAAAAGTTAACTTTTTTCATATATATTTATACTGAGTCATTTATTTCTTGTCGACATATTATATGAAAACTGACTTGAAGAGGACCCCAATCCCACCGGAGTCCTCTCTAATGTGGCTTTTGCAGGTCCATCTGATCGAGGAGCGGATATTTCAATGTTTTGGATATTAACTTTCCTTAAATTTCAGGTATTTAACTTCCGAATAAAATAATTATTAATTTTAAAATAATATAGTACCATGTCTACTTTATAAAAATAATAACATACTGTACTTTTCATTTTTTACATGAGGATACTTATTAGTTATTACTAAGAGTACTTTATTTTGAAATACATAAAATTGATTGGTTGAGAATAAAATCGGTGTATTGGAATAAGTCATGTCGTCATGCTATAATTATAACTAATTCGAACGGTTGTTAAACAAAATGTTTTTTTTTTTTTTTGTTGAAATCGACAAAAGTATTAAATAGTGAGAAAAATTCAATTTGCACGAGATATCGTTTTTCACGAGAATCTCGAGAAACCAAACGCTCCTTAAGAATATCAATAAATAAACCCCCAAACCTTGGATCTACATAAAAGGTGCCGCAACGACATGTAACTGACAATTGTTTACCGTAACCCATTCACACTTAAATTAGATTGATATAAATTATACTCCATTTAAACCATTTTCCAACTTTACATTTTTTTTGTTTTATATAAAACAAACTTTCTTGACAAGTGTATTATGAACAAAGAGACAACAAATTACAATAATATATATTCCTTAAACCACACGTTGACACCTCGATCTCTGGGTGCTATGTGTCGATCATTTAATCTATCAATGATATGAGTCGACCCTTTCATTTATGCCAAGGTTTTGTATAGACTCGATTCCTTATAAAGAATCCAGTTGACCAAAAGTCAATTTTTTTTGTTTAAAAGTGTATATTGAAAAGTGTAAGTTATTATAACTAAAAAGTGTAAGTCCCTGAAAAATGCAACACAGTTTTTAATGAAAAATGTAAATTATTATAACTAAAAAGTATAACACGTACAATATTACTGAGAAGTGCACGTCTATATAACTAAAATTTGCAATATAATATTATTAAAAAATTATACTCAATTTTTTTTATATGGACTCAATTCCATAGGAAATCTTATCTTCATTTATATATATATATATATATATATATATGTCATCTTACAATTCATCCATTTAACTTACTTGTACTTCCCAAAAAATTACTTTATTTAATTGCATATGTATGTCTGGTTATGTTCACAAAATTACGAACTATGGTGTTTAATTAGTAATTACATAAAAAAAAAAATAGGAGAATTATAATTCAATTAAATATTTTATTTGAAAATTTTATCTCTATCAATATAAATAAATAAATAAAATTTTTCTTTTCTTGATTGAGGCTAGCCAATAAAATAATTTACCACAATTTTTTCTCTTTTATTAAAAAAATATTGACGGATAAATTTCTCTCTTCCTCTGAACCCGTTATATTGGACTCTTCTCCCGTTAGATTGGGCTCTTCTCATTCTCTGTTACACTTTCTGCAACCGTCAGATTGTGAGTATTCTCTCTACAATCTCTCCTCTCATATCTAATTTATATTATATGCCTAATAAAAGAATTTCAATAGAATAGACTTGAACAAGTATTCTAATCAAAATATTAAAATTAGTGAAATGAGGATAAATTAAAAAGTCACTAGCGCAGTGCATCCACCAGAACATCTACTACAAGCAGCTGGTAAGTGGTCGGGGTAATATGAGAAATAAGAAGTGAACGACCCGACCCTCATTTTTGTTTATAAATATTTATTATTTATATACTTCATATAATAGGCACAAATAATACTATTTATTTTTTACATTGATGCTCAAATAAATTATGAATCTATTTCACAAATGAACACAATACAGAGTATAAAAGAAATTATAAACCTAATGAAAAATATGGCAAGATGATAAGTGCTTAAATAGGTACCATCATGATGTAGAAGATTTTTCCTTTAAAAAAAAATGATGTAGAAAATTTTAAGAAGGTGTAAAATCTGAAACATAAAATATTTTGCAAATTTCATTAATGAAAAATAACAACAGATGATATGAGTATTGAGTGTTGGATTGACATAAAATATGAGATTTAGAAGTTACTATGAAAAAAAACATTGTAAAACTTTATTGGGAAATTTTTATTTTAGTGCTATAAGTTTGAAATATTCCAAAATAAATCTTTTAAGTTTCAACTTTACAAAATATGTTCTTTACCTTTTAATTTTAATCTGTTTTTACTTCAATTTTAGTCCTCTATCTTTTTAAAGAGTTAAAATTGTCAAATTTTCAATTAAAAGCTACAAGTTCATAACCTTTTACCTTTTACCTTTGATCCTAAATCATCATCTTACCCAATTAACAACTAAAATATTTTCACACATAATTATATGAAAATGGATTTTGCTTGTGGTGTAGTGCAATTTTTTGAGTGGGATAATGCGTAATTATTATTATTTTTAAATACATAAAACAAAAAAAATTGAATGCAAACCATCTCATACAAATTTTTATCATTTAATGTACATTTTTTAAAACATCATTAAAATATTTTTTAAAATTAAACAAAAACATCTAAATTATATTATGCTTGAATTATATCCAATCATTTTCCCCCTAATTAATTAAAAATATAAAAATCTGAAAACAAAAACAAAAATATATACTAAAGTCTAAAAATAAAAAATTAGATTAATAATTCAATAAAAAATATACGCCCCAATTTTTCTAGATTTTACTTTGAAAAGTGTATTAACAAAGCCTAAATTATATAAATAAATCAAGAAAATTATAAAAATATAATAAAAAAACAAAAAAAAAATGCTGATTTTACTTATGATTTATATAATATTTGATACTATTATTTTGCTTATTTATGATTAATATAATAGTTTTTATATTTTATTTTGTAGGTTTTTAATTATTTTATTTTACTAAATATATTTTTGTTAAATAAATTTTGTATTTTTCAATTTAAGCAAATAAAATTTTGTTAAATATTTTATTTGAATATAAGTTGAGACCCTATTCAAATTTCTATTCTTTTTAAATTAATTTATTTAGTGTTTACTTTTTTTTAAACTTAAAGGACTAAATTTAATTTTAAAAAGTACTAAAATTAATAACTTATAAGATATAAGATGTATTTTTATAAAGTTAAAACTTAAAAGATTTATTTTGGAATCATAAAAAAAAATATTCCCAAAAATCATGAGTAAACAAAATGAATTTATAAACGGACAACTTATATAAATAGTAAAGTCACTTGAGTTTAAAAGATCGTGTCATTTTCGATAAAAATAGTTGATTCCAACTGTGGTACTTGTCATGATTTTGGTTCTCATATTTTGAAAGTTAGTGTCAAGCTGTTTTATGTTTAAACAAAAATAGTGTGATGTTTAAGTTCACTATTAGTTTTATATACATATGTTTTGAGTTACTCCTCTTTCAAAATTTTATGGTTGTGTTACTCCTCTTTCAAAATTTTATTTTGAGGTACACCAAACAAACATAAAATGTAAAGTAAAAATAGCTTTATACTTTATAGCTGACGGGTTGTATCAAGTAAAAAAATTCTAATAAAAACACTATATGGTTTAGAAAACAAAAAAAACTTTTTAGGAGGAGAAAGTTCTTTAACAAAACAGAGAATAATTTTATGTTCATCTATTCTTATTGATCTAAAGAATTATAGTTATTCTCAAACTATTTAGTCTGTTTGTCGAGGGACTAAAATCTGTACATTAGCTTTGTATCAATTAAAAAAATTATTGTAAAAACAATATGGATTAAAAAAAACTGAATACACAAAATTACACTATGTAATAAAATTAGAGAACGAAGAGATCATAAAATGATATGGTGTTGTTTGTTGAATTCAATCCAGTGATATGTAATTTATATAACATTTTGTTAGCTGAATTCAATCCAGTAACATGTAATTTATATAACATACACGCCAGGACTATAGTCAGAAATAATTTTAAAAAATGGCACCGTATAAATGGATTAAGGATTTAAATTAACTTTTGATGAGAGTTTAACAATTTTAAAATAGAGAATTGTAAAATACAGAGTATATGAATTGGTATGAAAATCTCATAATCATTCAATTTCCTTGATATATGGTTAGTACGATTTTATAAATACATGTAAGGGTATGAATTTCAAAATCATCCGATCCCTAAATATTTCATCTTTAATATTTTAGAATTCAAGTAAAAAGAATGAAAGAATACTTGAAAAATAGTTGTGATGACGTCTTCTGAACGGGCTAAGTCTTGATTAGGAATCTGATCTAGTTTCGTGCGGCTGGTTACTTGGTATTGAGTATAATCTGAACCGTACTAAAATAAATTAAAGTTATAAACAATGATATAAATATATGAAATTACATAAAAAAAACAAAATGACAGTAAAAAGAACATAAGGAATAATGGAATCCATGGTGCGCAGGCGATGAGAAGAAAATAAGAATAATTAGAAAAAGGGAAGAAGAAAAGAAGGGGTAAAAGATTAAATGTTGCATTAAAAAAAGAAAACGGTAAAAAATAACTCACTCATCAAAATTCAGGATTGATTGCATTAAAAAAAGAAAACTGTAGGATTTCAAAATGAGAAAAGAAGAAGAAGTCACATAGGACAGATGGATTAAAGATAAAACCAGAGATTATCCTCAAATCTGAATATGGAAAATTAGTAGCATAAGGGTATGTTTGATAGCAAAGATGAATTATCTAAGATTAGGATGATAACTAAACTTTATAAATTTTAAAGCATAATCTACCCTTAATCTAAGTTATCAAACAACCAATAAAAATGATATATAGTTAATATAGGTTTAATCTAAGCTATCAAACATGGCCTAAATGTAAGAAGACTGGGAGATGGCTCCTCTTTTGACAATGTAGGAAGACTGGGTGATGGCTCCTCTTTTGACCACCTTTTTCTCTTTAGTTGGATAAATGGTGCTACTTTTCAGTTATCAAATATCTATCTGCTGTCTATCTCATAATTTGTGAATAACAAATACTCCTTCCGTCCATGAAAAGTAGTCCAATTAGCCTTATATTCTTTGTCCACCAAATGTAGTCTCATACACTTTATGAAAACTATCACCCTTCAATCATCACTTAATTACTCAATTTGCCATCAACTTTATTCACAGACAATCACTTTATTCACAATGGACCCCACAATACCCTATAATACCCTTACTTTATCTACTTTATCTACATTTTTCTTAAAACTTGTGCCCACCTTAATGGGACTACTTTTGGTGGATGGAGGGAGTATATTTTATTGATAAAAAAAAAAACTGTATTTCATGAGACAATTTCAGCAGAATGGACTAATACAAATTAATAAGCGGTGTGAGATGGAGATGGAGATGAATTAAAAATTGTTTTTCAACTCTACATTTTTTTATTTTATATAAAACAAACTTTCTTGATAAGTGTATTATGAACAAAGAGACAACAAATTACAATAATATATATTCCTTAAATCACACGTTGAACACCTCGATTTCTAGGTGCTATGTGTCAATCATTTAATCTATCAATGATATGAGTCGACTCTTTCAATTATATTTGTCATCTTACAATCAAGCCATTTAACTTCGTTGGACTTCCCAAAAAAAATTACTTCATTTAATTATGTATGTACTCCGTATGTGTGATTATGTTCACGAAATTATGGTGATTAATTACATAAAAAAATAAATAGGAGAATTATAATTCAATTAAATATTTTATTTGAATATTTATTATGACATGAAAATATTTTATTTGAAAATTTTATCTCTATCAATATAAATAAATAAAATTTTCCTTTTCTTGATTGAGGCTCTCTTTTATTTATTTGATAGAGAAAAATTAAATTAAAAAAAATATTGATGGATAAATTTTATTTATATATCTTTGCACCGCGTCATATTGGACTCTTCTTGCTACACTCAGCACGTCAGATTGGCTCTTCTCCTTCTCTGTGCTACACAAACATATTACTTTAATGAGACAATTTCAGTAGAATAAACTTGTACAAGCATTCAACTCAAAATATTAAAATCAGTGAGACGAGAATGAATTAAAAAGGCACTGAAACATTCATTTCTTTTGGTTTTACATAGAACAAACTAGTGTGTTTCATGAGAGAATTTCAGTAATAGACTTGTACAAGAAAAAGTCACTGACATATTCCTTTCTTTTGATTTTTACTCCCTCCGTCCCGCCTATAAGCTTCACGTTACTTTTTGACACTCAAAATCGAGTTAAGGTGAGTGAGAAATTAATTGTTGAAGTTGAGAGTTTCAACTTGAAGTTTGAGGTATGTGGGAATTTGTCCCACATATAGAAAGCCTACAAAACATTTATGAGGTTTAAAGGCATTGAAGTAGCATTGAAGTTCAACCATGTATAAGAGGTACACTCCTCTAAGAGACACGCGCCCGGCTTGACTCGGATTTGGATTTGGCATTTGGTGGTCTTTGGGGCCCGCTTATTTTTTTGCAGTTTTTAAGCTCTCTTCCCTCATAATACCTCGCCCCTCTGCTCCCTCTCTCGTCCCTCTTTTTTGCAGTTTTTGCAGACCCAAAAACTCCGAAAGCTCTCTTCCCTCATAATACCTCGCCCCTCTACTCTCCTCTCTCGTCCCTCTGTAGTGTGTTGAGCTCCCAAAAGCCTTACACTGTTCTTTCTTGTGCCGGATTTATTTCCGAGAGTGTTCAGTTTTTGCAGACCCAAAAACTCTGAAAGCTCTTTTCCCTCATAATACCTTACGCTGAAATTCGACCCAAAAACTCCGAAAGCTCTCTTCCCTCATAATACCTCGCCCCTCTGCTCCCTCTACTCTCCTCTCTCGTCCCTCTGTAGTGTGTTGAGCTCCCAAGAGCCTTACACTGTTCTTTCTTGTGCCAGATTTATTTCCGAGAGTGTTCAGTTTTTGCAGACCCAAAAACTCTGAAAGCTCTCTTCCCTCATAATACCTTACGCTGAAATTCGCCCCTCTGCTCCCTCTACTCTCCTTTCTCGTCCCTCTGTAGTGTTTTGAGCTCCCAAAAGCCTTACAATGTTCTTTCTTGTGCCGGATTTATTTCCGAGAGTGTTCAGTTTTTGTAGACCCAAAAACTCTGAAAGCTCTCTTCCCTCATAATACCTTAGGCTGAAAATCGCCCCTCTGCTCCCTCTACTCTCCTCTCTCGTCCCTATGTAGTGTGTTGAGCTCTCAAAAGCCTTACACTGTTCTTTCTTGTGCCGGATTTATTTTCGAGAGTGTTCACTTCGTACTTAGTACGTTCGCTGAGGCTTCGTATACAGTGGTGCTACTGTGTACGAAGTAGAAGTCGTTTTACCTTTGGGAACGGAACACCATACCAGTCGAGCACTACCTGGGCGTATTCTGTTCTGCGGGAAAAGAGTTTTCACTTGACTCGACTTATTTGTTATCTAACTCTTTCGATATTGCAGTATACCCTATCAAGCATATAGTTTCCAATAATTGTACAACATAATATATTTTAATTAATTAAATTTTGGATAACTACTGTATATTTCAAATTTTAATCACTAATTAATTATTTGAATCAATTACTGCAATATCTTCTGAGAGATATAGATTATAGAGAGTCCGTAAAAGCTCCGACGGTTGACTGTGATATCACAACTACGTGATTCTTTCGAGGAATAGTTATGCCGAAGATATGCAGAACCGAGCACCGGTAGCGATCGGCGGGGGAAGAAACATGTTGGTCAATAATTGGTTGCGACGATCAAGCAGTGGCGCCAGCGGCCGGAGTACGGGAAGCGATCACGATTTGGGAGCTGACTTCTGGTGTAGCAGCGATAGCGATTCTGGATTCTCCAACCTAGCTTATCTCGCCGACCGGATTTCGTTCTCTTCGAGTCGAGAAGCCAGATACATGTGACTCTAGCTGCATCATGTATTAATCTTCTCTGGGAAAGCTTCTGCAATATTCTGGTTATGATGCAGCTCTTTGTGCATCCAAATGGCAGAGCTGTAGTAAGGTTCCAGGAGGTGAACACGAATACATAGATGTGATAGCTCACAACATCAAATCTTTAGGGCTTGATCTGAACAAAATTGAAAAGTGGATGGGTGACCCCAATGCTGATGTAGACAATCCAGTTCTAAAAGAAGAGCAAGATGCTCAAATTGGAAAAGGATCACGTGGCGATGTAACCAATTTGCCCACCCTCGTTGTGAATAATCGTCAATACCGAGGAAAATTGGCGAAAGAATGCGGGTATCAGATTGTGATTCTGAGATCCAATTAAATTGAAATTAATTGATTAATTACTCAAGAGGATTAAATTGGAATTAATTGCGTCAATTGAGAAATCAAGAGGGCAGTGATCAAGCTCTCAATGGATTGATTGAATTTTGAGTTGGAGTTGTTAACAAAAATTAATGAATTAATTTTTGGGCTCAAAAAGAAGGAATATCTAATTATATTTGATATGAAATTAAATATTTGTGGTCGAGAGGATAAATTTGTTTTGAATTTAATTCAAAAGATTTTGACTAGTATAATTTGATCGAAAATTATGCTCGAATCAAGGGTGACAATAAAAGTCACATTTGAAATTGAATTTAATTCTGGTATGTTGACCAAAGATTAAATTAATTTTGAAGTTGAAAATAATTCCAATAAAAGAAAAATCAACGCTAGATTTTTTTTTGTATCGAGGCTGTGTCCAAATTTGGTGAATAAGAGAAATTCACAAATAAACTGGCAAGCAACTCGAATGTGGGTAAATGCATCTCCTCACATGGATACATTCGAATGTGAGGGAGAAAGGTCTCCGTTGACATGTTTTGAATGAAAAGGGGTAGCTAATGTGTGACCTTAAAGCTAAATATGGAAAAACCTAAATTGGTTGAATTCAGTGGAATGCTTTCCACAAGTTATGTGGATTTATTCATCTTGAAAATTCACATTCGAGTAAAAACTCCACACGAGGAGTGTAAAAGTATTTTATTACTTTTATAGATGATTGTACACGATTCTGCTACGTTTATATTTGAGAAGTAAAGACGAAGCTATAGAAGCTTTTAAACGTTACAAAAATGAAGTAGAGAATCAATTGGACACTCGAATTAAATCAATTCGTAGTGATAGAGGTGGAGAGTATGTAGCTCCGTTTGAACAATTATGTATAGAATCAGGGATTGTACATCAAACTACAGTCCCTTACTCACCTCAGTCCAATGGTGTTGCGGAAAGGAAAAACCGAACACTAAAGGAGATGATGAACGCAATGTTAATCAGCTCAGGTCTACCTCCGAACTTTTGGGGGGAAGGCATTCTGTCGGCTAACCACATTCTGAATAAGATCCCTCATAAAACTAAGGATTAAACTCCTTATGAGATATGGAGGAAACGAAAACCTTCATACAAATACCTCAAAGTGTGGGGGTGTTTGGCTAAGATTGAAGTACTACTTCCTAAATAAGTTAAAATCGGCCCTAAAACAGTTGATTGTATCTTTATAGGATATGCTTCAAACAGCAGTGCCTATCGATTTCTGATTCACAAATCTGAAATACCGGATATGACAGAAGGCACCACAATTGAGTCAAGGAACGCAGTATTCTTTGAAAACATTTTTCCTCTTAAGGAAAAAGAGGAAGAGAGTTCGAATAAGAGAACTCTTGAAGCAACAGACGACACTGTTAGTCCTTCCACTCAAGAGAGTGAAGAACCGAGACGCAGTAAAAGAGCTAGAATTGATAAATATTTTGGTTCATACTTCATTACTTATGTTTTGGAGGAAGATGAACCTAAAACTATCAAAGAAGCTATGGAAAACCAGATGCACAACTCTGGAAGGAGGCCATAAAAAGTGAATACGAGTCTATTCTGTTAAATCACACATGGGAGTTGGTCGACCTCCCTAAAGGTTGTAAGCCCTTAGGATGCAAGTGGATCCTTAGAAGAAAGTACAACGTAGACGGATCTGTTGACAAGTACAAAGCTCGTCTAGTTGCAAAAGGTTTTAAACAAAAAGAAGGGTATGTTTTCTTCGATACATACTCACCAGTGACAAGAATCACCTCCATTCGGGTGTTAGTCGCTATTGTTGTTTTGCACAATCTCGAAATACATCAAATGGACGTTAAGACGGCGTTTGTTAATGGTGAGATGGATGCTGAGATATACATGGATCAACCTGAAGGATATGGTACTCCTGGAAACGAGAAAAAGGTATGCAAACTCGTTCGATCACTGTATGGACTTAAGCAAGCTCCAAAACAGTGGCATTTGAAATTTGACAATACAATGTTATCAAATGGGTTTCGAATTAACGAATGTGATAAGTGTGTATATGTGAAAGATACACCAAATGGATTTGTTATCGTATGCTTATATGTCGATGACATGTTAATCATGAGTAACAATCACAATATCATAGTTAATACGTTAAGTAGAAACTTTGACATGAAAGACATGGGATTAGCAGATGTGATTCTTGGAATCAAGATAGAGAGAACGTCTGATGAAATTTCCTTGACACAGTCTCACTATGTGGAGAAGGTACTAAAGCAATTTAATGCCTTTAACGATCCACCTACTAAGACACCTTTGGAACTCAATGTTCACTTGAGAAAGAATAGAGGAGAACCAGTGGCTCAACTGGAATACACAAGGATCATTGGAAGTGTGATGTACATCACGAACTGTACATGCCCTGATCTTGCATGTTCAGTAAACAAGTTGAGTCAATACACGAACAATCCAAATCATGAGCACTGGAAAGCACTGAAGAGGGTATTAAGATACTTGAAGTACACCCTTGATTATGGGCTTCACTACACAAGACATCCAGCTGTAGTCGAAGGATACAGTGATGCAAATTGGATATCAGACACTAAAGACTTGTTATCCACTAGTGGATATGTATTCACTATTGGAGGAGGAGTAGTGTCGTGGAGGTCCAAGAAACAAACGTGTATTGCCCGTTCCACAATGGAATAAGAATTTATCGCTTTAGACCTAGCCGCTGCAGAGGCTGAATGGTTGCGTAATTTTCTGGAAGACATTCCATGTTGGAATAAACCAGTACCTTCGGTAACGGTACACTGTGACAGTCAAGTTGCCATTGGGAGAGCTACGAATGTCATGTATAACAGAAAGTCGAGACACATACGTCGTCGACACAACTCCTTTAGAGAATTGGTCTCCACTGGAGTAATGTCCATTGATTATGTCAACACAAAGGACAACATAGCGGATCCGCTCACGAAGAGCATAAACCGAGATCAATTGAACAAGCTGGTAGAAGGAATGGGTTTAAAACCCACAAGAAAAACTAAAGCAGTGGAAACCCAACCATGATGACTGGAGATCCCAAGAACTTGGTTCAATGGGAAAAAGAAACAGTGGAAGTTAGTGATACAACACTTGAAAAATACGACTATTCCTGACAGCACTATCTCAAGTGTTAACAACCCGTAAGATGTGGTAAAGGTTGAGTCTTCGAATCTTAATAATTCCTAGAGTACAACGGGATACTCGAAAGGAGGTTACCTATGTAAATGAGAAGTGAGGGCCGCTTCGACCAAACATTTATGAACACAAAGGTCGTCCATGGCCAAAACGGACAAAAACGTGAGAACGTTACGAAGACGAGATTGAAGTGTGCTGACACTGTTGATTAGGTATACACTATGGAGGAGTAGTTCAAGGCACTGTGTCCACTAAGCCGCCGGTGTACCCGATAGTGTTTGGCTACGGAAAGTTCAAAGCCAAAAACTACTTTTCCGGACGCACGGAGATCTCAATCGAACTGAACATTGAGTCTGATGTTGTATAGACACGATTTTCACTCATGTGGGGGATTGTTGGAATTAATGGGATTAATTGAGTTTTGACACCCTTATCTAATTAATTAATTAGATGGACTAAAACGTTAATTATAAAATAATTGAACGTGACATAGTCGATCTACTCGCGGAGTAGATGAACGTGGTATATTTAATATCTCAAAACCGAGTTAAGGTGAGTGAGAAATTAATTGTTGAAGTTGAGAGTTTCAACTTGAAGTTTGAGGTATGTGGGAATTTGTCCCACATAGAAAGCCTACAAAACATTTATGAGGTTTAAAGGCATTGAAGTAGCATTGAAGTTCAACCATGTATAAGAGGTACACTCCTCTAAGAGCCACACGCGCGCGCCCGCCTGCCCGGCCGGCTCGGCTCTGCTCGGATTTGGCAATTGGTCTTTGGGGCCCGCCTATCTTTTTGCAGACCCAAAAACTCCGAAAGTCCAACTCATTCGGCCCATTCGAAATACTTCAAGAATGTTCCATAATTATCTGAAAGTCTCAAACTTGGTCTTCAAGATTTAGTCTTCAGGACTTATCCACGTACGAGATATTTTCGCAATCTTTGCGATATTTTCGCGATATCTTCCCACGATTATCTCAACAACTTCCTAGGGTTTCTTCTGCCTATAAATGCAATCTTTGCGATATTTTTGCGATATCTTCCCACGATTATCTCAACAACTTCCTAGGGTTTCTTCTGCCTATAAATATCAGTCTCTTCCCTCATAATACCTTACAAGAATAGGTTCGGCCCATTCGAAATACTTCAAGAATGTTCCAGAATTATTTGGAAGTCTCAAACTTGGTCTTCAAGATTTAGTCTTCAAGACTTATCCACTTACGAGATATTTTCGCAATTTTTGCGATATCTTCCCACGATTATCTCAACAACTTCCTAGGGTTTCTTCTGCCTATAAATATCAGTCTCTTCCCTCATAATACCTTACGCTGAAATTCGCCCCTCTGCTCCCTCTACTCTACTCTCTCGTCCCTCTACAGTGTGTTGAGCTCCCAAAAGCCTTACACTGTTCTTTCTTGTGCCGGATTTATTTTTGAGAGTGTTCAGTTCGTACTTAGTACGTTTATCGAGGCTTTGTATACAGTGGTGCTACTGTATACGAAGTAGAAGTCGTTTTATCTTTGGGAACGGAACGCCATACGAGTCGAGCACTACCTGGGCGTATTCTGTTCTGCGGGAAAAGGGTTTTCCCCTTGACTCGACTTGTTTGTTATCTGACTCTTTCGATATTGGAGTATACCCTATCAGGCGTATAGTTTCCAATCGTATTTACAAAAAAGAAGGTATGAGAAGCTTATAGGCGGACCAAAATGGTAAAATGGAAAACTTATATACGGACGGAGAAAGTACAAAAAAAATATTTTTCATGAGAAAATTTCAGTAGAAGCTCAAAATATTAAAATCAGTGAGATAAAGATAAATTAAAAATCGAATAGACACGTACAAATATTCTGCTCACAATATTAAAAATGTGAAATGAGGATGAATTAAAAAAGACATTCCAACCCTACCTTTTTTTGTTTTATATAAAACAAATTTTCTTGACAAGTGGATTATGGACAAAGAGATAGCAAATTACAATAATATATATTTTCTCAATTTAACTTGTATATATATTCACGAAATTCACGAGACGCGCGGATTTAGACGTGGCCGCGGGGCACAAAGCCATGACGTCAGTGTCGTCGGAGCCGCCCACTCTCCGCCCTCTTCCGTCCGTCGGCGCCAACTCCTTCTCCCCGTCCGCCTCCTCCGCTCCTCAACGCCGATCATACAGCTGCTACAACTGCAACTACTCATTTCATATTATCCCCACCGCCACCACATCCCCCTCCGCCCCCTCCTCTTTCCGCTGCCCTGGATGCCATCACCGCCACCTCATTCCCCACCACATCATATCTCTGCCGTTACCGCCTATCACCGCGACTTTTGCTCCGTCGCGAATTTCTAATTACGCCGCCCCTGCTCCCAGCAGCTTTGATTATGAGTACTCCGATGAGTCCGACTCCGATGACGACGACTACGATTCGGATAATTCCCTTCCGTGGTTGACTGCTCCTGATTCGTACTCGTCTACGCCAGCTTCGAAATCAATTGTCGGTTCACTCCGGGTTAAAATGTTTTCCCCAAATTCAACTCAGTCGTGCTCGTGCTCAATTTGCATGGAGGATTTCGATGTGGATTCGAGTAGTAGTTCTGTGATAGTGAATGAATTGCCGTGCGAGCATTACTTTCACAAGGACTGCATTGTTGAGTGGCTACAAAGGAGTAACAGTTGCCCTTTGTGCCGGTATAAATTGCCTGTCGATCCGATTCCGGAAGAGCGCATTGACCCTTTCACAAACCAGTGGGACGATGAATACGATGCCGTTTTGGTGGTGGATTTGGCTCGGGCAAGAGAGCCTACTGAGGGAAGGGTTAATAGGGAGGAGAGGCTTAGTACGGAAGCAAATGCTGCAGCCTCAGGATCTGATACTGGGGGAGGGGAAACAAACAATTCGAATTTTGATGCGATGCGTGATGAGGATGGGGATATCTTGATGATTGACGCCGAGAATGTTGTTGTTGTGTGAGGTGTTCGTGTTCACTCAATTTTGCTCTTTGGTATGTTATGAATCACATGCAATAATGCTGATGTTTTGCTTCATTTTATTGTTTTATAGAGAATATCTTGCATTCTAATGTTGTGCTGTATTGCTATTATGGTGTTTATTTATGATTTACTTGTCTAATTTGGTGGAGTAATGGTAGAATGTATGATATTCGATGCCGAGAATGTTGTTGTTGTGTGAGGTGTTCGTGTTCACTCAATATTGCTCTTTGGTATGTTATGAATCACGTGCAATAATGCTGATGTTTTGCTTCATTTTATTGTTTTATAGAGAATATCTTGCATTCTAATGTTGTGCTATATTGCTATTATGGTGTTTATTTATGATTTACTTGTCTAATTTGGTGGAGTAATGCTAGAATGTATGCTATTGGATTTAACGATCCTCCATAAGGTAATTGTAGAATGCACTTGTTGATATTGATTTGAGCTGTCCAATGTGCACTCACTTTTGGTATGTTACGAATCACGTGCTATAATGTTGATGACATTGCTGTTTTGCGTCGTTTTATTGTTTTATAGTGGATATCTTGCATTCTAGTGTGGTTCAATAACGGTATTAATGATTTACTTGAGTAATTTGTTGGAGTAATTCAAGAATGTATGACGTTGGGTTTGGGGTTTAGGGTAATTTGTTGACGATGATTTAATTACTTATGTGATTTGGTGGGTATTTCTGGAATATATGATCAAGGATTTGATATTCATCTATGACGTAATTGCATGATGCATTTGACGTTATGAATGTGTGAGCTGTCCAATGTGTTCTTGATTTTGCTCTTTTGGTTATCACGTGCTATAATGTTAATGGTGCCTGCTGTCTTGCTTCATTTGATGGAGGATATCTTGCATGCTAGCGTGATGTTATGATTGTATTACTGGTTTACTTATATACTTTGGTTGAGTAATTCATAGAGTGTATTTTTTATATTTGTATTGCTGAGTTCAACTTGATTGGTCAATCATCTTGGCGTGGATGCTCTATGCTTGTAGCCATAATAACAAGTGTACTTTATAAATGACGTATTATTTAACTTTACTACATAATGGGCGTGTTTTCAAAAGAACGTGCTTTTGAGGAAGTGTTGAATTTGGTGATTGTGAGAAAAAATTGTTTAATAATAAAGTGCAAAGTGCTTGCAAAATTTAAGTAGAACAATTCTCCTCCCAGCCTTTTGATTTTGGATTCTAGATGATTAATTTAAGTAGAAGCCTGAAAACAGTAAAATCTTCTTCAGCTTCAAATACTAACTAGATTAAAGCTGTTTCAAACTCCCCCAATATATAGCTTCTATGACGTTTTATTTATTGTAGTTCTGCTATAGTTAATAGCTTGGTATGCATCATCTTCTTTTTCCGCATTCCCATTCACAAGCCAATAACTCCTGATTTGTCGGTTTGTTAGCGGTTGGTCCTTCAGTTAAACTTTTCCCCATTTCTGGCATATATCATTCATTTGTTTGATGGAAAATACTTTTAATGCTGCCCAATACGGTAATATCCCTTCCGAATAATTTTTTAAATACGCTTTTTATGCATTAACCGTTGCCCAATACGGTACCCCATCCATTTTTTTTTTAATTTAAATGTGCTGCCCAATACCTCTTCCAAAAACTTTGTCAAATATCTATTTTTCTAAATCTGCCTCTTGAATTAAAAGTAAGAGAAACTCATCTGTATATCTGGATGGGAAGAGATCTATTGTTCAAAAAAAGTTCGCATTTATCTAATTCGCTATGTATATCTTATAGGAGTAGATACTAAAAATCTAAAAGAGTTGAATAGATAAGATGTTAGAACTTCCTTTTTTTGTGTCATAAGACTAGAATAACAAATATTGCCACAAGCAGTTTGCAAGCCACAGAAATAAAACAGTATCTTGAAATACATGGGCAGTGTCTCTTCCATGTGGTCATTGTAAGATGAAGGTTACTTTCGACAGGCAGTCTGGGTTTTAAATTAAGTAATCATGCAATTTATTTTATTTATTAAGTATAGGTAATAGTGCTCCTTTAGAAGCTTCATGCAAGTTCTAAATTGCAAACAGTGAAAGTCTTTGACATTTGATTGCAAATCTGACTAGCTAATTTTGTGATTGCACAAATTTTCACTGCCTGCTTTTTCCTGACTCCATTTGACAATGGAACTTGTAATTCTTGCTAATTACTTTTAATCTCTTAGATTTAATTCCTGCCAATGAGTGCTGTTTTCAAGCCTTTAATGAAACATTCAACTTTCCAATCGTGTATGCATCAAACTGGCAGTAAAAATGCTTAACCTGCTCTGCTTTTGCTTTTCTCGCAGGTTGACTAATATCAAATCTCGGAGTTGATTGCTGCTAGGAGTCATGGACTGGGGCCTCATGCTCTGTATATGTATATATATATTTATCTTCTTTTCTGTTCTGTTCTGTTCTTTTCCTTTTTTTTTCCTTTTTCCTGGTTTGTTTGTTTGTTGTGGGGGTATCGTATTTTACAAATTAAGCTGCAAGTAGATCAGGGAGGAATGGATTTGCAGGCAACAGGTTTCTTGGAAGAAATTGGGAAGAAATTAAATTATCTGAAGAAGTGTTTAAATCTCCCATCAATCGTAAAAGTTTCATCTGATTTCACCAGCAGGATTAGAGAAAGGAAGTGAGAGACCTCAGATGGGGAAGAAGTAAAAGGGATAGTGTAAACAGTAAAACTTAGAATAAAGGGACTGATGAAAGTTTGTACTCCTTTAATTATCAAATCAATAAATTTAAATAAAAGGAAGTTAAAAAAGCAGTCTTTCGATTTACTGATGTTATTTAATCTTTTTTAAGGTAGCTACCTACCACATCTCCCTTGAGAAAGCAAGAGTGCTATGAAAAAGAGAAATGTGGTATGAGTTCTCACCTCTACTGTTTATACAGTATCTGTGCTTGTTACCTGCTAAATTGGGTTAAGTTGCTAGTTTTATCCAAGAGTAAGACTTGTGTGAACTTGTTCACGTGAACTCCATCTCGTTTTTTGCCCATTTACAAAATGGGTCTAAAAAAGCCTCGTATATAGGACCCATCTGGAGTTTTTTTGGGTAGGATCAATGGAGTTCACGGGTCTTAGATCTGTAAACCAAGTTCATACAAGTTTATGTCTTTACCCAAGAATCATGATTTTAGCTAATCGGGAAGATTTTTAAGTTTCCCTTTAGCAGTCAACTTTTTCTCTGTTTCTTTCCCCCTTTTATTAATGTAATGTGTAGCCTAATGTTTGTAATAGTATACAAGAGTATCTTGTATCAATACTCCTTGAGATCTTTTATACTTATTCGGATTCCTCCATGTTGATCGAAATGCTGTCGTTGCACTTCATTAGCCCCCGTGCCAACATAGTTTCATTTGTTGATTTTGAGTATTTATTTTGATGCTGGAATGGTAAGGATCATTAGATGTTTGTATATTCTTATTATACAGGTGCCACTTTTCTTCCCCCCCTGTTGCCTCCACAACTTTGTCCTATGTTTGTATTTGGATTTATTTTTTACTTCGCGCACCCCGACCCTCTGTCCAAATGTGGACTATAGCATTATTATGTGCATAAATATGGATCTGTTGTGGCTTATCTGTGGATTGTGAAAGCACTTATCTGTGTGCAACATTGCAAAGACACTGATATGTGAAAGCAAATACGATTGTTTGTTTTCCATCTTCCCAGGAAACGCGGTTAAACGATACACGAGTGTTGTTTGCAGTTGTTGATGAAAGAGTTACATGTAATTTGGCTGTTCAGATGAAGGTACATAACAGTGCTACTGAGAGATTTGCATGGGTACTAGTTGGAATCACAGATGGTTCTGCATATAGTGACTGAAAGTGGTTCTGTATCTAAAGCTTTAATCAAGAATATGTGAAAAGGCATTTTGATGTTGTTGATGCCAATTTCTTGCTTCAGTTATCCAATCATATTGGCAATGTGATGATCATCTTGTCTGCACATTTCATCGTGGATTTGTGAGAATTTTTTTCATTAGCAACGAAATTAGACTTACTATGTGAATTTTAAATGCATTGCGTGAGCGTAATCGGTTGAAACTATACATATCCATGGGTCATATATGATTTTTTTTTAAGCTAGGAGGATATCAATAAAGTATGAGTATATATGGTAAATAAGCATTAATCGGTGGGAAAGTGCTCCAATATAAACTTAATATATGGATATTATTTCAACATGGGGATGTAGCTCAGATGGTAGAGCGCTCGCTTAGCATGCGAGAGGTACGGGGATCGATACCCCGCATCTCCATTTTTTTCATTTTTGCACTTTTTTCCCAATTTTCATTTTGCCCTTTTTTTCACTATTTTCCCCACTATTTTCATTTTTGCTCTTTTTAATTTTTTTATTTTTTGCAGTCCTCCCCCCTCCCCTATTTTCCAGATTGATAATTCTCAATCCAATCTCTCTCATTCCAAATGTAAATTTACAATTTTCATCTTTGTTCTTTTTATTTTCGTTTTTGCCCTTTTCCCCAATTTTCGTTTTTGCCCTTTTTCCCAATATTTTCCCCAATTTTCATTTTTGCCCTTTCCAAAAACATTTTGGCCGCATTTGGTTTGAGATTGACTATTCTAATTTAGATTGTTAATTGAAATAATTTCAATATCTCTCCATTCAAATATAAATTCAACTCTATCTATTTTTATATAATCATATCATCATTTTTTAAAAATTTTATTCTCTCTCATAATATTTTTCTATTTACTAATAAAATATTAAACCTATTAATACCGGTCCAATTTCATTATACCTATTAATACCGGTCCAATTTCATTATACTCATACCCTTTTAGAAATAATACTATTCATACTACTTTATCTCCACCTCTTACCATCACTTATTATCCACTTTATTTGACATTCACTTTATTCATAAACATCACTTATTATCCACTTTGACATTCACTTTATTCATAAACATCACTTATTATCCACTTTGACATTCACTTTATTCATAAACATCACTTATTATCCACTTTGACATTCACTTTATTCATAAACATCACTTATTATCCACTTTGACATTCATTTTATTCATAAACAATCATTTCTTTACAAATGTACCCCACAATAACCATCATACCCTCAACTTATCTACTTTATAAATAAACTAATCAATATTCATTACAACCCGTGCCCGAAGAAGTGGGCATAATAAAATTGGATTACCACCCGCCCGAAGAAGTGTGACATAATAAAATTGGACGGATAATATTTTTTATTTAACATAAAAGGTACTTTCACCTATACTTTTTAAACTCTATCCGAACACAATTACCCAATCCACTTTTTTCAATCTCGACCCAATCAGCGCCCTCACACTCACAACCAATCCTCATTCTGCACTCATTTCGGGTCTCTGAATCCAATTCACATCTCCCAAAACTCCCAGAAACTCAAAATCACAAACCAGAAAAACAAAACTCCGATTTCTTGTAATGGGGAAAACAGCGAGGAAACTGGAGGTGCAATCTCCAGTGCCAGCAGACATAGACATAGCCAACTCAATCGACCCACTTCACATCTCCGAAATCGCCCAAGACCTCAATCTCGCCCCTCAGCATTACGATCTTTACGGCAAGTACAAGGCTAAGGTCATAAACTTCTCCATTCATCGAATTTAACCTATTCCATTAACACTCGATCGAGTTTTGGAGAATCTAGGGATTTTTTTTGTAACTGATTTGGTTTTGTTTGTTTGCTGTTTAGGTGCTTTTGTCGGCGCTTGATGAGCTTGAAGGAAGTAGCGATGGGTTTTATGTTGTGGTTGGAGGTATTACTCCTACGCCTCTTGGAGAAGGCAAGTCTACTACTACTGTTGGACTCTGCCAAGCTCTGGGAGCTTTTCTTGATAAAAAGGTATCACTTGTTGCCTATTCTGATTTGTTGCTTCTTTCATAAACTTGTTAGCTCTTGTAGATGTTTCGTTTGGTAGATTAATCTGTGTTTACTGTCTATTTACATATGTAATGGAAGATAGATTTGGCATTCATGACTTCATTGTCACTTGCACATATTTGATTTGGTCTTGTAACTTGACGATTTTATGAGCCTTATGAGAAAGAATTGGTACATGTTTTTATTAGTCCTGGAAGTTATCCTTATTTTGGTTACCGTCCTGTCGACTTTCATGAATTGGGTCATGTCTGGTAACTTCCAATATTTGACATTTGGGTTCAGTCTGGTTTGGTCTGTCTATGTGGGAAAGTCTGGTTGGTCAACCAGATGTTTCGTATGTTACAACCAGTTCAATTCTTGAAAGTCGACAAGACTAAAGTTAAAAATAATGGTATATAAAGAGTTGCTTAAAGCTGCAATTTGATGTGATGAAATCTCATTTATTTGATTTCTGTATTTTAAAGCTGCTTACTCAACAAATATAAAGAGTTGTTGCTTTCTCCTTCATTTTTTTCTTAGGTGGTCACATGCCTTCGTCAACCATCACAAGGACCAACATTTGGAATTAAAGGGGGTGCTGCAGGTGGAGGCTATAGCCAAGTGATTCCAATGGATGAATTTAACCTCCATTTAACAGGCGATATCCATGCAATAACTGCTGCAAATAACTTGCTTGCTGCAGCCATTGATACTAGAATCTTCCATGAATCCTCTCAATCCGACAAAGCCCTTTTCAGTCGCTTATGTCCACCAAATAAAGAAGGCAAAAAGAGCTTCAACGACATCATGTTCAGACGTTTGAAAAAGCTAGGCATCTCAAAGTCCACCCCCGAAGAACTAACACCAGAAGAAGTGAAGAAATTTGCCAGACTTGATATAGATCCTGCTTCCATCACATGGAGAAGAGTTATGGACGTAAATGACCGTTTCTTGAGGAATATTACAATCGGTCAGGGCCCAGAAGAAAAGGGCATGGTAAGAGAAACGGGATTCGATATTGCAGTTGCTAGTGAAATCATGGCTGTCTTAGCTCTCACAACTTCCCTATCTGATATGAGGGAAAGGCTGGGAAAAATGGTGATTGGAAATAGCAAAGCTGGAGATCCTATTACAGCTGATGACCTCGGAGTTGGGGGTGCTCTCACTGTCTTAATGAAAGACGCCATTAACCCTACACTAATGCAGACTCTAGAGGGTACCCCTGTCCTAGTTCATGCGGGCCCCTTTGCAAACATTGCACATGGGAACTCATCGATAGTTGCTGACAAAATTGCCCTTAAGCTTGTGGGACCCGGTGGGTTTGTTGTCACAGAAGCTGGATTTGGAGCTGATATCGGGACTGAGAAGTTTATGAATATAAAGTGCAGGTATAGTGGGTTAACTCCTCAGTGTGCAGTTATTGTAGCAACCATTAGAGCCCTCAAAATGCATGGTGGTGGGCCCGCTGTTGTGGCTGGGAAGCCACTTGATCGGGCTTATGTGACAGAGAATTTGGAACTAGTTGAAGCTGGATGCATTAATCTGGCAAGACATATTTCAAACACGAAAGCTTATGGAGTTAATGTTGTGGTGGCTGTTAACATGTTTGCAACTGATTCTGAAGCTGAAGTGAATGCGGTTAGGAGTGCTGCATTATCTGCAGGGGCTTTTCATGCTGTCATTTGTACGCATCATGCCCATGGAGGGAAAGGAGCGGTTAGTTGCTCACCCCATTTAACACCATTTTGTTTTTTTAGATTGTGAGACCCAAACACATTAATTTCAGTTAAAAAAGTTAAGAAAATCACAAATTAATTATCATCTTACAACAAAAAATTGTCAATATAGGACCAAAATTGCAGCATTTTAAAATTTATGGAACTTAATCAAGTAAAGTGGTTTGTATGAGACTAAAATTGCTGTCAACCAATAGATATGGGATCAATTTTGCTATTTACTCTAAAATTTGAGATGTTTCTGATGATATATTTGTTTACGGTTTTCAGGTAGATCTTGGAATTGCAGTTCAAAAAGCCTGCGAGAATGTTACACAACCTTTAAGATTCTTGTATCCTCTGGATATAAGTATCAAAGAGAAAATAGAGGCCATAGCAAAGTCATATGGTGCCAGTGGTGTCGAGTACTCAGAACAGGTACGTGTTTATCCTAGTTTTATAATTGTATTTCTTTTGCTATCTTGCGTCCTTTAGATCTTGATGAGAACAAGTTCTTTTGGTTAGATATTTAAGACAAGGTTGAAATATAGAACCCAGCTTTATTTCAAAATGGTTTCCTTGGGTGGACTTGATTCTGGACTATGTTCGTAGTTCGTACTGGTTATGGAAATGACAAAACTGGTCGAACTTAGGCTTGACCGAGCCCCTTGTCTTATATGATCTCCATTGGCCTTTAGCAGCGAGTGTAATCTTGAATTCTTGATTGGAATAATATCATTCTTGATTGGTATAATACTAAAATTACATTTAGCACCCCCAAATAGTTGATTTCGTCAGTCAACTAACATTGTGACCAAATTTTGATAGTGAGTGAAAGAGGAGAACCAAAACTGGAAAAAGACAAATTTTAGGGATAAAAAGTGATATTAACCCTTCTTGATTTCCTGTAAAATGTGACTGCCAGGATTCTTGATAATTGATTGCAGCTGATCGATCGATCTCTCAACGTGGCATATATATACATTTGCTCCTTGAGAAAGTAGGAGAGAACAAAAGCAAAGTATTCCCTAATAATATATTGGCTTAATTGCTGTCAACATCACCAAATTTTCGCAAATTGCAATCTACTCTAAGCTTTTTATTCACATTTTTATTTGTGTTTGGAATCGCAGGCAGAGAAGCAGATAGAGATGTACAGCAAACAAGGTTTTTCTGGGCTACCAATCTGTATGGCCAAGACCCAATATTCATTCTCCCACAATGCTTCAGAAAAGGGAGCTCCTTCAGGTTTTGTGTTACCCATTAGAGACGTGAGGGGGAGCATCGGAGCAGGTTTCATCTATCCTTTAGTTGGAACGATGAGCACAATGCCTGGCTTGCCAACGAGGCCTTGCTTTTACGACATAGATCTCGACACCAAGACTGGAAGAGTTATCGGTCTTTCTTGAAATTTTGATGACGCGTTTATAACTTACCCTGCTCTTGGGAATTATTGATTGTTGTGACATTTTTTATGTTGTTTGTGTGCTGAATAATATGATATTTAGTTTTATTAATGAAAAAGTTGTACTTCTAGTTTTTGGGGTGTTGTTTTTGCGTTCAATAAAGAAAGGAACTCTACATTCTGATTACATAAAAATCTTTACCTTGTTTTGACTATATGTTTTTTGTGCTTCTTCATGAAGAGTTGGATTGAGATGTAGGGGTGCTTGCAAACTCAATAAAATTGAGGAAAATTGCTTATTTTCATTCTCTCAGCTTTTGAAAACTTTTGAAAATAAGTGATTTTAGAAACTGTTTTTTAATTGTTAACACACCTTTGATCTAAAAGTTGGGATACTGTGGGACAGATCGAGCACTTAACCTAATTGTGTCTGAGCTATAAGTGATTTGTTTTTATTCTCAATTGTCTATTTCAGTTTTTGACTTTTCATATTAAAATTAAAGTAAAATTGTGGTAATTGTATCAGACAATTGAGTGTGCACGAGCACGATTAGTAGGGGTGAGAATGAGGTTCAATTGTATCAGACAATTGAGTGTACATAAGTAGAGGTGAGTGTATCAGACTTTGCTAGACTTTAAGAAAAAAAGTTTGGCTTGATATATATATATTTTTTAATCCAAAGTTTGGTACCTGTCTTTTTTTTTTAAAGGCTTGAGTCTGACCTTTTTAATAAATAAGTCTGATCTGAAAATCTTTTAAAAGCCTTTTTTTTTGTTTTATTAGTGTGTTTATAAAAAAAAATCTTACAAGGAACTTTCTTACTTTCTTTCACATATATTACTCCCTCTGTCCACCAAAAGTGTGCTTACTTTTTTTTATATATGTTTTTAAAAAAATCATATTTTATTTATAAAGAATATATTTGGAATAACGAGTAAAAAATATATTTGGTAAATACTCAATCTTGTTATTAAAGTTAAAAAAATATTCAAAAGTGAAATATTTAAATAGAATAAATGTATTTTTTGTAGACTTAAAAAAACAAGTGAGCACACTTTTGGTGGACGGAGGGAGTATATTTTTATATAAATAGACCGGTCTATTGGACTTAAAACGCCTACAGAAAAGATTGAGTTCAATCTATTTAACTAAACGAACTTCTAAAAGAGCTCGAATCCGACTTATTTATTAAACGAGCCGAACCGAGTTTTAATAGACTGAACTATATAGACCCTTGTCGAATAGTCTGATTCATTCACACCCATACGTACACACAAGTATGACTTCACACATATATGTGCGCATGCACGATTGGATTGATCACCATGAACGATGTATAATAGTCACGTGCAACACTTAATTTGTTAGCACTAGGCCACTTTATAGTAATTTACACTAGTTCAAAGTACTTAGACAAAACGTAGGATCCCACTATCTATATAATCCTGCATATCTGAAACATATTTTATCAAGTGATAATTTAATTTAACTTGCCGCCACACTACATTTACAAAGATTAATTGACCTAAATTGTTCAACCACTTGCCTCCATACATGGATTATCTTGTCAATCTTGCATCTCATGTAATAGTTTATGTACTAATTACTCCTTAATCACACTATAAATTAACAACCTTAGCCCTTGAAATTAAACACCAAAATAAGAAAAATTAAACATGGTCAATATTCACAATAAGTCTCACATTTTATGGATTCTAAGGTTGTTGATGTTGTGTGTGGTGGTGAGGTCTCAACTGAGTGCAGATTTTTACTCGAAAAGTTGTCCGAATCTGCTAAATATTGTGCGACGAGAGGCTAGAAATGCGATCAGGAATGATATGAGGATGGCTGCTTCGTTGCTTCGCCTTCACTTCCATGATTGCTTCGTCAATGTAAGTAATCGATCCAATAAGTTGTCATGCACGTATATATACTTGTCGAGTTGGACTCTTGTGTAACTGTTACATACAGTGTAACTTACAGTTAAATTAAATTAAAGTTCACCCAACATGTTATATATCCCGTCTATTTATGCAAAGTGAATCCAGTTACATGCTATGTAACAGTTGTCTCGTGTTAATTATTCTATGGGTTTATAGCAAAAGTTGTCTGATTCAAATAAAAAAGTTTGCATGCACTTTTGATACTTCTTGAAACGGTACTTTTACGTACACTGCACTACAAGAAAATTGACATGTAATTACATAAATTTTGTCATTATAGTTTTTTTTATTAATTAGTTGTGGGTTTTACCATTTTAGGGGTGTGATGGGTCATTGCTGTTGGATGGAAGTGATGGGGAGAAGTTTGCTATCCCTAACTTGAACTCAGTTAGAGGATACGAAGTCATCGACTCAATTAAACGAGCGGTCGAAACTGCGTGCAGTGGCGTCGTTTCATGTGCAGATATTCTCACCATTGCTGCTAGAGACTCCGTAGTCTTGGTAAGTTCACAAAATTATCCTTTAAAACTCTATCTATTATTACATTTTTTTTTTAATACGTGTGTTCATCTATCTATGAAACTTATTATGGAACGTCAGAGTGGAGGGCCATCGTGGAATGTACTATTGGGAAGAAGAGATGGATTAGTTGCAAATCAAACGGCTGCAAATCAACTTCCTTCTCCTTTTGAATCTCTTGATTCCATCGTTTCCAAATTCGATCAACTTGGTCTAAACATCACTGATGTTGTTTCCTTATCAGGTACAACTATTTCGCTCGAAAAACGAACCTCACTTTGCTATAAAACATGATTTTAGTAGGATCATAAATTCACGATTCATAAAATTTATACGTGTTAACAAAGTTTACATTAACTAATTAAATTTGTTATTACATGGGATTTCTTGAGAACATATTAAAATTTTAATAGAGGTGATTTGACTTAATTCTAGAAAATTAAAATATTGACACGAAATCTTGAAGAACTAGTGTGCAGAAAGAATTTTTATGCACTAGTTTCACCGTACAATTGTTGTAATTTAGTTTGACTTAATTTAGTTACACCATATATATATATATAATGAAAAATATATATTAGTAGTTCATATGATTTTTTTTTTTTAATTTGTAGACTATACAAGCAATATAAGTCATTTTAGTTCCATAACTTTTTTACATTTTTTGAAATGATAATTGTACCAATTTAATCACATTCTAAAAAATTTAAATATACTAATTTAGTTCAATTTTTCGCAATTTGTTCTGTTTGGTCCCAAAAAACTTAAATGTAATTGTAATAAAATAAGACTAAATTGATACATTTAATTTTTTGAATCAAAACAGAACAAAATGTAAAAAATAGGACTAAATTGACTTTTATCCTCCAAACAATATTCATATTCTTTTTAAATATATATACAACTAACGCTTAAAGCTTTTCATCACAAAATACAATTTCGAACGTTTTTTCTATGATTAGCGAAAAAAAAACTGTTTGGTTAAGAAACTGAACAAAATTGTGTATATAGGTGGTCACACAATTGGATTATCAAGGTGTGCACTTTTCAGCAACAGATTATCCAATTTTTCGGGAACCGGAGCTCCGGACACCACGCTGGACAGCAGTCTGATTCCGGAGCTCCGAGCAGCGTGCCCGGTCAACGGAGACGGCAACAACACAGTCGCTCTCGACACGAGGTCAAGAGACTTATTCGACAACCGTTACTTCGTAAATTTGGTGATCGGAAGGGGTATTTTGCAATCTGATCAAATATTATTTTCGAGTAATGCTACAACATCCATTGTTCAACTCTACAGTAATAACGTTACGGCTTTCTTTTGTGACTTCGTTAGTGGCATGATTAAAATGGGTAATATTAGCCCCATAACTGGATCCAATGGCCAAATTAGAAACAATTGTAGGGTTGTTAATTCCTAGATTTATTAATTAGGTGTTTTTAAATGACGTGTGATGTGATGTTGTATTATTATAGTACTGTACGTGTCAGTGTGTTGCTTTTGTAATACGAACAATTTGCTTGTAGACGTTTTAATTTTATGATGATCATGTGGAGAAATTTGTGCTTTCGATTTTATTTTTTTTAAAACAACAAGGATTAGTTTTCATTATTGCAAACGCAGAGCGTAATAGGTAGTCCAACCACATTGATCAGTGGGTCAACCCAATAAAAAGAACAATCGAAAAACGACGGGATTCTCTAACTAAAGTGTGGGCTAGCACATTAGCACTTCTCTAAGCATAAGATACTGTAACATTCGAAAATTGAGAGATTAGATCTCTAGCTACAAGCATTAACATAATCACCGAGTGTTGAGTCAAGTCTTTCCGATGAGTTTATTGCATTCAGGACAATCTTTGCGTCTCATTCGACCACACAGTTATCCAACAATTGAGTCTTTAGCCAAGAAAGGGTCTCGGAAAAACCCATTGATCCGTTCCACCGTTATCATAACTTAAACTCTAAGGCTCACCAACAATTTATTCCATGCATGACTTAAATTAAAAGCTCAACTATAATAATAGTACTAAGATAATATATATGAGGTGTGTCATGTTAAATTAAGTTATTAATGAATTGTTTCCTTGAATTTTCTATTAAATTGTTAGTACTTATTTGAAATATCTAGGTCTAGAAATTAATTAAAGTCCACAAAAATAAGTAAGAAGGATGAAAATTCTTGGGTGATATAGAGACCACATGCATGAAAATATCATATATGTAACATGGCATAGTTCCAAGAGCAAGGCCCTACAGCCATCTATTTTGACAAATAATTTCTTAATTATTTGAATTTAAACATCCATCAATAGTACTAATCAATCGATCAATCAATTCATGCAAGTTCATTCTCTCACATATGATATGCACATTCGGTATTTTTACACTTTTCAAAAAACCAATCAAGTGACGAATGCAATGGTCAAGACTAAAAATTAACTACATTTGGAGAGGATATTCTTTAGACTTTTTACTTTCATTTTTGCATAATAAATTTGTACACAATTTACTTTAGACGTCGATTTTAGAGAAGTGTACCATTTTCCCTGACCTTGAATTTTGTTTCTAAAAATGATTTTCTCAAACAAAATTTTAATGGTACTCCAGGCTCAGGCTCTGGCTCGGTCTGTTAGTTTATGCTTTTATGTTTCTTTTTCTTTTATATATACATCATACATTTTATTTTCAATTAATTCATTCTTGTAACACACATATACACTAATCAAATTATTACATAACTAAAATATTTAATTTTATTTATTAACTTGTATGAGTATGACATGCTATTGAGTTTATAGCTGGGAGAAGCAGTTTTTACTTAATTTGACCAAAGATCTTTTTTTTTTTTTTTTTTGGAAGATTCAAATTCAATTGTTAATCCAAGAATGTTGAAAAATAGATCCAGTGCAGACAAGATTTAAATTGAAGACGACAATTTAGCCCATGGCAAGAAAAAATAAATTTGAAAGATTCAAATTCGATGATTGATTAATCCAAAAATGTTCAAATTTGAAAAGTAGATGCACAAGATTTAAATTGAAGACCATTGCAAAAAAAATTAAGAAGAAAAAAAGGGAAAATTAATATTTTTAGTGATTGCAAAAGTCATCACTACAATAATCAAGTTAATTATTGTGAAGTGTGTTGACATGATGATTAACTTCTAACAACCATTAACTAATTCATTATAGTTTGATTTTTAGTCACAAGTAAATATGGAATCTTTTTTTTAAAATTAAAATGTCACTATATATCCAAATTCATTAAATGATGGGAAGAAGTTTCAATATCCATAATTGAAAAGTAGTCATAGCCCTCCATGCATGCTATCACACCAACCTCAATTTTCTACTATATAAATGAATATAATTTTCTCACTTCACTCATCACAAATACATCAAGAAATTAAGAGCAATATCTTGTACTAGGATATATATCCTCACTAACTAATCATGTCTATGGCAACTTCTTTTGTGTTGTTTGTAATATTGGTTGGAGTAGGAGTATGTAGTGCTCAATTGAGCACCACATTTTATGCTAACTCCTGCTCGAATCTATCGACGATTGTTAGTAACGTGGTGCAGGCGGCCCAGCAGGGCGATGTCCGAGCTGGGGCTAAGCTCATTCGCCTCCATTTCCATGACTGCTTTGTCGATGTAAGTAACTTTATCATATGAAATATCACGTTTTAAAAAAAAATGTTCGATTTTTCATGTAATTTTTTTGTCAAATTAATGAATTTGTGTGACCCAGGGGTGTGATGGGTCACTTCTGCTAGACGATGCGGCTGGCATCGACAGCGAGAAGAACGCAGGTCCAAACAACGGCATACAAGGATTCGAAATCGTGGACAACATCAAAACAGCAGTGGAGAATGTGTGCCCAGGAGTTGTATCCTGTGCAGATATTTTGGCATTGTCTTCTCAAATCTCTGTTAATCTGGTACCTAACAATATAGTAAATGAGATTCGTTTCGTATAAGTATTTGTCTAAGGGTTGGTCTGCTATGGACTCGAGTGCATGTTGTGCACCCTAGTTCATGTTCCACTTTTCAGTTTACTAACTTACACTTTTTGGTAATGATGTTGCACTTTTCAATTATTAAACTGTATAATAATATTTTTAGTAATAATTGAAAAGTGAACACCATCTACCAAAAAGTGTAAATCAGTAAACTGAAAAGTGTACATTGACTAGGGTGCACAGCATGCACTCGAGTGCATACTAGACTTTACCTTTGTCTAATTATACGAATATATCAGACAGGGGGTCCATCGTATGAAGTTCCTCTAGGCAGAAGAGACAGCAGAACCGCAAACAGGATAGCAGCGGGAACCGATCTCCCCGGCCCTTTCTCGTCTCTTGCAAATCTGACGTCCAGATTCGCCGCCAAGAACCTCGACGCCACTGATTTAGTTGCTCTTTCTGGTAAACAAATTCATACGATTGTCAATTAATTGATAATAGAGTACGTTCTGGCCTTAATAAGAAAACGATTTATATAATACTTTGTCTGTACATGTACAGGGGCTCATACGTTTGGAAGAGCAAGATGTGGAGCGTTCGTAGGGAGGCTCTACAACTTCCAAGGGTCGGGAGGACCCGACCCGAGCATAGACCCTACGTATTTGGAGACGTTGCGCCAAACATGCCCTCAGGGCGGGAACGCCAACGCATTGGAAAATCTTGACCAATCTACCCCCGACGATTTCGATAACGCCTACTTCGTAAATCTGCAGAATAACAGAGGGCTTCTGGTGAGTGACCAGGTATTGTTCGCCGGTTCAACGGCCGGAATCGTGACTCAGTTCGGAAACGGGCAGACTCAGTTTTTTAATGCATTTGTTCAGTCTATGATCAACATGGGAAACATTAGCCCTCTCACTGGAACTCAGGGGGAGATTCGTGCTGACTGCAAGAGGCTTAATTAAGTAATGGAGTAGTAGTTAATACACTACTTTTTCAAATTTATGTTTATTTTCAACAATTGTAATATCTTATTTTCTCTATTTCACTAAGTTGCAAGTCTTGCAAAACAGTCCCGTAAAAGTATACGGTGCACACAGTTTACAGAAAAAGTGTTTTGTAACTTTTTATATATAAAATAATGAAAGTGATTGTGGTATGGAAGGTGAAATGTATAGAGAATAGTCGAAATTGAGAGGTGTAGAAAGAAGATAGAGAGATGAATTTCATCGTATAAAAAATTGAAAAATTTATGGCGAAACGTTCAAAATAGATAAGTGAAAAGTTTATGACGAAACCGGAAGTATTATATGGCTATATGCCACGATTATAATATAATATAATTTTTTTTATATATCAAGCATAAGAAGCACAGCCAGCCCTTCTTGCCTTGTGAGGTACTTTCAAGACATGAGACAAAAACACAACACAAAGCCTGGTAATTGAATGGCAGCCAACAACTGCTATCTCCAAAGTCCCATTCAGGCCTGCAAAACAGCAGGCTAACAAGAAAAATCGAGATACAACGAACGAAAAGAGGAAAAACATCACCGTCTTCTGATCCCTCCTGGCATTTTGAGTCCCCAGGCCTGGACATTGAACCTGCTGGCAAGGATGCTAATGCAGATTTCAAATACATATCAAAGTCCCAAATATAAACGGAAGTTGGACTCTTTTGATTCACAAACTCTTTACCAGTTCAAGCTGATTATAGAAAATGGAATAAAAACAACAGTGCACAAGCTAACATCAAGAAACAGAAGATACGGAAACTGGATACGACACGACACTACAAGCATTCGAATTAGAATAATTTCGAGTACACATAAAGACCTTTTCAGAGGAATTTCCTCCAGACCAATCTCAATTCTGTGCCTCCAGCAACTGAAGCTGATCAGCCAAATAAAAATGGCCCAATTTCTGTCCCCTGGGGGGCAAACAGAGCAAATTATCAATTTAAACATAGCTAAAATACATCATCAAACCTTTTATTAAAAGGTTACCAAACAGTATGGAAGAGGAGACGCTGCACTATCAAAAGGCAGAGACTCCTACCTGCAGACAACACTGGAGGCAGAACTTGTAACAAAATTAAATCAATGAAATAATAAAGCACAACCATCAATATAAATCCCTAAAATTGAAAAGTTTATTACAAACAATCCCTGGGCAGACAACATTCCAGATTCAGTCTTCAACAGAAACCTAACAAGCATTCATACAATGAAGACAGAGAAGAAAATGTTACAAGCATTGGAAGAAAAACAACCCAACCTAATCGAGCTTCTCAAGTCGAGAAAAGAAAAAAATATCTAAAGCAGTTCCTTATCTTTGTTTGATAGAGGGACACATCAAGTTAAGAACTACATGCCAAAGTACTTACGAATCCACAAAACACTACTAAGATGAGAAACTCAACAGAGAATTGACAACAATGGATAATAACTGTGAACACTTCCAGGCCAATGCAGTTATCCGCACAAAAACTAACCTTCTTTATGCCTTAATTTTCCGTATTCTCTTCTAAAACCATGTTATCTTTTGCTACTTCACCCTGTGATATATTAACATCTCCTGCAACCACATGCTTACAAGATTCAACATCAACATTATCTCTTATCTCAACCTCCACACCAACATTATTATTATTATTCTCTGCAATTTCTGCACATTTTTCTTCAGGATTATTAGCCTCAATGGACTCATCAGCATCTTTAATACTTTCTTCATTACTCTCTCCAGCAGGGATATTAATAGTCTTATTAGCTGCATTCATTATTTTTTCTTCATCTGTGTTCTCTAAGGTCCCTTGCACACCTAATCGACCAACTTTCTCTACGGTTTCGGCTGCTTCAGAACCATCATCAACATCATTACCTTTTCCCTTATCACTTACATTTTCCTCATTGGAATACTCATTAATGTCCTCCATCAAATGAGCTTCCTCACCACGACTATCACTTTCATTTTCATTTTCCGACTCATTCTCAACAACTTCCTCGTTCGTATCCTCTTCTTGATTTCTACTTCTTTCTAGACTCAGCAACCTCCTCCTAAGATCCCCCAACTCCCTCTCCATTAGGAACAGCCTTTCTTTCAGAATCAGATTCTCTTCTTCCAAATGTGCAATATGAGTGTCCTGATCATCAACACGATTTTCCAACACGTTTTGATACTCCATTCCGACACTATTTGGATCATATATCATCTCAAACCTGCTCAAATCATGGTCCAACCTCCTCTCCACCTCAACATGCTCCTCAACATCACTCTCACTCGAGCCGCCTTCTTCTTCCTCCTCATGACCAGGGGATCTCAGCCTTATCAACCCCTTCATCGACCCGTACCCATCCACACCCCACTCTTCTTTAGCCATGTCCCCCAAGACTTCACCAGATGGGGACAAGATTGGTGTTGGCAAAACAGCAGGAGTTACGGGATACGGAGAAACCAATGGCGCTATCCCACCACTTTTCTTTGCTCTAATTATAAACGAAGTCGTGTTCCTAGGTGCATACGGAGCAGACCTACCATTATTACCACCCATATTCATGTTCATGCTATTCACGTTCTTATTATTGAACTTCTTTTTCTGAAAGAATTTCCGAGTCTTCAACCGATTCTGATGCTGCAATTCGTTCAGAGTCGGAGGATTATAGCTATTAAAATTCAAATTTCCACCACTGCTGCCGCCAACTACGTTGTTAACAACTCCAGTCCCAACACTACTAATCAAGGACTTATGCTGTTCGGTCCTCCTCTTGTCATTCGGCTTATTTATCCGCTTGCCCTTCCAATTGTTCCTTGGACCTAACGACTTATTAAAAGAAGATGACGGTTGTTTCATAGCAACTGGATTCAGATTAGGGTTCTGAAACTGCTGCGGCTGAGTCCAGATCCCATAGCTATGATTCATCTGAACCATCTGTGAGCGAAAATCAATAAAATTATTTAGATGCGGAATCCGAGGACAATAGATGAAGGGTTTAAACTCGTCGAATTTGATTACCTGCGGCTGAGGCTGCTGCGGCGGGTGCGGCATCATTTGATTCATACTCATTAAACTTTGGTTCCTGTTCATGAGTTGCTGCTGTTGTTGTTGGTTCATCATCTTCACTTGCTCGTTCATTTCAATGGCCTACACGATCAAATAAATTATCAGAAAATTTTGAAATTGAGAAACAGGAATCCGGATCAGAATATGGCTTGATTAAACCAAACCAGACCGAACCGAACGTTGTATTCAAATAATTCCCAATCCGGGTCAAAGAAACCCTAAAACAGAGAAAATAAAACAAAAAAACAAAATTGCAAACCCCTGAAAGAGAGGAAACTGACATAAACTGACGATCTTGCAGATTAAATCTTCTCTCAAATTGAAAATCCAAAATTAAACGACAAGCAGGCAGCTGTGATTTATTGATATATCTTTAATCTTAATTTTGTAAAATTTGGGAATGGGGTAGGGAGAAACGCAAGCCAGGGGTTCTTTATATAGGACATAGGGAGAATCCGACGGTGGCGATGGTTGATTCGAATTGACGGTCGAGATGGAAACACGTGTCAAACAAGCGTGGTAAGTGAAGTCGAATATGAGTCGGTTTGGATTTTTCTAGAATAACATAAAATTGCGAGGGGTATAATGGTCTTATCTGAACGGAGGAATTTGTCAGTGGAGACTGGGGTTACCATAAATAGGTGAAAATTGAAAAATCGAATCCAACCAAAATATATTCCTTCCGTTGTGTTATACAGTACGTAAGTTTTTTTTTTTTTTTTTTACTGAAATTAAAAATATAGTATCAAAGAGATTAATAACAAACATAAAATTCATAATAAAAAATCAGATTAGAAGAACATTTTTAAAAAATGAGCAAAAGTTCTAACTAATTAAAGTAACCTAGCTGACTTGGGTTGTAATCTTAAGTATTCTGTCGAAACTTTTTGTATGATGATATTATTTTTTTACTGATAAAAAAAAATTAAAGTAAAGTAATGTTGTTCTTAAGTAATACGAATTTGAAAACGAATTTTTCTTTTTAGCATATGAACAAATTTTTTAATTTAGGTTAATACCAATCTTATTATAAAAACAGTGCTTCTATATGAGTACAAGTTATCTTAGATTTAATAATTTTTTCTCTTTTAGGGAATTAACCTTTGATTTGATGAATTTTTATTATTCATTTTTAAATAAGTTTTTTGTACATTATGCAACTTAAGTGCATTTTTAAATAAGAATATAATATTGTATTAAAAAAATACACTTAAGTTGCACGATGCCACACATTCAACGTCAACAAATTTAAAATAAGTTCAAAGAATAAGTATGATGAGTATCTAAACCAAGTTAGATATTTTCTTCAACATACATAATTGTATTCAATAAATAGTCACAACAACATATTTTCTTAATTGCATAATTTATTTATCAGGGGCAAGTTATTTTTCAGAGTAATCCACTTGTCAAGATAGTTTGTTTTATATAAAACAAACAACACTTGCGCAGCCAAAAATGGTTGCCCTAAAGTACACAAACAACAGAGGTTACAAAATTTTGATACAAATTGCATGCATAAATAGCAGCAGCTACAGCTATACTACTCCTACAGTCCTACTCCTCCTACTCCTTGTTCGCCGAGGATCTGTCTTTCCGGTGCCCACCGAGGATACGCGAAATCTGAAGTCCTCTACTGAATGCTTGATTGAACAGCATTCGAGTCTGGAACTCAGACACAAACGGGAACCACGCAAGGAAAGCCACCGGAGTAAACAGAAGCAACCCCATCAAAATTTCGTAGCCCCGAGCTAGAGTTTGAACCGATCCCCAGAATCCAGCTCTTTGCACTACCGGCTTACATGCTTGGGCAATCTGTACAGTAAAACATAATAGATTTAGACAAAGTTTTTGTATGCACAATGCAATTCAAGTACATTTTTTAATGATATTAGTGGTTTATTATCTAAAAGCCGTGCAATTCAAGTGCATCTTTGATAATTATTTATATTGAAATTAAAATTTTTTTTATCTCAATTATCAATGAATTAGCCAAACACTTTTAAAACTTATAAGCACTTAAAAACTACATCATATCAGTTCTTGAAACAACTTATAAAATGTTCAAAACGAGCTTAGCCTCATAGATTTATAGTCACAATTTAAAAGAAGATACATATTGAGTAGTGAGTACCATGCAAAAAAAAGAATAGCAAGTGCAAGGGAGGTTGAGAAAATTCGCACTAACCAGAAGTAAGCCCCAACCAGTAGGCATGAAGGCGAGTACGCACACGACAATGTCCTTTAGTGTCATGTGGGGTAGTGCCACCAATATGACGAGGATGGTCACGAATGTGACAAAGATCAAACCCTTGATCAGCCGGAAAACGAGCTGAAAGTTTGCACTGAATTTCCTCCTTCCAACTGAAATTGTCTGTATAACATAACCAGGAGCAACAATCAATAATCCAGTAAAATGGTTAATTTAAAGTGGCTGGTGACATTATTCTGATTTTGTGCAAGTGGCGTGCGCATGGAGGTGGGCCTATGGGGAACAGGATTATGTGAACTTCCTTCAATTTAATAGCGGACAAAATGGGATTTTAATATATTTTCTTATGCATTATCTACCCTTACCAAAACAATCATATTAAAATCATACGATTTTCAGTACAGCCTACCAAACACTTAAAAATAATACATATCTTACCTTCATGACAAAAAGAACCAGGAAGATTACCAGCCATGATATACCATATACCTGTGACATAAAAAGTGTCAGTATGAATCACGAAACTAGTCTAACGTAAAGTAAGAACTTCAGAAGAATAGTGATTTTTTTCAAAGTCGAACACATGAATTGCACAGGTGACTTGAGTGGACCCAATATACCCCTAAGAACAAGCGTGCAAGCCACGTGTTCGACTTTTGGCAGGAAAAAACAACTAAAACAAACTACAGGATGCAATCTGGAAAAAAAAATGTACTACAATACAGGTGGCAAAATGATAATTAACCCGATAAAAAAAGAAAGGTTTGAGGAGCAGAGAGAACTTTCAAGTAAAAACATACCAAAACACTTCTGGTATTCCTGGTGATGTGCAAATGATAAACAAGCCCATACTGATAAATAAAGAACCGTAGGGACAATATAATCTCAGCTATAATCCCCCGTTTCCCTGAATGACGAAGATGATCCTGTTCCTCCTCCCACCATGATTCCCAACTTTTCTCCGGGGGGACACCAATACCACCTCGGTTACTAATCCACTTGTTCCAATCAACCCAATCATCAACTATCTTTTGCCACTCAAAACCCGAAGGGTTAAATAGGAAGGGAGCAAAAAGCCAAGTGCCCACCATAAACCACATTGATACAGTTATCAAGATATATGCTACAGTCCCTCTATAGGACTGACCAAAGATTTGATAAACAAGAAGCAGTATCATTAACTCAAGTCCCTTAACGAAGTGGCTACGAGAGTATAACCGATAGTTATCAGCAAATTTAGCATGGAAGACAACAAATCCACGACCTGTCGCCCTATATTTTGCACCTCCATGAAGTAATGTTCTCCCATAGTAATGTGTCTTTGTGCCTAGTAAGAAAGTGAAAAACACAGGAGCAAGCTGTAATTGCATCAGTATAAATTCACTTAATGCAGTTCGAAATCCTTTTTCTAATCCAATTTCCATCAGCATAGGGAGAGCCATTAGAAATCCAATTTGGACGAAGGATTGAGAGGCAAGAGCAACTTCAAGAGGCCTATTTTGTCGAATTCCTGGTAGGCTACTAAGTCCTTTTTCAAGGCCACTAAGAACAAGATAAAGGCGGCCATAAAGGAACACGTATACGGTCAGCACGGTAATCTGTCACAACAATACAAAAGGATCAGTAAATTCCATATAAAAGTTCAAAGGAATATGGTCAATTCAGGACCCGGAAAATAGTAAAGGTATCAATTAGGGGCTTGAATTTATTTTTTTATCGATTTGAGACCTGAAAAATAGGAAACATCACCTGAAAGATAGAAACTACAAGTTTAGGACTTCCACATTTTAAGACCATGTTTGGTATCTTAGTAGTTGTTTATAGTCTATTTATTAGTATACATAATTATTTTTTTATTCGTACTTTCTTTTCTCATCTTTTCCCCTCACATGAAATTAATATATATGTTCTTTTTTTTTTTTTATTTGTGAGTTATAAAAGTATTGGTGGATAACTAGAAACTGGAGTATAAGATATCAAACATGGTCTTAAATTGTGGGAGTCATAAATTAATTGTTTCTATCTTTCAGGTCTCGAATTGATAGTTTCTTATATTTAGGACTTGAATCAATAGAAAAAATCTTTCAGGCTCCTAATTGATAGTTTTACTATTCTTCAAGCCCTGAATTGATAAAACTCATTCAAAAGTAACAGGTGACGGTTCACCCATGTCACGTACCAAGGTACTGACGTAGAAACCAATTGTGGTGAAATAGCTTGACATCATTCTGAAGAAGTCAAAACGATGCCCAAGTCTATATAAATCACGACTTAATGTTTGTTCTCCATTTCCATTGGCAATTTTTGCTTCAAACAGAGAAATCTGGTTAAGTCCTACATCCCTCCCTTTACCAACTTGTATGTATTCATGATGGGTCACATTTCCTTCACGAAGGGTAGAATTAAAGCCTGATAACATTAAAGGTAAAAAGTCAAGAAAATAACATTTAACAAAAGAAAGTTCAAAGTGTAACATATCCTAGGCTCTGATCATACCAGCAAATATATCCTCACTGAGGTTGATAATCTTGGATGCTTTACTCACCCCACCTCTTGTGAGGTGAAATAGTCTATCAAAAACATCTGGATGACCATAGTGGAACCGAACCCTGTACATAAAAGAGAGTAAATAACAAGTTTCCTAATTAACTTCAAACCATGATGGAAAGAAGTCAAATTTAAGGTGGGGTATGAAAGGAACAAAAATTCTGCAAAAGACAAATCATTACAAAATCAAATTGAGTACAATTACTACAATAAAGGGGTTAGTCGCATGAAACTCCCTCGAGGTTTATTAAATAAGACTTTTGATAAAGAAGGGCACTTGAGAAAAAAAAAACATGGGAAGTGATAGGCCTGCCATGAGGAAAGATAATAATGGTGATCACCATTAAGTACAATTCAGATGGATCGCTTGAGGTACGAAGAAAAAGTTGTACTTGAACTTACGGATTGATTGTCTTAGGACTTTCCTCCATACTAGTTGAATAAGGCGAGATTAAATTGCATGAAATCTTTACTGCAGATTTGGCACGTGAAGTTTATGTGTGCCACTGAGGTTGGATATAATGAACATTCTGGGATAATGTGTGGAAGTGAAGACATAGTATGGATTCCAGTAATACACAAGAGCTTGGCTTGAATGATTAATTAGACCAATAAGAAATTAGGATTAAGCCAGCAGGCTCTGGAAAGAATTCTAAGGGGGACCCACTATGAGAATTTTAGAAAGCAGAAAAGAGAATATAAAAGAAACGAGGAGATGGCTGCCAGATAGATGGGAGATACAAGGCATGGAAACCGACAAAGGATACTCGAAAGCACAAAATATAGAATCATCAATTTAAGAATTGTCCCTTCAAGTATTCCAAAATGCATGTGGGAGTGGCAGACATAGAGACATATATACTATATAGGGTTGATATGTGGGAATGGCAAACATACAGGTATATATAGGGTATATATCAGCGTATACTGAATTGCTGATACAGAAACTAATAAAGCCAAGACAAAAAGAGAGAGAGAGAGAGAGAGAGAGAGAATGAATAGGAAGAGAAGACTAGGATCAGGTCACTTTTTAAAATAAAGATCTCCCATATAGAACATCTAAATAAGGAAACATAATAATAATATAATCACAGCATAATCTTCAATCAAGAAAGTGTGGTTAAACAAGATTCATGAAACGTTGTGATTAACAAAGATTCCTGAAGCAGAATTAGCCTCAGGCCCAGAGCTGAGCTAGTGGATTACTCTTCCCCCTTTGAAATATGTTAACGAGAGACGGTGAAACATACACCCCAATATATATAAATGTGAAATATTACAGAGGGGAAGAGTAAACTTACTTCAAAGGATTGGCCAACAATCTCTGGCCAATGGTAACAAAGCTTGTCTCTTGATTTGACATAAACCAAGCAAGGGAAGAAACACTGCAGCAAACGATAAGAGTTTTGAATCACATAGATAAGAGTTGATGAATACTTATTTAGGCCAGAACATGCTAATTATGACTGAAGCTGACCTTCCAGTAAAGATATGTTCCCTCAAACCAAGAATTGAAGGATGCCTAACATCGTGTCGTTTAAGAAATTCTTGGAGCAAGTTTCTCATTTTGAGAGCTTCTTCCATGTAATTATCCTAAAATCGGATATAAATCTCAGGACACAAAGAATGAAAATGAAAACCATAAGAGCATTAATTAAACTATACCTGATTCATATCAATTGTTTGTAAGCCTTCACCACGAGTGAAAATAATGGCATGATTCTGATTTTCAGGCTTTCCTTCACCCAAGATAGCAGGCCCTGGAAGTTTTATACGATAGATAACCTGCAATTGAGAACATGAAATCATAATCTGACAACAAGGTGAAATCAAATTGATGTTTATAGTAACTTCAGTATCAGAAAGATAAAAAGCTAATGTTCTTAAATTCCAAAGAAACTCTAGGTGAAGTTTGTCTTGGGTTTTAAAAACCAGGATTTGTATTTTGAAATCTATAACCAGTTCTGCTTCAGGATTTTAAAATCTGGTTTTAAAAACCCATTATTATACCCCTACAAATATCCTATAAAACCAATCAATTAAGATCAATCTAACTACTCCTCTACTTTCACGCCACCCAACATCATTCAACCATTACAATTACTACCAACAATATTATTATAATACATCATTTATTCTTACACATTAATTTGACATAAAATTAAACCCCACACTATAGTCACTACTCAAAATCCAAAACAAACACAAACCTATCACAACCAACATCGTCTAAATCTCCTGAAATTGTTTACTTCAAATTAATTTCCTTTTACCTGGTCCAGGTTCTGCCCTGGATCTGAAGAATTTGACTTTGGCAGAGCAGCCTTCACAAGAGTGGAATAATACACCCTATCATTGACCTTCTTTGTCCTGTCTTTGCTTGGTTCTTCAACTTCATCTATATATGCTACTCGAAGAGATGGGTATCTGTTCATAAGAATGTGATTAGGTGACAATAATCACAAGAAAACAGCCTAATATGTCATAAGAACAAGATTAGATGACAAAAAAAAACAGCCTAATAGGTTTATGACTCTTACGTCGTCATAAGTCTTAATATATCTTGAGCTCGAGGATCACCAGATCGTTTTTGAATGCCATATAATTGACAAGATACAACATATGTGAACTTCATATCAGATACTGCTTGACACTGTGTCCAGAGTGATCTCTCTCCCTTTATCTGATCCTCATTCAACTCAATTGCCTTATAGCCCTCCATTAAATCTGTTTAAATTGCAAAAAATATAACTGCTTGCCCTACAGTAACTTGTAATCAAATATAAAAGGACTAGCAATGTTAAAAGTTTTATATTGTGCTCATCCACAAAAGACAGAGAAAGATAGAGTACCGTCATCTTTGGCCATATCAAGGAAGGCTTGAAGTTCCAGTGCTTTGCGGTAATACATCATTCCCCTCACTGTCACAATATAGAACAAGGCATCAGACAAGAAACTTCAAACTTAGTCAATGAAAAAATTGTAGCAAAGGCATTTATGACGAACTACTAACTCAAACAACCATGAGGAGACCTATTTAAACCCCCTCTAAATCGATAGATCTTTTCAAAACTGAGATATTTATGTGTTATATGAAGAACCATGAGAGGTTCATGTGTTACTTGGGCTGAGAAATGATCTATAGATTAGCATGTACATTTAAGTCAAGGAAATAGGGGTACTATTACAGGTTCTCAGAGTGGATTTCTTTAATTCAAGGTGGGTTTTGACATGACACTTTTAGAGTGGTGCCCAATGCCACAATTAGAATATGTGTTACTATTGTAAAACACTATCTGTTTATAATATGTTAATGGCAAGTAATTCCTTGAGCAATCATAGCTTCACATCCTTGCATCAACCGAAATGCTTGTCGGTATGGGATCTTTCTTCACCATTTGTGATAGTTAAACCTATTAATACACACAATCATAAAAAACGCTTTGAACCCAGGATGACATATTATTGTGTCTAGATTACTATGTATTAAATAAAATTTAATCTTCATCCGGAAGTTACAGCGGACCAAACAACAAGGGCAGGTACCCATTCCTTAGTATTTTGCAATTCAGGCATCCAAACCCACCTATTCGATCCCAAGAAGAAAAAAAGATAGAAAACACAGATGAATGAAAATGAAAAGCAGAGAACTACAAACCAGAATAACAAGAGTTCTTTTATTCATACCTGTTCTTGCCAAAGTTTGCCCCCTATAAGATGCCCAAAGACGTAATTGTTCTTCTAATTCATCAGATCCTCTAAGTTCTTCTTCATCGAAACAGTTGACACGCTCCATAAAATTGTTCCATTCATCTGCACAATTTGGTTACACGGGTAGTGAAAAGGAGAAATATGATGTACATTTAAGCACCCAAAGTACAAACCTGGGAAAATCTTCTGCAAGTAAAAGAGAATGGAAACACCATCTTCATTTGGCACTTCCAGCTCAGGCAATGAGAACATGACTTCCTCCGTGTAATAAGGAGTCAAAACACTAAGCAAGGAAAAGTTTCTAAGTTAAATTCACAAATAAAAGCAAGAATGCATGATGCATTGATGCTTATTGGCTAGAGAAAATAATTAGGATATTGCACCATCAATGTGTAAATAACAATGATCAAGGCTCATAGAAAATACTCTAAACAAAAATTGTAGCCTACAAAACTGATCAAGCTCAATTTTCGAGATTAAACACTGGGGAGACTAATGCAAAAGATTCCATAGGGGCCATATTTAGACATAGATTAAAAAATGAAGCCTTAGTCTCTAATATTATTAGCTGCAATACTACTTATCTCCACAAATTTGACCAAAAATATAAATCCATGAAATATCCACAAAAAAAAAAAAAAAATTGAAAGTTGTCGATATAGGAGCAAGAGTTTTAACTTATGAATTTCCCAGAGATGGCATTGGATTGGAGCATTTTACACACCAACTTTCAGCTAAGATTATTATAACATGTTCTTATATTCCAACGGAGTAATATGATTTGCAAAAACTAGATGTGGCCAAGTTTTTCCAGGCTTACTCCTTTTTCACAGGACAAATTCATTTTAAGTTTGATCATTTTGAAACACCATTTTTTTCCTTTCCTTTTTTTGTGACATTGATTCACCAGCATTTTAGCACCTAATGGCCACTGTAGGAGGTCAAATTCCCATCTGCATAATGTTCTTTGCATCTTTTTATTAAATTTATTTCCATTTGAATGTGGTAAAATAGTAATTCTACATTTGCATGACCTTCCATACCACTTTTAGGCATCACAAAACGTGTGATCTAAATGGGATTGGACCTATTTGTGCCACATAATAATAAAAAATTGATATACCAATGGATAAGGACTCACGAGAAAGATAGCATATTGCGGACTTTAGGAGCAGAAGGCATGTCCATAAACAAAGAGTTGGAGAAGAAGGAAATGCGTCTTCTAGCTTCTAGGTTTGATGGCACGTCCATAGCAGATTCCTTCACAGTCAGTAACATATACAACCTCTTGACCTGTGAAAAGTGGAATATTTAGACTGTAAGACAAGTGCAGATGCAAAAAGAGTCATGGTAGTAGTGACTTTTTTTTGGCATAATGTATCAACAAATCCCTAAACAATCAATTTTTGTTTAGATAGGTCCTTCAACTATATTTATTTTAAAAAGCCCTTCAAGTATTGAAATTTTATTTCACGGGCTCCCTCGAAACGGAAATTGACGTAAATTATAAACCAAACCGAATTTATAAAAAAAAAATTGTCGGTTCGATTCGAAAATTCAGTTTTTTCGGTTTGGTGCCCACCCCTTAGTATAGCCTGTATAGGTACCTGATATGACTAGCAAAAAATACTTTTGTATATAATTAAACCCATTAAGGTGAATCGAAATTTGTTTGTCAAATATCGCCCTGAGGGATCTTGTGAAATAATATTCTGAGTCTTCAAGGGTTTTTAAAATACAAAATTGTTTAGGAACCTATCGAAACAAAAGTTGATAGTTAGCCTTTTAATGTATTATGCCTATTTCTATTTGTTTATTCATATTTACCTTTTCTTTCCAGGCTTCTGACTCAGGTGTTGGAAACTTGATGGCTCCAGCTGATGCAAATAATTGATATTGTTGATCCAGTGGGACCATTCCTTCGTGTCCCAATCCACCATGAATTGAATCTAACAAGCTATTCGTAGAAATTACAATAAAATAAGAACACTTCATCCAGGCCTCCAAAAAAAGATGGCACAATGAAAAAGAAACATTACTTGGATATGTGATCTTCCATCATTATATCTCGGGTAACTACTTCTAGCATATCCTGGAAAAGAATAACAACTTGATCCCTGTCCTCTGGCTTATTATCTAGCTGGAAAGGTGACAAAATTCCATTAAGTTTATAAATAGGCAAATTAACGTTAACGAGAAAAATGACAACAGGAAAATGCATACCAAGTATTTTACAAGCTTAACAAAGAGGTCATAAAGACTGGGAAGAGCACTCAGCTGGTATTCAGTTAGCATATTATCCTCTGCTATATGTTTGTCAACTTCCGAAAAGATGTATTCAATAACCCTGGCAAAAATATAACAAAATTCAAGAAACTGAAGAAAATGTGATCAATGTAAGATTAAAACCTAAACAAATGCTTACTCTTTCTCACGATTGCCACGAACTAATGTCTTAACAATGTTCCGAAATGAAGCATAACACTCACACACGGCAGAATACATATAATCATCAGACTTAATCCGCTTTTTCAGTTCACTGTCCTTGCCATTACTATCTTTAGCCATATCTACTGCTATTGGAATCTGTATGATAAACATGATCAGCCAGATAAAAATTATAATCAAATTCCCAAATCAAACTCTTGTCCTCGCACTTTAGACTGAAATACACAATTATAACATATCAATAGACAAGTGCTCTTAAAGGTGGTTTTAGAATAGGTTGTAGCATTATAACATATCAATAAATGGTGAAGACTGAAGAGAAACCTTGCTGGCAAGTAGAAAAGGGGGCCACTGTATTAACTCCAAATCACGATTAGCCCAGTAAGGAACAAGCAGCAGATCCATTTCCCTATAATGGAAGCAGTTTGAACAATCAAATAAAAAACATGTTCCACTATTTGGCTTTTCCCATATAGAATGAGAGAGAGAGGGAAGTCAGCCAAGCTTATTTAACAATATAGAGATTAAAGGTCACCTGTTACTTATAAGATCTTCCTCTCTAAAACTTGTAATTATTTTGTTCCACAACTGAGCAAACCTTGCGGCTTCTTTCTCTTTACTGGATGGGATCTGGTAAAATGATATTCATTGGAACTAAAATTAATTTCACTTACATTCATGTGTTAGTCCCAGAATATATGATCAACAACAACAAATGAAAAATAACAAAAAGATATATGGTACCACTTCAAACTTGCGGGCAAATGTAGCCATCAGTCCTTTCCTTTTCACTGTCTCATTTTTCTCCTCTGGGATTAAGCATGCATTAAAAGCACCAGGTAATGATCGAAATCGGGATCTGAGCATTCCCAGTGTACGAATCTGACCTCCCAAAAAGGACAAGCATTAATGAGAAAATTAGTTAGACATATAAGTTATAGTAGATGCAACTTCAGGCACACAACATTTTCTTTGCACATGCCTCGTTATCAAGTTAACGTAGTAACAAACAATTATGTGTTACATCAAAATGATAGAAACATTCATTATCAAGTAAAATCAATAACACCAGCTCAATATTTGTAGCAATAGATGTTCAATTTTACTGGCATGTGACAATTAATTTTTGAGGATATATCAGGTGCGCGAGGGCATCGTCGCACAGCCTCTATCCCACAATTTGGTGATGTCCAGAAATTGACACCCAGAGAGATGTTGAATGCACCCACATGTACAACATTTTTAAGAGCTATCCATACAATCAAGTACAACTACAAATGAGTGTATTCAGCAATTTTGTGGGTGTCAATAGATGTGCTCTATGTATCATGTTATATTGATATATAGATGATGTTTACTGAAAATGTACAAGAGCTAATAACTATGGCACTTGCTCTCTCTTTCTTCTGCCATTTGGCCTATTTCATAAGGAAAGAACAAAGCTACTCAGAACAGATTTCTTAGAATGTCATTTAACAAAATATTTGAACTTGTTAAAAACTGCTACAACAACCAACAAAAAGACAAGCAATTTAGTGATTAGAGTATATATCATCAATGTCACTGAAAGGAATTCAGCTGACCTCTCCAAGACGACGGAATGCACCATATATGCCACCAAACAGTGTGGAGAATATAGCATACCAGATCTGTGCATCCATGAAATAGACCTAAAAACCGAAAGACGAAAAAATTATTCCTCTTGCAGAACAGATGGATTACAGCATTTTGAAAAGAATTAAGTAGGTATCACAATGTTGAGAATAATGCATCATTCATACAAGAATAACCGGAGACCAGACTGCAATTACAACGCCAATATTGTTCTTAGCTGCAGCAAAGACAAAGTGGAGATGCAATAAATACTAAATCAAGTCACTGCCAAATATTCTTTTATTTAAAAGTGTCTTTTTTTTTTGGTGTTTGTGTGTACCTTGAGGGAAAAATTCATGCCACTGGTAATTTGTTACGTGAGCTTCCATTATGGTTTTAGTTGGACCTACCAAAGGCCTTATCTGCATTGGAAAGATTTGGCAGTGAAATTAGAAAAGATGACAAGGACATAGGATACAATATAACAAGAACATGTCCTTGAGCATGCTTAGTTTTAACTGGAAAAAAAATCTCCACTGCTCAAAAAAGAGAGCATTCCATCTCTCTCACTCTGAAATATGCTTAAAGCCCAATAACAAATGTGTTACAGCCTATTCTATTGTAACTGCATCAAGGGATGTGTAGAATATCATGATTGCTACACAGATTAAAAAAGGAAATGGGAAAGGTAGGCACCTCTATAAAGAAACTGAAAGCTAACTTTGTAGCAAGAAGGAGCACCCAGAATAATGTATACCTGAGAAATTGAGAAGTAATATATTGCATAAGATGATGTTGTAAAAAACCAAAACGGCCTAATCATAGATTTCTTACTTGAAGAGTGAAAATGTGCTTTCGTGCATGCCTCTTCCAACATAGAGACGAGGCTGCAAGACGTGAAAATCAAAATATGTATAACTAGCTTGTCTTTTATTGAACAACATATAGGGATGTAAACAAACCAAGCCGTTCGCGAACAACTACGGTTTTGGCTCGAAAAAATATTCTTTTGAGCCCGTTCATAAGACTTGTTTACATAAATAAACAAACTCAAGCACAAATGCACAATTATTCAGTCCGTTAGCTCGCAAACAAGCTCATTAATTAAATTTATAATCGATGTTTTTAAGTTCGATTTAGCTCGAAAAGGTCTAGTGAACCAACAACAATATATTTGACAGATAACCTCGAGTTCGGCAAGAAAATAAACAAGGCAAACTCAAACACTCTAAAGTTCGGCTCGGCTCGTACATCCCTAACAAGAGAGTGGGAAACCAGAAGGACCAAAACAAATTGCATACCTGGGACCACCACATCATTAGCATCACGATCTTATAGTTGGACCTCTCAAGGAACCGACGAATGAATGGGAAAAGGAACAAAACAGCAGCAAGCAAATTTGGTGATAAGTAGATAACGACAGCCAAGATAAACAATGAAGGATGCCTTGAGTTGTTGCCAATCCAACTTTTGATGGTTAGAGCAAAGCCACTAGGATTCTTCCATGTATAAGCATATGTGACTGGGAGGATGACTACCCAAGCAGCAGCGCACACAACCTTTAAAATGTATCTTAACTTGACATGGAAGGACATGCTCCGTCTAGCTTTCCAACTCAGAATTAAATCGAGGATGGCTGCCATAGATAGGCAATTAAGTTCAAAAGCAGTACAAAAGTTTCAGCAAATTAAATATGCAGCACATAAGTAGAAAGTCAATAACATAAGAGATGCATTCCAAGTTTCCACATCCAAAACTAGAGGCACAAATAAAGAGAATAATCTTGGTCACGAGACTCAACAGTAGATAGTCCCAACGTGCATATATAGATGAGCTAAATACCAAAGAAATCCAATTTGACATTCAAAAAGTTAATTAAAAAGATTAAATAATAAAGACAGAAAAAAGTGAATGCAGTCTACTGCTGATGATATATCACAGATTCGCTTTCATTCTCTTCAAAAACTTTTCTTTAAATAAGAGGAGGGAAGTCTCAACATCTAACACTAGCAAATACTCAACTTGCCAGGAAATCATCATGTGATCAACATTATGAAAGTTTAAGAGCTAAAAATAAACCCTAAGAAAAGCTTCCACAAAATCTCAGTACCTCACTAAAAAGAAGTCAACTAACCTTGTCCAAGTTTCAATATTGCAGCAGTTATAAAGATGCTGAGTACTTTCATGAAAACTTTACTATCACGAATTGAACTTAGCTGTCCTGAGCCATTCCAAGCAAGAATGATCATAGCCTTGAAAGATGACAGTGATTTCCAACATAAGTTCTAAGAAATATACGGAAAAATGGATGCAGAAAATCTAAAAGAAGTACAAAGAACACACCTGTAAGCACAATATTAAGAAGCTCCACATTCTGTCGAAGCTTCTAAAGATATGCCAATATGAACGGATCTCAACAAAGTTTACTTTCCCTACCCACCGATCTTTTGTAGGACTTGTTTCCTGAGTTTCAGAGAAAATAGCATTCAGATATATTAGATAGGATAATTACATTGATAATGTGCAGGGAAATAAACAAGCATGTACATAAATCATTTAGTCAAAGGATAACACTAGAAGTCCAAATATGGCCTCTTAATGAGTAAGAATGGGAAATTGTGGAGGTGGTGAAAAGCTCAAGTCTCTTACTATAGCATTTTATCAAGGGACTTTGTGGTTTCTTGTTTAAGGAGTTCAAAGAATCAATAGTGAACTTTTATAGTGTTGAAAGCAAGGATGGAAATATCAATGTCACAATCTTAATTTTACGGAAATATTGATGGATATATCAATATCGCATATCGATATCACAATTTTTTTGAAAAATGACGAAAATTTTATCAAGATTTTGGAAATTTAACATGAAATTTTAGAGATTGACAGATTATTAGAGTCAAATTTAACATGAAATTTTAGTCTAGGATAAAAATTCTAATTTCATGCTTACCCCATTCTTTTCACTCAGAAGCTGATCCACAGTCTTGCAGAAGAAATCAGAATCAGCACGCATGGGCCAACCCAACCGAAAACAATCTACAGACCTGTGATTTAAAACTTTTAAGTCAAAGATGTAAATGGTAAACTAACGAAAACATATGTATTGATATAAGGGAAGTTATATTACCAAAAGTACTCATTCAAATCATCATAATTTCTCCACTGGGAATGAGCTGATTTTCCTCTCTTACTTCTTGCAGCTTCCTAAACATAATAAAGATTAACTTTAGTTGAAGCAAAGCATGAGAACATTAACATAATAAAATAAATGGAAGATATCGAGCTAGTAGGCTATACCCTTGCAATCACTTCATAAATTGGGGTGATAACTTTTTTCAGGAAAGCCTCTTCTTCTCCTCCATAAGCTGGTTTCACATTCTCACCAGTCATAGGACTAACATTACCGGCAAGCATACCATAAAGTTCAAAAGCCATCTGGCAAAGATACAATCCCAAAATTATTACAACAGCCCAAACTTAGATGGGAAAGAAAAAAAGCAATTCTAGGACCAATGAATTCAGAACAGTGCTTGTAGCAAAATTATTATTGAGATTAAGACGTGTTAATTGTTCCAATTCTAGTATTGGCATCGAATATAAAATAAGATACAGTAACAAATAGTTCCAATTCTAATGCACAGATCAAAATATGCATAGCTAAAAATTGTCTACATATTCAAGCACTACAGCCTAGGTATAAAAATATATACCAAAAAGAAATACTTAAAATTCTTATAGCACAACTTGGAGAAGGGTTTCTTCAAATTTTGTTTTTATTTTTCCTCCAGGATCATAAAAAGGCTTCTTGTCTGCAAATTATTTCACTAGTATTATTCCAATTGAAAGCATCATGCAATCAAGGTAATACTTTCATATGTGCTTATGCTTGGCCTTATACTATTACCATCAAGATGCATTCATTATAACTTTCTTAATTAAGAAAATCATATTATTATATAACAGGCTGGATCATTATAATGTCCCCCACTTTGTAACAAAGGGTAACTAAGGCTTGATATCTAACTCCAGGCAATAAATTATTCTTTGTTTTAACTCATCTAGTTAAAGAACGCATTAAGAATTTGAAAGCATACATGATGATAGATGTAGCAGAGGCACTCAGGCATGAATCTTAAATTTGCAGCTTCTCCCCATATAAGAAGATAAAGTCCCATATACAACAATTTACGTTGTTGCACCTCCTGTTGTATGGTAGGCAACCTGCAATAGAATAAAACCAAGACAAATCAGCAAAATACAGATATAGAATTAAAATAATATCGAAGTTGAGAGTATATTTTCTTTCGTGGGTTAGTATATAAGAGATTAACACCAGTAATATAATAATATTTTAAAGCTTGTAATATCTAACCATTAAAGTAGAAACTCCTTGTCTAATCCAATACCAAAATAACAAATATATAACTGATATGAACATCAAAATAACTGAGCCAGGATTTCTAGGATACTTATATATGCAGTGGAATATCACTATGACAATTATGATAAGAAACCTACCACAGGCTGCTTTTTCGATTTAAATACTTGCACCATTTCTTGTAGTTTTTGAAAAGCTTCTTCATCACTTCATCTAGAGCACGCTCATCCAACTAAAACCACAAACCAACGTAGAGGTCACTTTTGAACAAGACAATGATGTAAGATAAAATTAAACGATTCCCTAGTGCATCAGAAGTATTTGAGTCAACTCAAAATTCCAAGTAACATTTGTTTGTGGAAGGTGAAATTTTTTCTGCACTGTGAAATATATGAGCAATAGATTAAACAAAAAACAGATCCAAACTGCATAACACTGTTTGCATAAAAGCTGTAGAAGACTAAAGAGGTTGATTCACAATTTTTTATGTAGCTACTTGGTTCACCATTTAGGCCATATGAACGGATGATCAATTATGTTGACTACACTTAAAAGCAGTATCCAGATTCAGGACAAACATCCTTATGTAATTGGCTGGGAGTAGCACAGCAGCATCGCATGAGATACAGGCGTTAGCTATCATATTTAAGAAAAGAAGCTTGTATTGATAAAATGCCAGATCCCACATAATTCATAGATTGATAAAATGTGCTAGGTTTTATTTTTAAAATTCACTCGTTTGCATGGGCATATATTTAAACCATGGTTGGAGGTCAAAGATAATGAAATACAAATATCCACCAACTATGATGCTAATGAAACAGAAATGAAATAAGTGCATCCAATGGTAAAAACGAGAATTAACAGTATGCCCTTGGCAAGTTAAATAACTGAGTTAGAGAGGCGAGTGGTAATAAAGCAAACCTTGGGTTGTTGATCAGGCTTTGGAAACTGCCGTATGTGCACATTTGCAAGTAGCAAAATTAAATGCTCTCTTTGATTTGCCACACTATCTTTCTGCAAGTCAACAGTCAACAGTAATGTTAATAAAAGGGACCAAACTCAATTAAAATCTAACCCTTTGTAATTTGATAAAAAGTAGTAATTCTCAAGTGAGATGAACAGTTTGCATACAAAATATTTTTTAGTGTGAGAGTGTGTAGCGTGTGATGGGTTGTGAGAAAGCTAATTGAATGTATTTTGTTCATAATATTTACTCATTTTCTTTTTGACTGGAGAATATGATTTTTGTAAAAGTACTGTATGTGTCTCACAATTATTTAGTTAGTTAGTATATTTTTTAATTATGCACTATACTCACCACAAATTATAAACTTCATAGAATTTCAAAATTTGACAAAACTAATATAATTAAAAATGAAAATCCTAAATTCAATTCATAATAATTCAAAATAATAAATAAATATTTTAAAAACAATGAAATATTAAAATATTTATTATATGCAATATGGATGTCAAATTAAAGATCGTAACGAGATGATCATCCAAAATAGATTTAAAACGGAAAACTTATCGAGCTTAGGAATTGTTTGTAAAAAGTATTCCAAAAATAAATCCCATTAACTTGGGTGCATGCTGCGATTGGTTTTATTAAACAAAAGTTTCTATTTTTTGCAAGTGTTTTTGGCGGGAGCTTTCTCTTTAATGCACTACTGTTATTATATATAGGTATAAATATCTAATGGCAATTTGATTTTATCATTTAAAAGTCAACACGACAGCAACAAAACAAAATCATATCACCTGAAATCCAAACATAGATTGAAGCCAGTCAAGGATATCTTCATCCTTTTTCTTCTTGTAATCATTCGGCCAAGGAAGGCCTCTAGTGTTCCGAAGCGCGTGGACAGCAGCTTGAATCTGGATATTAGGATTATTACAGAAAACATTTATATTAGTAAAATCATCAGAAGCAAAAACATAAACAACGAAAACTGAAAACTAACAGGAACTAGGTTGTTCAAAAATCAGAATAGACCTCTGGATATTTCATGATTGCCTGATTTGCACTGTCAGGATCAAGAGGTAGAATATTATAAGGTGCATAGATCTCTGTCTTCTCAGCAACTTTATCATGAGTTTCCAATATCTGTCCAATTAAAAATTGATAAAATATTTCAAGCACACATAACATATTAGTTCTGCTTATGATTGTTCAAAAATATAAAAAATTCCCTGAAAAATAGGATATGTAACCAGAATTTACCTCTCGGTCAACTTCCACAGATTGTGTCTGATTAACGGCTTTCAAAACCTCAAAGAGCACATTAGCCGTTTGGTATGCTTTCGTCAGCTGGGCACTGTACATTTTCAGAAATCAATCACAAAGAATGACAAATGTTGGCATTTCGACCAGCAATCATCGACTCCCTCCATTTCATATTAATTGCCTTTTTTAAAAAATTGTATCAATTTAAGAAACATAAAATTTTGATATATTTATCCCCAGTCAACCTTATATAAATCTTAAAAGATATACTTAATTAAAAATTAAGAGGTCTTTTAGTGATACAAATGATGGTGAATTTGGAAGAAATGTGGAGAAATAGCTAAAGTGACAATATAGTATAAACAAATTTATTTTCTAAAACTACATTTATTGTGAAACGGGTGGAGTATTTGACACGTTTCCACCTTCCAAGAGGAAAAGGAATAGATAAAAACTCACCGATCAGCTTTGTCAGCAACATTTTGTAAAGCTTGGATATACTTTTTGTAGTAATGCTGATAGAAACTCTGCATTTCACGTGCATCGCTTTTTTTCACTCTTCCCATTAAGGTAGGATCATTTTCCTAAAAGCATTAATGCCAGCAATTAAAATAATTAGATATTTAATAGGTGAAAACTGTAAATTCAAATCCATGATCAGCCATTCTCTAAAAAAAATAGTTCCACAGAGCATTTTTACAGCAAACCCCTTAATAAGTGAACTACCGAAACAACTTTCTGTAACAAAATTTTAGCAACACAAATTGATATTGGAGAATTTCACCACAGTAGTTAGTTAATATTAAAGCACAGATATAGAAAATATATGTAGTTAGTTAAAAATAAAAGCAGTTTTCCACCAGCTTCTCAGTAATGTCCCTTTAGAATGTAAATGCAAACAGATTAGTGGGTCCCAGTGCATTAAAAAGGTAATGTCAGGTAATCGTAAGCCGCTGTGGATAGAGTATACACGTGGTTTATTTTCATATAACGGATTTCATTAAAAAGATTCTCATACTTACCCTTTCAAGACGTTGCAAAAGAGCTGTCTTAAATTGACGAACGCCACGTCCACTTGAAGTAGGATCCAACCTATGAGCCTTCTCAAAAGCATAAAACCTACCTGCATATTTCAAGTACACAGTTGAAAGACACAATAATGAAAAGCAACTGAAAATGCAATAAATAATTAAAATACAAGAATGAACTTCAAGATAACTCTGAGATTTCAACTCTAGCTACTGATCCAGCTGCTTTAGACATATTGCACTTTCAGGAAACATACTGGATTTGTGTGAATTAAATAAAATATATTTTTTTACGAAAGTGAAATTCTAAAAGAAAATGCAGTGAAAAATAGAAATAATTGAATGTGTTTTTTACTCAATATATATGTATATTGAAAGCTTACAGAGGTAGGCAACACGAGGGTTGGTAGGTTCAACTTCATTGGCAACACGAAGAATGGGGGCAATTTCCACCAGAGAGGAAGGCACTACTTCACTGTCAAAGACCGACTCCCCTAGATTGCCCACTGTCTGAGTGCGCGTAATCCGCCGCTGCAGCGGTGTATTCTTCTGTGACCATCCTCTGGATGACATTTCACTTTGTATGCTCCTCCTCTTCACCCAAGTAATCGTATGAACATATAAATCTGAAAAAATTTACACTCATTATAGATTCTTCCAAATCACGTGTAACAGTAAATAGATTTTTTTAGCATTAATGGAAAAATAATAATAATGCAATCTAGTTTTGCCTTTGTTGACACCCCAAATATGGCACCATAGAACAAACCACGACTATTTACTGTTTAGCAATAAAATGCATTTTAATGATTATTTTGAACAGAAAACGATAGAACACCCGAGTAGCAGAGTTCAGAGGATTGAATTGAAACCTTTTAAGCCACACTAAAATCAAGGACATGCCCTCCCTACCTCCTCTCCAGAAACACGGAAAGGAAACAAAATGAAGAAAACTGCATGTATTTTTTATTTATTATTTTTACAAAAATGCAGAAAAAACACAAATGAAGCACAATCAACCTCCTTCAAACAACAAAACAATCCACCAACATTTCAAATAAGAGGAGAGAGAAAAAAAACAATAAAACAACGATGCGAAGGTAGAGAATTATCAGAAAACGTGAAATGAGTCTATCAATGGGGCCAGGCCAACACAACATCTAATCAATCTACCTCTCTACGCTACGCAAGGAGAAGATAACCAATGTACGAGTGATACAACATTGATTTCAAGTTAAACAACGAATTAAACAATTCAAAACACCGAAAACAAAAGTAAACAAACCTTTCCTTCACCTTTCTCCGTCTGCTTTCTCGCTTTTTCAGTTGCAGAAAAATGCATGTATTTTTAATTCATTATTTCAACAAAATTATTAACTATAAATGCAGAAAAAACTGGAATCGCAAATGAAGCACAAACAACCTCCGTCAAAGAACAAAACAATCCACCAACATTTCAAACAACGAAACAACGATGCGAGGGTAGAGAATTCGCAGTAAACGTGAAATGATACGACATTGATTGCAAGTTAAACAACGAATTAAACAATTCAAAACACCGAAAACAAAAGCAAACAAACCTTTCCTTCACCTTTCTCCGTCTGCTTTCCGGCTTGAAGATTCGAATGCGCAACCCTAAGAGAGAGAATCAATGGCTGTTGCGAAGGGTGCTGTGGTTTTAAGCTACTTAACAAAAAAGGCAGAGTGAAAGAGAATATGGAGGCAAAGGAAAGTTGATATAAATTTTGGGTGCGTGGAGGCCTGAGGGATGCGCTTCACCATACCAACAACAATGTCCCTGGTTTTTCTCTGAATTACGGAAATGCCACTTTGCTAAATTAATATTCTTTGTTTCCGTTAATTACTTTCACACTTTCTTTATTTGAATGTTTCAAATTATTTGCACTACCCTACAAAATTTATTTTCTTTTCAATATTATTTTATTTTTAAAATTATCACTCATTTTTTACCTACACTAAATCACCTAAAATAACCCTAGTTTATTTTATATCATCAGTCACAAAATCCCATTTAAAAAAAAAAAAAGTATTAAGAAGATTCTATATAAAATCTAGGATGTTTGTCTCTGTCAACACTAATTCTTTATTCGAAAAAACCTATTCCAATTTACGAAATTGGGTCCACTTGGATTCGGCCTCTTTTCTGCCTTGAAATAAGGATGAAATTAAAAAAATATAACTAAAATTAAATTAAAAGACAGAATATTCCTAAAAAAAAGTTAGAATAAAGGAAAATCCAAATAAAACAGCCCTCTTTATTTAAAAAAATCAAATTAAAAAAGTTAGATTATGATTAACAGTGCAGCTTTTACAGAAAATTCAGTCGAAATTGCCCTTTTACAGTTTATAGCTAGTACTATGAAAATTTACAACTCATTTTAAGAAATGGGTAAGATAAAGCTGTAATGTGGGACAAATTTTATACAATATACAATTAAGTGTATAGATAGACTTGAATTTTAATATTTAAATATAATTATCCAATTTAATATTTAATCTAAACATTTGACTCAATTTATTAAAATTCAATTTCAATTGTATATGTGCAATTAATTGCACTCAATTATCACTCGTCGTGAGTGATGTTTTGATGGATAGTTTTATAAACTTTTATGGATAAAGTAAAAACAATAGTGGATTGAATGTAGAAAAGTATAAGTATATAGGTAAATATGAGTATATTTTAAAAAAAATTATGAATACATTTATTTTTTTCGAGTGTGCAAATTAATATTGTATATTTCAATATAGAAAGTGTGAATTTATACACTAGCAAAATTAATGGTGAAAACACTTAAAATACATATTCACACAAGAGGAAAAAAATCTTGTTGCACCTTCAAATGGCATTTAATTGGTCGAATATTTGGTACGTATGATTACTTTTAATAAGAGAAGTAAATGTGTTGCACATTCAAACAACATTTAATTTGTTGGTTTTTAATACTTGGTATGTAATTGTTGAATAATGGGTATGTAATTGTTGAATATTTGGAATTAAAATCTACGTTAAATTAAATTAATTGTCAGAATTTTGAATAAAAATATTATTGAACAACATTGGTGAATCTCCATTAATAAAACTAAAATAAAATAAATAGCAATATTATTTTCTTCAAAATTGAGCTCAAAAGCTCATCAACAAGTACATGACTAAATCATGAAACAAAATAAAACATAAAAATTCTAATAATAAAAAAAAAACAGATTATTAATGCTAGTTCAAATATAAATCCGTGCACGCACGCCTCTTCACTCCTTTCCTTTCTTTGCAACGCGGAGGTATTTCAGTCCACAAGCATTGCACAAAGTCTACAAAGCACAAATTTCAAAATTTAATTAGTAAACATGATGAGACGAAACATGATTTAAACACGACAATTAAACACTTTAAAAAAGATGAGTGTTATGAATAAATTGTTTCACATGAATTTTACCTGTGGACCATCGGGACCCTTCCTCCAAAGAGGAGTATCGCTAGAGCCACACGATTTGCAAACCCTGCCGGTGTTGCGATTGGGTCTCTTAGGACTATGGCATTGCATGGTTTGCAAAGAAGGCCCCGCTTGATATACTAAATAATTTACGGGGCCAGATTGAACATTTTGCCAATAACCCAACGATGAATTGTTAAATTCAACGAGGTTTTGCCCCTGACCACCAAACATAGTGTAGTTGGCCTAGTAATGTTCAAGAAAAAAAAAATCAATAAAAACATAATTAATAATTTTATAGATAAATGTGACGAATACTAGGGCATCGTTGTACAAAGTAAATACGATCAAACGATACAAATCGTAAAACGACAATTAAAGTACAGTATATGTGCAATTTTGTCGTTATTTTGAACGGTTGGATCGATCCGTTATCCACAAAGTATTAATTGAACCGTTGTCTTTGTCGTATTCAACGGAAAATTAATGCTTATAACGGTATGATCAAATTATATATAAAAAAAATATTATACTAAATATAAAAAAAAAACACAAATTCCATAACGAGAACTTAAACTACAATACGAATGATAATTTCATTGATTTGTTATAAAAATTCTTCTTATTCATTTAAATCAACGTATAGAACATGTTCAAGATCTAGTATATTAATTTTCTCAAAGGATATATAATTGCTGCTTTCTTTTGTTTACAAGAAATTTTACGATTTATAGAATTAAAAAAAAAAAAAACTTGTAAATACCATGTAGGTTGGCTGTCGGACACCTCCGTTATAGTCTTGTTCTTCAGTGGCGGTTTGTCCCAATTTCAAATCGAGGTTGACGTTATTGTTCATTATCTCCGTAAAATGTTTCCTGTAACATATAAACCAAAAATCAAAATTTAATACGAACAAACTAAATGGTGGTGAAAAAATATGTATCTGACTAACTAAAATTTCTATTCAAAGTGAAAGGAAAAAAAATTCATGAAGAGCAAGATCACCAAATGTATCAAATAACTAAAAGAGAGTAGGAATCTACTATCATGTAGAGTTTGAGAAAGGAAATACCTTAATTTGTGAGCTCCAAAAACCGCGACCTCTCGAAGAAGATTTGTGAGCTCCAAAAATCGCGAACTCTCGAAGAAGTTTGTCGAATGTTTTGATTGAAGGTGTCGTATTCGGTAGCGACTCACTCATATTTATATGAGAACGATAGCCTTTCTATATGAGCTGTGTAGTTGGATCATTAATGTTCATAAATGTATAAGTGATTCATGCACTGTTAATGATTGTATAAAGCATTTAATGAGCTTCGATAAACATTAAAAAAAATATATATATTTTTATAACGTTTTCAAAACATCCAATTGGGTGGTTGGTTTTTTTATTTTGAATTTTTTAAAAAATTTATGTGAGTGGTTGAAAGTTGAAACATCCTTAACTATATATGAACAATTGATCGGATTAGGCTTTGAAATTTAATGTATGAAATTAATTATGACACTTTTGCCAACTCTTAATGCATTCTTATTTATGAACATTCATAAAACTTATATAACTTTAAATGTTGATTTATTTATTACATTAGAAACATACTAAAAAAATTAAAAAGAAAGTATATAAATATGCTAGCATATATGTAAATACATGTGTGAGCTCCATAAATCAAAACTTTTGATGAAGATAGATAATAGAAATATTTCAAATGAAGATGGTGTATTCATTGACAACTCACACTCTTTTATCCGAGAAAGATAGCGTTTTTACATGAGCTGTGTAATTATAGATATGGTTGGATCAGCATTGTTTTACATTAACGTTAATAAATATACGAGTGATTCATACACAGTTGGAAATATGACAGTGTAATTAAAGAGAAGTTGTCATATACTATATCGGATAAGTGTAAAAAAAATTGTATTTATGTCTTTTTCATATATGATAAAAGTATAATAAAATTAATTGCTAATATATCCATTATATACCAATAAAGAGTTTTGAATGCTTAAGTGTCGTTTTATATTAGTTTTATTATATTATATTAATGCAATTAATTACTTAAAAACGAGTACAAACATTTTTAAAAAAGTCTTCTTTTTCTTCTGGTTAAAAATTATACGTGCTAGCAAGTATTGAAATTTCAATTAAATCATATATTCCTACCTCATTTTGTTAACTATTCTATTAATTTAATAAAATATTAATAACAATAAAAAAATTGACAACCAAAATATTAATTATAGTAATTTTTACTAATTACCTGAAATAAGATATATACATTTTATTAAAAAATAATTATTTTTCTTTTATTCTAAATAAAAAATTTAATTACTTGCAAGTATTGAAATTTCGATAAAATTGGAGTACGTACTCCATAGTATACCTCATTTTATTAATAATGATTAATTCAATAAATTATGTACAATAATTAATTGTGTATATATTTCATGAATTTTCACACAAAAAAAAAAAAAAAAAAAAACTTATGATTTTTTTAAAATAAAGAACAAAATATAAATTTTACTATTTAAATGTATAATATAATGTGTAACAATATTTGTTAATATTTGTATAATACGCGGGTGTTTACCTAGTTATGATACTAGAAGTGTGTTTGGATAACCTTATTGTATCTTCTCTTGTCAAGTACGGAGTAGTCCCTAAATTCACTAAAAGTGTGCTCACTTTTTTTTATATTTCATATATCCATTAAATGTAGTCTCATTGGGGTGAAAGACAAGTTTTAAAAAAAAATAGATAAAGTAAAGGGTACGTATTGTGGAGTCCATTGTGAATAAAGTGATTGTTTGTCAATAAAATTTATGACAATTTGAGTAATTAAGTGGTGGTTAAAGGGTGATACTAGTTTTCATAAAGTGTATAAGACTACATTTTGTGAACAAATAATATAAAGTAAATGAGGCTACATTTTATGTAAGGAGGGAGTAGATATTTTTTAAAAAATTACATTTTAATTATAAAGAAGATATGTTGAGCAACAAGTAAATAATATTGATAGTAAATTACTTAATAAAGTAGAAAAAATACTCAAAAGTTAACTATTTAAATAGAATAAGTATATTATTTATCAACCTAAAAATAGAACTAAACAAACTTTTAATGGACGAACTTTTAGTGGATGAAGTGAGTAATATTTCTAAATCTTATCTTGGTTATCTATTTTTCTCTCTCTTCTGTCAACTCTTATTTTTCAACGGTTTATTTTCAATTTTTAATGACTAATTAATTCTACATTTTATATTTATATTTTAATTATTTCCTATTTCCTTTTCAACCATTCTTCAATTTATCTCTTCAATAACATAAACAAAATTGTATACACCTACATTTTATTTAAAAAATTATATTAATTTTTAAATATCTTCAGTAATATTTTTTTTTCACAATCTTGTGTAATACACGAGTCTTACATAATATTTATATTTTAAAAAACTAATTTAGAATATTATTACCCATTTTAATAAAGGTCTTCAATATAATGCACGTATATACTACATACATACAGTATATGATATTATTCACTTTGTAACTTAATAAAAGTTCACTTAGACTTTAATTTTTTTGTAAAATTTTTTGTCCTTTAAACTCTTTTCACCTCGTTTCTTGTCAATAACCCCACCAAAAAATCTATAGGATTAGATTTTTGAATTCAAAAAATATTTTGTTATTCACCTCTCATATCATTTCCATGTCATAAATTATTCCTTCATATTCTTCAATTTTTTCCTATGTTATAAAAATTGATTAAGAGTGAAACTTTATAAAAAAAAAATATTGTTGTTGTAAATTGCTAAAAATACATTTATTAAAGAATGAATTAAATATATTCATCATTTTACCAACTTTAAAATGTTCTCCCCGCAGGTTTCTATATATATATATATTTTTTGTATTTACTATTTAGGGTGAGAATGGGCCAAGGCAGGGCTTAAAAAAAGTCTGAGTCTTGTATATAATTTTTGGGTCTAAAACTGGTCCATAACCTGTTACTAATTTTTTTTTAAGGTTTAATTTGATTTTTTTTATTAAATAGGCATGACCCAAAACTGTTTTAAATATATTTTGAGTGCATTTAAATAAAACAAGAACAATTGAATTATCACCAAATCATAAAAATAATTAACAAATTTATCAAATGGTTCAAAAAAAATAAAATAAAAAAATACATCAATTATTCAAGATAATCTCATCTTTCATTTTTTATCACATATATTATATTTTTATAAATTATATACTACATGAATATATATTTATATATATAAATTAATTTAAACAAAACAGTCTGCTGGGTTTAAAAAATTTACGAATAAATGTAAAAGTTCAAATTCGACCTATTTAACTAAACGAGTTTTTAAAAAAGTATGAACCTAGCTTGTTTATTAAATAAGTCGAGTCAAATTGAGTTTTAAGCTGAATCGTAACCCCGTCGCTGTCGTGTAGGTTACGACTTACGTTGGTGAAATGCATATGATTTGAATCAGCATGCTCGCCCCAATTATATTGTTTATAATAAGCATAATTATTTTGATATTATATATAATGGACATTCAGCTCTAATACAGTCACCACAAATTATTAATTACCGAAAATTAATCAAGTATTTAAGCCCATTAGCACAAATTATTAATTACCGAGTATTCATTTAAGCAAAAGATTTTGCCTTTATTTTGCAGAGAAAATAATATAGCACGAGCGGCGTTGCAATTTTTGTAAAAACGAGAGTATCCGAAGAATTTTTAAAGTTTTGGGAGCTGGAATTCGATTTTGGCGTGTGAGCACACTTTTTCGGGTGGAATCGATGCTACGAGTCAAACTCACTGCTTTATCGTGATGTGCGACGCTTTTTGGCCAAATTTCATAGTTTGAGTGGTCAAAAACGCGTTTTATTGATTTTTTGGTGTTATTTTTGCAATTTTTAATTGTTTTGGGGTTTTGTTGTAATTTTCTAATTCCGTACACTAGGGTTTGGTTTTATTCTCGTTTTCCAAACATCGTTGAGCAGTTTTGGCAGATTGAAATTATCATTGAAGAATTATTCTTCGATTTATCAAAATTCGAGTATTATGTGAATCAACGATTCTTGTTATTCTTTCTTTTGATCACGCACGCTGCATCAGAAAATATCAATTTTAGTTACGTAATTCTGTAACTTAGGCTTTGTCCAATCTTACACTTTTTCAATTGTAATTTTAAAGATATAAATTCTAGTCTTGTAACTTAGGTAGAACAAAATTTTAATTTTGTAACTTTACACTAAAATTGAAGAAAATAATAGTTAGATCCCGTAACTTTCACAGTTTTTTTTTTAAAAAATATGTATGTCCTATAATTTATTAAATAAGTTAATTTACGTTAAATTAAATGAATTGTCAGAATTTTAAATAAAAATATTGTTGAACAACATTGGTGAATCTCCATTAATAAAACAAAACTAAAATAAATAGCAATATTATTTTCTTCAAAATTGAGCTCATAAGCTCATCAACAACATACATGACTAAATCATGAAACAAAATAAAACATAAAAATTCTAATATAAAAAAAAAACAGATTATTAAATGCGAGTTTAAATATAAATTAATTAGTGCACGCACGCCTCTTCACTCCTTTCCTTTCTTTGCAACGCGGATGTATTTCAGTCCACAAACATTGCACAAAGTCTACAAAGCACAAATTTCAAAATTAAATTAGTAAACATGATGAGACGGAATATGATTTAACCACGACAATTAAACACTTTAAAAAAGATGTGTGTTATGAATAAATTGTTTCACATGAATTTTACCTGTGGACCATCGGGACCCTTCCTCCAAAGAGGAGTATCGCTAGAGCCACACGATTTGCAAACCCTGCCGTTGTTGCGATTGGGTCTTTTAGGACTATGGCATTGCATGGTTTGCAAAGAAGGCCCCGCTTGATATACTAAATAATTTACGGGGCCAGATTGCACATTTTGCCGATAACCCAATGATGAATTGTTAAATTCAACGAGGTTTTGCCCCTGTCCACCAAACATGGTGTAGTTGGCCTAGTAACGTTCAAGCAAAAAAAAAATCAATAAAAACATAATTAATAATTTTATAGATAAATGTGACGAATACTAGGGCATCATTGTACAAACTAAATACGATCAAACGACACAAATCGTAAAACGTCAATTTTTTTTTAAAAAAATATGTATGTCCTATAATTTATTAAATAAGTTAATTTACGTACAATTTTTTGCCTTTTAACATCCAATAAATAACGAGAGACAAATTTAATTATATGCGGTAATTTTGTAACTTGATTAATTTACATCATATTTCTGCAAATTTATTCTGCAAATTTTGTAACGTCCAATCAATAAATAACTTTATTCTGCAAATTTTAAATTGTGGCTTGTAAAAAAAAAAATCCGCAGTCATTATTTTTCTATGATATACAAGTCAAATTCGGCCACTTTCTAATTTTCTTCGATTATCCATATTATTTATGTGTACGTGCCAAAAGTGTAAATGGAATAATATTGTTAATTTTAGTGTCTCCAAAAAATTTGAACGTGAATTAATCAAGTTACAAAATTATGGGACGTGGATAATATAATATATCGTAAAATAATGATAAATATCGATATCGTTCAATGGTACTGTAAAATTTGTAGATATTGCAAAATCTAAAAATATCGCAATTTTTTTTTTATCTTATTGTTATATGTATAAAATTATTCTTTTTTTAATATTTTTTATTTTATTAGTGCAAAATAATATATTCTCCGTTCATCTATTATGTTTAGTGATTTTCATATGATAAGTGGTTACCAATATTATTTGGACAAAGATATTAAAAAATTATTTTGATATTAATTGTATTTTTATTTATATAATCTATTATCTATATATTTATTTAAAATAATAATTTTATTGTACTTTTGAATGAAATATATGCATAATAATATATTATAATAAATCATAAAATTTCATGTTAAATATAAAAAAAAATCGTCTTTTTTTTTTCGATATAGCATGAACGCACGTTATTTATATGTGTCTTTTTTAAATATTTTCTATGTATCATTTTTTTTCCAACGCTTGGATTATAAAATTTAGTTAGTCAAAATTATAGGATTAAAATTGATACTTTTAGGACTACAATTTAAAAAGTGTAGAGTTACAAGATTGAAATTGAACTTGACCTAAATTATAGGATTAAAATTGATTTTTTCCTTATTTAGCATTAACAAACCCCAATCGAAAAGTTATCCACAAAATTTGAAGACTCGACCAACTAGAAGGGCTAGAATAATGTGTAGAAGCTCTAGTAAAACGATGAGCAACAAATTAATTAAAAACTTATTTTGTCAGTATAATTCGATCGTAAATTAGGTAGCAATAACTTATATTTTTTATTTCTTATTTAAAAAAATAAAAATCAAGTGTTTTAACTAGTAATAGTAGAAGACACCGTGAAAATGTAAGGATTGTATAGTTCATATTGACATGTTTTTAAAAATAAAATGTCACGAAAAATATATAGAATATAAACACTTGATAATTTTTTTTTTTAAAAGTAAGAAAATAAGAAATAAAAAATATAAGTTATTGCTAGCTAATTTACGAATTATACGCATAAAATTCACATGATAATGAATTTATTCCAAAAAAAAAAAAAAAACTTACAATTTACATAAATAAGGGTATATTTACGACAATACAAATAAATATAGAAAGCTTATAAAAAAAAAATTGGAGGGGAGAACATTTTAAAGTTGGTAAAATGATGAATATATTTCATTCATCCTTTAATACATGTATTTTTAGCAATTTAAAAAAAAAATAATAATAATAAAAACTTAGAAAGTTTCACTCTCAATCAATTTTTATGACATAGGAAAAAATTGATGAAATATGAAGGAATAATTTATGACATGGAAATGATATGAGAGGTGAATAATAAAATATTTTCTTAATTGAAAATTTCTATAGATCTTCATGTGGGGTAAATTGACAAGAAACGAGGTGAAAATTAGAGTAGGGGCCCATTATAGTCCAATATGGACTGGACTTTAAAATTATAAATTTCTATAAGTCGGGCCTATTTGGTCCGACGGGCCGTGACAGCCCATTTGGTTTGATAATTTTTTTTTTCTTTTAACAAATAAACAATTAAAATTAGTAAAGTATCATGTACTTTTATATATATTGTGATTTTAATTTTATTCTAACTTTAAAATTTAAACTAATGAATTATTTTTATTTGTATCTGAACTTGTTATATAGTGTAAATAGTGTAAGACCAGTATATTACGTGGAATTTAAATAAATTTATAATAAATTTTAATTTATTAATTAAAAAAATTATATTTAAAACATTTATAAATTTGTTCTTTTATTTAAAAGATCTTCAAAAAAAAATCTTATAAAAATCTTCAAACCTTCAAAATCTTCATCGAATTGATTATAATCTTCTAAAATCATCAAGCCGAACAAAAAAAAAAAAACTATAAATTTGAGGCTTAGATTAAAAGATAAAATTAAAAAGCAATTACAAGTGATTCGGAATTAACGAGCACGACAACATCGGTTAAGAAGCATTCAGGGAACTTTAAGGCCTGGACTAACTGGCCGCTTTAAGTTATGCAAAATTACTTGTGGTTTCTAATTATAGATTATTACCAACTATACTAACGAGTCGGGTTGAGTTCGAACTTCAAATACTCGGTTCGACTCAACTTGAATAATAGCTCTAGTCACTATGTTAGTGCATTGTTTACACAAATATTTACAATTTACCACATGATGTATGGTATTCAATGAACATATAAATGTCATGTATAAATTGCAATTGAAATTGTGTTCGAATTGCAATTAATAGCTTGGTATTGTTGTATTTTTTTTAATGTTAGACTCTTTTTGTTATTTTATTCGTATAACTTAAATGTTATGGTTAATATTTAATTGTTGAAGTTAAATTATAAATAAAAATAGTTAAAAATAAATTTGAAGAGAATAAAATAGATAATTTAATCAAATTATAAATAAAAATAGTTAAAAATAAATTTGAAGAGAATAAAATAGATAATTTAATCGTTAATTTTGAGGTAGAATGTGGAGGGAAGAGATACTATTAAAATACATATAAAATTGATAATTTAATAGTGAATAAATAGTTATTTTGTCAAAAAAAAAAAAAAAAACGCAACTTCTATAACGACAACTAAAGTGCAATATGTGTGCAAAATTTCCGTAAATGCATTTATAACATACGAAAGTATATTATAAAAGTGCAATACATGTACAAATCCGTCACATACATTAATAACATAAAAAATAGAAATAAAATATAATTCAAAATTTAAATATCACATTGAATCTTCATAGATTATTTCTTCGCTTGGATTAGAAAATTTTGTTAATATATATACGTTTTTTATTATTATTATTATTAAAAAATATTTATGGAGCTCAAGCATATTGTTTCCTTTCTCCGTCTTCATTTCATGTGCGTTTGTATGTGTGTTTTAATGCGTGATACAAAAAATAAATAAATGTATTTTGTTTTCTATGTTTACAGAAAACATTTCATATTACGAAAGATAATGAACAACGTCAATCTCGATTTAAAATTGTGATATTAATATTGTGATATTCTAATATTTAATTTTTTTAATATAATATATCGCAAAATAATGATAAATATTGATATCGTTCAATCGTAGTGTAAAATTGAACGATGTGGCAAAATCTTAAAATATCGCAATTTTTTTAATCTTAATGTTATATGTATAAAATTATTCTTTTTTTAATATTTTTTAATTTAGTAGTGCAAAAGAATATTAGTGATTTTTTTAAACATATGAATGCATAACTATATCTTAAATTACTCTTATATGATAAGTGGTTACCAATATTATTTGGACAAAGATATTAAAAAATTATTTTGATATTAATTGTATTTTATATTTATATAATCTACTATCTATATATTTACTTAAAATAATAATTTAATTGTTCTTTTGAATGAAATATATGCATAATAATATATTATAATAAATCATAAAATTTCATGTTAAATTAAAAAATAATAATAATAAAATTTCGTCTTTTTTTTTTCGATATAGCATGAACGCACGTTATTTATATGTGTCTTTTTTAAATATTTTTATGTGTCATTTTTTTTCCCAACACTTGGATTATAAAATTTAGTTAGTCTATATGCATATTTCTTCGCCACCCTTTGATTTGTTAATGTTAAATTTTGATTTTTGGTTTCTATGTTTACAAAAAACATTTCATAGGTGGGATATAATGAACAACGGCGGTTTGTCCCAGTTTTAAATCAAGGTTGACGTTGTTCATTGTCTTCGTGAAATGTTTCCTATAAACATAGAAATCAAAAATTAAAATTTAACATGAACAAATCAAGGGGTGGCGAAGAAATATGTATATAGACTAACTAAATGGCTGATTATCCCAATTTTAAATCAAGATTGACATAATTCAATATCTCTTATAAAGATAAAATGCTTCCTGTAAACACATATAAACGCACATGAAAGGAAGTTGGAGAAAGAAAATTCTCTTGTAAGTTTCATAAATTACTACCTTTGGATGGAGATAGCCAATGTAAACTTTTGATAAAAACAAAGAAGAAGTGCTTATATATATTAACAACATTTTCTAATCCAAGTGAAGAAATAATCTATGAAGATTAACGTGGTATTTAAATTTTGGATTATATATATATTTTTTATGTTATTAATGTATTATGTATGCGACAGTTTTGTACATATATTGCACTTTTGTAATATACTTTTATATGTTATAAATGCGTTAAGATTACGGAAATTTTGAAAATATATTGCACTTTAGTTGTCGTTATAGAATTTGTGTTTTTTTTACAAAATAACTATTTATTCACTATTAAATTATCAATTTTAAATTAAGGTTGTCGTTGTTCATTGTCTTCGTGAAATGTTTCCGGTAAACATAGAAATCAAAAATCAAAATTTAACATGAACAAATCAAATGGTGGTGAAGAAATATGTATATAGACTAACTAACTTTTCTATTAATCCAAAGTGAAGAAAAAAAATATAAGAAGAGCCAAGATCACCAAAAGGTATCAAGTAACTAAAAAAGTAAGCAAATCTACCATCATGTAAGTAAAGAAAATACCTTACTCTCTTGGCCACGGAGGCGGCCTTGGCTCCTTTCTTGATTGAGTCTGGAGTATTATCTTTTTGTTGGTAGAATACTCTTTTTGTTGGTAGAACAGATAGCCTCGTGTGGATATATTATGTTGTATTAGTATTTGATTAGTAATCTCTATTCGGAGTTTTTCCCTTAAATAAAAAAAAAAACATTTGTTAGTTGTTTAATTTATTTATTTTTCATGGGAGAAGTACTCTAATTCACAATATTGTTAGTGTTATTTAGTCTATTTTAAATGTAATGAGTGTAATTTTATTGACGTTATTCAGTATCTTTCATAAAGATGAAATGCTTCCTATAAACACATACAAACGCACATGAAAGGAAGTTGGAGAAATAAAATACCGTTGTAAGCTTTATAAATTACTACCATTGATGGAGATAGCCGATGTAAATTTTTGATAAAAACAAAGGAGAAAGTGTTTATATATATTAACAAAATTTTCTAATCCAAGTGAAGAAATAATCTATGAAGGTTAACGTGGTATTTAAATTTTGGATTATATATATATATATATTTTTTCTTTTTATGTTATTAATGTATGCGACAGTTTTGTACATATATTGCACTTTTGTAATATACTTTTATATGTTATAAATGCGTTAAGATTACGGAAATTTTGAAAACATATTGCACTTTAGTTGTCGTTATAGAATTTGCATTTTTTTTTTTTGACAGAATAACTATTTATTCACTATTAAATTATCAATTTTAAATCAAAGTTGACGTTGTTCATTGTCTTCGTGAAATGTTTCCTATAAACATAGAAATTAAAAATCAAAATTTAACATGAACAAATCAAATGGTGGTGAAGAAATATGTATATAGACTAACTAATTTTTCTATTAATCCAAAGTGAAGAAAAAAAAAATATAAGAAGAGCCAAGATCACCAAAAAGTATCAAGTAACTAAAAAAAGTAAGCAAACCTACCATCATGTAAGTAAAGAAAATACCTTACTCTCTTGGCCAGGGAGGCGGCTTTGGCTCCTTACTTGTTTGTTGGACACCTCCACTATAATTTCTTTGTTTGTCAATGGTGAGTTGTTCCAATTTTAAATCGAGGTTGACGTTGTTCATTATCTCTCTTGAAAGGAAGTTGGAGAAAGAAAATACCTTTGTGAGCTCTACAAACTACGACCTTTGGAAGGAGATAGCCAATGCAAATAACATTTGATAAAAAAAAAAAAAACGTATATATATTAACAAAATTTTATAATCCAAGTGAAGAAATAATCTATAAAGATTGAACGTGGTATTTAAATTTTGGATTATATGTATATATATATATATATATATATTTTTATGTTATTAATGTATCACGTATGCGGCGATTTTGTACATATATTGCACTTTTGTAATATACTTTTATATGTTATAAATGTGTCAAGAATACGGAAATTTTGCACACATATTGCACTTTAGTTGTCGCTATAGAATTTGCCTTTTTTTTTTTACAGAATAACTATTTATTCACTATTAAATTATCAATTTTATATGTATTTAATAGTGTCTTCCTTCCAATTCATCCTACTTTAAAAGTAACTATTCATCAATATTAAATTATCTATTTTATTATCTTCATATTTATTTTAAACTATTTTTATTTACAACTTAACTTCAACAATTAAATATTAACCATAATATTTAAGTTATAAGAATAAAATAAAATAAAAATACAACAAAACCAATTACCAAGCTATTAATTGCAATTTGAAGACAATTTCAATTGTTATTTATACATGGCATTTATATGTTCATTGAATACCATACATCATGTGGTAAATTGTAAATATTCATGTAAATAATGCACTTGGTAACATAGTGAGTCTAGAACTGTTATTCAAGCCAAACCGAGTCAAGCAAGGGCGGACCTATGTTATGGCTGGGACGGGCTGTAGTCCGTCCAACCATCTAGATTTCTCTTTTTATTTTATTTTATTAGATATATATTTAATAATAAAATAAAAAATTGATCATTTAATAATTTGTTACTTAAAAATAGAAAGAAAGTAGGTTTATATTTATCACTACATCCACTACACATTAAATCAAATAACAAATTTAAAATAATATTTTGAATTTTATACACGATTAGTTTAGTGAGATCCATAAATTATATTATATGATAAAAATATTAAATTCTTTAAACTAATTAAATTAAAAGGTACAACATTAGGGTATATTTGTTTTGAGAATTTGACATAAAATTAAATTAATCATAATTTACTTAAATTCCAAAATCAATATATACTGTTACAAATATTAAAATTTAAAATTCATTCGATTTTATAGGTATCTATATATGGTTGATAAACATTTATAGAGTTAACTTTTATATAATTATAAGTATTTATATAATATGTTTTTAAAATTCGGATTCTAGAATTTCAAAGTAAAATTGGTGTTAAATTTTAAATTCTCAAATTCGAAAACAAACATAATCTTAAGGTTTTAGTAGAAGTGTAAGCATTTTTTTTTAGCCTAGCCCACCCTATTTTATAATTCTGGTTCCGCCCTTGGAGTCAAGTACTTAAAATTCAAGCTCGACTCGTTCTCAATAACATTGACGAGCTAAAAATCGAGCTCAACTCAACTCGTTAACGAGCCTATCAAATCAAGCCAAACATAATAATTTTTTTTTAATTAGATATTGAGCCTAACGAGTCGAGCTCAAATCAACTCATTAATAAATCAAGTATCCAACAAGCTCAACTCGTTTAACAAACAAGCTAAGCTCACGAACAACTCAGTTCGTTTAACACCACTAATAGTGACAATGTAACCTTCAATTTTAACTTGAATAAACTAAATACCACCCACACTGTTAGCTTCAAAGAAAATTGACTACTGATCAATAATTCTTACATACTGAAGCAATTGATGGATATATATACATGACAAAAAGAAGCTTAAGGCAATTAACCATCCAACAAAAGCAAAAAACTAAGTTAGTATAGTTTCTTCTATAATAATTAGAAACCATAAGTAATATTGCATCACTTAAAGGCAGTTAGTCCAGGTCTTAAAGTTCCCTAAATGCTTCTTAACCGATGTCGTCGTGCTCGTTAATTCCGAATCACTTGGAATCGCTTCGTCTTCTGCTGCAAAAGCCGGCCTTGACGCCATCACCTCCTCACCTTCCGTCACCACGCTCTTCATCCGCTACACTTCCAAAACAATCACCTAGTTCAACGAAAATCACTTTTGCCCCAAATTAAATCCTAGTGTGACATAAAATGGCGCGATTTTCAAATTTTCGACTGTAGGAAAGAAAATAATTCATACCTCCCAATCATTGAAGTCAAGCCTGGAGATGAAATGGTGGTATTTAACTACTCCACTGTTGATTTCTTTTGCACTTGGACCATTTCTTGGCACTGTAACAAAAAAACGAACTGAAATTAACCACTCGTGAAATCAAGAAAGAGCGAGCGAAACGAATGTAAACAAACCATACCAGCAAATTGAGCACCATTTTCATCTACCCCTATCACAACTCTTCCATCTTTCACCAAGAAAGACAACGCAAACAAGTTTTCGACTGTCTGAGCAAACAAATGCCTGTTTAACATCAGGTTTTCGACTCTGACTTTCTTCGCCTTCTGTTATACCTAGTCAAAGAGGTCAATCTTTGACAAGTAAATCCTAGTCATGCGCTTGCGTGGCGAGGACCAGTCAACAAAGTCGTGCGACGACTAGTCAACAAGATGAAGAAAATGTAATAAAAGTAATGTATTTAATATAATTAAGTGCTCGCCCAAAGATGTTGGCGAGCACCTGTTTAGAGAACTGTTCGCCCAAAGATGTTGGCGAGCAGATATTTATTTAGCTAGAGAAGACAAGTGTTGAAGCCTTGGGAGACAGCATACGGCGTGGTGACCACCCTCCTCGAAGGAGTTGGCGACCACCTTCCTCGACGACCGCCGTGGCCCAGCTCATCGGCATCTCGCCGAGGACGACCACCATAGGCGGTTTAGCATTAAATGCGCTATCCCATCACCTTTTCGGGCAGAAAGAAGGGTCCACTATGGAGGTGCCACGTGTAAAGGGCGGGCAGCCCCAAAAACCACTATACAATGCCTAAAAGGCTCATTTGTAAAGGACAAGTAACATTTTCCTACCAAAACCTTCAACCCTAAGCAATAAACTCTCCCAAGCTTCATAGCTTTAGCTTCTCCAAGAAGCTACTTTCTTGTGTTCTTATTGTTCTTCATTAAGATCATAAATCATCATATTAATCCGTATAAACACGTAATAAACCCCCGATAATCATATATGTTTGTATCGTGCTAACAAATAGTCCACATCCAAATCATCCCGACGAAAGCACTTACAACATTTGGCGCTAGAAGGAGGGGTCCTTTTACGTGTTCTTCATCTCAGTTTCAAGCGATCATCGAGCGATAGGCTTGCAAACTCCTTATCTCAGGTTTTAATCGGTAGATCTACCTTTTAAAACATCGTTTACGTATTTTAGTGTTCTTCGTGTTCTTGAAAATTTTCGGTTTTCGAGACATATTTTGGAGTTTGATCTCCTTGTAATTGTGTTTTCAAGCTTCTGTTGTTGTTACTTTGCTAGAATAGTAGTTGTAATAGCTCGTTCTTCTGCGTAAGAACTTTAAATCTTTTGTTTTAAGCGTCGAAAGCTTAGAACAATCCTATCTTTGTAACCTTTTTAGAAAAGACACTCTTTAAACGATGTCTCAGCACTCTCATCTTGACGGAGCCCCACCGCCCGGAGGGAAGGAACACCCTCCGCCGCCGCCGGCTCCGTCGCCAAATCCTTTTGGGAACATCAACTTGGGGGACATCTTAAAAGATCCCCAACATCTGAAAGACTTCTCTGACTTCCTCATAGAAAAGAGGAGGCTGATCGAAGTAGAGGAAGTAGAAAAGGCCAAAGATCAGGAGTTCGACAGAGCTCGCAAGGCAAAGGCGAGGGTCAATGTTAATGATGAGGACGACCGCTCCTATCACTCATATTTTGTTCGTCCCCAGGACAAGGGGAGAAATAAGGCGCCCGATCGTTCCCACAACAGCCATACTGGAGATTCGCACACTCGGAACTCCGTTTTCAACCGAGTGGGCGACAAGGTCCCGAGGGCTCCTCGCCCTGTGAATTTTGATCTCGGGCGACGACAAGATGGCGACGACCACAGAGACCGTGGTGGAAAGAAAGGAGACAGGGTCTCCGCCCTTGACCGAGTGGGCCCGGGCTCGCGAGCTCCGTCTAAGAGTTATCGCAGCCACCATTCGGAGAGACATTCCCCCAGGCGATCACACCATGGTGATCACCCAGCCGCATCTCATGGGAGCCGACGAGATGAGGTCGTCGTCCCCCAACCACAGACAGTCGAGGAGGGGCAGATCGCCCAATTCCTCGAGACACAAAAATTAATGAAGTTGGAGATGGAGACCTTGCGAGTAGAGGTGGTCGCATCAAAGCAAGGAACTGCCCCACCAGTCACTCTGCCCACTCCTCCACTAAATGTTATGATCCTCACTGCCCCCATTCAGAGGAAGATACAGATGCCTTCTATGGCAGCATACGATGGGACGTCCGACCCCAGGGTGCATTTGTCCAAGTATGCGAGCTACATGGCCTCAATCGGGGCAACGGACACCACTCAATGCATAAATTTCTCCCTGACCTTGGGAGATCGGGCTCATCGCTGGTACACCACTTTGGGTGTCGGATCCATCACCTCTTTCATTGAGCTGGGGCAACAATTCTTGACTCACTTTGGGTCAATTGCTGCTCGCCCAGCCTCAAAGCAACGTTTGGCCAACGTTCGCCAGACACTGACCGAATCGGGCAAGGACTTTATCGAGCGCTTCGATAGGTTGGTGATTGATGGGGAGGCAGTTAATGACGAGACGAAGTTGATCTCGGCTATTTCCGGTCTCAGGATAGGTTCCAAGCTCTAGGAATCTATGCATACCTCTTTCCTCTTTTCCTATGCGGACTTCCGCAGTCGGGCAGGAAATTTTATTCAAATGGAAGAGATAATGGACGCCGCCAAGGCTAACGAGCAGCCTGAAGTGGCCAAAAAAGTCTGGCCAAAGAAAAATATCAACACTGGGGAGCCTTCCCAGCCAAAGAAGGCGACCACTCAGGGCGGCAGCGCTCGCCCAGCAAACTTCAGACCTTTCGAGGAGTCTCTTGAAATTCTTCAGTTCAGGGAAGCCATCTCTGTTGATCCTAGGGGCATTTTCGATGCAATAAGGGGAAAGAATCTGCTCCCCCAAGCCAAGCCCATGCATATGAATGATAATAACTTGGATGGTAGTAAATTCTGCAACTACCACAACTCAATCGGCCACCACACAAATGGGTGCCGAGACTTGGTGAGAAATCTTTTCAAACTGTACAACGAGGGCAAGCTTGCCCAGTTCATCAAGTCTGGAGATGGAAATGGCGACAATAGGGGCAAGAAGCGTCGCGACGACAGCAACGACCTTCGCCAACAGTTGAATCGCCAGATATTGACTCCCCCCCATGCCGAACACTCCTTCAAGTGACGTCGACTTCGTCGGCGGCCTACATATGGTGATAGAAGGCCCGTTGGGGGGTACAGAATCTGGTAATACTCTGTCTGTTTGCCGACAACAGAGTGAAATGCGAGCACTTAACAATGTGCACCAAGTGTGCGTCGCAGCGGCTGCCGAGAAGCCCATCTCACACCAAGTCCTTTTCACGGACGATGATCTCAACGGAGTGGTCCAACCAAACAACGATGCTTTGGTCGTCTCCGGGAAGATTATGGGCACGAATGTCCATAGAAAGATGGTCGATACTGGGGCATACACCAATGTCCTATTCAAACATACTCTGGATGCTCTCGGCGGATATGCTGAATATATCGAGCCGTGCAGTGATATTATCATAGGATTCGGAGATACTCACTCCCATCCGATAGGGAGGATCAGGCTATCATTGGAACTGGCGTCAACGAAAGAGCCAGCAATGCATCTTACCAGGCAGCTCGACTTCATGATCGTCGACATGCCGTCCTCATATAATGTTTTCCTCGGCCGACCTTTCTTCGACGAGTTCAAGACGGCCGCTTCAACTTACTTTTACTGTGTTAAGTTTCTGACCCCGACGGGAGTTATAACCGTCAAGGGCGACCAGATGCGGGCGAGGGAGTGTCTCGTCCGTTTTGCTAAGCGTCATTCTAAAACAACTACTATGATTGGCCAGTATATTGAGTGTCAAAAACAAAAGGAACAAATGAATTACTTGGAGGGTTTTCCCAGCAAATATCGAAAAATCGAAGTTGGGGAGTCCGGTCGACGTTTCGACGACCACCTAGTGGAGGTGAACGAGCACACCTCCATGGAAGTAGATGACCACACCCCAATGGAGATTGACGAGCAGGTAGGTTCCGGCAATCAGATCCCCGACGACCAGGTTCCAGAAAATTTTCCAGATCTGGAACCTAGGTTAGGCTTTGAGCCAGAGTTCGGAATCGAGGATCCTCGTTGGAAGGAGCCTAAAGAGCGGGCAACTCCAGCGGAGGACCTTGAAACCATTCATTTAAACGAAGCTCGTCCGGAACTCGACGTATTCATAGGTTCAAATTTACCAGTGCAATTGCGATCAGATATGGTCGCATTTTTGAAAGAAAACATCGGAGCTTTCGCCTGGTCGCACGAGGATATGGTGGGCATCGATACGAACCATGCCTGCCACAGGTTTAATATTGATCCAACAAGAAGACCCATCACACAAAAACGAAGAAAATTTGGTTCAGATAAGTATGCGGCTATGGCGGTCGAAGTCAAGAAATTGGTCGACAACAAACTAATTGAGAAAACTGGAACTAATCCTGAGTGGTTGGCAAATCCAGTGCTCGTCAAGAAAACGACCGGGTCGTGGAGATTGTGTATAGACTTCACAGATCTAAACGATGCCTGTCCGAAAGATCAATTTTCCGATGCCCCACATCGATCATCTGGTAGATAATACAGCGGGGCACGAGATGTTAACTTTCATGGATGCTTTCGCCGGATACCATCAGATTGCAATGCATCCCGACGACTAGAGACATACGGCTTTCATGACAACAACCGACATGTACAGTTGGAAAAGAATGCCTTTCGGTTTGAAAAACGCGGGGGCAACATACCAAAGACTGGTAAATAAGATGTTTGAGAAACACATCGGCGAAATGGTGGAGGTCTACATCGACGACATCGTTGTCAAAATTATTAAGTTTATGACAATTTGAATAATTAAGTGGTGGTTAAAGGGTGATATTAGTTTTCATAAAGTGTATGAGACTACATTTTGTGAACAAATAATATAAAGTAAATGAGACTACATTTCATGTAAGGAGGGAGTAGATATTTTTAAAAAAATTATATTTTAATTATAAAGAAGATATGTTGAGCAACAAGTAAATAATATTGATAGTAAATTACAATATTGTTAATAAAGTAGAAAATATACTCAAAAGTTAACTATTTAGATAGAATAAGAATATTATTTGTCAACCTAAAAATAGAACTAAACACACTTTTAGTGGATGAAGTGAGTAATATTTCTAAATCTTATCTTGGTTATCTATTTTTCTCTCTCTTCTGTCAACTCTTATTTTTCAACGGTTTATTTTCAATTTTTAATGACTAATTAATTCTACATTTTATATTTATATTTTAATTATTTCCTATTTCCTTTTCAACCATTCTTCAATTTATCTCTTCAATAACATAAACAAAATTGTATACACCTACATTTTATTTAAAAAATTATATTAATTTTTAAATATCTTCAGTAATATATTTTTTCACAATCTTGTGTAATACACTAGTCTTACATAATATTTATATTTTAAAAAACTAATTTAGAATATTATTACCCATTTTAATAAAGGTCTTCAATATAATGCACGTATATACTGCAATATATGATATTATTCACTTTGTAACTTAATAAAAGTTCACTTAGACTTTAATTATTATTTTTTAAATTTTTTGTCCTTTAAATCTCTTTTCACCTCGTTTCTTGTCAATTTACCCCCACCTAAAAATCTATATGATTAGATTTTTCAATTAAGAAAATATTTTATTATTCACCACTCATAAATCTATATGATTAGATTTTTCAATTAAGAAAATATTTTATTATTCACCTCTCATATCATTTCCATGTCATAAATTATTCCTTCATATTTCTTCAATTTTTTCCTATGTCATAAAAATTGATTAAGAGTGAAACTTTATAATTTTTTGTTGTTGTTGTTGTAAATTGCTAAAAATACATTTATTAAAGGATGAATTAAATATATTCATCATTTTACCAACTTTAAAATGTTCTCTCCGTAGGTTTCTCTATATATATTTTTGTATTTACTATTTAGGGTGAGAATGGCCAAGTCGGGGCTTAAAAAAAGTCTAGGTCTTATATATAATTTTTGGGTTTAAAACTGGTCCATAGCCTGTTACTAATTTTTTTAAAGGTTTAATTTGATTTTTTTATTAAATAGGCATGACCCAAAATTGTTTTAAATATCTTTTGAGTGCATTTAAATAAAACAACAATTGAATTATCACCAAATCATAAAAATAATTAACAAATTTATCAACTGGTCCAGAAAAAAAAAAAAAAATACATCAATTATTCAAGATAATCTCATCTTTCATGTTTTATCACATATATTATATTTTTATAAATTATATACTGCATGAATAGGGTTAAAAAAACTTACTAATAAACGTAAAAGCTCAAATTCGACCTATTTAATTAAACGAGTTTCAAATAAGACTTACGTTGGTGAAATGCATATGATTTGAATCAGCATGCTCGCCCCAATTATATTGCCTATAATAAGCAAAATTATTTTGATATTATATACTGTATAATGGACATTCAGCACTAATACAGTCACCACAAATTATTAATTATTTATTTTAGCAAAAGATTTTGCCTTTATTTTGCAGAGAAAATATCAATTTTAGTTACGTAATTCTGTAACTTAGACTTTGTCCAATCTTACACTTTTTCAGTTGTAATTTTAAAGATATAAATTTTAGTCTTGTAATTTAGGTAGAACTCAATTTTAGTACGATAACTTTACATTAAAATTGAAGAAAATAATAGTTAGATCCCGTAACTTTCACATTTTTTAAAAAACGTCACAATTTTTTTTAAATATGTATGTCCTATAATTTATTAAATAAGTTAATTTACGTTAAATTAAATAAATTGTAAGAATTTTAAATAAAAATATTGTTGAACAACATTGGTGAATTTCCATTAATAAAACTAAAATAAAATAAATAGCAATATTATTTTCTTCAAAATCGAGCTCAAAGCTCATCAACGACGCACATGACTAAATCATGAAACAAAATAAAACATAAAAATTCTAATAAAAATAAAATAAAAAACAGATTATTAAATGCGAGTTTAAATATAAATAAGTGCACGCACGCCTCTTCACTCCTTTCCTTTCTTTGCAACGCGGAGGTATTTCAGCCCACAAGCATTGCACAAAGTCTACAAAACACAAATTTCAAAATTTAATTAGTAAACATGATGAGACGGAACATGATTTAAACACGACAATTAAACACATTAAAAAAGATGAGTGTTATGAATAGATTGTTTCACATGAATTTTACCTGTGGACCATCGGGACCCTTCCTCCAAAGAGGGGTATCGCTAGAGCCACACGATTTGCAAACCCTGCCGGTGTTGCGATTGGGTCTCTTAGGACTATGGCATTGCATGGTTTGCAAAGAAGGCCTCGCTTGATATACTAAATGATTTACGGGGCCAGATTGCACATTTTGCCAATAACCCAATGATGAATTGTTAAATTCAATGAGGTTTTGCCCCTGTCCACCAAACATGGTGTAGTTGGCCAAGTAACATTCAAGAAAAAAAAATCAATAAAAACATAATTAATAATTTTATAGATAAATGTGACGAATACTAGGGCATCATTGTACAAACTAAATACGATCAAACGACACAAATCGTAAAACGACACAAATCGTAAAACGTCAATTTTTTTTTTAAATATGTATGTCCTATAATTTATTAAATAAGTTAATTTACGCACAATTTTTTGCCTTTTAATGTCCAATAACAAGAAACAAATTTATTTACATACAGTAATTTTGTAACTTGATTAATTTACATTATATTTCTTTATTCTGCAAATTTTAAATTGTGGCTTATTAAAAAAAAATTCCACATAGTCATTATTTTTCTATGCTATACAAGTCAAATTCGGCCACTTTTTAATTTTCTTCGATTATCCATATTATTTATGTGTACGTGGCAAAAGTGTGAATGGTATAATATTGTTAATTTTAGTGTCTCCAAAAAATTTGGATCTGAATTAATCAAGTTACAAAATTATGGGACGTGAATAATATAATATATTGTAAAATAATGATAAATATCGATATCGTTCAATGGTACTGTAAAATTTGACGATATTGTAAAATCTAAAAAAATCGCAATTTTTTTTAATCCTATTGTTATATGTATAAAATTATTCTTTTTTTAATATTTTTTATTTTATTAGTGCAAAATAATATATTCTCAGTTCATCTATTATGTTTGGTGATTTTTTTAAACATATGAATCACATGTGCATAACTATATCCTAAATTACTTTTATATGATAAGTGGTTATCAATATTATTTGGACAAAGATATTAAAAAATTGTTTTGATATTAATTGTATTTTTTATTTATATAATCTATTATCTATATATTTATTTAAAATAATAATTTTATTGTACTTTTGAATGAAATATATGCATAATAATATATTATAATAAATCATAAAATTTCATGTTAAATTAAAAAAAAAATTGTCTTTATTTTTTCGATATAGCATGAACGCACGTTATTTATATGTGTCTTTTTAAAATATTTTCTATGTGTCTTTTTTTTTCCAACGCTTGGATTATAAAATTTAGTTAGTCAAAATTATAGGATTAAAATTGATTTTTTCCTTATTTAGCATTAACAAACCTCAATCGAAAAATTATCCACAAAATTTGAAAGCTCGATCAACTAGAAGAGCTAGAATAATGTGTAGAAGCTCTAGCAAAACGATGAGCAACAAATTAATTCAAAACTTATTTTGTCAGTATAATTCGATCGTAAATTAGGTAGCAATAACTTACTCCGTATATTTTTAATTTCTTATTCTAAAAAATAAAATAAAAATCAAGTGTTTTAACTAGTAATAGTAGAAGACAACGTGAAAATGTAAGGATTGTATAGTTCATATTGACATGTTTTTAAAAATAAAATGTCACGAAAAATAACACTTTGATAATTTTTTTTTTAAATAAAGTAAGAAAATAAGAAATAAAAAATAAAAAATATAAGTTATTGCTAGCTAATTTACGAATTATACGCACGAAATTCACATGATAATGAATTTATGCCAAAAAAAAAAAAAAATTACAATTTACATAAATAAGGGTATATTTACGACAATACAAATATATATAGAAAGCTTATAAAAAAAAATTGGAGGGGAGAACATTTTAAAGTTGGTAAAATGATGAATATATTTCATTCATCCTTTAATAAATTAAATGTATTTTTAGCAATTTTTTTAAAATAAAAAAATATTTAAAAAAAAAACTTAGAAAGTTTCACTCTCAATCAATTTTTATGACATAGGAAAAAATTGATGAAATATGAAGGAATAATTTATGACATGGAAATGATATGAGAGGTGAATAATAAAATATTTTTAATTGAAAATTTCTATAGATCTTTTTTTTGGGGTAAATTGACAAGAAACGAGGTTAAAATTAGAGTAGGGGCCCATCAAAGTTCAATATGGATTGGACTTTAAAATTATAAATTTCTATAAGTCGGGCCTATTTGGTCCGACGGCCCGTGACAGCCCATTTGGCTCGATAATTTTTTTTTCTTTTGACAAATAAACAATAAAAATTAGTAAAGTATCATGTACTTTTATATATATTGTGTTTTTAATTTTATTCTCTAACTTTAAAATTTAAACTTATGAATTATTTTTATTTGTATCTGAACTTGTTATATAGTGTAACTAGTGTAAGACCAATATATTATGCGGAATTTAAATAAATTTATAATAAATTTTAATTTATTAATTAAAAAAATTATATTTAAAACATGTATAAATTTGTTCTTTTATTTAAAAGATCTTCAAAAAAAATCTTATAAAAATCTTCAAACCTTCAAAATTTTCATCAAATTGATTATAATCTTCTAAAATCTTCAAGCCGAACAAAAAAAAAAAAAACTATAAATTTGAGGGTTAGATTAAAAAATAAAAATAAAATTAAAAAGCGATTACAAGTGATTCAGAATTAACGAGCACGACAACATCGGTTAAGAAGCATTCAGGGAACTTTAAGGCCTGGACTAACTGGCCGCTTTAAGTTATGCAAAATTACTTGTAGTTTCTAATTATAAATTATTACCAACTATACTAACAAGTCGGGTTGAGTTCGAACTTCAAGTACTCGGTTCGACTCAACTTGAATAATAGCTCTAGTCACTATGTTAGTGCATTGTTTACACAAATATTTACAATTTACCACATGATGTATGATATTCAATGAACATATAAATGTCATGTATATATTGCAATTGAAATTGTGTTCGAATTGCAATTAATAGCTTGGTATTGTTGTATTTTTTTTTAATGTCAACTCTTTTTGTTATTTTATTCTTATAACTTAAATGTTATGGTTAATATTTAATTGTTGAAGTTAAATTATAAATAAAAATAGTTAAAAATAAATTTGAAGAGAATAAAATAGATAATTTAATCGTTAATTTTGAGATAGAATGTGGAGGGAAGAGATACTATTAAAATACATATAAAATTGATAATTTAATAGTGAATAAATAGTTATTTTGTCAAAAAAAAAAAAAAAAAAACGCAACTTGTATAACGACAACTAAAGTGCAATATGTGTGCAAAATTTCCGTAAATGCATTTATAACATACGAAAGTATATTATAAAAGTGCAATACATGTACAAATCCGTCACATACATTAATAACATAAAAAATAGAAATAAAATATAATTCAAAATTTAAATACCACATTGAATCTTCATATAGATTATTTCTTCGCTTGGATTAGAAAATTTTGTTAATATATATACGTTTTTTTTATTATTATTATTAAAAAATATTTATGGAGCTCAAGCATATTGTTTCCTTTCTCCGTCTTCATTTCATGTGCGTTTGTATGTGTTTTTTAATGCGTGATACAAAAAATAAATAAATGTATTTTGTTTTCTATGTTTACAGAAAACATTTTATATTACGAAAGATAATGAACAATGTCAATCTCGATTTAAAATTGTGATATTAATATTGTGATATTCTAATATTTTTTTAATATAATATATCGCAAAATAGTGATAAATATTGATATCATTCAATCGTAGTGTAAAATTGAACGATGTGGCAAAATCTTAAAATATCGCAATTTTTTTATCTTATTGTTATATGTATAAAATTATTTTTTTTAATATTTTTTAATTTAGTAGTGCAAAAGAATATTAGTGATTTTTTTAAACATATGAATGCATAACTATATCTTAAATTACTCTTATATGATAAGTGGTTACCAATATTATTTGGACAAAGATATTAAAAAATTATTTTGATATTAATTGTATTTTATATTAATATAATCTATTATCTATATATTTACTTAAAATAATAATTTCATTGTACTTTTGAATGAAATATATGCATAATAATATATTATAATAAATCATAAAATTTCATGTTAAATTAAAAAATAATAATAATAAAATTTCGTATTTTTTTTTTCGATATAGCATGAACGCACGTTATTTATATGTGTCTTTTTTAAATATTTTTATGTGTCATTTTTTTCCCCAACACTTGGATTATAAAATTTAGTTAGTCTATATGCATATTTCTTCGCCACCCTTTGATTTGTTAATGTTAAATTTTGATTTTTGGTTTCTATGTTTACAAAAAACATTTCATACGTGGGATATAATGAACAACGGCGGTTTGTCCCAGTTTTAAATTAAGGTTGACGTTGTTCATTGTCTTCGTGAAATGTTTCCTATAAACATAGAAATCAAAAATCAAAATTTAACATGAACAAATCAAGGGGTGGCGAAGAAATATGTATATAGACTAACTAAATGGCTGATTATCCCAATTTTAAATCAAGATTGACGTAATTCAGTATCTCTTATAAAGATGAAATGCTTCCTGTAAACACATATAAACGCACATGAAAGGATGTTGGAGAAAGAAAATTCTCTTGTAAGTTTCATAAATTACTACCTTTGGATGGAGATAGCCAATGTAAACTTTTGATAAAAACAAAGAAGAAGTGCTTATATATATTAACAAAATTTTCTAATCCAAGTGAAGAAATAATCTATGAAGATTAATGTGGTATTTAAATTTTGGATTATATATATATTTTTTATGTTATTAATGTATTATGTATGCGATAGTTTTGTACATATATTGCACTTTTGTAATATACTTTTATATGTTATAAATGCGTTAAGATTACGGAAATTTTGAAAATATATTGCACTTTAGTTGTCGTTATAGAATTTGTGTTTTTTTTACAAAATAACTATTTATTCACTATTAAATTATCAATTTTAAATTAAGGTTGTCGTTGTTCATTGTCTTCGTGAAATGTTTCCTGTAAACATAGAAATCAAAAATCAAAATTCAACATGAACAACTCAAATGGTGGTGAAGAAATATGTATATAGACTAACTAACTTTTCTATTAATCCAAAGTGAAGAAAAAAAATAAAAGAAGAGCCAAGATCACCAAAAGGTATCAAGTAACTAAAAAAGTAAGCAAATCTACCATCATGTAAGTAAAGAAAATACCTTACTCTCTTGGCCAGGGAGGCGGCCTTGGCTCCTTTCTTGATTGAGTCTGGAGTATTATCTTTTTGTTGGTAGAATACTCTTTTTGTTGGTAGAACAGATAGCCTCGTGTGGATATATTATGTTGTATTAGTATTTGATTAGTAATCTCTATTCGGAGTTTTTCCCTTAAATAAAAAAAAAAACATTTGTTAGTTGTTTAATTTATTTATTTTTCATGGGAGAAGTACTCTAATTCACAATATTGTTAGTGTTATTTAGTCTATTTTAAATGTAATGAGTGTAATTTTATTGACGTTATTCAGTATCTTTCATAAAGATGAAATGCTTCCTATAAACACATACAAAACGCACATGAAAGGAAGTTGGAGAAAGAAAATACCGTTGTAAGCTTCATAAATTACTACCTTTGATGGAGATAGCCGATGTAAATTTTTGATAAAAACAAAGGAGAAAGTGTTTATATATATTAACAAAATTTTCTAATCCAAGTGAAGAAATAATCTATGAAGGTTAACGTGGTATTTAAATTTTGGATTATATATATATATATATATATATATTTTTCTTTTTATGTTATTAATGTATGCGACAGTTTTGTACATATATTGCACTTTTGTAATATACTTTTATATGTTATAAATGCGTTAAGATTACGGAAATTTTGAAAACATATTGCACTTTAGTTATCGTTATAGAATTTGCATTTTTTTTTTTTGACAGAATAACTATTTATTCACTATTAAATTATCAATTTTAAATCAAAGTTGACGTTGTTCATTGTCTTCGTGAATGTTTCCTGTAAACATAGAAATTAAAAATCAAAATTTAACATGAACAAATTAAATGGTGGTGAAGAAATATGTATATAGACTAACTAATTTTTCTATTAATCCAAAGTAAAGAAAAAAAAAATATAAGAAGAACCAAGATCACCAAAAAGTATCAAGTAACTAAAAAAGTAAGCAAACTTACCATCATGTAAGTAAAGAAAATACCTTACTCTCTTGGCCAGGGAGGCGGATTTGGCTCCTTACTTGTTTGTTGGACACCTCCACTATAATTTCTTTGTTTGTCAATGGTGAGTTGTTCCAATTTTAAATCGAGGTTGGCGTTGTTCATTGTCTCTCTTTAAAGGAAGTCGGAGAAACAAAATACCTTTGTGAGCTACACAAACTACGACCTTTGGAAGGAGATAGCCAATGTAAATAACTTTTGATAAAAAAAAAAAAAAAAAACGTATATATATTAACAAAATTTTATAATCCAAGTGAAGAAATAATCTATAAAGATTGAACGTGGTATTTAAATTTTGGATTATATATATATATATATATATATATATATATATAAATATATATTTTTTATGTTATTAATGTATCACGTATTGACCGTTTTGTACATATATTGCACTTTTGTAATATACTTTTATATGTTATAAATGTGTCAAGATTACAGAAATTTTGCACACATATTGCACTTTAGTTGTTATAGAATTTGCCTTTTTTTTTTTTTGTTACAAAATAACTATTTATTCACTATTAAATTATCAATTTTATATGTATTTAATAGTATCTCTTCCCTTCAATTAACCCTACCTCAAAAGTAACTATTCACCCACTATTAAATTATCTATTTTATTCTCTTCATATTTATTTTAAACTATTTTTATTTATAATTTAACTTCAACAATTAAATATTAACCATAATATTTAAGTTATAAGAATAAAATAAAATAAAAATACAACAAAACCAATTACCAAGCTATTAATTGCAATTTGAAGACAATTTCAATTGTTATTTACACATGGCATTTATATGTTCATTGAATACCATACATCATGTGGTAAATTGTAAATATTCATGTAAATAATACACTTGGTAACATAGTGAGTCTAGAACTGTTATTCGAGCCAAACCGAGCCAAGCACTTGAAATTCGAGCTCAACTCGATCTCAATAACATTGACGAACTAAAAATCGAGCTCAGCTCAACTCGTTAACGAACCTATCGAATCAAGCCAAACATAATGTTTTTTTTTTAATTAGATATTGAGCCTAACGAGTCGAACTCAAATCAACTCATTAATAAATCAAGTATCTAACGAGCTCAACTCATTTAACAAACAAACTAAGCTAAGTTCACGAGCAGCTGAGTTCGTTTAACATCACTAATAGTGACAATATAACCTTCAATTTTAACTTGAATAAAAACCACCCACACTATTAGCTTCAAAGAAAATTGACTACTAATCAATAATTCTTACATACTGAAGCAACTTATGGATATATATACCTGACAAAAAGAAGCTTAAGGCAATTAACCATCCAACAAAAGCAAAAAACTAAGTTAGTATAGTTTCTTCTATAATAATTAGAAACCATAAGTAATATTGCATCACTTAAAGGCAGTTAGTCCAGGTCTTAAAGTTCCCTAAATGCTTCTTAACCGATGTCGTCGTGCTCGTTAATTCCGAATCACTTGGAATCGCTTCGTCTTCTGCTGCAAAAGCCGGCCTTGACGCCTTCACCTCCTCACCTTCCGTCACCACGCTCTTCATCCGCTGCACTTCCAAAACAATCACCCAGTTCAACGAAAATCACTTTTGCCCCAAATTAAATCCTCGTGTGACATAAAATGGCGTGATTTTCAAATTTTCGACAATAGGAAAGAAAATAATTCATACCTCCCAATCATTGAAGTCAAGCCTGAAGATGAAATGGTGGTATTTAACTACTCCACTGTTGATTTCTTCTGCACTTGGACCATTTCTTGGCACTGTAACAAAAAAACGAACTGAAATTAACCACTCGTGAAATCAAGAAAGAGCGAGCGAAACGAATGTAAACAAACCATACCAGCAAATTGAGCACCATTTTCATCTACCCCTATCACAACTCTTCCATCTTTCACCAAGAAAGACAACGCAAACAAGTTTTCGACTGTCTGAGCAAACAAATGCCTGTTTAACATCAGGTTTTCGACTCTGACTTTCTTCGCCTTCTGTTATACCTAGTCAAAGAGGTCAATCTTTGACAAGTAAATCCTAGTCATGCGCTTGCGTGGCGAGGACCAGTCAACAAAGTCGTGCGACGACTAGTCAACAAGATGAAGAAAATGTAATAAAAGTAATGTATTTAATATAATTAAGTGCTCGCCCAAAGATGTTGGCGAGCAGATATTTATTTAGCTAGAGAAGACAAGTGTTGAAGCCTTGGGAGACAACATACGGCGTGGTGACCACCCTCCTCGAAGGAGTTGGCGACCACCTTCCTCGACGACCAGGTCCTCCGGCGACCACCGTGGCCCAGCTCATCGGCATCTCGCCGAGGACGACCACCATAGGCGGTTTAGCATTAAATGCGCCATCCCATCACCTTTTCGGGCAGAAAGAAGGGTCCACTATGGAGGTGCCACGTGTAAAGGGCGGGCAGCCCCAAAAACCACTATATAATGCCTAAAAGGCTCATTTGTAAAGGACAAGTAACATTTTCCTACCAAAACCTTCAACCCTAAGCAATAAACTCTCCCAAGCTTCATAGCTTTAGCTTCTCCAAGAAGCTACTTTCTTGTGTTCTTATTGTTCTTCATTAAGATCATAAATCATCATATTAATCCGTATAAACACGTAATAAACCCCCGATAATCATATATGTTTGTTTCGTGCTAACAAATAGTCCACATCCAAATCATCCCGACGAAAGCACTTACAACATTTGGCGCTAGAAGGAGGGGTCCTTTTACGTGTTCTTCATCTCAGTTTCAAGCGATCATCGAGCGATCGACTTGCAAACTCCTTATCTCAGGTTTTAATCGGTAGATCTACCTTTTAAAACATCGTTTACGTATTTTAGTATTTTTCGTGTTCTTGAAAATTTTCGGTTTTCGAGACATATTTTGGAGTTTGATCTCCTTGTAATTGTGTTTTCAAGCTTCTGTTGTTGTTACTTTGCTAGAATAGTAGTTGTAATAGCTCGTTCTTCTGCGTAAGAACTTTAAATCTTTTGTTTTAAGCGTCGAAAGCTTAGAACAGTCCTATCTTTGTAACCTTTTTAGAAAAGACACTCTTTAAACGATGTCTCAGCACTCTCATCTTGACGGAGCTCCACCGCCCGGAGGGAACGAACACCCTCCGCCGCCGGCGGCTCCGTCGCCAAATCCTTTTGGGAACATCAACTTGGGGGACATCTTAAAAGATCCCCAACATCTGAAAGACTTCTCTGACTTCCTCATAGAAAAGAGGAGGCTGATCGAAGTAGAGGAAGTAGAAAAGGCCAAAGATCAGGAGTTCGACAGAGCTCGCAAGGCAAAGGCGAGGGTCAATGTTAATGATGAGGACGACCGCTCATATCACCCATATTCTGTTCGTCCCCAGGACAAGGGGAGAAATAAGGCGCCCGATCGTTCCCACAACAGCCATACTAGAGATTCGCACGCTCGGAACTCCGTTTTCAACCGAGTGGGCGACAAGGTCCCGAGGGCTCCTCGCCCTGTGAATTTTGATCTCGGGCGACGACAAGATGGCGACGACCACAGAGACCGTGGTGGAAAGAAAGGAGACAGGGTCTCCGCCCTTGACCGAGTGGGCCCGGGCTCGCGAGCTCCGTCTAAGAGTTATCGCAGCCACCATTCGGAGAGACATTCCCCCAGGCGATCACACCATGGTGATCACCCAGCCGCATCTCATGGGAGCCGACGAGATGAGGTCGTCGTCCCCCAACCACAGACAGTCGAGGAGGGGCAGATCGCCCAGTTCCTCGAGACACAAAAATTAATGAAGTTGGAGATGGAGACCTTGCGAGCAGAGGTGGTCGCATCAAAGCAAGGAATTGCCCCACCAGTCACTCTGCCCACTCCTCCACTAAATGTTATGATCCTCACTGCCCCCATTCAGAGGAAGATACAGATGCCTTCTATGGCAGCATACGATGGGACGTCCGACCCCAGGGTGCATTTGTCCAAGTATGCGAGCTACATGGCCTCAATCGGGGCAACGGACGCCACTCAATGCAGAAATTTCTCCCTGACCTTGGGAGATCGGGCTCATCGCTGGTACACCACTTTGGGTGTCGGATCCATCACCTCTTTCATTGAGCTGGGGCAACAATTCTTGACACACTTTGGGTCAATTGCTGCTCGCCCAGCCTCAAAGCAACGTTTGGCCAACGTTCGCCAGACACTGACCGAATCGGGCAAGGACTTTATCGAGCGCTTCGATAGGTTGGTGATTGATGGGGAGGCAGTAAATGACGAGACGAAGTTGATCTCGGCTATTTCCGGTCTCAAGATAGGTTCCAAGCTCTGGGAATCTATGCATACCTCTTTCCCCGTTTCCTATGCGGACTTCCGCAGTCGGGCATGAAATTTTATTCAAATGGAAGAGATAATAGACGCCGCCAAGACTAACGAGCAGCCTGAAGTAAAAATATTGTTGAACAACATTGGTGAATCTCCATTAATAAAACTAAAATAAAATAAATAGCAATATTATTTTCTTCAAAATCGAGCTCAAAAGCTCATCAACAACGCACATGACTAAATCATGAAACAAAATAAAACATAAAAATTCTAATAAAAATAAAATAAAAAACAGATTATTAAATGCGAGTTTAAATATAAATCAGTGCACGCACGCCTCTTCACTCCTTTCCTTTCTTTGCAACGCGGAGATATGTCAGCCCACAAGCATTGCACAAAGTCTACAATACACAATTTTTAAAATTAAATTAGTAAACATGATGAGACGGAACATGAGTTAAACACAAAACTTAAACACTTTAAAAGAGACGAGTGTTATTAATAAACTATTTCACATGAATCTTTACCTGTGGACCATCGGGACCCTTCCTCCAAAGAGGAGTATCGCTAGAGCCACACGATTTGCAAACTCTGCCATTGTTGCGATTGGGTCTCTTAGGACTATGGCGTTGCATGGTTTGCAAAGAAGGCCCCGCTTGATATACTAAATAATTTACGGGGCCAGATTGCACATTTTGCCAATAACCCAATGATGAATTGTTAAATTCAATGAGGTTTTGCCCCTGTCCACCAAACATGGTGTAGTTGGCCAAGTAACATTCAAGAAAAAAAAATTAATAAAAACATAATTAATAATTTTATAGATAAATGTGACGAATACTAGGGCATCATTGTACAAACTAAATACGATCAAACGACACAAATCGTAAAACGTCAATTTTTTTAAAAAAAATATATGTATGGCCTATAATTTATTAAATAAGTTAATTTACGCACAATTTTTTGCCTTTTAATGAATGTCCAATAACAAGAAACAAATTTATTTACATACAATAATTTTGTAACTTGATTAATTTACATCATATTTCTTTATTCTGCAAATTTTAAATTGTGGCTTATAAAAAAAAAAATCCACATAGTCATTATTTTTCTATGCTATACAAGTCAAATTCGGCCACTTTCTAATTTTCTTCGATTATCCATATTATTTATGTGAACGTGGCAAAAATGTGAATGGAATAATATTGTTAATTTTAGTGTCTCCAAAAAATTTGGACGTGAATTAATTAATCAAGTTACAAAATTATGGGACGTGAATAATATAATATATTGTAAAATAATGATAAATATCGATATCGTTCAATGGTACTGTAAAATTTGACGATATCGCAAAATCTAAAAAAATCGCAATTTTTTTTTATCTTATTGTTATATGTATAATTAAAATTATTATTTTTTTAATATTTTTTATTTTATTAGTGCAAAATAATATATTCTCAGTTCATCTATTATGTTTAGTGATTTTTTTAAATATATGAATCACATGTGCATAACTATATCCTAAATTACTTTTATATGATAAGTGGTTATCAATATTATTTGGACAAAGATATTAAAAAATTGTTTTGATATTAATTGCATTTTTTATTTATATAATCTATTATCTATATATTTATTTAAAATAATAATTTTATTGTACTTTTGAATGAAATATATGCATAATAATATATTATAATAAATCATAAAATTTCATGTTAAATTAAAAAAAAAATTGTCTTTATTTTTTCGATATTGCATTAACGCACGTTATTTATATGTGTCTTTTTTTAAATATTTTCTATGTGTCATTTTTTTTCCAACGCTTGGATTATAAAATTTAATTAGTCAAAATTATAGGATTAAAATTGATTTTTTCCTTATTTAGCATTAACAAACCTCAATCAAAAAATTATCCACAAAATTTGAAAGCTCGACCAACTAGAAGAGCTAGAATAATGTGTAGAAGCTCTAGCAAAACGATGAGCAACAAATTAATTCAAAACTTATTTTGTCAGTATAATTCGATCGTAAATTAGGTAGCAATAACATACTCCGTATACTTTTAATTTCTTATTCTAAAAAATAAAATAAAAATCAAGTGTTTTAACTAGTAATAGTAGAAGACAACGTGAAAATGTAAGGATTGTATAGTTCATATTGACATGTTTTTAAAAATAAAATGTCACGAAAAATAACACTTTGATATTTTATTTTATTTTAAAAGTAAGAAAATAAGAAATAAAAAATATAAGTTATTGCTAGCTAATTTACGAATTATACGCACAAAATTCACATGATAATGAATTTATTCCAAAAAAAAAACTTACAATTTACATAAATAAGGGTATATTTACGACAATACAAATATATATAGAAAGCTTATAAAAAAAAATTGGAGGGGAGAACATTTTAAAGTTGGTAAAATGATGAATATATTTCATTCATCCTTTAATAAATTAAATGTATTTTTAGCAATTTTTTTAAAATAAAAAAATATTTAAAAAAAAACTTAAAGTTTCACTCTCAATCAATTTTTATGACATAGGAAAAAATTGATGAAATATGAAGGAATAATTTATGACATGGAAATGATATGAGAGGTGAATAATAAAATATTTTTTAATTGAAAATTTCTATAGATCTTCATGGGGGGTAAATTGACAAGAAACGAGGTTAAAATTAGAGTAGGGGCCATCGAAGTCCAATATGGATTGGACTTTAAAATTATAAATTTCTATAAGTCGTGCCTATTTGGTCCAACGGGCCGTGACAGCCCATTTGGCTTGATAATTTTTTTTTCTTTTGACAAATAAACAATTAAAATTAGTAAAGTATCATGTACTTTTATATATATATTGTGTTTTTAATTTTATTCTAACTTTGAAATTTAAACTTATGAATTATTTTTATTTGTATATGAACTTGTTATATAGTGTAACTAGTGTAAGACCAATATATTATGCGGAATTTAAATAAATTTATAATAAATTTTAATTTATTAATTAAAAAAATTATATTTAAAACATGTATAAATTTGTTCTTTTATTTAAAAGATCTTCAAAAAAAATCTTATAAAAATCTTCAAACCTTCAAAATTTTCATCAAATTGATTATAATCTTCTAAAATCTTCAAGCCGAACAAAAAAAAAAAAAACTATAAATTTGAGGGTTAGATTAAAAAATAAAATTAAAATTAAAAAGCGATTACAAGTGATTCAGAATTAACGAGCACGACAACATCGGTTAAGAAGCATTCATGGAACTTTAAGGCCTGGACTAACTGGCCGCTTTAAGTTATGCAAAATTACTTGTGGTTTCTAATTATAGATTATTACCAACTATACTAACGAGTCGGGTTGAGTTCGAATTTCAAGTACTCGGTTCGACTCAACTTGAATAATAGCTCTAGTCACTATGTTAGTGCATTGTTTACACAAATATTTACAATTTACCACATGATGTATATATTCAATGAACATATAAATGTACGTCATGTATAAATTGCAATTGAAATTGTGTTCGAATTGCAATTAATAGCTTGGTATTGTTGTATTTTTTTTTTTAATGTCAACTCTTTTTGTTATTTTATTCTTATAACTTAAATGTTATGGTTAATATTTAATTGTTGAAGTTAAATTATAAATAAAAATAGTTAAAAATAAATTTGAAGAGAATAAAATAGATAATTTAATCGTTAATTTTGAGGTAGAATGTGGAGGGAAGAGATACTATTAAAATACATATAAAATTGATAATTTAATAGTGAATAAATAGTTATTTTGTCAAAAAAAACGCAACTTCTATAACGACAACTAAAGTGCAATATGTGTGCAAAATTTCCGTAAATGCATTTATAACATACGAAAGTATATTATAAAAGTGCAATGCATGTACAAATCTGTCACATACATTAATAACATAAAAAATAGAAATAAAATATAATCCAAATTTTAAATACCACGTTGAATCTTCATAGATTATTTCTTTGCTTGGATTAGACAATTTTGTTAATATATATACGTATTTTTTTTTTTTAAATAATTATGGAGCTCAAGGATATTGTTTCCTTTCTCCGTCTTCATTTCATGTGCGTTTGTACGTGTTTTTTAATGCGTGATACAAAAAATAAATAAATGTATTTCGTTTTCTATGTTTACAGAAAACATTTCATCTTTACAAAAGATAATGAACAACGTCAATCTCGATTTTAAATTGCGATATGAATATTGTGATATTCTAATATTTTTTTAATATAATATATCGCAAAATAATGATAAATATCGATATCGTTCAATCGTAGTGTAAAATTGGACGATATCGCAAAATCTAAAAAAATCACAATTTTTTTTATCTTATTGTTATGTGTATAAAGTTATTCTTTTTTTAATATTTTTTATTTTAGTAGTGCAAAAGAATATATTCTTAGTTCACCTATTATGTTTAGTGATTTTTTTAATATGATAAGTGGTTACCAATATTATTTGGACAAAGATATTAAAAATTTATTTTGATATTAATTGTATTTTATATTTATATAATCTATAATCTATATATTTACTTAAAATAATAATTTCATTGTACTTTTTAATGAAATATATGCATAATAATAAATCATAAAATTTTATGTTAAATTTAAAAAAAAAAAATCGTCTTTTTTTTATCCAATATAGCATGAACGCACGTTATTTATATGTGTCTTTTTTAAATATTTCTATGTGTCATTTTTTTTCCCAACGCTTGGATTATAAAATTTAGTTAGTCTATATACATATATATTTCTTCGCCACCCTTTGATTTGTTAATGTTAAATTTTGATTTTTGGTTTCTATGTTTACAAAAAAACATTTCATACGTGGGATATAATGAACAACATTGGTTTGTCCCAATTTTAAATCAAAGTTGACGTTGTTCATTGTCTTCGTGAAATGTATCCTATAAACATAGAAATCAAAATTTAACATGAACAAATCAAGGGGTGGCGAAGAAATATGTATATAGACTAACTAAATGGCTGGTTATCCCAATTTTAAATCAAGATTGACGTAATTCAGTATCTCTCATAAAGATGAAATGCTTTCTGTAAACACATATAAACGCACATGAAAGGAAGTTGGAGAAAGAAAATACCTTTGTAAGCTTCATAAATTACTACCTTTGGATGGAGATAGCCGATGTAAATTTTTGATAAAAACAAAGAAGAAGGGCTTATATATATTAACAAAATTTTCTAATCCAAGTGAAGAAATAATCTATGAAGATTAACGTGGTATTTAAATTTTGAATTATATATATATATATATATATATTTTTTTTTAATGCTATTAATGTATTATGTATGCGACAGTTTTGTACATATATTGCATGCACTTTTGTAATATGCTTTTATATATTGCACTTTAGTTGTCGTTATAGAATTTACGGTTTTTTTACAGAATAACTATTTATTCACAATTAAATTATCAATTTTAAATTAAGATTGTCGTTGTTCATTGTCTTCGTGAAATGTTTCCTATAAACATAGAAATTAAAAATCAAAATTTAACATGAACAAATCAAATGATGGTGAAGAAATATGTATATAGACTAACTAACTTTTCTATTAATCCAAAGTGAAGAAAAAAAATATAAGAAGAGCCAAGATCACCAAAAGGTATCAAGTAACTAAAAAAGTAAGCAAACCTATCATCATGTAAGTAAAGAAAATACCTCACTCTCTTGGCCAGGGAGACGGCCTTGACTCCTCTCTTGATTGAGTCTGGAGTATTATTTTTTTGTTGGTAGAACAGATAGCCTCGTGTGGATATATTATGCTGTATTAGTATTTGATTTGTAATCTATATCCGGAGTTCTACCCTTAAAAAAAAACTTTGTTAGTTGTTTAATTTGTTTATTTTTCATGGGAGAAGTACTCTAATTCACAATATTGTTAATGTTATTTAGTCTATTTTAAATGTAATGAGTGTAATTTTATTGACGTTATTCAGTAACTCTCATAAAAATGAAATTCTTTCTGTAAACACATACAAACGCACATGAAAGGAAGTTGGAGAAAGAAAATACTTCATAAATTACTACATTTGGATGGAGATAGCGGATGTAAATTTTTGATAAAAACAAAGAAGAAGTGCTTATATATATTAACAAAATTTTCTAATCCAAGTGAATGTATTATGTATGCGACAATTTTGTACATGTATTGCACTTTTGTAATATACTTTTATATGTTATAAATGCGTTAAGATTACGGAAATTTTGAAAACATATTGCACTTTAGTTGTCGTTATAGAATTTGCATTTTTTTTACAGAATAACTATTTATTCACTATTAAATTATCAATTTTAAATTAAGGTTGTCGTTGTTCATTGTCTTCGTGAAATGTTTCCGATAAACATAGAAATCAAAAATCAAAATTTAACATGAACAAATCAAATGGTGGTGAAGAAATATGTATATAGACTAACTAACTTTTCTATTAATCCAAAGTGAAGAAAAAAAATATAAGAAGAGCCAATATCACCAAAAGGTATCAAGTAACTAAAAAAGTAAGCAAACCTATCATCATGTAAGTAAAGAAAATACCTTACTCTCTTTGCCAGGGAGGCGGCCTTGGCGAGTATTCACTACAAAAAATCATCAATATAAAGAGGGGAATGGCGAGGGAATTAGTGAGTGGAATGACCCCTCGCCAAAACCTTCCTCGCCAATTCGCGAGTGCGGAACACACTCGGTAAATGGCGAGCAGTAAATCCCTCGCGATTTTAATTAATTGGACAAAATGTAATTTCTGGGTTGGGAGAACCCAGCCGCCAAACACTTTGTATGGAATTGAACACAGGACCTCCGCTTCCCAATACTTATGTGAAGCTTTGTTGCCATTTGGACTAGGAACGATTATTGTTAAATATCAAATACAATTAATATATATCCTAGATTTTTCCGTTTTGCCTTATTTAATTTACTTAATTTTAATTGTTTATTTTATAATAATCCACACATACATTTAGATATTCAAATTTATAATTAAATTATTGTTAGTCAAAATCTCTTTCTATATATATATATATATATATATATATAATTAATCTAACTTAATTATATCAATTCTAAAAATAAAATCATAATTTCAACAATATAACATAATTAAATAAAATTTATAATTTTATTCTATAATTAATTTAAAATTTTAACAATTAATTTTATAGCACATAAAATAAACTAATCTAACAATTAAATTATATAATATACTCCGTATAATTAATCTAATTAAACAAACACATATAATTTTTTTAGTTTGCTATTATAATAAAATATGCTTAAATATTGATTAATTAAACCGACATATATGATTTGTTTTAACAATTAAATAATAAGTGCCCATGGAATTCTTAATTAATATAAGCAATTCTTCAAAATAAAACAAAAAACTGAAGTAATTAATGGTATGGTAGTGGAGTTTTATTAGAATAAAAAAAAACTCTCTAGCATATATAAATAGCATCAGTCCCTACTCCCTCGCCAGTCGCCACCCTATTTGCCATTCGCGGGGGGGTATTGATTTCCCTCGCCAATTTGCGAGGGATTTTGGTACCCTCGCCAACGCCCTCTTAAATTGGCGAGTAAGATTAAATGCACTCGCTATTTCGCGAGTGTAATTTCGTCCCTCGCCAATTCCCTCTTTATTTGTGTCCCTCTTTAAATCTCTCGCCAAATAGCAAGGGTTTAATCTCCCTCTTTAACCCCCTCTTTATTTGAGCAATTTTTTGTAGTGATTGTCTTTTTATTGGTAGCAGGGGCGGATGTACGCTTGAGGAGGGGAGGGCCATGGCCCCCCTCAAATTTTATTAGTGTACATACATGTATTTTTTTTTTTTATGTTTGGCTTCCCCCAATTAATAAACTAATTTAAATCGGTCTAATAATTGTTTAATTCCTTTTCTTCGATGTTCAATCCATTCATATGCTAATTTAATTCCATTAAAATAAATCATACTAATACAAAGTCACCACTCACCAGGTTTATAATTGTAATTTATATTTATATATTATTTATTTTATTTTGTTATTTGTTAATGTACTAGTATTTTAATTATTTTTCAATTCTTCAATTTTTAATTGATGTATTTATAAAATTTGTTTTTTAGGTCAATGATAAACAAGAATCAATATAACTAATTGTTGGCTAAAAGTTAGAATTTGAAATTTAATTTAGTCTTTCAATTAATTAATATGTATTTAACTATTTCGTAGATGAAAAAGTCACGGATAATAGTCTTTTTTTTAAAGAAATAATAAAAATACTCAAACATATCAGTCAAATCCATCCATATATAATGATGAAAGTTGTCCTGCAAAATCATTGAGGTCAATCATTAGAACGTGATTCGGGATAACGACCACCGATGTGAAAAGTGTTAGAAGAGCATATATCCAAGCTCGACAACAGATTGTAAGTTTAATGTTATATTCTGAAAATTTTACGATAATTAATATATTATATATGAACTTAATAATGCACTACAAAAAATCGTGGCAACGGATATTTGTGAGTGCAATGTACAATCGCTAGTTAGCAACAAATTTGGCCCCCCTCAATTACTCATCCTGGGTCCGCCCCTGGTTGGTAGAACAGATAGCCTCGTGTGGATAGATTATGTTGTATTAGTATTTGATTTGTAATCTCTATCTGGAGTTTTACCCTAAAAAAAAAAAAACCTTTGTTAGTTGTTTAATTATTTATTTTTCATGCGAGAAGTACTCTAATTCACAATATTGTTAGTGTTATTTAGTTTATTTTAAATGTAATGAGTGTAATTTTATTGACGTTATTCAGTATCTCTCATAAAGATTAAATGCTTCATGTAAACACATACAAACGCACATGCATATAAGGAAGTTGGAGAAAAAAAATACCCTTGTAAGCTTCATAAATTACTACCTTTGAATGGAGATAGCCGATGTAAATTTTTTTATAAAAACAAAGAAGAAGTGCTTGTATATATTAACAAAATTTTCTAATCCAGGTGAAAAAATGTATTTATGTCTTTTTCATATATGATAAAAGCCTGGCTGGAAATATGATAAAAGTATAATAAAATTTATTGCTAATATATCCTTTATATACCAATAAAGAGTTTTGAATGCTTAAGTGTCGTTTTATATTAGTTTTATTATATTATATTAATGCAATTAATTACTTAAAAACGAGTACAAACATTTTTAAAAAAGTCTTCTTTTTCTCCTGGTTAAAAATTATACGTGCTAGCCAGTATTGAATTTTCAATTAAATCATATATTCCTACCTCATTTTGTTAACTATTCTATTAATTTAATAAAATATTAATAACAATAAAAAAATTGACAACCAAAATATTAATTATAGTAATTTTTACTAATTACCTGAAATACGATATATACATTTTATTAAAAAAATTATTATTTTTCTTTTATTCTAAATACAAATTTTAATTACTTGCAAGTATTGAAATTTCGATAAAATTGGAGTACGTACTCCATAGTATACCTCATTTTATTAATAATGATTAATTCAATAAATTATGTACAATAATTAATTGTGTATATATTTCATGAATTTTCACACACACACAAAAAAAAAAACTTATGATTTTTTTTAAAATAAAGAACAAAATATAAATTTTACTATTTAAATGATTTTAAATGTATAATATAATGTGTAACAATATTTGTTAATATTTGTATAATACGGTGTTTCCCTAGTTATGATACTAGAAGTGTGTTTGGATAACCTTATTGTATCTTCTCTTATCATGTACTCCCTCTATTCATCAAAAGTTTGCTCACTTTTTTTTTATATTTCATCTATCCATTCAATGTAGTTTTATTGGGGTGGGAAACAAGTTTTAAAAAAAAATATAGATAAAGTAAGGGTCAAAAGTTTGCTCACTTTTTTTTTATATTTCATCTATCCATTAAATGTAGTTTTATTGGGGTGGGAGACAAGTTTAAAAAAAATATATAGATAAAGTAAGGGGTATTGTGGAGTCCATTGTGAATAAAGTGATTGTTTGTCAATAAAGTTAAATGGTGATAGTTTTCATAAAGTGTATGAGATTACATTTTTGTGAACAAATAATATAAAGTAAATGAGAATGGACGGAGGGAGTAGATATTTTTAAAAAAATATATAATTTAATTATAAAGAAGATATGATAGTAAATTACAATATTGTTAATAAAGTAGAAAAAATACTCAAAAGTTAACAATTTAAATAGAATAAGTATATTATTTGTCAACCTAAAAATAGAACTAAACACATTTTTAGTGGATAAAGTGAGTAATATTTCTATATCTTATCTTGGTTATCTATTTTTCTCTCTCTTCTGTCAACTCTTATTTTTTAACGGTTTATTTTCAATTTTTAATGACTAATTAATTCTACATTTTTTTTTTAAATTATTTTCTATTTCCTTTTCAACCATTCTTCAATTTATCTTCAATATCATAAACAAAATTGTATACACCTACATTTTATTTAAAAAGTTATATTAATTTTTAAATATCTTCAGTAATATTTTTTTTTACAATATTGTGTAATACACGAGTCTGACATAATATTTATATTTTAAAAAACTAATTTAGAATATTATTACCCATTTTAATAAAGGTCTTCAATGTAATGCACGTATATACTGCAATATATAATATTATTCACTTTGTAACTTAATAAAAGTTCACTTAGACTTTAATTATTATTTTTTAAATTTTTTTGTCCTTTAAACTCTTTTCACCTCGTTTCTTGTCAATTTACCCCCACCTAAAAATCTATATGATTAAGAAAATATTTTATTATTCACCTCTCATATCATTTCCATGCCATAAATTATTCCTTCATATTTCTTCAATTTTTTCCTATGTCATAAAAATTGATTAAGAGTGAAACTGTATAATTTTTTTTGTTGTTGTTGTAAATTGCTAAAAATACATTTATTAAAGGATGAATTAAATATATTCATCATTTTACCAACTTTAAAATGTTCTCTCCGTAGGTTTCTCTATATATATTTTTTGTATTTACTATTTAGGGTGAGAATGGCCAAGTCGGGGCTTAAAAAAAGTCTAGGTCTTATATATAATTTTTGGGTTTAAAACTTGGTCCATAACCTGTTACTAATTTTTTTAAAGGTTAATTTGATTTTTTTATTAAATAGGCATGACCCAAAATTGTTTTAAATATATTTGGAGTGCATTTAAATAAAACAACAACAATTGAATTATCACCAAATCATAAAAATAATTAACAAATTTATCAAATGGTCCAAAAAAATAAAATAAAAAAATACATCAATTATTCAAGATAATCTCATCTTTCATGTTTTATCACATATATTATATTTTTATAAATTATATACTACATGAATAGGGTTTAAAAAACTTACAAATAAACGTAAAAGCTCAATTCGACCTATTTAACTAAACGAGTTTCTAATAAGACTTACGTTGGTGAAATGCATATGATTTGAATCAGCATGCTCGCCCCAATTATATTGCTTATAATAAGCATAATTATTTTGATATTATATACTGTATAATGGACATTCAGCACTAATACAGTCACCACAAATTATTAATTATTTATTTTAGCAAAAGATTTTGCCTTTATTTTGCAGAGAAAATATCAATTTTAGTTACGTAATTCTGTAACTTAGACTTTGTCCAATCTTACACTTTTTTAATTGTAATTTTAAAGATATAAATTTTAGTCTTGTAATTTAGGTAGAACTCAATTTTAATTTTGTAACTTTACACTAAAATTGAAGAAAATAATAGTTAGATCCCGTAGCTTTCACATTTTTTTTAAAAACGTCACAATTTTTTTTTTTAAATATGTATGTCCTATAATTTATTAAATAAGTTAATTTACGTTAAATTAAATGAATTGTCAGAATTTTAAATAAAAATAATGTTGTTCGTGAATCTCCATTAAGAAAACTAAAATAAATAGCAATATTATTCTCTTCAAAATCGAGCTCAAAAGCTCATCAACAACGCACATGACTAAATAATGAAACAAAATAAAACATAAAAATTCTAATAAAAATAAAATAAAAAACAGATTATTAAATGCGAGTTTAAATATAAATCAGTGCACGCACGCCTCTTCACTCCTTTCCTTTCTTTGCAACGCGGAGATATGTCAGCCCACAAGCATTGCACAAAGTCTACAATACACAATTTTTAAAATTAAATTAGTAAACATGATGAAACGGAACATGAGTTAAACACAAAACTTAAACACTTTAAAATAGACGAGTGTTATTAATAAACTATTTCACATGAATCGGGACCCTTCCTCCAAAGAGGAGTATCGCTAGAGCCACACGATTTGCAAACTCTGCCATTGTTGCGATTGGGTCTCTTAGGACTATGGCATTGCATGGTTTGCAAAGAAGGCCCCGCTTGATATACTAAATAATTTACGGGGCCAGATTGCACATTTTGCCAATAACCCAATGATGAATTGTTAAATTCAACAAGGTTTTGCCCCTATCCACCAAACATGGTGTAGTTGACCAAGTAACATTCAAGAAAAAAAATTCAATAAAAATATAATTAATAATTTTATAGATAAATGTGACGAATACTAGGGCATCATTGTACAAACTAAATACGATCAAACGACACAAATCGTAAAACGTCAATTTTAAAAAAAAAATATGTATGTCCTATCATTTATTAAATAAGTTAATTTACGTACAATTTTTTGCCTTTTAACGTCCAATAACGAGAAACAAATTTATTTACATACGGTAATTTTGTAACTTGATTAATTTACATCATATTTCTTTATTCTGCAAATTTTAAATTGTGGCTTGTAAAAAAAAAAAAAAAATCCACATAGTCATTATTTTTCTATGCTATACAAGTCAAATTCGGCCACTTTCTAATTTTCTTCGATTATCCATATTATTTATGTGTACGTGGCAAAAGTGTGAATGGAATAATATTGTTAATTTTAGTGTCTCCAAAAAATTTGGACGTGAATTAATCAAGTTACAAAATTATGGGACGTGAATAATATAATATATCGTAAAATAATGATAAATATCGATATCGTTTAATTGTACTGTAAAATTTGACGATATCGCAAAATCTAAAAAAATTGCAAATTTTTTTTATCTTATTATTATATGTATAAAATTATTCTTTTTTTAATATTTTTTATTTTATTAGTGCAATATAATATATTATCAGTTCATCTAAAATTTGAAGAGAATAAATTTGAAGAGAATAAAATAGATAATTTAATCGTTACTTTTGAGGTAGAATGTGGAGGGAAGAGATACTATTAAAATACATATAAAATTGATAATTTAATAGTGAATAAATAGTTATTTTGTCAAAAAAAAAAATGCAACTTCTATAACGACAACTAAAGTGCAATATATGTGCAAAATTTCCGTAATTTTAATGCATTTATAACATACGAAAGTATATTATAAAAGTGCAATACATGTACGAATATGTCACATACATTAATAACATAAAAAAATAGAAATAAAATATAATCCAAAATTTAAATACCACGTTGAATCTTCATAGATTATTTTTTCGCTTGGATTAGAAAATTTTGTTAATATATATACGTGTTTCTTCTTTTTTTTAATTAAAATTTATTTGTGGAGCTCAAGGATATTGTTTCATTTCTCCAGCTTCATTTCATGTGCGTTTGTATTGTTTTTTAATGCGTGATACAAAAAATAAATAAATGTATTTCGTTTTCTATGTTTACAGGAAACATTTCATCTTTACGAAAAACAATGAACAAAGTCAATCTCAATTTAAAATTGCGATATGAATATTGTGATCTAATATTTTTTTTAATATAATATATCGCAAAATAATGATAAATATCGATATCGTTCAATCGTAGTGTAAAATTGGACGATATCGCAAAATCTAAAAAAATCGCAATTATTCTTTTTTTAATATTTTCTATTTTAGTAGTGCAAATTAAAGAATATATTCTCAGTTCACCTATTATGTTTAGTGATTTTTTTAAACATATGAATTACATGTGCATAATTATATCCTAAATTACTCTTATATGATAAGTGGTTATCAATATTATTTGGACAAAGATATTAAAAATTTGTTTTGATATTAATTGTATTTTATATTTATATAATATATTACCTATATATTTACTTAAAATAATAATTTTATTGTACTTTTGAATAAAATATATGCATAATAATATATTATAATAATTCATAAAATTTCATGTTAAATTAAAAAAAAGTAATAACAAAATTTCGTCTTTTTTTTTTCCCGATATATAGCATGAATGCACGTTATTTATATGTGTCTTTTTAAAATATTTCTATGTGTCATTTTTTCCCCTCGCTTGGATTATAAAATTAGTCTATATACATATTTTTTCGCCCCCCTTTGATTTGTTCATGTTAAATTTTGATTTTTGGTTTCTATGTTTACAAAAAACATTTCATATGTGGGATATAATGAACAACGGCGGTTTGTCCCAGTTTTAAATCAAGGTTGACGTTTTTCATTGTCTTCATGAAATGTTTCCTAAAACATAGAAATCAAAATTTAATATGAACAAATCAAGGGGTGGCGAAGAAATATGTATATAGACTAACTAAATTTTATAATCCAAGTGTGGGAAAAAATGACACATAGAAACATTTAAAAAAGACACATAAATAACGTGCGTTCATGCTATATCAAAAAAAAAAAAAGACAAAAATTTTATTAATTTTTTTTTATTTAACATGAAATTTTATAATTTATTATAACATATTATTATACATATATTTCATTCAAATGTACAATAAAATTATTATTTTAAGTAAATATATAGATTATATAAATATAAAATACAATTAATATCACAACGATTTTTTAATATCTTTGTTCAAACAATATTGGTAATCACTCATCATATTAGAGTAATTTAGGATATAATTATACACATGTGATTCATATGTTTAAAAAAATCACTAAATATAATAGGTGAACTGAGAATATATTCTTTTGCACCACTAAAAACAAAAATATTAAAAAATGAATAATTTTATACATATAACAATAAGATTAAAAAAAATATACGATTTTTTTAGATTTTACGATATATTCGCCATATTTTTCGATTTTCGTCCAATTTTACATTACGATATCAATATTTATATTTTTTTTGCGATATATTAAACTAAAAAATGTATTAGACCACAATATTCATATCGCAATATTCAAATTATCACGATATTTTCATGAGTTCAATATTCTTAATTTTAAATTCTAGATTATATATGATAAGTATTTTGATATTTAATGAATGTATTTTTTCAGTTTTTATTTTAATGTATTGAGTCAAAATATTTTGTTTTGTAATGGTCAAATTCACATTTCAATACATTTGTAGTAAGATTGAATGATTTGCCATTATATTCTTATTACTTAGACACTAACATAAAAAAAAAAAAAAAAAAACTATAATTAAATCTAAATTATACTCCAATACAAAAAAGAAAATTATGCATTAGAGACCGTTTTGAGACCGTTTTTGGTTGATCACTATTAGGTTCGTTTTAAATATTTTGAGACCGTTTTCATGTATCGGTCTCAAATTATAGACCGATTTTTTTAGGTCTCTAAATTGTAGCGGTCTACAAACGGTCTCAAACAATTGGTCGGCCCGAACTTTTTTTCGGGCTCTGAGACGGTCTCAAAACTGTCTTTAATTTAGAGACCGCCACATTCGATCTCGAACCCCGAGCCACGCGACCGAACTAAACACACACCCACCCTGACCCATCTGTCCCGACCCGAACCCTCACCGCCCTGACCCACCTGACCCGACCCGAACCCTCACCACCCTGACCCGACCCACCCGACCCGACACCCATACCCACACACACCCACTTTATTTAAATGACCATTTATTTGGTTTTGGTGGGAATTGATCCCGAGTGGATGGGTGCCCATTACTGGGCACCCACCACTTTGACAAATAATTGTCTTGTGTAATTTTTAAAATTAATTATATATATATTAATTAATTTATTTATTATATACTCCCTACATCCCACTATAAATCCCACAATAAGTTCCTCATTCAATTTTTTTTCATATTATTTTTTCTCTTCTCCTTCTCTTTCTCAATCACATCACTTATATTTTATTTATAATTTTATTATATCCCATACTCATCTAATATTTTTTCTCATCAATTTATTTCTCTCATCTTTTAATATTCTAGTATCAATTCTTTCTAACAGAATCTCAAAATAGAAAAACTAAAAAATTACCTTAACTTAAATTTGGTGGAGACGATTGATAACCAACAGGCGGCGACGAAGAGGCGGCGTCAGCGATATCTTCTTAAGAACAGGGACGGAGTTGGAGTTGGAGTTGGAGTAGTCGCGGCTAGAGCCGGCAATTTGGGCCCGATTTGATGGGCTGACTCGGTCAACCCAAAACATAGTATGGGTTGGACTCTAAAATTAGAGGTACATATAGAACTGGGCTTATTTGGCCTGACCCGATGGAATCGATGGGCCTAATGGGCTAGGCTGAATTTGGCCCGCTGGCCCTTGGACAGCCCGTTTGGCCCGATCAATATTTTTTCTTTAAACAAATAGATAATTAAAATAAGTAAAGTATTTTATATTTAAAACTTATTGTGTTTTTATTTAATTTTGACTTTGAAATTTGAACTTGTGAATTATTTATAATTTTATTTGAAGTTGTTATAGAGTGTAATGTTATACTGATTATGACCGTTTATGAATTATGTATAGTTAATACTTTAGTATTGCATATTTTTAATTATTATTATTTGTATAAATAAAAATTATATGTGAGTATGTGACCAATACAACATTTATATATATAATTTTTGCTAAAAATATTTTTTTTAAAAATTATTTCATGGGTTGGGCCGGCCCGCTAATCTAGTGGGCTAGGATTGGCTATGTTGGGCTCACATTTTATAGGCCTAACAAATTCATGGGTCGGCCCGACCCAACTCACGAACATCGCTTGGCCAGATGGGCCGGGTCGGACGACCCAATTTGCCAGCTCTAGTCGTTGCAAGAGAGAATCGCGAGGGCCGTGAGAAATTGCATATGGTGAAAGTGAAAGAGGCGGTACAAATGAACTAGGGTTTATAGACGGGTTACAATCAGGTTTATAAACGGGTTAGAGACCGTATTCACAAAACGGTCTCTAAATGAGCGGGCAAAAATGGCTGTCAAAATAAAATTTGGGAATTGAAATTCTTAATACCAATTAAAGACCGCTAATGCGGTCTCAAAACAAAATTTAAAGTCAAAAATTTAATTTCGGGTTAGAGACCGTCAATACGGTCTCTAAACGGTCTGAATACATAAAATTAAAGACTGAAATGAAATCGGTCTCAAAATTCATATTTTTTTTAAAATGGTCTCAAATCAGTCTTTATTTGAGACCGTTTTATGACGGTCTCAAAACTTTGGTCTCTAATTTAGGCATTTTTTGTAGTGTAAAATTATCAGAACACAAACGCACAAATCAGCTTGGAAGTGCGTAGCTTATGCATTTAATATTGCTATTTTTTTTTCCGTAATTTAAAAGTTGTTCATTTACATTTAATACAAATTCTATAACGACAATTAAAGTGCAATACATGTACAAAAATTTTGTATTCTTAATACATTTATATTATACTCCGTGAAATTATCGTATACATTAACATAAAAAATATTTTAAAAAATAGAAATAAAATTTATTCCAAAAAACAAAATTGAAATACCATATTTTTTTACAGATGCTTCGTTTAAAGTTAGAGCAAAGTTATGTATGTATTGACGCTTTAAAAATGGTTTGAATACCACGTTGAATGTTGATTGTCCATCCATATTAGTGAAGGGATGGACACCTCCATTATAGTCTTTTTCATCGCCTCGACTTTGTTCTTCAATGGTTGATTGTTTCAATTTTAAATCAAGATTAAAATTGTTCATTATCTCCCGTAAAAATGAAATGTTTTCTGTAAATATAGAAAATAAAATACATTTCGTGTATAAAAAAAGATAAAAAAAATTAAGATATAAATATATATATAACTCTTAAATACCATGTTGTACGTAGGTTGATTGTTGAACACCTCCATTATAATCTTGTTCTTCAATGGTCGATTGTCCCAATTTTAAATCAAGATCAACATTGATACTTTTATCATCATTTGAATTTTGATTAACTTTAGATTTTCACTTGTAGTCGTTCATTATCTCTCGTAAAGATGAAATGTTTCCTATAAACTAGAAAATAAAATATATTTGCATAAAAAAAATGACAAAAAAATTAAGAAATACTCCCTCCGTCCGCCTATAAGCTTTCCATACATTTTTTGGTAAGTACTTTTTCTTACACTTCACTTTATATCTTACTTTTTCTCTCTATCTCTCTCCTCTCTCAATCACATCACTTGTACTATATCTATTATTTAATCACTTTTCTTAATCTTTGTGCCAAAAAGTAACGTAACACTTATAGGCGGACGGAGGGAGTAATATATTTTAACTCTTAAATACCATGTTGTAGGTTAATTGTTGGACACATCCATTATAATCTCTTTGTTCTTCAATGACGGGTTGTCCCAATTTTAAATCGAGGTTGACGTTGTTCATTATCTTCCGTATAGATGAAATGTTTTCTGCAAACATAGAAAACAAAATACATTTGTGCATAAAATAAATAAAGAAATAATATGTATATATATTTATATATATAACTCTTAAATACCATGTTGTAGGTTGATTGTTGGACACCTCCATTATAATCTCTTTGTTCTTTAATGGCTGGTTATCCCAATTTTAAATCAAGATTGACGCTGTTCAGTATCTCTCATAAAGATGAAATGTTTCCTGTAAAAACATACAAACGCACATGAAAGGAAGTTGGAGAAAGAAAATACCTTATAAGCTTCATAAATTACTACCTTTGAATGGAGATAGCCGATGTAAATTTTTGATAAAAACAAAAAAGAAAGTGCTTATATATATTAACAAAATTTTATAATCCAAGTGAAGTAATAATCTATGAAGATTAACGTGGTATTTAAATTTTGGATTATATAATCCAAGCTTCATATATATATAAATATATATATATTTTTTTTTTTTTTTTTTATGTTATTAATGTATTATGTATGCGACAGTTTTGCACATATATTGCACTTTTGCAATATACTTTTATATGTTATAAATGCGTTAAGATTACGGAAATTTTGAAAACATATTGCACTTTAGTTGTCGTTATAGAATTTGCATTTTTTTTTACAGAATAACTATTTATTCACTATTAAATTATCAATTTTAAATCAAGGTTGACGTTGTTCATTGTCTTCGTGAAATGTTTTATGTAAACATAGAAATCAAAAATCAAAATTTAACATGAACAAATCAAATGGTGGTGAAGAAATATGTATATACACTAACTAACTTTTCTATTAATCCAAAGTGAAGAAAAAAAAAATATAAGAAAAGTCGAGATCACCAAAAGGTATCAAGTAACTAAAAAAGTAGGCAAATCTACCATCATGTAAGTAAAGAAAATACCTTACTCTCTTGGGAGCGAGGCGGCCTTGGCGCCTTACTCTCTTGATTGAGTCTGAAGTATTATTTTTTTGTTGGTAGAACAGATAGCCTCGTGTGGATAGATTATGTTGTATTAGTATTTGATTTGTAATCTCTATCCAGAGTTCTACCCTAAAAAAAAAAAAAAAACATTTGTTGTTTAATTTATTAATTTTTTTCGGAGAAGTACTCTAATTCACAATGTTGTTAGTGTTATTTAGTCTATTTTAAATGTAATGAGTGTAATTGTATTGTATTAAGTTACACTCACATGTTCGTTTTACGTCATTATTGTTTCGTAATTTTATATTTAAATAAAAATAATATTTAAAAATTATAAATTTATTGACATTTCACTATTAAATTATCAATTTTATATGTATTTAATAGTATCTCTTCTAACTATTAAATTATTTATTTCATTCTCTTCATGTTTATTTTTAACTATTTTTATTTATAATTTAACTTCAACAACTAAATATTTTTTGTGACGATAATTGACTTTTTAGTGAGAGATTCTGTCATTAATTCTTAAATTTCTGACATTAAAGAATTTTAGCTAGAAAATCAATAATGAGAGGATGTTGTCACTCAAAGTCAGTTTTCTTGTCGTGCATAGAAAATAAAATACATTCTGTGTATAAAAAAATATAGAAAAATTAAGAAATAAAATATTATATATATAAAAAAAACTCTTAAATACCATGTTGTAGATTGATTATTGGACACCTTCATTATAATCTTGTTCTTCAATGGCCGATTATCCCAATTTTAAATCAAAATCAACATTGATACTTTTATCATCATTTGAATCTTGATTAGCTTTAGATTTTCACTTGTAGTCTTTCATTATCTTTTGTAAAGATGAAATGTTTCTTGTAAACATATATAGAAAATAAAATACATTTGTGCATAAAATATATATATATATATATATTAACTCTTTATAAATATCATGTTGTAAGTTGTTTGTTGGACACCTCCATTATAATTTCTTTGTTTGTTAATGGTGAGTTGTTCCAATTTTAAATCGAGGTTGACGTTATTCATTATCTCTCATGAAAGGATGCCAGAGAAAGGAAATACCTTGTGAGCTTCAAAAACTACGACCTTTGGAAGGAGATAGCCGATGTAAATATTTTTTGATAAAAAAAAGAAATGCGTATATATATTAACAAAATTTTCTAATTCAAGTGAAGAAATAATCTATGAAGTTTCAATGTGCTTGGTATTTAAATTTTGGATTATATTATATTTTATTTCTATTTTTTATGTTATTAATGTGTCATGTATGTATGCGACCGTTTCGTACATATATTGCACTTTTGCAATATGCTTTTATATGTTATAAATGCGTTAAGATTACGGAAATTTTGCACAAATATTACACTTTAGTTATAGTTATAATTTTATTTTATTTTGACAGAATAACTATTTATTCACTATTAAATTATCAATTTTATATGTATTTAGTATATTTTCCCTCCAATGCATTCTACCTCAAACGTAACTATTCACCCACTGAGTATTTTATTCCCTTTCATATATACTTTTAACTATTTTTATTTGTAATTTAACTTCAACAATTAAATATTAACCATAATATTTAAGTTATAAGAATAAAATAACAAAAAGAGTCTAACATTAAAAAAAATACTACAACAATACCAAGCTATTAATTGCAATTTGAACACAATCTCAATTGCTATTTATACATAGCATTTATATGTTCATTGGATATCATACATAATGTGGTAAATTGTAAATATTCATATAAATAATGCACTTTGTAACATAGTGACTAGACCTTTTATTCGAGCTATGTCGAGTCAAGTATTTAAAGTTTGAGCTCAACTTGACTCGTTAACGAGCCTATCGAGCCAAGTCGAACCTAATGGATTTAAAAAAGAAAATGATATTGAGTCTAACAAATTGAACTCGAGTCAGCTAGTTAGTAAATCGAGTATCTAACGAGCTCGAGCCAAGATTACGAGCAGCTCAGTTCGTTTAACAACACTAACGGTGACTACTGATCAATAATTCTTACATACTGAAGCAACTGATGGATATATATACATGACAAAAAGAAGCTTCAGGCAATTAACCATCCAACAAAAGCAAAAAACTAAGTTAGTATAGTTATTTTGATTCACTTAAAGGCAGTTAGTCCAGGCCTTAAAGTTCCCTAAATGCTTCTTAACCGATGTCGTCGTGCTCGTGCTCGTTAATTCCGAATCACTTGGAATCGCTTCATCTTCTGCTGCAAAAGCCGGCCTTGACGCCATCACCTCCTCACCTTCCGTCACCACGCTCTTCATCCGCTGCACTTCCAAAACAATCACCCAGTTAGACGAAAATCACTTTTGCCCCAAATTAAATCCTCGTGTGACATAAAATGGCGCGAATTTCAAATTTTCGACTATAGGAAAGAAAATAATCCATACCTCCCAATCATTGAAGTCAAGCCTAAAGATGAAATGGTGGTATTTAACTACTCCACTGTTGATTTCTTCTGCACTTGGACCATTTCTTGGCACTGTAACAAAAAAACGAACTGAAATTAACCACTCGTGAAATCAAGAAAGAGCGAGCGAAACGAATGTAAACAAGCCATACCAGCTAATTGAGCACCATTCTCATCTACCCCTATCACAACCCTCCCATCTTTCACCAAGAAAGACAATGCAAACAAGTTTTCGACTGTCTGAGCAAACGAATGCCTGTTTAACATCAGGTTTTCGACTCTGACTCTCTTCGCCTTCTTTAATGTAGCATACATTGCTTTTATATTCATATCAGTCTCAGTTTCCTTCTCCTCTCCAGTTTTTAGTATCTGTTAAACAGAACAATGCAATTATACATCAATTTGTGTCTCAACAGAGAACTTGTGAATCGTACCTCCCTTGGTCGAGCATTCCACGTTGGCCTTGATCGTTTTGCACGAACCATTAACTTCCGGGGCTTAACCTTATTGCTCATAGGTCCAATCCTATGGGAAAGATTATTTATTGGAGCATATACATACATAAATACATAATGCATTAGCAAATTACAACACTCACATTGTCTTGCACCCTGATGCATCCATGAAAATGGGTGAAACACATTTGCCAATAGTTTTCCATGAGACACCATGTGAATTTACCAAAAGCTCCTTTTGCTGCCCAAATTGTGTGATCAAAGAGGAAACAAATTCAGCTGGAGTTACATCTCCACAAGTATGTGTCTTAGCACAGGCAACCAAAGCCCGGGTCAGCCCGAAAAGCGCCTCTGCATCGGCCACTTGTTCCCTAGGCTTGTCGACTGGTACCAAACATACATATGAATAGTTACAATACAAGTAGGAACAATTTTAATGCACATGCATTGCACCTTATCAAAAACATTAAAAGCTACTTAATCCCATATAATGCTTATCTTTTAAAGAAGTCACATAATAACCTTCACAATGTTGATGCACACCATATTAGTATCTAATATTTTAGACAAAATGACATTATTTTTGGAAGAACACATACAAAACAAATCTACTCATTTATTTAATACTCCCTCCGTCCCGTAATTACTTACACTTTTCTTATTGGGACGTCCTAAAACTCTTAATATGCAAATATCACGCAAAATTAATAACCTCACAACATCATTTTATTTTCAAATTTGAAACTCTTTTTTTCCATACATTTCACTTTCCACATCATCAAATTACCTAAAATACCCCTCAATAAATCCACTTTTCTTAAACAAAAGTGCTTACACATCATCAAATCCACTTTACACATCATCAAATTACCTAAAATACCCCTCAATAAATTCACTTTTTTTAAACAAAATCCACTTTACACATCATCAAATTACCTAAAATACACCTCAATAAATCACTTTTCTTAAACAAAAGTGCAGGTCAAACTATGCAAGTAATTTAGGGACGGCAGGTCAAACTATGCAAGTAATTCAGGGACGGAAAGAGTGAAAATAACCAACTTTCCTTTTTCCGTACTCATCCCATTATATTCTTATTTCTCTCAATAATATTTCTTAACCTCCGTACATAAAGACAACAAGATGGAGGGAGTACATTTTCTTAATATGTGTGTACAACTACATATGAAAGTTTATATTCCAAATTTGGAACCCCATGTAGATATTCTTCAAAAACTCAAATTTCATCAACATTTCTGAATCAAAATCAGAAAACAAAAAAGAGAGTGAGAATTTCAAGAAGATGAAGAATACCATACCATATTGATGAATGTTTTCCACATCATTCATAATGTCTAAAAACTTGGTGGAATGGAGATTGGCTAACTCATCTTTTTCCTCTGCAACAAAAACCCATTTCAACTTCAAAAAACATAGTAAAAATTTCATAAACTTGATCATCAACATATATACCATTGATGAGATTTTCGATTCGGCGGTAATGTGAGAGAATAGTCCTTCGCTTTGAAAAGGGTTGATTCTCCTGTGTGGGTTTTTCTTGTTCTTGATTGTCATCCACCATAACCCTCTTTCTCTCCATTTCTAATACACACACTCTCTCTGGAAAACTGAAAGGTCACTCTTTTGTGTTGTGGGGTGATTTCTTTTTATTTAAAGAAAATATGTGGGTAATTTCGGCGTTTGGCTTTCCCACTCTTTTTTTTTTGTTTCCAAATTTTTACCGCCCACCATCAATCTTGTTTTACAAGATTCGATCAAATCCTATGATGTTTTTATTTTATTTTGTGTGTAAAATCATAATCTTTATTTGTTTTTTGTTTTTTTTGATAAATTTCATATAAATTTTGAGAAAAAGTAGGCACGTTTAAAACAGATTCTACATAATAAATTTATCAAAAGTAAATAGAAGATTCAAATCCGTGTAAAATATATGGGTGTTAAATTTTTATTGGGCTTTCTTCAACTTTAGAGGTGGGAGTGTCAGTTAGACATGTTTATACGGTTTGACCATTTTACAAATCGAAATCGAACCGCAGTCGGATCATTTACGATTTTGAATTGTCTGTTTGAGTTTTTTTTTTTTTTTTTTTATAAACCACTACATATACATAAGAGATGAGAAATATTGGTGTGAAAAAATGAGTTAAAATTGAGGCATTTATATAAGAATATATATATAAAAAATGGTAAAACTTGGCGTCGCCGGTTTGGTTAAACCGCCGATTTCAATTTTTAATTTCTGTAAACAAAATCGAACCTTAATTTTAAGGTTACGATCTGTTTTCAAATTGAAATCGCTGATTTAACCGATTTCAATTTCGATTTTACACATATCTAGTGTAAGTTATAAGGATTTTGTAAAATGTTCAAAATACTCCTATTTAAAAAATTATCAATAAATAAAAGTATGTTTAGAAGTTTATAGACAAAATTTAAAAGATTAAAGGATATTTTATTGATATGCATGAACAAACAAAAAAAAAGAACATCATTTTTTTAATAGGGAAAGTAGTAATATATTGTAAATTTGTAATTTGACAAACACTAATTCACCAAGATTATGGAAAGTTTGACCCCGTATACAAACATAAATTGGGTAAAACACTTTTACTCTTATTTGAAATATAAACTACTCCCTCCCTTGCAAAACAAACTTCACCCTTTTTTTTTTTTTTTGGTTGGTATGCTATGGACTCGAGTGCATGTTGTGCACCCTAGTACATGTTGCACTTTTCAATTTACTGACTTACACTTTTTGGTAAATGGTGTTGCACTTTTTAATTATTATTAAAAATATTATTATACAGTTTAATAATTGAAAAGTGCAACACCATTTACCAAAAATTGTAAGTCAGTAAACTGAAAAGTGCACATGGACTAGGGTGCACAGCATGCACTCGAGGTGCATACTAGACTTTAACTTTTTTTTTTAGTTCTTCTCACTTCACAACATTATTCACAATCTAATTTATTTATTTACTTTATAAATAAATATATTTTTAATGTTTAACTTTTCGAGATTTTTTATCAATTGAGTCATTATTACCATACATTCAACAAATTGCAATAGCTACTTAAAAGTTTGTCTATTTGCTTCATTTTGGATTCAAAAAACCATAATTACCCTTATTCATTCAAATTGATTTAAATTTTCGAAAAAGCTATTAATTCAGATATTTAGTCTGGGCACAATTTTCGCGTTTCATTCAATTCATCAATATTAGGTTACAGAATTGGATATTAATTCAGATAGTTATTTTGGCCACAATTATCGCCTTTCATTCAATTCCTCAATTTTCGCGTTTGAATTTCCAATTTTTGATTTCGAAAAGGTTCTGCACATTCGATCCAAACACGAGTTTCGAAATTCAATAGTGATCTTCAATTCAAATTATCTGCATCGCACGTCTTCAATCGCAATCAACTGCATCGTATTTCTTCAAACTAATTCAACTGCATCGTACGTATATTCATTTCAATTCCTTATTATTAATCCTGTATTTTTTGATATTATCAATTCCGTCGTAGTTTTCATTGTCATAGTATTGTGTATCCTCGATTTATATTTCAAGAGTGCATTATACTTTTAGTTTTTTTATCAATCAATTATTTGTATATTAATCTCACCCCAATTCCACAGGAATCTCTGATTCGAGAAGACTTGACATGGATTATATTGTATTCTGCAAGTTTGACTGTAATGGGAAGAACAAACTTATTCGCGTATCTGAATCGACAACTTATGCAGATTTGGTTGCTGAAACAACAGGTCCAACTTATACAGGTCCAAATGAATTGGGGTAGAGAAGTTTGGGTTGATGGAGAACCTCATGTAAGATTAAGGTAATGTTATATCTTATCAAATGTATGCACAACTTTGTTATGCACATTTCCGTTCATATACTACATGCATACACACATGTACTGTATCCTGCAATTGCATACCACGATGCATATTATGTTTGACACGATGTATTGTATCCTGCAACTTCATTGTCACATGCACTATGAAATTCATTAGATGTAGTCCATGTCTTGATTTTTATGCATCTTTTAGTGCACATTATAATGTGCATACCTACATGCAAGTGGCATAAAATGAATTGGGGTAGAGAAGTTTGGATTGATGGAGAACCTCATGTAAGATTAAGGTAATGCTATATCTTATGAAATGTATGCACAACTTTGTTATGCACATTTCCGTGTATATGCAGAGTGCAGAAATCTCGAAGCTGCAAGTGAAACGAATTAATGTGTATACATACTTTAATTTTAGGAGAATTTTAAATTTTTGAAAGGTGCTGAAATTTCGCGTTTTTCGAAATTCTCCCTTAATCTATAATTATGGTATTTAGTTGACTTGTGCAGAGTGCAGAAATCTCGAAGCTGCAAGTGAAACGAATTAATGTGTATATCTACTTTTTAGGAGAATTTTAAATTTTTGGAAGGTGCTGAAATTTCGCGTTTTCAAAATTCTCCCTTAATCTATATAATTATGGTATTTAGTTGACTTGTGAATTTGAATTAAAAAATCCGAATTGTTTGAAATTAATAAAAGGGTATAACTGTCTTAGATTTTTCAATTTGATGTTATTAGACAAGAAATTATGTTGTAGGTTTTATTAGACAAAACTAGTAGTGAAATGACCTTATTAATTATTTACCCTAACTTTTCACTCAACTCTCTACAAAGTGAGGGCCCATGGCATCTGATTTTTTTTTTTTTTTTGTCAAAATGGCATCATTTATGTGTGAGCAAAAGCAATATACTATAAACTCCGCTTATCTTGAAAGCCAACTCTGAAACAGACAGAGGAGATATGGAAGAGAGGGGAATGGGCACCAAGAACCAGGATTTTGAGGTTTGTTTTTATTCTCATTCAATTCATTAATTTAGAATCAATAATGTATATATAACCATTTCTGAAATTATAAATTAGATAATATTGGGCTCTTCTTCGATTGCGCGTAGACGGATTCTTTCAGACATGGGTTATCACTTCACCATTCTGGTACTGATTCTCTGTTTCACCTTTGGTACTGAATTTGATGACCTACAATTTTAAAAATAAAATGACGTTGGGAGTTATTAATTTTGTGGTGTATTTCCATTTGAAATGTATGTTAATCTTGAAACGTTTAAATAAGAAAATTGTGCAAGTAATCAACTTTTTAATTTTCTATATATATGTGGACTCAGGTCATGATGGGTTTATTCCTAATATCTCTCTCATATGTTGTTGCTTCTTCTGTTATACTAACATCATGTAATGAAAAATGGGCCTTCTGTCAAAATAACAGTTTAACTTGTTTTCAAGTCAATTAAGTCAATATGACAAAGTGGGATAGCTCAAGTGGTTAGAGGACCACTACCTAGGTCTTAGGTCCTGGGTTCGAGTCATGGGGAGGGAAAAAAAAAAGGGATGGGTATTTAACTTTCCATAAAAAAAAAAAAAAGTCAATTAAGTCAATATGACAAAGTGGGATAGCTCAAGTGGTTAGAGGAGGACCACTACCTAGGCTGGGTTCGAGTCATTGGGAAGGGAAAAAAGGAATGGGTATTTAACTTCCATAAAAATAAAAAAAAGTCAATTAAGTCAATATAAAGTAAAATAAATACGTGCAAAAGTATCACGTCTCATGCATTATGCAAGTTTTTAGACTGCAGATATCGATGAGAAAAGCATCAGAAGGGAGAATCCGGAAGACCTTGTGACGGCCCTAGCCGAAGCAAAGGTATCACGTCTCATGCATTCGTGTTTCGAGTCCGAAGTTTCAAATATTTGGAGTTATTTTTAATATGTTTATTTTTCTTAGGCTGATGCTATTATGATGAAGCTCAAGAGTAGTGGCCAATTGGAGCAACTGTCGCGCCCTACCCTGCTACTTACTGCTGACACGGTATGCTTAATTTCTGTCGTTTGAATACTGTTCAGTAAAACAACTAATACTGTTTAAAAAATACAATTAAGTGCACGACACAATAGACGTATTTAAATCATCGTTTTGTATTGGTATGTAGGTTGTGGTGTATGAAGGGGTCATTAGAGAAAAGGCATCAAGTGAGGAAGAAGCAAGAAAGTTCATTAGAGGTAATTAGGTTTTTTTTCTACTCATATTTTTCCACCATTTTTGTGCTAAACATGTTACCTACCTTATCACATTGCAGACTATTCTGGTAGTTCGGCCAAAGTTGTGGGATCGCTACTCGTATCCAACCTCGCGACTGGTCGTAGAATAGGAGGATGGGAGAGCGCTGAGGTACGTACGAATACGATCTAAGCCTAAGTTTACGCACAAGAAAATATTACTTTTACATTATGCAACTAATACTTTTCATCATATGAATTGATACTTTTGCACTATGCAATTGGTATGTCAAAGTTACACTTTATATTGCAAGTAAGAAGAACTAAATCATACATCATGCAGGTTTATTTCCTAGACATACCAGATGAGGTCACTGAAAGCCTGGTAATTCTATTTAAAAATATCGTACTACTTCCTTTGTTTCGAAATAACTTTCACATGTAGGTGGACACGAAAAGAGTTGACTTTTGTGTATGTGTGAGTCAAAAGTAATGTCATTTTGTGTAAAATTGAAGATATTGTGAGGGTGAAGTGTATAAAGTGGGACGGAGGAAGTACTTATTCTTTTTTAACAGACGAACAACTGACTATAACAAATTTGATTAGATTGAGGAGGGGATTGTTTACAATGTTGCTGGGGGTTTGATGCTTGAACACCCTCTCGTTTTGCCGTTGATAGACACCGTGGTTCGTCTCGACTCTATCCTCCGAACTAGAAATTCTCCCGTGCGATGCATGTTTCGTATATTGATGACAATTTTGTGTGTTTGTTTCAGATAGGATCTGCTGATTGTGTGATGGGGCTTTCAAAAGCTTTGACAGAGAAACTCATTCAAGATGCCTTAACAGATTTTACATTCTAGTTATAAACAAATTGTAGGATTCTTTTTAGGAATTAAACATTTGATTGAATTGTGCAATGTTGTTGAACAAATTATTACTCTTACTCATTTTGATTCAAACACTATAAGGAGAGGAATGGATTCAAGTGAAATGAAATCGAACTAAATGACATGTTTCATTATAGCTAGTGATACTTTTTTATTTGTTGTATTAACAATTTTCAATTGGTAACAACAATACTCTTTGATTCTTTTATATTAGCATGTTTCAGTATAAATTGACACAATATTATTATTTTTGGAAAATGGAGGTTTAAAATATATACTTATATAAATTTATATATATATATTATTTTAAAATACTTATCATACAATATAATAATTTTATTTATAGAACGTAGGAGTAATATATAATGTTGTAAAATTGATTTTTACGAAATTTTACATAATAAGTCGAGTCTCAACTAGTAGTAAAATAGACATTTAATTGCACGAAACACTCTCGGACCGTGGTTTAGAAATATTGTGCAAAATTTTTCCGTGATTTGAAAATTGCACGAAATCATATGTGATTTAATAAATAAAATGAATTCTCTCTCTCTATATATTTTTTTAATACAAGTTAACACTTTTATCTATTTTTTTTGTATCTTATTTTTTTTTCAAATATTGAACTCTGAGATTTACTATGAATCACATAAAGAAAAAAAAATGAGAAAATAGATAAAACTATTAACTCATTTTTTTAAATTTTTTCTGAAAATTAGCCTTATTTAATAATTACTACAAATTAATATTCCATCATTTTCAAAAAGTTTGTGACTTTTTATCTTAAATTTTATTTTAAAAAGTTTGTCAATAATTTGATATTTTACTCTTTCTCTATTTTTTAGAGTTCTTTCTATATTAATTTCTATTTTAATGAAAAATATAAATATTAATTAAGGATAAATATGTTACTTAATTACAAAAATAACAAGATAACTAACTTTCTTTATGAATGTGAGGGAGTAAGAGTTTGTGCAATTTTAAACCACAATTTTTTTTAAAATAATATTTTTAAATTATGAGAGATTTCATGCAATTAAATTGTTAAATATATTTAAGGAGATGTCTAGCAATTTTTTTTTTTTTTTGAAAACTAATGCACTAGATATTAAACACTTATATATACTATTCCTTTTCTACTGGTGTTCCACCTGCGATATGTTTAACATATGTTAATTCTAATGTTATAGGACGTTAATTATTTTTTAATATAACACGTGTCAATCATTCATATAATGAAACAAAATGTACAACATAAAAAAAAATGAAACAAGTGATTATTGCATTGTAATAGCCAAACACATTTTTAAATAATACTCCTTATTATTAGTTGTGTTTAAAAGAATGTACTCCGTATTAATTTATCAATATTAATAGTTTGTGTTATTTACTTTTATTGAACAATACGATGTGTTTTTATTTTTATTTTTAAAAAATTCCAACAATATTGCACATAATAGAAATATATAGAAAAAGATAATTGGAAAAAAAGAGTCAAACAAGTAATTAAAATCAGAAAAATGCTCTCCCAGATTTCGGCCACTCTCTCTCACCCCCCTTCTTCTCTCACCGCTTTCTCCTTCCGCCCCTATTTCACACCCAAATTCCGTTTCTACCCTTTGCGCCGCTTCTCCTCCGCCGTCTCAATGGACGGAAGTCCTTCCCCCTCCACCGTCGACTCTATTTCCGACGATTTGAAGAATCAAAGATTAGAAAACTACGGCGGAAACAATCATGATATGGATGGCGTCGAGAATGCAATTAATACTGATAATAATAGTCAGACTAGGGTTAAATTGAAACTTGAAGAGCTGAAGTGGGACAACTCTTTTGTTCGTGAGCTGCCCGGTGATCCCAGAACCGACATAATCCCTCGAGAGGTATCATTATGCTTAATTATTTGATAATTTCATTTGCGCTTAAGTTTAATTTCGTGGTGGATGTGTTTTGCCTGAATTAAGTTACTCGTACATATCTAATCTTTGAAATACAGGACTGAAAACAATTCATGTTGTCTTTACAATATCACTGCGGGGAAAATAAATTGATTTTTTAGATTTTGAAGTGATTTATTGATCGAGATGGGGTTTTTTTTTTGGGATGTCTACAATTTGTTGCTGTTATGTTTAGGGAATGTGAAATACTTATAGGTACTGGGATTCTCTCTGTAATGTTGCTTTAGTAACTGATGTTCAGATATGAAATTTACTTACTGTAAATCGGTTTAGTCTTTGATGATTTAATGTTTCCTTTATGCATTTCAGGTCTTGCACTCTTGTTATGTACAATTCATATCGTATGTACAATATCACTGCGGGGAAAATAATTGATTTTTTAGATTTTGAAGTGAAATTATTGATGAGATGGGGTTTTTATGGGATGTGTATAGATGACCCTTTAAAAAACAATTTGTTGTTGTCTTTAGGAAATGTAAAATACTTATAGATACTGGGATTCTCTCTGTAATGTTGCTTTAGTAACTGATGTTCAGATATGAAATTACTTACTGTAAATACTTACAGGACTGAGAACAATTCATATCGTCTGTGCAATATCACTGCGGGGGAAATAAAATGATTTTTTAGATTTTGAAGTGAAATAATTGATCGAGATGGGGTTTCTATGGGATGTCTGTAAAGAACCCTTTAAAAAACAATTTGTTGTTGTGTTTAGGAAATGTAAAATACTTATAGGTACTGGGATTCTCTGTGTAATGTTGTTTTAGTAACTGATGTTCAGATACGAAATTACTTACTGTAAATCGGTTTAGTCTTTGATGATTTAATGTTTCCTTTATGCATTTCAGGTTTTGCACTCTTGTTATACGAAAGTATCTCCATCTGCTGAGGTAGATAATCCTCAACTTGTTGCATGGTCAGAGTCTGTTGCAGATTTACTTGATTTGGATCCAGGAGAGTAAGTTGTTTGATTATCTGCAGTAGTGTCTTCTATTCCTTTCATAAAATGTTGTTTCTTCACAATCATATAGTTAACATTTCTTGCCTAATTGTTTTAATATCAGATTTAAAAGGCCCGATTTTCCACAAATATTTTCTGGGGCAGAACCCTTAGTTGGAGGGTGAGTTTCCACGACATTTTTCTTTCACCCCCTCCCAAGTTTCTTGCTTTTTGATCCATCTGCACTTGCTCTTTTTTTTTTTCCTTTTCCCTTTTTGTGCATTTTTCATGCAGGATTCCTTATGCTCAGTGCTATGGAGGACATCAGTTTGGAACATGGGCAGGCCAGTTGGGCGATGGTAGGGCAATTACTCTAGGAGAGGTTCTTAATTCCAAGGGTCAAAGATGGGAATTGCAGCTTAAGGGTGCTGGAAAGACTCCATACAGTCGGTTTGCTGATGGGCTTGCAGTATTACGTAGTAGTATCCGGGAGTTCCTCTGCAGTGAAGCAATGCACAGTCTAGGAATCCCTACAACACGTGGCCTATGTCTAGTAACTACTGGAAAATATGTCTCACGGGACATGTTTTATGAGTATGTTTCTCTAGCACATTCTTCATCTTCAGTCACTGTTATGCTAATTATGGTCAGAGTGTCGTGCTATATGAGTTTCTAAATTATGTACTTTTCTAATGGCATAATGCATGTAAAGACCCATAAACTTACAACTTTCGTTTCCATAGGACCCTAAACTATTATTTGTTTTTAAAAGCCCTTTAAGTATCAAAAATTTATTTCATGAGCTCCCTTGAGGACAGAATTTTTTCGATTCACCTTAATGGTCTCGCCAAATAATGTACATGTCAGCTTTATTTAGTTTTAGTTATATACAAAGTACTTTTAGCAAGCCATTCTAGGTACCCATCAGATGCTGAATTAGGGTTGAAATGACTTATACTAAACATATATATATTATTTAATTGGACATTTAAATTGAATCAAAAAGTTCTGTCAATCACGTTTCGAGGGGGCTCGTGAAATAAAGGTTCAATACTTGAAGGGCTTTTTTTAAAACAAAAATAGTTTAAGGGCCTAAAATAAAAATTGATAGTTTAGGGATTTGTTGATGCCTCTTGCCTTTTCTAATTATCTATTTTGGGAAATGTCATCCCTCAACCGCTAACCAATTGCAAGGGGTTATGTAATTTTTTTTTTTTTGGCGGTAGTTCAAAACCAAATCTGCAATTTTGGAGGGGCATATGTTTCCATTAAATAAGCTGGTAAATTACAACTTTTACAGTTGGAAACTGATGGTTTATTTGCTTGCAGTAACAATCCAAAGGATGAGCCTGGTGCAATTGTTTGTAGAGTTGCTCAGTCCTTTCTTCGTTTTGGTTCATACCAAATCCATGCTTCTAGAAGGAAGGAGGACATTGGCATTGTTCGCACCTTGGCTGACTATGCTATTAGACATCACTTTCTTCATTTAGAGAACCTCAGCAAAAGCGACAGTCTGTCTTTCAGCACAGGTGAAGGAGATGATTCAGTGGTGGATTTAACGTCAAACAAATATGCAGGTAAGTTGTAAAATTTTGAGGAATTGAGTGAACTCATTCTGTGCGTCGTTCAGTAATTCGTAGATTAAATGATCCATGTTATATGCCTTGGAATTTTTTTTAATTAACAATTTCTTTGATATGACGTGCATTCAAAAAGAGTGTTCCTTATACAGTTAAACCTATTAAGTTTGTGAACCTATTTGGAAGCCCACTTTCTGAATTTCTTCATGAGCTGATGTTCTAATGGAGGCAGAACAATGTCAAAATCATACATCATTTGTGGACCATGTGTCCATGTCTGGGTTGTATATTTTTCATACAACATTTGTGATTATATATTTTTTCATATAATGTGTCTCTGAATATACTTATATTAACGACTTAGAATATGACTAGAGAACTGGTGCTAATGTGAATCACACATTGGCTAAATAGAACAATGTCAAAATCATACATTATTTGTGATTCCGTATTTTTCATATAATGTGTCTCTGAATAAACTTAAATTAACGACTTTGAATATGACTAGAAAACTGGGGCTAATGTGAATCACACATTGGCTAAATTTTTGGCTGTTTCTTTTAAGTTAAAACTTGTTAGGGTCTTTGGATCAGCTGGCTAGAGAAGGAAGCTGGAATTTGGTTCGAATCAGTTCTTTTCGTGATGAAGAATCTTGTCTGATTTATCCATTTAGGTTCTGCTGTCCCTTACTGTATGAGGTCAACTATTGATATCTTTGTAGATTCCTCATAACTGTTTTATTATTAGGATCTAAGCTATTGTGTTTTTTTTTTTTTTGGGGGTGGGGGGAATTGGAGATAGATGATGGTTAAAGTCTTGGGGTTAATTTTTTTTCCTCTTCTAATTAGCTTTATATAGATCCTACAGGTAGTTGCTGTGATCTGATTTTATCCTATTGGCTGAAATTTTCGTTTTACTGCTCTGATATCGTATATTTTTTTTTTTATACTTCTATTTTCCCAAATTGATATGTTCAAAATGTTTGCATTGAAAATTACCAGCTTGGGCTGTGGAAGTTGCAGAGCGTACAGCTTCTTTAGTTGCAAACTGGCAGGGTGTTGGCTTTACCCACGGAGTGCTGAACACAGATAACATGAGTGTTTTGGGACTCACCATTGATTATGGTCCGTTTGGTTTCTTGGATGCATTTGATCCTAGTTATACTCCAAATACTACTGATCTTCCAGGCAGAAGGTACTGCTTTGCAAATCAACCTGATATTGGTTTATGGAATATTGCACAATTCGCTACAACGCTCTCTGCAGCCCAGTTACTAAATGAGAAGGAGTCGAACTATGCCATGGAGAGGTAGTCTTAAAATGCTCTCTGTCTCCCTCCTCTCTTCTTGTGGGAGAATCCACCATGGCGAGTAAATTGCAAAATCGGTCAGATTTTTTTTTGGGTTTTGACAGTTTTAGCCCCATACAAATCATTTTTCTCAATTAGGCCGTATAATTTTAAAATGCTGCAATTTTAGTCCAATATTCATATTTTTTAAAAGTTTTAGGATGATAATAAATTTCTGATTTTTTTTAATAATTAAATTAATATGTTGGGTTCTCGTTTATGTCACGTGAGCGACACAAAGTCATTAGTCCTCTTGATACATTGAATTCCGGCCACTCACGTGAGCGGCACGTGAAAATATCCTGCAACCTTGTCTATATAGGACTAAAATTGCACCATTTTAAAAGTTATGTGACTTGGTTGAAAAAACTGATTTTTATAAAACTAAAATCGCCAACACCCAATAAATACAGGACCAATTTTGCAATTTACTTGGGGCAGTCTTAATGCTCTCTCTCACGAGAGAATCCCGAGTTTGATTTTCCTTGACACATCTCCTTACTTTCCACAAGGTATGGAACAAAGTTCATGGATGAGTATCAAGCCATAATGACCAGAAAGCTCGGTCTGACAAAGTACAGTAAGCAGTTGATCAGTGATCTTCTTAAAAATATGTCTGTTGATAAAGTTGACTACACAAATTTCTTTCGGTTGCTTTCAAATATCAAAGCTGATCCTACCATCCAAGAAGATGAACTATTAATTCCTCTTAAGGCTGTTCTGTTGGATATTGGCAAAGAGCGGAAAGATGCTTGGACAAGCTGGATGAAATTCTACATCCAAGAGGTATGCAATAGATATTTACGGTTGTTCTTTCTCCTTTTGTTTTTCTGTAGGCCATGTTTGTTTTGGGATTTTGAGGATTTTGAAATCCGGATTTCAAAATCTAGTGGATTTCAAAATTCTAATGTTTTTTATGTTTTGTGTTTGTTTTGGGATTTATGTAGGGTAGGATTTAACTTTATAGTATAGGATTATAGGTTTTATAGGTATTTATATAGGGTTTGTAGGTATTTATAGAGTTGACTTTTATAGGGTTATAGGGTGGGATTTTGAAATCTTGAATCAAAATCCCAAACTGTAACGGGTGGAGTTTCGAAATCCCAAATCCGGATTTCCCATCCCAAAACAAACATGCCCGTAGTGATTTGGACAAGTTAATATATATAAAGTGTATGGTTGTCACATCCCAAAATTTGAAGCAATTTACTAATAGAACAACCACCAAAGGAGATGTGTCGTCCTGTTTTTACATGTGGCCCCGGTTCTTCTTTAGATTGTGGTGATAGGAAGCTCCTAATACATGATAAATTAAACTCCTAACCCACGGTAAATGATGAGAATGTAAAACTCCTTACAAATAGTAAAATAAATCTCCAATTACTCTTTAGATTGTGTTATTATATCAAAAGACGAAATGATGAGAATAGAACACTCATAACACATGTTGTATTATTATATTATTGTTGACTGTATTGGTTTATAGGTATTTGTAGGGGGTGGATGTATTGGTTTTTAAAAAACCGGATAAAAAAACCTTTTCGTTGTCTACTCATTCTCATACGCGTGTTCTTCTGTATTTTCTTTCGTCTGCTGTAGCTTTCCACCAGTGGGGTTTCCGATGAGGAGAGGAAGAAATCGATGGACTCAGTAAATCCAAAATACATCCTTAGAAACTACTTATGTCAAGGTGCAATTGATGCAGCAGAACAAGGCGACTTTGAGGAGGTATGCCGCCTACTAAAGGTGATGGCAAGGCCGTTTGATGAGCAAGCTGGCATGGAAAAGTACGCTCGTTTGCCCCCTGCTTGGGCTTATCGCCCTGGGGTCGGCATGCTTTCTTGTTCTTCGTGATCCATAAATTATACGAAAGAAACATAGAGAGAGATATATGTGTTGTTGTACATAAAGAGCACGTATGCTCCCGACCTCTATATGTTTGTAATCTTTAATGCTTTGATTTTGATTTGTATGTTTTTGGGCTTAGAATCACACAGGTGAAAGTGTCATTTTTGCTGTGCAAATTGAATGGGAGAAATTTAAACCTTCATGTGTATTTTGCTCCTATTTTTTAATATATGAAAGAAAGCCAATTTTTTGGGCCAACATGCTAGACCAAACTCATTTTTTTTTTCACATGGTGTTCTATTCTGATGGATCTGTTTTCACTTGATGTTTAAACTAGGGGTGGGTAAATATACCGAAATTTCGGTATACCGAGCTTTTCATACCGAAAAAATATCGAAATTTTCGGTACGGTATGATATCGTACCGAAATTAATTTCGGTACGACAACGGTATGGAAAATGATCATACCGCGGTATTTCGGTATACCGAAATTTTTTCGGTATTCGGTATGAAACGGTATATCGATATACCGAAATCTTAATAAAATAATAATTTTATATTATTTTTAAATTAAAATATCTTTAATTATTAAAACATAAATAAAATAAACCTTAAATAATTAATTTCGGTATAAATTATGCTTCAATATTTTCGGTATGAATTGGTATACCGGTATTTCGATATGAAATGATGGTTCAATATTTTTGATATCAATCGATATACCGATATGGTACGGTATACCGATATACCGTACCGAAAATTCGGTATACCGAAATTACGGTACGGTATCGGTATGAATTCTTACATACCGAAAATTTCGGTATACCGAAATTTCAGTACGGTAACGGTATGAATTTTTTCAATATCGAAATTTTCGGTATGATAACGGTATGGTTCGGTATACCGTATCGAACCACCCCTAGTTTAAACCAGATAGTGAAATATTGGAATGCGTACTTCTAAGAAAATAAGGGGATTATTCAATTTTTTTATTTTTATTCTTCTTTCTCCATAGATTTATTCTGATGAATTTATTCAGCAATGAATTTCAAATTGCATTTTTTTTCCTGGATTATTTTGCATGAGATATTAACCTGGAAATATATACATATAAAATAAAAAAAGTAATTATAGCAACAATTAAAAAAATAATAATATCCCAAGATCAAAAAATATCAATTTTAGTCATGTAACTTGACATTGTCTAACTTTAATCCTGTAATTTTTCATTTTTTAAATTTTAGTTCTGATTGTATCAATTTTAGTTTTGACAATATCAATTTTTGATGGAGACACTAAAACGATATCGTTTTGATAGTATCAATTATGAGATGTAAATTAAATTTTTAGGACGTTTTTCAAAAAGATGAAAATTACGGGTCATAAATAATTTTGTTTTTCTCCTAAAATTGATACTTGTAGGACTAAAATTAAAAAAGTGCAAGTTACAGAACTAAGATTGATAACTTCAGGACTACGATTGAAAAAAGTATAAAATTACAGGACTAAAATTGTACTCTATCTAAATTACAGGATTAAAATCGATATTTTCTCGTTTACGTGCAAGCGTGCAATCAAATCAATCTTCCATTTTTCTGTCAAAATATTCACGTTTCATTCGTTATCTCCAATTCCAAAGCTACTTCTATTCTTGACCACAACATCAATTGTCCGAACTCTACTGCCACTGCAATTATTTGGATTTCTTTGATTATTGAGTTGTCCCAGAAAACGGTATCCCTCTTATTTGTTTTCATAGTTACATTATTCTCTGTATATCATCTGCATCTCGAAGTTAAACTGTATGTGGGAGCTTGACTAAGAAAGTTAAAATTTGCAATTTGAGAACGCACATAACGTGTTTGATGTAATTACTGAATCAAGGATATTGACTATTTATCTAATAGGCTTTCAGTATGGACTTCTTTGCGATTTGGGTGTTTCGATTAATTGGTTTTATTTTGGTATATGTGATCAATTTTATACCTTCAAAATTCTCAATTCATGCTTTGCATTTCTATAGATTTACTTAATTTGGCATGCTTGGGGGGTTTCAGTACGCATAGTTTATGGATTTAATTCCACTTTCTGGGTAATAGATTGAAGCTTTGGTCTCTTGAGTTCGTAGTACACTAGGATACTGAAATATGAGAGATAGTTCGTGGGACAAGTGAATGAAAATAGGTAATATCTAATATGTGATGTTTTGCTGCCAAAAGAACATGCTCGTAGCCTTTAATTCTTGACATGATTGCATTAACAGAGAAGGTCTTATGTTGTTTTAAGTTGTTTTTTTCTCTTGGTTATTTGTTCTCTCTTTCGTAGCCTTTCAATTGAGAAAACAACGTGGCTATGCGATAGAGTGTTTGAATTTTGTAGTTGGAAATAGGAGATTGATTACTGATTGAATTTGATTGATACCTCTGTTTGACTTTGTTGATTCTTGAAGTAAATATAAAGTCAGTTTTTGTTAGTATGCAAAAAGCACATTAATGGTTTCTTTTCTTCATTTTTAATCCTTCATTTTAGGCTAAAGGCTGTTTCTCTAGATAGTTTCTAAGACAAACAAGGACTGACTGTCCTACATTTTGTGCATGTAATTGTCGATTCTCGTAAGCCACAAATGAGTATAATTGTGTAACTGTGTGATCACTTTTGGATGAAATCTGAAAGGCTAGTCTCAATTTCTTGTATGTATAGTTTGTGTGATCACTTTTGGATGAATACGATATCAAAAAAATCACTTTTTCATTCAGGAAATGAGAAATCCACGCAGCATTGAGATCTGGAAGATGGGTGTCGTCAATTACTTTGAGGCGCTTAAGCTGCAGCAGAAACTGGCATCTGAGAGAAAACTAAACAAGATCAACGATACCCTGCTGTCTCTACAGCATCCACCGACGTACACTCTTGGCAAAAGACGAACAGATCATAATATATTGGTTTCTGAGGCTGAACTTAAGGCAATGGGGGCAGAACTTCACTATACCGAACGAGGAGGTGATGTCACATTCCATGGGCCCCATCAGGCTATCTTGTATCCCATTATTTCTTTGAGAGATATTGGCTTAGGGGCAAGAAAGTACGTGGAGAATCTTGAATCAACAATGATTGAGTTGGCGTCGTTGTATGGAGTCGAGGCATGTGCTGGAAACAAATGTGAAACGGGGGTGTGGGTTGGGCAGAGAAAAATAGGTGCTATTGGTGTTCGTATATCTTCTGGAATTACGTCCCATGGGCTGGCGTTTAACATAAATCCTGATTTGGATTACTTTAAACATATCGTGCCGTGTGGGATAGCAGATAAAGAAGTTACATCCTTGCAAAAAGAGGTACAACAGGTTCTTCCTACTGATGAAGTAATTCATGAGCATTTGATTTCATGTTTCCTTAGAAAATTTGGATACACCAATGTTATTTGGAGAGATCATTCAAAATAATGAATTGCATTTGTTATACTGAAACTTCCATTTTGTACTTGATCATTACTAATGGAAATGTACTCCTTTCTTTGCTGAGACGGTACGCTTGAGGATGACGATTGTCTACGATTTTCTGTTCTCGTCACTGCTTTTGTAGCATATTTTAGAAGAGGGGTAATATCAGTTGGGTGATACTAACGGTCCAGAATCTGGTAAAATTGTAATATTTTTATTCAAAATGTCTAAAATATCACTGACAAAGAAATAAAAGTCATTACACAGCATTCTCTGGATATCCAGAATCTGGACAACCATCTTTATTGATATATCAGTTTTGATCCCTAAAGTTTATTTTTTTTCAGTTTTGGTTCTCATCTTTCACATATAGTCCGACTGTTTGATGACCGTTCGTTGACTGACGAAACCAACTATTTGGGAGTGCTAAATGCTACTCCATCAAGTAGATCAATTTAGGCATTATTAATATAGATTTATGCATTTAAGATTTCTCATCTTCTTTACTCTGGACTGTGCAGCTATAAAGGTACAACTGCACTACCCTAGTGAACTGTATTTATTATATTATTTTCTGCTAAAAGTAGAAAAAGAAATTTAAGGTATCACACGCTCCCAACCAATAAATAAATAAATTAAAATTTAATTTAATATACTAATAACAGACTAGCCCTTTTCAAGTGTTTTCATGTGGATGGAAACTTTGTAATGAAAATGGTGGATAGTGACGTCATAGAAAACATGGTGCATGTTAGATTAGTAGTGGGTCTACAAATATTAGAATATATATATACACTTTATGGGAATAACAATTTTAATGTGAGATATTCATATGCTCTCAAAATCAATCAATTAAGTAGAGTGTAAAAATCCAAATCAAAATTAATAGATTGAGTTAGTTTAGTTACATAATGAAAGAATTTCATAATGAAAGAATTTCATCTCATTCAACGAGAATTGAAATTAGGACGTGGGCATGAACTTACGACTCTGATACCATCTAGACCCGTGTTTCAATTATACCCGTTGATAGACTAATACTAATAATCTGACCTATATTTTCAAATTGACTCGATTACATTACAAGATCAAGAAGGTAGAGAATCAAAGCAAGTTTATCCAGCTAAACCTAGCTGTGGTTGTTCTTAGAGCAATGATTAAGATTTAATCAGTGTAGTTAGAAAGAAAGTCACATGATCCCATGTTCTTAAATAGTGTTTGAGGACTATTGTCTGAGAGACCAATTGTAGTAAATTTAGCATCACATGAAAGAGCTGCTTCCAAGTTCCATCTCAGTAACAAACAAACAAACAATCAACTTTAATTTAATCTAAATTTGGAGTAACACTATTATTGATGGTCAAATTAGATCTGACTGCCCCATAACTATATTATTAGTATTAATTATTAAAATACCTCTTGCTTTTCAATCTCAATTTTCAGTGTAAAATCTTTTAAGCTACACTTTACCACCTCAACTTAAAAAAATATTTTATACTATTAAAATTAGAATTAAAATAACATTTCTCTTAAACTATCAAAAACTTGTAAATTTATTAGCTAGACACTTCAACAACTTATAACATTGTAAAAAAATTGATTTTTTTAATGATAAATTTTTGTTATTATAGAACTAAATGTCTTTAATGATAGAGATTGACTTTTAGTGATTTCTCTTGTCATCAATTTTCTGTCGCTAAAACTAGAAATGCAATAATGAAAATATTTTGTAACTAAAAATCATTTTGCTAGTAATGTAAGATGTTTAAAATAAGTTTGGGTGATACTAATTGTCTAGAATCCGGATATCTAGAAAATGACAAAAAAATGTCTAAAATATTTCTAACAAACAAATAAAAGTTAAAATTCATTAAACGTTAAATAGTCATTACACAACATTTTGGACAACCATCTTTATCAAATAAGTTTATAGCTGAATTATTATGAGATTTTATCACACAAAAAGGATGTGATTGAATTAGTGACTCAAATCCACCTAAGATTTTGTGAAAATATTCCAATAAATTTATAAAGTTGTGATTAGTCAAATAAGGTTGTAAAGGGGGGTGTGGGAGCACATTTGTTGACACATTGACTCAATATATTTGTTGAATACTTTTATACAAACAACACATGCATTGTCAGGGCAAACCACGAGCTACAAGATGATTATAACTACCAAAAAAAGCATATATTTTCTTCATTCCCATTTAATTTCATCACAAGATGAACAAGAAAGCAACAATTTTGGTCCTGTTTTTCATGATTCTTCTGCATTTTCAAAATGCAATGGGATCAAGAAAGTTGGTGGCTAATGTGTCTGTAAATTCAGTTTCAGTGAGCAAAGGGAAATTGGAAGGAGGAGCAATGGAGAAAGCTGTGGAAAATAGCCTTAGAAAAAGGCCTCCAACTTCTTCAAATCCCACTCAGAATAAATAAGGTTTAATTTTTGTGATTTAGATTAGGAGAAAAAGAGAGTCTCTCTTTCCATAATTTTTGTTCAAATGTTGTCTTTTTAGCAAGAAATTAAGTAATTAGCATTAGCTTATCATGACCACTTATTATCTTAATTCTTAGCCTAGCTCTCTCCCCTTTGAAGAAAGTGTGTATGCTGTTCGATTCTTTTATTTCACTTTTCGTATTCCACTTGATGTTCCATCTTGATAGATTAATAACATTTGTCACTCCCATTACGAGGAATACAACGTGGAACACCAAAATTGAAACTTGTGATTTCTTGTGGTTATATAATGCTTCTCAATAATCTTGCATTGTCTTGTAAATAGGTCTTCTTGAATATATAGTGAAAATCAGACCAAGCTATTCGATACTCGTTTGAGCTCGGTTCGACATAGATCAAATAAACTTAAACACATACTTATGTTCAGTATAGTCTGAAGTTCTACTTGAGCTCAATAAGTAAAAAAAAAATGGAGTATAAAATTAGTGTAAAAATGTCAAACTACTCGAGCTCGACTCGTGTTTGGCTCGATTAAAGTTTGTTCGAGCTCGACTCGTTTAATTATCAATAATTTCAATACTCGATAATATTTCAAACAAGCTTGAACTACATCTTGTTCGACTCAACTTATCACATGCCTACTTGGATATTCGAGTTTCCTTTTTCATGTGGCAAGAGTCAGAGTTGGACACTTTCTCCATCACTCATCATCTAATAATTTTCAAATGCACTTCTAAAGCATAAATGTTGATTCATGAAGATAAATTTTCATGTGAGATTGTTTAATGTTCAATGACTTTGTAAAATACATTCAAATTAAATGAATTTTTGATCAACGGAGTCTCTTTTAATGAAAAATATGTTTTAATGTTTAAAAAAAAAAAAACCATTAAGTTGATATGAATGGTACATTGACCCTCCAAATCAAGAATTCAATTCGATCTTACTTAGAGATTGACCTTGACCCAATGACTATAAAATCAGTCAAGATCCTTTATATAGTAAAAAAAAATTATACCTTTTATATTATAGATTAGATAAGATCCAGCCTATTACGAACCGACTAGAAGGATTAAGAAAGTGGGAGAATAAAAGAAGAGTTTTGAAAAATTAACGCAGCTTTTGGGATTTTTGAAAGGAATAATTAGCGTGAATAAAAATAAGGAAAAAGTAGTGCAGCTTTTGGGATTTTTGAAAGGGATTCATCCATATTTATTATTTATGGGTCCCAGACCAATATTAATTTGCAATTTAAAAAAAACATTTTTTTTTCCGAAAAAGCTGAAATTTGCCAATTTACGTCCATAAGTTCGTTTGAATGAAAATCATATTCTCTCTCCTATTTAAAGAAGACGACCCACAATAATTTGGAATTGTATTTTTATTGCCCATTTGGAATGTATAGAGTATATTTAATTAATAAATAAAATAATAAATCTGATGGGCTTCCACAATTTTTAGGGCCCATTGTCTTCTGACCCAATTTTAACTCCAATCCATCTTGTAAAAGTGGTCTAGCCCAATATTAGAAGGCCTTTTTACGGACTAGACTTTACAACTGCATATTGGAATGATGTTAAACGAACTCTTACAATCAGGGTATAAGTGATGTTAAACGAACCGAATTGCTTGTGAGCTCGGCTAGACTCGACTTGTTAAATGAGTTGAGCTCGTTAGATACTCGATTTACTAATGAGCCGGCTCAAACTCGACACATTAGGCTTGTTATCACAGTTAATTACATTCTCTACAATTCCAACTCTCACAGTTTGATTGATCCTATTTCACATCTTCTACAGCTACTAACTAAAGAACTTTTACAAGAATGAATCTTCTTTTTTGGCATCATAAGCTCATCCATAATCTACATGAATCTTGAGAGTTGAGAGACAACATCATACGACCATCACAAATCACTCACTAAAGTTGCATTAACCAAATATTAACGGGAAGTCCATTAGAAAATTAGAAAGACCACCATAAGAGTTGAATTAATTGAAGAATAAACCAGAAACAATATCTTCTCATCGTATTCTAACCATTCTAACTATAGTTCTCTCCCTATTGTTCACACAAGCATTTCATCAAACGCATGTCATGCACCATGAAACATCTCCAAAAAGATTCAATTTTTTAAATCCAAACACCTACACAAATTACATCACATAATAATACAGATATACACCCCTAAATCAATGAGAAAAGTACTTAACAGAGCACGCCCATAGCGGGTTTCTTCTCCAAGAATAATTTGTTCACATGAACATTTCATCAAACACATGTCATGCACCACTCAACATCTCCAAAAGGTGCAAAAATTCAAGAATTAATCCAAACACCTACACAAATTACATCACATAATACAATACAGATGCACACCCCTATTGTTCACATGAACATTTCATCAAGCACATGTCATGCACCACTCAACATCTCCAAAAAGCACAAAAATCCAATAATTAATCCAAACAACTACCAAATCACATCACATAATACAATACAGATACACAGCCCTATTGTTCACACGAACATTTCATCAAACACATGTCATGCACCACTCAACATCTCCAAAAAGTGCAAAAATTCAAGAATTAATCCAAACAACCACCCAAATCACATCACATAATACATATATACACCCCTAAAACGATGAGAAAAAGTACCAAACAGAGCACGCCCATCGCGGGTTTCTTCTCCAAGAATAATTTGTTCACACGAACATTTCATCAAACACATGTCATGCACCACTCAACATCTCCAAAAAGTGCAAAATTTCAAGAATTAATCCAAACACCTACACAAATTACATCACATAATACAATACAGATACACACCCCTATTGTTCACAAGAACATTTCATCAAACACATTTCATGCACCACTCAACATCTCCAAAAAGTGCAAAAAATTCAAGAACCAATCCAAACAACTACCCAAATCACATCACATAATACATATATACACCCCTAAAACGATGAGAAAAGTACCAAACAGAGCACGCTCATCGCGGGTTTCTTCTCCAAGAATAATTTGTTCACACGAACATTTCATCAAACACATGTCATGCACCACTCAACATCTCCAAAAGTGCAAAAAATCAAGCATTAATCCAAACACCTACACAAATTACATCACATAATACAATACAGATACACACCCCTATTGTTCACACGAACATTTCATCAAACACATGCCATGCATCACTCAACATCTCCAAAAAACACAAAAATTCAAGAACCAATCCAAACAACTACCCAAATCACATCACATAATACATATATACACCCTAAAACAATGAGAAAAGTACCAAACAGGGACACAAGCATTTCATCAAACACATTGCATGCACCATTAAACATTTAAACATCTCCAAAAAGAGTCATTTTTTTTAATCCAAACACCTACACAAATTACATCACATAATACAATACAGATATACACCCCTACACCAATGAGAAAAGTACTAAACAGAGCACGCCCATCGCGGGTTTCTCCTCCAAGAATAACTGGTTCACACGAACATTTCATCAAACACATGTCATGCACCACTCAACATCTCCAAAAAGCACAAAAATTCAAGAACCAATCCAAACAAGTGAAACAACTGCCCAAATCACATCACATAATACATATATACACCCCTAAAACGATGAGAAAAGTACCAAACAGAGCACGCCCAATGCGGGTTTCTTCCCCAAGAACAATCCCAAACACAGCCGTGGCAGCAAAGGTAGTGGCGTTAGTCACCGGCACAGCCAAAGAAATGGGGGCGTCGCTCAATATGGCAAAGAAGGTAGCAGAAGCAGAAAGATTTACAAGGAAAGGCAAAGTGTACTGCCAAATCAATAGAAGCTTCAGCCACTTTTTGAGATGGGGCATGTTTGTTTGAGCGCTAGATTTGAGTGCTTCGTCCCATATGATTGCGCCTCTGCGCATGAGGGCGTTCGTGGCCCCCCAAACAAGCCCTACTGCCAACATCTTCTCTACATCTCTTCCCACCATGCCTTGGCTGTACGATTTTGTTTCACCACTATCAAGTTTCGATGTATAACCAGTTGAATTAAATTCCAAATCTGAAAGAGTGTCTTTTTTTTTTTTTTAATTATTATTTACAATATTGGTACAAAAAATTAGGTAAATTGTGAATAAATTCATGATATTTTATTCTTTAAAGAATCAATTACCATTTTTTTAATATTTACAATACCATGAGTTATAATGTTATATATTATTCCAGAAGTAGAGCTGTTAATCGAGCCAAGCCGAGCCGAGTATTCGAAGTTCGAGGCTCGATTCGAATAACAACACTTATATGTGAGTTAAAAGTAGGGGTGACAATTTTCGACACGACACAATAGCACGATACGAATCCGACACGAAAATTACGGGTTAGTGTTTGGCCTTATCGGGTTCGTGTCGTTATCGGGTCGACCTGATAACGACACGAAATTTTCGTGTCGGGTTCGTGTCAACCCGTTAAGCACGATAAAATTAACAGGTAACCCATTAACCTATTAACAACCAGTTAACTTGTTATGACACGATAATGACACGTATCTGATAATAACACGATAATGACACAATAATTTTTTATATTTATACGATAATGACACAATAATTTTTTATATTTTTATAAATATATTATTTTTTATATATTTAATACAATTTTAAATTGATTTATTTTCTTATCGTGTCGTTATCGTGTTGTTATCGTGTTACGTGTCATTATCGTGTCGTGTCATGTCGACACGAAAATTATCGTGTTGTTATCGTGTCGTCGACACGAAACACGATAGCACGAATTGCAAGCCCTAGTTAAAAGTAATGACATTTTTTGTAAAATTGAAGATATTGTGAAAGTGGAGTTTATAAAAAGTATTTCATTTAAGGGTGTGAAAGTTATTTTGATTGTGACCTCGAAAAATATTCACATGTTGTGCATCGAATCGTTAAAAAGTTGTACTCTATGGCCTTTATGCCCTCGTCACATTTCAGTTAAGACTGTGTCACATTTTAGTTAAAACTAATGTCAAGAAAAGTGAAGAGTGTAATTGAATGACAAAAACACAGCAGAGGTCCCTGAAAGTAGATTTCTTGAAACAATTAAAGCAACAAAAATATCATTGTTGTCCCATGGAATGATGTCTCACATACTAAGGCAACATTGAAGATCATCACAACTGTGATCAGAAAGGTCCAAAATCAAAAAAAGAGTGCAAAATAAAATGTGCCAAAATGAAGATCAAGAAAGTGGAACAACAGACTTTCATCCACAAATGTCTGTTTGAGAGGTTACTCACTTTCTCAGTTGCACTCAACAACCGCCTCAGCAGCTCGATGAGGCTTGCTCTTCCGCCTGTTTCCACTTTGACGAAAGCTATTCGATTTGACCGGCTCCTCAGTGCTTGATTTGCTTCCATTTCCATTCTCCTCTGTGCTTGATTTGCTTCCATTTCCATTCTCCTCCTTCACAGAGTCGACTTTCTCCACTGCTTGGGCATTCTTCTTTCGTTTTTTCCCAGTCTTATTTGTGGAGTCTTTATTGGGTACCCCCATAGTGTCCTCACTGTCTTCATCTTCAATTTTCTGAGCTTCAAATTCGTCTATCTCGTCTTTCAGTGGTTTTTGAGGTCTTCCCCTTCTCTTCTGAGTGGGAATTTTTTCATCCCCATCGCTCCCAGGATCATCGTGGTTACTAACAACTAGCTTCTTTCCCTTTGCTCTTACCCTCCCCATGATCTCAAATCAAACCAAGAAATATCACACAAGTTACAAGTCACTGATGTTTCTGCATAAAATGTTTCACAGGTCAGTGTTATACAAAATATTTAATATGAACACTAAAATGCAATGGAAATGGCAAGGACATTGTTTTCACTCAGAACTCAGTTTAAGTACAATTGTGCAGAAAACAACCAATAAGTCAGTAACACCTACATGATGGAAACAATAAATGTCTAAACTTTCCGAAGTCAACAAAGAGTGCTACTATTAAATGTGTCATCTAGCATCACAACAATGAAAGCAGGAAATTTATAATTCTTAAAAAGCAGAGGTAGTTACAGATCTCACTCCAATGCAGCTCAGCTATGTCAACTGATTAAACTTCTTTGAATTTCGAGTGCTACGAAACTAAGATTTATTAATGCTCGCAAACTTAATTGTAGATCGAAAAGAATACTCAACAAACAAACCATTAGATGAATCACAAGAGCTTAAATATAGCAAGATTTAAGCAACCAAAACTAAATACCCAACATATCTCCACAATTTTGTTCATCCCACAAAACACACCAGAATTCCAAGTATGTCTTCCATAAAGTAAAGTGATTCTCACAGAAATCCGGGCATTTGAACACAACGAATGCAATCATAAATAAACATAATAGTGTTCTTGACAAAGCCTTCAGCACAACTCAAAATCTTCAAATACTGAGAGAATTTTCTTCTTAACAAATTACAGAAAGGGACCACCCCAGAGAATCCTAAAAGAAATGCATAAAAAGTGGCATACAAATGAGGCAGCAACTCTCCAGAATCCATCCATCAATTAGTACAGTATATGATATGATGCATAAACAACCTTTTCTCATCTTTTCAATCCTAAACAGCCAAAGAAAATCAATCTATATCAGAACAATTTCATAAAGTCTATGAACACAGTTTTAGCAGAGAAAGAAATCCGGAGCCAAAAACCACTACAAACACAAGATTACAAAGCCTAATTAACACCAAATTTATAGTTCACGCAATATTCTATAAACCGAATCTAGGACCTAATTTCCATTACTTTACAGAAATCCATGCAGCACAAAGACGGATCATCACAAATACACAACCAAGTCGAACATTTCAAACGAATTAAACACAGATCCATAAACTATTTTAACTACACACACCTTCAGATTCAGAATTTTCACACTCTCCTTCGCCACACAATTGCACAAAAACCACTAAACCCTCAGTACAAGGGGGAACTAATTACAAACAAAAAAAACACTTAACGAGAAAGCCATCAGATTGTTCTGCTCAGCCAAACCAAACCATGCGATGCACAAACACGCCGAAATCACCAACACCGCAGAAACCAGATCACGATTTCCCCAAACTGATACGAAACTGAAAACGGCTAAACAACTGAAATGCGATATTGCAAAAAACGGCAAAAAAAACCAGATCAAGAGAGGCGAAAGCAAGATTTGGGGAATTCAAAATATACAATAGATTATAGAGCAGAAACTGGAGATGATAAAAGAGAGGGGGGAGTGAGATTTAAGGTTGGAAACGTGAAGAGATGGTTTGTGATTACAGAGTATAGCCAGTGTGTGTGCGTGTGGGCGACATTGACGCGTGAGTCAGCAAACAAGCTACGGGAAAACGCGGATTTTAAAATAATTATAAAGTTTCCATTTTAATGTGTTTGAATTGATTGACTACTTAAAGGGGTATTTACAATTTGGTCACTCAACTTTTTATTTGTTTCTTTCTGGGAAACACAACTTTGTTGTTGGACCCAGTTAACCCACGGGCTAAGGGCTTTTAGCCTGGTCCAGTTAACCCACGGGCAAGCCCACATTTAACGTTTTTCATTGGATTTGGGCCATAATCATTAAAAGTGGCCCAATAGGCCAATTACCCCAGCCCAACCCATTATCGCATTATTCTCATTCAGCTGCACGGAGTTAGGCGTGGGGTATATCCCCTCCAGCTTTGTTTAATGCACTCCCCCATACTCGTAACCCCTCAAAACACATCTGAGCTAGATGCACTCCCCTCGAATTACCTATTATACCCCTTTCTTCTAAAATTCTATAAGATAAATACACGCACCCTTCTATCTTCCCCATTTAAAACCTTAAACCCTTCTTCCCCAACACCATTCCAGCCTCGATGCTAGCCGTCGCCGCTCGATGCCCCATTTTTTTTCATTTTCTGCACTTCCCCTCACCGCACTCGCCTGCACTCACGCCGCCCGTGCCCAAACCGCCGTCACCTTTCCCCAAGCCTAGAGATGTCTATTGGGCTAGCCCTACTGGGCTACGGGCTAAACGGGTTAGGGCCTTAACCAGTTCATATTTAACTGACCTACAATTGTTGGGACCTAACCCTAACCCTAGCGGGCCACGGGCCACTAACGGGCTACAATAATTTTTTTTCATTTAAAATTAAAGGTCTCAATTGTCACGTCCAACAAGTAAATAAAATAGAAAAATACTTAATTAGTTAATAATTAATAAATGAGAAAAAAGAGTATAATTTAAACACAATTCTAGAACTCGTTGGTCCTTAATATGACCAAATAAAACTAAATAAATATTATAATCTAATAAAAAATAGTAATAATGACAAATGGATGGTAATTGACTTTTTAATGCTGATAGTTATGGTTATTGGTCAAATTACCCAAAATTTGTTTTTAGGTTATTTATTAAAAAAAAGCAACAAGTCGGGCTAGCGGGCTGGCCCGGTTTAGCCCACGGGCTAACCGGTCCGGGTCAAAAAAGCCCGGTTTTAAACGGGCCTATAATTCATGAACCCTAACCCTGTATTTTTTAGGGTTAAACGGGCCAGCCCGATTAGCCCGGCCCGGATAAACATCTCTACCCAAGCCCCTCCCCTCCCTCCCCTTTTTTTTTTTAAATATTTGTAACAAACAGCGGCGGTGCCTCCCTCCTCTCTCCTTTTTTTCACCTTTCTGTACAGTACAAGGTACGCTTATCTTTTTCCCTCCTTTTTTTAATTTTTGACAAGAAATTTCGACCAAAAATATTATGGTCGACAAATTGTTGTCGACCATAATGTTTTTGGTTGACATTTCTTGTAGAAAATTAATTTTTATTTTCTTTCGGTACAATGTTGTCGATCAGGGTGTTTTTCGTCGACAAATTATAGTCGACGATATATTCTACGATCGACAAACCAGTGTCGATTGAAAAAAAATTAGGGTTATGGTTTTATGAAAATTTAGGGTTAGGGTTTTGAAGGGGAGTGTATTTATCTATAACAATTTACTAAAAGGGCAAATATGGTATTTTACATACATATTTAATTAATAAATGGAAGGGACGGGGAGTGCACATTAAACAACGTTGGAGGGGTATATACCCCACGCCCGAAATTATTGTTTAGTAGCCACGTATGGCTAAACGAACCCGTTTTATTTTTAAATTTTTACCTACATTCCAATTTTGAACAATTATACTCCCTCCGTCCCATATTAATCTTCATAGGTTGATGGGCACAAAAATTAAGAAAGTGTAATAATGAGTGAAGTTTTGAGGGGTAATTTTGTAAAACTTTATGTATAAAGTAAAGAAATGAGTTGACTTTTGTATATGTGTGAAGATAAAGTAATGGCATTTGTGTAAAATTGAGGTTATTGTGAGGGTGGAGTTTATAAAGGATTTTCCATTTTAAGGGTGTGAAAGTTATTGTGGGACGTCCAGAAAAGGAAAGTGTGAAAGTTATTGTGGGACGGAGGGAGTACAAAAAAATCACAAAAAATCCTTCTCCTCTATGCATGTGAAACAAGAAGTTGAATTCAAAATACTTTAAAAATTCACAAAAATTAAAATCCTAAATTTTGATAAAAACTAATGAAATTGCGTAAAAAAATTGAAGATTAAGCATACCAAATTTAATTATTTTATTCAGTAGAAAACTTTGAATGTCAAATATGTACGATTGAAACTCCTTATTTTAAACTTGACCTCACATTTTCTTTCTTATTTCACAATGTTTTTTTCGTTCCGTCAGTAAACAATGATTTTTTCGTATTTTTTTTATTTTTTATATACACAATTAATAATATATAAAATTTTATTGGAAACCTATAAGATATCAATGGAGCCTATAAAAAATGTGTTTGTTCTGTACTATGCATCGTGCAACTCAAGTGCATTTTTAAATAATATCAGCAACTGTTAAAAAAAATCAACTGATATTGTGCACGACGTTGAGGAATCGTGTCTGAGCTAGCTTGTAATTCTTTCGAATTCATTGGAGACACATTCAGGTCAAAACAATGCACGACGTTGAAAAGTCGTGTCCGAGCCAGCTCGTAATTCCTTCTGATCAATTGGAGACATTGGGTTCAAGATGGATTCAGAGATTTGTGGCTTGAAACAATTTTTTCTTGCAGCTCCATATTTTTCTCTGTTTGAGTGGGAAGAGATGTGATATCACTCTCTCACGTGAAATAATCGGAATGAAGTTTTAATTTAGAAAATAAAAAATTAACATTATATATATAAAAAATTGTATTGAGAATATATAAGATATTATTGGAGCATATAAAAAAAAACATGCATCTCTTGTATGGACCAGATGCAGTGAAAAATTCCACTGATTTTTTAAAAAAACCCGACGGAAAGGACCGGTCCTGATAACGGAAGGACTGTTGAGAAATAAAAAAGAAAAAGGACCAAAATTAAATTCGGCCGCAGTTACAAAACCATTTTTTAAATTAATAAAATTGTATTGGAAATATATAAGATATTATCAGAGCCTATAAAAAAAATTATTGGTCTTGCATTAGCTGCACCGTGCAACTGATTATGTGTATTTTTAAACAATATCAACTATTTCCCCTGAACAATTGCAACAATTTTAATTTCACTAAGCAATATTAGTTTACCATGTACACTATCCCGTGAAAACACCTGCAATTATTAAGTGAAAACTACTAATATGGTTTAATAACACACTTTCAACCTTTTACATTAATTTTTGCACCTTTCATTCCATAAACTACGACTTCTATTACAATAGTTGTTGGAGGCCGAGTTCAGGTGCTATATATGTCTTCGATTGTTTAACGAAATTTAAAATAGTTGCAACTGTTCAGTGAAAACAAATGATAATGTTAAAAAAATGCTCTTGAGTTGCACTGAATGTGCATCTAGTGCATACGAGATAAAAACTATTTTTATTTGTCCTAAACCTAGAAAAAAGGTTCGCCGACAAAAGTTTCAACAAGATACGCGACATATTTAAAAAAAAAAAAAAAAGATTTGCGACACATTTATTTCTTAACAAAATTAGGGGAAGAGTTGTCGTTTCTACCAAGTTCTCTAAACTTCATGCTTCGATTCGACTGGTGGGGTGGGGGAATCGCGATAGAATTTAGGGATTAGGGTTCATAGAGGATTGATATGGTTTGTTTTATCTTTTATTTAGATTTAGATTTTTTTTTTTTTTAGCATTTAATTTATAACACGTGTACGACGAAAAAAATATTAAAAATCAAAATAGTGGTCCACGTAGGCTTGACCGGGAAGATTACCTGTTATTGCCGGTAATTTGACCAAAAAGTGTACAAGTTAGTGGACCAAAATCAAAAAGTGGAATCGGAGTGGACTATTTTCAAAAACTTACCCGCCTAAAAAATATAATCCCAATTGAGCTAATTACAGTAAAAGGGACATAGGCATAAATTTTCCATGGAAAGTTCATCAACATTACAATAAAATTCTTTTGTTTTAATATTTTGGGAACATCTCATTGCACCATAATAAATGAAAACCGTGCGATTCATTTCTGCACGGTGCACCTATTACATACAAGTAATTTTTTATTGGGTATATTGATTGATTCTGGCAACTTGATATATTATTTTTAAAATAATGAAATGAATCGCACGTCTCTTCCTACTCAAACTTCCGATCAATATCACGAATCGGAGAAAAATATGGAGCTGCAAGAAAAAGCTGTTTCAAGCCAAATCTCTGAATCCATCTTGAACCCAATGTCTCCAATTGATCAGAAGGAATTACGAGCTGGCTCGGACACGACTTCTCAGCGTCGTGCATTTTTTGACCTGAATGTGTCACCAATAGAATTACAAGCTAGCTCAGACACGAATCTGTGTTAAAAACTTATTTCTTATCTGTGTTACTGCTTATTAAATTTAAATTTTTCTGTGTGAGACGATTGTGGTCATGAGATATGCAATCCTCAAATCAATACAAAACATATGTTTAATTTTTTATATTTCTGTGTTGGGATAAGATTTTTTTTGGAGAACCTGTGTTGATTTTGATCAGATGAAGAGAAAATGGGGTTGAGAATTTCAGAAGAATTATGCATTTTGGTTGCACAAAGATTTTATGTAAAATCTGAAATATAAAAATTCGAAAAGTTTTTAATTTACACATTTTCTAATTTTTAGAAATTTTTATTTTACAAACTTAAAGGATGTAAATTGACATTTTGCCAGAATCTCCAATTCATTCCACACGTGCAAGCCACGTGCTCACATTTTATCGAATTGAAAAAAAATCGGCAAAAGGGACGTTAATTGAACACCTAGGAAGTAGATTAAAAAAGTGCATACTTAAATTAAAGAATTTAAACTAGATTAGGACTAAGTTATGGGACGTAAAATGAAATTATCCCTAAAAAAACTCTGTTTAGCGACGGAATTTACAACAGGAAAACCGTCATAAAACACATTTACGACGAATTTTGAGTGGTTTCCAAAAAGCTAGTCGCAAATATTTCTTACAGATTTTTTGAAATCCGTGACAATTTAAGACAATTATTTTTCTTTGCTAATTTCAGACGGCCAACGTAGTCGCAAATTGGTGATGACCCATGAGTGAATTAATCTCCATCTGCCTTTTTAATATTTTTGGCAAATTTCACTAAATGTGAATGACGTGGCTTTCGTTAGTTGGATCGCATTTTGACGATAGGTGTAAGTGTATTTTCTCCCATTTTCCTTAAAATAAAAGAGAAAGAAAAAGTTGTATATTGCATTTATTTTTGAAATTGCAGATTTGCCTCATGAAAGACATATAATTTGGCTATAAAATCTGATGCAATGTCTCTATTTGTGAATCGTGATGGTTTATACATTTTGTTAAACGAAGACCACGAGGATTTTCCAGTTATGCACTTACATTTCTTGTATGTATATGATTTAATTTTTGTTAGGGATCTTGTTGATTTTCTATTATATTAAAGTGAATTTTTTAAAATCATTTAACTAAATATCATCATTTCTAATATATGTGTGTTTATTGTGTGTGTATAAATATATATATTTACATATGTTAGTATTTTGGATTACAATATATATAATTACATATGTTAAAGAGAAAGGCAAATAGCCTACCAAGTCCCATTTCATTTGCAAGTATCACATGTGTCTATTTTTCTCTACGCAAAATTAAACATAAGACATTCCGCACTTCAAGCTGATATGGATGCAACGAGCCTCGGCTCATTGCATTTGTATCATCTTGAAGGGTTGAATGTTTTACGTTTTGCGTGGTGAAAACAGACGCACGTGAAACTTGCAGATGAGATGGGAATTGGTAGGCTATGTTTTTGCCTTACTCTTTTAACTTTATTTTCCGTTCTCCCTTCTGTTTGTGTCATTTCCTGTAACAATTCAGGCGAACCGATACAGAGCATTGCCTTTCTAGCATCTATTTTTGCGGAAGGATTTATTGGCTCCTCGTCTTGTGGTTGCTCCTCGAGTTTGCCATATGGATGCTGCAATTGACAGGGAAATGAATTCTCTCACAGTTTCGTTTGGATATTTATTTGCTTTCTATTGTTCGTGTAAACCTTGAATGCTCTATGCTGCAGATTACTTAATCGACAACATAGAGCATTCAAAGTTTACGCCAACAAAAAGCAAATAACATCAAATAGAAATTGCGTGCGAATTCATTTACCTATCAAATTCAGTATCGTCATAATGAATTTGATTCATTATTATCAACATCAAATAACATTTTTGACCCATAACTTAGTATGTCATCTAGTTCTTCCTTCACCAAAATCAAAGCACTAATTAAGCACAAAAAAATCATATAGAACACATGGAAATTTCACTTTATTATTATATAGATAATCAACAAATATTCCTAAAAAATCAAATCACATTCAAGAAATGTAAGTTGCATAATTACCATGTAGGAGTGGTCTTTGTTTAACAAAATTACGAAAATCAACAACAAATTGAATGAAACCTAGCGAAAAATATGTGAACACTTTGCTGAGGTGTCCGTTTTTTTACGTCTTTGATTTTTTTCAAAGCCCCAATTCGATCTCGCTTACCGCTACTAATGGGGTCTTAATTGGTGAAGAGGGCCCCCAGTCTTGAGCAGACCTTGCAGAGGTGGTTCAATTAATTAAAACCTCGAAAGAATTGTTTCATATTTTATGCATCTATATATAGGGAACTTGCATCAAATTTTAAAGTCTTTTCTTTAAAAATAATTATATTTTCTTTTTAAGGTAAAAATGTCGTCAAAATGCTATCCAACTAATGAAATACGCGTCATTCAAATTTAGTGTAATTTGCCGAAAAAAATATTAAGGCAAATAGAATAAAATTTAGGGCATGTTTAATTTGATATTTAAAAATCGGATTTAATATTTTGAAATCTAGATCTGGTTTTACTCTTAAGATTTTTTTTTTTAATTCGCGTTTTAAAAAGTCCAATGCTTCCGTATTTCTTCGATTTTAGTACTAAATAATATACAACTTTTTCTTATCTTTTCTTTTTAAGGTAAAATTGTCGTCAAAATGCTACCTAACTAACGAAAGACGCGTCATTCAAATTTAGTGTAATTTGCCAAAAAATAAATAAATTTATTAAGACAAATAGAATAAAATTTAGGGTAGTTTAATTTGGTGTTTTTTGACCTGAATGTGTCTCCAATAGAATTACAAGCTAGCTCAGACACAAATCCTCAACGTCGTGCACTGACGTTTGACCTAAATGTGCCATACATCGAAGACTCTGATGAGGGTCAAGATATCAGTACTCAAAAACAGCCGGAGAATGACACACACAAGTTGAATTCAGAGAGGAGACGTAGCACACGAATTCAGACGCCAACAGCTCCTGTGATTGAAGCCGCAGCTTATGGATACGAATCGTGCAAAAGTAAAAAGAAGAAATCTGAGAGTATAAATGTTTAATTCTGAGGAAGAGGATCAAATTTGAGAACTATCAAATTTAGAAGTTAAATTTGGCATATTGAGACACCATAAACCAAACTTTATCTACTCTCTCATTCATGAGCGCCCTTATAAATTAATCTGATGGATAAAAACATATTTCCTATCTCTGTTAATGCTTATTAAATTTACAAATTTGTGTGTGAGACGATTTTGGTAAGAAATAAATGTGTCGCAAATCTTTTTTTTTTTTTTGAAATGTCGCAAATCCTTTTTTTTTTTTTTTAAATATGTTGCAAATCTCTATTTTTTTAAAATATGTCGCAAATCTTGTTGAAGCTTTTGTCGGCGAATCTTTTTTCTAGGTTTAGGACAAATAAAAATAGTTTTTGTTTTGTTTGCACTAGATGCAACATGCAACTCAAGAGCATATTTTAAACATTATCAATTGTTTACACTGATGGTAAGTTCAAATAATGAAATGAATCGCACGGTGTTTCATTCCAAATAATCAATTTTAGCCCATACTTTTCACTTTTTACTAAATCTAGCACATATTTTTCTTTTTAGCCAACTTATACCTATACTTTTCATTTTGTTATCAAGTTTAGCACAAAATTTTTCTTTCATACCTATACTTTTCATTTTTAATCAAATGTAACACATAATTTTTATGTTTTTATCAATTCAAGTTGCGAGAATCAATCAATATACACAATAAATATTATACAAAATTGTATTGAAAACATATAAGATATTAATGGAGCCTATAAAAAAAGTACTTGTCTTGTATGTATTAGGTGCACCGTGCAACTCAACTCAAGTGCATTTTTAATAATAAAATGAATCGCACGGTTTTTCATTTGTTATGGTTTAATGAGATGTTCCCAAAATATTAAAACGACAGAAGTTATTTAACTATGGCATAATCTTATATATATTGTAATGTTAATGAACTTTCCATGGAAAATTTATGCCCATGTCCCCTTTACTCTATTACCTCAATTGGGATTATATATATTTTTTTAGGCAAATAAGTTTTTGAAAATAGTCCGCTCTGATTCCACTTTTTGATTTTGGTCCACTAAGTTGTACACTTTTTGATCAAATTACCGGCAATAACAGGTAATCTTCCCGGTCAAGCCTAGGCGGACCACTTTTGATTTTTAATATTTTTGTCGTCGTACACGTGTAAATTAAATGCTAAAATAAAATAAATATAAATATAAGATAAATCAAAGCATATCAATCCAAGGGAAAAATCTATGAACCCTAATCCCTAAATTCTATCGCGGTTACCTCATGACAGATACAATTTGGCTATAAAATCTGATGCAATGTCTCTATTCGTCGTGAATCATGATGGTTTATAAATTTTGTTAAACAAAGACCACGGTGATTTTCCAGTTATGCAGCTACATTTCTTGTATATGATTTCATTTTTGTTAGGGATCTTGTTGATTTTCTGTTATATTAAAGTGAAAATGTTAAAAGCATTTAACTCAATATCTTCATTTTTAATATTTGTGCATTTATTGTGTGTGTATAAATACATATAAATTTTTGGGAGAAAAATTCATTTTACGTCCGGTAACTTAGGCCTAATCCAATTTATATCCTTTAAGTTTTCACTTTTTCGATTTACATCCTTTCTGGTCCAATTTACGTCCTTTTCGTCGGAAAATTTTCAAACTCACCGGAATGTGAGGAATGAATTGGGATTCCGGCCAAATAGTCCAATTTACGTCCTTTAAGTTTGAATTTTTTAAAATTTTAATAAATAATTTTTCTAAAATTATCTTTAAAAATTCAAAAATATCATTAAAATTAAAAAATATAAAATGTGTAAAATAAAATTCCAAATATCTTATTTAATTTTTTAAAAAATCTCATTAAAAATTATAAAATGTGTAAAATAAAAATAAAAAATTTTACAATTGAAAAAATAAAAAATGTTTAACTTAAAATTAAAAATTCAATAATCTTATTAAAAATTCTAAAAATTTCATTATAAATTCTAAAAATCTCTTTAATTTTTAAAAAATGTGTAGATTAAATATTAAAAATTCTAAAAACGCAATAATAATAATAAAAATCAGACTTGATTCGAAGTCATACGCCATTAAAGTTTTTCTCGAACTCCTAATTTTTTTTGGATTCCACGCCTTGATTTGTTGTAGAAACGTGTCAAATTCATTTTAATGAGGTTTTTAGAATTGTATAATTTTTAATTTTATTTTAAAATTTTTAATTTATAGATTTTTTTTATTTAGAATTTTATGAAATTTTTAGAAATTTTTTATTTTTAGTTTACAAATTTTTAAAATTTTTAGAATTGTAGATTTTTTAATTTTTTTTAAGAATTTTTTATTTTTTATTTTTATTTTGCATAGTTTATAAATTTTAATGATATTTTTAATTTTTTCAGAATTTTTTAATTATTAATTTCTAATTTTCAAACTTAAAGGACATAAATTGGACTATTTGACCGGAATTTCAATTTTCCGGCGAAAAGGACATAAATTGGACACCCTAGGACGTAAATTGAAAAAGTGAAAACTTAAAGGATATAAACTGAATTAGGCTTAAGTTACAGGACGTAAAATGAAATTTTCTCAATTTTTGGATTATATATAAATTTTTTTCCGCATCCCCTCTAAACTTGAATCCTGGGTCCGCCCCTAATGACTCCTGGTGTATAATCCGAAAATAACAATCGGGTCCGAGCTGTTCTGCCACGATTTGTTCGTGAAATCATCGTTTATTCAGTCGAGTAGTTTAGTAACATGGTGAAAAGTTTTAACAACATTCCCAGATATAGATCTTAATTTGGTATACTATTGAATATAACATATTGATTGAGAGTCGAGTCGACTCGACTGTTGCAGGTTATATATATATATATATATGTTTGCACTGCCCAAGCACTGTTGCAGGTTATATATATATGTTTGCACTCGACTCGAAAATAATAAGAGTGTATGGATTTTAATATCAACAAATATCAAAACAAGGGCAAGAAAAATAAACTACATTTCTTGTATATGATTTAATTTGATTTTTGTTAGGGATCTTTGTTGATTAAAGTACTGTAATTTCCCTGTTATGTATGCATTTAATTTCTTGTGCTTGAATAATTTAATTTGGATGCAAGAAGAACTGGATGACATAATTAGGTATGGGTCAAACGAGTTATTTGATGATGATAATGATAAATCAGTGAAATCTCGCCAAATTCATTACGACGATGCTGCAATTGACAAGGAAATGAATTATTTACGTTATTGTCACGTACACAGGTGCAACTACTTGAAAGGATTCAGACAGTTGCGACACATGAAGTCACTGTGATTCCATGCGTCGAGAGCAGTCAACCTCTGTTGGTCGCTGTCATCCTCCTCTACAGTAGGAGGATCATCCCTCAGAAACCGTGCAAGGTTCAAGATAGTCAAATAGAACAACATTTTTTGTTGCCAAGCAGACCTTGCGGAGCTGGTTCAAAACCTCGAAAGAATTGTTTCATACTTTGTGCATCTATAAGGAACTTGTATCCGATTTTATAGACAAATTATATCTTGGTCATTAAGTATTTCCGCGATTTGCGAATTAAATTTTTTAAGTCACAGTATTCGGTCCAAGGGCCGATTAATTTGGATGACCAATCCTACCATCCACTAGCGCAGGCCGAATTAAATGTTATTCTAAAACATTTTCTTATCTTTTCTTTTTAAGGTAAAATTGTCGTCAAAATGCAATCCAACTAATGAAAGACGCGTCGTTCAAATTTAGTGTAATTTGCCAAAAAAAATTATTAAGGCAAATGGATAAAATTTATGGCATGTTTAATATGCTATTTAAAAATCGGATTTAATATTTTGAAATCTAAATTTGATTCTACTTTAAATTTTTAATTCGCTTTTTAAAAAATCCAATGTATTCGTATTCGTGCGATTTTAGAATTAAATAATATACAACCTTTTCTTATCTTTTCTTTTAAGGTATAATTGTCGTCAAAATGCTATCCAACTAATGAAAGACGCTGTCATTCAAATTTAGTGTAATTTGCCAATATATTATAAATCTGGTTCTACTATAAGATTTTTGTATTCGCTTTTAAAAATCCAATGCATCCGTATTTCTCGATTTTAGAATTAAATGTTACACAACTTTTTCGTATCTTTTCTTTTTAAGGTAAAATTGTCGTCAAAATGCTATACAACTTATGAAAGTCGTGCCATTCAAATTTTGTGTAATTTTCCAAAAAATTATAAAGACAAATTGGCGAAAATTTCAGGTATTTTAATTTGGGTTTTAAAATTTAAATATGGTTAATTCTACTTTTAAAAAAATATGCATTTAAAAAAAAATATATGCACAATAAAATTGATTTACATGAAACTGTGCAATTTTGAGCATGTACGAAAAATATATGAAAATATCTTTGGGGTCATCTATATTGATATTGGGAAGAATCTATACTTTCACGAATTTGTTAAAAAAATCGATATTTATATTGTAACAATCGGGTCCGAGCTTTTCTGCCACGATTTGTTCGTGAAATCATCGTTTATTCAGTCAAGTAGTTTAGTAACATGGTGAAAAGTATTAACAACATTCCCAGATATAGATCTTTAGGTATACTATTGAATATAAATTTTTTTGATGCTTATGGCTAGATTCAATCATTTCGGATTTGGGACAATTTCTAAGATGCCTATGATTACAAGTTTGAACAAATGGAAGATCCATTCGACCACCCAATTTTATTTTCTTGCTCTTGTTTCGATTTTTGGGATATTAAAATTCATGTAGTCTAATTACAGTGCGTGCTTGGACAGTGTCAACATATATCACTTGCCACAGTCGACTCGACTCTTAACCACTTGTGAGCAACCACAAGACGAGTCTGTAAGCATATATATATGTTCGCACTGCCCAAGCACGCATTGTAATAAGAGTATATAAATTTTAATATCCCAAAAATAAAAACAAGAGCAAGAAAAATAATATACATTTCTTGTATATGATTTGATTATTGTTAGGGATCTTTGTTGATTAAAGTGTAATTTCCCATTGTTATGTATGAAGTTAATTTCTTGTGCTTGAATGTAGAAAGAATTGGATGACATAATTAGGTATGGGTCAAAGGAGTTATTTGATGATGATGATAATGATAAATCCGTGAAATCTCGGCAAATTCATTACGACGATGCTGCAATTGAGAGAGAAACGAATTCTCTCACAGTTTCGTTTGAATATTTATTTGCTTTTTATTGTTCGTGTAAACCTTGAATGCTCTATATGTTGCAGATTACGTAATCGACAACATATATATATAGAGCATTCAAAGTTTACGCCAACAAAAAGCAAATAACATCAAATTAAATAGAAATTATGTGAGAATTCCATTTACTTATCAATTTCAGTATCTTCGTAACGAATTTGATGAGATTTCATTGATTCATTATTATTATCATCAAATAACATTTTTGACCCATACTTAGTATATCATCAAACTAATTAAGCACAAAAATAAAATCATATAGATAATCAACAAATATCCCTAAAAAAAAAATCAAATCACATTCAAGAAATGTAGCTGCATAATTACCATGTAGGACTAGTCTTTGTTTAATAAAATTACGAAAATCAACAACAAATCGAATGAAACCTGGCGAAAAATAAGTGAACACTTTGTTGAGGCGTCCGTTTTTTGACATCCTTGATTGTCTTAAAAGATCCAATTTGATCTCGCTCGCCGCTACTAATGGGGTCTCGGTGGAGGGCCCCCGGTCTTGAGCCGACCTTGCGGAGGTGGTTCAAAACCTAGAAAAAATTGTTTTATATTTTGTGCTTTCTATAGGGAACTTGCATCAGATTTTATAGCGAAATTATATCTTGATCATTAACCAATCTCACCGTCCACTAGCGCGGCCCCTATGGACGACTGCGATTTCAAGTAATTAATGAAAAACGCGTCATTCAGATTTAGTGTAATTTGCCAAAAAAAAAAATTAAGGCAAATATGATAAAATTTAGTGCATGTTTAATTTGGTATTTAAAAATCGTATAAAATATTTTGAAATCTAAATCTGGTTTTACTTTAAGATTTTTTTTTTGCTTTTTTAAAAAACCAATGCGTCCGTATTTCATTATTAAAGACGCGTCATTCAAATTTAGTGCAATTTGCATATTAAAGCAAATGGGATAAAATTTAGGGTATGTTTAATTTGGTATTTATAAATCGGATTTGATATTTTGAAATCTCTGGTTCTACTTTAAGATTTTTGGATTCGTCTTTTAAAACTTCAATGCATCAGCGATTTTAGAATTAAATGATATACAACTTTTTCTTATCTTTTCTTTTTAAAGGTAAAATGGTCGTCAAAATGCTATCCAACTAATGAAAGACGCGTCATTCAAATTTAGTGCAATTTGCATATTAAAGCAAATGGGATAAAATTTAGGGTATGTTTAATTTGGTATTTATAAATCGGATTTGATATTTTGAAATCTCTGGTTCTACTTTAAGATTTTTGGATTCGTCTTTTAAAACTTCAATGCATCAGCGATTTTAGAATTAAATGATATACAACTTTTTCTTATCTTTTCTTTTTAAAGGTAAAATGGTCGTCAAAATGCTATCCAACTAATGAAAGACGCGTCATTCAAATTTAGTGCAATTTGCATATTAAAGCAAATGGGATAAAATTTAGGGTATGTTTAATTTGGTATTTATAAATCGGATTTGATATTTTGAAATCTGTGGTTCTACTTTAAGATTTTTGGATTCGCCTTTTAAAAATCCAATGCATCAGCGATTAATTTAGAATTAAATGATATACAACTTTTTCTTATCTTTTCTTTTTAAAGGTAAAATGGTCGTCAAAATGCTATCCAACTAATGAAAGACCCATCATTCAAATTTAGTGCAATTTGCATATTAAAGCAAATGGGATAAAATTTAGGGTATGTTTAATTTGGTATTTATAAATCGGATTTGATATTTTGAAATCTCTGGTTCTACTTTAAGATTTTTGGATTCGCCTTTTAAAAATTCAATGCATTAGCGATTTTAGAATTAAATGATATATATACAACTTTTTCTTATCTTTTATTTTTAAAGGTAAAATGGTCGTCAAAATGCTATCCAACTAATGAAAGACGCGTCATTCAAATTTAGTGCAATTTGCATATTAAAGCAAATGGGATAAAATTTAGGGTATATATGTTTAATTTGGTATTTATAAATCGGATTTGATATTTTGAAATCTTTGGTTCTACTTTAAGATTTTTGGATTCGCCTTTGAAAAATTCAATGCATCAGCGATTTTAGAATTAAATGATATACAACTTTTTCTTATCTTTTCTTTTTAAAGGTAAAATGGTCGTCAAAATGCTATCCAACTAATGAAAGACGCGTCATTCAAATTTAGTGCAATTTGCATATTAAAGCAAATGGGATAAAATTTAGGGTATGTTTAATTTGGTATTTATAAATCGGATTTGATATTTTGAAATCTCTGGTTCTACTTTAAGATTTTTGGATTCGTCTTTTAAAACTTCAATGCATCAGCGATTTTAGAATTAAATGATATACAACTTTTTCTTATCTTTTCTTTTTAAAGGTAAAATGGTCGTCAAAATGCTATCCAACTAATGAAAGACGCGTCATTCAAATTTAGTGCAATTTGCATATTAAAGCAAATGGGATAAAATTTAGGGTATGTTTAATTTGGTATTTATAAATCGGATTTGATATTTTGAAATCTGTGGTTTTACTTTAAGATTTTTGGATTCGCCTTTTAAAAATCCAATGCATCAGCGATTTTAGAATTAAATGATATACAACTTTTTCTTATCTTTTCTTTTTAAAGGTAAAATGGTCGTCAAAATGCTATCCAACTAATGAAAGACCCATCATTCAAATTTAGTGCAATTTGCATATTAAAGCAAATGGGATAAAATTTAGGGTATGTTTAATTTGGTATTTATAAATCGGATTTGATATTTTGAAATCTCTGGTTCTACTTTAAGATTTTTGGATTCGCCTTTTAAAAATTCAATGCATTAGCGATTTTAGAATTAAATGATATATATACAACTTTTTCTTATCTTTTCTTTTTAAAGGTAAAATGGTCGTCAAAATGCTATCCAACTAATGAAAGACGCGTCATTCAAATTTAGTGCAATTTGCATATTAAAGCAAATGGGATAAAATTTAGGGTATATATGTTTAATTTGGTATTTATAAATCGGATTTGATATTTTGAAATCTTTGGTTCTACTTTAAGATTTTTGGATTCGCCTTTGAAAAATTCAATGCATCAGCGATTTTAGAATTAAATGATATACAACTTTTTCTTATCTTTTCTTTTTAAAGGTAAAATGGTCGTCAAAATGCTATCCAACTAATGAAAGACGCGTCATTCAAATTTAGTGCAATTTGCATATTAAAGCAAATGGGATAAAATTTAGGGTATGTTTAATTTGGTATTTATAAATCGGATTTGATATTTTGAAATCTCTGGTTCTACTTTAAGATTTTTGGATTCGCCTTTTAAAAATCCAATGCATCAGCGATTTTAGAATTAAATGATATACAACTTTTTCTTATCTTTTTTTTTAAAGGTAAAATGGTCGTCAAAATGCTATCCAACTAATGAAAGACGTGTCATTCAAATTTAGTGCAATTTGCATATTAAAGCAAATGGGATAAAATTTAGGGTACGTTTAATTTGGTATTTAAAAATCGGATTTGATATTTTGAAATCTCTGGTTCTACTTTAAGATTTTTGGATTCGTCTTTTAAAAATTCAATGCATCAGCGATTTTAGAATTAAATGATATACAACTTTTTCTTATCTTTTCTTTTTAAAGGTAAAATGGTCGTCAAAATGCTATCCAACTAATGAAAGACGCGTCATTCAAATTTAGTGCAATTTGCATATTAAAGCAAATGGGATAAAATTTAGGGTATGTTTAATTTGGTATTTATAAATCGGATTTGATATTTTGAAATCTCTGGTTCTACTTTAAGATTTTTGGATTCGCCTTTTAAAAATCCAATGCATCAGCGATTTTAGAATTAAATGATATACAACTTTTTCTTATCTTTTCTTTTTAAAGGTAAAATGGTCGTCAAAATGCTATCCCACTAATGAAAGACGCGTCATTCAAATTTAGTGCAATTTGAATATTAAAGCAAATGGGATAAAATTTAGGGTACGTTTAATTTGGTATTTAAAAATCGAATTTGATATTTTGAAATCTCTGGTTCTACTTTAAGATTTTTGGATTCACCTTTTAAAAATCCAATGCATCAGCGATTTTAGAATTAAATGATATACAACTTTTTCTTATTTTTTCTTTTTAAAGGTAAAATGGTCGTCAAAATGCTATCCAACTAATGAAAGACGCGTCATTCAAATTTAGTGCAATTTGCATATTAAAGCAAATGGGATAAAATTTAGGGTATGTTTAATTTGGTATTTATAAATCGGATTTGATATTTTGAAATCTTTAGTTCTACTTTAAGATTTTTGGATTCGCCTTTTAAAAATCCAATGCATCAGCGATTATAGAATTAAATGATATACAACTTTTTCTTATCTTTTTTTTTAAAAGGTAAAATGGTCGTCAAAATGCTATCCAACTAATGAAAGACGCGTCATTCAAATTTAGTGCAATTTGCATATTAAAGCAAATGGGATAAAATTTAGGGTACGTTTAATTTGGTATTTAAAAATCGGATTTGATATTTTGAAATCTCTGGTTCTACTTTAAGATTTTTGGATTCGCCTTTTAAAAATCCAATGCATCAGCGATTAATTTAGAATTAAATGATATACAACTTTTTCTTATCTTTTCTTTTTAAAGGTAAAATGGTCGTCAAAATGCTATCCAACTAATGAAAGACGCATCATTCAAATTTAGTGCAATTTGCATATTAAAGCAAATGGGATAAAATTTAGGGTATATATGTTTAATTTGGTATTTATAAATCGGATTTGATATTTTGAAATCTCTAGTTCTACTTTAAGATTTTTGGATTCGTCTTTTAAAAATCTAATGCATCAGCGATTTTAGAATTAAATGATATACTCCCTCCGTTCCACTATAAGTTTCTCACTTTACTTTTATGTATGTTCCACAATAAGTTTCTAATTTCATTTTTTTCCATTTTTGTCATATAATTTTTTCTCTCTCTCAATCACATCACTTCTACTTTATCTATTATTTTATCATACTTCATCTCACACTAATATATTATTTTCTCTCTCACCATCACATCACTTGTACTACATCATTTATTTTATCATATTCCTTAATCAAAACACTCAAAAGAAAGGGGAAGCTTATATCGGGACGGAGGGAGTACAATTTTTTCTTTTCTTTTTTAAGGTAAAATGGTCGTCAAAATGCTATACAACTAATGAAAGTCGGGTCATTCAAATTTAGTGTAATTTTCCAAAAATTTATAAAGGCAAATTGGCTAAAATTTAAGGTATTTTAATTTGGGTTTTAAAATTCAGATTTTGAATTTTAAAATTAAAATATGGTTCTACTTTTTATTTAAAAAAGTAGATTTAAAAAAAAATTAAATATGCACATGAAACTATGCAATTTTGAGCATGGAATGAAAATATTCTCAATATATTCTCAATATATCCTCAATATATCTTATTTTCGTTGTCAACGATATTGATATTAAGAAAAATCGATACTTTCACAAATTTGTAAAACAAAAAATAATATCGAAAAAAATCTTTAAAATATCAATAAATATCATGTGAAATAGAATTGTAGTGTATATTATACTATCTTCAGTCTAAAAAAAATTATATATATTAAATGTTTTGTTATTAAATTTTTTAAATCCAATATTTTCCACCTTTGATTTTGAGTTTCTAAAGTGTTCTTTTACGACACGTTCAGATTAGGAGTGTTCAAAAATAAATCGGATCGGGAAAAAGATCGGAATCGATCCGGTCTCCGGTCCGGGAAATTTTGGATTCCGGTCTTCCGGTCAGGTCCGGACCGGTTTGAACCGGATTTTTTTTTTTTTAATTTTTTAATTTTTTTTATATTTTTTTACTAATGCACAAATATATAATTTAACAAACATATTTAATTTATTTTTAGGGTCAAAAGATCATTAATAACAATGCAAACACTTTAATTTTCATACACAAATTCATCCATCTTGTTTTTGCTTCTATACATTTAAAAAAAAAAAAAAACAATTTCGGTCCAAGCGGTCCAAACCGGAATCTCCGGTCCGACCTTTTGATAAGATTCCGGTCCCGGTCCAAACCGGTCCGATTTTGGACCGGTGCACACCCCTAGTTCAGATGATAGAAAATAAAAATGAACATAGAAAAAGAAGAAATAATGGCGCCATGGCAGACGCCCTATCAAAATAAAATAAAAAAATGGCGATGACAGACGGAAACACATGCCAAAATTCAAAGCAGAATCATCCAAAGTCAATGATGTTTGCTTGAAATTTCTTCAGTGACAAATCCCATATGTTAGTTCAATTGAATCATAAAGCAGAAATTTCATATTTTCTTCTCAAAATCTTCGGATGGAGCCACCCCAGATTGCAATTCTCGGCGCAGGCATCTTCGTCCGAACTGAATACATTCCTAGATTAGCCCAGATTTCTCATCTCTTCAAACTCAGAGCTATTTGGAGCCGCACTGAGGTACAATTCTGTCTCATGATTTTGGGGGTTTAGGGTTTATGGGTTTTCCCCAATTTTTTCAGTTTCTAGGTTTTGTTTATGGGAATTCAATTGTTAAGTATATTATGTGTAGTGAGTGAGAAAGAGGGATGTTGTTTGTGGTGAATCATAATGATTAGAGTGTTGAAGGATAATTTTGGAAACTTTTATATATAAAGTAAATAATGTAGGTGGATTGAGTGTATGGTGGGCAAGTAATTGCATGAGGGGTAAATATGTGTATATTGTGAGGATGGGTATTGTGATGATTATTTCTATTTCGGGGTATGCAAACTTTTGGGGACAAACTAAAAAGGAAAGTATAAAAACTTTTGGGGAACAGTATTTGAGAAATGGGTTTCTGGATATTTTATTGTGAAATTCGAGTAAAATCATGGATTATCTGAACATGGATTCATATTTAAAGGATTCTGCACTGAGGTACAATTCTGTCTCATAATTTTGGGGGGTTTAAGATTTATGGGTTTTCCCCAATTTTTTCAGTATCAAATTTTGTTTATGGGAATTCAATTTGTTAAGTATATTATGTGTAGTGAGTGAGAAAGGGGGATATTGATAGTGGAAAAGTTGTATTTGAGAAGTGGGTTTCTTGAAATTTTATTGTGAAATTTGAGTAAAATCATGGATTATCTGAACATGGATTCAAATTTAAATGATTCTGCACCGAGGTACAATTCTGTCTCATGATTTTGGGGGGTTTAAGATTTATGGATTTTCCCCAATTTTTTCAGTATCTAGTTTTGTTTGTGGGAATTCAATTGTTAAGTATATGATGTGCAGTGAGTGAGAAAGAGGGAGATTGATAGTGGAAAAGTTGTGTTTGAGAAGTGGGTTTTTCTGGAAATTTTATTGTGAAATTATATGAACATGGATTCAAATTTATTACAGGATTCTGCAAGAGGAGCAGTCGAAATTGCTAAGGAATTCTTTCCGGAAGTGGAATGCAAATGGGGTGATGCTGGTATTGATGATATCATTCAAGATGCATCCATCAATGCTGTTCTTGTGGTTCTTGCAGCCCAGTTTCAGGCATATCTCTCTCTTCTTCTTCTTCTTCTTCTTCTTCTTCTTCTTTTAATTTGACTACTTTTCGTTAATGGTGATTCCCTGTTACTCACTTGTTTACAGTTTGCACCTTCTAGATCAATAACATATGAGAAAGAAAGAAAAAATTCACGAAAGGATACTATTGAAAGGGGAAAGCTATGCGTTTTAATCAATTTTTGGTTTCAAGCACGTAATGGTGATGCAAAATCTTTAGAATTCAACCATAAATCATGTATATAAAAGAATAAAAACAGTTGCTAAAGTTGCTTCCATGAGACTCTCTGTACTCTGGTTAATTTAAGTTGGATTTCCATTAAATTACAGGGCCAAAATGATTTCAATATGTTATTATTGGTTTCGAATTTGCAGGTGGATTTATCAATAAGGATGCTGAGGGGTGGAAAGCATGTTCTTCAAGGTAATCTAGTGCGATGTGTGAAAGCATTTTTTTTAAGTAAATTGAAACTAAGATATATTCTTTACACATTCACTTATGATGAGCTAACCCGTTTCTATGTTTTTTAACGTGTAACAAATTGCTTGGAATGTGAAGAGAAACCAGCAGCAGCTTGTAAGTATAATAGAACTATACATATATGTGTGTGTGTGTGCGCGTATGTGTGTGTAGACTGAATTCCATGCAAGATTCTCTTAGTAATGGATTGCCTGTGTCATTTCTTTAGCCATTACTGAGTTGGAAACTGCATTATCGTACTATAATTCTCTGATCACCACGTTGCCTAGTCAACCAATTTGGGCAGTTGCTGAGAATTACCGTTTCGAACCTGCTTTTGTTGAGGTTTATGATACTGCTTTTGCCTTAACAGATATGATATGTATATTATAGCCTGTTGTTGATGACATTGAATTGTTTTAAATCATGTTGTGGCAGGGGAAAAAGCTAATGGCTGATATTGGAGATTTGGTAAATTTTCAAATTGTTGCTGAAGCTCCGATGAACAGCTCGAATCCTTACTTTTCAAGTTCTTGGAGACACAGCTTTACTGTAAGAACTGTAGTGATGTATTTCCATTCTGAAAATTATAACTCGTGGGTGTCGGTGATTATTTTTTATTTACTAATCATTTCTGCTATAGTGCTATTTTAAGTGTGGTGATTGGAATTGGTGTTTTGGTCAGGGGGGTTACATTCTAGACATGGGAGTACATTTCGTTGCAGCGTTGAGGATGGTGAGCTCGTCTCCTTTTTATTATCTAACCATGATTCTGTTACATCTCGAAAGTTTTTAACTTGCACAACGTGATAATAAGTGATTATACTTCAAAACAGGTTGTAGGAAGCGAGGTAACTTCAGTCTCGGCCATGACGTCTCACGTAGATACCACATTGCCTCCACCCGATAGCATGTCTTCAATAATGTAAGTTTCTGAATCATAGTTTAGATCAAGATAAAGTGATTCTATGTATGATTTTTTTTAAAAGGATATTCATTGACTCTTACTTTCTTGCCCCCCCCTTAAGTCAACTGGAGAACGGACGTTCTGGAGTCCTAGTAACCGTTGTATCTGCAAAAACATTCAAGATGTCGTGGCGATTGGTGGGCTCAAAGGGAACACTCCAAATTGATGTTGAAAATAGAGATGGGCAGTATGGATTCTCGGTTGGTATTCCGTATCTGAATCTTAGGGGTGTAACTGTGTAAGTGAGTCGAGCTGGTTCACTAACTACTCGTGCTCGATTCAAATCTAATCAAGTTGAGCTCGAGTTTAGTAATATTGGGCTCGTCGTGAGCCTAATCGACCTCACATAATTTTACTATTTTACACATAATATGCTAATTATAAATAAAATAAAAATATCTAATTAACACCATGTAGGTTGTCGAGTTTTCCATCGAGTCAGAGCTCCAGTTGAGCTCGCTCGAGTTCGAGCTTCGAGTTTTTAATCGAGTCAAGTTCGAGCTTGACAGCTCAGTAACAGTTACACCCCTACTGAATCTCTTATTCACTATGAAAACATGCAATGACAGAATTGCATTGACATATGAATGCATCACAGGTTACTCTTATTCTGGCTGATGGAAAAAGCAGTAGCAACTTCTTCCCATTCACCGGAGTGACCGAAGAGCTAAAGTCTTTTTTTCACGATGTTTCACAAGTAATCCTCAAGGTAGCGCTTCCAGAATCACTTTTTTTTCAAAAGTTGTGAAAACAGTGATTTGCTCCACTTCGTAGAGTTTGCAAACATGGCCTAATAGTTGGTACACGACTGCTTACGTACCCTGTGCTATTTTTAAATTTGACAGAAGGACGAAAGCGCCCAGGCAGAGCCTCGGATGTCTTATGCTGAAGGTGCCCGAGATTTTGTGGTCATAGATTCAATGCTTGAATCTGGGAAGACACAAGGAGCTCTAGTCCAAGTCAAGAAAATTTAATTCGTCGCTGTCGCTGGAAAGCACGTATCGGTCGATTTGGTCCTGTATAGTGTGTGTATTTCCATTTTTGTTGAGAAACAGATGCTTGATGAATGCAGAATACATAATACAATAACACTATAGACAATTTAAATAAAGTTCTCATGTATGAAATGGGTGTTGATGCAGATGTTGTAACTTGTAAGAAGGAACATTTTTGTTCCAACAGATCTTTATTTAATTTGCACATTTTTACAAAATTGGGATAATTTTTGGTGGACATTTCCTTTGATTTTTATTGGGCCTTGGAAGTTAATGGTGACCACAAACAGGTAAACAGATATTCTATTGAATTGAAAAAAATATAAAAAAAAAATATATATATATATATATATATATTATATTGTATTAGTGAAGTGCACCCACCCACCACATCCATTGTATGTAGACATTCTTACATGGTACTATATGGTCACAACATATTAGTGGCTATGATTTGTAATATCATATGTATAAATGTGTTGAAAACTTCAATTTTGGAATGAGATCACTTATTTCAATTTTAGTGTTCCGTATCTTATTTCACTTTATAAATGATTGACATATATCATATTAACAAATAATCAACGTTCTAAAATGTTAAGGGAGACACATGTTAAAAATTCAGTAGAGTGAAATACCAGTGAAACATAAAAATTGAAATAGAAAAATCGAACCATTTGATATCCACACTTTGTTTTCCCCAATATATGTCTTATATTTTAAAAAAAAAAACCAACACATTTTTTTATTAATTGATAAATTTTGATCGTTTCATCTAAAATAAATGTATGTTTGAAATACTTTGCCATGTCTTGAGATCGTCTCACATAATTGAAACGGTAAAATTACATCAAGTGGTGATAAAATAAATAAAAGTTAGTGAAAAATATATGTAAACATATGATACTCAACCAACACCATAAATTGTATGTATATTAGAAAATTTGATAGTAACCCTTTTTGCATATATTGTTTTCTACACAATAAATAATTGAAGTATCAAGTATGTGATTAGTGTTAAAAGTCAAATAAAATTGAAATTAAGAAATAATACAAGTTGAGCGAGTTATATGTTGCAAAATATGCAAGAAGAGTGCTTCGATTTAATATATACTCCCTCCGTTTTTTAATAAGTGTCACTTTGCCTTTTTAACTAATTTTAAAATAAGTGTCATTCTAGGGTTTTTTCTTTAATTTTGACTATTTTATCCTTATTCTTTTACCATAAATATTTTTCATTAATAAATTCCACAAAAATTATTTATACCAAAATTAATTTAGTTTATGAATACTAGCTACATTCTTTACTACATTCTTTATCAAACAAAATTTCTATATTAAAATTAGTTATAATTAATGAAGGGTGATATCGACCACAATTTATAATCTTAATTTGTAAAAAAATGCCAAAATGACACTTATTAAAAGATGGAGGGAGTATTCGTTTAGTCTGGGGTTTGAGTAAATGGAAAATTGAATTTTAAAGTTTTATAATAATAAAATGAAAAGGTAAGTAACATTTGTCCCAAGTTGAAAAAATGTCAAAGAGTGGATATATATAAAGAGAAATTTGTTTTCTCATCTTCTACATGTACGTACACGAATGTTGTGACAAAACCTAATCTAATCAATCCAATATTATGCTTAATGTTTCAATTTTGATAACGGTAAAATAAACCATAATTTACTCGATTTATTCTAACATGTCACATTAAATTGAAAAGTTTGACCGAATAAATTTATTGGTCAATCAATGAAATTATTTTATGTATTCCTTAATTATTAAATTAAGTTTGCTCAAACTTAGTTAGTGGAATCAATAATTAAACTCACCTATTTAATGGTAATTAATAGCAATCAATTAATTTATTGTTTCAATCCCAGAAATATGACTATCAATTATACTATTTCATGTATTCCTTAATTAGTGTTAAACAGTAAGTTTGGGTTAAAATGGTAAAGATAGTTAATTCAAATTCCTAATAAAATTAATTAAAATGAATAATGATGAAATATAATTGAACGTTATATACAAATAGAAAATCACTAATTTCATTAATATGTACAATTAATTAAATCTGATAGAATCAAAATCCAATATTATCTTGGATTTTTTTTTTTTTAATTAGAAGGGTTGATAATTACATATATAATAACTTATGAAAATGTGAGACAATGTCATATAATCAATATCTATTTTTGTTTGTCTCAAATTATAATCCACTTTCTTTTTATTTCTTTTTTTTTTTTTGTCTAAAATAGCTCCATTTAATGATTGTTGTAATTGATCATTAATATTGGTCATTAGCATTAAATTGGGATATACTAGAAATGTGAGTGTAAATTTTACATGCTCAATGTTTTATTGATTTGTGTAAAAAAAGAAATGAACTATCTTTTTTAGACGGAGTGAGTAGTACTATTATAAAACGTAAATATATTTTTATTGATGGTATATTAGTCGAGGAGAATAAGGAAAAAAAATTATGCTTGTGTGTTATTGATATTTGGTGTAATTTAAAGATGTTTGGAGTTTGATAGTTGAAAATAATAAAATAACTTTACGCCTTCCTAGGAAGGTGCATCTGATAAAAGACATACCAAAATGAAAAAATGACAATCTAATTATAGAATGGAAGAGTATAAGATTAAATAAAATTATATTATTTTAAATGAAATTATAAGAATTTAACTTTAAATTAAATTAATAAATTCGACAAATTAATTTTTAAATTAAAAAAAAAATGATTGAATTTTAAAATTCCAAGTAGCAACACCACTCGCCTCGCCCCTTTGCTGGATATTTTGACCCTCTGCACTGCACACGGGCGTCTTACTTGTCTTCTTTCCTTATCCTGCAGTGTTTTCCATTTTGTGCTAAAGTTGCTACTGCTCACAGCAATTTCTGCATCCAAATGATTTATCATAAAGTTCGATGTGAAAGGACAATTCTCTCCCCTCCCCCCGCCCTCTCTCTCCCCGCCCCGTAAACACTGACGACACATTTCCCCAAATATTTTACGTATTTATCGCCAATTTCTACTTTTCAACCCCTTTTGATTTCTCGATCGAGGCTCCAATTTCTGGATAGGGTTTTCGGGCGGACCTAGAAATCAATTTTGTCATGGCTTTGATGGAGGATATGGGCGTCGATATCAGGTTTGATTTTCCTCTTTAGCTCGATGAATTTGTAATTTTATTGTTGGGTTTATTGGATTCCGTCATTTTTTCCCTTTTTGAGACGAATATGCCTTGGGTTGTTCTGGGTTTATGATGAATTTCTTCTATGTTGATAAATTTCTGGGAAATTGAATAATGTTTTTTATCAGGGTTTGACTGCATAGTTGGATTTTTAATCATTAGGGTTGGGAAGTTGGATTTTTTCAATTGTTTTGTGATGTTGATCAATCAGTAGCGAAATCATTTGGGTTTATTTTCTTGTATTTGATGTGATGTGATGTGATGCATTCTGCAACAGTTCGGATATTGACATTGATGAGATAAGGGGTGATGATAATATAGAAGATAAAGATGTGAGTGATGAGGAGATTGACGCAGAAGAATTGGAGAAGCGAATGTGGAAGGACCGTGTGAAGCTCAAGAGGATTAAGGAGAGACAGAAGTTTGCTATCCAACAAGCTGCGGAGAAGCAGAAGGCGAAATCCACGACAGATCAGGCGCGTCGTAAGAAGATGGCACGAGCACAAGATGGTATCTTGAAGTACATGTTGAAACTCATGGAAGTCTGCAAGGCTCGTGGATTCGTGTATGGAATCATCCCGGAGAAGGGTAAGCCAGTTAGTGGTGCGTCGGATAATATACGAGCTTGGTGGAAAGAAAAGGTTAAGTTTGACAAAAATGGCCCTGCGGCTATTGCAAAATACGAAGCTGAATGCCTGGCTGCTGTGGATGGACTAGGTAATCACAGTGGAAATCCTCAATCTGTGCTTCAAGACTTGCAAGATGCTACGTTGGGGTCGCTTCTCTCCTCGTTGATGCAACACTGTGATCCACCTCAGAGGAAGTATCCCCTGGAGAAGGGTGTACCTCCGCCTTGGTGGCCAACGGGGAACGAGGAATGGTGGTTGAGATTGGGTCTACCCAAGGGTCTAACCCCTCCGTATAAGAAGCCTCACGATCTTAAAAAGATGTGGAAAGTTGGGGTTCTAACTGCTGTTATAAAGCACATGTCTCCTGATATTTCAAAGATCAAGGGACTGATTAGGAAGTCAAAGTGTTTACAGGATAAGATGACTGCTAAAGAGAGCTCGATCTGGTTAGGTGTTTTGGGTAGGGAAGAAGCCCTTAATCAGCTTCCAAGCAGTGAGAATGGCTCGTCTGGCATCAGTGAGGCACCTTTAAAAAGTCGTGGAAGTAAAAGGAAACCTTCTGTAGAGAGCGATAGTGATTACGATGTTGATGGGGTCGATAATGGCCTGAGGTCCGTCTCGTCTAAAGATGGTAGGAGAAATCAATCTGCAGATATAGTACCTTTTGAACCTCAGGTTCATCGAAAACCAATCGACAAAAAGCAGGGCCCGAAAAGACCTAAGAAGCTGAAACCAAACGGTGATAACCAACTGGCAGTTCTTTCTCTTAATGATCGTCCACGTGAAGATCATGAAGACTTAGTGATGGATGTAAATCCTGATAATAATACACAATTGGCTGGATACTTGACTACCGAGAGCCACCAAGAAACGAACGGGATTATAAGGCCTCAGGAGAACAATGCTCAAATACAGACCTGCTTGATAGAACCTGAATTCAACCATATGGACTCGTTTCCTTCTAATGCTGTCCCAATTAGCAACGTGCCATCAGACAACGAACAGTTGCCTTATCCGATTGGTCAAGGTGCTCCACAGGTTACTCATTTGCAAAGTATACATCGTGGAGTTCAAGACCCTGTGGGGGCCCAGAATTCGATATGGCAACCTGGGGCTCAAGATTCGACTCTGCCTCAGGGATTTCAAAATCCGGGCTTCCATCCCGAGCCAGCTTATCACTATTATGGTACAACAACTGCAGATGTTTCAAGTCATCAAGGGCCTCAACCTGGGGATCCTTTGTATAGACCAGAGGATCCCAGATTCCATTTACCAAGAAATGAAAATGGCATTGCTGAAGAATTTGTGAAAGATGCCTTTCCTCATGAGCCAGATAGGCCCGTTGACACTCAGTTCCCGTCTCTTGGTTTGACCCCCGATTTACCAGGATACAATCCCTTCAGTCTTCAATTTGATGGCACAAGTTCACTAGATACTGGTGACTTCGACTTTACTGTTGATGATAGTACGGTTGATGATTTTGCTGAACTGATGCAATACTTTGCCTCATAAGCTGGTTGGCTATACTGCCTCAAGGTATTCAGTAAGTTGTACATCCTGCACACTTGCATGTACCATTAGTTTTTCTGTGATGATAATTTTATAGGGGCAAGAAAAAAGTTCTTGTTCAGGCAAATGAGTGTTAGCTTCTCAGCTGAATGATTTATAGGCTTCCAGCCTGAATTTCGAACTTAATTATAACATTACCTCCATTCTTTGGGCATAATTGGCCAATAACTTGGTTACTGTTGTAGATAGACCCAGGATAGTTATATGTAATCGAGCCAATTTCATAGTTTCCAGAAAGAGCCCAATAGACTTTTTCTTCAAATTAATGTTCCTAAAAGTTTGGTAGCGGGGCTGTTCTTCTGATTTTCTAAATGTTTTTCTTTTCCGTTCTTCGTTGCCTGGGCAGAAGAGGCCATGTGAGCTCTATTGTACATTGGTTGTGAATTGTGATTGTCTTTTTAGTGAATTAAATTAGATTGAGAAACTTGATGTTGTTTCATTTTGTGGTTTCTGGTAAATAGATTCTGTAGAGCTGAGCCAAAAAGGGCCCTTGTTGAAAAGATTGGGTTTGGCATGTAGTTATTGGGCTCAAAGTCTGCTTGTTATCTTTGATAAGTTCGTAGGCTCAAATCTGGCATTTTTAATAACCGAGTTGGGTCTGAAAGCCCATTTTAAAGTATTCTAAAGTGTTAAAAGTGTCGTGTTCAAATTATTTCCCGTCTCACCGCGAGATCTCATGCAAGACCTCATTCTTTTTAGTTTTTTCACTGTGATTCTGGGTTATAATTCGGTCTGCTACACTTTAATGGCTAAAATTATTTGGGAACAATTTGTGATAATATAACAGTTGAACATTTATAAACAATCACGAACTCATGATAATTTTAACCTACTCGGATTTATCAATTCATGAGTTCTTAGTGCCGTAATTATGACGTAATACTGGCTAAACCGCTTTAATAAGAATTGAACCCGGTTCGACCCAGTCCGATCGTAAGCACTAAAGTTGTTTGAATCAACGTTCCGCTTTTTTAAAACATACTCCCTTCGTCCACCAAAAGTGTGCTCATTTCTTTTTTTGGGTTCACAAAAAACGTGTTTATTTAAATAGTTTACTTTTGAGTATTTTTTCTATTTTATTAACAAGATTGAGTATCTATCAACAATATTTTTTACTAGATACCTCACATATCTTTTTTATAATTAAATTTTTTTTTTAAAAAAAATATGTATAAAAAAAAGTAAGTACGCTGTTAATGGAGATGAAGTATATAGCTCCAAGCACACTTTTGATGGAGATGAAGTATATAGCTCTAGGAGGGCTGAGAAAAGAAACTTGTTTACAAAAATAGGAGAATAAATGGGGAATGTGGTTTAATGTGACTTTGCACTACAAAAAAGACGACAATTGCGACACAAAATCAATAAAATATTTTGGTCATGTTTCAAATACAAGAAACTGCTTTCAAAATCATTTAATCAACTTTCATTTTTTATACATACCAAAAAGACATTTTGTGCGTTTACAATTTACTTAAACATTCTTATTATGTTCTTATTTAGTGTTTTTTTAGAGGGAAACTTATTTAATGTTATTTAACAATATTAATGATCAAATATTATCTTATTTATTTTAGATATTGAAATAAAAGGAAAGTTGACAATAATTTAAAATAAACAAAAAAATAAATAGTGGACTATCATTTTTAAATGGGTATAAATTAAAGGAGGGAGTATATTTTATTTACAAAGCTACAATGGCTCCAAGAAAAGAAAACATAGTCCTCTTCCCATTCATGGCACAAGGCCATATAATCCCTTTCCTCTCACTAGCAATGAAGCTTGAACAAGAAAAGGGCTTCACCATTACTTTTGTCAACACACCTCTCAACATCAAGAAGCTTAGAGAAAACCTCCCCATCGATAGTCAGATCCGCCTCGTTGACATCCCTTTCGAAAGTGCCAAATACGGCCTTCCTCCGTCCACGGAAAATCTCTCTCCCCCTCTCCTCCTCCGTCTCATCGAAGCCTCCCCGTCCCTACTCCCCGCTTTCCGAACCCTCGTCTCCCGCCTCGTCGACCCGCCCGTTTGCGTGATCTCCGACATGTTCTTCGCCTGGTCCGCCGACGTCGCCCATGAATTCGGCGCTATCCACGCCGTTTTCCACGCGGCCGGCGGGTACGGCATGGCGTGGTTCCATGCCACGTGGCAGAATCTCCCTTACGGAAGCCGAAACTCTGAGGTGTCAGAGTTTCGGCTTCCGGGGTTCCCCAAGGGTTATTATTTTAAGAAAAAAAATCTTCCTCATCATGTCCAAATGGCGGAAGGGGATTGGAAATTTGCATTAGACATGTTTCAAGATTGGAAAAAAACTGATGCAATGCTGTTTAACACTGTGGAGGATTTTGATCACATTGGCTTGACCTACTACCGGCAACAATTCCCCGATTGTTCCGTCTACGCAATCGGGCCTATCGTCGTCTCGTCTCCAAGCGAGCTCGACGACGAATGCATGAAATGGCTCGATTCGAAGCCCGAAAAATCGGTTCTTTACGTGGCGTTCGGCTCACAAAGCTCTCCATCCGAGCCTCAAACATTAGAGCTAGCTAAAGCACTCGAGGGTAGTAATGTCAATTTCCTTTGGGTAATTAGGCCACCTTCAAGTTTTATTACAGGGGATCCAAATGGTTTCCAAGAGAGGATAAAAGCAAGCAAGAAGGGATTTTTGTTGAAAAAATGGGCACCCCAAATGGAGATTCTATCACATAAGTCAATCGGTGCGTTTTTAAGTCACTGTGGATGGAATTCGACTCTTGAAGCTCTGAGCAACGGAGTTCCAATGTTGTCGTGGCCGATGGGGGCAGAGCAGCCTTTTAATGCTCAATTATTGGAGGAAGAAATGCGAGTTTGCGTTTCAGTTGCTAATGGGAAGTATGAGGATTTGGTTGAAAAAATAGAGTTGATTATGAATAATGAACAAGGGAGTGTCATGAGGAGAAACGCTTTTAAGGTTAAGGAAATAATTGAAAACGCGACTTTTGATGGGGAGTGTTGTAGAGGGTCTTCTGTCAAAGCATTGGATGATTTTCTAAACACGCTTTTGCACATCAAGACCAAAGTTTCATTTGATTAGAACTAGAGTTGTTGTTTTTTAAGTTTGTTGTGTTATTTAAGCATTTTTTGAATTATTTGTGCACCAAAAAGGTTATTATTTCATTATTTATCAAAAAGTTATTGTTATTAAGCACAAGTTTTGTTTTGGCCATCAAACAAGGGCCTAAACAGTCTTTCTATTTATACTGAATCACCCTTTGGAAGAGGAGAGAGTGAAGTGTTACCCATCTTAGTTCTTTGTTTATATCTACTACGGTTCCAATACAATCCGACCCGTGTCTGAGCCCGCTGTAAAGATCCGAGACGAGTGGCGACCGGCGGCACCGAAACCCAACTTTTCAGAATCTTTGAAAAGAGAAAATTATGTCTGCATGTAATTTCAAGAACCTTGAACAAAAATATTTAACCAATAAACAAACATACAACAAAAAGTGGAAATTACAAGTTATTTAGTCCCTGCATATCATCACTAAAAAAAGAAAGAACAAGATTTAAGATACAGATTTATATCTGCAATGAACCTTGCACCTAAGTACTCTATCAAGAACATAAAAACCAGGCATTACCATAATCTTCACTCTGCTAGGCCCCTGTGATCTTTGCTTATCCCCCAAAATATCCTCCATGTAATGCGCATCAAACGCCACGTTTTCGTCGACTCTGAGAATGCTCAAAGGCTGACGAAACGAAAACGCAAGCAAATGCAGCAACCAAATGCATTTAGCAGCAACGAAAAACGCTTGAAGAAGATTCTCCGGCCACGGCCTAGTGCACCCGAGAGTCGTTATAATCGCGCTCATTTTCTGATCACAGAACTTGCTGAACTCCTCGCTGTAATACTTCGTCCCTTTTCGTAACACTTCGTTCCAGCTCAGATTTCTCAAAGAAACGAAGGACTGGAATCGCGCTTGGCGATCTTGATGCGGGTCTAACAGCTTTGGGGCCCCGTTTTTCTGGAAAACGCAGTTTTCGAAGTCTTGGTAGAGTGATTGGTTTATGATGGCTTCCAAATGGTACAAAACTGCTCTGGAATATTTCGAATTTACGGATAGCTTGTATGGTTGAAGCAACGAGTTCAAATTCTCGACTAGCGTCTGATCCGTTTCCTCGATTTGTGTAAGTAAATTCTTGCAGAATTGCTTCACTGATAACCTTGCTTCTGATACTATCTGCAAGAACCCCTCAACCATTACTTCCTCACTCACAGGCATCAAATTCTCGGCTTTTTCGTCAATCGACTTCCCTCGTTTCGGAACATTCGTTAGCTTCTCCGAAACCTTTACTTGCGAAGCTTGTTTCAAAGCCTTCTTCAGTTCTTCACAATAAGTCTCCAAATACTCCAGCTTATGATTCATCTCCCCTAGCGACGACTTCATTTCCGCAGCTTCGTGCAACGCAGCGTCTCGACGTTCGTTAGCTTCGACGACCTCTCTTTTCAGACTTTCAACCGAAATAATCCCCAAATCTTTAAGCATTTGAGAAACTTCCTCACTCTGCGGGGGATGCGCAGGCGACCGGTTCTTCTTCTTTAGCTTCGGAAACAGCCACGAAAAACCAAGCCCCCCTTTGTTTCTCAGTTGAGAATGGAGCGACGAGTGCGAATCCGTCAACGGAACGACAATGTTGGACTTTCGTCCGTTTTTCACGAGGCTATCGGAGTCACTACTTATTACAGCAGGCCTACATTTGTTGCAAGAGGACGCTGATCGCAGGTCCCCCATGCTGTTTCTCCGGGACTTGGAGTAACGATCGGGCCCCGGAGATAAGAGATTAGTGTTGAGGACGGAAGATCCGACGGCTGAGAATTGATCATCTGCAGGGCATATATGGCCCTGGCCTTCAAAGACTTTTCTTGAAGACTCGTTTGTGGTTCTATAATCTGATAATATGGATTCGTCTGCGTTGTGTTCCCCCCAACTTTCGGCGTAGTTTCGATTTTCCAATAGCATTTGCTGATATGGTAATGGTTCATCATCATAACTCTGTCCAAATGCCACATTGTCAACAAAATTTGTTAGTAATGTAGGTGAACATATATAGTTAACTTCACAAATCGTCCCGTAACTTTATCCGAATCCAATTTTAGCTATTTTTCTTCAAATTTGGGATTTTTATGCCTTTCCGACCAAATTGAATAGTGATTCTTCCACCAAACACGAATTTTTCGGTGTTAGCACTATAACGAGCGAATAAGATCACCTGTTCCAATTTTTATGTTCCTGATTTTTTTTCAATATGAATGAATGATTCACAAATACTATAATATTAAGAGCAACACAGGTTAAAAATTCAGCATGATGAGCACCAAATACGAAAAGTAGAACAGGGAAACACAAAAAGTGAAACAGAAAATCCAACTGCATAACGAGTTGGACAAGACCAAAAGTTTTAGTATTCATCTACATGTGAAAGTTATTTCGGATTAGAGTTAGTACTACATTCGTTCCACAATTGTCTGCACTCTTTTCTTATTTGTCCGTCCCACAACTGTTTGCACATTCAAAAAATGAAACCTTTTCATAAACACAACCCTCACAATATTCACATATTTACACAAAATGTCATTATTTTTATCCTTAATCCAATATTGACCTAAATTCTGTCACTACAGCTTATCTGTCGTGACACATCTCTAGTTAAACAATTTTCTGCTAAAAAGTTATTCCCTATTACTTTCACAATTTGTCATTATTTTTATCCTTAATCCAATATTGACCTAAATTCTGTCACTACAGCTTATCTGTCGTGACACATCTCTAGTTAAACAATTTTCTGCTAAAAAGTTATTCCCTATTACTTTCACAATTTACTTTAGACGTCACACAATAATTTTCATAATCTTAAAATTGAAAATCTTTTATAAACTCAACCCTCACAATATCCTCAACTTTACACAAATTACATTATTTTTTCATACACTACACTTGCACAAAAGTCAAGTCATTTATTTATTTTAATAATAGTAAAGTTTACAAAATTACCCCTCAAAATCACCACTAAATTCAATATTCACTTTTCTAATTTTGTGTGACACTGCACACATGAAAGTAGTCACACGGAGAGAGAGTATAATGTTAGGATTTCGTTAAAACTCAATTTTCTCAAAGTAGATTGATACAACCTCAACTAACCGCCTAATACAATCACAAAATTAATCCATGAAATTTAAAAGAGAGAGAGAGAGCATACAGGGGTAAAAACAGGGTAATCTTGAGCAGAAAAGTGTCGCGAAAGAGGTGAAGGAGCTGAAGAAACACTGTTTAATCTGAGGTTGTTAGAAGGGCTGTTGCCCTGTTGTTGCATTAGAGCAGCGTGAAGAGCCCTGAGCTCGACCGCTTTAGCAATGGCGGCTTTGATGTCTTCTCTGCTACTTTCTCTCTCTTCTTTATACATATTCTCCTGCAGATATATATGAATGAATGAATGTACTTTTTTGGGCAGAGGTTATAACATTGTTCAGACAAGGGAAGAGATGGGGTAGGGTAATCCAGCGGTTGGATTTGGTTTGTAGGAACAAGAAAATGGGGTGAATTTGGAGAGTGAAAAAATGGTATTCGAGATGGGATTTTTGTCTTTGTGGTGAGTGGAGGGAGGTGTGTGATGGAATGTGTGCATGTGAAGCGGTAGGGGATGAGAGAGAGAAAAGAGAGAGAGAGAGAGAGAGACTGTTTTTAGTGAAAGGTATCATCCACTCCACAATTACCAAATTGCCCTCCTCTTAATTTTACCTAATACTCCCTCCGTCCGCCTATAAGTTTCCCGCTACTTTTTGGCACAGAGATTAAGAAAAGTGATAAAATAATAGATATAGTACAAGTGATGTGATTGGAAGAAGGAGAGATAGAGAGAAGAGAAAAAGTAGTTACCAAAAAAGGTATGAAAAGCTTATAGGCGGACGGACTAAAATGGTAAAATGAGAAAATTATAGGCGGACGGAGGGAGTACTCCATTTGCACTACTTTATGAGTACACAAACTAAAAAAAAAAATGTATAAGGAGTGTGGTGTTGAGTGTAATTTTTTATAAATAAGATAAAAGTAAATGATTGGATTAAGGTTAAAAGTAATGACATTTTGTGTAAATATGTGAATATTGTGGGGGTTGTGTTTATGAAAAGGTTTCATTTTTTGAATGTGCAAACAACTGTGGGACGGACAAATAAGAAAAGAGTGTAAACAATTGTGGAACGAATGTAGTACTAACTCTATTTCGAAATAACTTTCACATGTAGATGAATACTAAAATTAAAAAAGTAAGTAGAGTTTTGATGGGTAATTTTGTAAACTTTTATGTATAAAGTAAGGAAAATAGTTGAGTTGACTAGTTGTGTGCATATGTGAGTCAAAAGTAATGACGTTTTGTCTAAAATTGAGGATATTGTGAGCGTGGAGTTTATAAAAGATTTTTCATTTTAAGACCATGAAAGTTATTGTGGAACGTTTTGAAAAGCTAAGTGTTGATAGTTATTTTGGGACGGAGAGAGTAACATGTCTCCGTCGATGTTGTTCTATTCGAGCATTTATAGAGTCGAGTTCAAGCTTACTCAATTACATTAATGAACTGGTAATATAGCCCTACTCGACTCGCAAATAAGTTCAACGAGTGGTCGGAACAAATGAAAATGACAAAAAAAATTTAAAATATCAAGTTTGATGAGCTTGACCCTAACGTGTTGGATTCGAATAATAGCTCTAAATAGATTAGAATTTATTAATTAGTTTGATAAAATAAATTTAATTTGGATTTTAATGTGCAACCAAATTGGTAACACGATAATTAGTAGCTGCCTTATTCAACAAATGCTATCTACTCTCAATAATTTATTTGTAACTAGCTATATCGACTCTATTATTGAGCTATTCCTCATTATTGAATTGCGAACCCTTATTATATATGAAAAATAAATAAATATTAAAGCATGCAATTTCTTGATTAATTCTTTATTTTCTATCATCCACTTTTCTCATTAAATTTACATTATAATTAATGAATTAACATTATATTGTTGATGTTTTCCATATTCACCAATAATATATTCCTAGAAAATTTCATAATTCAAGTACCAATATTTCCAACCTTACATACTTATGTAAAATCAATAGTTGTCTTTGTAATGATTTTGGCTGAAAAGTGATGCAGTCTTCTTATTTTAAATTATGTTCCGTTTCATCGTAAAATCGTTCATGTAAGATCTACTTTATCCGTAATAGTGAAAGCTACTTAACTTTTTTTTTTCGTTCGTATCAATGAAAATTATTTATTTCTTTTTTAACAAATTACTTCTCTCACATTTAATTATATTTATTTTTTTCTTTATTCTATCATATATCTTAACTTTCGTGTTCAAAGTCGGAATGGAGGGAGTATTAAAAAATAATATCCTTTTGGTTAATTATTTTGAAAGTGGAAACTAATGAGGGGACAAATTTCATAAGGGTAAATTTGTCCAAATGTCCATCAATGATTATATATGGAGCTGTCTACATTGTAGAGTTGGCTAGAAAGAGTTAGGGGGGGTGTGGCGTGTGGGGGACTGAAAAGTCCATTTCATATGTAATTTCATTTTCTCCCCTGTCCTCATGGAATATTTTAATGTCCAAATTATATTGGACCATAAATTTCAAATATTATTTCCAGTTATTTACAGCATTTATTTAAAAAATTACTATTAATGTCATATGACTACGAAAGGCATATGTCCTGCTGTGTTTTACTATATACTTTTTCCCCCATTTACTTTAATTTTGTTTTTGTTTCCCAAACTGTGGAAAAATACAATTTATTTCTCTTTGCAATTATTTCACTTACTTTCACCTACTAAAAATACAAATTTTATAATTTATGTTTTTTTTTAATGGAAGTTAAATACTCATCCCTTTTTTCCCCTCCCCATGACTCGAACCCAGGACCTAAGGCCTAAGTAGTGGTGCTCTAACCACTTGAGCTATCCCACTTTGTCATTTTATAATTTATGTGCATTTTAACTTACCTTACATCTCTCGAGTGTTGTCTCGAAAAACGAATCTTCATCCGACCTGACCCCGACGAGCAACGCATTCTCAATCCTCGTAAACGTCCTTTAAACAATCTTGAGAGATGATGGCTATTATACCATTGGAGCCGCCTGTCGAAGACGATACATTGGATCCTGCTCTCGCGGTTTCTTTCCGCTCCACGGAGAAGCTCAGTTGCCTCAGGCCGCCTGGGGTGGGTTTATCCCATCGACAACATTCGAAAAACGTTATCGATAAGTTAGAGGCAAGAGCCTACGAGACCTTCATTGTTGATTCTTCGGTAGGGCTTGACAGTTGAGCTTGGTCGTCAAGTATACGGGACGATGGGAGCGATGCTTTTGAGCCCCCATAAGTCATTTTACATGTTTCGATCTTTTTTACTTCGGTCAGTTTTCTTTCGATTTTTTAATCTCTTTGGTTAGTATGTGAATTTACAGGGGTGTACATTTTTTCCATTAATTTGAGTTTTGTCCTTTGAGGGTTTTTTTAGACAATTTTGATGACACCCCGACCTCTAATTCAACAACTTATGGCTTTTAGATTTTTTTTTTTTTTTTCAATAGACAACTTTTATTCCTTTTCACGTCTTTGAGAAAGAAAGAGGAAGATACGAATGGCAAAGAATAGAAAATTTTAAAGTGAAAATCATAAACAATCAAATAATTTATAACAAAAATGATACCTAAACATCACAAAAATATAACGGGAGGGAGTAAAACACAATAGAATTAAAAGTGCAAAAGCTAGACAAAAGATGAGCAAAACTAGATAAGTAGAATTCCAAGATTGGAAATTAATAAAAGTATATGAAAAACAATTATCCCAAAAAAAAAAGGATAATTTTTAATTTGTTTCTTATTAAAAGTAGAGCGCTAAAGGATAGAATAATAATAAAGGCTATATAAGACTTAATTAAAAAGGTAATTTTATATTGTTTGATGGGATCTATTATTTGAATAATCTATTAAATAAGGTGTATGGAATTCCAGGTAGGGTTATAGAATGTTTAGAGTCAAATCAAGACCCATAATATATAACTAACCACTCCACTCTAAAAAGCGACCACACTTTGTCAAACTATCCACATGCAAAAAATGGATTTACAAGATGAAACGGTTTCGTCTTATCTAAAAGTCGTATAATTTAGTCTAAATTTCTGATTTCATGAAAAAATTATGTTTCATGTAAAAATTTGAATTTATAAAAAAAGTTTGAGTAAGACTAGTCAATCTATCCGTTCCGATAAAAGTTACTCAACTTTCATTTTTCGTTCGTCTCAATAAAAACTACTACATGTACGGCCCATATTGTCATCAGTCCGACAAGGCCACAAAACATAAATGAAACAGGCAGGCAGGGCAAGTTAACACTTACGCCAAAAATCCATCTACAATATCAATTAAATATGGCTCTTAGCGCAACCAAAAATGAAGTATTTTATACCTCAAAAAGAAAAAAATGAGTATTTTACAAACGCTACAACTTTAGATTAATTGGGTTGTGACAAACTGAATATAATTATTTTCATCGATTTTTGTTTCAATGCATTTTGGACTTAATATGGATGCTTTTATTGAAAGAGAGACTATTCTTCCATATTTCTTAATCCAAATTGGATACATATTTTTGCCCCTAAACTAAGATTAATATATAGAAATCCGTATATTTTCAAGAAATTTATATTCCTCCTTATGGTACACCGTTTGCTATAGTTAATTTGTATTTATAAAAAACTGTAATGAAATTATGTGAGATTGCTAAAGTTCATTATATCCATCTTCGCTCATTCTCTCTCTTCCGTGATTGATAATTTTCATGTATTTTACCTTCTTTATATACAACAATTTACTCATCTTTCCTGTCATCGGAAATCATGGCTGATTAGCCGAAAATTATGGTTTTGTGATACTATATTAATGACGATGGTTGATATAGTTTAATACGATATATACATGATTTTTAGTGTATTTTTTAAGTCAGAGAGGGAGGAAATGAATTCTTGTACAAATACACTACCCAAATCAATTGACTGTCGATAGCACCAAACCCCAACAAAAACCGTAGTTTGGAAAGGGGGAATCTGAGTTATATATTTTTTAAATTATTAATCAAATTGTTTTCGAAAAATACACCCTGTGTTAAGGATAAATTTTAAATTATGGAGCCGCATGATGAAAAGGTAAAAAATACAGATAACTTTTGGAACATCCTTTTGAAAAACTTTACTTAGATTCAACATTTAGACAAACTTTAGTTATGCCTTTTCAGATGATATTGACTGTATATTACACACTTTCCACGTCATTTTCCGCTGTCCCCGGCACTGTAATAATTTAGACACAATTAGGGAAACATTAATAATGGTAGGCTCGATTTCTCTGTTCAATTTTTCGTTTTTCACTAGTATTTTATCGGCTGAATTTTTACATGAAATATTTTAAATATTATAGAACGTTAATTATATTCATATAGTGGAATAAAATGTAAATCACCAAAATTGGATCATGTGATCTCATTTGAATGTATACTGATTTTGGTAGTGGTTGGGATTAAGGGACAATTATGAAGCAATTAGTTTAGGGTGGTTGGTAGCTAGGCTCCCAATTGCATTAATTTAATAATGTTAGTATTATATATATCTTGTCAAATAATTGTTCACGAAACCCTAGCTACTACCTTGTAGGGTATCTTTCACTCAAGTGTCTTTAATTCCTACAATTGTGTCTTTTAAAAAAAATTACTTCTACCAAATAAGGGTTTATAACTTCTATTAAAACAATTTATGTACCCGTAGACAATTTGATCGATTTGGCCCTTGCAACTACGACATTTGCACATTTAGATGCTACGTTTTTTATTTTTTTAATTGAATTTTTTATTCAACATATTAAAATTACTACTCAACGGCACCATAAAATTGAAAGTAGACTTATTAATAAAATCGTTGAAAAATATATTTGTCTATATTTGCCTCATTAATTAATCTATCTCTCTCTTTTTTTATATAATTAATATATGAACTTTGATTTATGATGAGAGGCTTTTACAAATAGCATAATTAAGTTGAAAAAAATAATATTTTTGTCACAGTTCACAAGCAATTGTGATATATCACCGTGACTTCTCAAAGCCCACAATTGAAAAAAACTTATTGGCCCGTGAATTCTCAAAGCCCACAATTTAAAAAATCTTGGGCCGTGACTTCTAAAAGCCCACAATTGAAAAAAAACTTATTGGGCCGTGACTTCTCAAAGCCCAAGTAAAACAGCCCACAAAAAAAAAACTCCCTTTAATTACCGAAAATATCGAAGCGAAAAATATAAAAATGGCGGGAGATTGACAATCAGTGTTCTGTTCTTCTTCAAAACATCCAATTTGCTGGGGAAAAGAGAAATACCAACTGCTTAAAATCATGGAAAAATATTTAGTTCCTGTAAATTCATCTTCGGAGATACACAAGCCCGTGAAAAGGTAATAATCTTTCACTTTCCTTTTGCTTAATTTTATGTTATGGGTTTCTGAATCAATGAGATTGTAGGGCATCATGGAAGAGAAGTCTCGTCGAATTAAACGGAAAATTCGATCCAAATTACCGCCACTATCTTTCTAGTCTTGTAATTCAATCATACTCGGAGGTCAGCGCAAGTCTTTTTTGTTTTGTTAATTTTGTTTTACTGTAATTGCTTGCTAAATCCGCATGCATTTGTTGGAATTACTAACAGATTGGAGTATTTCCTCACAAGTATCATGTGAATGGAGAACCATGTCTAACCCATGTACGAACTCCTTTGAACCGATTCTGTGTTTGTTTATTAGTATTTGTTAAGAAGTCAGTTGGAATTGATTTTCTTCAATTGTGGACAGGGTGATTGGTTTATCAACGCTGGATTGAATGACTATCCAAGTGCAACCATAAGGTTTCTGCTTATTATTTACTGGAGTATTTTTTTTCCCATTGTTTTATTGTTTGTATGAACTATGAAACTCCTTGTTGTTAAATGGACTCTATTACTTTCACATGCTTCGAATTGTGTAGACAATTAAGTGCAATATTTAGGTAGTTTGCAGTCTTACCCTAATTTATGCATCTCTTTTTCTTTTTCAGGCAGGGTGTTTCATCACTTGATTTTGACTCCAAGGTGACTGTAGAATGCTTGTTTGTTGAGTTTAATTTATTGAATTATAAATTGTTTTTTTTTTTCGTATTAGTAATAAGTGTGCTATATAGCAGCCTCTGAATAGATTTATGAAATACTATAGGTATTTGCTATTGAGAACAAGATATCTTGTTATAGACTACACGATTTTGAGTTGTCAGCTAAGGCCTTGTTATATAGCTAAGACTGATTACACTGAGATTATTTATTTTTACTAGTGTGACTGAGTAATTTTTCTATTTGAATGTTCCTGCGTGAGGCGGATCGTAGTGGAAGCATTTGAGTTCGTAGTGCATCATATTTGTATTTGATCATAGATGAGATTTTAGAGGTTTTATTAGCACTATTAGACAAATCGCTATTATAAATTATTGCCTTGTTTTTGATAGGGTGTTTACCTGGCATCAGTTACAAAATCAGGTTGCTTAACGGTGCATGACTTTGATAGTTTTCAAAGTGCAGGTAAGAACTCATATCAGTCAGACTTGGTTTCTGTTTTTTTTTTCTCTTTTCAAACTCCCAATGCTATGACCTGTATGCTAGGACACCATCATGTTTGAGTATATGCAATTTCTCACTTGGACTGACTCGACAGACAAATATATTTTAGGTTTCAATAAATAATTATGCTTGAAAATTTCGACCAACCTGAGTAGATATTATTCAGCATAATCATAACCTATGTCTTGGGAATGTATGCATACATTTTTGAACTTGGTTATTACTTCTTCTCAGTTCTTTTATCCTGATTTGATTATGGTTATATACCTTAATGGTACTAAAAGGGCTGGAAATATCCTTCATATACTAATTCTTTTGATGGTTTATATGTCCTTCAGATTCGATAGAAGATGAAGCAAAACAGTTGCTGCACATATCTACATGTCAGCAACTTGATGTTGTTCGGTGGAACCTTGCAAACCAAGACGAGGTTTTTGTTCTTCTTTCTGCACATGAAGGGCAACCTCACACATGGATATTCTGGTCATTTTTTATTAAGTGGCCTGGAAGTTGCAGCTTTTTTTGTGTATATTTTGATATCACGCGAACTCTTGCTAGAAGTTCCCATGACTGGACCTGTTGCTCATGGAAATAACTTCCACTTAATATGGTTCTTAGCCAGAATTTCATTGGCATTTCACAAGATTGCAATTTCAGTGTGATTAGGGTTCCTGCTTTATGATACAAATCCTTTATCTTCTCAATTAAAGAGAACAGGTGGATTATTCAGTCAATGGATGAGTTTGGCACAAAAATTATAAAGCTTAGTTGATTGTACTGGTGTTTTGGCAGATAAATTGGTTCAATTACTTTAAAAAGTCTCCATGTGTTAAATATTAGTTCTTGACCTTGATAGCCTGCAGAACCACATAGCCAATCCTTAATCCGAATGTTAGAGGCGAGATATTCTTTCAATTCATCGAAATCCTTGACTGTAGTTTGCAGTGGTTGAACACTCTATACCATTGTTTGGTAAAAGTTTCTTTGTTTCTATATTTCATTCTCTTTATTGCTATTATTATTTTTAGTATGTACGCAATTAGTTTTGAGATAACCAAGAAAAGTTAAAACTGAGGTCTTTGAACCCATATATTTCCCAAGCTGGCATTCTGTCTTTTAGAATCAATTGAAGAATAAGCGTGACTTGTGTACTATTTGAAGAAAGAGAAGCAAATTCAAATTCTTATAGATGAAAGGAATTGTTTGCTCTCCAAGTTTTTATTCCTTGTTTTGCTTCAACCTTTGATGTTTTTTTTTTGGTCATAACAGATTGCCTGTACATCAATGAAAAGCAGTCAAATTCATATTTTTGACATTGGGTATATATCATCTGAACCTGTTGAGGTGAGTTTCCTTTCCATCTTTCTTAAAAGTAAAGTTCCAGTTGATCAAGCTAGAAAAATTCAATAATCATTCATGCATAACATAACATAACTCAGAGTCTCAGATAATGGAAAAAATCAGACATGAGGTTTAGAATAAATGTGTTACTAAACAATCATGAATTTAGATCATAACTGATAACCGTTGTGTCTTTTATTAATTTAAGTTCTTTAAATAAATAACCCGTGGACTTTATTACTTGTGTCTGCTTAGGTTAATGTTTAGGTTTGAGAGTATTTATATAGCTTTGTTTTTATTAGTTAGAGCATCTAGAGAGATCATTGTGAACTTTGGCTATAAGCTGGGCAGGAGATTATCCTGAGGAGAGCATCTTGTTCTTGTTGATTTTACGTGTTCTAGTTTACTAGTTCCTTGTATCTAGTCTCTATTAATAACTCCAAGGCTCCTTGAACTAGAATGGAGGAATTAGTCCGTCAACATAATTGATAAGCCTTTTCCATAGCGTTCTTAACAAATTCTAAAAGAAAACCCAAAAGAGAAAAGAAGTATACTAATATAATCCAAATTATAATATTTTTATTCCCTCCTAATTCTGCCAATTTCGATAATGGAGAGTTGCCTCTGAAATTAATTTTCCTCCTAAATTCTGTTGCAATCGGCCTTTAAATCCACTGCAGAGAAACCCTCATGTTCAATAAAGAATATATTGCCTGAGAATGTTAACGCCTATTTGGCCAGTTTTCACAATTTTGCCACACTTATTTGATTATGGCGATATGCAATGGAAATTTAGATAAAATTTTCAAGATAGATGTACAGGACTCTTATTCCTGAAAAACATGACAGTTGATATGTAGCACATATGTATCACTCAGTCGTTAACATAATGCAAATTGTTCATTTTCTTTTTGGTTGATTGTATGTTGACTACTCTCATTATGCATCTGTCTTTATCTTGTATTTCCTCATGCAGGTACTGAGAAAGAAACCCAACATCACTGTCCATGGGTTTAATACTCACAAGGGCTTTTCTGACATTGCATTTTCTTCTAATGACAATTCCAGGTCTATAAAGAGTCCATATTCTTTGGATTCCTTGCTTTTCATTTTCTTACTAATTTTCATTTCTTTGGATTCCTTGCTTTTCTATTTAACTGATGTAACAACACCATCCGCATTAATAACACCAGATTCGTCTGAGACGGGTGAATTTGAAGGTGCAAGAGAAGATGGGAATGATATTATATTATAGATTATAGAATTCTATCTGAAAATTGATCAAATAAATCTCGAGTCAAATGTATAGCTTAAAGAGTTTGATATTAGCCTCCTTGCTAATTCTTTATTAATCTATTCACCTTGAAGGGTTACTCATTATCTTTTGGATGTCTCCATTATCTTCTCAAAAGGTTGCTCGCTTCTGATTCTAATGGTGTAATTAATGTGTGGGATAGAAGAGTTAGTGATCTTCCGTTATTAGAACTCAAGACAAATTCTACTGGCTCACTTAATAGCATTAGATTAAGTGGGGATAATGAGGTCAGTTTCTATTCTTTTTTCCTTCTGCCTAAAAAAAAAAAAAGCAAACATTTCTTGCCCCTTTCAACAGTGATGAACCTTTATCTTGCAATTTTCTTATAAATAAGTAGATTATATATGGAGCTAGCAAGCAGGGAACTATATCCATCTGGGATCTGCGTGGAAAAAAGTCATATAGTTCTTTGGGAAACGGTAAAGAGGTACTCATATTCTGGATTCTTCTCATGGATTTGGTTCATAGGAATCTAAGTTAACTTTGTGAAAGGAAAAGCCTGCCTCACATTTTCAATAAATCAAGAATCACTTATAAATTGTATATGATGAATAATACGATCCCCAAATCTGGCCATCCCACAATTGTCTCCCTCAAAAATAAGAGGAGTTGACAAACTTATTCCCATCTTAACTTTATTATAGAAGTTAATGCTATTATGAGTTTGAAAAGTTAATTAAGGTGTGAACCTTTTGGTTGGTAATAGTTGCACAATAGGTGAATAACTTTTAGGGGGTGTATGTTTTCAAAGCCAATTGAATAGTGCAGAATCATTTTTTCTCAAAGCTGATAGACTCAGCAAGTGATTCTAGGTGTCTAATCTTGTTTGCAAACACCTCCTTAGTGTGATGTTGATTCTTAATTGTAGGACTTAGGGAATGTTTGCAACTGCTTTTGGATGGGGCAGAATCACTTTTTTTTTTAAAGCTGACCCTCACAGATTTTGAATTAAAAGTGATTCTCACTGTTCATTAGTGATTGCAAACATCCAGTTAGACTATAACAGGACATATTTAGAGAAAATTTGTTGTATCCAAAAGAGGTGCCTAGTTGACAATCTGATCAACTATTCGTTTGACAACACAAACAAGAATGCAAATTTTAACAAACACAAAAGTAAATTGATCTCTTGCTTGATGAAGGGAGTATAACCTGCTTCTACTAAGCATAGGGTTTTCTAAGCTGTACCTTCTTTACTGAGACATGACTTTACTCTTTCAGGAATATCATTCTCCTTTGATAACGGTGAAGTTGGCACATGAGTTGGAGAAAATTCCTTCTTTAAAGGTATGCAACATTATGTGTTAGTTCACAATTTCCCTTTGTAAAAAATTATGTTTTTGAGGAATTGATTTACGCGATTATGAGAAAAATTGCTTAAAAGTGAAAGTGGCAAGTGATTGTAAAACTTGTAAAAAGCAGATGTTAATGTTTGGTAATATTTGTCTATCTGAATAGAGTAAAATGTTAGTGAGAAGCATAATCAGATAGAAGTATTAAATATAAAGTGACTCTACGGTCTGTTAGTGAAAACATTTTTAGAGGTTTGCTTCTCTCTGATGTAGCTAGGTGTTGGTGCTATGCTGTGTAATCTGGTTTTTTAATTTCGTTGGGGATCTCTCGTCCCTATTTTTTAAATAAAATTTTCTGTTTCTTATTAAAAAAAAAAAAAACTCTTGAAAACACCCCCATTTGTGTTGTTGTAATAGATTGTACATGCATGTGGTAGCTATAATCTGGTATTTGTGGTCATACCGACTCATACTAGACAAAATCCTTATAGGATTACTAAACATATTGTATTCTAATTTCAAACAATCATGCAACTCTAAAAACAAGCATAAATACTTGTATTTTTTGGATGTTCTGGATTTGCTCAAGGCTTAAATTTAGTACTTCTTCAAGTTACTGCTTCTTCTGAAATTCATTAAATTTGATTACATTCCTTCATTTTGAGTGCAGGCTCAATCAAATATTGTTCCAAGGGAAATCCACTCAATTGACATTGATCCATCTAGCCCTAACCAACTAGCATTTCATCTTGACGATGGATGGTATCTCCCTCCCTCCCTCCCTCTCTCTTTTTGAATTTCACTTTATGCTGTTATTTTTAAGGAATAGTATCATTTTAGTCCCTAAAGTTTACCTTTTTTCCAATTTTGGCCCCCCTCTTTCACTCACTATCAAACTTGGTAAAAAAAGTACACTTTTACTCCTACATTTGATCTCACCTTTAGTTTACTGTATGTTGAATGACGAAATCAACTATATTTGGGGTGCTAAATGTAATTTCCAAATAATTACATTTAGCACCCCAAATAATTTTCAAATTATAATTAATAACTTTCAAATAATTACATTTAGCACCACCAAAATAATTACATTTAGCACTCCTAAATAGTTGTTTTCGTGAGTCAACGGACGGTCAACTAACGGTGGGATCAAATGTGGGAGTAAAAGTGTACTTCGAGGACAAAGTTTGATAGTGAGTGAAAGAAGGGGACCAAAACTTGAAAAATGTAAACTTTAGGGACCACAAATAATATTATCCCATTTTTTAATCTTGGAAATATATAAGTTTTTGTGTTTGGTTTCAAAATGCTTATATTTGTCTAGGGATCTTTCATCCATCTCATGTAGCTTTGCTATCATCATTTGTTGCAGGTCAGGTGTCTTGAACACCATCAATTTCCAAGTGACACACATTCATTGCCCTCCACCCGCGTGGTTGTAAGTTTTTAAAATTCCCTGAATTTTACTTTATTTGGAAATTATCTAGTAAAATTTTCACCAGTGTTATACTATTCATCTTTATTTTGAGGGACCAGGGATCAGCCTAATGATTTGGCCAATGTTTCCAACCTGAAAAGGCCATGTTGGCTTCCAAATAACTCAGTAAGTCACAAAACCAGTACATTTCATTTATTTAGCTCTATTACGACGTTATATTGTTACTTAGGGAAAAAGAACAAAGGAATAGAGTAAATTGTTTATGAATGCTTAGAACTTAACCTGCTCACAACTCAAGAACCAAATACAACAAAGCATTGGCTTAGATGAAACTCAATTCTCTTCAAATGCATATGTAGATTTTTCAATATTTACTTTTGTTAGTAAATGTGCAGATTTATGCTGTTGGATCATCGTCCACTAATGGCCTTTATCTTCTGGATTTCTATCCAGATTGTACCTCTCCCTGTCATGTGGATTACAAGTAAGAATCTCTTTAAAACCTTATTTCTAGTCTTTTTTGAGGACTTCAGAATCTGTTAAATGCTGTTGGGTTTTTTCTGAATTATGATTTTTGAAGCCAAAATCAACGGTGTATAAGATTTTCTTTTAATGGATGGATGGGGTATTTTGTATCTTAAGGCTGGTGCTAATTTCAAAGATGTTTGTCTTAGTGAGGAGGATATGTGGAGCAGCGGGAAAGTACAGAAGCAGCAAAACAGATATTTATCACTCTCTGGAAATGTTACTGCATGTGCCGCTCATCCTCTTAATGCCACAATTGTTGCTGGAACTAAGGTATTATAATTATTATACATTTCAGTATTACTAAATGTTTTTCCTTTATCCTATATCACTTATATTACTAATACGGAGTTTAGAATGTTTACGAGTCGTCTTTATATTAATTATGCTTATGTGTCGTTTTTATATTAATTTTGTTGATGTGTCAATATATCTCATAGAGTTATATATATTTGTTAAATGTAATTTTATTGGTTGATTTTTATATTTGTCATTATTATTGTGTGATTTTTTTTTTTCCATATATGAAGATTGTATTGAGTTCATAAAATATATTGTAGAAATTTGGCTATCACAATATTGATTATAATTAAATACAAGAAATTATGTGTATTGACAAGTATACACTTAAATAATAAAGAAATAAATAATAAAGGAAAAAAGTAAATATCATATATATATGTATGGCAAGTTTGTATAGAGAAAAGATTTATCTTGAGAGGAGATTATTTAATAAAAGTAAATTAGAAATTAAGAGATTTTTTTTCCTTTATTATTTAAGGAGATTAGTTAATAAAATTAAATTAGAAATTAAAAAGATTACTCTAGTCATAGTCATGTCAATTGGTCATTTTCTTTTTTCCTTTGATATTCTAAGCCCTGCAAACTTGTGTGAAATGACTTACGTCATGATTGATACAATGGAATGATATTAGGGTTGAATGGAATGAATTTAAGAATGGAATGATAATGGAAAAGGAATGAAATAAGAATGGTAATTCTTATAATTGGTATTGGAAAGGAATGAAAAATATATTCCTTATATAATTCTAATATCATGATTGGTATGCTACAATTAAATGTAAGGAATTTTTAAAATTTACCTTAAATGACTAAATTTGGATTGAGGATAATTATGTAAATTTAAAAACTTAATGATTATAAATTAGTTAAAATAATTAAAAATATCCTTAAATAACCTTTAATCAAGGAATGCATAAAACTAGGGGGAGAGAAGGAATCACTATTTAAAATTTTTTGGGAATAATCATTCCATATGTAATGAGTATTCAATACAATAAAACTTACCAATTATAGGATTAAGAATATAATTAATAATACACATTTTATTCCTACTTCATTCCTTCGTACCAATTATGTCGTAATAGTCGTGGCTTATGAGTTATGACGAATCTCCAATTATTACTCGTCCATATTTGGGAGGGGCTCCCCTCATGTCGGGCCTGTGCAAAGGGAACCTTTGAATCACACACAAACTGATAACATAACCTTCCTAATTTTTATACCATCTAATGATTTGGAAAGAAATATCAAAGAAAAAAGAAGTTGAGTATTGTGTTAAAGAAGGAAAATAGAATTGATTTTATTTGCTATAAAATTATTGTATATATGATTATTATTATTTCCATATTTATAGTTTTGGGCCATGGGCTTAGATATATTGATATATTATAAATAAGAGACCAGTGTTTATGTATGCAGAAAATATACTTTGAAATTATAGCAAGGTAAGACGTTTCATCACAAACACACACGATATTGGGTGCAGTAATCGTGCAGTCCCTTAGATGTTACATTTATATTATTTTCTTTCTTGATTATCTATATTATTGTCTTTCTTATTATTATAGTTAGGGTTATTAAATTCAAGTTTAGAGTCTTATTTATATCACTTTTTTTTTTGTGTCCCATGATTTAATCCTGTAAAACCTTTTATAATATATTTTTCTTGTTTTTCAGCTCTCATCACTGCTCGTGATTTCTCCGTAAAACTTGATGCCGAGGAGGTGAATTTATTTTATTTATTTTTAGCCCGTGATCTTGTATTGAATTAAATACAGTTTAGTTAAGATATTACAGATTTTTTTATGAATGATGTGATATATTTACTGGTTTATCTAATACTATTAGAAAATTATGTTTTAAAAGCAACACTACCTAGGTCTAAGGTCCCGATTTCGAGTTTTCATATGAATGTACAAAAATACTTATGATCTATTTATGGCGTTATTTGAAAACTGGCTATATATGTATCTGGCTTTAATTTATGGTGTTATTAAAAAACTGCATTATATTGTTAGTTGAATCTATTGTTCAAAATGTGATTTGTCATTACTTAAAAATAAGGGGGAAAAATCATTAGTTTTTAATTAAATTTGAAAAACGCGGGTGGGTCTCGCGTTTTTATTATAGAACTCAACACTTTTCAAACTCACCATATATTTAATTTATTTATAATAAATTGATAAAAAAAATTGTGAGCGTGTTAGGTAAGAATGGTGGGATCCATTTTCGGTCTGTAATGAGCTGTTGTATTTTTACAATGCAACTTTTTATCTAATCGATTTGTAATAAATTCAATAGATGGCTATTCCATTTTGCAACACATTTTTTTTCTCCATTATAGATTCAAGTCTAAGAATAGTCGGGCGACTATGGAGAATGCAACGTTGAAGAGTCTCAGTGGCGGTTTGGGATTATCCGTCAATTGGACATCGGAGGAGGAATCCATCTTTGAAGATTTGATGAAAAAACATGACTCTGAAGTATCCATGGATCGTTATGCGAACATTGCTCATGCTTTACCAGGTAAAATAATGCGCGATATCGCGCTGCGTTCTAAATGGATTAGAGAGAACGAGAGGCGCATAAGAGATGGTCGTTCCAACACCGAAATATTCTCACGTAGATCTATGGTCAACGACAACGTTGGAAGGTTGATGGAGCATAATGATCATGTTTTGGATCAAATTGATGAAAACTATTTTAATCAGGAGATTGATGAAAACACCGCTCTATTAAGTCAAGCCCGAGATAACATCCTTACAATCATGAACGACTTGCCGAAAACATTTTGTGACGGAATGCCAGATTTTCCGTTCAAGATAAATGAGGAGCTTGCTAATTCTGTCCTTCCTCCGACATCCCTCCCGAAGAAGTAAATTCATTTCAGTTACAATTCTCATCCATCATTATGGATTTTATCTACTAAAATAAATTTTATCTTCAAATAAATATGTGAATCGATTTCATAGGTGATTGTGTGTGTTTGTTTTCCTTTTTTTAGTATTAGGAGCAAAGTGATTCTCGTTTCACTTTGATTGGTTTTACACCTTTGGGCCGGGTTGTGGCCCCTCCTCTCTTATCTTTTTCCTTTATTAATAAGAAACTCTCATTTATCAAAGTGATTATCCTTTATGAATAGTTTGTTATTTGAAAAAAATAAAAAATTGTTTATTGAACTCTTCATTATTCTTCCATTTATTTTTCAACATGTATTCAATTTATATGTATGATTGGATCTATACATGTTACGTTAAAGGAAAATATATTTAACGCGATATTCACTCTCTATATAGTATATACACATAAATAAATATATTTTCTCCACTATAAGTTTCTTATTTTTTGTAAATACCTTTAATTTTTTTTGTAAACTTCATTTTATATTTTACTTTTTCTCTCTTTCTCTCTTCTTCTTTCAATTATATTTATATCTATTATTTAATTATTTTTTTAATCTATATAACAAAAAGTAACGAAAAGTTTACAAGGATTTTGAATTGTAGAGAAAAAGTTTTATAAAAGATATAATGTCTTACTTTAAATGTGATATGAATAAAATAACGTGGACCAGCTGACAAGTTATTTATGAATTTCTCCATTTTTATACTCCAATATTTATGAATTTCTCCATTTTTATAACTTTTATTTTATTTTTTATTGATAGTAAGACAATATGGACCAGCTGGCAACTTATTTAATTTATGAATCGACTTGTGATTAAAACAATGTGGGCCAGCTGATAAGTTATTTTGAAATTTCTCCATTTTTTTTTATTGATAGTAAGACTCAAAACACATTTAGGATGAATATTCAGTCATTATAAGGAAACACATGACATGGTATTTCAATATTTATGTGATAACTAAAATGTAGTACACAGTACACACAAAAATTACGAGAACAACCTATTACACATATAATATTTTATTTTTTAATAAATATATAAAAAATAAATGAAAAGTTTTTAAAGAGATAGAAAGTGTATATAATAGGGTGAGCAACACTCGTGCCATATAATCTAGACTCTTGTTATTTTTAGTGTTACTCTATCGTATTCCCTTTTATTTTAAAAAGTTTGTTATCTTTATTATTTTATATAAAATTAAAAAACATATTTTTTTATACATTTACCTCTTATTAATGTTTCTCTTTTTCTTGTATTTTTCATTTTCTTATCTAATTATCATTATGAAAAAAAAGAATCTCAACTTACTTTAGTAAAGAAAGAGAGAATAGAGATAACCATTAATATATTTCAATAAAAGATAGATGTTGTAGGGATTGCTAGTTTAAGGAGATTTGTGTTAAAAATAACAAAAGCGACAAATGTTTTTAAATAAATTAAAGTTTAAGATTCAAAGCGATAATTTTTTTTTAAAACGGATGGTGTATTAATTATTTGCTACCCAGATCACATAAATATGACAAAAACTTATATACAATATTTCACCATAGTTTTAGGGTGCAATTTGACTAATTCTTATATTTTTATCCGGTAATCAGTTGCTCCTTCTTCTTCCTCCTTGCGCTTTCTTCCTCATTCTTTTCTACGCTGCCTTTCTTTTCTTCTGTGCAAAATATGCAGCACAACTTTCATTTAAAAAAAAAATCCTTTCAAATATGATGTGCTAATCACGAAAGAGAAAAATTCTTATTTATTTTTTGAATAAATTTTTGAATGAGAAAAAATCAACAATAATACCACACACAGATTTATTCCAATTAGTTGTTGATAATTATGTCTTTTTATTTGTAAGGATCCATAAATTATTCAACAATGACGTTTTATTTATATTATTCAACAATGACGTTTTATTTATACAGTAACACATCTTTCTTAATACAGTAATACACTTGTGTTTATATAGTAACACATTTTTATGTGTTACTTTAAGGTCAAATATGTGTTACTCAAAAGCCAATTGTGTGTTACTTGTCCTTACCGTAATACGTATTTGTCCGTACAGTAACATATAATTTTATTTATAGTAACACCGATTAAGAGCAAAATTTTCTATTTTATCCTTCCTTAAATTAATTTGTATTAATATTTCATGTGAAAAGTCAATTTATGTGTTATTTGTACTTACAGTAACACATATTTGGTCTTGCAGTAATATATAATTAGCTTTATAGTAACACAGACCTAAAACCCGTTATTCTGTTAGTCTTCTACGCGCGACTTTTGCGCGATTTTTAAGGAAATATTCGTTTAACCGGTCAAACCCGTTGCAGATCCGTGAATTTTAACCCTTCCTTAAATATATTAATATTTCATGTGAAATATTGCACATAAGTGCAGCCCCACAAATATAACCATTATGGATTGTAATATATTAAATATATTCTATTTTTATGTAAACAAAGTAAATATAATATATAGGATTATTTTTTAACTTTGTGGAAGGGGTTACAAGAAAAATCTTATCCTGATCTTTGTGATGTCAAACCATAATCTATTTTACGGAAGACAAAGATTATTATAAGTGGACCTTAATGTTTGCACAAAGAATTATTTAAATAAAACCACGAAATAATTAAATTAAATGAGAAGTGATGCATGCTAAATCCACCATGATCATGACATTTAATTTAATTTCCAACATTAAATAATATAATCCTAAAATATCACCGCCCCACATAATTCATTTTTCCACTAATAAATTACTTGAATATATTCGAGGAGGTTTTTGCTTTTCTATTGCAGGGTTGATGAAGTTTAAGAAACATGTCTCATTCTATCAGGTTCCAAACTTGAAAGATTTTCGTGTTATAAGATAATCAATGTCTCATAATAATAAAAACGATGGATAATTAAAATGAGATTGTCGTGTTATAAGATAATCAATGTCTCATAATAATAAAAACGATGGGTAATTAGAATGAGATTGTCGCGTACAAATTTTGGCATGCTTGTGGATAAATGGAGTTGCTTTTGCTGGCAATTGTTTGATACTTTACATGCAAAAGAAGATATAGTATGTTGTACCACTTTATTAATTTTACTATGTTTGCAATTGAAGCCCCCACTTCTATTGAGACACACTAATAAAGAGAAGGTTGGGGAGGAGACTAGTCACACTCCTAATGAAGATTCATCATAAAATAGACGGGATAGTTCACTAAGTTTATATGCTAGTCTCACTTTTTACAATTTTTCGATGTGAAAAGATTCACATGTAAAATTAAACATTCTCAACACGTCCCTAACATGTTAGTACTTTGTTAATCAATCAATTGAACAAGATCGTCCATGTTCCTTCATTTGTACCATGAATGCGGCTCGAGCATGAATCCCGCTCTAATACCATGTAAAAAGAGAAGGTTAGTCGGTGTGGTACCACACATTGAAACGCACATAATAAGTGAAGGAGACTAGTCAGATCTCTCGTGAGATTCCATCCTAAAACACATTGAAACACACCTAATAAGTGAAGGAGACTGGTCACATCCCTTATGAGATTTCATTATAAAACACATTAAAATGCACCTAATAAGTGAAGGAGACTAGTCACATTCCTTATGAGGTTCCATCCTAAAACACATTGAAACGCACCTAATAAGTGAAGGAGACTAGCTATACATATTCCTTTTGAAGTTTCATGAATTCATCATTCAAATGTGTACCCTAAAGAGAATTATTTGAATGTAGTATATAACTGAATTAGGTATAAACTTTAGTAAAAGTTGTGGAAGCATAGTAATCAATCTAGCTAGTTAAGTTAGTTGCAAATGGACCCTTTAAGCTTTGGCTTTTTTTTTTTTATATATATAATTTCATAGGAATCAAGACTATCAAGTCATTTTTGTTGTGGTGGGCCTTCAATATTGTCGTTAAAAGGGTCATCACAAGGTACAAATTACTGATCCCATTATTAGATTTTATCAACTTTTTGGGTAAATTTTGGAACAATTAAAAGCAAAAAACTATTAACTACAGTGTGTGTGTGGAACCATTCAAAGCAAAAAACTATTACAATGTGCCTTTTTTCTTTCTTGGGTGGTTATTCGATTATACATAGTACTATTAGACAAACTTTATCACAATAAGATGACAATTAATTATGTTAATAAAGTGTTGATATTGTGAACCAGTTTTATGGTAAGTAATGTTATAACACTAATGCATTATAATGAAATAAAATACAAATCAGTGTCACACTACAAAATTTTGTTCATATGACGAGAAAAAAATGGCGAGTGGGACTAAGCCCTTGCCATTTCGCGAACTTTGCGAGTGCTTAGGCGAGTGAAACTAATACTCGAAGAAATGGCGAACGATGCCCACCTGCGAATTGGCTGATGTCATTTTAAAATGGCAAGGGGGGTGGGGCCTCGTCATTTTTGCATATAAAGGCCGTCCCCCCTTCTTCCCCAATTCAGAAACGTAGCCCTCCAAACTCATTCCGCCGCCGCTAGAACCACAGATCGAGTCATCCCTTTCACTACAAGAAAACTGATTTTTAGTAATAAAATCCTCTCACTATTGCTTCTCCAGCTAAAAGTCTATAGTGACAGGAAATTGAGAATTAATGACGGAACCTGTCACTAAAAGTCAATTTTTGTCATTAAAGATTTTTAGTTAGAGAAGCTATAATGACAGAATTTCTGTCACTAAAAGTCAATTTTTTTATAGTGTTTGATTATTCTTATTCTACACTTCGAGGGGATCATTTCTACGGTAAATTTATTCGTCATCACATCAAAAATAGTTTATACAAACTAAATGGAAGGAAAAGTATTAGTGTCGCATTCCACGCCCGCGTGAGGGACAAATTAAATAAATCTCCACCAGCCCAATGATTCTTTTATTAATTTATTTTATTTTTAAAAAACATGGTCAACACTAATCAATTTCTAAACTGTAACTGATACAACTGCTAGGAACAAAGCCGTGGATGAGATTATTAGTGGCCCAACACCCTTTTTTTTCTTTTTTCTTTTTAAATTAAATGGATCGAAATTGACTAATTTAACCTTTCTCATGAAGAAAATTCTAAAATTTTGCAGGTGACGCATTAAATAATTGATGTGATTATTGACTCATGAAAAAATTAATATGATTTTGTTGTCTACAAATTTCTTATCAGGTGCCGGATTATAGTGGTATGGTCCATTGGAGTGCCGTATTAGAGTGATGTAGGCTCGTGACTTAAAAGTGTGCTCTTCTTTAGATATCATGTTCGAAATCTCTAAACTGTAAAAAAAATCATAAAGAGCACAAAACTCTAATTTTAGGCAAAAACTTATATGCAATATTGCATACATGCAATATTAATTAATTAAGGTAAATTAAGTCAAAATTTATGGGTCAACGCGGGTCAACTTTAATTAGAATATTTATTTTCACTCTAAAATATTATCTTACTACATGACCAAAACTATGTTACTAAAACCTAAATTTTATCACTACAAGGCCAAAAGTGTATTACTGCAAGTACAAAAATATTCTGGACACTTTTTTTTTTAGGCAAAATTACTAAAATAATTTTGACTTTTTTGGCTACTACATGACTAAAACAATGTTATTACAAGACCAAAATTTTATCACTACAAGGTTAAAAGTGTATTACTACATGTTCAAAAATATTCTGAAGACTTAATTTTTTGGTGAATTTGTCAGAATGTTTTGACATGTAGTATTAAATTTTTTGCCTTTGTAGTGGTAATATTTTGGCCTTGTAGTAACAATATTTTGGTCATGTAGTAAACCACCTGTTTGCAACCCGCGAATTTTTAGACAACCCGAATTCAGGCTTATGACCCGTGAATTTTTTTAAATTGACTTAATTTGACTTTTAAGTTTAGGGTTTTTGACTTGCCTAGTTGGGATGCGCGCATTGCATGTATGCAATATTTCACACAAGACTAACCCCTAATTTTAAATGAAATCTCCGTAAATGAACAGTGGAATTGGTCTCCCGTATTAATTGATTTTTGAAACGGATATCGAGATATAAAAAAAAAAAGTGGTATGGTCATATGCACATTAATAGATTGGAAGTTAGGACAGTACGTTTTAGTTGGATATAATGATGGCTAATTAGGAAAATTAGCCCTCCTACAGAATATTTATCATAATTTCGTACAGGAGACTTGTTGACCTAATGCCATAGATTATTACAAGCAGTCAAATCATTAGTAAACAAACACGATCTTAAAGGGATTCACCTAAGTAGTCTGATTCAATCGTAAATGGTGTGTATACCAGTCATTTGATAAATTCGAAAGTACATAACAAAATAGGTGTTTTTGCATGTTTAGTAAAAAAATAAATTATTTTACCTGATTACCTACATATTTTGAATTAAACTACCATAGACTTTTCAAATAAAACAAGAAGTCATTTTTTTTTAAATATTGAATTATTGTTTTTATTTATTAAGCTTGAAAACAGTTAACTATACATCTCATTTTATTTGTTAAATTAATGAAACTTCTTCATATATAATAATATATTTGTCCCGTCATAAGCTTTTCACTTATCTATTTTGAACGTTTCATTATAAGTTTTTATTCTGTCTTTTTTATACCTCTTTTGTACTCCCCGTTCCATACTTGAAGACACATTTTACCATTTTGGGCGTTCCATACTTGAAGGCACATTACCTAAAATAGCAAAAACACTTTTAAACACTCCCATTAAAACATCACAATATTACAACAAATGTCACTACTTTATTACACTAAAAAGTAACTTTATTACTCCCTCCGTCCCAGGGAAAGCTCCCCATGAGCTCCGGGCACGGAGGTTAAGAAATATCAATATAATAAGTAGGTGTATTAGAGGTGATGTGATTGAGAGAGAGAAAAAAATAATGAAATGTGAGGGGGAATAGTTACCAAAAAAGGGATGGGTAGCTTTCTCTGGGACAGACGAAAAAGGAAAGTTGGGTAGCTTTCTCTGGGACAGAGGGAGTACTATTTATAAAGTTGAAAAGTTTTTACTACCCCCACTTTATCTTAGACAATATTAATAAACAATTCATTCATTAAAACTCGTGCCCAATTGATTTGAGTCTTCAAGTATGAGACGGAAAGAGTATCATTTTCTCTTTCTACATCTCTTTATCTTTACTATACAGTACACATTTTATATTGTATTTTTAATCTTCGTGCAAAAAGTAAAAACGAAACGGAAATGGTAAAATAAGAATAACCTAAATTATCATTAATTTTTATACTGGTACGTTATTTTAATGTGGCAGTGAATGTACACTTTTGCTACCAAAATCCAAAGGTCCATTGTTGTAGGGCCAAGAAAAGATTTTGCAGCATCTTCTTAATTTCTTCTATATATATAGATATGCACACACACACACATATACATATTTAAGGAATGAAAGATAGTAGTAGAAAACAAGCAGGGGCGGCGTCGCCGTGCGCGGCGTGCAAGCTTCTTCGACGGAGATGCGGCCAGGATTGCGTATTTTCACCTTATTTTCCGGCCGATCAACCACAAAAGTTTGCCAGTGTGCATAAGGTCTTTGGTGCTAGCAATGTCAACAAGATGCTTCAGGTAACTTTGACTGAAACGTATAAGTTAATATAATTGAACATTATTGTACATTCATATAAATAACTGCAGATAAATGAAACGTGACGTTAACTTTAATTACATGTAATATACTCCCTCCAGTCTCTATATATTACCAATTTACGTACCTAAAATCTACGAGAAGCTTTTATTATGATCACGATTATCCATTTTCATTACTATTCACATTGAAGAATTACTAAATTGGAAAAGTTTAATATGCAATATATATTAAAGATTACATAATTAAAAAGTTAAAGTAGAATCGTGATTTTGTTTTTTTCTTTTTGGGTGATTAGTAGTGCTATTTTTACTTTCCGACGCACTCTCTTGTTATACAACTTTATTGAAATGAAATAAAATTCATAAATTAGATAGAAATAAAAATATAATTAAAATTCATTGACAAGTATACTGATAGTTGTATAATATACATTTAATTTATATATCTATTGTCAAAATTCGATGTACATGTCTTTGTCACCAAGAATTATTTCATAATCTTTCGTATTAATAGTATTTGTCAAATAATTGTCACTTCATGTCACTCTCCATCAAAAAAAGTATCGTTTTTCTAAAAATATTTTATCAATTTATAGATAAAAATATATTTTTGAATTAAAAAATTCACAAAGTGTTACTCATACTAAATGGTTCAGGAATTACCGGAGCATCAAAGAGGGGACGCAGTAAGTTCGATGGTGTATGAAGCAAATGCCCGAATAAGAGATCCCGTATACGGATGTGTAGGGGCGATTTCATCGTTACAACAACAAATCGACGTGCTACAAAATCAGCTGGCGCTTGCACAAGCCGAAGTTGTGCACATGCGAATGCGTCAATTCTCGTCGTCTTCCTCGATCACCAATTCTCCCGATCACGCATCCCCTATGTCTCATCATCCCAACTCCCTTTTTACTATGGATGTGATGGTAGACGATCACCACTCCAATATGGAAATGGAACACTCCTCCTTGTGGCACTAATTGAGACTTTTTTTTCTTTTTTTTTATATACCCAATACTATATATAGTGATTTTTTCCTTTTTTTTTTCTTCCCTTTGGGTGGGGGCCCGGGGGATATATCTTTCTAGCTCCGACCCCTACCCTCTCATACCTGATTTCTATAAAATTTCTATTACAAGACAATTGTGTTAATGTGTTGTACGATATATTTTAATGTGTTGTATAGTAAAGTACATTAAAATGTGTTTCTACATCGTCAAACAAGTAGTATAGAATAAACTAATTTCTTGATTACATTCATCTTTTATAGGTATGACTTGAAGATGATAATCATCCTAGACCATTTTGTATATGGAAGAAAATATAATTATATATACATAATTGATATAGTTATGCCTTTTTATATATGAAACATCATTGCCCAAAGTAATTGAAAAATCATTATCCAATACAGCTTTCTTGGTTGGGCTAGTCTTGTATGAAATATTGCATATATGCATTTCAGTCATTCACACACATGTTCTTTATAAATACACCCACAAGCTTAATTCACACACACATTTCTTATAAATACACCAACAAACTTAATTTACACACACATTTTTTAAAAATACACCCACTGACAGCTTAATTCAAAAATTTTAATCCGTTTATTTTACTCGTTTCTGTGATTTTTTTATCTTTTATTTTATTGTCGAACGCGGGATATTAAATGTAGTAATTCAAATTGTAATATGTAGTAATACACATTATTTTATGTAGTAATAACACAAACTATTTATATAATAATACAAATTCTTTTATTTAGTAACACGTTTTTTCTAGTATTTTTATTGATGTAGTAACTCACATTATAATATGTAGTAACATATATTATCGAATGTAGTAAACACAATAATCATGTTGTAATACAAAATATTTTATTGTAGGATGATGCGAAAAATATTAGATCATTTGATAAAGTTACATATAGTAACAAACGTCTATTCAATGTAGTAATTCAAACTGTAGTATGTAGTAACATATAATTTTTTATGTAGTAAAACAAATTATTACATATAGTAATAACACGATTTTATATAGTAATATTGATTTTTTTATATTTTTATATTTTTTTTATTGATTAAGTAACCCACATTATAATATATAGTAACATATATTATTGCATGTAGTAAGATATATTATTGAACGTAATACAAAATAACATTGACCCATAATGATTAGTATTAAAGAATATTTAAAGAAATATAAAATATTTAAGGATTAAGGTCATCGTAAATTGCAGCGTCCGACCGCGGCATGAAGTGATCAAAAACTGCTCGGAGAAGACGACCATGTTCAATTTCTGTCAGTGGGTGCATTTATAAAAAATGTGGGTATGAATTGAGCTGTCAGTGGGTGTATTTATAAAAAATGTGTGTGTGAATTAAGCTTGTGGGTGTATTTATAAAAAATGTGTGTGAATTAAGCTTGTGGGTGTATTTATAAAGAATATGTGTATGAATGACTGAAATGCATGTATGAAATATTGCATATAAGTTTTTGTGTTCTTGGTTTTCCAATTCTTTGATTTTGAAAAATCGATAGTGATATTATGTAAATTATATAGTATACACTAAACAATTTATATAAATATAAACTATTAAATAATATACACATACCTTTATAAAAAAACAAAATCCATGTTTTTTGTGAAGCAAACACGATATTAGTAAAAATACACCCCACTTGGGTAACATATAATGAAATGTATCAAACAGTTTGTCATCGTCTGTTTGTACATAATTAAAAAAAATAAAAAATCTTGATTGTTCTCCATTGCAATTTGCAAGTGAAAGTAAAGTTTGCTAAATTTGTGGAAGATAAATGTAAAGTGCTAAATTTGAAATGTAACTTTAACCATTGTGCTACGCTATATACAATAATTGTATATCCTATTTTTAAGCAAAAACTTGTATGAGACTTCTTACGGATGACGACGAAACAAACTTGTTACATAAGAAGTTTCTTCTTTAATTTTTCTAATTTAGAGGAGAACACTAAAAGGTGGCAGTGTATACTATTTTCAGTGTAGATTAATGCTAGTCGTTTTGGCCATATTTTGCATTTTATTTTCTTGATTTAATGTCGGGGGTGGAAGCAAATTTTTACTATTTTTTACCGATTGGCAAGCAGCGAGAAGATGTAGATGAAGATGAAGAATGAAGAATAAGGTGGGAAGAGGGAGGAATAAATTAGAATTTGAGGGGTATAATATTTAACATTTATACTTTTGAGAGAAAGGGCCGTGTGAGATATTTTAGAGGAAGTACATTTAACATAATCGATTTTGATTGGGAATGCATGTATGGAGTATATTTAACAAGTATGGAAGGGTATACACCCCGGCCCTTAATTATGTAGTATAAGGCCCTGTAAGGCCCACCGACTGAATTTTAAGGCCCCAAAAAACAGTTGAATATAAAAGGGATGGGGTTTATACCCCTCCAGCTTTGTTAGATACACTCCCCCGATACAACTACTCCCCTCAAAACACATCTGCGATAGATGCACTCCCCCCAAATTATCTATTATACCCTTTATCCTAAAATTCAGTGTGATAGATGCACACCCCCCATAAAACCCTATTTTCCCTCATTTTTTCCCCAAATCCAATCCCCTCACCTTCTTTCTTCTTTCTTCACGCCTCACTCCTCCATTGCCGCCGCTCCCACTCGCACTCCCCCTCCCTCGCCGTCGCCGTCTCACTCCCTCTTCTTCCCCCTCTCGCCGACGCACTCCCCCTCCTTCCCCCTCTCGCCGTCGCACTCCCCCTCCTTCCCCCTCTCGCCGTCGCACTTCCCTTCCCTCCCCCTCGCGCCGCCCGATCTTCCCCTCCCTCCTCGTTGCACTCTTTTTTTTTTTCGTCTTTGTAACAGGCGGCGGCGCCGCCTCTTTTGTCGAGTGACCGCCGGCTCTTCCCCCAACCAGCCACGCTCCCGCCGCCTCCCTCCCACTTCCGTCCAGGTTCATTTTGGTTTTTTTTTTTTTTTTTTTTCGGCAGGTCGACCGACCATACACACTCTCATCGACCCTCAACGGGGATGTGTTTGGTCGACAAATCAGGGTCGACGGAGAGGTTTTTGATCGACAAACCAGTGTTGACGAGAGGGCTTTTGGTCGACACTGGTTTGTCGAATATAAGTTTTCTTTTTTAATTTCTAAATTTGGTGGTGGTGGTGTCGGAGGCGCCGAGTGGTGGAGGCAGTGACTGTATAATTCTAGGGTTAGGCTATCTAATTCTAGGGTTAGGGTTTAAATTGTAAGGGGGAGTGTATGTATCTTAATCCCTTTTAGTAAAAGGGTAAAATTGGTATTTTATATGAATATTTAATTAATAAAAATAAAGGGGGAGTGTATCTAACAAAGCTGGAGGGGTATAAAATTCTACAAAAGTCACAAGCCCAATCAGTCATGTTATTGGACCTGGCAACTAATTTTGTATTTAGACGAATTAAATGGCAGTCGTATAACAAAATAAGATTTGTGAGACAGTCTTACACCATACTTCCTTGATCCACATTAAGTTAATTGAGCTTGTTATTGGGCCTGGCGACTAATTTTGCATTTAAATGGGTTATACTCTCTCATAAGATGAGATCCATGAGGCACAAATTTAGAGATTTGCGGGCCGCCCGGCCCAGCCCATCGGGCCAAGTGATGTTCGTGGGTTAGGCCGGGCCGGCCCATGAACTGATCGGGCCTATAAAATTGAAGCCCATCCTAGCCCATCTGGGCTACTGGGCTAGCCCCGCTAGCCCAACCCATTACGTAAATTTTTTTTTTAAAAAAAAATTCGTGCAAAAATTATATATTAACTAGTAACTACGCATAATTTATAAACGACCATAACTATTATTGCATTAATATACATGACAAGTCCCACCTCATGAAATAAAAAAAATATTTCTAGCAAAAACTATACTATTTATATATAAACTTATTATATATTGGTCACATTCTAACATATATTTTTTATTTATACAAATAATTATAATTAAAAATATACATTACTAATATATTAATTATACATAATTTATAAACGGACATAACTAGTATAACATTACACTATATATCAAGTTCAAATAGAATTATAAATAATCCATAACTTCAAATTTTAAAGTCAAAATAAAATAAAAAACAAAATAATGCGCCAAAATCAGCCTAGCCCATTAGATCCATCGGGCCCATCGGATCGGGCAAAATAGGCCCAATTTTATATGAGCCTATAATTTTAGAGCCCAACCCATACTAGGCTTCGGGTTGGCCGGGCCGACCCATCGAGTCGGGCCCAAATTGCCGGCTCTAGGCACAATACCTTCTCAACCAACATTAGTAACAATTTTTTTTTCTTTCCTTAAATAGTGAACGGTATGAATGATTTGAATAAGAGGATTTATTTATTTTTAAATTATTAGTATCTATTTAGAAAAAATATTTAAAAATAAAGAGGAAATTCACTTGCCCTAACTCCTCGCCCCTTTCCTTCAATCGAATCTGGGCAACTCTCCACTCCCACCGGTCTCTTGCTCTCGCCGCCGCCTCCCAGCCAGCGCCGCGCATATCTGTACACAGTAACCTCACATCTCTGTACACTTGCTTTTTCAGTATCATTATTTCAAATATGGCTCGGAGAGGGCGCCACTCCGATTCTAGCAACAGTGAAGATGGTAGAAGACGAGAAAGTAGGAGGCACCGTAGTGATTCCGAGGAAGAGGACATGAGAACAACTAGGAGGGATCTCGATCGAGATTCAGAGAGCGATAAAGAAGAGGCCAGACACGACCGTAAGAGAAGGAGACAGAGAAGTGATGCTGATAATCTAGAAAAGGGGAGTGGAAGAAGGGAGGAAAAGCGGAGCCATGGAAGTAGGCATCCGGGTAGAGATTCTGAAATTGATGAAGATAAGAGATCGAGAAGTTTGCGGGATGAAGAAACTACAAAGGTGAATGAGCATAAGAGTAGGAAAGATGATAGGGACAGGGATAGAAAATCGCGACATAATGAAGATAATGAGAATGAAGATGATAGGGAAATTAAGCATAGCAGAAATAGAGATGAAAATAATAAGGAAACAGATAGGGCGCGGAAACGCCATTCTTATGAGGATTCAAAAAGTGATAGGCGCAGAAGAAGTGAACATGGGCGTGAGGATGATGAGGAAGAAGGAGAGTACAGAGTGAAGGAGGGTCGTTACAACAAGTATGATAATAGAGAGGACGATAGGAAAGAGAGGCGAAGGGATAGAGAGCAAGAAAGAGATAATAAGCGTGAGGAGAATGGCAGAAGAAGTGAGAAGGAAGCTGTTAATGTGGGCTTGAATTCAAAAGAGAATGTGGGAATTGATGCTGTTGCGAATATGGGGAGGAGTGGTGGAGTGTACATTCCACCGTATAAGTTGGCAAGAATGATGAAGGAGATTGAAGATAAAAGCAGCATTGAGTATCAGAGAATGACATGGGATGCATTAAGGAAGAGTATTAATGGGCTAGTCAACAAAGTGAATGCTACTAACATCAAGAATATCATTCCGGAGTTGTTTGCAGAGAATCTCATTCGAGGGAGGGGTCTATTTTGCCGATCATGTATGAAGTCTCAAATGGCTTCTCCAGGTTTCACAGATGTGTTTGCAGCATTGGTTGCTGTTGTAAACACCAAGTTCCCTGAAGTAGGCGATCTCTTGTTGAGGAGGATAATATTGCAACTTCAGAGGGCGTACAAGCGCAATGATAAGGTTTGTATCTTGGCTTCTATTTGTTTGATGTGTTACTCTTTAATTTTGTTACATTAATAGTGTTTTGTCATGTATAATGATTACCTTCTTTTTGGCAGCCACAATTACTTGCTGCAGTTAAATTTATAGCACACATGGTAAACCAGCAGGTAGTTCATGAGCTCATTGCTCTTGAGCTGCTGACTTTGCTGCTGGAAAAGCCAACTGATGATAGTGTTGAGGTGGCTGTTGGCTTCGTTACAGAATGTGGATCCTTGCTCCAGGACCTTTCTCCTCGAGGACTGCATGGTGAGTACAAGACTCTTTTCACTTTCCATAATATGGAATTTTTCTCTTGATATTAATTAGGTGAATATATGGTGTTACAAATTGATATTCAAGTAGTCTTCTTATTACATTGCTGGTTAAACAAATTAAGACCTGATAGGTTTATTCTATGGCTCTCTGATGGATTGGTATTCTAGAAAATTTATAGTTTTTCCCTGTTATTAAAGTCTGTTGATGCATATGTTGTGATACAATGCATTTAAGTTTGGCTAATCTCTGAATCATAGCAATTTGTGTTATAGGACTTCTTGATGACTGATGTAAATGATTGCTGTGTCACTGCTGGGTAGGCAATAATTTATGTTTTTGGGTGACTTACTAAGAGATGGTTAATTATCTATCATGATCTGATGATTATTACTATATTATTGGATAATAGATTGGTGCTTATCTGACCATCTCCGGTTTCATCTAACTAGTTAATAGAGGATGTTATGATTTAAATTTCACAATTAATATTTGTGCCTCAGTATGTGAACTGGGGGAGGCATGTGGAGGTTTTATATTTATATTCGTCCTATTTCTATACCTCTGTATTTTGGCTCTTTCTTTGAGACATTGTGGGTTTCTTGTCCACCAGGTATCTTTGAGCGGTTTCGTGGAATTCTGCATGAAGGAGAAATAGATAAGCGTGTTCAGTTTTTAATTGAAGGCCTGTTTGCATTGCGAAAAGCAAAGTTCCAGGTAAGCCATCATTTAAATTGAATTGGGAGTCTGTGTTGTTGGATCTTCACTACTACTTATTTAATGTTATAGGGTTTAGGGAGGGTTATAGGAATTCAAAGTTTTTTCATTCAATTGTACAAAATTTAGAACATGATCGGTTCTTCAGAAAAGAAGTTGAGATGTGATTACTGATGTGGGTGAGATTGAGAGAGAGGTTGAAGATTTTTTTTGAAGAACATATATGGCAAGTCTAGTCAGTGTTGGGGGGGGGGGGGAGGGGTAGAAAGGGTGGTGGAATGGAGCCTGATACTTGATTCTATAAAGGAAGAGCTAGAGAAACACATTTCACTGAAGAGGAAATTAGAAGGGGTGATAGGTTTGAGGCAAGGGGGTCTGTTATCTTGTTCTTATTAACTCAGTGGCTGATGTTTGGAGAGGTTAGTCAATATGCGTCTGTCTCCTTTTCTAGTTTTAGGGGTTTTATGGTGGGAAGAATAATATGGATGAATTCCATTTAAGATGGTTTATCAAGATAATGAATTTGTGTTTTATGTCATGTTTTGAAATGAAATTAATATGGAGTTCTATTTCGGGAATCAATGTGGAACAGAATGTGTGTGTGGGGGGGATTTCACCATTCAGGATCCCAAAAGGGGTTGCAGGTCTTTTAGAAAAAATATGAGTCTTTTTAAGGGATGGGGTGATGGATTCCCTCCCATTTAGTTTCTTGGGTTTAGGGTAAGAGGTGGTGAAGGTTCAGCAGTTGTTTGGGGATCCATCATCATTCCTTTCTTGGATTTATTCCCTTCATTCCTCTCTCCATCATCAACTTATTGCTTGCTGCTCCTCTATCATGGATTTTTCATTTTTGGCATAACTTGCAGGATTCTGAAATGCTTGAGTTATGTTCTTTTGTTGAGTTTGTTAGAGAATGGGACTTTGGTTGATATAATTAAGGCTATTAGGATGTGTGGGCGTGACATTTATTTTTCTTCTAATTTACAGATCCTTCTATGAATCGTTTTCCCCACATGCTATATCGTTTTTGAGGTTATTTGTGAGGTGCCTGTGCCCACAAAGGCTCGATTGTTTTCTTGGTTGGTGTTTTTGGGTAAGTTACCCACCTATGATGTGGTGCAGACAAGAAACCCGTATATTATCCTCTTTGAAGATAACAGGATCTTTGAAGATACAGACAATGCTCTTTTGGAATGTTAGGATAGGACTAAATATAGAATGGGCTTGTGGATGCAAAAGAATAATATAGTTAGGCATGTATTGTGCCTGACTTGTTTAGGGATTGAAGTTTAGCTTCCCAATGCTAATCTTTTGTCGTCATTTGGTCTGGAATGTTTAGAGGGGATATCTTGTCCCTTTGTACATATTTTGTTATAACTACATAATATAATGTTTCTGTTCCCTATGAAAAACAGAAAATTAATGCTAGATATCATTTGCGGAACTGTGCTAATATGCACCTTATTGCAGGGGCACCCTGCTATCCGGCCAGAATTGGATCTAGTGGAGCAGGAAGACCAATTGACTCATGAAGTCTCCCTTTTGGATGAGATTGACCCTGAGGTTGCTTTAGGTATATTATATCCTGGCTTAGTCTAACCTCGCTCTAACCTTCGATTAAAACTGAGCTAACACAATTATTTTTCCCTCTGTACAGACATCTTCAAGCCGGATCCCCAGTTCTCAGAGAATGAGAAGCGATATGAAGAGCTCAAGAAGCAACTACTAGGTGAAGAATCTGACGATGAAGGAGATGGAGATGGAGATGGAGATGAAGATGAAGATGCAGATTCAGATGATGAGGATGATGAAGAATCTGAGGAAGATGATGAAGAGCAGATGAAAATAACGGATGAGACAGAGACAAATTTGGTCAACCTTCGAAGGACTATCTACTTGACAATTATGTCTAGTGTAGATTTTGAAGAGGCAGGGCACAAGCTATTAAAGATCAAACTGGAGCCTGGTCAGGAGGTAGGTGTTATGATCTATCATGTGATAATTTTGTTATCTGCTTGAATAAAATTTATAGTAAAATTTTGTTATATATTGGTCAATTGAGATTTTCATTGTGAAATATGTGAATCACAAGCTTTTAATCATGTTGCGTGCAACCTGTGACGTGTTTGCTGTTGTTAACTTGTTATTACACTTCTCTCAGTCTCAGGGGTGTTTATTTATATATTTGAAATCCAGCAGGTGGATTTGATTAATAGTAAAACTTGTATTTGGATTTTGTATATGTTTGGAAGTGTAGAGTTTGTAGGATTTGATTGGGTAGGATTTTGATAATATATTGTGCGTGTAAAGTAAAAATATGGAGGTAGAGTGTTGAGTTGGGTAGATAATAATAATTAAAAAGTGGGAGATATATGAATAATATTGTATTTGAAATTGTGTTTGAAAAAAAGAAAAATAGGTGTATTATTGGGTATTATAGGGTAAAATTTTATAAGATTTGAAATCCTTTATCAAAATAATCGCTGAATTGGATTTGAAATAATAATGTGAAGTGGGAGGCCATAAACAAACACGCCCTCAGCATCTTGTAGATTTTAAATCCATATTACCATTGTTTTCCATTTACTTCCAGGGTGTACTCTCCACATTTCGATTTTGTGCATAAAATTTAATTTTTTTTATTGTCATACATGTATCAGATATTCAGAATCTTCTGCATAAATATTTTCAGTCATTTTGTATATTATGTATTAGTAATATCTATTAATTTCCTATGATTGTTTCTCCTATTCAGATGGAGCTTTGTATCATGCTTTTGGAGTGTTGCAGCCAGGAGAGAACTTACCTCCGCTACTATGGGCTTCTTGGGCAGCGTTTTTGTATGATAAACAGAATTCATCAGGAGAACTTTGAGAAGTGCTTTGTCCAGCAGTATTCCATGATTCACAGGCTGGAGACGAATAAACTGAGAAATGTGGCTAAATTTTTTGCCCATTTACTAGGCACAGATGCACTGCCTTGGCATTGTTTGGCCTATATACGCTTGACAGAAGAGGATACGACTTCGTCTTCTCGTATTTTCATCAAGATTCTCTTCCAGGTATAATATAGCAAGTTCATATTTCTCTCTGCTTTTCTCCAGCAATTTAAGATCTTGGTTGAGATGAAAAAATCCTGCCCCTTGTGGTTTTTAGCCTACCTGTAATATTTTCCTCTACAAAGTGTCTCTCTTTGCAGTAGGGTTTCTACTTTATATAAGCTTTAGATCTGTGAAGAAATAAATATATATAGATGTGCTTCAGAATATATGTGGTTGAAGAATTTGTCCTAGTTTGATGGAAGTACGCAGTCAGATTACTATTAAGAATCATGTGTACCTACATTGCTATAGTTGCATACCATTTGTGGTTTTATCATCATCGTTTTATCTCAAGCAGTTACTGAACCTTAATGTCATGCCTTTTGTTGCAGGAACTCTCGGAGCACCTTGGGATTCGCCAGCTTAACGAACGTCTAAGTGACGCTTCCATGCAAGATTCTTACGACTCCATTTTCCCCAAGGATAATCCCAAAAACACTAGGTTTGCCATCAACTTTTTCACTTCCATTGGGCTTGGTGGGATCACAGAAAACCTACGCGAGTATCTCAAGAACATGCCACGCCTCATCATGCAGCAGCAAAAGGCCGTCTCTGAATCAGATTCTGAATCTGGCTCTTCTTCTGCTTCTGATTCGTCTGGGTCTGAGTCATCATCAAGTGACAGTGAGAGCGAGTCAGATAGTGATGATCGTAGGAGGAGTAAGAAGAAGAAGAGAAGAGACTAGGGATGATCTTGATCAGCTAAGTTTATATTTTTCCTCCAGAATTCTTGTTTCAGCTCTTTAACATTAGCGTTGTTCTACTGTGTTTCGACACGACTGCATATGATGACGCAACTGTATGATGGTGAGCTTGCGTAAAACCTTGGCTTGTTTTCGTTTTGTCATTACTGGTATGCAGAAATTGAGTAGTATTGGATCGCACTGCGGTCGAGATTTTTTCAGTTGTCATTATCGTATCGTGTTAGACTCTCGAATTCATCTACAAGTTCACCTGTGAATCAAACATATTTACTTTGTGGGATTGTTTTACACAATTTTTTTTTATCTTAGTATAGTTAGAAAATTTTCTTATGTATGATTAGTGTATTCATAACTTTTTTTGAGAATGGTGTAATGTAAGATTGGATCTAAAAAAATTCACATAAAAATATATTCAATACAACTGTCCATTTTTATAATTTTCACTCTCTTTTTTAATCTGTCCATTTTTATAATTCTAATTTCTTAAAAAGAAAATATTCTTCACACAATATTTTATTTCCACCATAAACTCACTTTTTACGGATACAATCATTTTTTCTTAAAAACATGTATCCAAGTACTTACCAAAAAGGGTATGGAAAGCTTATAGGCGGACAGACTAAAATGGTAAAATGGAAAATTTATAGGCGGACGGAGGGAGTATTATTATCGCGTAGTACTCCATTTTTGTTTCCGTTGGTAAAAATTGTTAAGATTATAAATATTTTGAGGTAGTCTGATGTGAAACAGTCTAATACATAAGACAAATTTTATCTTGATATATTAGTCGTATTTTAGTTTAAAACTTGATAATAAAACAACTCTATAAAATTACGGATCATAATATATAAATTAGGGATGACAATGGATTAAAGTAAAAAGAACGCATCCCATCCTTTGAACCGGAAGGGACGGTCGTAGGCCAAACTGCCATCTCTAAAATCACAAATTGTCAAAACAACAAATTTACAACAATGTCCCTTTGCAACTTGAAAAAAGTAAAAATAAAGTATTTTTGGGAAACTTAGGAGGAAAGAGATGTACTCCCCGTTCCACAATTGTTTGTACTCTTTCCTAATTCATTCGTTTTACAATTGTTTGTACATATCAAATATAAAACTTTTTTTTATAAATTACACCCTTACAATATTCATAAACTTACACAAAATGTCATTATTTTAACCTTCAATTCAATTATTTACTTTTACAAAATTACCCTTCAACCCTCTACTTATAACACTTTTTTTATTTATTTACGTGCACATAAAATAGTGCAAACATTTTAGGAACGGAGGAGGGAATCAGAAAACCAAAACATGGATGGCCCCTGCCATACTACAGACGGCAACGGCCTACCCACCCACCAAGTCAGAGGGACATTTCCGTCTTTTCACTCCGAAACAATGCCTTATGCCTAAACGCGTTCGCCGTTCCCCCACATATTATTTCCATTCTGCCCCCACCCCCTAAAAAATTTTTACTCTTTTTATTACTTTTTGACACATAAATTAAAAGAATGATTAAATTATGCATATAGCACGAAGTGATTAATTGAGAGAGGAAAAGATAAAGAGAAAAAATAAAATATAAAGTGAAATATACTAGTAATAAAAAATTACTCCCTCCGTCCCGGAGGAACTAGCACCCTTTAATCGGCACACATTTTAAGAAATGTGTAAGAAAATGTGTAATGATTGATGTTTTGAGGGGTAGTTTTGTAAATTTTTATGAATAAAGTAAAGTAAAAAGTAGATTGAGTGTGCAAAAGTAATGGAATATGAGTAAATATGAGTATATTTCAAGGGTGAGGGTTGTGAAGATATTTCCTTTTATAGAGTGTGCAAATTGGTATGGGACATCCATATATGGAAAGTGTGCAAATTCCTGTGGAACGGAGGGAGCAGAAGATAGAGAGTATTTGTAAAAAAAAAAATGTATGAAAAATTATAGACCGGGTTATTGAGGGAGGAATATTTATTTATTGATTCATGTCATGTCGATGATAATAATTAAATAAATAGTATACCTCCCACAATCCCCTTTCCCATTTCCAAATTCTGAAAAAAGGATCTTCAAATATGACAGAGAAAGAAGAAACCGAACTGAAGGTCCCGGAAACCTTGCCCATGTGCACCCCGCCGCAGACGATTCTCGCACCTCCACCGCCTAGGTCGCCGTCCGATCACAAAATCACCAGATCCGATATTTCGCCGAAGAAGAATCCCGATCCGGCGTGTTCCGTCTCGAAGAGGCCAAGGGAGGCCAGCCGCTGCTCCGGGTCGGGTTGCAGGAAGGTAATCGGGTTCATGGGGTTCCGGTGTAGGTGCGGCGACGTGTTCTGTGGGGAGCACAGATACTCCGATCGGCACGATTGCAGCTACGATTACAAGGCGGCGGGGCGGGAGGCGATTTCGAGGGAAAATCCCGTCGTTAGAGCTGCCAAACTCGTTAAAGTTTGAAGATCTACACGCCTTATCGAAAAACGATGATCCAGCTACGTTGTAAATTTCGTGGAAGATAGGGGCAGAATTGTCATTAGATTAAATTAATATTATTACTATTATTTATGGAATGGATTGGATTGGACGCCTATTTTTAATCGTGTTTGAAAACAGAGTTATATTGATTTTGATTTGTTTATTTTCAAACTCAATTCAATTTTATTTATTTAATATACCAACCTTTTTCAAATTTAATTTTGCAGTAATTCAATATATATAAAAAAATATATGGAGTACATTTATAAAACATCTGTAATTTAATTACATACATAAGTATTTTTTATAATTATAATATGATTAATTTTGTTCTTTTATTAAAAATAAAATTTTAGATTTATAAAACAAAAAAATCAAATAAAAACACTCTTATGGATAAAATTTCAAGTCAATAAAAATGGAACTTATTAAGTTGTCATTAAATTTAGGGTGAATCGCAAATTATAATCACCACTTTTATTTGAAAATGGTAATTTAATCTAAAAACTTTTGAATAATTACAAATAAAATCACCTCTTTTAAATATTTTTGTAATTTAAACTTTTTGACCGTCTTATTTGTGTTCAAATCTAATGTGGTTAGCCGACGTGACGCCTCCTTAATGAAACAACGTCGTTTTTTATTTCAATCTAATCTTGAAACGTCAAATTCGAACACAAATGGGGTTGTCTAGAAGTCTAAATTGCAATAATATTTAAAGGTAGTAGTTTTATTTGCAATTATTCAAAGTTTAAATTAAATTAAAATTAAGCGAAATGTGGTGATTTAATTTGTAATTAATCATTGAATTTAAATTTATTTTTTATAATTATAATATGATTAATTTTGTTGTTTTATTAAAAATAAAATTTTAGATTTATAAAACTACAAACCAAATAAAAATCCTCGTATATATGGACAAAATTTCAAGTCAACAAAAATGGAAAAATATGAAAAAGGCAAGGATCATTTAAGTATGAGATTATTCACCCTAAAATACAAAATTCGAACTTATCAAGTTATAATTAAATTTAGGGTGAATTGCAAATTAAATTATCACTTTTATCTAAAAATGGTAATTTAATTTAAAATTTAAAATAATTATAAATAAAATCATCACCTTAAATATTGTTGCAATTTAAATTTCTTGACAATTTTATTTGTGTCTAAATCTAATGTGGTTACGTGACACCTCCTTAATGAAATAAAATTGTATTTTTATTTCATTCTAATCTCTAAACGTCAAATTCGAACACAAATAAGATTGTGTAGAAGTTTAAATTGGAACAATATTTAAAGAATGTGGTGATTTTATTTACAATTATTCAAAAGTTTAAATTAAATTACAATTAAGTGAAATGTGGTTATTTAATTTATAATTAATTATTGAATTTAAATTTATTTTTATTATTTAATTGACGAATAAATGTTGTATATTAAACAAAATAAAAAGTTATAAATTTATAAGTCTCAAAATATTGAATACACCACTACTTAGGCTTTAGATGCTGGGTTCGAGTCATTGAGAGGGGAAAAGGGATAAGTATTTAACGTAAATTCAAAAAAAAAAAATGTTGAAGATGGACTGTCAAGATAAACATACGCAAGCTGTGTATGATTGAGTTGTTTAAGATATATTTAGAAAATATATTGAGGTATATTTTAGAATACTATTTGATTGATAAATTCTTTAATTAATGCAGTTAATTTAGGAATATTTCCTTCTGTAATTAATCTCTGCGTGTATATATTTTTGTACGTAAATTATTCCTTATATAATTAATCTCTGTCGTGTATATATATATGTGTACGTGTAATATATGTAAATCAATACAAATCAAATATTGTATAAGCTTGATGGCATCGTTGGAGAATTTTGAGGATTTCACTGAAGAGGAGCATGGATCTCTTACAAAACGATCTCGTCTTGACCAGGTTTTAGTTTTTTCTTACTACGGCTTTAGTTGGATTTTTTTTTCAATTATTATTATCGATGAACTCAACCATGTAGTAAATAGCAGTGGCTTATTCATTATTATCATTATCTAAAAAACAAATAATTAGGGTTTCTTTTCACAAAATATGAGAGTTTAAAAAGAAAAGGAATTAAAGAAATGATGTTGGGTGAAATAAATGTTCATAAAGAGTTTCATTCATGAACCTATATGTTTGATTTAAGTTTAATTATTTAGGGTTTTTTTAAGATTAAGTAGAGGGTTGACACTGTCTAACATTAGGGATCCAATTAAAACATGACACCTCATATAACTTCGTCGTAGGGCGATATAGGTTTGCAATAAGATAAAATAATTAATATTATAAAAAATTACACAGACTTACTAAACTGTCCTTGTAAATTTTTTTTTCTTTTTTAAATACACCTCAATGGACGGCGCTGCACACCTCTAGGAAAGATCTGTACATGAATAGAATAATATATACTAAGGTTGTGTTTGGATAGGGGCATTTGATTTGAGGGGCATTTGAAATGAATGTATTTAGAAATACATGAATTTCAAATGAGGTTTAGTGAAGATTTGAAATCTCTCTCAATTTTAACTAATGTATTAACACAAATCTAAGTATTTGAAATTCATTCATAATCCAAACATTTTTAAGAAAAAAAAATATTTAATTATAAGATTTGAGAATTAATATATAGTATATGCATGTTTCCTCATCATCCGCACGAACTCCATCTGTTACAATAAACAAAGAAAATAAATATTATTATTCAGAAAATTAATTAATTCTATTAATTCCATATATTACAATTTAATTAAGGACCTGTTTGGCTTTGAGAGTAGTCATCCCATTCTCAAGTGCATCCTCTAACACCATCAGCTCTTTGTAATTCAGAGTTGAGATATCTTCACCTTTCAGATGCCTAATTTTATTTTATTTTAAAATTGTTATATCAAGACATACTAAAATCTTGAAAAAATAATAATTTTTTTTACCTGAGTTCAATCTGCATACTGTCATTCTCTTTCTTGATTCTGTTAATCTCATTGTCCAAATGCTGTTTTTGTTGAAATTAATGTACCAATCAACAACTAATTATTAATAATCAAAAGGGGGTAATAACTCAATAATTAAGGTTAATAAGCTAATTAATTACTATCAATTCATTCATAGATCCAACAGTTCAAGAATAAGCTCATCAAGACCTTGTTTTTGCACAAAAAAAGGGAGCCCTACATCTAGATCTATTAAAGTACAATTTTCCCTTTCTTGTGCAATTACATCTAGATCTATTAAAGTACAATTTTCCCTTTCTTGTGTTAAACTGCAGTAATCTTGCAAATTTGTTTCAATTTTTTTTTTTCTAAGATTTGAAATCTCTCTCAATTCTAACTAAAAAATGTATTAACACAAATTTAAGTATTTGAAATTCATTCATAATCCAAACATATAGAAAATTATAACATTTGAATGACCGGAGATGCTTGTATTATTCTCTTCTCTTCAATCTCCTTTTTTTTTTTTAAATCTTGAATGAACTGATGTAGGAGGAAACGAATTCTAGAAATTTTAGGATGGATCAGGAAATTAGGGATTGATGTGCTACGATTGGAATGGGAAATTGCAACCTAAATATTCTATTAAATTTAAACAATGATGTGCATGATATTTTAAAATTTATTTTATTTTTTAGTTATAAGAATAATTTTGTCATTTTAAAATTATTTTCAATATTATTTTAAGTTTATTAGTAGTGCAATGCAGTGCGATTGCAATATACACAGTGCAAACGCACTAATGCGATAGCAAATCATTAAAATAATTTTCATCCGTTGGATTAACGATCTAATGATAAATAAGAAGTTGTCTTGTTATCAGGAAGTGCGAACCCTTCCTGACGGTAGAAAGTCTCAATTATTTAATTAAAAAAGTTGTAATCGGCGTTGCAAAATTCGGTGTCTATGCCCGACTACGCGTTAGTCCCCGATTTATCGTCCCCTAACGATTTTCGATTAGACCGTTTTTTTTAATTAGACTTTTTCAAAGTTGAAGTTCGGTTCGAGCGATCGAGCACACTTTTTTCAGGTGGAATCGATGTTTCGAGCAAAACACGTGACTTTGCCATAATGTATAATCTTTAATACTCCCATCACCCTTTAATACTCCCTCCGTCCCACATAAATTTGCAACACTTTTCATATATAGATGTCTTATACGCATATGTCATTATTTTTTCCCACTGAATACCTTTTACTTTACTTTATTCATAAACATCACTCATTACGCATTTTTTACAATATGTGTCATCCCAAAGGTGCAAATTCGTTTTGGAACAGAGTTTGTTTATGTTTGAGGTTTAGGTCAATTTCGTATTTGTTTAAATGTTTGGATTAAAAAGTAAATGCATATATTTCTTGTTTTTCAGCACTTGAAGTGGGACAATCCACTTGACAAGCCACTTCCTTTGGGTTTGAGACTTGTAAAAAGTGACTCATTATTGGATTTTATGGAGTTGAAGATGCCTGAAGTAAACATTGAATCAAAACCTACTGAAATTGTGAACAAGAATAATAAAAAGATGAAGGCTTCAAATTTTATGGCTTCATTATTGAGAATTGGCAGCTGGGAGGTAGTACTAGCCTATCAACTTTTGCCTTACATACATGCTATAATGGTTCGAAAATTCGAGTTCCTGTTTATGTTATTCGATAGGTGTGTGATTTTACATTTTTCATCTACTGGATTTTGTGGCAGTATAAGTCTAGATACGAAGGTGATGTGGTAGCCAAGTTTTATTTTGGGAGGCGTAAACTTGTTTGGGAAGTTCTTAAAGATGGTCTCAAGAGTAAAATTGAGATTCATTGGTCTGATATTACAGCTCTGAAAGCTGAATGCCCTGAAGATGGCAATGGCACTCTAACTATAATGGTACACTGTTTTATTATATTAGTAAGTAATAATTTCAATACCAGAAAGAAATAACCTCTTACTTATTCTGTTGCATCGTCTAGTTAGCTCGACGACCTGCTTTTTTCCGTGAGACGGATCCACAACCCAGAAAACATACTGTGTGGCAGGAAAGCGATGACTTTACTGATGGCCAGGCCAGCATAAACAAGTAAGCACTTACACATTTCCTTAGCCTCTTCCTTTTCATTCAACAATTATTTTTCCATAATGCTGCTGCTATCTCTGTAGGGTACATTATACAGAGTTCCCTCCCGGTGTGCTAAACAAGCATTATGAAAAGCTTATTCAGTGCGACGCTCGCCTTAATATTTTGAGTCAACAACGTGAAATAGTTGTGGATCCCTCCCCATGCTTTGAATTACCACAACAGTCTGAAGGTGATGGATCCAATCGACTGCTCTTTGTGGCCTCGTCAGCTTGTGGAGAACAAAAGGGTAGGGAATCACTTAAGGCAACAGATGATTTTATGCTAGACGATGATGAATCGATGGAAAACATCTTCCAACTATGGCTGAGCGACGATCCGTGTTCAAGTTCAATGGGTTTGGATGAAAAGTCCATAATGAAGAAGGTGGATTCTTTGTCCTGCCTACTGCAGCAGGATCCACCTAAAGAGAATTGCTCCCAAGTTGCTGCTGATAGTGGAAAGAATGTCGTCTGTTTCGACCCTGTGAATGATTCTATGCTCGAGAGTTCCACGCAGGCCTCTAAAGGTGCCATGTCAAGAAGAGACTCGTTAGAAGACCTGCTTATTTGTCTTCCGCGCATTGCTTCTCTTCCAAAATTACTTTAATAATACTACACTAGTAGTCTCTTTAGCATTGGAAGGTCCTTAACTACTTAGACTATGTTTGATAGCTTAGATTAAACTTAGATTAACTATATATCATTTTTATTGGTTGTTTGATAACTTAGATCAAGGGTAGATTATGTTTTAAAATTTATAAAGTTTAGTTATCATCCTAATCTTAGATAATTTATCTTTGCTATCAAACATGCCCTAACTAGTAACTAGTAGTAGACTATTTATTAGCTAGCTGGTATGATTCTTAAAGAAATTTAGCTGCTTTATGTATTGGTTAACTGTCATTAATTATAAAATTATTATCAACCTAAATAAATTACACATTTTAATTTATTTCAGTGTCATACAATTTAATTAAATCAAACTGAAATGTTCAATCTTCATCCCCTGTTGTTCATCCAATAAAAGTTTGGAAATTTTAGTTGGAATAAGATTTATATGTATAGTTTGATGATGGTAACAAACATGTATTTAGAAGGTCCCGGAAACCTTACCCATGTGCACCCCGCCGCAGACGATTCTCGCACCTCCACCGCCTAGGTCGCCGTCCGATCACAAAATCATCAGATCCGATATTTCGCCGAAGAAGATTCCTGATTCGGCGTGTTCCGGTTCGAAGAGGCCAAGGGAGGCCAGCCGCTGCTCCGGGTCGGGTTGCAGGAAGGTAATCGGGTTCATGGGGTTCCGGTGTAGGTGCGGCGACGTGTTCTGTGGGGATACTCAGATCGGCACGATTGCAGCTACGATTACAAGGCGGCGGGGGCGGGAAGGCTATTTCGAGGGAAAATCCCGTCATCAGAGCTGCCAAACTCGTTAAAGTTTGAAGATTAATTATCGGAAAACGATGATCCAGCTTCGTTGTAAATTTCGTGGAAGATAGGGGCATTATTGTCATTAGATTAAATTAATAATATTATTATTATTATTTATGGAATGAATTGGACACCTATTTGTAATCGTGTTAGAGATATTATTTTAGGGATGTTTGAAGAGTGTTTTTATTTGTTTATTTTCAAACTCAATTCAATTTTATTTATTGAATATATATATATATATATCAACCTTTTCAAACGTTATTGAACCTAAAAATATCAAATTTAATTTTGCATTAATTCAATTTTATTAATTTTGTTCTTTTATTAAAAAGAAATATTTAGATTTATAAATAAATCTACAAACCAAACAGAGGCAATATAAAAACCCTCAATAGGGACAAAGTTTCTAGCAATTAAAATGGAACTCCTCTTTCGAGAAACTGAAAATGACTATTGAAATCACCTGTTTCATTTTTCATGTTTCACATTTTCTTCAACTGTATGAATAATTGATATGTGTCATATTAAAAAATGATCAACATTCTATAATATTGTGTTAAAGATCCAGTAGAGTACCATTGAAATGAATGAATTTGCAAGGAGCAATTAACGAATTTATCATTGAATATAAATTTATTTTTATTAAACTTGGACAAACGATATTTTTTTTTTTAGTGTATACACTCCAATTGAAAAAAAAAAGTTTGTGATTTTAAAATGCGAAAGAAGGAAAGATGCATGTATTTCAAAAATCGAACAATTTTTTTAAATACAGTTTGATTTACAATTTTAAAAAATATATATATACTTTAATTTAATTTACTGTTTAACTTTGTACATCCCTTCATGTGTATTTAATTTAATTTACTGTTTAACTTTGTACATCCCTTCATGTGTATTGTGGTTAGTTGACAAACAAACAGTGTTTACCGTGTTGCCTGCAAAAGTGGATCTTTTTGGGTGGTTTGCTCGTTGTTGTCATGTGGAAGTCAACAAAAGCATCCTAGAGTAGAGTAGTGGATATAAATTTCTTTTCTTGCTATAGCTTGTCCTTCCGGATCACATAATTTGTACGAATCACAATGGGGCAGGTTCAAATCCGAACCCACCATGAACCCGGCCTGTATGAGACGGGTAAAACTGCAGTTAAATGGGACCCGTTGGGTATGGAACGGTTAATGCTACGAGCTCAATCAAACCTGTGTCAAACTTCTGAATCAAATTTGACCTCGATACTACTTGACTTGATTCGACTCAACTAATTTACATTCGTGGACCTTACTCTGTTCAAGTTGTTCTAAAAAGTTGCTAATAAATGGTCACAAAAAATCTTATACTTAAAAATGCTTTCTACTGCTGATAAATTATACTACAAGCAGAGAGGTGAAGTAGTATTTCTCATCAATCTCAAAGAACACACAACCAAAAACCAAAATTCAGATGCCTTCAAATATGTAGCCATTGTCATATAAAGGCTTGTTCTATAATATTGTTTGTCATCTCAAAGTGAACATGATGTCTGTGTCCTGTTATTGGTTAAAGAGTCTAATCTATTCTGTTGTTATCTCTCTCTCTCTCTCTCTCTAAGTTGACAATGATCAACAGAATCAGACGGAAACCCCCCTTTTCGTGGATTCAGTTTCGAGAAACTTGCAGATCCTCTCCATAACCTCTCTCCCCTTAACACTATTCTTCTGAAATCTCTCCACACATTTTTGCTCTATCTTCTCAGCCATTGAAGCCAGTGCTGACAGTGGTTTTATCATTATGCTCGTTTCCTGTCTGCATATTGTCCATTCCTTAGGATTCTCTGGGTGGGGGTCATACCGTATCTTCTCTTCCACTTCAATGAACTTCTGGAGACTGATATTACGGGTTGCCAGTTGCATTGACTGACTTTTTGCATCCACAAGTGTCCACTCAACACAGTGGCAGATATCCTGACCAATTATTTTATGCACAAACCAGGGGCCCGGAGCATGGATAGTAATAGCCCGAGTGGTGTAGAGCTTTCCAGAACTGGGTTCGAGCCTGTGGCTCAAAGTGTCGACCTCAAGAATGTGGGAAAGAGCACGTTTGTTTTCAGCATCAGAAAATTTGCGCCAAGATGCAGCAGTCACTCGTTCCCATGGGTGCTTGAAAGTGTGTTCTTGATGATATGCCCTCACCATCTTGCTTCCCTTGTTTTACAGAAGAATCAAAGTCAGCAATCAAAACGTAAAGAATGAAGCTAGTAACATAACACCAAACAGGGCAAATGCCTTTTTTCCCCCATAGTTTACACCCACTTTGATTTTGGTCCTCTAACTTTCAACTTTGAAATCCGTCCTCTAACTGTTACCAAATTAAACTTTTTGGTCATTTTACCGGCTGTAACAGGTAAACTTTTCCAGTAAACGCTGATATAACCAACATAACACTTCAATGAATCCACCAACTCACACAGAAAACCCTCCATTTCATTTAGAAAATGAGCAGTATTATTAAAAGAGAAAAGAAAAAAGAGGAGTCACATCTCGACTCAAGGATAAAAGCAAAATTCAACGAAACCACCAAACAAGGTCTTACTGTGAAATGCCGAAATAGGACTACTAAAATAGCTTATGAAAAGAAACAATGTCGAACAAAGCATAAAAGAAAGCCCAAACAGTGGCTTCAAAGTAAAAAAGCTGTTACAAGATAAAGCCCAATAGGCCAAAGAAAAAGCCCTTCATTTCATTTAGATTTAGATTTGTCCCAGAAATGCAATATTAACTGTACATATCTTATATTGTAATGATTCAACTGTCACTACAGGTTGAGTTTTGAAACATCAAAATTCAGATTTATAATCCTATTATTTTTCATAAATAAGAATAGATCTCTATACATTCTCAAAAAATTTGCAACAACCCTTTAATGTCAATATTTGGTTTTAGTTTCTAATGGTTTACGTGTTTGAACGAGAAACTGAGACTGAAAAATGAGTTAACGTTTTATAAGTTAGCCAAACCGTGTGGAGATAATGGTTAGATGAGTCCAAAGCAATGTATTCACCCAATTATGATTGTGTACTTCAAAGGAGGACTACAGCACCTAAACAATTCAAGGGGTAAGCAATTCTAAAGCATTTCTATTGAATTCTACATCACCTAAGCAATTCAAGGGGTAAGGCGGTAAGCATGTTGGTATTTACTACATTGTGTGGAAGAGGACTCGTAGACTAACTGTTTCCAAACTGTGAGGGTATTTGGCAAAAAGTGGCTATCCCAACTAAGTGAGCCATGGTCATGATGAGTTTAGGAGAGGATCTGATCACACTTGTATTTCTATCGAATTCTAATCACCTAAGCAATTCAAGGGGTAAGCATGTTGGTCTTTACTACATTGTGTGCAGGAGGGATCGTAAACTAAATGTTTCCAAACTGTGAGGGTATTTGGCAAGAAAGTGGCTATCCCAACTAAGTGAGCCATGTTCATGATGAGTTTAGGAGAGGATCTGATCACACTTGCATTTAAAGGAGATTCTTCCTACGCATGATGATGTAAAAGGTGCATATTCAATAAAAATCAACTTGAGGTGAAGAAATCTGTTCAAAATGCACAGTTACTTAAAACAGTACCCCTTTAGAAGAAGCTCCAATGTCGACAGTACGCGTAAGCTCGAAATGTACCTAACCCACTGCATATAATTTTTGCTAACCTATAATATACAGTAAATATGTATGTAACTTGTTGATGAATTCAAACCCCCAAAACTCATATATTATTCAAACTACTGTAGTCCAGCTTAATGTGCACTCAAGGAGCAAAGGTCTTGTAGGCTTAACTGAAGTGAGATGCACCATTCTAATGAAACTATTATCCATGTTACTAATAAAAATGAACACAATACAATTAATTCTTCGCTTGATTTCTTCTCATCAAATACAACCTACACGGAGAATTTATTTATGATACTGAAGCACTACAATTTTTACAGATCTCAAAACTAAAAAAAATCTACGATGCAATCGGTTTTCCGGCACACTCTGCCGGAAACCTAGCAACTGGCGGCCTGGCATTGAAGACAAATTAACAAGATACACTTGAAAACAGAAAATAAAATGACTTACCTCAAGATCTGGTACGATTCGTTGCCGATTCTTGGCTTAATAATTGCGAATTCGAGCGGAAATCTAGAATAAAAGCTGAAAATTGAAGAAAATGAAACACAGGCAAGAGAAGTGGAGGCGGAGAGGGAGAGACTTACCTTGAAGGTCGGCGTCACGAAGAACACTGTGGATTGTGGAACAAGTCTTATACCAACAGCACTATATAAAATTATTTTTCCATTTCCAATTTTCACGAAAATGAAGACTCAATTTTTATTGTAGAGTATGATTGTATTAGAAATGAATATATGACACTTTTAAATCAGAAGAAATATTTTTATGGTATCAGAGCCTAAATAGTAAGTACTCACGTTCACAGGTTCGATTTCTTTTGAAAGCAATTTCAAGGATGGAAGTGTAAATTGGGTATGTTTTTTTTTTTTTTTTTTAATTACATTAAATACCCATCTCTTTTCCCCTCCTCATGACTTGTACCCAGAATCTAAAGCCTAGGTAATGGTGCTCTAATCACTTGATCTCTTTACCCCTCCCCATGACTCGTACCCAGAATCTAAAGCCTAGGTAATGGTGCTCTAACCACTTGAGCTATCCAACTTCGTCGTAAATTGGGTATGTCTTAGTGTCCTATTTTATTTTGTATTATGAGCAAAGATGAAGATTTATTAGCACTTGTAGAAGATTAATTTTTTAATTCTACCTATTTGGGTTTGAAATTGGGAAAAAAAAATAGGTTACAAGTTGTCTACTCCTAAAGTCGTGGTTATGTTTTTGCTACTTTTCAAAGTTCAGTAATAAAATAGGACTCATGAGTCATGTGGCTTTCAAGTGCAAAATTAGTCTGAAATTGGGTAAGTCGGGCTAATTGGGCTTGATAGTGCTCGGGAAAAAAAAAAAAGCTATTTGTCAAATTTTATCAAAAACTTATAAAATTGTGGTTCTCTTTTTTACACCCTCAAAAGTTATCGTCCTTAAAAAAAAATACTCCGTATTTCTTAATTTTTATTTTAGGTGTGATTCAACATTTATTTTAAGTTTGATTATTCACTTATCTTGAGTTAATCTATCCGACTAAGCAACTAAGACTAGTGTTGATGCCATCATCATCATCAACTGAAAATGGCAACATCAATGATTCTGTATAGACGGATCCTTTATGAATTATTTGCACCTTGAAAGTTTTAAGCTTAACATATAAAAAAAAAAAACGCTCTTAATTCGCAACCTACTCCACTTTGATGATTGATCTCTATTGTAATAGTGATGGATTAAATTCCACATCAATGGAGTACCTTTGTCATAACCACATTTTCCCAATAGGTAATGACATTCTTGAGTTGAATCTAGATCTCTTCATGAAAAGTCTATTAAAATCATCTACCAATAGTTTCTTATTAGTCAAACATTTTTGAACGATTTCTAAAATACATGACATTTTAAGTTTTTTTTTTCTTTAAATTTAACTACTTTATCCTTATACATTTACCACAAATATTTTTCATAAATAAATATAGTGGTATAAATAGCTAAAAACTATAAATATTATTTATACTAAAATTAATTTATGATATTAGCTATATTTTTTGTCAATTTTTTTATTAAACAAAATTTATATACCAATATTAAATTAGTTACACAATAGTTATAATTAAGGAAGGGTATTATAGTAGACATAAAATATTAATCTTGAATTGTTATCAAAAGCCAAAATGACATATATTATAAATTGGTGAGAGTATTAAATAATAATGTGGTTTGTTGGAACTTAGTAACACTAATCCATCACATCTCACTCTCTACTTTTAACCAAATAAATCATAATAATACAATTACATCTACGATTAAAAAATAAAATGAGCAACCAATTAATCAAATATATGCCCTAGGATTGGGATCCTGAACCGCTACTTTATTTTAGTTAGACCTTTTATTTGCTCGTAATATTGTACGTTGTAACCTGTTTGGGGCATTTCTGATGCCCGTTTAATAATAATTTGGCCGTTTTCAAAAAAAAAAATGTCGTAGCTTAATCCCTCGTTAAATACTGAATTCATAATCCCTCGCTAGAATCCTCCCACATTAATTAAATAGCAATTTTTTTCGTAGGTCAAAACATTATAATATTCAGTTAGGAATATATTCAACTTTTTACATAGGGTGGGTGAACTTCCAGATTCTAGACTATCGTCCTTAATTATATGATGCTCTTATAACAAAATTATATATTTGTGTGTATATATATTGCCATGGAGAATTATGGTAAATTAAATAATTAGATTGCATGTACTATAATATCTTCCCCAAGCACTTAAAGTAACTAAATTAATGAAGGCATATAATCATAGGGTTAGGTAGAGAATATATTTGATCTCTTTTTGGATGATCTAAATTTTATTAACTTTAGAAGACAATAATTTGATCCTAGGCCACACAAGTACCCCAATCTTTAGACTTTTGTGAGACAAGATTATTAAATTTAGGGACAAAATATTAACTAGAATCAATATAGTGCTTGTCCAATAAGAATATTGATGAAAACTCATATATATAAATTATAATAAATTAAAGTAGGATTAAGGCCGATTTGGTGTACAGTGGGTTGTGTGTGTCTTTCACATGGTCATGCAGCCATGTGGGTGTGTGAATAGACAGCCCATCTTATCTGTGTAAATAAAATAAAATTCAACAATAAGTTTGAGGGTTAATTGAAAAATTAAAGTGATTATTAATTACAACATATCATTCTTCATTTTCGAAGTATTGCAATTCGATTCATCGATTCATATTTTGACCTAATTTAATCCTATGTGGTTCTCAGAGCTGTCATATATGTGACGTTAAAGTTTGACGGTGCCACGATAACCGTTTGGGGAGTGTCTTATTGATCCTGTTTTATTTTTCTATTTTCTAGCTTAGTAGTATCGTTTTATTTATGTTATTTTCTCTGCTTTTGTATGTTCATGCGGCCTCTTATCCCTTTGTGGAGATTATTTTTGTGCTTTGTGAGGCTTTTTTTGAGTGGGTTTGATGACCAGTAGATCTTGGTATTTGGTGAATTTTTGTCTCTTCTATTGTCTCTTGTTTTTTTATATGAGAACACTTTAGTGTGGAGTTGTCTCGTACTGAGATTGGAGATTCGGACGTTATCGTGGAACATAGGGTGCACTCGTTCTTCTCTTTCTCACGATTGGAGGGGACAACGATACCCGTATAAATCTATCTTGATTTGAAGATCGTGAATTTTGAGCTTAAATTTGTAAACTCTAATATATATATATGTGATATTACAAATTTGCACAAAATATATATATAGCTCGTGAGTTGAGAAGATAATATAAATGAGGTTTTGTTTATACTTTGGGGATAATGCATTTCATTTCATGTGCTCACAATCTACGGTAGATATTCTCCCCACATATATAAATATAAATTGAATCTTTTATCTTAACCCAACTGGACAAAACACAATTATATGCTAGCTGTTCACACTTGGATTATTATATTCAAATTCACTTGGAATAAAAATGTGTACTTTGTGTGTAAGATAGTTAAAAAAATAAAAATCTTTAAAAAAAAGGGATTAATATTAATATGTAAAAAAACATTTAATTTAAATTTACATATGTATACGTGCACAATCAGAATGAAAAGGATAAACGGTCCAGTCAAACTAAAAAAATATATAAAAATAATGATATTTTAAATAAATATGTAAATAATGTGAAAATAGAGTTTATAGAAGAGTTTTAATTATTTTTAAAGAATTATGGAATAAAATAAACATGTAATTAACTATAGAGTTAAATTCATTGCATATGCTTGAAGCACACACAAAACAGATTCCAAATCTCTTACGAGACAACATGTATACTCCCGGAATCTTCTAAATTACTTCAAAATCTTTTGCCTATTATTATTTAAAGCCTTCTTACTAAGATTTGGACCAATTCCACACACACAAAAAAAATCTCGTAAAATTTGCAATATTAAATACTAATGAAAAAAATATAAGTAATTAAAGTAAATTAATCAAATTTTATATGTAAATTTTTGACATATTTTCATGTGTAAAATATTTTTACGCCAAAAAAAGAAATTGATCTGGATCCGATTGTTCTTTCTAATCACGAGTTGATTTAGTAGTGGGTGCAAGTAAAATCAGAATATAAATGTATATGTAATAGTCCATTTTATATTGAATACGTCCAGTCTTATTTAATTAGTTAACCCACCCTAGTTACAAAATAATTCACACCATAAAATTTTGTAGTCATTTCATTATTCACCGTCCACATACTTACGTAAGTCTCGTTTAAGTTTAAAGCAAGAGCAGTCTGATATATACTAGTGTGTGTGCTTAATTAAATTTTTTATTTAAGATGTCATGGAATTAAATTAGAACACGTCTCATAAAACTGAGACATAGAGTTTCACAAGTCCCAAAACAATTGACTATCAATCTAACTAAATATTAATGGAGTGACGTTTTTAGATTGAACATATGTAGTAGTATATATTAACACCAACCTAACACGATATAATTTAACAATTTCAAGACAACCCAATTAATGTGAACAATTTAATTATATAACATGTTTGACTAGCTTGTGACATTGTCGAATATGATCATCAAGAAAATGAAGGCTAGGGGTTACTATAAAAATAAATATGTGTTATTATAACATTGAAAAATATGTTATTACATGAATAAATTTTGTGTTACTATATGAGTGTAATACTTCACGATTGTTTATGTAGTAACAAATATTTGTACATATAATAATACAAATTTGGAATGGAATTATGTCTTCCTTTGTGCACGATTTTTTAGAAGAGATCCATTTGACAAGTTTTGATCCAATTAGAGTCCGCACAATTTTTTAACTTTTCTTAAATATACTAATAAAAAGAGTTTTCAAAATGGGCTGAGTCCGTTGGGTCAATCCGCCTCGCCATAAAAAAAGTTATGAGTTTGGCTCAACTTTTTTCAATTTGTTAAGAAGTCGGCCTACACGAACCATCGTCCTGTTTGGGTCGCGGGCTTTGGCGGGTTGGAAATACGCCAACCCGTCTTTTTTAAAAAATAAAAAATAAGTAATATTATTATTTTATTTTTATAATTAGTGTAATATTTAGTTGGATTGAGGTTTTGACATCCCGTATAGCAAATTGACTGTCCCGTCTATTAGTGGACTTTTACGATTTTGATCCATCCCCGTCCCGTCGACCCGTCTCGACAACTCTACTCTTTAATATGGTATTTGATGATTTGCTTTTTTGTAATTTTGTGAGTTCACATGTTTTGAGAAATAACGAGACGATTCTCTCTTCACTTTCCACCACACAAACAACTCATAAAATATGTCCCACAAATCATGCGTCCAACAGCTCGATTAGATTTGGTGCATGGCGACCATTTTATTTAATCTGATTTATATATTATAAATTATTTTTTAAAAATTTTTGAATGCTGTTTTCTGAAGTAAACAGTAAGACAAATACATGTAAAATATTATGTCTTTGGTGTTAATAATTTATTTGAAACCAAATCTTTCCATCTGCAGTTCATATCTATGGTTATAAATACGAGAATATTTTTTACTCTTGAGGCAATCCCAATATATTTGCCACACGATCTCAATCTAAATGCCTTAACTATGTTTGATTTAATATTATATATTTGCATTTTGGTAAAATGGTTTCCAAATTTCCAAGAATATTAGATTAGGATATTAAGTGTTTTACTATATAATCAAATTCATTGTCCCTGATTGCTTATCTTATTGTCAGCAAATTCAAAAGATTTGCTTATTTAAAGAAAAAAATAAAGAGTTTTATTTGGTTAATTTACCTAAATTTTGGAACAAAAATGTCTCTAGGATAATATGACTGATTTTTGTAATAATATACATTAAATGACTGTATCTGCAAATAAAAAGGCAAAAATGACCCGTTACCCATATACTCCTTCCGTTTTTTAAAAAGTGAAGTTTTAATCTTTTTTTCTTACACATTTAAGTGATGTTTTAGCATTTTTTTTACCCTATTTATTTCAATTATTCTCTCCTTTTAATTTTAACTTAAGAAATAAATGTGATTAGAGACTTCATTAATTAATTAATTAAGGGTATACTTCTCAATACATACCTTTTCTTAATTTCAATAAAAATTCACGAAAAATTCACTTATTAAAAAACGGAGACAGTATTTGTTGTTATCCAATGAATTTTGTAATTCGTGTGAAACTACAAGAAAATTAATTTTTGGTGATATACTTTTAATATTATATTTCTCTTTAGTGATATAAAATTGAGAATTAATGACAAATCTTATCACTAAACAATGACAAAATTTATGTCACTCAAAATTAATTTCCGTATAAACATTTTAAAAAGACAAAGTCTTGATCATGCATGTGAGAGAATATATATATTATCTTCAACTTTGACGATCATAATTTATCATGATTGAATAGTAGACTTAGAAAGTATTTATATGAGAATTATTTAGCGAGATCTAAAAGATTATTATTGCGATTTTCAATCTTGAAACTGTCAAAAAGAATATTAAATCCACATAAGGTGTTGAAGAACGTGCGAAGGAGGCGCGTGGGTTAGGTTACAAAAAATCTTGGGAAAATATGATTTGATTAATTATTAAATGAGTTTCGATAGAGACAATCCTTTTCAAAGACCATACTTTTTGTAAAATGATGTAATAGGGGAATATAATACTAGGGATTTCATATCAAAGTTGTCAAAACATCTCCCTCCATTCGTTCCGCAATAATTTTCACACTTTTTTTTTAGTACGATTTCACAATAACTTTAACAGTATTCTTTCAATTTTACACAAAATATCATTACTTTTCGAATGAAATCGATCATCTGTTCCAATTTTCGTGTACCACATTTTATTTAATGGGATGATTGACATGTGTCATATTAAAAAATAATCAATATCCTATAATATTAGGGGTGCACGTATTAAAAATCAAGTAGGCCAGGTGGGATACTAGTGGAACACGAAAAGTGAAACAGGGGAATCGAACTGATTACTTTTGGATTTACCCACACACAGAAGTCAACTTTTACACTTTTTTAATTTTTGTGTTCATCTACATGTGAAAGTTATTCCTGAACGGATGGAGAAACATTTTAAAAACCCAAAGTATACTAGTATATAAACAGAATGAATCACACAAAATCTACACACAATCCGATCCAGCGATGCAATAATTAGTGAGTGCAGAATTTGAACAGCTTAAAAGGGTATCAACAGGATCAATTTTCTTGCAACAAATTTTTGAGAAATGGGAAGCAAGTATTTTGGTGACTTTGGTAATAATGAAAGATCATCATCTTCATCATCTTCTTCATCAAGAAAAGGCAAAAAAAATACAGACAATAAGCCTAAACAGCCACAAAGGGGCCTTGGGGTTGCACAGCTTGAGAAAATTAGGATACATAGTCAACTTGGCCCTAACTTTCATCCTTCTTCTGTTGTTCATAACCCTTACGCCTCATCTTATACCCAAGTAAGTTTCTATCAAGTTTCTGTCGAGACTTTTAGCTAGAGAAGCTGTAAGAATTTATGTTGTTAACGAGTCAATTTTGTTTGCAGGAGGATCAAATCAGGCTGCAAACAGCTCATTCGTCTTTCTCCTATTCTTCATCGTCTTCTCCGAGTTATGGCTATCAAGGTCACCATGGAGTTATGGTATGTAACTTTTTCGATCGTTATTCAGAATTGTACAAAAATTTGTGTGAGACGGTCTGACTGATATTTTGTATATGTATAGCTTATTAATCTTGGATTTATTCGTTTCTTAATATCATCTTTTTCCCCCTTGATTAGTGATTTTCTTGTATTCTTAGTTTTTGTATGAGCTTTTAATTAACCCTAGATTTGATGTCATTATTTATAGTAAGAAACAAAAATTTGTATTTTATATGTATAAAGCTTACACATGAAAAAATGTATGAATATTTGTTAGTTTCTTATGGGATATGTATCATCCTTGTTTTTGATGATCTTTTAACCCTAGATTTGATGAGTGTGTTGATTTTTTTTTCAATCAAAATTTTCTCTTAATTTTTTAAAAATTCTTTAATTTGATAATAACGATCGTCTCACACAAGAATTTGTCGTGATTTCAGATGGGCTTGCCGGATTTAGATAGAATAAATACCACATATGGAGATTCCCAACCCAATAGTGTTGCAAGGTATGTTATGTCTCAAGATTAATTCTAGTAATTACCTAAGATTTTATTCCTTAGAAAAATGAACAAATATTAAGTTTTATGTTCTTGTGTGCTCATTGAATTATAGATGGCAACCAGGCTATGAAAATCAACATTTAGTAGAGCCAAGCATGACTCGATCCTTCTTCGATCCCATCGTCCTGGTACTACTCTAAACAACGTTTTTTTTGTGAAACGGATTCATGTATGATCGAACGAATTGATTAATTTTATTATCGGTTTAATGTTTTAGGGCACCCAACAAGACCGGAATGATCGGGTAGGGTCGGGTACTGAGGCGGGTAACTCTCAAGAGATAGATTTGGAGCTCAGACTCTGATCACTTTAAATTACTACATGATCATATATAGTGTTAATTACTACAATGCAAGTACATATAGTGGCTGGATTAATGCATCTTTTTTATATGTACAAAGTACAAGAATATTAAGAATTTCATGTACTTTGTTATATATAGTGAAATTGCTACTCATGTGGTTTGGAGTTCAACTCCATAATAATATGGATATTGTTATTGGTTTGTTTCCACAGTGTCTCCAATCACAATTAGGTTTTTTTTTTTTTTTTTTTGAAAGGCACAATTAGGTTTCGATTTTGTTGAATTAATGGGGTTTAGTTTATTAGTTCTTGCTTGCAAAATGTGCTTTTTGGGCTATGAGATTTGCACCTTATTTTTTCCTAGGTATACAGCCTCTATGTATACAATATATATATTAGGTAGAGAAAAGATAAAATAAGTGTGGTGGGGTATATTTTTCAGAAATGAAACAAATACAGTACATTTTATGTAGATGAAGTATAAAAGAAAATAAACACATTTTATATGGACGGATGGATGGATGGATGGAGTATAAAAGATTCACAAATTCTATAATAACAATTTTAACTTTGATTTTACAATTACGTTAAACAAAGTTTATATTGAATTATGATATGGCAAATTACATTTCACGTGATCATTTCACACAAAGTTTCACTTTTCAAAGCTTTTTTTCATTTCGTCTCGATGGTTCTTAATTTTAATGGATCTTAATACTCACAAAAAAAATATATATATACTCCTATTATCCTTTTGAAAGTTACCTATTTTACCCTTTTTAGTGTCACAGAAAGTTGACAATTTCTTTTTATGGCACACCCAAATCCCTCCTTTTTTTTTTTCTTTCCTATCTTTCTCTACATTTTCTATTTTCTACATCTCTCAACCTTTTTCTTTTTCATATCTCTCCCTACATCAACGGTCCACTACACATATAAAATTATATTTTTTAATCAATGTACAAAAACAAATGAAGGACGGAGGGGGTACGTATGACATGTGCAAAACAAATGTTCATAGGAAAACTAGCTTCCATTTATGTATTACTATAGGTCAAAATATGTGATATGGTATAAAAAAAACGCCATTATTGAACTTGAATATAATACACATATTATCACTTTTTACATGTCTCCTTTAATATAACAACATTATTTCAGTGTTGACTCTTGAGAAGCGGCAAGAAGTTGAAGGAAATAGTCACTTTCAGAATCGTTTATCTAAATGAACAAAAGATTAAGCCCAAAAATAAAAATATAAACCAATCATGTTACTAATACTATATAAGGAAGAGCAATATACAACAAAATATCTATCTATCTATCTATTTATCCGACAAACTAAGTTGTATTGTAGCATGGCGTGTCTACCTAACAAATTAATAACGCAGACGGCATTCAAGGCCGGGGGAGACATATTTCACCAGCTTCTTGCCAATAGGCCCCAACACTTGGCCAAAGCCACCCCTTTAGCCATTCAAGCTTGCGAATTGCATCAAGGCCAATTCGGAACCAACGGCTCCGTTATCCAATGGTCTTACTCCGTCGGTAAGCCCCTTCTTACTACGCGTCATTGACAGACTATCAAAAAAGTAATTTAAGAAAGGCGTGACACTTAGTGTTCAGAATCTGGATATCCAGAATCTGAAAGTTCACCTAACCCTACATAAAAAGTCGAATATACATCTGACTGAATATTATACTCCAATGTTTTGATTAACAAGGGTATACAGTAAAACCATCTTTTTTAATATCTGACTATCCAGATTCTGGATAACCATCTTTTTTCGTCGTGGCACCAGATTAATTTGTGTTTTACCTTATCGTTCCTCTTTTATTTTTTTGTAGACGGGAAACCTCAGATTGCGAAACAAGTACTTCAGGACATCGATTTTGAAAAGAAGCAAATCGCATTCAAGATGCTTGAAGGAGACTTGTGTGAGCTGTACAAGAACATGATTGTAACCTTTCACGTTGAAACCAAAGATGGGGTTGACTTCGTGACGTGGACCGTTGACTACCAGCTCATCACTCCGGACAATCCACACCCAATTTCACTCTTGAACTTTTTCATCCAATTCACCAAAGAACTCGAGGCTCACGTTTTCGGATGAACCAAATTAATATATATATATATATATATAGTTAATTATTTGAATAAATTTGCCCTTCAACTTCAAGATCGATGCTGTTGTGTGTAATAAATTAATTATATGTACTGGAATAAGAAGGCTGAAGTGTCAATGGAACACGAAAGAAAGTGAAACATGGAAATCGAACCGTGAAGTGTACGTGTGCTAGTGTGCCGATGTTGTTCATTTTCTCTTTCGAATTGTAATCGCTTTTTTTAGTGTGTGATATTTGATATATATGAATTGAAGTGCTTGTTCGATCTATTGAGTTTCATCCATTTTTATACGTATTTTGAAAATTTGTATGATTACTCAGTTTAAAGTGTTTAAATTTGACACGTATATTTTCGAGTGGAACTCGAGTTTATTATTGAATATGCATGTATAGTTCAAGGTTTTTTTTTTCAAATCTATTAAGTCTAAACAAGCTTAATAATATCAATTATATATTTCTTTATCATCTACTCATTGAAAAATAAATTATTTTTAAAAGTAATATATGTACTTCATTATATCATTTTAGTTAATTAAATAGGTTGTATTATATATTTTAATATATTAAGTGTGGTTATATATTAAAGTCATGTTATTAATTTCTCTCTTATTCACAATATATGTACAAATTCGCATATTATAATACTTTGAAAACCATTACTTTTCTAAGTTGTTTGTAATAAATTTAAAGGGTAATTTGAAAAAAAATCGCAATTACTTAACATTGAAACTTATAAATGTAGGGAATAGTCAAAACGTTATTTAAATTGAATAAAAAGGCATATTATTTATACAAGTTAACTCAATAAGACTTACTCTCTCTGTCCGTCTATAAGTTTTCTATTTTGTCATTTTGATCCGTCCGTCTACTATAAGTTTCATATACTCTTTTTAACAATTTTTTTTAAAATTTTTAATACACTTTACTTTATATCTATAATTTAATCACTTTTTTTAATAAAAAATTTATAGGTGAACGGAGGGAGTATTAATTAGCTTGTTCGCTAGCTTATTACCAAACGAATATCATTGATTTTTTATTTTTGTTTATATAAACAAGTTTTATTAAACAAGTCCAACCAAAAGAGTTCTTAAGTTGAGACTATAAATTTTCATAAACGATTTAATTATAAATGTAGATCGTGTTGTTGTATGTACTTTAATCAGGATAATTCGAATGTGGACTGTTTGTTAGCACAATACAAACATATATGATTATCGGGGGTTATTACGTGTTTATACGGATCGTTATGATGATTAAACGAAGAAAGTATGAAGAACAATAAGAACACAAAGATGTAGCTTCTTGGAGAAGCTAAAAGCTTGATGCTTTGGGGAGTATATTGCTTAGATTGGGAGTTTTTAGGAATGGATCACTTAGGTTTACAAATGAGCCCATTTGGGCATTATATAGTGGTTTTTAGGGGCAGCCCGCCCTTTACACGTGGCGCCCTGGTAGTGGACCCTTCTCTCTGCCCGAAAAGGTGATGGGATGACGCATTTAATGCTAAACCGCCTCTAGTGGTCGTCCTCGGCGAGGTGCCGAGGAGCTGGAAAACCTGCTCGTCCGGAAGGACCTGCTCGCCGAGATGACGTCGCGGTGGTCGCCGGAGAACCTGGTCGCCATGTCTTATGCAGTCTCCCAAAGCTTCAATACTTGTCTAGTTAAATATAAGTCTGCTCGCCAACATCTTTGGGCGAGCAGCAACTAACATGTGCTCGCCGACATCTACGGGCGAGCACTCTATTATAACAAATACAATATACAATATTTATATTACATTTTCTTCTTGTTGACTGGTCGTCGCAAGACTTTGTTGACTGGTCCTCGCCACGTAAGCTGGTGACTAGGATTGAATTGTCAAAGATTGACTTCTTTGACTAGGTATAACACGTGTCATTATAACTTCTTTAATTAAAAGTCTTTAGTAATAACTAACAACTTGATATGAGACAAAGTGGGATAGCTCAAGTGGTTAGAGCACCACTACCTAGTAAAAAAAAGGGATGGGTATTTAACTTTAAAAAAAAAAAAAACTTGATATGAAATTAACCTTTAACAACATAGTAAAAGCCATTTTCCTGTTTTTGAGGTTAGAAATTTTAGCGAGAGGGCTATATATATAATAACATAATTTACATTATTAAATGTCAATTTTCTTATAATAATATGAAATTATAATCAATTAGTTTAAAATACAAAAGAAGAAAAGAAGCATAGCCAATGACTTGTAGTACTTCACTTCACTATCTCACGTGTATTAATGAAGTAACTTGTGAATCCTGCAAAAAGATTGCGACAAATGTCATGAAAATGAAGGAAATAGTCACTATCCAAATCCTTTATCAAAATAAACAAGAGATTATGCCCCAAATCTAAAATAAATAAAAACCAATTAATGACAGTGATTGAGTTATATATATATGCATAGAGGAGCAGAGATATATAGCAAATTAAACATTATCAGCATATCTGAATATATAAAAAGCGTTGGTGGTAATGGCGACTTTACCTAACAAGTTAATAACGCAGACGGCGTTCAAGGCCGGAGGAGACATATTTCATGAAATACTTGCAAATAGGCCCCACCACTTGGCCAAAGCCACCCCTACAACCATTCAGGCTTGTGAATTGCACCAAGGCAGCTATGGAACCAATGGCTCTGTTATCCAATGGAAATACACTGTTGGTACGTAACCACCTTCTTATTTTCATTCACTAAAAAAAAAAAAAAAAAACGGGAATTAGAGACCGTTTGAAAAATGCAATCTCTATTTTGAAATTAAATTTTATCAAGTCAAATTAGATTGAAAGTTGACTGAAATTTTGAAATCGGTTTTGAGACTGTATTTACCGTTTATAATTGGTCTTTTAACTTTCCAAGTCTCGAAACCTTAGTTTGGCCGATTGTTTGACTGATCAATTATAGACGGTTTTCGAGGCCATCTATAAATTGAGACGATTTTGATTTGAGTGCATTACGTACGGATTAGAGACGAAAAATGTGGTATCTAATTCGAAATTAAATTTCATCAAGTCAAATTAGACCAAAAGTTGACTGAAATTTTGAAATAAGTTTTGAGACTGCGCATTTACTGTCTATAATTGGTATTTAACTTTCCAAATCTCGAAACCTTAATTTGACCGACTGTTTGACTGATTAATTATAGACGGATTTTTAGGCTGTCTATAAATTGAGACGATTTTGAGACGAGAATAAATCTTGGTGTGGTATGTCATTATTTCTAGTGCATTAGAGATGGAAAATGCGGTCTCTAATTCGAAATTAAATTTCGTCAAGTCAAATTAGACCGAAAGTTGATTGACTGAAATTTTGAATTCGATTTTGACACCGCATTTACGGTCTATAATTGATTTTTAATTTTTTAAGTTCTAAAGCCTTAGTTTGACCAACCGTTTAACTGATCAATTATATATACACTCTTTTTTGTAACCATCTATAATCCGTCTATAATATTATTCAAATAATTTTTTTTTCTTACTTTTTATTTTGGATATTGAATACATAAAATCTGCAGATGGAACACCTCAAACTGCAAAACAAGTACTTCAAGACATCGATTTTGAAAAGAAGCAAATTGCATTCAAAATGCTTGAAGGAGACTTGTGTGAATTGTACAAGGACATGGTTATTACAGTTCACGTTGAAACCAAAAATGGAATTGACTTTGTCACATGGACCATAGACTACCTGCTCATCACTCCAGAAAATCCACACCCACTTTCACTCTTGAACTTCTTCATTGAGTACACCAAAGAACTCGAGGCTCACATTTTCGGATGATCGAGCTCGTATTTGAGAATTAATATAAATGAATAAGAGTCCTTCAAGTTTGATGCTTCTATGGATTGTAAGAACTTGTGTGTACTTGGAATAAGAAGGACCAAGTGTGTTCGTTGCTCTTTTGATTGTAATCGCTTTCTTGTGTGCATGATATGTGAATTATTATAATATCTCCAAAAATGTTTTCAATAATTGTGTTTCTATTATTTATTTATTTTAGTTATACTCCATCCATATCAATTAATTTATACTGTATGAACAAGCAAAATATTCCATACATAAAACATACTTAATTAAAGTAATTTTAAAAAAATCGCGAATTATAAGTCTAGATTCAGATCGTTCAAAAAATTTGCGGGTTACAAGCAGATGGTTTACTACATGACTAATATATTGTTACTATATGACTAAAATATTATCACTATAAGACTAAAAGTGTTAAAAAGATTCTGAAAAAATCATCTTGAAATGAAGTACTTCAAAATAATTTTGACCTTATAGTGACAATATTAATATCAGTAGTAAAATAATACTTGAAAGTGAAAAAATGAAGTATTTTAATTAAGTTTGATCCGTATTAACTCTGATTTGACCCACAATTTTTTGTCTCAAATTTATTTTAAATAACTGTATTTTATGTATAAAATATGTCATATAATTTTTTGTCTATGTTAGTAGTATAAATTTTTGTTTATGTTATAACGTGTATTAAACTATTAATGGTATTGAAATATCATGAATTAAAGTTTTATTTATGATGGAAAAAGAAACCGACTTAGAATTGCATTAATTAATTAAGAGGTTGCCTAATTCTATATATTTTCCAGTCAACATCGATCGTGCATGGACCTTACGCAATCTTGTTCCCCAAGAAAACATCGTTAATGTTTTTTTCAAGTAACAAAAATACTTTGAATTTAGACATTTAATATGCTTTCCTATATTGCCCTCGAATCAGCAGAATCCCACCATTCCAATTTTGGTACGAAACTCTTTATTTTTTCAACTTTTGGAGGATTGAAATGCGTTGCCAATAATGCCCTCCATTCGGGTCCTAATTGATTTTTTTAAGGGAATGGATAAGGCTCAAAAGATCTAAGCCATAATTCAATTCGGGATCTCATCACCATTCCAATCATAAAAAACAGGCGAGTAATACGTAAAAATAGCTAGCCTATGTGTTGATACATTTTGTCCCCGAAGCATCATAACCTTCAGAGCTACCAACATTTTGAGCAATGTTTTCTCTATATCTACACGCCTCCGGTCCTACATTTTTTAATAGTTCAATTAAATTTTAAACGGTTGAATCATACAATTGAGTGCACTCAAATGTACGTAATTTATTACTCCATTAGAGTAATATTCATTACCGCCCTCAATGAAATAATAAGGACCATTTGGACCTTTGCATGCCAGTGCTCCTTGTACGTCATTTGATTATCTAGAATTTTCTCTTACATTCAAAACAAACTCTTAAAATACTTGAAGGTCAAATATGTAAATACAGTGTGGCTCCAACCCAAATTCCAATTAGTTGACGTGCATGTACCGCCTTCCGCCAACTCATTCACGTGGTATATTCACCGCCATACTCTCAATATACATCTTTCTTTAATTTAATTAAACAATTAAAAATATATTTAAATATCTTACACAAGTTAAAATTAAGATTGCATAAGTCGAAAATTAATAGTCGAATGAATTGACACCACCTAGCATCTAAATGATGACTAGTTGAAATCTAGGCGACCCTAATCGACTACTTATAATTTTCCTTTTAATTATTTTATAATTCTCGAGCAATAAGCACGAGAACCTAAAAAATAAAAACAAAAAATTACAAAGAGATCTCTGAAGAAATTAAAACTTGTAAAAATGATGCTGAAAAAAATACATTTTCACCATTTAAATGATAGAATTTTACAAAAAAAAAATGTATACATCATGGCAAAATCACGTATTTTGCTCAAAACGTCAATTCCACTTTTTTCGATTGCTCGAATCGGACTTCGACTCTGAAAAGTCTAAATATATAAAAGAAAAAGGTTCTAGTCAAAAAATCGTTAAACGGACAATAGACCGAAGACTAACGCCTAGTCGCCTATTAATCGGGCCTAGGTGTTACAACAGAGGTTAAAATTAATAAATTTATTAAGCAAAAATTCAAATTAAATTAATAAATAAGTAACACTGTTAATTACGGTACCGTGCGTAACAAGAACTTATCAAATATAAATAAACAAACTCCCTTTCTACCCTCATCATACAAAACTCGTGAAATTACCAAACGTTTTTTCCTAAACCTCTCTCTCCAAAGTTGTTGGATAAACATAAACCTTCAATTTTTTTTTAATCTCGATTTTCATCGGAAAATGATGAGCCGAAGCGCAACGACGGTTGCTCGGTCGGTTCTGGGCCAGGTCAGGCCGCGTTACTTTTCAACCGCCGTCGCGCGCGGTGGCGCTGCTCCGTTTTTTCATAGTCCTTCTGAGAAAGTCACTGATAAGTGGTTGAGGCTGCCTGTTCTGGGGACGCGCAACGCCAGTACGGTGGCTGTGGGTGAGAAGGAGGAGAAAGTGCAGGGTGGCTCGAGTGGTGGCGCCGCCGCAGGTGGCGGTGGGAAGGATGGGAAAGAGATTGGGAGTTATTGGGGGATTGAGCCTGCGAAGCTTACCAAAGAAGATGGCTCCGAATGGAGGTGGAACTGCTTTAGGGTACGAAACTGTTAACTAAAAATTAATTTTAACTTATCCAGATCAATTTATGTGTTTACTTTTCCTGTTTTACTTAACAGAGTTTTCTCCAGATTTTGATTATACATTTTGTGATTTTGAGTTTTTTTACCGAGACGATACTGATTTGGTGTTTGGAAATGAATGAATGAAGCCGTGGGAAACCTACCAAGCTGTTAACTAAAATTAACTTTTAACTTATCTAGATCAAATTATGTGTTTACTTTTCCTGTTTTACTTAACAGAGTTTTCTCACTATTACACGATTTTGATTATACATTTTGTGATTTTGAGTTTTTTTTACCGAGACGATACTGATTTGGTGTTTGGAAATGAATGAATGAAGCCGTGGGAAACCTACCAAGCTGTTAACTAAAATTAATTTTAACTTATCCAGATCAATTTATGTGTGTAACTTTTCCTGTTTTACTTAACAGAGTTTTCTCCACTGTTACGAGATTTTGATTATACATTTTGTGATTTTGAGTTTTTTTATACTGATTTGGTGTTTGGAAATGAATGAATGAAGCCGTGGGAAACCTACCAAGCTGATTTATCGATAGATCTGAAAAAGCATCATGTTCCCGTCACATTTCTGGACAAACTCGCCTATTGGACGGTCAAGTCTCTCCGATTTCCTACCGATATATTCTTTCAGGTATATATTATTATCGATTCAATGTGATTTTATCAGTACTGCTATTGTTAATTTCTGTTTCTGCCGCATATGGAGTATAATTTAACTTGATTGGTATTGTTAATTAAAAATGGAATTGATCAATTGGATCAAAATGCAGAGGAGGTACGGCTGCCGTGCAATGATGCTTGAAACAGTAGCAGCGGTTCCAGGCATGGTGGGAGGGATGTTGCTACACTGTAAATCCCTTCGGAAGTTTGAGCACAGCGGCGGTTGGATCAAAGCTCTTCTTGAAGAGGCAGAGAATGAGAGGATGCATCTCATGACCTTTATGGAAGTGTCTCAGCCTCGGTGGTATGAACGTGCATTAGTGTTCGCGGTGCAGGGCGTCTTCTTCAATGCCTACTTCTTGGCCTACCTCGTCTCTCCCAAGCTCGCTCATCGCGTCGTTGGGTACTTGGAGGAAGAGGCCATCCACTCCTACACCGAGTTCTTGAAAGAGCTCGATAAGGGCACTATTGAGAACGTTCCCGCTCCCGCTATTGCCATCGACTATTGGCGCCTCCCGCATGACTCGACTCTCAGGGATGTCGTCGTCGTGGTTAGGGCCGATGAGGCTCACCACCGCGATGTCAATCACTTCGCTTCGGTATGTATCATTTTTTTAAAAATAAGTGTCATTTTGAATTACGGAGTACTTAGTATCACTAGTACTATATGCTTAAAATTGTCAAAATGACATTAGTACAGGAAAATCGAACCATTTTGTAACATTTGTATGTGCTAATTGTATGTAAATTAATTGTTGCAGGATATTCACTATCAGGGACATGAGTTGAAGGAAGCTCCAGCCCCGGTTGGATATCACTAAAGCACAAATCCATGGCCAATGTTAAGAGACAACCATATTTGAATTTTCTTTTTTTGGTTTTTTTAGGGTCCATGTTATGAATTATAAAGTCTAATAGATTTTATAATTAGACCCTCTCAATCTTTTATTATATGAACTTATAGAGATTATATTTGTTTAAAAAATATGTCTGTAATTAAATAGTGTACATTACTAAAATAATTCTATACTAATAATTTTATACAATACAAAAAAGAAATAATCACAAGATATAAATTTATCCACATCCCCTTTCTTTTTTGCCGGAGCAAGCACCCCACCACCACCAACTGTGATACTCCACCCTCCCCTCTAATGTAGACCGCCATCGTCGCAGCCCCCTACTGTCGCCACCTTCCATCACTTCTCCTCCTTCTCCATCTTCGACCGCTACTGCACAGTCGTTCACCGCCGCCTCGTCTACCCTCATTTTCAGATCTTTCTGTGGATGTAGGGGGTTTTTTTCAGGGTTTTAGTTGGGAACAATGGGTTGATCCTCTCCGACGGAGCCACGGTGACCGGTCCGGTGAATCATCCATTGTCCATTGATCCCGTTTTATTTTTCGTCTTTTACTTTTGTTGTTTAGTTTGTTAGTTTATTTCCTGTTTAGACCATGTTGTTATTTTTCTGCATGTTGTTCTTTCCCCCCGTATGGGTATCCTCCCCCTTCGTGGGTCTTTGTTGCGATGATGTTGGGCGTGATTGACACCGGTTGGCCTATGAATCGTCTTATGTGATTTGGGAAGTCGTAGCGCGAGTCATAGTGTGCGACAATTTGTTCCTCTTGGGGCAAGTTTGTTATCTTTCTTGATCGATGATACTCATGAACTGCTGGTTTGCCTTTGTGACTTTCCACTCTCTCAAAATTGAGTTTGGAGCTAAAAGTATTTGGTAGAGTTTCTTTGTATAAATAGGATGAGCAAGAGATGTAATTCATATATTTCTATCTGTAATTCTACACTAAAAAAAAAATTCTATGTACACGAAGGATCAAGATACACAATTATCTTCGACTCTTTTGAGAATATGGATAGCTCTAATTTCCAATTCAAATAAATTATAGTCTATTAAGAAGAAGATGATGTGATTACAACACTACAACAACTCTCACGATCATTTTACAACTGTCTAGCGTCTAGCACCCGTGAACAAAGCTTAATATAAAATTCAATGCTCCCTCGAACTATCTTAGGAGGTTAAGTATGTTGTAACAAGCTTCTAAAGATAAACATAGTTTTTCAAATGCTCCTTCTTTCAAGATGTCTGTTCCTATAACATTTTTAACTTCTCCAAAATCTTTAATATCTCAAATGTAGCATTTAGCTTATCCTTTAAGGTGTGATGTATATATATATATATATATTTTTTTTTTTTTTTTTGAAAAAAGGTTTGATGTATAGTATAACTCTTACTATAATGTGATTTTCATTGTCAGAGATGAGCGAGTTGTGGTCAATTGGAATTGTCTTGCCCCTCGAGCTCGTCTTGCCCCTGATAGGGGTCCTATCCCATGCTAGGTTGACTTTATTGTGTGAGCTCGTTTGATAATTTATGGTTGACAGATGTGGTGAACTCTCGATCCTCAGCCAATTGCTGGCTAATGACCCACATGTCAATCGAGCATCTGACCCGATCAAACCAACTTGTTATGAGTCACCATTTACAAAATAATACATTAAATCAGTATATTTTAATATGATTTTGAGAATAATAATTTATAAAACTATTTTTATAAAACATAATATTTTGTATGTTACCATATAAGTACTACACCCGTTTTGCAATAAGTGTCTTAGTAAGTGTTTTTTACTGTTTAAATTCTTTACTAATAAGTTGTTGGGGCCTTCTAAGGACAGTCCAATGTCGCCTGGACTATCAACAGTCCAGTAATCTGAGCCATCAGATCTGAAATCTAATGGCTTATATTTGATGACCTGCTACCTATTGCATTTGGCGTCGCAGAATCCATCGCCTTGCATTGCACTTATTATCGTTACCTATTGCATTTGGCGTCGCAGAATCCATCGCCTTGCATTGCACTTATTATCGTTTTTTGTCGCCCTATTACACTTTTAAATTAAATTTAATAATTTTAAATATATAATTATAAAATTACAAATTTATCCTCACATGATTAATAAAAAAATTAATTGATAATATATAATCTTTATTTTAATTCTCATATCATTAATAATCATAATCATAATAAACAATAAATTATCTTTTTTTATTTGAATGAATTGAATTTTAGGTTAAATTATTAATTTAGTTGAATTTTTTATACAAATTTCTGTTTCGAGATCACAAAATTGGGCGCTGGCTATTGTATGTGCTATTGGTCGGTCGTCTATTCAGAATTCAGAAAATCAGTTGTTACAATTTATGATCATGGAGTAATTGATATGTTTATGATCAGAAAATTAGCGAAGATACTTTATATAATCTAACAGAAAGAGATTCGTTTGGGTTTTTTAAAATCAAGAGAAAACCTACAAAATTCCATTCCGATCCCAAAGACGTTCCAAAAAAACTCTCTGCACATCCGCTGCTCGATGCAGTTAACATTATGTAATTTATATTTATATTTTTTATTTTTTTTTTGTTCATTTTTAGTCGAATCATGAGGATTATTAGTATATCTAAAAAGAAGTATTCTCAAATTGTTGATAATTACTCCTAGTTTTTTTTATGTGATATTGAGAATTCCTCTGATTGAAAACTTTTGATTTTTTTTCTGTGTTAATACTCTGTTTTTTCTTTCTACACAATCACATTAACGCAGTATTCTCAAATCTCAATTGTTATTCATATAAAATTTGTATGATTTATGAGATTTATTTGAAATTTATGAATTTTATTTATGAATATAATAAGATTCCGACATTTATTAATTTTATTTTTAATGTATATTTTGCAGATATGTCTTCTCAACATGAGAATGATGACACAACTTAATACCTAAGATAATGATTTTGTCATTAAAAAGAAAAGACAAAAGACATCAATTGTGTGGATTAATTTTGAGGAATTTTTTGTTCATTCATTATAAAATTTCAGCATGTTTTATAATATTATAAAATTTCAGCATGTTTTATAATATTTTAGGGGGCTCAACATGAATATGAGATTATTTTGAAAAATTGATGAATTTTTTCGTTGTAATTGTTGAAAGAACATTCTGTTATTTTTTTTTTTGAACATTTGTTATTACTCACGCACAATTCAAGAAATTGCCTTTCATAAAAATTCTCGTAGAATCGAGAATGAAGTTTTCATTCTGTACATGCCAGATCATGAATTAGTAACTGCATCCAATTTCCAAAAAAAATCCCAATTGTGTCGAACTTTCCGTTTTTGGAATGGAATAGGATCAAGATCAAACCTTATTCCATGGTATTTACATGACAATTTGGTTATTTTCTTTGATAAAACAATTGGGCTGCCCACTTTTAATTAAATGCTAGCCCAAAACATTCTCCACTTTTAATTAAATGGGTTGTTGGCCCAAAAAGTCTCCACTTACTCGGTTTGCTCTCGATCACAATTTTTTTTTTTTTTTGACGTAAAGGAGGGACAATGTCACAATGGGCAACGTAGGACTGTTAGTGCCCGTAAAGAATTCAAATAAATTTATAATATATTTTAAGTTTAATTTGTCAATTAAAAAAATATTTGAAACATGTACTCCATAGTATAAATTTGTAAATTTGTTATTCATTTGAATCTAGGTAAATATTTTTCAATACACTCTTAACTCTAGAGGACTGCAACATATAATTGTCTATGCATGAACATGTTTCAGAAGGTACACACTACACACCTACCATGAAAAGAGACTGACTTTTAACTTTTATTTATCGTCATTGCAAAAGACAATAGAATAAGAAATTATCTTATTCGAAACTTTATGGGAGCCGTGTCATCGAAACACTCAATATTATTCTCAAAATAAAAACTTTACTACCAACATTCCTTCCAAAATAAAAATGTGTCCTCAATAATGTAATTTTCAAGTCTGGTAACAATCAATCTAGTTACATTATACAAATCGGACATTAGGTAAATGTTCGTAAGCAACATTATATGGACACATAATTTTTAGAACTAATCGATGGTCTAATCATGACGTTTTCCTATAGTTCCATTCACATTTTCTAAAGTTTTTTTATTCTGATTTCACCAAAAATCTGCTTTCCAAAACATAGTTTGAGAATGACGTTTTAACACTTTGGAAAAAATAAAGTGTTTATTTCTACTAATTTATGAACAGTGTCGCCATGAGACCATCTCACTTTGAATAAGATAAGTGTTTATTCGTACTAATTACTGTTAATGGTATTACTGATTACAATTTATGGTATTACTCGTTATTACTTATTGTATTAACGACTATAATAAAATCATACATATAATATTATTTTGTATTAAAATTAAAAAAAATACACATGAAAAAATGGGAAAAAAAAAGTAAAATGAAAAAAAACGAAGAAATTAAAAGTTTTGAATAAAAAATGAAAATGGGAGAAAAAGAGGAAAGGGAAGAAAACTTAGAAAGAAAAAAAATCAAGATTTTTGCCTAATTTCGATAGTTTTTTTTTTAAAATTATGTTTTACGATTTTTTTCTAAAAATATGGATGACTTGATGGTGAATTGACGGTAACTCGGTAATGACTTGACTACAGATTGTAAATATACAAATTAAGGTTGATTTTATTATATTTTGTGTAAATTAATAAAAGGATAATATAGTATTTTAAATGTAATTCATTTTTTCAAAATATTTTTGGGGTGAACTCATAAAATGAGGGGTGTAGATAAACGTGGTAAAAAATAATAATTTAGGGGTGAACTCATAAAATGAGCGGGTGCACATACCCGTGATAAAAAATGATTTGGGGGTGAACTCCTAAAATGAACGGGTGCAGATAACCGTAGTAAAAAAAGATTTGGGGTGAACTCATAAAATGAGGGGTGTAGATAATTTAGGGGTGAACTCATAAAATGAGCTTGTGCACATAACCGTGATAAAAAAAAATGATTTGGGGGTGAACTCATAAAATGAACGGGTGCACATAACCGTAGTAAAAAAAATGATTTTTGGGTGAACTCATTAAATGAGTGGGTGTAGATAAAATATAAATAAAAAATTAAAATTGGTGTGTACCGGTATCTTGCATGTACTCGAGTATCACCGTACAAATTAGGGTTGATTTTATTATATTTTCTGTAAATTAATAAAAGGATAATATAGTCCTTTAAATGTAATTACTCCATTTTAAAAAAAAAATCTTCTGAGGTGAACTTATAAAATGAGCAGGTACAGATAACCGTGGTAAAAAATAATTTTGGGTGAACTTATAAAATGAGCGATTGCAGATAACCATGGTTAAAAAATGATTTGGGGTGAACTCATAAAATGAGCGGGTACAGATAACCGTAATAAAAAAATAATTTGAGGGTGAACTAATTAAATGAGCAGGTGTAGATAAAATATAAATAAAATAATAATTTAATTCTATTAAAAAAATCTAATTTTACGTTCGTATTGTCTAATTTAAATAATATTATTATTAATTTTAATAAAGGATAAAATAGTAAATAATAAAATAAAATTTAAATAATTATTTTAAAATATAAAAAAAAGGCAATAGGTATCAAGTTAGGGCGACACAGAGGGCGACACAGAGCGATGCAATTTGACATCCGAACTATTAATAGTCCAGGCGATACAAAAACTATCCTAAGAAAATCCCTAAGTTGTTAATTTAACTATTTTTTCTCATTTCTTTTTTAACTCACGAAGTATCTTTTAGTATTTTTTAGTTTATAAATCTCTAAAAATATATTTATGGCCAAAGGGTATTAGTTTGTACCAGGGACCTAGGGGTTAAACTATTTGAATTTTGAAGCAAAAATAGTGTAGTATTCGATTTGTAAAAGCATTCAAATTTTTACATTCATTTATTTTTCAAATAATAAATTTGATTCGATATTTTTTAAACATATTCTAAACAATATTTTTAGAGTATTCAATTAAAAAATAATTGGTATTCGATATTATTCGATTCATGATTTTATGGAAAAAATGTAAAAAAATATTTTAAATAGTGTAATCCTTTACAATTTTATAATTCTCATTTCCTAAAAATGAAATATTACTCTCACTCACTACTTTATTTTTACTTTTATCTCCCCACTCAAACTTTCATGGGATTTTCTTAGGATAGTTTTTGTATCGCCTGGACTATTAATAGTTCGGATGTCAAATTGCATCGCTCTGTGTCGCCCTCTGTGTCGCCCTAACTTGATACCTATTGCCTTTTTTTTATATTTTAAAATAATTATTTAAATTTTATTTTATTATTTACTATTTTATCCTTTATTAAAATTAATAATAATATTATTTAAATTAGACAATACGAACGTAAAATTAGATTTTTTTAATAGAATTAAATTATTATTTTATTTATATTTTATCTACACCTGCTCATTTAATTAGTTCACCCTCAAATTATTTTTTTATTACGGTTATCTGTACCCGCTCATTTTATGAGTTCACCCCAAATCATTTTTTAACCATGGTTATCTGCAATCGCTCATTTTATAAGTTCACCCAAAATTATTTTTTACCACGGTTATCTGTACCTGCTCATTTTATAAGTTCACCTCAGAAGATTTTTTTTTTAAAATGGAGTAATTACATTTAAAGGACTATATTATCCTTTTATTAATTTACAGAAAATATAATAAAATCAACCCTAATTTGTACGGTGATACTCGAGTACATGCAAGATACCGGTACACACCAATTTTAATTTTTTATTTATATTTTATCTACACCCACTCATTTAATGAGTTCACCCAAAAATCATTTTTTTTACTACGGTTATGTGCACCCGTTCATTTTATGAGTTCACCCCCAAATCATTTTTTTTTATCACGGTTATGTGCACAAGCTCATTTTATGAGTTCACCCCTAAATTATCTACACCCCTCATTTTATGAGTTCACCCCAAATCTTTTTTTACTACGGTTATCTGCACCCGTTCATTTTAGGAGTTCACCCCCAAATCATTTTTTATCACGGGTATGTGCACCCGCTCATTTTATGAGTTCACCCCTAAATTATTATTTTTTACCACGTTTATCTACACCCCTCATTTTATGAGTTCACCCCAAAAATATTTTGAAAAAATGAATTACATTTAAAATACTATATTATCCTTTTATTAATTTACACAAAATATAATAAAATCAACCTTAATTTGTATATTTACAATCTGTAGTCAAGTCATTACCGAGTTACCGTCAATTCACCATCAAGTCATCCATATTTTTAGAAAAAAATCGTAAAACATAATTTTAAAAAAAAAACTATCGAAATTAGGCAAAAATCTTGATTTTTTTTCTTTCTAAGTTTTCTTCCCTTTCCTCTTTTTCTCCCATTTTCATTTTTTATTCAAAACTTTTAATTTCTTCGTTTTTTTTCATTTTACTTTTTTTTTCCCATTTTTTCATGTGTATTTTTTTTAATTTTAATACAAAATAATATTATATGTATGATTTTATTATAGTCGTTAATACAATAAGTAATAACGAGTAATACCATAAATTGTAATCAGTAATACCATTAACAGTAATTAGTACGAATAAACACTTATCTTATTCAAAGTGAGATGGTCTCATGGCGACACTGTTCATAAATTAGTAGAAATAAACACTTTATTTTTTCCAAAGTGTTAAAACGTCATTCTCAAACTATGTTTTGGAAAGCAGATTTTTGGTGAAATCAGAATAAAAAAACTTTAGAAAATGTGAATGGAACTATAGGAAAACGTCATGATTAGACCATCGATTAGTTCTAAAAATTATGTGTCCATATAATGTTGCTTACGAACATTTACCTAATGTCCGATTTGTATAATGTAACTAGATTGATTGTTACCAGACTTGAAAATTACATTATTGAGGACACATTTTTATTTTGGAAGGAATGTTGGTAGTAAAGTTTTTATTTTGAGAATAATATTGAGTGTTTCGATGACACGGCTCCCATAAAGTTTCGAATAAGATAATTTCTTATTCTATTGTCTTTTGCAATGACGATAAATAAAAGTTAAAAGTCAGTCTCTTTTCATGGTAGGTGTGTAGTGTGTACCTTCTGAAACATGTTCATGCATAGACAATTATATGTTGCAGTCCTCTAGAGTTAAGAGTGTATTGAAAAATATTTACCTAGATTCAAATGAATAACAAATTTACAAATTTATACTATGGAGTACATGTTTCAAATATTTTTTTAATTGACAAATTAAACTTAAAATATATTATAAATTTATTTGAATTCTTTACGGGCACTAACAGTCCTACGTTGCCCATTGTGACATTGTCCCTCCTTTACGTCAAAAAAAAAAAAAAATTGTGATCGAGAGCAAACCGAGTAAGTGGAGACTTTTTGGGCCAACAACCCATTTAATTAAAAGTGGAGAATGTTTTGGGCTAGCATTTAATTAAAAGTGGGCAGCCCAATTGTTTTATCAAAGAAAATAACCAAATTGTCATGTAAATACCATGGAATAAGGTTTGATCTTGATCCTATTCCATTCCAAAAACGGAAAGTTCGACACAATTGGGATTTTTTTTGGAAATTGGATGCAGTTACTAATTCATGATCTGGCATGTACAGAATGAAAACTTCATTCTCGATTCTACGAGAATTTTTATGAAAGGCAATTTCTTGAATTGTGCGTGAGTAATAACAAATGTTCAAAAAAAAAAATAACAGAATGTTCTTTCAACAATTACAACGAAAAAATTCATCAATTTTTCAAAATAATCTCATATTCATGTTGAGCCCCCTAAAATATTATAAAACATGCTGAAATTTTATAATATTATAAAACATGCTGAAATTTTATAATGAATGAACAAAAAATTCCTCAAAATTAATCCACACAATTGATGTCTTTTGTCTTTTCTTTTTAATGACAAAATCATTATCTTAGGTATTAAGTTGTGTCATCATTCTCATGTTGAGAAGACATATCTGCAAAATATACATTAAAAATAAAATTAATAAATGTCGGAATCTTATTATATTCATAAATAAAATTCATAAATTTCAAATAAATCTCATAAATCATACAAATTTTATATGAATAACAATTGAGATTTGAGAATACTGCGTTAATGTGATTGTGTAGAAAGAAAAAACAGAGTATTAACACAGAAAAAAAATCAAAAGTTTTCAATCAGAGGAATTCTCAATATCACATAAAAAAAACTAGGAGTAATTATCAACAATTTGAGAATACTTCTTTTTAGATATACTAATAATCCTCATGATTCGACTAAAAATGAACAAAAAAAAAATAAAAAATATAAATATAAATTACATAATGTTAACTGCATCGAGCAGCGGATGTGCAGAGAGTTTTTTTGGAACGTCTTTGGGATCGGAATGGAATTTTGTAGGTTTTCTCTTGATTTTAAAAAACCCAAACGAATCTCTTTCTGTTAGATTATATAAAGTATCTTCGCTAATTTTCTGATCATAAACATATCAATTACTCCATGATCATAAATTGTAACAACTGATTTTCTGAATTCTGAATAGACGACCGACCAATAGCACATACAATAGCCAGCGCCCAATTTTGTGATCTCGAAACAGAAATTTGTATAAAAAATTCAACTAAATTAATAATTTAACCTAAAATTCAATTCATTCAAATAAAAAAAGATAATTTATTGTTTATTATGATTATGATTATTAATGATATGAGAATTAAAATAAAGATTATATATTATCAATTAATTTTTTTATTAATCATGTGAGGATAAATTTGTAATTTTATAATTATATATTTAAAATTATTAAATTTAATTTAAAAGTGTAATAGGGCGACAAAAAACGATAATAAGTGCAATGCAAGGCGATGGATTCTGCGACGCCAAATGCAATAGGTAACGATAATAAGTGCAATGCAAGGCGATGGATTCTGCGACGCCAAATGCAATAGGTAGCAGGTCATCAAATATAAGCCATTAGATTTCAGATCTGATGGCTCAGATTACTGGACTGTTGATAGTCCAGGCGACATTGGACTGTCCTTAGAAGGCCCCAACTTTCATTTTTCAAATAAACAATCAATTTTTTTTAAAACTCATGTTCAACTTAAATGAACATTATAAAATTGAACGAATAAAGTATATGACATGAGACAAAATGAACATAATTAAGGAATGGTATAGATTAAAAAAAATTATACATATATATAATAAAAATAATTGAATACCTACGAATGAATATTATAATTTTGTATTTATATTTATTACTAATTGAATTAAAAAAATTATATACAAATTCAAATATGAATTTTAAAATTCGAATACGAATATCGAATCCAGTTTAAACTACTACGGAGTATAAAAAAGGGTATGCTCCTCGTCGGTTCACTCAGCATTGAGGTACAAATCATTATTGCGTAGAGCTCCACCTACTCAAATGTCTAAAAATGACCAAACCACCCCTATTCTCTCTCCTCATCTATTTTTGCCAGCGCCCGTGAGCTAGGTACAACTCGTCAAAGCCGTCTCTCTCTCCTCTGCTTCTTCTCTGCTTTTTCCTCCCGCACCTATACCCAACAAACCCTCTACTCTCTTCGTTTTACCCTACACTGAATTTCCCACCACGATTCTGCGGAATTTGGATTCGATTTATGTTGATATAGATTGGATTTGGGCCGTTGATCTGATGGAGCGCATAGTGGGAGGCAAATTCAAGCTAGGCCGTAAGATCGGCAGTGGATCATTTGGTGAAATCTTTCTTGGTGAGCTTGTTTGTTGTATTCAAGTGTGCTCAACCTATTTTATGCTTGTCTTTTCGTTTCTGAACTTTTGCGAATTCTGTGTTGTGCAGCTACGCATATCGATACCTTCGAGATTGTTGCAGTGAAGATTGTAAGTTCCGGCAGTTTTTTATTGGTTAAACGTTTAATTGGTTGGGTGTTTGTTTCGAATTGTTCGTGTGTGCGTTTTGTCATGATTAATTGAAATGGACTGAAAATTTGCATGCAGCTATTTGGGAATTAAGTTAGGAGAAGGTTTCTTAGTGGCTCTGGGCTAATCTATTTTGTGTGTAATTGTATATTTGAATGGGATATTTTGTGTGTAATTGTAAATTGAAAATTGTCTTGTGTCTACTTTTGTGAATGGGTCTTTTTTCAACACAGTCATTTCAGTAGGGCTTATTCAATGTTTGACTAGCTTGCATATGTGTTTCTTTGCAGGAAAATAATAAAACAAAGCATCCACAACTTCTCTATGAAGCCAAGTTATACAATATTCTTCAAGGAGGAAGTACGTTGCCATGAATCCAGAAGGATTCAGTGTGCATATGGCTTGGATTTTATGTATGCATGGGTTTTGTGAATTGGCTTATAGGATTGTCCTATTCCTATGCCACTAACTTGCCATTCACCCTTATCAGGAGATAAATAGCCACATTTCTTTCATTTATTTATTTTAAAAAGTTAATTAGGTTGTGTCTCATATACGTCTATGCACATGTCTAGTTCTCCCCCCTTTATGCATAATTACGATCAAGTGTTAGTCAAAGCTTGATTTTTCATCACTTATGCTTCTTGATAGACACAAATTTTGTTTTAAATTTGAAGGTATCTGTTATGTAAGTTTAAGTTCAAATTGCTACATTGATTAGGAAAATTGTACATGTGACTTTAGTGGTATACAAAGTAATTTTCCCCTAAACATAGAACAGATGATCATAATCAATTGGCTTGTTGAATTGAACAAACATGAAAAAGGATTAATAATATGTTCTCACTTTGCTCAAGTCAATGATTCCAATCTTATTTAAACTATTCAAAACTTATCCCTGTTAGGTGGTATACCTGCAATAAAGTGGTCTGGAGTCAATGGGGAGGATAATGTTCTTGTCCTCGACTTGCTGGGACCAAGCCTCGAGGATCTATTTGTGTATTGTGGTAGGAAGTTCTCATTGAAGACCGTTCTAATGTTGGCTGATCAAATGGTAATTTCATACTTGAGAAAATTGGAGTTGTCTTCACTTCTTGTTTTTAACATGGACGGTATTTTGATCGAAATTTTCATCGTTTGTTTCTTATAGATAACTAGAATAGAATTTGTGCATTCTAAAGGATTTCTGCATCGAGATATCAAACCTGATAACTTTCTCATGGGTCTTGGTCGAAAAGCGAATCAGGTAAAAGCATTTTTTTATCTGGCGTTTCTGCTCAATGCTTTGTATTTTCTTCATATTCTTGCTCTCTTGTTGCATCTAGCAGGTCTATATTATTGATTTTGGTCTGGCTAAGAGGTATCGTGATTCAGCCACAAACCGGCATATTCCATACAGGTTCTTTTCTGTTAGTGTGCAGTTTCTATGCTATTGATATTCAACTCATATGATAATAATCTGATCTATAATTTCAGAATTATAAGTATTAAGTCAAATACGGAGTATTTCTTTTTGAGATTTAAAAAGCTCAACAATAGAATCGCATGTTGGAACTTGTGAAAATTCCATTACCTTTGTTCCCAATGATCTAAGTTGATTCTACAATGTAATTTCTCTTTGTTTTTTACAGTCAGAACAGTTAGCTGCTGGTTTTCATGTCATGACTCATTTAATTTACCTTTTATTTTTACAGGGAAAATAAAAATTTGACAGGAACTGCGCGATACGCAAGTTGTAACACCCATCTTGGAATCGGTAAGACAAACAAAATTCCTTCTCTCATCTTGTTTAGGTGGTGTTTGCAAACTCTATAAAGTGGGGGCGGAATAAGTTTTTTTTTTTTCAAAAGCTACTTCTTACAGATTTAGAATAAAAAAAGTGATTCAGAAATCTGTTGGTAGAGTTTGCAAACAAACCCTTAGTCAGGTTTTCATGATGGGTTTTAATTTTTTTCCCCGTTTTTTAGAGCAAAGCCGGAGGGATGATTTGGAGTCCCTTGGATACGTACTCCTTTATTTCTTGAGAGGAAGGTCTGCGTTTTTTTGTTTTGGTCTCCATATTCTATTTCATTATTGTTACCCTTTTTTCCTGGAATATCAACTATTGCCTTTTCATTTTAACCAACTATAAGTTGTCATATAGCCTCCCGTGGCAGGGATTGAAAGCTGCCACAAAAAAGCAAAAGTATGACAAGATTTGTGAGAAGAAATTATCAACTCCAATTGAGGTGGTTACATAACTCGATGATTTTCAATTTCTTTTCATAGCCTCTACAGTTCTGTTATGGCTTTTTTTTTTTTTGAGGAAACCATTTATGCAACATTAAGTTTTTCTGAAGGTACTTTGCAAGTCCCATCCTGTGGAATTCGCCTCATACTTCCATTACTGCCACTCATTGACATTTGACCAGAGGCCCGATTATGGATTTTTGAAACGCTTATTCCGTGAACTATTTACCCGTGAAGGTGATAGCCTAGTCTTATACCTAATTCCTTGTACTTTGTGCATAACCTGCTCCAATCTGGTTCAGTGGTCAGTGACGGAGCCAGAAAATTTGTTCAGTGGGGCCCAATTAAAAATAATAGTCATTGATTTCATCTCATATTTTAGCAGTCGGATATTTCAATTAAACTGGAGTTGGAGATGGAATACTAGATTACTTCTCAGTTTTGTGCTTTTTTCTGTCTTGAAACTTGTATTTTGCTGCTGCTTCCAGGTTATGAGTTCGACTACATTTTTGACTGGACCATTCTGAAGTATCAGCAAGCACAAATAAGCAAAACACAGAAACGGGTATCAGTAGTTTTCAATGCTATCTTTTTCTTTACTTCTTGTGGTGCTAAAGTTACCTGTCTTGTGGTTTACCAGTGTCGTATTAACTTGCGACTTTTTACAGCCAATTCCTGGAGAGAGTAGTGAAGCAGCTCCAACAGATGCAGAAAAGCATCAAGGTTATTAACTTTTATGCTGCTCCATTTTTCTAGACAACAATAACAAAAATATGTTCTTTACTTTCAAGTGGGGTTGCAATTTGATTGTTTTGGAGGTCAATTATGAAGGTTGCTTCAATCAGTTATGGGCTCAAAAGTTAAGTTATTGACTCATTATTAAAATTTTGCAACTGTCCTTGAAATCTGGACATGATATCAGTCAATCTTTGGCCGTAGTTAAAGTGGCATTCTCTTTGGTGCCATCCCCAACCCCAGTGCTCTCATCTAAGTTTATATTGAACATATGGAATCAAATATGAAAGAAGATAATATAATTTAAAGACAGTCTTCAGCAACTTTTGTTTGTTTTGCATCTGCAGGCAGTAATGCTCCTTTTACAGCTGATTTGGGTGAACGTATGAGATCAAACACTGCTGCTGCTAGTTCTGGTGTTCGCTTGCAATTTAAGTCACCAACAAGTCGAAATGTTACTCATGGGACTCCTCTTGATAGAAATGTATGCAATTCCCATTTTGATGTGAAGAAGAAATGCTCTTTCCTTTTTTGTGTTTTATTCTGTTTGAAAGATTGATTTACATATGTTATACTTATTTGTGTAGGTTCTGAGCAATGCACACGTTCCATCTACTTCATTCTCTCCTGCTGTTGTGGGAAAAGGAAATGCCTCAAAACCTATATTATCTTCTGAAGCAAATACTAGTCATGGAAATGTGGATACCTCTGCTCCTTCAAGTAGTTGGATTTCTTCCCTACGTCGCATATCTTCATCCAAGTGAACGATATGGAAAACATCTGGTTTGTTCCTTTCCTTCTCCTTTTTCCCTGCTCTTTCTAGTTTACTCATCACACATATCGTTTCTCTCAGTAGTTTACCATTTCCTGATTTTTCTTCCTTCATAAATGGTTCTGCCAATTGATATCTTAAAATAATTGTAATTCGATTCCATGATCTGTATCTTCAGTTTTTGGGATCTTGTAAAGTACTTCACAAGACTACAAAATTTCAAATTTCCACATTGTTGTTTATGATGCATCGTCTAGTAAAGATCATAGTTCTGCTTCCCAGAATTATACTGTTCAATGGTTCCCATCTCCGAAATTCAGTACTTTGTCCATTCCTAGGAAATCTAGTTTTTATAAATGTTCAATTTATGCTTGGCAAATACTTCTGTGCACCCATTTTAAAATGGTATTAGTTGTTTAACTAAAATGTATTACGTGGTCATTATTAGTTGTTTTCACTGAACAATATTAGTTATACAGTTGATGCACCCTACTTGCAATTTTCATCAGTTGATTCAGTTTCATTTGGAAAATACTTTTGTAACCTACAAATTTAGTATTGATATGCTTTCAGTTTTCAGATTGTGCTCTTTCCAAATGTATGATGCCACTGAGAAGACAAATGTCGTTTGAAGTTGGAACTGTTGGTGGCTGATGCAACTCGTGCAAAACGAAACTTTATTATCTATCATTGGTAACAAATGAGGAGTTACTGGTCCTTTATCCTTATCATTGGTTGATTCAGTGAGTTGTGTGTATAGTATACAAAATGACAATATTGCTCGATTACTTATGGTTTGTTAGCTGAAGGGAATATAGTCTGTTTATGTATCTTGGCATGTATATCTTTTTTCTATATTCAGCCAATGCAAAGGTTGCTGGAGTTTTTAAAGGCTACATCCCGATTTCTGTGAGCCATCAATTGAATGCAATTTATGGAATGAACTGAATTTTTATTACTTTAGGTTGTTGCTCTTCGACTAAAGAGCTTGCAAGAATGGAGGGTAAGGTCAGGGAATTCTTTCTTCCTTTATTCCTTCTGTATTATGCTTTCTTTATCCATTCGAAGTTTGGTTAATTGATAGTTATCATGAGAGCTAGTTTTCCATTCAAGATTATGAATTGGAGATTCATCAGGTTATGCAATCGGGACGAGCAAATGCATTGCAAGGAACTAGGGAGATCTCATTTCAGGCAAGTGTTGCTTAAAATCTTTCTGCTTTTAATTGATTTTTCATTTTTAATTATGGGCACTTTAGAGCTTTGGTTGGTTAAACGCTAGAATCATTTCGTCAAAAAAAGAAAAACTATGAAAAGAGTTTTGGACTCGGAGAAAGAGTTTGTGCTTACAATGCAATTTTTTATTTAGTATTAAATAAAATCTCACTTAGGACATTTTTGGGTAAAAGACATAATTTATTATCTACTAAAAATGTAAAATGCAAAAAATTGTCAAAGTGAGATTTTATTTACTAAATTCAAAAGTAGAGATTAGATTGTAGTTTAAGAAAAATGATTTGAGTTTTTTTTTTTTTTTTTGCCTTTATGAATCTTCATATTTGATTTGTATTTTTTTTTCTTTCTACGTTGGGTGGATCATACTTGCTTCAGGACCCAAACAATTAACGAAAGCCACTATTCACGTTTTTAACCTATCATAAATCATAATTCCATATAACTTGTACAAATTTTGTCAAGAATTCAAGTACATGAATCAAATCAAGCACAAAATATTAGCAATACGTTATTTTAATTTTATAAGTGAAACGTGGTTTCCTCATACGTGTAGATGAACAAAATTAATTGGCAACTAAACGACAACACCAGAAAATTTTAATAAATTTAGTTCTTATAATAAATAGATAAATAATTAGTTAGGCTCAAAAGAAGTTTTTGAAGCCTAATAAATCAAGGCCACAGTTAAAATGCCCCCTCTTTTTGTTGTTTTCACCCTTCGTTTTCGTTTGAACGAGTTCACCCCCTCTTATTTTTCAACTCATAATAAACTTTAATTTTTAAATCTCTCTTTCATTTTCTTGAGCTTCAACTCTTCCCTCAAATTTCTTCAACCTTCTCCCTGTCTGATACACCGTCGTTGCCGCCACACCCAAAGGAACAAAATGTGCAGAATTTTTGTGGTGCAGATTTGAAAAAGCAAATCGTGTGTATTGCTTTTACAGCTTACTGAAATGTGCAGAAGCTATAGACAACGGATCCATATATCAGACGTCCAAATATGCAACTCTCAATCTGCGCTTAAAATTTTCTGCATTGATTTTTTTGTAATTTTTCAAAAAATAATTCATAAATCTCTGATTTTTTCGAAATAAAGTTCCGAAATGTTACTAATTTTTGTATTTCGAATTTGTTAACTTTTCCGACATTATATCACTTTATCGAAAAATAAATCTGAATTTATTCTTGTATTTCGAATTTGAACATTCCGACATGTTATCATTTTTTCGAAAAACAAATCCAAATTTAAAATTATATATTTTGATTATATTTTAATAATATTTGCTTCTTTAAGGAAGAAGTTTCGAAATCTTGTCATTTTATCGAAAAACAAGTTTTGCTGATTTTTCGAAAGAAAGTTCCGAAATTATTTGAGTTTGTCGAAAATAAAAACCGAGTTTATAATTATATATGATGAATTATTTTAATAAAATTTTCTGCTTTTACGGAATAAAGTTCCGAAATTCGTTAGGTTTTTCGAAAAACAAACCCGAATATATAATTATATATGATGAATTTTTTTAATTAATTTTTCTGCTTTTACGGAATAAAGTTCCGAAATTCGTTAGGTTTTTCGAAAAATAAAACCGGATTTATCATTATATATGTTGAATTATTTTAATATATATTTCTGCTTTTACGAAATAAAGTTCCGAAATTCGTGAGGTTTTTCGAAAAACAAAACCGAATTTATAATTATATATGTTGAATTATTTTAATAAATTTTTCTGCTTTTACGGAATAAAGTTCCGAAATTCGTTAGGTTTTTCGAAAAATAAAACCGGATTTTTAATTATATATGTTGAATTATTTTAATAAATTTTTCTGCTTTTACGAAAGAAAGTTCCGAAATTCGTTAGGTTTTTCGAAATATAAAACCGAATTAATAATTATATATGATGAATCATTTTAATAATTTTTTCAGCTTTTATGGAAGAAAGTTCCGACATTCTCTAGGTTTTTCGAAAAACAAAACCGAATTTATAATTATATATTTTGAATTATTTAAATAATTTGTTCTGCTTTTACGGAAAAAAGTTCCGAAATTCTTTAGGTTTTTCGAAAACAAAAACCGAATTTATAATTATATTTGTTTAATTATTTTAATAATTTTTCTGCTTTTTCGAAAGAAAGTTGTGAAATTCTTTATGTTTTTCGAAAAACAAAACCAAATTTTTAATTATATATTTTGAATTATTTTAAAAATGTTAGCTGGTTTTTCGGAAGAAAGATCCGAAATGTTATAAGTTTTTCGAAAAAAGAAACCGATTTTTTATTTTTATTTTTTTAATGATTTTAATAATTTTTGTTGTTTTTTCGGAAGTAAGTTTCGAAATGTTGTCAATTTTTCGAAAAACAAAACCGAATTTATAATTATATGTTTTAAATTATTTTTAGTAATTTTTGCTGCTATTTCAGAACTATGTTCCGAAATGTTGTCAATATTTCGAAAACTAAATTTGAATTTTTTATGTTTTCGGCGGAATTTGCATTTTTCAGTAAAAATAAATCCGATATTTTGTCATTCTTTCGAAATATAAATGTGAATTTTCACTAATATTTTGATTTCGATTTTCTTTAACCGATGTTAATAGTTTATTCCGAATATCATTTTTTTTTTCCTGAAAATATGAATAATTCGATGTTGAATCGAGTGCAGATTGAATGTGTTCATTAATTTAAAAGTCTTATAAGTTCTTTGTGGAGGTTTTTTAAGTTCTTCCCAAAAATCAATTAAGAATGCCTTTTACAATCTACGGTTTTGAAACTCGAATTGTTTCGTGGAATCATGAACTCGTTTTCTTTTTATGAATATCTCAATTATACAAATCTACATATAAAATCTAATTCATGTGGCCTAAAGAAGAGGTTTATTTTTCTAAATCATTTACTAATATACCCTTTATTTAATTAATATAATATACTTATTACCAACATATGACCCATAGAAAATATAGGAGAGTGTGGACGTACCTTTTCTAGGGGCAATTCATTGAACAACCATCTTCTGAGTCATTGTTTCTTCAGAATTTCCACTCCATTTTTGGCCTTTGTACATACAGGAGCACACTGAAGCTTCATTAGAAGCAATGACGACGACATACATACATCATAAATGTCACAAAAACACTTTAAACTGTCATAACATTTTTCGAAGGAAAGCGATTGGAAATTAAATGAGAGCTTATTCACCAATCTTGGCGCTGCTTATTCAATGAATTGGCAGCATATCAACTAGAAAGGACAGAACTCTTGTCTTAATTTTGCTCTATTGCTCTGCAATTTAATCCACAAAAAATACATTTTCCCATCATTTTGGTAGAAAAATTGAGAGCTTTGATCGGTGGCTGCCATTCTACTTTGTACATCTTTACTCCAGTTCCTTTAGAAAATCAATGTTATCAACAAACACCTACAAAAATCCAAAAAGAAAAACATCATCATGAATGCCTCATGTCTAATAAACAAAGGGTGAGTTGCAAATACATTTTTGAGAACGCCATACACTACTTTTTTATTTTTTGCAATTGGACGTACATGACTAGTTTTCAACATCTTTCTGCTGACGTGACAGTCTGAACTCTTGGTTATGTCAAAAATTCCAGCCGCCACATCAGTATAAAGTTAACAAAAAATAGTCTCATGCATAAAATAAAAGGCTGGTGATATATTATATCTTACCTTATTTACAGTGGGAAACATTCATCATAAATCTCAAACTAATATATAGGGACATTCAAAAACCTTTAAACATAACCGTATATAGTAGCACAATTAGTCACAAGTTCACCTTAAGTATGTACTACGAAGAGAAATGGAACAGTGGATGTTAATATATTAATATCACCCTTGATATCGAGTTATTGCAAGATTGTTTATTGATTTTACAATAAGCAAAAAGACAAGACTAGAAAGAATGAGAATATATAAACAGCACTATCACATGTCCTGCCATCAGGGCAGCAAAGAATCCAGCTATTGATGTCTATAGTCTACATAACCCCCTATAAGACCTGCCAGTGACCTATTATTTAAATATTTTATAATATTCTGAAATCCATCACTTAAAACGCCACAAAAAGAATTGCTAAAAAATGCGAGGAACAGACCCAAAAACGAGTTAATATCAATTTACGTCCTGTAACTCTCCCAGGGAGGATCCAATCATTTTTCTTTCTATTTTATCAATTTTAGTCCTAGGTTGTGTCCAATTCCAGTCATTTTTTTATCCAATTTTTGTCCATTTTCGCTGGACATTTCAAAATAGACCAAAAAATACTTACGTCTAGGACTGAAAATGGACACTCTAGGACTAAAATTGATAAAGTAGAAAGAAAATACTCAAAAAATCAAGCAAAAATGTCAAAACAAACAACATAAAGCACAGTATAGTTTTGTTATTAGAGATACTAAGCATTAATAATAAGTTCAAAAGCAAGGGCATTACCGTCTTCCAACCATCAGGATCTAGGCATGCCAGAACCTTGGTGTTAATACCAGGTAGAGGTCCAGGTTCTCTAGTAATTTTCCCACCACATAGCTTAATTGCTTCAGCTGATTTATAAACATCATCGGTCCCTATCGCTATCTGCAAGATATTTTAAATATTACTCCGTACATTTTTGTGAGATAACTCGTGAAAAAGCAAGGCAATGTTTGTTTTTGGGTTTTTAAAAACCGGTTTTAGAATCTACAAATCTAAATCCAGTCCTACTTCGGGATTTTAAATCTGGTTTTGAAAAACAACAGCTACAATACCTATATACCTACTATCACACTTTCTAATATAATCAGTTCTCTCTCCTTACACTTTAACATATTTAAATCATAACAATATTATTCACTCTAACACTTTGGTTTGACATAAAGTTAAATCTTACCCTACTTAAAATCTCAAAGCAGACACACTTGACTATTTATCAAATTTTCAAAATCCCATAAATTTAAAAAACCGGTTTTCAAAGACCACTATAAACTCAAAACAAACATTGCCCAGAGGTTGAAGAAGCTCAATAATCAGAGGAAACATAGAACCTGAGCATAAGCATTGCCTTTGTCATATTCAGTAACACCGTAGTTGTATGTCAACTCCATTACAGCATTTTTTTCTTCTGGACCATAGCCCAGCATTGCTATTGTATACTGCACACACAAAAAAAAAAGATCCTTCCTGAGTACTTTGTGTTCCTTAGAAGTAATTTATACAAATGAATTACATCAACAAGCACTTCACATAATTCAAGTGTGAAATAGCCGAACTCAGAACTCAGCCGTCAAGGGCAATAATTTGGTAATTTAGTGACACAAGAAAGGAAAAGGGAACAATTAGTAGAAGACCTATTTTTTTTCTACACACTTTTAACAGATTTTTGAGTGCAAGAAAGTGGCCCAAAAAAGTTGCTTTTAAAGGAAACTTTTGCAAACAATATAAAAACTTCAAAGATACGTAAATTGAATATATTTTACTATATATATAAAATACACAAAGTACAGTTGCATGGGGGAAATTGTAATATAATGAATGCAGGAGTATTTATATTATACTGGAGGTAAAGATCTTTCGAAAATTTACAAGAAATTCACATTATGAAAATGTTGAACTTTCTATTTCAGATTATACAATTATGTTATGAAAATTGAGATTATGATACTATTTTCAAGGTTTTTTAGAAAATGCCATTTTTGCCCAATACAGCCATTAATACCGGGAAACTGATTAACATGGTAACAATAAGTAAGAATTAAGGTTAAATAAACATAGTTAACCATATAAAAAAGGGCCAAAAAAGCCCTAAATATAGGGTAAAATAGCCCAAGCTTGGTCATCCCACCGGGCCAATCGGGCCGGCCAAATCACCCCAGCCTTGCCTGAACCCCAGGCTCATATAGCCCCCTCTAATTTGATGCATCCAAAAATATCACCTTTTGGAAGTAAAAAACAGGATATATAGTATAAAACTTCAAATGCATAGATTGGGCGGAATTCTGATTGAAAATCAGCTGAAGGAATTTTTCATTCGCTAGATCTAAGTTAGAAATAATTTGACCTTGTATTCAGGATTGTCCCTCTTGCGAAGAAGCTCCATGCCATAAGCCTGTAAATTATTGCTTACATATAAAATTAGAAAACACAAGCACAGCATATATCATGGGTTTGTAAGCACATGAAAAGTCATAAGAAATCTGACCTTCTCATAGAATTCAATAGAACGATCAAGATCTCCTACTCTGAGCATTACTTGACATAATGGCTCAGGTGTAAGGCCTCTTTCCAGCAGTTCAAACTTGTAACCGTCAGGGTCTTCTATAAATGCTATTACGGTTTTGCCCCCTTTGACAGGCCCAGGTTCTCGAGTAACTTTACCACCTTTGGCTTTTACGAGATCTACAGTCCGTGCTACCTTAAAAATTCACACCAATATGAAGGAAATTTAGTCAAATTTTAAGGATAGACAAAGTTCTCAAGGTTTGTAACTTTGTATGCACGTGCGCACAAGGGGGAGGTGAAGAGATGCGGAGAAGTAAAAGAGATACGCAATGAGAAATCTTAAGAGAGTTATGCTTTTAGACGAAAAGGAGTTACTTTATGTGATAAAACTTGTGTAACAATTGAAAAAGAAAATAAACATGAAGAAATATTCAATATCTTTTCCTACATACTCTAAAATGAAGAGCGATAGGAATCACCTAATTACGCAACTATGTTGTGGAACTTTCAACTGTTATAACAACACATGAAGTACTTTCTCATTCCATATACCTGATTTTCCGAAAAGTAATAGACAATCTACCAGCTCAATTTTGTTTAAGGATTTAAATATATAAAATATTTAAAAACATATAAATTTGGTTTTGTAATGAATTGATGAATAATTAAATTTATGATTGATGTTATTAAGATCATATAGGCTCGTTTAGACTCGATTAAGCTCGAAAAGCTTGTGAAATAACAATAAATTCAATAAATAAGGCTTGAGCTTGACACGATAATAAACTAGTCAAGCTCAAACACCCTGAAGTTCAGCTAAGCTCAAATACCCCAATTTCAATCAATTATGCAAAACTGTTTAGGAAAAGTACAGTCTAATAAATGCAACTGAAATAAAATAAGTGGCAGTTTGACAGTCGGTAGATTGACAGATGATCTGCCTATATACAGCAGTATGCTTATACAAATTGATAGAACTTACATCCTCTACTGCAATTCCGAAATGGCCAAAACCACTGCCGATATCGTACTTGTCAACCCCATAGTCTGAAAATGTCAACAGACAAACACACATTTATGATTGTCAACTCCACAATATAAAACAGCACATTCAAGCAAGTAATCCAGATGTAAGCAGAAGACTAATTTAGTAATAATGGAAAATTGCTTACTGTAAGTGAGTTCAATCACAAACTGAGTATTTTCTGGTCCATATCCAAGAAAAGCATTTGAATATCGGTCCTCTGGCATATCTCTCCTTCGGAGTAGTTTCATCCCCAGACATTCCTTGTAAAATCTGCACATAAAATTATATAAAAGTAATCATTCTGAATAGGAATGACAGAAATAACAGCTTTTCAAATGTTGCATATAAGATATATACTTTATTGTCCTGTCCATATCCCCAACACGGTAAACGACATGGAGCATTCTTCTCTTGTCTGTTTTTACCCACTCTAAAGCATTTTCTTGTGTTTCAGCGGTACTTTCTTGTGTCACATTTCCTGCAGCACTAATTGGTCTGCTAATGCCTTCTGCTTTAAACAACTTAGAATTTTTTTGCCCAAAAAGTTGCAGCTGTGGAAGCACTGGACAAATATTGACATCATAAGTACGAAATACATTTTCCAGAAATCAATATCATAAAGTTCACTCAGGAGTGATCATGCTTGAGTTTTGATGATTTGTGCAATAGTTACAGAATAATTACAAGGCACAAGTTTATGCTATGATAATACATTTTAGAGATGTAATATGACAGAAGGATAGTTTCTTTTTCCAAGCTTAACAAGAAACCATAAGTTATCAGTCATAAAATTTGATTAAGCCTCTTTGTTACCAAAGAATAGGTCATCAAATTAAAAGTATTGGAATCATAAAGCATTCTTAGTAGTAATTGAGAAGAAAGAGCCAATAAGAATAAGTCATAAATGCTTCTCCAATTGGATTATCAGTTAGGTAGATATTTCGATATTGATTTATTTCATCTATTTCAAAAATGACAAGAACAAATTCATGTACACAATATCAAAATTAGCCGCCGTGTAGTTAAGTAAGAGTGTGCTGAAGAAATGATTCCACGCGAGCTCCCATTCCGCGGTGCGGCGGCAGGACCGCTGCTATTCTGTGGACTTTCATCGATGACAGAACAGGAGCAAATCTTCACTTTGTTGTGAATAACTGTTCGTAGATACCCAATAATGAATGAGACGCAAACAAATTCTTCACACAACCTAAGATACTGCCCTCATTATATAGATACACAGTTTCTCACACGAATTCAGAGTTTATCGTCCATCGGAAATAAGCGAAAATCACAACAACAAAAAAACGACGGAAAATATGAGCGTAAATGCATACCGCTTGAGAGGTGCAATGAAGAGACCATACGGCACAAATTGGGGGAAGAGCGAGAGAATCCGAAGCGAGCAGTCGCGGAAAGCTTTAGAGAGGAGAGTGAAGGTTTAATTGAAGCGGCCATGGGAACTATACTCGCCATGATTTTTTTTGTATGTATATATGAGTATTTAGATGCTGCCACACACCATGGGAGCGGAGGTTTTTGAGAAAGATAGAGGGCACAAATTCTATCCTACCATACGATAATTACTAAAACTGCACAGTATATAGAGTCATGACACGTGTAAAATATATTTCCTTCAAATTTTACTATTCCAAATTTTTGTTAAATTCCATTTTGGTGATTCACTTTTACTGAATTTTTAATCATGGGTTGAACATTAATTATTTTTTAATATAACTCATAACCATTATTAATATAGTGAAATAAAATGTGAAATAAAAAATTAAAATATATGATCTCATCAAATTTGGTAGAACACTAACTTTAATGAATACTCTTAATTAGATACTCCGATACTATATTAGATGTATTTCATAAATTTGTAAATAAATTAATTATTTATAAATAAAATAATGAAAATTGACATAAAATGGTTTAAATAATGAAATTGAACTACTCAAAAAATAGTAAAATTGGAGACTTAGAGTAATAAAATTTGCAAATTATTATAAAGATTTCTCTCTAGATTTGTTCAAAGGCAGCAACTATTTGCACCTAAATATGTAATAAAATTTATCCGATTTCAATGTATTTCGGTTTAGATTCAGAAAAATATTCATTTGCAAGTTCGTGAGAGCCCTCGGAGGTTCCGACAACTCCAAGAGCTTGTGGTTGCTGCAGTATTGGAGCCGTTCGCTGACAACCCTCTTAATCTGGCTTTCGTGATTACTTCTTGTTCTACGGAAAAGCCAATAAGCCCTCTTCTTTGTCTGGGTGGAACAACAACCTCCGAAAAGCATTATCAACAAGTTGGAGGCAAGAGCCTCTGAGGCTTTCAATGTTGACACACCGACAGAACTTGACAATGAAATGAACTTCGTCTGCAATCTCACATGACGATGGGGTGATACTTTTGATCCCCTATAGGCCCATTTTTCTGTTTTGAGTATTTTAATTCTGATCGTTTCTTTTTTCGATTTTTATTACATTGAATTGACGGGTTGTTTGGTCTAGAGGAGTGTTTTTTTTCCTGGATTTTCCCGGACATAATAAGTCTTTTCTAATTTTCTCTTAATAGACATCCCTTATTCGTCAATTATGACAATTAGCTTAGTTTAATTTAACTGTTTTTATTATAATTCCTTTTATTACAACTAATACATCATGAATTCTATATTGAGGAGGGAGGGACGAGAATAAATAAGTAGGAATTTCGTCATATCCTAAATTTCCTAACAAAATCCTTATTATAGTTTTTGTGTTACGTACTCAATTACACATTCATGTATTAGATAGAAACAATTGTCAAACTGCCCCACATATAATAAATCTATTATTTTGGATTGTTGTAGCTACAAGATAAGTATTTACTCTCATGATGCTCCCTTTGCCTAAACTTTTTGGTTTCATATTCTCAACCATGATTCCCCCATTTCTCCTCCTTGTCCAATTCCTCTTCATCACCATTGTTAAAGCTCAAGAAAACACAAATGATTCAGTCAGCAATTTCCAGCCCAGTTTGCCAGTTGTCATTGGCATGCTAGCCATCATGTTCACCCTCACCTTTGTCCTCCTCCTCTACGCCAAATTCTGCCACCGTGCAACGAGCACAGGGGCGACGAGCCTCCAAATTCAGGACGGGCTCGCCAGGTCGAGGGGGGGAATTTCCCCCCTCGGCGGTGTGGAGAAGTCCCTCGTGGAATCTCTCCCTTACTTTCGATTCTCGTCTCTCAAGGGCTCGAGAGAAGGCCTCGAGTGCTCGGTTTGTCTCGCGAGGTTCGAAGACGTCGAGGTTCTTCGCCTGCTGCCCAAGTGCAAGCACGCTTTCCACATCGACTGCATTGACTTGTGGCTCGAAAAGCACTCCACGTGCCCCCTCTGCAGGCAGAGGGTCAGCGCTGAAGATCTCTCCGACGTGTCTTTGCAGGATTTTTTTGTTGAAAGACAGGAGAGTCGACACGGGTCGTTAAGGTTCAGCCTTTGTAGCAGCTTTCGATACGAGGATGAGGGCGAAGACGAGGTCCCGATTTCCGAACGCGTGGATCGTCGACACGACAGATTTCACCACAAGATTGTTGAGTTCAAGAACCGTTGGAGTGACGTATCCTCTTCGGACTTAGTGTTTCTCAATTCAGAGGAATCTACCTCGAGAACTATTAAAGAAATGAATGTTGTTACAACTTTGGATTCGGGTTGTGGGTCGGGTTCAAAAGCGCTGGATCCGAATGAGAAGAGATCCATGTCTGAAATCGTGGTTCATCCAAGATTTGAAGATTCGTTGGATGTGAAGGAGGAAAGAATGAGAAGGCTATGGCTCCCAATTGCCACTAAAACAGTGCAATGGTTTGCAAATAGAGATACAAATACAAGACCTATACAATCTCAAGGATTAAATTTGCAAACATCGAATGTGTGATTTTTTTACCTCCAACACATTTTTTTTTAGAGTTTTTGATTCAAGAATCATACTACCACAGTTTTGTATTTTAAAAAAAAATAGGAGGGGAAAATGAAACCCCCTAGTTATTGATCATATATAAATTTGTTAAGTTTATATTTTAGTCATGTTTGATTTGAGATTATAGGAATGTGGAAATTTTGGATGTTGAAATCGAGGGTTTCAAATTTCGGATGAATAGTGATTTCGTGTATTAATTTTGAGATTTTAAATTTAAGTGTTAGTAAGTACGTTTAGGGGTGAAATATGTGATTGGATTTTAAAATTCAAATTTGAAATCTCGAACTAGCTAGAATAAGATGGGTGAATGTGAATTTCAAATAAAACATGCTCTCTATGTTTTTGCGTGGGGTGGAACTTCAATATTAGCACATTTAAAGAAGGAGACAGAAGACTCGTGAATTTTTCGTAGATCAGTGGATTTTTTTCATAAAATTTGTGTAAAAGACAATTAGAAAACACATTTCTAGATATGCGTTAACTTACCATTATACAGTAACGTACACTTGTATGCTATTGGAAAAGAAGAAGTTGAGAATTTTTATTTTCATAGTTTTAATAATTCAAGCTCAAGATTGAAGACAAATATGTTTAGTAGTTTAATTAAGTTAAGTTGACATATATTTATTGCATTAAATTGAGAAACTTTGGTAGCAATCCAGTTCTGCTGATCTGGTTATTTGTTGGTTACATTCATTAATAATTGACTGCTGAACCATATCATTAGAATATACTAATCTTATTATTTTTAAATTAATTAATATATAAATATTGATTAATTAATTAGTTTATGTTTTTCAAATGGCGTGGTCATTTTATATGGTATTATTGAGGCTGGGGGCAGCCGTGGTATTACTATTAGGTAGTTCACCGCATATTATCACGATAGCCAATATTACGTGGCTTTGTTAATTTGCATGTGCATATATGTCTAAATTTATTTTTTGAATGCAAAATCCAATTTATTTATAAGCAGTTGCAATACCCAGTTGATATGCCAACCACATGCTACGACAGGTCGTACCAAATTTAAGGATTTGAAAAATTTCTAACAGCTTTAACAAGTTTATGTGCCTTTTTATTGACATCACAACGACACGACAGCCCTAGGAAATTGAACAAACGAAAATAGAAGCAATGATTTTTTTACAATTATTAATAAAATTACCAAACACCGAGTCAAATACGTACTAACGGTGAATTGATTGCATCCACAGCCACTTTCACATAAATTTGAAGGAGTAAAAGATACTACTTCATCGCAGAAATCTAGTTAATGCTCTATCTCCCGTCCCAAGATAAATGCATCATTTGTCCAAAAGATCTGCCTCAAATCAGATGAAATAATTTAACCACTTAAAATTATAACTTTCAAACATCTTAAAATTATATATCATATGTCGTTTAACCCTCATTCAAACCCTACATCTCATTTGATAAACAACTCACGTTAATTTTTTTGTAAATAATAAATGATGGAATGAGTATATTTTATTAATAAGCGAAAACGTATGAAAATGGAATAAATGACACAATAAAATTAAGAACAAGAAACTTCCTTCTAGTCAAAAATTATTTTTATTTCAGAGAAAAATACAAATTATATTCAAATAATATTGCGTACGTACTGATTTTCTTTGTCGTGTTAAAGTGATGGGAAAATAAAACCTAACCCCTAATTAATTATTAATTATAATATAATTCAAGTTTGATGCATTTGTCAACGAATCATCATGACAATTAAAAAGTATCATGTCTTGTCCATGTTACAAAATAATGCATTTGGAATGAGGAACTATGGCATGGTTTGCGCTTTTATTTGTCTTTATTCTACGAATTCTTGCAGTTTATAACTTACAATGCAGATAATATTTGTTGTTTCATATCTCTCATCTAATTAAATATTTTTAATTAAGGTAATTTCAAGGAGTTGGCATAGTAATGAAAGTTTGACATTTAGGAGTATTTTTCTTTGGATTTCAAATTCGAAATTCTAAGACGCAAACCATTTTTAAGGGGTCAAGTCTATACAAAGTGCAAAATTCTTACTTTAAATGGGTCTCCCGCAAGTGAAAGGTGGGACTGGTCATCCAAATTAGTCGATCCTTGGACCGGATACCGAGACATCAAAAGAAATATGTTTAATTAAGATATTTTTTTTTTAATGCGGGTCATAAGTCTGGATTCGGGTAGTTCAAAAAATTCACGGGTCGCGAGCGGGTAGTTTACTACATGACCAATATATTGTTACTATAAAATTAAAGTATTATTATTACAAGACCAAAAGTGTACTACTAGTAAAAAAGTATTATAAAGAATTCGTCCAAAAAATTAAATGTCCACAATATTTTTAAACTTATAGTAATACAATTTTGACCTTGTAGTGACAATATTATAGTCATGTAGCAATGACTCACATTAACCCGAATTTAACCCATAAATTTATTTCATGAAATATTTTATAGAGTATAAGTTTTTATACTTATAAAATTGACGTCGCCGTGTATTATTCTATATAAAAATGCGGTATATGATAAAGTATTTATATAATTAAATAGGGACCACCGCTTATTTTTTATATTTTTTCCATGTCCTATAACAATTTTAAATTTAATGGCAATATATATATTGGATTATATGTAAATTAGGGACCATTAATAGTCTGATGATATCATGAGCCACGCACATATGCATTTGTATTACATGATGTTTTTGATAAGATTCAATCTAAAATAGGTATATATCGTAAGCTAATTTAGAGGGAATAAATTTTTTATTAGACCGTGACTACTGACTATGGATATTGGATTGGGATGGGAAAAAAGGAGAAAAAATGTCACACGTGCACAACAGGTCTTCATTTTTAGTACGAGACAACACTTTAGATTAATGTATTTTAGTGTCAAGAAAAGTAAAGATAAAATGAAAAATAAAGATTCATCTAGAACTAGAAGACTATCAAACACAAGTAAAAATCTACGAAAATAAGTTTTATGAAGAAAAGAAAACCGCACATAAATTATTAGAAAACATTTAAATATATATTTTATGTCAAAAAAATCGCATTATCAAGAACCAGAAAACTACTCGATGTTACGGTAAATTATGCATCAACTTAGGGGAGGAAAGTATATTAGAATGTAAATAAATAATTAGTACACACATAAATTATTAGACAACATTTAAATGCATTGAAAAAAATGTGTTGAAATTCATTTCAATTTTTCAAATACGTCATCAAAAGCAAAATTGATTGTGGATTTGAGAGGTTTGTCATCATCATCCAAACATTAAAAAAAGAAATCAGTTTTTTTTTCTGTCTCAATATATATAACAAAAATACGAAAATAGATCCTCTATATTTATTTTATAAATTTTAAAAAAGAGATAAACACATAATAAACGACTAGTGAAAATACAAAATATGAGCTGACTCAATTCGGACAATTCGGTGATGTGTGCTCGAATTTTCCCATGTTAATATTTTTGATGCCACGGTATCCGATCGAACGACTAATCCGAGGGGACCAATCTCACCACCCATTTGTTCATAATCTCCATCGATCACTCTCCTACTTTTCTTCGTCCACATTCACTCTCTTAGACAAAGACTTGAGGCCAGCCTCCAAGTCACTCAACATTATCGTCAACAGTTCGTCCCCCTTAGAGTCGAAACTCAGCCTCGAATCGAGATTCTCTCTAGCATTGTTCAGCATATGATCCACCAACCCTCCGTTCATTTTGTTACGCAGCTTTTCGCTCGACCACTTCTCTATAACCGACACGATAGCATTGAGGCTACACGATGGATGCAGCTTAAATCCGTACAAACGACTTTTCTCGTCTTGCTTCCTCATCTTTATCAGCAGCATCTCAGCCAAGTCCTTGCAGCTATAATCCTCAAACTGGAAAGAGTGAGTCACCCGTCTGCAGAATCCTTCATTCGAAGAGAATACGCGCTTCATTGGTTCAGTATAGCCCGCGAAAACAACCAAAAGACCCCCATCTTCCAAGACGGACATGATCTCCTCCAACGCTTCCGCACCATAGTCAACATGGTCGCCTTGCTTAGGAGCTAGCTGGTATGCTTCGTCCACGAATAAAATCCCGCCCATCGCCTCCTCAATCTGCAACCATCAACCAAAATATATAGAGTAAGTCTCTTGTACACCACTTGTGCAGTGTAATTGTACGTACACAAATAATATTGTTCAATGAAAACAAAAACATTCTTGAAAATTGTGCATTTTACACTTTGTCAAATATATAACATGCATGAAAATGCAAATCAGTTACACAATTTTACATAAGATCAATACTATGTATATAGCTACCTTCTTTCTTGTCTTTGGCCCTGTTTGCCCGAGGAATTCCCCCAACAAATCCGTTTTTTGTACTTCCGTGACATTATCCGAAGAAAGCACCCCGACAGAATGGAGTAGCTTTCCTAGGATTCGTGCGACAGTTGTCTTACCTACAACAAAACAAAAAGTCATCATTAGTTAACGGATTTGGATCCTACGTCGTAAAAATTGTACAACAGAGAATCCAATCGTCGAACCTGTGCCAGGGTTGCCAAGGAATGCCATGTGAGGCGGTTTTCTCGGGCCAAGATTTATGCCCATGGCGCGACGCTTCTCATCCAAGAGGATTCCCTTTGCCCACTTTTTAAGCTGTTGTTTAAGATCTGTAAGTCCCACTATCTTTGATAGTTCACGATCAAACTCCTCCATCTTCCCTTGCATTGCCTCTTCCACGTTCTGGCTGCTCGTCGAACCATAAGTACTCTGTTCTACGACGGTTTGGTATCCATTGTTAACGTATTGTTGGATACTGGTCTTGATCAGTTCCTCCAAATTGTTAAGGTTTTGTGTAAGACTTTGACACAAGAGATTCTGCAGCTCTTCATTTTGTGTTGGAAGATAATTGAAAGGCATCATCCCCTCCTGCCCATAAGATGCAAACTAATTAACAAGCATACAAAAGTCTCGTTATTCGGCCCAAGGACCATAAGATACGTACTTCATCTTGTGCCGTGAAATCAGCATTGTATTCGGACAATGTCTTCACTACGGAGTTGTCTCCTGATCTTAGAGCATAACCAACAGCAAGATGTAATGGTCTCATTGAGTTCTGACATAATATGCAATGAAACAGATTATATATATAAATATAGTAAGTAATTAGATTAATTAAACAGATTATATAGTACTAATGAGTATGAAGGTAGGTACATTTGTGGTGGCTTCAACACAAGCGCCATATTGAAGAAGCATCCTCACTGCCACATTACTACCATTCTTAGCTGCTGAGTGCAACGGGGTCTCACCATACTGCACTCGATATTTTTCGTGTGAGACGGTGTAATGACAAAAAGAAGACGGACATAACCATAATTTTCATTGTAATTCACTATTTGATGATGTTTATTATCATTCCCATCGAAGAATTTGAACCAAACGTGTCTCGTAAACAGAGTTCAAAGAATAAACTTACAACATTTTTTGCTTCCAACTCCACTTTTTCAGGTCCAATCCATTCAACCAAATACTTGATCATCTCACCTCGATCCAGACTAGCTGCGATGTGTAATGGCGTCTGTTCCATCTGCACCCAATGAACGAAGAAACATAATTTTAAGATCCATAAAGTCATAAAATAGTAAGAATCCGAGCTAGAAACGACACATAAGAGGAAGAGGAGGATATTGATCTTACAACATTGTCTCTTTGATTAAGAAGAGAAGGGTTGTTGGCAAGTAAACGCTGAAGGGCAATGAGATCTCCAGACTCGGCGTAGTTGTGTATAGTACTTGTTCCATTAATGGAAGTACTTCCTCCTCCAGTTAACAACTTTGTGTTCTTTTTCTTGTTCTTGTCTTGAATCCTCATCCTTAACTTGGTCTAATGTTTGATTGCCAAAACCAGCAAAGAAATCAAATGATGAGAAATATTGATATTGAAAGAAGAATTGTGTGAAAGATACGAATAAGTCAACTTTATTACAGCCTAGACCCTGCAGGGCACCCAATAATAAGAATTAGTCAACTTTAAGAAATTGTTTCTTTGTGCAAATTGTTGGCTAGGAAATTGCTGAGAAATCGCTTCCTTTGACTTCAATCTATTAATCCAGCTTTTGTAAGTCAACAGATTCACAACAAGTTGTATGTTTAACGAAGTATTTTATAATACTTCGTTAAACACTTCGAAAGTTACCCACGCAGCACTTGGAAGAAAGATATTTGTCAAACTTTAAGATCAAGACGTAAGATTTTTCAAGAGAATTTTCGGTCATCAAGACCTGTTGCCTTGCCTGATTTAAGAGCAAGACGTAAGAATTTCAACTGATCCAAATCAGATTATTCGACCCCCGAGTCTCCAGGTTTGCTTGAGTTTACCTCAAAATTGGATGAAGACAGCCCATCGGAGGGTGCTCGATCAATTGGCACAAAAAAGGCAAGAAACGAAAGAAAAGCAGACGAGGGAAGCTTGAAAGCCCTTGGACTTGGGGTGAATTGTACTATGATGAAAAAATATATGATCAACAACAATTCATTATGTGAAGAAAATATCTTCTATTTCCCAACTTTAAAATAAAGTACAATTGTGGTGCATTCCTTGCCACAGTTAAGGTAACATCTAATTCTACATTCTTGTCTATATGTACATGCAGAAAGCTGCTTAATATAACATTTGTGCAATCAAAATTAAACTAAACTTCCGACCCCAATTCATCTCATGCTTAACGAGTCAGATCGTTACCTGGATTTGATTTGAAAAACTCGATTGTACCAGATTGAATGAAGGGTCATGTGAAAGAGGTCGTACTTCACTGGTTTTGCATGCCACAGAAAATGCTTTTGAACTTTCCGAACATTGAGCTGCATATCAAGATACTTGTGCTTGTCTATCGAGAAGAGTATTTTCTTCAAGTTTGGTAGGTCCTTTTCTGCAATAATTACTGAAAAAGAATCCCAATTCAACACCTCAAAAAACGGGGGCACAAAGTTATCAGAAATGATAACGGGGACACACTCGTAAAAGATGGCCTCGACTATCCTTGGGCTGTTGACTTCATGCCCCTTTGGACAAATGCAGTATTTGCTGCTTTTCATTTGATTTATGTAACTCATCTTGCTTGCAACACCTGGAGGCATGGGGCCTAATATCGTCATTTCAGGGTCCTTGTCTTTCCAATACTTTAGCAAGATTGGACGAAGATAGCCATGCATATTTCCAGCATAGAAAGCAAGGTTGTGGCGTTGTGAAGGAGGCTTTCCGCCAAGATCTCTAAGAGGGTTACGGGCAGAACGGACGTAAGCTTCAGGGAGAGAAACATCTCGTCCTATCTTGAAGCCAATGGTGACATCAGCATTACAGAGGGCCTTAATGCAATGCTCCATGTGATGTCGCGTCTCATATGGAGCCTGTATATTATATATAATGCATAAGAACATGTATGTATAAGGTTAATATCCTTTTGTCACCTGTATTTTACACCTTTTATCAATCTGGTCCGCATACAATATTTTTTCTCCGCTTGCATCCTCTACTTTTCAGAATTCGCCAGTTCCAATCTGTATTTTGTTTTAGTGGTTTTTTCCCGCCAAAAGTTGAACACGTGACTTGCACGCCTATTTCTCTGGGGTACATACATCCGCCTATTCGGATATACCCCTGAGAAATAGGCGTGCAAGTCATGTGTTTGACTTTGGCCTGAAAAAACCACTAAAACAAAAGGCAGGTTGCAACTTGTCAATCCCGAATAGTATATATAGTACAAGTGACAAAATGATATTAATCCTTTCATATAGAAATGGAGAAAAAATGAATGCTGGTATGATATCAAGCAGAAAGTAAGCTTGTGTAGAGTTACCCAATCATGGCAAGCAACAAGAAAATGGTCTGCTCCACCTGTTCTGTTCCAGAAACGATATTTTGCTGCAATCTTTTCCGAATAATCCTTCAAATACTGTCGTAGGTTTGTCCGGTTGTGGGAATTAGGTACATACAATGTGCGTTGTAGCATGAGTGAACTGAATGGCATGTAAAACAGATGAGCCTTCTTTGGATCTTTGACAGTAAACCGACTATTCCCCTCCATGAGTTTAATAAACCATCCCTCAGATGCATATAATCCTTTTAGAACTGGTTGGTGAAAGATGGGCTTTTCACCCTCTTTGTATACATATATCTTCAGTACACGGTCCATGAGTTCGTAGCTCCTGCCATTAGAAAACCGTAATCAAATAAACACAACAATAGTGCAGAAAATCATTGTTGAGGAGTGAAAAACTGAAAGTCCATGAGAAACCATATGATTCAGCTCAGCATATTTAAGGGTCCGTTTGGCTAAGCTTTTTGTTTGTTCTCATGAAAATACAGCAGTATCCCAACAGAAAAAACAGATTGATGTGTTTAAATTGCAGAAAGCTCTAACCTTTTGAACATGGAGACATTTCGAAATAGAGGAGCATATAGTTCCTGATCATTCTTTAAAATTGGAGGACTTTCGATCTTCATCTTTGCTGTTAAGATTTCCCTGTCACGCTCCGAAGACCATCTTGGTCTCTACAATCCAATTATAAAGCTCAGTCTACTAACTGATATAGTGAAACACTGAAACACAAGGACATTAAGGGGGCGTTTGGTTCAAAATTATTCAATGAGAACGAGAATGAGTAATTGTGGTAGTTAATAAGAATCATCATGCTCTGTACGAGGTAATAAGACTCAAAATAAGTTAACCATTACCCCCATTTTGAAACAGCAACAATGAAACCATCCATCATTTTCATTTTTCATTATATTTTGAACCAAGCGCCCCCTGAATTTTACTATACATCAAGAAAAACACGTACCATTGCACGTGAACGAGCACGATGATGGATTAATAGGCGTTCCATCTCGTTTATAGGCATGACAGTTTTAGGTGGCATGTCACACCTCATCTTCCTTCTACCCAACTTATTTGGAACAAGAGAACCATTGCTGGAAACTGAGGGTACTTTTTCGGGGGTTTTTTCAATGAACAAAGGCTTATCATTATCAACCAAAGGCAGCAAAGTAGCTGATTCACTACTTGCATTATGCATCATCAAATCCCCCTCCACCTCCATGTCTACATTCTCATTAACCAACGTTTCATCCTCGACGAAATCAAAATCATTGTCTATTCGATCATCGTTTATTAAACTAGAATTCATCATCTCTCCCACATCATCAACCTTAGTATCATCTACTCCCACATTGTAATTTTTTGTGCTTTTCACCAACAAAGATTGATTATCCAGATTTGATGATTCACTAACAACCTCAACTAGTTTGTTCTTCTCATTGGGTAACAAAGACAGAAGGGCATTTCCATATGGAAGCATCAAAGATTGACAAAATAAATGAGTCAAAGCAACCAAACACACCAACAACAGCCATTTCGTTTTCTCTGTCTGAATTTTGATGGAAGGAGAATCCATAACAAATCAGAGGTAAACACCCATTTATAATCTGTATACAGTGAAACCCACTACACAATTCACGATTCTAGTCACTTAGAACTACAAACAATGTCTGAAACTCACAATTAAGTAAATGAAAATCCAAAAAATGCAATTTCAGAGAAATTCTGTCTGAAACTACACATAGTAACAGGGATCAACGGGTTGAAAATGAAGAAAGAAGAGAAGAATCTTACTCGAAATCAGCTGCCACTTGCTTTACTAAAATCAAGAAAGTATACTGTCGGCGCTGAAATTAAAGTTGAAGCTTTGAGCTCTCGAGATACTTTTGGTAAAATTCTATGAAATTTAAAATGCACTATCGATTAAAAAATTTAAAATTTGAACTGCCTGTAAAAAAACAAAAAGTATATGAACTTTAATTATTATTTTTAAATTCAAGAGTACAACTTAAATTCAATACTAATACTTAAATGCATAGGTTAGTTTATGTACGTTAAATATTCAAAATTTATTGTCAATCAAGTCATATATTAAGAGTTAAAAAAAAAAAATCATAAGTTCACCAGCTGAAGAAGAAGTCGGGGCACCATTAATACCTCTTGTTTGAAATTACCCGGAACAAGGAAAAAAGATACACCCTAAATCAAAGAAAAAGAGCATGCATAGAACTATTAAAGAACGAGAACTACACAAAGATCACAGCAGAATAAAGGCATCACCCCATTGTCCCGTATACGAGGCGACAAGACGCGATTCATTGGCAAGGGGAGACGAAGAGTCAACAGTGAAGGCCTCTGAAACGTTAAACTCATCAATGATCTCTTTCGGTATTGTCGATGTGAGACATTTACACGGAGGAGGCATGGGCTTTCGGGTATAACGGTAGGAGCAAGGTCGAGGGCGTCGATGGCAGGCGAGCCAGCATAACCTGGATAATGTTCGAGGCCTCAACAATGTCGTCAACAGAGAGATCAGAGAATGAGTGTTCATCGGAGTGATCATAATCGTCGAATTAAAGTTCGACGTATGAGGAGGCCGATCCATAGGTGCATGTGGCCTAGAATAACCTTTCTGATGGCGGGAAGAACTCCTACCACAATTTATTTGTTAAACTTACAAACGTAGGCATTTAATTTACTTCAGCCGAGTAAAGTCGACCCAACATAGGCATTTAGAGATTAATAAAATTAAAGTGTAATTGATCAATTATTAGTAATAGCAAATATTTTGATATAAGTGTGTGATTAGGGATTATTTGATTTCCCCATAAAAAAACTAAGGAATTATATTTGATCCCTACTTATAAGATTAAAGGCTTCCTTTATCTTAATATTAGATGTACAAAATAAATGTTCAGGGGAATATTAAGAAATAATACTATAATTGTTATTAATTTTATTAATAATAAATTACTACATTATATCTTTACACCCATAATTAATTATGACTGCAGATTTTGAAAGTAACGCATCGCCGCGAAGTGCAGTGCAGATAGAAAAATAAATAAAAAGATTTTCATTATTTCTGTCTCTTTAATTAATTCTGCTCATTAATATCTACCGGGCCGGGAGTACTGCCAATATTTTTCTTTTATTTTATTACTCCCTCCATTTTTGAATAAGTGTCACTTTAACATTTTTCAACAAATTAAGATATTAAATTGTGGTCAATATTACCCTTCATTAATGATAAATAATTTTAATATTACATTCTTGTTTAATAAAGAATGTAGTCAAGAATATATGTTGTATTCATATGTACAATATTTATGATTTTTCCATGATTTATGCTAGTATATTAATTGAAATTGAAGGCAACTTATTTTATAAGGGTAAAATTGTCAAAATTAAAGGAAAAAACATAGAATGACACTTATTATAAAAATAATTAAAATGGCAAAGTGACACTTACTTAAAAGTGGAGGGAGTAATAAATAATATATTAGTTAAAGACTTAAAGCCGTTGAAACGGGTTGAAGTACGGGCTAAAATCGCAAAAGTCCGTCATTTGGCAGGACGGAACAATCCATTTACTAGACAGACGGTCAAAACCTCAACTCAACCTACAGAGAGGCGGGCTGTGGATTTCGACGGGCCAACCCTTCTTTTAAAATTGTTTATTAAATCTATTATCTACATTTTTAAAATTCAAAGTCTTTTAATATTTATCATCTATGAAGCTCATTATTAATTCTATTATCCTAATTTAAATTTAGTGATTAAATTATAAATTGAAGGTCAACGTTTAGCGTTGGAATTAAAATAAGCGGTACGAGCATCGCGGATTTGTGATGTAAGATAAAGACTGGTTGTGTTTGACTGTTTTTTGCTTCTAAATTTTGGTTGTGAATTGCGATTCAGCGGCTATATTCTGAGTTGTTGAATAAGTCTCAAATACGTGGCTAGTTTTTATTATTTTTCTATAATATTAAATTATAATAATAGAATAATAATATTACTATTTTTTTATTAAAAAATATGGATTGACGGGCTGACCCGCCCCCAACCTGTCAAAGCCCGTGATTCAAATTGGATGGTCCGTATAGACCCACTTTTTAACGGGCTGAGAACTGTGAATCCAACCCATAATTTTTTGGCAAATGACTTTTAACTTTTTATTGTTAAAGTTCACTTTCTATTTTAATTATTTTCTATATATCTCAATAACATTATTTGGAATTATTTTTTTAATTTATGTGTCCAAAATGAGAAATTTATAAGGAGTATATATTTTTAGTTTAATGACAGTGCAATCGGGTCGGTAAAATTCGAGTCAAACTGGATTGAATTCAAACCTAAAAAAAGGTACAGTAATAAAATAGATGAGTGACCATGGCCATAGATAATATGCTGCAGACCCTCTTAATTACCAAAGTTGCCCACCTACTCCGAGTGTCGCTTTACGCCGCAATATATTATTAATAATACTATATTATTACTTCATTCGTTTAGTCATAGGTTTAGAGTTTAATTCATAATCACTTTCTAACACTACTTTTAATTAACCCCATAAAGTTTTTTTAACTTGAATTCTCTAACTAACTTATCAATTTTAGTCTCTTAACTTAATTATTATTTAAATTTGAGGAGATGGGGCCGGTGATTGTAGAGATGGATGTGGTTAATAATTCGTCGTGTTTATATTATGTTTTTGACGATATTATTGACGGTATAGAAGACAACCGAGGGCCTATCGAAATTTTTCGGTTAGGTGGGTGAATCGAAATGTAAATACTATGGTACATAAATTAGCAAGGAATGCTAGGAGTTTTCTTAGTCCTTATTATTGGTCCGAGCGTCTGTCACTTGTGGATAGCCTTTGTGATACGTTTTGTTCTTGCAATTAGTGAATCAGTTAGTGCGAACAAGCAATAGTTTTGAAGGTGAAGATTATGTGAGAATTTTTATAAGCACGGGTGGTGGCTTTGATAAAGATACATCGATTCATCGAATTAGGATTCTATTTTCACAAATCATGGAGTTACGGAGCAAAAAAATAGTTATATGGTATATATAGGGAACTTAAAATTACGATTTTGTCCTTAATGCTACATGCAAAAAGGGGGAAACTGGGAAGGAAATTGCTTATGCATCTGCAATGATTTATGAAGAGCATAGTGTTGTTGTTGTTGTGCCACAAATATGACCTTTCACCATTCCCCAAAATTCTGAGCATGTTGTTGTTGAACCATGGATTGGCTGCGTTGGAGAGAAACATATCATACAACATATTCCACCAAGTTGAAGCCATATTTCTGTTCGCCGAATTATCTGGGGCACCTGCTGAATACAAATTATATTTTGAATCAATAACTTTTACCCAAAGTGCTTTGGGTTCAGTTCGTAGCCTCCACGCCCACCTGCCAAGAAGAGAAATGTTAAATAAATCAAGATTACGAACACCAAGTCCCCCGACTGATTTGGGTCTACAAATATCATTCCATGAGACCCATGGAATTTTTGTAGTGCTCACACCGCCCCCCCACAAAAAATTACGATAAAATTTTGGGGAATGGTGAAAGGTCATATTTGTGGCACGATCGATGGTCGGACGAACCAGCACTAAAAGAGCGATTTTCGAGACTCTTCACAATCAGCGACAACAAGGACGCACGCATCAGCGAGGCTGGAGAATGGACGAATGGCAAATGGAACTGGAACATTCAATGGAGAAGAACGTTGTTCTCATGGGAAGAAATTCTCGCCGAGCAGCTCCATGGGGCGCTGGAACATACCAACTTGCAAGAATCGTCCCCGGACACTTGGAGATGGAAACTCACTGGCGATGGAAGATACAGCACTAAATCTGCCTATGGAGGACAAGAAATATCAGCACAATCACAGCAACTTCGGGAGGATGCGCAGGATGCCCTTAGATTAATTTGGAATAAAACGACCCCTTCAAAATACTCGGGGCTAGCTTGGAAGGTGATAAGAGGGAGGATTGCCACTCGGAATGAATTGGTCAAACGGAATATTCTGAACAATAGCAGCGATACTTCTTGTGCCTTATGTGGCGCTGTCGAGGAAAATATTCACCATTTGTTCTTCGGCTGCGAAGTGTCCAACAAAATCTGGAGGCTGCACTCCACCTGGCTCAGCAACAACTCACCATTGCAGGTCACCACAGCAGCACACTTCCACCAGTTCTGCGGCTCACTCGGACCTAAGCGTAAAAAATTTATTTTGGAATGTATATGGTGTTTGACAGTGTGGTATATTTGGAATGCTAGAAATAGGAAAGTCTTTGCAAATGAGGAGCCAAAACCGGAGAAGATGTTCGACGAAATTAGGGCCAAGGCTTGGAGTATCTTCTATCTTCAAAGAGAATGCCCCCCCTCTGCTTCCTTCCATGATTGGTGTGCTAACCCAAGAGCCATCTGCGAATAGGACCTTATAGAGACTAAATTGAATTGGTGGCCCTTGAACTTTATTCATTATCTGTAACATGTAACTGTTTTTGAGTACCTCTGGTACTCCAGTCTATCAATAATATCCCTTTTCCTTGCAAAAAAAAAATCGACCCGATAAGGACACAAAAACCATAAGGTCAGACACTTATTCTAAATTTTTGTGTCGGACTCGACTCAAAGCTCGACTCGACAAGAAAACGATAAATCAAAACTCGATTATATACCTATATTTTACAGAATTAAATGTAACATACTGTATATTTTTTCAAACATAATTAACGACAAAATAAACTCGAGCTCGTCTCGGCTCGATCAACTTAGTTGGGGGAGACGGGGGGCCTGCTCTCTTTCGTCCGTTTCTGGCAATATTCAACACCCGAAATAACCCATCCTCCAAATTAATCATTATACACAATACATACACACACGCACGCACACACATAAATTACACACTTAACACACTGCTCCAGTTGGCCATTCATAAATTCCACATCTCATTCTATCTATAAATACTCTTTCTTCAAAAGAATTGCTGAATATCACACACACACACACAAACACAAACTCGACATTCATCTACATGGCTGAAAGGGCTAACCCTAAACTGTCGGGCTCAATTCCGAAACCAGTTTTGAAGAGAGCCCGTGACAGTAACAGGCCTGAGTCGAACAAGAAAAATAACGACAGCAAACATCCGGTATACAGGGGAGTGAGAATGCGGGCCTGGGGGAGGTGGGTTTCCGAAATCCGGGAGCCCAAAAAGAAATCAAGGATCTGGCTCGGCACATTCACTACACCCGAAATGGCGGCCCGAGCCCACGACGTGGCGGCTCGGGCCATCAAGGGCAATTCCGCCATTCTCAACTTCCCCGAAATTTCACACCTATTGCCCTGTCCCGTCACGTGCTCCCCACGTGACATCCAAGCGGCGGCCGCTGAGGCGGCCCAAATGGACCACCTCGGCAGCTCCGACGTTTCGTCGTTGGATAATGCCCTCGACGAAATTGTGGAGCTGCCGAGTCTGGGGACGAGTTGTGAGTTGACTGGGGCGAGTCAGGATTTTCTGTACTCGGAAGATGTTAGATGGGAGGACTACTATAATTATAATCAGCCGCTGTTACATAGTTTAGAGGATTGTGCAGTTTTTTTGGAGGAAAATTTAGTGCTGGAGAATTTGATGTCTGCAAATTTTGAATGGAATCACCATTGTTAATGGTGTGTTTCTTATGTTTTTTTTTTTGCAATGAGTTTTGGCCAATTTTATTTTCTCTTTCTTGTATATCAGTATATCCTCTTTCTATGAGCTTTTTCCCAATATAAGAAAGGGATATATTATTTCCTACTGTGTCGAATCGGCGGTTCAAAACTAGTGGTTTGATTATAAAATCGAATTTAAGGCATATACAGAGTAGTTTAATTTCGTTTAGAATTTTTTTTAAATTGATGAAAAAATCGGTAGAGTTTTGGTTCAACTTCGACTACAGTTTTCGAAAAATGGTTGGTCTGCTATGGACTCGAGTGCATGTTGTGCATCCTAATCCATGTTGCACTATTATTAAACTGTATAATAATATTTTTAGTAATAATTGAAAAATGCAACACCATTTACCAAAACGTGTAAGTCAATAAACTGAAAAGTGTACATGGACTAGGGTGCACAGCATGCACTCGAGTGCATACTAGACTTTACCTTCGAAAAATTGATACCGCGGGTTCCTACCCATTGTCCATTGAATACCCCTACTCCTGACACGTGTCACTTGAGGTTTGCTCAATTTTTTATTTTTTTTAAAAAAGTGATAATATGAAAACTACAAACTTGAATTTGGTGACGTTATCCAATGTAATTTACAACTATCAGATTTTATTGAAATTCTTTGGAACCATTGGAATCGGATTGACTTGATTTTTTTGATAAAGTATTGCGTAAATACTCTAACTTTTACATTTCACTTTTTTTCTATTTTTTCAACTAATACTCTTTTGTCCACTAAGAGTGTGCTCACTTTTTTTTTATATATGTTTTTTAAAAAATCATATTTTATTTATAAAGAAAATATTTTAGATAACAAGTAAAGAATATATTTGGTTTGGTAGTAGATACTCAATCTTGTTATTAAAGTAAAAAAAAATATTCAAAAGTAAACTATTTTTAAATAGAATAAACATGTTTTTTTGTAGATCTAAAAAATCAAGTAAGCACACTTTTGGTGGACGGAGGGAGTATAATTTTACAAACAAAATCTACCAACGACGAGGGCTAAGGTGGAAGTGGGGGCAAATGACCCTCGCCAATGACAAGGAGAATGCGAGGGCTAAAAAATCATTCAAAATGGTGAGAACTTGGTGAGTAATGGGCCATGAATATCTGTGAATACTCGTCTGACTCGTTCGATTCACAAATTTTTATTCTTTTTTACCTACAATAGAAGATATTACATGTGCAATATTTTACCCGAGCCCCACTCCTACATACAGGGGGAGCAATGCATTGACTCTTATACCAATGTTGAAAAAATAAGTTTACCAAAAAAAGGGTTGGTCTGCTATGACTCGAGTGTATGTTGTGCACCCTAGTTCATGTGCATTTTTCAGTTTTACTAATTTACACTTTTTGGTAAATGGTGTTGCACTTTTCAATTATTACTGAAAATATTATTATACAGTTTAATAATTGAAAAATGCAACACCATTTAGGGTGTGTTTGCAAATTATAGTGATGGATTCAAAGTGATTAAAATTGATTTTTGCAATAAAATTAAAAGTTGATAGTGTTTTAAAATTAAGCACTTTAAATCAATTGTGTATATGTTGTGGTGTTTACAAAACAAACCACTTTTTTTTTATAAATTTACAAAAAACACCCTTATTACATTTTGATAGGTAAAAAACACTTCATGAAATGCTTCATATTCCATATCTTAAATGTCACTTGGTAATTCTAGGCACGTGTCATTTGCTCAATTAACTTTATTTTAAAAAGTGATAATATTGGATCGGAAAAGACTTGAATTTGGTGTTATACGTCACCGTCCAATGTAAATTTACAACCATCATATTATATTGAAATTAAATTCTTAACAACCATTGGATTGACTTGAATTTTTTGATAAATTAAAGCTAGTATTTCGTAAATATTCCAACTTTTACATTTACCTATATTTTCAATTGATGTAACTCTATAAAGAAAATTTGTCGACGAGGGCCAAAGTGGGAGTGGGGGCAAATAACCCTCGCCAATGACAGGGAAAATGTGACGGGTAAAAAATAATTCATATTGGTAAGGGCTTGGCGAGAAATGGACCATGAATATCGGTGAATACCCGTCTTATTCGTGCAATATTTTACGCGAGCCCCACTCCTATATACAAGAAAAGCAATCCATTGACTCTTGTACCAATGTTGAAAAAATAAGGTTACAAGAAAACAAACATCCTAAGTAAAGAATAATACAGATCAATTGAATTCTTCGTATGTACAGTATTGTTAATTCTCATTGTCTGAACATAATAATGTGGATTGCTTCATGAAATGCTTCGTATTCCACAACTTAAATGTCATTTGATTTGAGTATGTGGTACCTATTTTGAATATCATGGATCCATTTATGATTTGTTTTTGTGAATAAGTTGAACGATAATTTAAATAATTCAGTGTCGATTGAAGGTCGGGTAGAGATAAAATGAAGATACAATATTTTTATACTCTCTTCATTCATCAAATGTAGTTCAACTTAGGGATGTCAATGGGGTAGAGCAGAGCGAATATCTCAATATCCATATCTGTCCTGCGCATTTGCCCTGCCCCATGCTCGGTTACGGGGCAGCATTTTAAGCCCTGCTCTGCGCGGGTACCTGCCCTGCCCCGCCCCATACTTGATACAGGGCAGCAGTTTGAGCCCCGCTCTGTCCAGTCCTGCCCCATGTCTCTTTGTAAATATATAACTAAAAATATTTAAAATGAAATAAGCTTAACATTAAAAATCCACAAAATAATATCTAAAATGAACAACAAACTAAATAATTAAATTCACAACAATTTTATGTTCAAAATTAACAACTATTACATAAAAATTATTATATACTCCCTTCGTTTCATAAAATTTATCGCATTTGATCTTTATTTTTTTTTTTAAAAGTTTATTGCTTTTTCTATTTCTACCACGAATTTTTCTAAATTGCCCCTTGTAACTCCTACGATATCACTTTTAATTGGAAATATATTAATGATTCATGTTTTCTCACTTTTCTTTCAAAAGGTAAGCGTGTCATGGAAATGGAATGTCAATGGGGAGAGAGAAACATTAATTAGAGATAAATGTGTCAAAAAAATGGTAAAGTCTAGTATGCACTCGAGTGCATGCTGTGCACCCTAGTACATGTGCACTTTTCAGTTTGTTGACTTACACTTTTTGGTAAATGGTGTTGCACTTTTTAATAATTACTAAAAATATTATTATACAGTTTAATAATTGAAAAGTGTAAGTCATTAAATTGAAAAGTGCAACATGGACTAGGGTGCACAACATGCACTCGAGTCCATAGCAGACCAATCCCAAAAAAATATGTTTCTTAGTTCTATACAAAATGAGAAATGCGATAAACTTTATGAAACGAATGGAGTATATGTTTTTGAATTCGGGGTGGGGCAGATCGGGATAATAAATATGTAGATCCATGCCTGCCGTGCTCTATGTGCGGGGCGGGGCTGACTTGCCCCATTTTCAGAATGGGGCAGGGCATGGCGAGTCCAAACCTCTCGGGGCAGGGCGGGGCGATTTCAGGGCAGATCATTTTGCCATCCCTAGTTCAACTGGAGGGGGGAATAATACTTTCTCCGTCCCCTTATAAACTTCTCATTTTACCTTTTTTTTTATGTCCGCATAAATATATTATACCATTTTTGACAAATATCTTTTAATTTTTTATTCTTACACTTGTATGTCCGTCTATAAACATATTATACCATTTTTTACAAATATCTTTTAATTTTTTATTCTTACACTTCATTTTATATTTAAAGTTTCTCTCTAGCTATCTATTTTTCTCAATTATATCACTTGTATTATATCTATTATTTTTTTAATTCATGTGTCAAAAAGTAACGGGAAATTTATAGATGGATGGAGGGAGTAGATAAAATAAGGGTATTGTAGGATATTGTGAGGACGTCCATTGTGAATAAAGTGATTGTTTATAAATAAAATTGATAACAATTTGAGTAATTAAGTGATGGTTGAAGGGCAGTGACCAGTGGCGGACCCAGGATTATGAATTTGGGGTACAATTAATGTGTAAATAAACAAAATATTTACAAATAAGTAAAACATACACAAATAAATATGCATAAGCGTTCTAAGATGTGTGCAAATAAATAAAACATATGCAATACAAATAAGATAAATTATTGAACATTTTAAGATATATGCAAATACTTCCTCCGTCCGCCTATAAGCTTCCCGCTACTTTTTGGTACAGAGATTAAGAAAAGTGATTAAATAATAGATATAGTACAAGTGATGTGATTGGAAGAAGGAGAGAGATAGAGAGAAAAAATAAGATATAAAGTGATGTGTAAGAAAAAGTATTTACCAAAAAGGGTATGGAAAGCTTATAGGCGGACGGACCAAAATGGTAAAATGGAAAGCTTATAGGCGGACGGAGGGAGTAAATGTGTGAGATCTAAATATTCTGATAAAATATGAAAAGTAAAGGTTTATATGGTTTAATGAAACACTTATAATTTTTATTAAAATTTTTTTTAATATGAAAAATAAGGGTTTAGATGGTTTAATGACAAAATATGAGAAATAAAATATATGTATGAACGTCAATTTTTTATAAATGATGAATTTAAAATGAGAGGTAAGGAGTATAAAATAAGCCCAAGACACTCAAATGAATTTAGAAGATAAATGTATTGAACTTTTCATCATCTTTTACTCATTTATGATTATAAATTTATTTTTATACATAATATAAAAAAAATGAAAATTTTGGGATTGGGGTACAGTTGTACCCCATGTCCCAAGCTAGGTCAGTCATTGCTGAAAGGTGATAGTAATTTTTATAAAGTACTTCCTCCGTCCGCTTATAAGTTTCTTATTTTACTATTTTTGTCCGTCCGCCTATAAGCTTCTCATACCTTTTTTTGGTAAGTACTCCCTCCGTCCGCCTATAAGCTTCCTATTTTACCATTTTGGTCCGTACGTCTATAAGCTTCTCATACCATTTTTGGTAAGTACTTTTTCTTACACATCACTTTATATCTTACTTTTTCTCTCTATCTCTCTCCTCTCTCAATCACATCACTTGTACTATATCTATTATTTACTCACTTTTCTTAATCTATGTGCTTATAGGCGGACGGAGGGAGTATTTTTTCTTATAATTCACTTTATATCTTACTTTTTCTCTCCATCTCTCTCCTCTCTCAATCACATCACTTGTAATATACTAATATATCTATTATTTAATCACTTTTCTTAATCTTTGTGCCAAAAAGTAGCCTGAAACTTATAGGCACACGGAGGGAGTATATGAAATTATATTTTGTAGATAAAAAATATAAAATAAATAAGACTATACTACGCGGACAAAAAAAAGTACTCCCTCCGTCCGCCTATAAGCTTCTCATACCTTTTTTGGTAAGTACTTTTTCTTACACTTCACTTTATATCTTACTTTTTCTCTCTATTTCTCTCCTCTCTCAATCACATCACTTGTATTATATCTATTACTCCCTCCGTCCGCCTATAAGCTTTCCATTTTACCATTTTGGTCCGTCCGTCTACACTACAAAAAAGAGGTGTTTTACCGACGGTTATACCGACGGATATTCAGTCGGTATTGGCTCTTACCGACGGAATTACCGACGGATTTTATCCGTCGTCAATGAATTGGTCGGTAGTGGTTACCGACGGAATATATGCGTCCGTCGGTATATACCGACGGATTCCCGACGGATTCAAACCAACCCGTTTTCAAACCGGGTCGCCTGTACCGACGGATTCAATTCCGTCGGCAGTCAAGGCAACCCGTTTTCAAACCAAGTTTTCAAACCGGGTCGCCTTTATCGACGGATCCCAAATCAATATTTTGTCGGTAGATCCGTCGGTATATGTTGGATTTAAATTTTATTATTTTAATTTACCGACGGAATTTTCCGTCGGTAAGTATTAAATGTTTTAAAAAAAACGGAATTCCGTCGACTCGCCCGTCGGTATTACCGACGCTACACCGACGGAATAGTCCGTCGGTAAGTACCAAAAATTTTAAAAAAAAAATTATTTGCAATCGGGATCCGACCCGATCCCGATTGCTTACATAATTGCTTAAAATTCAATACACGATCAAAATTCAATAAATAATTCAATACACAAATCTACATTACATCCAACAGAATAAACAAAAACAAAATCGTGTTAAGGCATCGAATGGTGTTCCGGATTTGGCAGAGGATCGATCAAGTAAGAAGCAAATAGAATTTTGCTCCTGATTATGACAACTATACCCCTCACTAGGATGCTTGAAAAAGCTCTGTGAAATATTAAAACAACATAGTAAACATTAACAAAAACTTATATGAGAAATAATTTAACAAGAATGTGAGTATATTAATACGTACCGTGGAGTATATTAAATTGTCCTTCACTGACTCGACTGCATCCCTGCCATTTCAAAATCAATTCCAAAGAATCAAGATTCAATTGTCATTTTATATATTTAAACATAAATTAAATTATCATAAAAATTGAACATACCTCAACAGAGATCAAGTAACTTCATTAGGCTCGCATAGTTTCGGTCGGTCTCACCAAACTTCATTACTACAACATCATGAATTAAAAATCCATTCACTCTATCTTCAGTTTAATAAAATTCAATTTTGGACACAATGCTTGAAAAAGACTCTTAATGCAGGAACAAAAAAAAAAAGCAGAAATCTAATCTTTTTCTTGCAGACTCATTTCATAGAGCATATACGTTACACGTATATACACATACATATCACACAGAGTACGCATATTATGTTTCAAGATTACACAGAGTACGCATATTTTGGACTACACAGATTACATGCGCATATAAGTTACGTTTTCTTGCAGAATTTAAAAAAAATAAAAAACTTTTGAATTGCTGGGCTTATAGATTTTCCAATCACAGAATTAAAAGTGAACAAAGCCCCAACACATACAACAAATCAAGAACAGGAAACCCCCCTTCATACATAAATGAGCCTCCATTTTCCAACCATCAAGAAGAATATATACATGAATATATACATCAAGAAGAATATATACATGAATTATGAACAAACTAATAATTAATTAATCATTTTAATTAAAGATGAATATGAAGATGATGGAGAAAGGACATTACTTGGACGGCGGCGTGTCGGGGAGGGACGGTAGGGTGTCGCCGGACTGCGACGCGGAGGGACTGCGACGCGGAGGGACTGCGACGAGGACGGTGGGATGGGCGGACTCCGGCCGGAGAAGGGGGTGGCGTCGCTGCGAACGTGGGCAAGGGGAGAGGGTCGGAGTGGGGGAAAGGGAGAGACATAGAGAGAGGGAGAGGGAGGGAGGGAGAGGGAGAGATCGAAAATACGCGTGAAATGAGAGAAAGTTACATTTGTAATCGGATATGGCGACGGAAATGGCGACGGTTATTTCGGTCGGCTTTGGCTCGTTGCCGTTAGCGACGGAAATGGCGACGGATATTTCGGTCGGCTTTGGCTCGTTGCCGTTAGCGACGGAATTGGCGACTGATAATTCGGTCGGCTTTGGCTCATTGTCGTTAGCGACGGAAATGGCGACGGATATTTCGGTCGGCTTTGGCTCGTTGCCGTTAGCGACGGAAATGGCGACGGATATTTCGGTCGGCTTCGGCTCGTTGCCGTTAGCGACGGAAATGGCGACGGATATGTCGGTCGGCTTTGGCTCGTTGCCGTTAGCGACGGAAATGGCGACGGATATGTTCCGTCGCCATTGGATTTTTATAACCAAATGATAAATAATTAAATTAAATTATAAGTTAATTAATAAAATAACCAAATGATAAATAATTAAATTATAAGTTATAACCAAATGATAAATAATGAAATCTTATAAATTGTACAAAATAAAATAGCTAGGTTACATTAATTTAATATTCATCTTCATCTTCGTCTTCATTTTCATTATTTGCCACATCTTCCTCTTCCTCCTCATCTTCTTCATCCTCCCCCTCGTCATGTTCATCCTCCTCCTCATGTCCACTATCGTTTTCAATAACAATCAATTGTGGATTTGCAGCCGTCAAGTCTACCGAAAGATTAAAATCTCCCGCAAACACTTCAGTTTGATTCTCTATTTGTTCCATTTGAAACGGAGGTTCATCTTCATCGTTGTTTTCCTTTTGGGGGACCTCCACCATTGACCTTGCCTTCACTTTGCAAACAGCGTGCCATTCTGATCTATTACGTTTTCCAGCTCCTGGATACGTGCAGTAGTAGACTTGAGATACCTGAGAGGCAAATACAAACGGATCATCCCCGCTATACTTCCTTTTCGAATTAACATCCACAAGCTTGTACTCCGGATGAATTTTGGTTCCTAAAGGGGATGTGTCAAACCAATGGCACTTGAACAACATTACGGTTTTCACTGGATATCCCGGATATTCAATTTCAACGACTTCGTGCAACACCCCAAAGTAATCACTTGCATCTGCATTGTAATTCGCACCCCTAAGACAAACACCACTGTTGTTAGTCGTTCTTGTTGATGCATACTCTGATGTATGAAACCTGTAGCCTTTCACAATATAGCCGTTGTAAGTCCTCACACGACGTAGTGGTCCTTTGCTGAGATCCTGTAAGAACCGGCTCTGAAAATCGTGCGATTGTCCCTATACGTACAGTTAAAATTAACATTAATCAAAACAATTATTTGTTCACGTAAAATTCAATTAATGATACTCACATAACGTTGGAACCATCGGGCAAATTGACGTTGAAGACTAGTATCTATGTCTCTATCTGAGATGTTTTGATCTGCATGTCGTAGTTCTTGTGTATACATCCTAATAATTCACAACACAATTAGATGATAAATGACGCACGTTTAGTGCTATTTAATTAGATGATAAATATATGAAATACTTACTCAATGTAAGGCTGAACTTCATCACAATTCAATAACACGTACGTTTGTGCTATTTCAGCCTCTGTGTGTGTTGACCAATATCGTTCAGTGGCTTTTCCTATAGGTCGCCCCTTAGACTTGAATACAGAGAGCATGCCATCGACTTCTTGTTGCGTACCTCTACCATCGAAGTTACGTGGTTCATTCCTGATCCTCGTGTTGACATGGTCTTCAAAATAATATGAACAAAACATGCCAACCTCTTCATTCAAATACGCATTAACAATCGATGCTTCGACGTTTGCCTTCTGTTTAGCATTGCGCTTCAAGTTGTGGAGATACCTAAAATTATAATAGTTAACAAATTAAAATAAGGCTCCATATACTAAAAACTAATTAAATGAGAGAAATAGAATTGTTCACCTCTCAAATGGGTACATCCACCTGTACTGCACTGGACCACAAATCCTAGCTTCATACGCTAAGTGAACAGGTAAGTGTTCCATCGAGTCAAAGAAGCTAGGTGGGAAAAAACGTTCCAACTTACACAAAATAACTGGAATGTCTCGTTCCAAACGATTCATATCATCAACCTTGATTGTTGTAGACGTTAAATCTCTAAAAAAGAGACTTAATTCAGTGACAGCCCTCCACACATTCAGAGGAAGAAATTCTCGAAACGCAATAGGTATCAAGCGCTGCATAAAAACATGACAATCATGACTCTTCATCCCTGCAACTTTACCTTTTGTTGTGTCTACGCATCGACTCATGTTTGACACGTAGCCGTCTGGAAATCTTAACTCTTTAATCCACCTACACAATTCCTGTTTTTGTGCCTTATCTAGTGTGTAGCAAGCCTTTGGATATTTACCTGTACGGGTATCCTGTTCTAACTCATCACGGCGACAGATAGTGTTCAACTCTTCCCTGGACTTTGGAGTATCTTTCGTCTTGCCTTCTGTGTTCATGATTGTGTGAAACACGTTGTCAAACACATTCTTCTCAATGTGCATGACATCCAAATTGTGTCGGAGCAATAGTGAACTCCAATATGGCAAGTCCCAAAAAATACTCTTTTTCTTCCAGTTACCTGGGATTCCTTTGTTGTGTTCTTCTGCATTTTCCTCCGTAGTTTTTTTCAAACCCGTCCACTCAATCTCATGTAACAGACTTTGTCCTGTACGATTAATAAATGTTAGAATAAATGTAACCCAAAAAAACATGTTAAAATAAATGTATAAAATACCATTTCGAAGGGGCGGTCGATTGTTTGTGACTGTTCTATTCTTCGTGAAGTCCACCTTATTCCTTCGAAATGGATGATCTCGAGGTAAAAACCTTCGGTGATTATCGAACCATGAAACTTTTCTACTCTTCAGGAGACTGAAAGCTTCAGAATATTCCATACAATACGGACAAGCTTGCTTTCCGGCTGTACTCCACCCGGACAACATAGCATATGCAGGAAAGTCGCTAATGGTCCACAATAAAGCAGCACGCATCGTGAAGTTCTGTTTCCTAGAAACATCATACGTTTGGACTCCGTTATCCCATAGGAAGATCAAGTCTTTAATAAGAGGCTGGAGATAAACATCAAGTTTATGCTTTGGATTCGACGGACCAGGCACCAATACAGTCAGAAACATTGTTTGAGGTTTCATGCACATCCATGGAGGTAGATTATACGGAGTCAGTATCACCGGCCACAAAGAATACTTCTTTCCATAACTCCCAAACGGTGCAAAACCATCAGTACTCAAGCCTAATCTCACATTCCTCGGTTCACAAGCAAATCCTGGAAACACATTATCAAGGTGTTTCCAGGCTTCAGAGTCGGACGGATGTCTCATATCCCCAGCCTCAGTATCTTCAGAATTTCTTGCATGCCACGTCATGTGTTGAGCTGTAGCACTAGATTGAAACAATCTCATTAAACGAGGAATGATAGGAAGATAATACATCCTCTTGTGTGGCACTTTCTTTTTTGTCTTGCTCGATTGACCACCTGGTCCCTTCCGTCGTGGCTCTTTGTACCGGGGATGGCCACACATTCTACACATAAGAAGATCGCTATCGTCATCACCCCAGTATAACATGCAACCATTCACACAACAATCAATCTTCTCAACCGGCAAACCCATATTCTTCATCAGTTGTTTGCTCTGATGAAACGTCGTAGGTACTTTATTATCGACAGGACAAATCTCACTGCATAATTGTGTCATTTGCTCATATGCTCTGTTAGATAGCTTGTTCTCCGTCTTGATAGCCATAAGTCGAGCATTAAATGACAACTGAGAATGAGAATCACACCCTGGGTACAAATCTTGATCGACTAATTTGAGCATCTCATAAAACTGAAATGCTTCATCCGTTGGTTCCTCCTCTATATTTGACATACCGGCTTCCATCACCATTGTTTGATACATATCGGGTTCTTCCACCCCAAACTCTTGATCGTTACTGGTGCCGACATGCTCAACGTGTACGGGTTGTTCATAAATTGCAGTAGTGTAATAGTACAAGACTTGATCAAAATTATAAGGCCACCGTTGTTCGCCATGACTTGTCCAATTATAGTAATTATCAACGAACCCATTCATAATAACGTGGCATAAGACTTCATCAATGCTTTTAAATGATCTATTCTTACATTTCTTAGCATTACACGGACACCTAATACAATCCTCAGACATGTAATGTGGGTGTAGCTTTGCAAATTCAACAAATGACACGAGTTTATCATAAAATTCAACATTCACATTTCCTAAAACGAGCCTAGGAGTACAATACATCCACCGACGATCCGGCAATTCCATCTGTTAAACAATTTGACCAAAATAAAATTACACACTAAAAATTAAACACTAAAAGTAAAAATTATGTAGTAAAATTACACACTAAAAAACTAAACACCAAATTAAAATTACACACTAAAAAACATACCTTAAATTTTCGCTCCAATCCAAATTTTTTGCTCCACACTAAAAATTTTCGCGTGTTTTGAGGTTCTGGAATGTTTTTCAATACTACATGCCGACGGAAATGTCAGTCCGTCGGTATATCACGCGCCGAAATTCCGTCGGTATTGCCAATACCGACGGATAATTTCAGTCGGTAACACATATTTCAAATGTATGTCAAATCAGTCAGATTCCGTTGACCAATTTTCAGTCGGTATTTACATTACTGACGGAAATTCCGTCGGTATTGACACATGTTCAATACCGACGGAATCACTTTCCGTCGGTATTGACACATGTTCAATACCGACGGAATCACTTTTCGTCGGTAAAAACGCGTATAAAAAAATTAAACTACGTATTCTTAACACTCCAACCACACTCAAAACAACCTACTTCTTCACAAACATCAAAATTTAAAAAAATACAGAAACTCATGTCTTCATCTTCGACATCCATGAAAATTGTGGTATGCCATTGTGGAAAAGAAGCTCGTGTGTGCATGTCGAAGCAAGAAAGAAGCAGAGGTAGACTATTTTATACTTGCCCAGATTCACTAAATGGTAATGGATGCTCCTTTTTTGTTTGGGCCGATGAACACGAAATTCACGGACAAGGAACGAGTTCACACGGAATGTTTCCGGGCATGGTGAGGAGAATTGACTCACTTTTGCTTGAAAATCAAGAGCTCAACAACAAGTTGAATCATGCGCAACTAGTTGGGGATATGTATAAGGATACATCTGACCAACTAACCTCAGAATTAGGATTTGAAGCTGGAAAAGTTGAAGAGCTAAAGAAGCAGAGGAACTTTCTTGTTGTGGCCATAGTATTCTGTGTTCTACCCTATGTGTCCTAAGTTTATGTCTCTAATATGTATTGCTAAGTTTATGTAATGTTAAGTGTATGCATGTAATGTAACCACAACAACAGCCTTTCTTCAAGGCAATTTTCAATGAAAATGTTGTTTATCTATCACATAAAACATCCAAATTTAAATATACACATTCTTAACACATAAAACACACATAACTAAAATTAAACAACTGATACTTAAACATAAAAGTAAATAGTTCAACAAAAATGCAGATAAAAAATAAATAGTTCTACGAGACATAAAAGTAAATAGTTTTACGAGACATAAAAATAAAATTGTTAAACACATAAAAATAAAATTATTCAAAGTCACTCATTGACCATAGTAGAATATATCATTAATGTCGTTATCGTTGCCAACGAACTGACCAATGATGTCATCATCGTGCTGCATGGTCGGGACATAGGGGGAGGGGGCTGCGGGGGCTGAGGGGGCTGGGGGAACAGGCACGTTCACGTTGGCCGTCGGTGGAGGAGCTTGCATGGTTCTCCGATAAACCTCCTCGATCCTCTCGTCCGACCACCCCATCTCTCGACCCATATTCACATGCATCACATGCATGTAATGGTTGAATTGTGCCATCGTCACATCAGGAGTTGGGGTGGAAGATACGGAACCCTGCGATGCCGTCTGGGACGGACCAGCGCCGGAAATGACATCAGCGCTCATACGACCAAGGCCCAGAACTCGTCCGCGGGTGGTGGGGGCAACTTCCAAATAAGCCCGGTCCACCTCCTCGACTGTAGGGGCACTGCTGGTTCCGGGTTGAGTAGGGTCGACTTGAGTTCCGATCTCGGCAATCCTCCGGTTCATCTCCAACTACATAATTAATAATTTTAAATTAATAGAATAAATTATAAAAAATGTATTTAATTAAACAATTTTATTACTTACGTGGAGGTTAGTTGTGCGCCCGTATGTGGATTGATGTGTTTCAGCATTAAACGGATGAGCAATGCTCATCCGGTCCAAGTGAGTGGGTACACGCCCCGTATCCCGTTCCTAATAATTTAATTTATGTATTATATATATTAAATATATAATTAAATTTATTGAAATTAATTAAAAAATTAATAAACACTTACAATGACCATCGACTGCTCAAGGATGGACCGGGCTCCAGTCCGATGCCTGGACATCCCACCCCCATCGTCGGATCTCCGGTTGGCCTTAGCAATCTCACACTTCCTGATGTACTCCGGATCCAGCCACTCCCTCGTCAATGAATCCCACAACACAACATCATTATCATCCTTACCCAAGCTCTGCGTCGTCCCATCGCGCCGCCATGCCATTCTCCATTCGTACATTAAATCCTTATACCGCTGTTGCGCCGATTTACAGAAATACCTGAACATAGCCTGGTCTGAGTACATATTCCGATCCCAAGTGGTTTGTTTCTGCACATATAATAAATTGTTTATTATTGAACAAATTAACAAACATTAATTAAATAATTAAGTAATTAATTACTACCTGAAATTCCTCGAAGTACGCCAACTTTTTTGGTTTTGGGACCTTCGACCAGGTATATGCACCCGCAGAGATCGGTAAAGAGCCAAAAGCAATCGTGCATGCCCTGGAGACCTCGTTACCAGGTAACAATCTGTGACATTAATTAACAAACAAAACACATTATAAATTAAAACGAATGTGAAATTAATTAATTATTAATTATTAAACAATAAAAGTATTTAATTACTTACACTCCTCCACTTGTAGCCCAAACGCGCTCCCGACCATCCTGAGCAGGAACAGCAGGATGGTCCCGGACAGATGAATGAGACGACGACTGATCAGGCGACGGGTGTGGAATGGGTGGCGGAGGCGACGATAATGGTGTTCGTGACAGTGTAGGCGCCGGCGCCTCGGGTCTAAGTTTGGATCGACTCTTCCTCGATCGGCTACGTGACCCGGAGGCCCCGTGAGATCCCGAGCCACCAGAGGCACCAGCACCATTTCCAGTCATCTATTTAATTTAAACATTTAAATTAATAAATTATATATATAATACTAATTAATTAATAATAAATTTCTTAATTTAATAAAAAACAATAATCTAATAAATTAAAATTTAATAAAAACCTAATTTAATCAATAATAACCTATTTTATTCAACAATAACTAATTTCCTATTTTATTCAACAATAACTAATTTATTCAATAATTTTCAACTTTAATTAACAATTTTCTATTTTAATTAACAATCTATAACCTAATAAATTTAGTAACAATTTTTTCTAACTTTAAAATAACAATTTCCTAATATAATTAACAAAGCCCCTAATTTAATCAATAATTTCATAATTAGTAAATCAACAATATTAATCTAGCTAATTATAACGTACAATATCATAATTTAATTATGTAATTAACTCCACTCCAACGTATATACAAATTCAACAATAATATCAATTATATATATAACATCAATTATGCAAAACATGCAATATCGATCTTAACAAATCACATCAATTTATTATAAATAACTATATACATCAACTAGCTAGCTATACATATAGGCAATTATCCACTTACAATATCAACTAATTAATTAGATATATCAACTACATACATTCAAAATAATTAACTATATACATCAACTACAAACAATTAATTTCATATTAATCTATATAACAATTTAAATTAACACATGCAATTTAATTCATAATTATAGGCAATACATATATAACTTAAAAATTAATTACTAACAAATTAAGAAAGCGTACCGTATAGATTTTCTAATCGAGTCGAGAGATCACCTCGGCCGAGCCTCTTCTTCGCGCGATGAAGATGAAGAAGGAAAGAGTGGGGAGGGAGGAGGGAGGGTTTCTGTAATCTGTTCTTCAGTTTATATACAAAAAAAAAATTGCCTTTACCGACGGATATTTCCGTCGGTAATGACCAGATTAATTATGGTAGTTATTGCGGGTCGGTAACGGACGGATATTTTCGTCGGTAATGACCACATTTAATTTTGGGAGTCGATCAAGAAGGCGGTTAGTTAATGCGGGTCGGTTACCGACGGAATATTTACAATACCGACGGAACAATCCGTCGGCCGGTGACCCAAAAACGACACCGTGTAGAGAGTTCTGAGTGTCCGTCGGCATATCCGTCGGTATCCCGTCGGGAAAGCCGACGGAAATTGAATTCCGTCGGCAGAGTCTTCTGACTTTGAATTCCGTCGGTAATCCGTCGGTACAGCCGTCGGAAAGGAAATCCGTCGGTATACATCCGTCGGCAAAAACAAGCGTTTTTGTAGTGCTATAAGCTTCCCATACCCTTTTTGGTAAGTACTTTTTTTTACACATCACTTTATATCTTACTTTTTCTCTCTATCTCTCTCCTCTCTCAATCACATCACTTGTACTATATCTATTATTTAATCACTTTTCTTAATCTATGTGCCAAAAAGTAACGGGAAGTTTATAGACGGACGGAGGAAGTATTTAATCACTTTTCTTAATTTTTGTGCAAAAAAGTAATGTAACACTATAAGTAGATAACTGAACATACTTTTAATTGACGAGTAATTCATATAGAGTACGGACGTGCCGACGAATTGATGGGTGAACAACTAGGTAAAGGCAGCCACTGTCTCGCACCGCTGTCTGCGTGTGTATCTATCAATCAAAATCAATTTAATATTATTGGCATACATATGTTTTTTTTAAATAATAATAATAATAATCGTGCATGGAGAATTCAATTATTTTCAAAATTTGCGGCTCTCAAAAGGTTTGTGGAAAGGTAGTTGACATTGCCATTGGATTTTCCAAACAAGTCGAATATTGCAGGGGACCCACTTTCATTCCCATTTTAAATATTTATATCGACAGTCCACATAATCATATCAAGTTTGAATATATATTGATTTGAAATAGTTTACACAAAACTACATTAAATGCAAACATGAAATATTAAAATGTGCATTTTAAAATGAAAGAAATGAGAAAAACTTGTGATATAGCACTAGACATGTTTATACGCTTAAAACCGTCAGTTTGGAGAAAAAAATTACGATTTAATCATTTTACAAATTAAAATTGAATTGTAATTGGTTCGGCTACAATTACGATCGGTTTGGGTTTTTTTGTTCATTTTTCCTCATTTTTTTAGAAAATAAATTACTAGTCCCTTCATTTCCGAAAAGTTTGCGGAGAATCTTGACACATAGTTTAAGAAAAAAGTGTAATTATTAGAATGTTGATGGATAATTTTATAAACTTTTATATATAAAGTAGATGAATTGAGTGTATGGTAGACCCTAAAAGTAATGATAAGAATGATAAATATGTGAATATTGTGAGTGTGGAGATTGTGGTAATTATTTCTATTTTGTGGGTATGCAAACTTTTAGGGACAAATTAAAACGGAAAGTATGAAAAAAATTTAGGGACGGAAATGAGAGGGTTGGTGTGAAAAAATGAGTTGAAATTGAAGTATTTATATAAGGAAAAAAAAGGCAAAACTGTCGATTTCGATTTTAGGTTGTGTTTGGATAGGGGGATTTGATTTGAGGGGGCATTTGAAATGTATGTATTTAGAAATACATGAATTTCAAATGACATGGTTTTAGTGAAGATTTGAAATCTCTCTCAATTTTAACTAAAAAATGTATTAACACAAATCTAAATATTTGAAATTCATTCATAATCCAAACATATAGAATTGATTTGGACAGTGGATTTGAAATCCATAAACCCAAATCCATCCAACCAAACGCAACCTTAAGGTCGCGGTTCAATTTTCAAATCAAAATTGGTCGGTTCGTCCTTGCACATGCAAAAAAAATCTATTCACGAAAGGGATAAATAAATTTACGTGTCGAAATCGGGTCAAGCGAATCTTTTCACAAAAATCACGTAAAGACAAATGTAAAAACTCTCTCGAAAATCTGTGTTGCTATAAGAAAAAAAATGTGTGTTGTTTTAAGAGTAAGTATGGATTACTTATTTTTATAGTAACAAATGTCTGTCAATAAGTTTTTCTGTTTATTTACGTGATTTTTTTTTTTTTTGAAAGACCCGCATAAATCAGTTTCGGTTCGATTTCAGCTTGTAAAATTTTTGATCTCTTTCATAAATCTGTCAGTCCAAATGGAGTATATAAGAAAAGCTTCCTAATTAATTACATGTGGTTGAGCAAAATAAATTTGGAAGCAAAAAAATTTAGTGGCAACCAAAGAAAATAAGTTTGGATGTAAATAGGAAAAAGACTCACGTGGTGCTTGTACTTATTCAATAATTCAACAATAGAGTACTACTTTTCATCTCAAAAAAAAAAAAAAGCAGTAGAGTTATAAGTTTGGTCAACTAAACCAAAACATTGTCAAATTAATATCAAATCTTTAGCCTGGTTGGGACCCATCTTGTAAAGCTAATCCAACTTTTTGCCAAATGCCCTACACCATGACGCAATGTTATCTTTGCACATGAATGTATATATTCCTCCTGGATGAATCGACACACTTTTTAAGAAAAATGGTTTTAGTGATTGATGATGTAAGATAAATGAAGAGTTTTTTAAGTAATTTGATGAGGTGTAAAGTAAAATATATGTAAAAAAATGAATGATAATTTAGTAAGGTGTAAAATGAAATTACGAAATTATTGTAAAATTAAATCGGATTTTAAATTGCAATTTTTTTTTACTTGCAACTGCAACAACATAGGTGACAATAATTGTCTACGAAGGTTGATTCAACATTTCAACGTACTTATACACATGATATTGTCCGATTTGAATTTGCAAAATCCTCCACGTCTTAGTTTTTTAGTTTCTTCAAAAGTTCTCTTATCAATGGGGATACTAGTCCACCATTTTATAGCGCATGATCCTTCAATGCCTTTTTTATATGGAACATTGTTTGACCCTCAACAATTACAACTTTTGAAACTTGATAGATCAATTTTCCATTCACCAAAATTAATTTTGAATTAGGTAAGTGAATATACCTCAGTTCCAGAATTGGATCGATCTATATTTTGGGTACATACAATTGTAACTCTAAATTAATTTTTGTTTTTAAGAAAAAAGAATGTCTAAAAACATCTTGACAACTCATAGTTTAATTGTATTTACGATATAAATATTTAACAAGAAATTGTACTATGAGTCTATTCACAAAACATTGATTTTACCCAATAAACATTAAAACAAGATTTTGTTAAATTTTATTTTGTAAATGAGTACCAAAAAAATGTCGGGGTGGGTGGGTGGGTGGTGGGGTATGTGAAAAAGCCATGATTTGGAATTAAGCTGGTCAGAATTCCATTCATGCACATGCAGTATATATGTGCAGTCACATCGATCAGCTTTTTAATTAATTTCTTGGACTTTGAAAATCAAAAAAAAAAAAAATTAAAAATTATTTATAGATATATGGACAATATTGAGTGTGGTATATCTTGGTGGGGTTTGAGAAATATTGGGCGGTGGATATGAAATGTATATGCCTGGTGTTAAGGAGCAGGGTGGCCCTATAATACTTGTATTATATCATATTCTATAATAGCTACTCAATCAATTAATGTAAAATTATCAATTTACTCCAACACAAATATTTACTCCTTTCATCATATATATATTTATATATATACTCCCTCCGTCGAGTGAGTGTTTGCACAACAAAGTGAACACGCTGAGTGGAGTGTTGATGGATATTAATTTTTGTAAATTTATATAAATAAAGTAAAAAAAGTGATTGAAATGGGTGTAAAAGTAATGATATTTTATTTAAATATGTGAATTTTGTGAAAGTGAAGTTTATAGAACATTTTTAGGAGATGTGCAAACAATTGTACAACGGATGAATAGGATAAGTGTGCAAACAATTATGGTACGAAAAAAAATAATTTTTCGTTTTTCTTAAACTACTCAATTTGTCATTTTGAGTGTTCTTGGTTAAATTAACAATTTCATTTTTTTCCATTCCACTATTTCTTGTTACCTTTTATGTAACCGGTTTGTAATGTATACTACATACATCTTTCATTAAACTACTCATTTTAACATATTGGATATCTAAGTTACCAATTTCAGTTTTTGTCTTTCTTACTATCTCAATACTTAAAATGACTAAAAAAAATTGAGTTTTGTATATGTATGACTAATTTTAAAATCGAAAAAATTTAAAAGAAAAATAAATGGTAGGGGTAAAAAATTAATTTACTGCTAAAATTTAAAATTATATTTAATTTTAATATATACGGAGTATAAAATTTAAATATGACTGAAAGTACACTTATTTGGTCGGGTAAACTGTCGGAAACAATTATAAGGTACAAGAGTAGGTTCTAGCTAGGTCTTTAGAATTGACATCCTAACAATTCACTAGCACCTGTTTTAAAAAAAAACATAAAAAATTCAATAGCATGAAAATTAAATAATACGAGTACATTATGAAATATGTAGTACTCTGTTATTCGAGTCGAGTCGGGCCGAGTATTTGAGGTTCGAGCTCGACTCGATAACATTATCGAGTTCAAAATTGAGCTCGACTCGTTAACGAGTCTAACAAGCTTAACGAGTCTATCGAGTCGAGTCGAGCCTAACGAGGCTAATGTAATTTTTTACAAAATATTAGTTATCGAGTCTAACAAGTCGAGCTCGAGCAGGCTCGTTAGTAAATCGAGTATCTAACGAGCTCGAGCTCGGCTCATTTAGCTAAACGAGTCGAGCCTTATCGAGCCTTAACGAGTCGAGCCGAGCCGAGTCTCGTTAAGGCTCGGTTCGAATAACAGCACTACTCCTAAGTAATTGAGGTAAAAATGTAGAAAGAAAAAAGAGAAAAACAAGTGCAAAAGAGAGGAGATAGAGAAATGAGAATGAAAGAAAATAATATAGAAATACATTTTATTTTGCTGGAGTATATTTTATTAAAATTATTTTTAAGAGTTTTATATGCATTTGTTTATGTTTTGATATTCGAACTAACTCTGTTAAAAAAAAAAAATCGAACTAAGGATTCGACTGATTTGAAAGACAAATTCCATCATTCACTAAAGAGAGGTCTCAATTGGTGGAGTGTATCATCTAAATAATTGTTTATACTTTATACCTTGAAGTTTTCGAATTTAAAATCTAAAAAGAAGAATATTGCTAAGTTTATATGCATCTTAGGCTACAATTGTTTGATATGTTTACATAAAATAATATTATTTTTTACACGGTATTTAATCAGTTTTTTTAATTTTATTTATAAAAGTTTATAAAATTGTATTTCAACACCCCACTCATTACAAATTTTTTTTTTTTTTTTCAAAAATGTTTGGTGCAAACAATTGTAAGGGTGGAAGTATAAATTATGCATGTATTAATACAGAATTAACACCTTATCCCCAGCAATTTTCCATTATTTTCTGCACTAAAAATGAATACTTGGTATTATTTGATTGGTGTGTGTCTTGATACATCAATCAGACATTTATTTTGCCTACTCATTATTCTCTCAATAATTTAGCAACGTGTCATTCTTTCAAATTTTGATTCAAGAAATTCTTTTATTTAAAATAGAACATTAAAAAAAAATTAAGAAGACTTCGATAAAATTATGTAAATTTGATTATAAATAAATACTTATTTATTAAAATTTTGTATTAAATATATCACTCTTATTTCTATTTAAAACAGTTTATGTGTTATATGATTTGTTAAAAAGGTTGGTAAATAAAATTGTCGTGTAAAATATACTTGTTCTATTTTGATGTAAAAGATGAAATTTGATTAAAATGATTGAAATTGATCAGATTGGATTGAAATTGTACTCATATAACTAAAAGACTAAAAGGATCACAATTGAAAATAAAAAGACTAAAACTATCAAATAAGAAGTTGGAGAACCTTATGCAAATTCATACATAGTTATAAAACGACTTGTGAATTTATCTCCATCACCAAAAGATATACTCCCCCTCCTGGGGAAAGCTCTCATGAGCTCCAAGCACGGAGGTTAAGAAATACTCCGTATAATATAATAAGTAGATGTATTAGATGTGATTGAGAGAAGAATATAATGAAATGTGACACAGAATAGTTTGTCAAAAAAGAATGAGTAGCTTTCATTGGAACAGACGAAAAAAAAAAATTAAATAACTTTCAATGGGACGGAGGGAGTAATACAATCGCTACTTATCATATCTTCCCTTATAACTATTTCAAAATCTCATCTTACCTACGTGACTTCAAAAGCTTGTATTCTTAAATCCCTTAAATTCTACTCCTTACTAATTTCGATCAAAGAGAACTCTCTCCAAAAAAGTATTTCCAACGCAATCCATTTTCTATAATTCATAATTTAAGAAATTTCTAACGATAGGTGGATATAATGTGTGCGTTTTCATGTATAGCGAAAAGTTTAAGCCAATACAATACAGTAAGTCAAAATTTGTTAAAAACAGAGTATGTAGATGATGTCAAAAATCTAGTTAATTTAATTGACCTATTTTTTGTCTAGATGAAATAGAAGAGAGAAACTCTAGGCATTCTGCTACAGATTGCTTCGAGCAGTGGAACTAATAATGCCACGGATTCTTTCTTGCTCTGCTTCCTCCTCTTGAGATAGATTTCTGGCAACACGTAGTAATTACGAGTCGTGTCAATAATACTGAACAAGTTCGGATACTATATGAGTAGTAGTAGTAGTAGAAGTAGTAAGGGTGGATTCATACCGATGATTTCAACTTCTTGGTCTTCCCACGGATTCTGTTCCGAGGAGATTTCAGTTTGTAAATCCGAACCATCCAATGGTGAGTCGTGAACACCTAAATCAACATTAATTCAAAACTAGTGAGTTTAATCAAGCTGACAAACTGATCAAAATCGACTAAAACTTGTTTAATAGTTTATGTAAGCTATTGAGTCGTGCTTGAGCTTACCAAGTTTCCCATCAAGCTGATTTTCAAGATCCAAGTTTTCTACTGCTCGACTTGGCTCATTAGGACGGCTAATTTTTAAGTATATTTTTTACTTTATTAACAAAGTTGATAATATATCAACAATACTCTTTACTCGTTACCCCATATATCTTTTTTATAATTAAAATAGGAATGGTTTTTAAAACATGTGTTAAAAAAAGTGAGCACACTTTTGGTGGATAGAGGGAGTATATAGGATCCAAATAAGGGTTTGTTGAGTAACAGTTTATGGTATCAGGACACATACCTCTTCAAAATGGGTCAGCTTGAAATGCTTTTTCCCAATTTCAGTCTGCCTCACCCTGTCATACCCTTTCCCATCTGTCTCCACAAATCTATAAGGCAAAGCAAACACGCGATGAATATGAGGATCGGAAAGAAATAGAAATATTCACACATTTTTCCCATATAACTGCTGCACCTGTAATATGAAAGTTTATACATAAGGCTGTTCAACATGGTCGGAGTAGCCTGAGAATCGATCCGGTACTGACCATCTCTCTGTTAATGACAGAAATAATTAACAAAGTTATTGTTCAATTGGGAGACTTTAAATTGCAAAATTAAATGAAGATCATAGGACCCAATTATTTGTCGACATTAAAGTCATACACTCCATAAGGTAATTAAGTAATTAGGCTACGAGCAACATCGATTCTGACTTAGTTTGGAAGAGAAATCAATAATGAAAATATGGAATTGAAACTCACATAACAGCATTGTTAGTGTTAAGTGTTAACTACTAACCAAGTAATCAGGTTCCTTAATGTGAGGAAATACACCTCCACCTATCCGAACCATCCACAGAAACTTGTTAATATCATCACTAGGGTATCCAACAAGACCTGAAACAAAGAAAGGCAGTTACGACAATATTTCCATATTTTTAAGGATTTTTTCCTGAAATAATAATGATGCACCAACCTCCAAAAACAACAAGAACATATTTTACATCCAATGAGTTAAAAATATCCCAAGCTGCCTTTTCAGGAGAGGACATTGCAGTCCCAACAGTTGCAATATGTGTGTTGTTCCAGGTATTATTATCAACTATAACGGTACGGTTGGCCATAGCAGTTGTCTGGTAACCATAATCCCACCAAGAGGCAACCTGGAATATATTGCATAGAAAATAAAAATTAGTGAAATCGATGTAAGAGAAACAAAAAGTAAATAAGGGAAGGGAAGAAGGGAAGAATAACAACTCACTTTATCATCAACCTCAGTATTATGACTTAACCAAGCATATGCCTCTCTGAAGTCATCAAATACATGAAGGCCATCATGAGTACGAGAGGTTAGCACGATCGAGGGAGCTGAATATGCCTCTGCTGCTGCCCAGACACAATGAACCTGCAAGAACATTTTTTAGATAAAAGTCCAGGCTGGCACATGTTATTATTGTGGCTACAGTGGAATGGGTGGCAACAGTATTTCACAATTCTAATTTCCAAAATTTGTCTCAGCTTAAACTTTTTAGATAAGGAGGTCATTAAACATGGTATCAGAGACAGACCAAAAGAAAGGTCTTGCGGTCGAATCTCATCACACCCCATTTAAATAAATAAATAATCCACATGCAAGGCCTACAAAGTAGCCTGCCTCCTCGTAAAGTAAAAGCAGCATATCATCACCCTTTAAGAGAGATTGCCAAGTCTATTTCAAACAATACTATAACTCAATGAAAAACTGCTTACCACATACAAGGCACCCAGCAAGACAAGTAAGAGAATAGCCATTACAGAAGTCTCAAAAGGCAAGAGCAGAAGTCTCTTTTCAATCCGAGAGACAACAGAAGTCTTCTCTGTATTCTCTTTTTCCTTCTTCTTTGATTTTCTTGAAGGTCGTTCCTTTGAGGAGTCTTCACTTTTCTCAGGCTCAGTCTTGGCAGCATTGCTTCCTGTAACATCACCACTATCCCCTGCCTTAAAGAGAGCATGAGCATTTTAATCCCTTTGTCTAAACTTCTAAAGTAACAATCAGTTATGACATAAACAACTTTCTCACATTGGCCTGGGGTCCTTCAGTCACACTTGGGAACTGAAATTTAATCGATCTAGTAAAAACATCAAAGGCTTTGGAAAGAGCAATTCCAGACATTATACAAGCTGCTGGAGCTAGTACAAGCATTAGTCGCACCTATTTAATCATTAAGAAATATTATTTGTGGAGAAAAAAATAAAGGATTATGTGATCAGGATGAGTATCAAGATCTTTACCATGACACCAGAGAAATATACTGATGTAACTATGTAAAGAATAGCAAAAGAGCTTGCATCAGATAGTGGCATAAAGCATGCCTGAAAATACCAAAAAAAAAAAGTAGCAGTCAAAATAAGCAGCGGGAATCTAAAATTTTAAATTTCACATCAATAAATACAGAAAACTTACAATTATGCCAGCTGGCACCATAAAGGCCAAAACATTGAGGTCCATAAAGTATGAAGGCCATGTGGGTGGCTGGTGTTCACTAACACTGGCGATAATAGGTATGTACTTGCTCGCATAAGTTCTGTCTCAGTCAACAAAAAAGAGAAAACAGCAAAAAGGAAACCAAATGTCAAGAATTCTGTCCAGATGAATTACAAATAAAGCATATTATCATGGCGGCATAACAAAGAGGTTCCACCGATTGCACAAGAAGTGCATGCTAAGATAAGAAAAGATGTTCCAACAGGTATGTCCCAGAAATATGCAATACATAAGGGGAAAAAAAATATACTAGGATATGTAAAACTTCTTGGGGAATTTGTCTTAACTCCAGTTTTACAGTATCTCTGGGAAATCTGAAGATGCAAGTTATTTTTCCAACTTTAGTGATAGATTAATAAGATTCTGAGTTATACAGTTATACGTGCAACTTATGCAAGCATGCCAATTGCCAACCACCAGGAAGGATAATAGTTAATAATAGGAAGCTAATACCTAACTAAGCTGTGAATCAGATTCATAGTGCAGATTGGAATGGGCATTTCATACACAAAACTTAGCGAACAAGAAACAAATCTTAAAGAGCAAGTATACGCATAATCTTACGGATCTAGCAGGCTCAGACTTCTTCCACTCCATCCTTTTGTTGGGCTTGAAGCTACCAATGCTACCAGTACAGCTAGAACAGCAAAACCAACTATCCTGAACAATTCAACATGTAATTACAGTAGGTGAGGAAAATTTTCAGGAATGCAATACAACTTTATTCCTCTTAAAAAACACTATCCTATATAAGCTTGACAGTTTCATCTGGAATCCACGTATGTACTTCGAAACCATTGAGGAAAGAAGTTCTAGACTTCTAGTACAACAAAACAAGTAAACTATGCAAAATAAGAATATACGAACATAATAAATACTGAATTGGGCTAACTAATCATGTACCCTCTTCGTCCTTTGGTAAGCTTCCCATTTTGCAAAAACGGGCATCCCACGCATAGCTTCTCATTTCTTTTCTTTTTTTGGCAACGCCCACTATCTCTCACCCTCTTTCCTATCTCTCTCTACCTTTTCTCTTTCATATCTCTTACCTTTTGTTTTTCCGATCTATGTCTAGTTCTCTACCTCAACAAACCACTACACATATACCTTGATCAATGTGCAAAAAGCAAACAGGAAGCTTTCGGAAGGACAGAGGGAGTATTACTTTTCAGCCTTGTCAGTGTCATCACTCAATGTCAATACATATTGGCCATGCTGAACAGAAATTTACTAGAATGTAGGGGATAGAGGAGCTTACAAGCCAACTGATACAACAAGTGTAACTGCTACTTTGAACATTTTGGGTGTGAGAATTCCCTTGATATAGTACACAAGAGCCACAACATTTATGATGATGAAAACCTGAACATAAGCATCAAAAAGATCATTTCAGTAATGAAGATATCATGGAACTTGGAGACATGGAAACATTAAGTGTGATTCACAAAGAATCTATAAGTGTGATTTCTCCACTCCAACATCACGTGCTTATATTAGTAGACTTTCAAAAAAGATTTCCACCTACACGACAAGGACAACTTATAATTTTTAGCTATACTATCGTATTTATTCAACCGTAATCAAGAGCACAAGAATCAAATTTATTAAAATTGCAGCATATAAATAAAAAAGGTATCAGACAATTGGTTCTTACACATAAGACTCATCAGCCCACTCAAACTTAAATTTTAAGGTGTCAATGCAAATATGTCTTATACGAGTTATATCCCTTTTTCCACGAAAGGAAAGAAGTCCCACATGTCTCAAACTAGTTTTGAACATATGCAATCCTGTTGCATATAGCACACATTAAAAGTGTTGGAAGCAAGCAATGTTGCATTTGAAAACTAACAGGGGAAATATGAAAATTTGTGATACAGTAAGCACACAAAACCATCGATAGAGACATAATATAACTGATAATAATTAATAAGGAAGAAAAAAAAAGTGATTAATAAAAGTGAAACACAGAGTGCAGTTCGTCAACTTACTAAAAATGAAGCAAAATGCTCTGATGTCATCACAGCATTGAAACCAACAACAGGTACCAAAGCAGCTAACAATGTTCCTAAGACAACCTGCATTTGAAAAGGTATTGATTTAGACAGCAAAAAGCCAGTCAGAGAATATCAAAATAAGGTATGCATTTCATACATTACTAGACAATTTCCCATACTTTTAACTGAAAAACACATTGCATCAGTAGAATGTTCAAATTTAAGTAATTTTGTGCAGAGTTTGGAGAGGAGAAGATCCTGTCCATTTCACCAAACTGAATATTATTGAACTTGAGTTTGTTTGTTTATATTAGTGAGCCTTATTAAACGAGATGATTTTTTTTGAGCCAAGACCCGTATAGTTTGTGAACGGCTTGGTTTGATTACATCCCTAGCTCTAGCCACTAAGCCTAGTCTTCAAAAATCTCATTAGACTTTCTTAACATATAAATAATCTCATAATCCACATTATGCTCCAAAATATAGCTTAGGAGTAAGCTTATCTTCAGCCTTCATGTTGAAGTGAACACACAAATTCAGGTTGCATATGTAAAAAAAATCTGTTCACTAAAATACTTACAAGTGGAGCATAAGCAATGTACAGGCGTGAAGAATAGCGACCAGTTACAATGCATAACAGTGCATGCATCGGAATAAGATTTATGATAAAAGTGTATCCTCCCCAAGAGCAAACCTGTAAACATATTCACAAAGATCAAATATATCAGTTAAGGGCGAGACTGTACAAATTCGAAGGGTTAAGATGAAAAGTGGACAGCAAAAGCACTTGTGTATAAACTCACCATGTAAAAGTATGCTATTGCATTCAGAGTAGCATAAAATAGGGAACCAGTGTTCAACGTCTGCAGTCAATGGAATTGTTAATGGATTGTAGCATGACAATAAGTCCATGGTATGAATCAGGTGACTTTTCAGTTTATGCAGCAAAGGAAATTTTGATAGCTAATAAGTAATATGAAGGTGGTGATGTAGCAATATAGCATTCAAACGATAAAGCAGTAACATCAATGTGGCACCTTTAAATAGAGATAGAAAGTAAAGATCAAAGCAAATATAGCAACAGCTTCATTGTCATAACTGCCAGCAACAGATCGAGAGATGTATGATGGAACCTGCAGATTGAAGTACAAATCGTTATAAAAAGAAAGTTTCTCACAACCCTTACCCTCAAAATTCCCACTTATTTACCCTCTATGCCATCATCTTTTCATACAGAATACCCTTACTTTATCAATTTAATAAAGTCGAAAGGACCCCAACACCCTTACTTTATCTTTTTTTTTTCTTAGTTTCTGTGCCCAAATCAGTGTGAAACAGATCTGGGACAGAGGGAGTATTTAAAAGGAAATGCAAGATTTAATTTTTCAGAGTCAAACTAAACCTACAGCTAACTAACAAAATAAATATACATTACCATGGCCAGAAGAGCTGCAGCAGTCAATCCCGCACCAACACCTTTGACTTCCTAATAGAGCAATTGAAATCAATTATCTGTATATATCCATCCAGCTAGTATGAACAACATTAAACAAATAGGACCTTTGTCAGAAGGTATGTTGCCCAAGCAGCAAAAGCTGAAAAAATAGGAGCAGTAAAAACGCAGACAGTCTCCACAGATAGAGGAACATTCAGGGAATTCAATATCCTGCCAATAAATGTCAAAGGCCATGTCAATTATATAGCTAGTGGAGAAAAAAAAAAAAAGGAGCAGGAAGGAACACTATTGATTCTTAGCTTGGTGAGCTCAAAAAGTAAAGAACAAACACTTATTATACATGATTTTCTAGCAAAAAAACATAATTTATGAGCATAATTTATGTTCATTAAAAATTATCTATGATACATACCGCCATAAGGTTCCTGCGGTCAATGTAAGTCCAGGGTAAACAGTTCCTCCAATCACGCGCCCTAGAGGATACCTTTGAAACAGTCATACACAGCTCTATTAGTTTGACACTGATTAAAACTAAAATGAAATTATAATCTTTTTTGCCCACAACAATGAACAAAGCATTTAGCTTCTGGATATGAGGTTACCATGTTCGGTCGTCAAACCAATTCCAAAAGTCATAAACTCCATTTTTTATGAGAAACTGCAATAAGCCAATAAACAAAACGTGTATCACCTTCATGTAGGAGTTTTGAAAAATCTCAAAAGACAATGAAGCATATAAAAATGAAATTGCAGGTATTACAGTCATTTAACATAGATATCACACATTAAAAGTAAGTAAACCGGCTAGCATGCCTTTATCACTGAAAAGCTTATTATTCTCTAAAGTCAAAAGCCCTCTTTGTAACAGGGCCAGCACCAGAGGGAACTAATAACACATTTGATTAAGTAGTTTCAATATCCAAAAAGCTTTCTTACTATTGTCCATATGCAGTTCAAGAGCATGAACAAGTATCACTCCGGACCGGGTGGTACAATGTGAAAGTTCAACATAAAAATGGGATAACACGTTTCCTTCTCCATGTTTCAAGTTACAATTCCTTATGGTTTTTTTTTAAATTACCCTTTCTTCATACCACTACTAAGTGTGCATATCATCGACCAAAAAATCTAAATATAGTATCGGAGGATCTGGATCTTAATTTAGAACACAGCGAGCATGACATATTATTCAAATAAAAAGCCTTCTCAGTTTTTTATGTATCAATCAGAGTCGAAACAAAAAAGAGAGCTTAAATCGAAGATTTCTATAAAGCGAGTAAATCCAGTTTACAGAAACCAGCCAAACCTGCGTCACTCTATAGTTGAAATAGGGATCAAATTCATGAATTACACTCTCGTACTTGATCACCTGTTCAAAGAAAGAAGTCAATAAACGAACAATATATAAATCGTCAACGGAATCAGGTCCAGAGGACAGGCAACATACATTGGGGATAGAAACAAGCAAAACACACGCAGAGTAACAATAATAGAACAAGCGGTGATAGAATTTACCGAGAAGAGGCGGATCGAGAAAGCGAGAACGCCTATGAGTATGAGAATGAAGACCGATAGCACATTTCCGAATGCGTGTCGAATCGTCGTATGTCCTGGAACCTCCGGCACCGCCATGAACGGCAGTGATGCGAGCTCTCTGTGTATTGTATATGCAGGAAATGGAGAATTTCGCGCAGACACACACTTCGACTGTGAGATTTTTGGGGGGTTTTGAGCTGTTGACTCAATCTACCAACTGGGCGTTTCGAAATTAATTTCCGTGTTGTCTAGATTTTGGATTTTGATTGGGCCACGTGGCTTAATTACAACGTGGCGCAGCCTCATTGGTTTGTTATACCAAGTAAAACATTTTTATTATTATAAAATGAAAACAGTTTCATAACCTAACTCAAAAAACAGAGTGGCATGTATGAAAACAGATTTTACACTCACAAAGCATGGCTAGAAAGATCATGAGTATAAAGGGGTAAGGTAAAATATTACTCTTTTCGACCAATTCTATAATTCTCATTTAAATTGAACATAGATTTAAAAAAAAAATGATTGTTTATGTAATAAGTTAAATAAGAGAGTGTCGATAAAGTATAAATAAAATAGTGGATGAAATAAATATTTCATTTTAAAAAATATAAAAATTATAGAATTGAACAAATAAAAAAGAAAATTGAAAATTATAAAATTGGAAATAATGAATATAGTATATCTCATAGTAAAACGGTCTTACATAAGACATCTTTAACGTAAAATGCGTGAAACACCTGGTGATTTAGAAAATCGGCATGAAACTTCTATGGGCTATAAAAAGTGAGGAATTTCATGTTGAAAAATGTTTTTTGAAGAGATATTCGCTTTTGATGCGGTCTAAAAATGTCATCCGATAAGAAGTCGACACGTGTATGGAGGATAGGATAAAAGTGGAAGTATTGGATTATGGAATACTCTCTGGATAAAGAATCTCTCCTGGAAGTCCCTCTGGAGGGAGCTCCACCCGGAGAGAAACATCAGGAAGACTTAGTCTTGATATGAATTGGTAGACCGAGAATATAGGAGAACTCCGCAAGAATCGGACTAAGATTGACCAAAGAAAGATTCTTCTCTCCTTCATTGTAGTGGAACGAGTCCACTAGGGAGAGTGGCCCCGGTCTTTCCGGAGGTGGAGAGAAGGGAAGACTCGGTCCACTCGGCAGGGCCGAGTCTTAGAGGCAGCTCCGAGATAAGGGGAGGCTCTAACTTCTTCCCAAGAGAAAGGCTCTATAAAAAGGTAAACCGAAGGAGATTTCCAGGTTAGACTTTCTTACCTTTATAAAACTTGATACATTTCGTACAAAACGGACTTTTGATATTATTTGAGAGCCTGATTTGATAAAATAAGGATCTCGAGGTCCTTGTGATATATTAAAAGCCCTATACTGACTTAGGCATCGGAGTGTCCGCACCGGAGCTCCCTCCGGTGTGTCTTTTGCAGGTTCCTGGAGGATCATTCCAGAGGAAGCAGTGTACCTGAATTATTTCTAAAACATTCGGGAACTTAGATATCCGACTCCGAGGACATCTAATCCGATCGTGCAATTTTTGGCACATCAACTGGCGTCGTCTGTGGGAAACGATTTAAAAGATTTTCTCACGAATTTCTATCTGTTCGAGTGATGGAATTGGAGATGGACCATTGCTTGGTAAATTCTACGGGCAGTCTTTTGCCTAGATTTGACACAGGTTCCTCCTTAAGTTCTCTTATATATGCTGCAAATTTTACATGTTGGAATATAATTGCTTAATGATGCAAAGAAGCCAGATGCAATAAATGATTAATGTGGACCATTGAGTAAGATTTGAGAGCAGAATTCTCAATTGTGATATCTGATGTCATTATTAATGTCTTGATTGAGAAAGAATTGAAGGTTATATTAATGTCTTGATTTAAATGTCCATAATCAATATAGTTCTGCCAGCAGTGTGAACTTGTTCGTTTGCGAAAATTCCTTTATTGTGGAAAATGTTCATTTCTGGAATTGAAAAATAAAACAAGAAATCAAACAAGGTAGAAAGCTATTAGCATCTTGCTAAGCCCCGACTGGAGATTAATGGTGATTGTGTTGATTATGATGGGAGTAAGGTAAATTTGAATTATCTTAGGATGATATTATTAAACATATCCTAATATATGTTAAAATGAGAGATGAATGCTACGGTGATGCCTGAAATAAATTCATTGTGTTATTTTAATGAAGTGGTTTTACTGTTAATACGATTTATGATGCTATTGAAATTTCGTCTCACTCTGATTTCTCTAACATCCAAGCATTGGATTTTCGCTAGTGATGAGATTTAAACTGAAATAACAATTATGAGAATTAAAATGATTGGTATTGATAACTCTTGTCCTTGGCTCAAAGTCTAAGGGGATATGACATTACGTAAGGACTATGCTGATCAGGTTGATTTTGCTCTAAATAATATTTGATTGATAAAACTTCACACAGTGATGTATTATTATCATGGAATTATGAGTATAAGGATTGTCGAACATATATGTGGAGTGTGCAATTGCCTGCTCCAAGACTCCAGGAAGAGGCTCGAGGCACCCCTATCTCTATAGGGGGTGATATCGTTGGCACGTCTGGAGCCCTCGGGAGTGGACCTGGCAAGGAGATACCTCCAGGCACTGCAGAGGACGACAACATTCGTGCCCCTCCACGAGCAGCAGAGTATTTAGGGCCTCGAGGTCCAAAATCTAAACATGGGAGTACGAGGCAAAGATATGATAAGTGCATCAGTGCTACAGGTTAGTACAGGTGTTTGATAGAGCCTAAAGTATTAGATCTTTTATAGTAATTTGATATTGCTATGAGCATATTTTAATGATATTGACATATATGACACAAACTTATTTTTTCCATTGAATTAAGCATGATTCTCCTAAGCTTACATGATTGATACTCTAGAAGCAATCTTAGAATTAAGAATTAATTGAAATCGTAGAAGCATGGGTAAGCAATTCACATGTTGAGTCTTGTGATTACTTTATGTGGTAGAATTAATGATTAGACGCTGATGATGATTATGATTTCGCACACGATTAACATGTTTCCATATTTTAGATATAATTTCATATTACAGACCGAGTCTACCCAAGTTCTGGAGGATCTTTGGATAGGTTCAGAAGATTTCAGATTGTAGATTAAGTCTACCCAAGTTCTGGAGGACCTCTGGGTAGGTTCAGAAGGTTTCAGATTACAGATTAAGTCTATCCAAGCTCTGGAGGATCTCTGGATAGGTTCAGAAGATTTCAGATTGTAGATTAAGTCTACCCAAGTTTTGGAGGACCTCTGGGTAGGTTCAGAAGATTTCAGATTACAGATTAAGTCTATCCAAGCTCTGGAGGATCTCTGGATAGGTTCAGAAGATTTCAGATTGTAGATTAAGTCTACCCAAGTTCTGGAGGACCTCTGGGTAGGTTCAGAAGATTTCAGATTACAGATTAAGTCTATCCAAGCTCTGGAGGATCTCTGGATAGGTTCAGAAGATTTCAGATTATAGGTTGATTCTATCCAAGTCCTGGAGGATTTCGGGATAAGCTCGGAAATGGAAAGTGAAGATTGAGCCTATTTAGGTCCCTGAGATCAAGGCCAATATCCCTAAACAGACAAAACGATAAGTCCGAAAACTAGAGTGGGTGAGAGGATGATTGATTACCTGAAGCGGGTAGAGAACTTAAGAATCTTCAGAGCTGAAAAGTATCTCACCCTCGAAGAGGTGAGGCAAGCCAAGAGGCTGGAGGTGAAACCAGCTAGTGGAGAGAGGAAGAGAGAATCTACAGCAAGGAGGTCCAGCCCAGAAGCTCCCCGAAACTCCGGAGGAACAGGAAACCGCAATGCTGCGGGAGGATCCCGATCTGGGCCTCGGGGGACGTTTTAGAAATATACCCAACTGAGATTGGAACCTACAGAGGTCTTGGAGGTTGCTGGAGATCATCCAGATCTGAAATTCCCTTATTTCATATTTAAATTATATAATTGAGGCTTATGGAGCTTATCTGAGCACTTGAGAACCTGTGTGGGAGGTCCCCTTTTTTGGTGTATCTTTACAGGATCAATTCGGGATTGATATACAAGTAAACCTGGAGAACCTAGAGGTCCTGGAGGAGCCCGAAAGAGCAGAGAACTATGGAGAACCAAACGAGTAGCTGGATTATGATATTTAGCCTGCTATGGTGCTGATCCCCAAATAACGAGTATATCGATACCACCGGTTAGTACAAAATTTGATAAAGCTAAAAAAGGTTAGATCTTTTATGCTAACGTGATTTTATAATGAGTATGTCATGATGAGTGTGACATGAATAAGCTATGATATTCGTTGATTCGATATTGTTATAAGTATGTCATTATGAGATTGATATGCGTATCATACTTTGTTTTCCCTAAATCAAGTACGACCCTCCTACTTTTACGTGATTATTATGTCTAGACGCTCTAGATGTGATGTTAAAATTTGAAAATTGACTTGAGATACTAGAGAGCATGAGTAGCACGTTGAGTTTATGTGGTTACTATATGCTCTAGAATCCATGACTAAGGACTAATAATGATTCGTGACTTCAGAATGTGGGGCTAACATACTTATCTATGAATTTTGTATGATTGACATGCCTCGATATTCTAGATGTGACTTCAGATTTCAGATTAAGCTTGTATGATTGAAGCTCCACCGAGCCTAGCTGCTGAAGCTGACCAAACCCTCCCCAGGGTGCTGAAATTTGATATTCAAAAGTTGAGAAGAGCTGAATAAAGGACCAGCCCCCGCAGCTTCTGGAGAAGCTCGAGCTTTGCGGTTAAGATACTACATCTTGGGTGGCCAATTATACAAACGATCGTTGACCCATCCCTATCTAAGATGTCTCCCGAAGGAGATTGCGTGATAAAAGAAACCCATGAAGGATGAGCAGGTAGTCATGAGGGCTACAAGGCTACTGTAAAGAAGGATATACCCAAGAGTCGATCTATTAGGTGATTAAGATCATCTAGGGTGTTGAGATGCGATATTCGGAGACGAGCATGATGACGGACCTTGCAAATGCCTTACACTTCGATGCTTAAAGGGGGTGATGAAGGGTCTAGGCCTACTACCTCCGAGATGCTGATATGAAGCCACGTAAGTGAAAAGTGTATATTTTACTTTTTTACTTTAGATTTTACTTTGTAAAATGATATGAGTTACCTAGACGTAGTTGTTTAGAGCATAAAACCTCGAAGCATATGAGCATTTGCTAAAGCTTCAGAAATGATTGATTTGAGAAATGCTAAGGTAATTACTTAGGAGAATTTCGTGATTGAATCGAGAGAATGATTGAGAATTTAGGCATGGCTAAGAACGTGTTTTTGATTAGTGATGAGTCTAATTTTTTCTAAATTATGTTAAAATGTATGTTTATCTTTGATGAATATTTGAAGATTTTATAAGATGTGATGAAAACATTTGGAGATTCTTGGAAATTTGTATGAGCACATATTTCCTAACAATTTAAGATATGATTCATAAGCATACTTTGAGCATTCTGAAACGCGTGACGGCTAACCACCCTGAGTAGCCGGATGACTAAGTTTGAACATTAGGAGTGATGAAATGATGAAGGATATTTAGATCACTGAGCATATATGAGATATGAGAATACAAAAGTGAAAAATACTTAAAGGCCACGAGGCCGAGGGAAGCTAGAAAGTTCCTCACCCTACTCTAAATCCAAGCGGATTACTTGAACTTGAAGGGTCTTGATATGATCAACACCTTGAATTGAGAGTGAGAAACACTCAGAGGCCTAGAGGCCGAGGAGCTCCAAAGAGCCCTCACCATGCTTGGAACCCAAAAGGGTTAATCAATGAAGTGAGAAGATTTTATGAATCAAGATCTTTTAAGAATGAGAGTGAGAAACACTCAGAGGCCTAGAGGCCGAGGAGCTCCAGAGAGCCCTCACCATGCTTGGAACCCAAAAGGGTTAATCAATGAAGTGAGAAGATTTTATGAATCAAAATCTTTTAAGAATGAGAGTGAGAGTGAGAAACACTTAGAGGCCTAGGGGCCGAGGAGCTCCAGAGAGTCCTCACCCTGATGGAAACCCAAAAGGGTTAGTCAATGAAATGAGAAGATTTTATGAGTCAAAATCTTTTAAGAATGAGAGTGAGAAACACTCAGAGGCCTAGAGGCCGAGGAGCTCCAGAGAGCCCTCACCATGCTTGGAACCCAAAAGGGTTAATCAATGAAGTGAGAAGATTTTATGAATCAAGATCTTTTAAGAATGAGAGTGAGAAACACTCAGAGGCCTAGAGGCCGAGGAGCTCCAGAGAGCCCTCACCATGCTTGGAACCCAAAAGGTTTAGTCAATGAAATGAGAAGATTTTATGAATCAAAATCTTTTAAGAATAAGAGTGAGAAACACTCAGAGGCCGAGGTGCTCCAGAGAGCCCTCATCTTACTTGAGACCCAAGTGGGTTACTGAAATGAGAAGATTTTATGAATCAAAATCTTTTAAGAATGAGAGTGAGAAACACTCAGAGGCCTAGAGGCCGAGGAGCTCCAGAGAGCCCTCACCATGCTTGAAACCCAAAAGGGTTAGTCAATGAAATGAGGAGATTTTATGAATCAAAATCTTTTAAGAATGAGAGTGAGAAACACTTGGAGGCCTAGGGGCCGATGAGCTCCAGAGAGTCCTCACCCTGATGGAAACCCAAAAGGATTAATCAATGAAAAGAAAGGTTTTATGAATCAAAATCTTTTAAACGAAAGTGAGAGACAAGTAGAGGCTCAGAGGCTAAGGAGAACTGGGGAGCATCTCCCCATAACTAAGACCCAAGATAGGTACTTAGAAAACAAAAATTTGGCTAAAAGTCAAGGAAAACCTCCTCGAGCCACTTGAAACCAGAGGTGATTCCTTGAAAGGGGGAGAGATTCCCTAAAGTTCTTGAGAAAACTCTTTGAAGGTTATGAAGCCAAGAGTCAAGCCATTGCCAAATTATAGGTGGCCAAGGAAGAAAAATCTCCAAAGGGGAGCACTTTTGAAATTCCTCTCCGAAGCAAGAATAATACACGTCTCTCCAGAAACGCCTCTGTACTAGGCTCACTGGAATTTTCTACTCTCACAAAAGATATACCCCTTTTACGAGAGTAGGGGGGAGTAGATGATGCGGCCTAAAAATGTCATCCGATAAGAAGTCGACACGTGTATGGAGGATAGGATAAAAGTGGAAGTATTGGATTATGGAATACTCTCTGGATAAAGAATCTCTCCTGGAAGTCCCTCTGGAGGGAGCTCCACCCGGAGAGAAACATCAGGAAGACTTAGTCTTGATATGAATTGGTAGACCGAGAATATAGGAGAACTCCGCAAGAATCGGACTAAGATTGACCAAAGAAAGATTCTTCTCTCCTTCATTGTAGTGGAAAGAGTCCACTAGGGAGAGTGGCCCCGGTCTTTCCGGAGGTGGAGAGAAGGGAAGACTCGGTCCAATCGGCAGGGCCGAGTCTTAGAGGCAGCTCCGAGATAAGGGGAGGCTCTAACTTCTTCCCAAGAGAAAGGCTCTATAAAAAGGTAAACCGAAGGAGATTTCCAGGTTAGACTTTCTTACCTTTATAAAACTTGATACATTTCGTACAAAACGGACTTTTGATATTATTTGAGAGCCTGATTTGATAAAATAAGGATCTCGAGGTCCTTGTGATATATTAAAAGCCCTATACTGACTTAGGCATCGAAGTGTCCGCACCGGAGCTCCCTCCGGTGTGTCTTTTGCAGGTTCCTGGAGGATCATTCCAGAGGAAGCAGTGTACCTGAATTATTTCTAAAACATTCGGGAACTTAGATATCCGACTCCGAGGACATCTAATCCGATCGTGCAATTTTTGGCACATCAGCTTTAATATCTTATTTGTCTATTTTAGAGTTAAGATGAATGAAAATTCATTTTTCAAAGTTGTTGTAATCCAAAATTGAAAAGGAAAAATAAAGTTTTTTTGTTCAACATTAAAACAATATCAAATGAGAGAGTGTGTATATGAGGATGAACTCATTAGTAGCATATAAGGTATTACATTGAATATGTTGGAATGCAAAACACACTCCAATATACTATTCAAGTCAATCGAAGGAAAAATGGAGACGATGATAAAATGATTTTGCTAAAAAATAAAAAAAGGGCCAGACTATGTACCTATCCATACTTGTTAAGTATACTTCCCCCATACATGCACTTGTTAGATGTACTCTCCTTAGAATATCTAAAATACCATAATTTCTATTTTTCTCTATTTCCTTTATTATTCTTCTCATTTTTTCAAAAACTCAAAACCTAACTCTTCATTTTCCTCTCCACCAAACTGTCACCGCTGCTGGGGACGAACCCGACCAACCTCTCCATTCGTTTGTCGAGTGTCGCCGACAGCTCCATCTTTTTTTTTTCCTGCAATCCACCTCTACGCGCGGTCTTATCCCCTCCATATGCGCGCGGCCGCTCCTCTGCCGATGTCGATATTAGCAGGGGTGCACGCGGCCGCCACTCCGCCAAGCTCGCCCCCATCCTTGCGCGTGGCGACGACGCCGCTCCTCTGGCGTTGTCGACATTAGCAGGGGTGCGCGCGACCACCACTCCGCCAAGCTCGCCTCATCCCCTCCGTTTGCGTGCGGCCGCCAAGCTCGACCCATCCCCTCCGTCTGCGCGCGGCCCCATCCGCCGTCCTCCACCCCTGCGTGTCGGTCCCATCTTTTTAAATCGTGGCAATGGCGTCCCTCTTTCGCCCAGCGCCACTGCCGCTCCTCCTCCTCCACTGCGCCATTAGCAGGTTAGGTTTTTTTTTCCGATAATAATGTGTCGAAAATAAATATTATCGTCGATAAAATTTTGTCGACGATATTGTTTATTTTCGACACATTATTGTGGAAATTTTCTTTTTTTTTTAAAGAAAAATTTCGATGAAATCTTGTCGACGAGAGGACTTTTTCTCAACACATTATTGTCGGTCATATACCTTATTTTCGATAAATTAGTGTCGAGAAAATGTATTTTTTCTAGATTTCTTAGTTTTTCTTTTAACTTTTAATTTTTTAGATGGTGGGTCGTGAGAGGAGGCAGCTCTAAGAGTTAGGGTTAGATTTTAAATTATAGGGGGTGTATTTATCTAATGAATATTTTATTAAAAGGATAAATTTGATATTTCATACAAATATTACATTTATAAATTTGAAGGGGAAATATACTTAACAAGTATGGAGGGGTATATAGTCTGGCCCAATTGCAGGCCATTTAACTCTATTAAAGGCCGGTTTCCAGTCGTCCATTTTCGAGGCCCATTAAAAGTGAAGAACATGCAACCCTTTTATTTGCATAGTAGCCGTGAGGTATATGAAAGGGCCTCACTATTTACACCAACATTTCGGATTAAAACACACCCTGTGTCAGTTTAATAATATACTAATAATTATGTAAAAATCCAAAAATACCCTCTAAGTCATATTATACTACTAAATGCACCCCCACTACTAAATGCACCCGTCCTTCAACCTTTAAATCCTAAACCTAAATTTTACCCCTGCCACCACCAAACAACAAAATTTCAGATAGAACTTATAAAATTTTCGACAAACTAGTGTCGACCATATTCACTCTCGTCGATATTACATTGTCGAAAATTATAAAAAAATAAAAGGCTTCAACAGAATTTATGTAGAATAACCCTAAAAAATAAAATTGTCGCCGACCGCACCTTACGGCGGCCGATGCAATTACATGGGTGGGGGTGGTCGGCATCTTCGACCAGGAGGTGGGGTGGCGAGGTTGATCGGGAGCGGCGGCGGCGGGTTGAACAAAAAAGAACTTGCAGAAATCGGAGAGGGAGGCCGTCGCGACCGAGTGAGGGGGAGAGGAAGGGGGCGGCAGCGGCAAGGGGCGGCTTGTGTGCGGCGGCGGCAAGGTGGAAATTGGAAAATGAGGAGATAATTAGGGTTTGGAGAAGGGTGTAGTTAGTAAAGGTGTATTATATAGATAAAAGGAAGAAAAATGTATTTAGGACAACTTTAAGGGTGTGCATCTATCCTGACAAATTTTAGGGGAGATGCATCAATCGTGGGTGTGTTCTAAATCGAAATGGAGGTGTAAATAGTCTGGCCCTATATGAAACTAAAAAAAAATGGTTGCGCAAGCCCACTCAGCCCATATGTATTGACTGCCTCAAGGGTTTGACTATATGCACCTCCATTTCGGAGGGATCAACTCCCCCAATCAAATTATTAATTTAATAATAGTGTAAAAACTCCAAAATATCCTTCATTAAAATTCAGCATACTAGATGCACCCCCTACTGAACGCACCCCCCTACTATCATTTCTTTCACCTTATCCCTAAATCAAACTTACGACCGCCGTCACCATTTTTTCCGATAGCAAGAAATCAAAAAAATTCAAAATTTTCAATAATCAACCATATTCATCCATAAAACACCATTATCAAACCCATTAACAAGCCAGATGGAATGTTTAGTTATCAAACCTCTTTTTTTCGGCCTAAGAAAACTTAGAAAAACTAACATTTTTTTTTAAAAAAACCTAGAAAAACTAACAATTAAAAAAAAAAACCGTCAAACCTGTGCCCACCATATATCCTCCCGTCGACAAAATGAGGGTTTCTGCAAAAATTAAAAAGAGGTTTTCTGCAAAAGCAGAAAACCCTAACAACGCCCAAAAGGGGCGGACAAACCTGGGGTGTGGGCTGGGCCTTTCTGCGACAAATCGGGAGACATGGAGGGGGGGCGACCGTGCGACCGCTGTAGAACTTTTTTTTTTTTTTTACGGGTTGTGGGGCGGGGGCGCCATGGCAGAGGGTGGAGGGAGGGAAATGGAAGGGAGTGAAGAGAGGGAGAGGGCGGCCGCGACGACCGCTACTTTTTTTTTTTTTTTTTTGCAGAATCGGGGTGGTGGGGGCGGGGGCGGGGGCGCAATGGCAGAGGGTGGGGGAAAATGGAGGGGAGAGAGCGGTTGCGCGGCCGCTGCAATTTTATTTTTTGTTACAGATCGGGGTGGGGGTAATGGAGGGGAGAGGGCGGTTGATGGAGAGGGGGAGGAGGCTGTCGGTGAAGGGGGGCCGCGACGACAGGGGCGGCTGCCGGCGAAGGGGGGCCGCGACGACAGGGGCGGCTGCCGGCGGGTGGAATGGGGAGGAAGAAGAAGGGTTAAGGAGATGAATTAGGTTTGGGGAGGGTGTGTGTAGTAAATATGTATTTTATAGATAAAGGGAAGAAAATAGTATTTTGGACAATTCGAGGGGAGGGTGCATTTATGTTGACAAATTTTGAGGGGGATGCATCTATCGGGGGCGCACATCTCTCCAAAATGGAGGTGCATATAGTCAAACCCCTGGCTCAATGCTTGCTTCCCCTCTCCACATAAGCCCGGGAGATGTTATTACCAATGATGTAGTAATCGACGCAGAGACACTAGACGGCGATAAAACACCCGAATTTTTGTTAATCGGTGCATATTCCTCGGTAGGACCTGTGGACGGCGTCTATGTGGGCCTAGACGCTGTGCAACTATTTATTTATTTTTTATATTGTGAAACAACGTCGTTTTATCTGTATTATAAAAAAAATCGGACTGCTTAGGTGCTAGACAACCAAAAACGCTCAATTTACGATTTCCGACTCTTACAATCTTGAATAATACACATAAGGGACTGATCTCATTTTGTTAAAAAGGAGGTAATAGTTTCGATAATGAAATATAAAAATGACAATGATAATCTCATACCTAAATTGCTCAAAATGATTTAATAAAATCAGTTGTTAAGGATATTTTTTTTTTAAAAGGAATCATCCTAATTCATTAATTATTTTGGCCCTACAAATACAATAGTCGAATCCTATCCATTATTCTCACTCAATAATTTTTGTGATTAATTTAACTATTTCATCGTGCCACTTGAAGAAAAGTCTTTCTCCAATCGATTATTTTAAAATTGAGCATCTGTTTTCTCGTTTTCCAGACAGTGAGAGGTGGCTCCACGTCTCTCCACTACTAACTTTATATTTTTAAACTCCTTTAATTATGCAAAGAAATTAAAGTTGATAAGCACTACCATTTTCTAATTAGGTAATCCATGGACGGATGGACCTACATGAAAATTGCACATGCTTCACAGATCGAACTTAAAATTAGCTTTTTACAGTATGATAAGGTTCATTGAGTGCAAGGGTGAACCCACAATCAAAATTTATGGTGGACTGAACACTCAAATAACACAGTGATTGTGACTAGATTTATTGCATTCAAGATATTAAGTGACATTTGCTAAAAAAACCAAATTGATATTAGACATTTTATCGAACACCTTTCCTGTAAACTTAATTCTACTCAATTGAATTTCATAGTCTACTAGCTAGATATTAGTTAGAAATAAGAGATGAACTCTCGATCCAAACGACGGGCAACTATGTTTTCCAAATTATTTCTTAACTCTCCCAATATAAACGCTATTTAAGGTTGAGATGCATACAATTTTGATAAATAATCTCAATTAAACTTGAAAACATGTGGTAATCAACAATTTTAACATGAAAAGTGTATATATATATATAGTGTTGGAAAAACTGAGCCCTCCCTAGTTTAGATCATAAATTAATCTCAATTAAACTTGAAAATATGTGGTAATAAAAAACTTTAACCTCAATAAAAGTGTATATATATATATATAAACTAATATGAATTAATATATAAAATTTCGTACTTTTAAATGAGACTAAAAATTTTCACGATATTAGAGTCTCAAAGGCTCTCACGCACACACAACTTGAGTTCGATTCCTGATGAAAATAACTTCACTCATTAAATTGTCCCCACCCCTCTACAAGTTCAAACTTCGTCCACACATTTTAAGTTCAATTCTTGATGAAAGTAACTCCACTCATTAAATTGTCCCCACCCCTCTACAAAATCGAACTTCGCCCACACATTTTAAGTTCGAATCTTGATAAAAGCAACTCTCACTCATTAAATTCACTTCCTAAACGTTTGCATGTTATAGCTCGCCAAGTGTGACCTTGACTTGGGAATGCAACCACCGAATATCCTATAATTATTAAATACTACTCACAAAACAAAACAAAAATAGTTATATATATGATTGCACATAAATTCAAAGCTTAGTAGAATTTGAGAGAAAATTAAAAATGGAGAGTTTATTGAGAGAGCAGAGAGGAGGGGAATCGGTGCTGGATTTGAGCCCAAGATCGACGGTGGGCGGCGGAGTTGAAGACGTGTACGGCGAGGATCAAGCCTCCGAAGATCAGCTCGTTACTCCTTGGACTGTTTCCGTTGCTAGGTACTACCTTTTTCTACTTAATTTTGACTTTTTTTTTTTTTACAAACTATTTTTGTTATTAATTAGCATAATAAATCATGATCTTAAGCAAGAAATAAGGTGTATTCTACTCTAGTTTTTTGTTGCTTTACCATTTTTTTGGATGTTTTGTTCTGTATTTGTGGGAGGTGTACAAATCAAATGTAGGAGTGGAATCTGGCGGGTTTGAGACGGGTTTGTCCTATTTCGACCAACCTCGTCCGAAATTCCAAAATTTTAGACACCTGGACCCGTTGCATGTGGATCCACCGGCTCAAATCCAACCCAAAATGGGATATAAGTCAATAAGTCAATTCAGTTTCATAATTTTCTAATTTTTTTAAATGGTTTTTGATGTATCAGTTCAGTCTATTATTTTTTTTTTTGCAATTTATTTTGTTTTGGTTCTAAAAAAGTTAAATGTACCAATTTAATTTTTTTTTTCAATTTGTTCTTTTTTTGTTTCAGAAAGTTAAATGTACCAATTTAGTCTTTGCAAAAAAAATAAAAAAATTGGTACATTTAACTTTTTTGGGACTAAATTGGTACATCTAACTTTTTTTTTTGGACTAAATTGATATATTTAATTTTTTTTTGGACCATTTCCAAAAATGTTGGAAGTTACGAGACTAAATTGACTTTTATTCCCAATTTTAATATACACACAATTTTTTATTTTAACATTAAGTAATTTAAATTCAAACATATGATTAGTTAAGATAACATTTAATACATACATTTAACATACGTATGTACATTAATATGAATATAAATTTATATAAATACACGAGCATATAGTATATTATTATGTGTTTAGACCCGGCCTGTGTATGACGGGATTAGTGCAGGCTCGGGTTTGGACACGTCCCATTGTCATTCCTAACAATAATTATTTTATTTTTTATTTCAAGCTGTTGAGAAAAGGTGGTAAATTTGGTCCAAATCACTAGTTAGTTTTGATTCTTTATCAATTTAATTCTCTTTTGTATTTGAATTCAATTGATATTGGATACCCAAAAAATGGCACTAATTTTTTATAATGAGTCTTAATCATTAAATTAAGAGGCTAATTTGTATGTATTTTATGGATTTTTGTAAAAATAGTGGGTATAGTTTGCTGAGAGATCCCCACCATAACAAGGGGCTTGCATTTACTGAGAAAGAAAGAGATGCTCATTACTTGAGTGGTCTTCTGCCTCCTGTTATTATTTCACAAGATCTTCAGGTTAATTCATTCTTACAAATGTACTAATTTCGTGTAATTCGAAATTTACGTGTTTTTAGACTTACGTTGACGTTTTGAAATTCAGGTGAAGAAGTTCATGCATAATCTTCGTCAGTATCAACTTCCCCTGCACAAGTACATTGCCATGATGGAACTCGAGGTACTTATATAATTTGGTCTGATCGATTTCTTATTCATTGGTGGTGGTTTTTGGATTGATGTGAATTTGGAATGAATCATTTCGTCTTATACGCTTTCATTTCGAATCCCTCGTTCCAAACACATTCGTTTCATGGCTGTGATTGTGGTTAGGCTGCTGAGATTGCTCAATAAAAGTATCATATCTTATCTGATACAATATGTTTGTCTTTGTAATACTTTGTTGGACTTCAGGAGAGAAACGAGAGATTGTTCTACAAGCTTCTCATCGAAAACGTGGAGGAGCTTCTCCCTATTGTTTACACTCCAACTGTCGGCGAGGCTTGCCAAAAATATGGGAGTATCTTTAAGAGGCCACAGGGTTTATACATAAGTTTGAAGGAAAAGTACGTTTTTTTTCTTTCTGTGTCGATTGTGTAAGCATATATGTTATGTGAACTCGTCTGAATGCAAGTTCTTGGGTGCAGGGGGAAAATTCTCGAGGTTTTGAGGAACTGGCCCGAGAGGGCAATTCAAGTCATCGTGGTCACTGATGGCGAGAGGATTTTGGGCCTCGGTGATCTTGGCTGTCAGGTGATTCAACATACTTGCGTAGTGAAGGATGCTGTCGACGCTTATTGCTCACAATTAGTTGTACTGACGAGTGTTTGCTTATCTTGATTTGAATTTAATAGGGAATGGGAATACCCGTGGGGAAATTGGCCTTGTACACGGCACTAGGAGGCGTTAGGCCATCTGCGGTAAGCATACGTTGCGTTTTTAACTTTTCCATATCCCGTCTATTGCAACATCACATCAATTGTACGGTGCAACTGTACACAATTAATTATGTTCAGTAATACTTAGTTTCGTTTTTCTGTGTAGTGTTTGCCCGTAACAATTGATGTTGGAACGAACAATGAGAAGCTTCTAAACGACGAGTTCTATATCGGGCTCAAACAAAGACGAGCAACTGGAAAGGTCGTATTTTATCTCTGTTTTCTCTGCTTTGATTCAATTTATGGAACTAATATTGATTTTATTGTGTTCCAGGAATACTATGACTTGTTACATGAGTTCATGACTGCTGTGAAGCAAAATTACGGCGAAAAAGTCCTCATACAGTTCGAAGATTTTGCTAACCATAATGCGTTTGAGCTGTTGGCTAAATACGGGACGACTCACTTAGTCTTCAACGACGATATACAGGTAGATTAAGTTATTATAAGCTGATAGTGTTGCAAAATTTCGCATTTTGTACGAATATGAATGTTTTTCGCGCAGGGGACAGCGTCTGTGGTGCTTTCTGGACTCGTTGCATCCCTTAAGCTGCTTGGTGGTACCTTGGCTGATCACACATTCTTGTTCCTCGGAGCTGGAGAAGTACGTCGTTAATTCTATTTTCATTGTTTCTTTAATAAATTAATCTAACGTGTTTTATAAGTTAGCCAAATGTCGTCTCCAAAGCATCAACTAGCTAGTGCAACGACACGCATATGGTTGTTCGTCGTTTAATAATTTCCCGTGTTACTCTTTAATTGTAGGCTGGAACTGGTATAGCAGAGCTTATAGCCCTTGAAATGTCAAAGCAGGTGAAACTTAATTTCTCTGCATATTGTTGCTATTAATACCTTCGACTCTCGAGGATTTTTCTGACCGTGTTTTTTATCGTACGTAGACTAAAACGCCTTTGGAAGAGTCGCGTAAAAAGATTTGGCTGGTAGACTCAAAGGTAACATTGTGATAAATCTTTTACTGTCATTTGAAAATTCTTTTGAGAGAATTTGAATTCATGTGCAAGCGTCGTTCATTACAGGGATTAATAGTTAGTTCGCGTAAGGAGTCTCTTCAACATTTCAAGCAACCTTGGGCTCACGAACACGAGCCAGTTAACAACCTCTTAGACGCGGTGAAGGTTGGTTGAACGAACTCCATGCGCTATTTTCACTATGGAACTGAGTTTTTCGTGTATTAATCTATCTATTTTCCGACTTTATTTAGGCTATCAAGCCAACAGCTCTGATTGGAACCTCTGGTGTTGGAAAGCAATTCACAAAGGAGGTGGTGGAGGCTATGGCCTCGTTTAATGAGGTTCGTTCGTCTCTTTCTATATGTATATACGTGCAGAAAATGTTTCGTACGAGTTTTCTGATGTAGCATTGCCACTAATGAATACTGCAGAAGCCTCTTATCATGGCTCTCTCCAATCCCACTTCACAATCTGAGTGCACTGCCGAAGAAGCTTTTACTTGGACTGAGGTTGGTTAGAAAAACGCACTTTCGTCGTATCTCTCGTTGAAAAACTGAGCTGCTCTAATTTGTTTCTTTTCTTCAAGGGTCGTGCTATTTTTGCAAGTGGAAGTCCATTTGATCCTGTAGAGTACAATGGGAAACTTTTTATGCCTGGCCAGGTTAATTTCTTTTCAATTTCCAATCTGCACTATTTCTTTTCGTCTATCGTTAAATTGATTTATTTTTCCGAATATTTGCAGGCGAACAATGCTTATATATTTCCGGGGCTTGGTTTTGGGCTCGTCATTTCTGGTGCCATTCGCGTGCATGATGACATGCTTCTCGCAGCTTGTAAGTATTTTCGTGACACAAAAAACTTGTGTGAGACCGAAAAGTACTATAAGGGGGAGGCTAATATTTAATCGAAATTTGCAGCGGAGGCTTTGGCTGGTCAAGTGACGCAGGAACATTACGATAAGGGGATGATTTACCCGCCATTTACGAATATAAGAAAGATCTCTGCTCACATCGCAGCTAGTGTAGCTGCTAAAGCATACGATCTAGGTTCGTTTTATTTGTACTTCAGAAATATATTCACATATTTACACAAAATGTCGTTACTTATAAATTGACCTGCTTGTGGGCAGGTTTGGCGACGAGACTTCCTCGACCTGCAGATTTGGTGAAGTATGCTGAGAGCTGCATGTTCACTCCTAATTACAGAAGCTACCGTTGAAGCATATAAGCAATTTTTGTTGTTTGTTGTTTGTTGTTTCTTTATAATTATTGTGTATGTATTTGGTTTGGAAGCATATTATGGCCCTTGTGTTTGAAACTGATTTCATTTACTTTAATTCTGTTTTATAAATATTTCAATAAATAAACCTTTCTTGGAGTTACATTACATGGACTCTCTCTCTATGGGCTGTTTGATTTTTATAAAATTTTAATTTATGTTCAAATTCTTAGCATTCTAGAATCTTTTTTTTTTTCAAATATTTAATGAGATTTTTTATGGGATTTTTAGAAAATTTTAATTATTAACTTTTAATTTTCAATTATAAAGTTCGTAAATAGAAGGAATCTCAATTTATCTACGCGCTCATATTTTTTGTTAATTTAAAGAAAAAAAAAACAGCAAAAAAGAATAAAAAAGAATGTAAATTGAATTGAAAACCTTATAACATAAATTTGAAAAAAAAAAATTAAATCTAGTCCCGTCATTTAATTTAGGTTTTGTCCAACTTTAGTCATTTAACTTTGTATTTTTTCAATTTTAATCCCGTATCAATTTAAGTTCTAATAGTATCAATTTTAGTCATTTAACTTCTACTAGAATTGAAGAAAAAAATTATTTAAATCTAGTAACTTTCACCTTTTATAAAAAACATCCCAAAATTTTTTGAAAAAATAAAAAATCATTTATGTCCCATAATTACGGGCAAATAATTTTATTTTTCTCCTAAAATTGATACTTGTAAGACTAAAATTAAAAAAATGTAAAATTTCAAAACTAAAGTTAAACTCAACCTATTTTACAGGACTAAAATGGACTAAAATTGATATTTTTCCATTGAAAAAAAAAGTAGTACAAATTTAAGAAATATAAACGGAACACAGCCCAACAGAATTCAATTCTCAAAATGGAATAGAGCAAGTATAACTTATTCCCAACGTTTGAAGAGCATACAACACCCATCTCATTCAATTAAAACTCGAACAGAGAAATCTGTTTGAAGAGGGCTCAACTAAAACTTCCCTGACAATTTTACCCCCCCCCCCCCCCCAAACATTTATTCCGACCATCACACGACGATCTTCTACTAGTGTCTGTATACATTGTAAATACGAAAACAGAAATCTTGCCAAGTGGTCAGCAACCACTGAAACGGTCCACCTGCCGTTGGGCAGCTGTATAAGGATACATTACCCGAGGCCTGTTAGAATAAAGAAAGACACTTGTACAGAAATTTTTAAAAAAATTACGATTCTTCCTCCTCAGCTTGGAGGTACTGAGAATGGGAAGCAGCCAGAAGAGCAGCTCCAATGCCTGACCCGTCGTTTGAATGCTCGACCACCACATTCTCTGCAGTTTCTCCCAGTAGCTCGTTAAGAGTGATTTCCAGGCAGTTTCTGAATTTAGTATAGTGCTCAAAGAGTCCACCATCCAATGCTATTACCGATTTCTGGTTATCTCCCTCTTTTGCAGTATCTCTGCCCAGTTTCTTTAGTATACCTAAAATGCCAGCAGCAGAGAGACGAGCCCCACGTGAAGCAACTACGTCGCATAATTTGACAATCATTTTCCTCATTTTCAAGGAACTATTAGGTACCTGTAGTCATACCAAATCCACATGGAATAAGGAAATTAAGAGTTGGGTAAATAACAGACCAACTTTTGCATTATTTTGCCCTAATCTATATTTCTATATAAAAATACTAGTAAGAGTAATTGGTTAATTTGCATTTGAACTATTAGGTACCGTTTGAGACTTATGACTGATTTTTGTGAATAAAATACTTAAGTCGTATTTGATGCAGAGAAATGACATACCTCGAGAATATCCCTCAGTTTGCTCCCAACCACCTTGAGATCGGAAGAGGTATCGTGATGCATAGCAGACATGTCAGGAGTCCTGCATACACCCACTAGTTACTTAACCTTTAATCTCATACACATTTACATTTTGCAATTATAGCATATGACTATTTTTCAACAACTTATGCTGACGTGGCAGGCGGAAAATCTATGAGAAAATTACAAATAAACTCACGAGTCACGACTTTTTTTTTTGCACTGCCACGTCAGCAGGACTTTCCTAAAAGTAAGCACATGACAGAATTATAATAATTTAAAAGTAGTCTATTGAATTGCAAATTTTAAAAACATATGTTGTAATTGAAAAAACGTAAAAAGTCTTGATTTATTTTGCATAACCGAAAATACAATTTCAGAAAGAAAATTGAGAGCGTCTAGTAAACTGAGATGGTTGATGACTAAGGAAGCAATTCGTGTTCATACTGCTTTAATTTGATCATCAGACATATCCTACATGCGGAATTCATCACAAAATCTAGTAGATTTAATTGAACTCCCTATCTTATGTGTTGAATTTTGGATTTTCAAAAATATCTTTACACAAAAGTTAGATCTATTATTAATCCAAAATGCAACTGTGATATCTCTATCTACTTGGTAATGCATAGATCAGACTTTGATGGTCAAACACGTTCAAGTAATAATTATGCTGATAACGTGAAATACAAACCCAATACCCAATAAGAGGCTTCACATTAATAGCAAAATACAATAAAATAATATGGCCAGCAGGACCAATCAATATATATAATGGTACAAAGCACCCATTTTTATCACTTCTTAAGTATTTCACACCACAAGGAAAAATCAAATCCCAATCCTATACATGCAAGGGCATGGCAAAAATTAATATGGTTTATAGGAATTTGGCCTCAATTTCATTAATTTCAAAAATAGTTATTACTATATCACTCACTAGCTTACCTCAAAATGAATGGAATTTTGAGTTTTGGTGGGATTTGATCACCAAAAAATGATGCTTCTTCAGCCATCCTGCATAAAACTCTACGCACAATTTCTCCAAGATACATGCCAGAAATTATTTTCTCAAAAATCTGCAGTATTAATACAAGAATTTGAAGAGATGATTGCAAGCTCATCAGCATTGAAGTTCTGAACCCCAGGAATTAGGGTAAAGGTTTTATTTTGTCCTTTAACTTTCACCAATTTTGATTTTAGTCTGCCAATTTCAAAATAGTCCCTTAAGTTTTATCAAATTGAACTTTTTCATCCTTTTACTGGCTAAAACAGGTTAATAAAATTCTAAACTGATGAAAAAATTGAATTTGGTAAACTTAAGGGATGAATTTCAAAGTTAAAAAAATTAGAGGGGACTAAAATCAAAATTGAGGGAAAAAAAACATTTACCGCCGGGAATTATAAGAGGTTAATAAAGTACCTGCTCTCCGGGGTTCAAACTTTCAGCATCAAGGCTTTGATCATATTCTGTAAGTGGAAGATGAGACGAGCGGAAATTACCCCATTCCATGTTTATGACCTCCATAAAAAAAAAAAAAAGGAACCTTAATCAATTTTAGTTTACGAATAGCATAAATCACTTACTGAAGTAATAAGGACGGATAATCACTGACAAAATGCAATGTTACAGCCTAAATCATGCTAGGGATGTAATCAAACCAAGGTGCTCGCGAACTATTCGTGAATCGGCTCAAAAATTATTTGTATGAGCTTGTTTAAAAGCTCGTCAACATAAACAAACAAACTCAATGATATTCGATTTTTTAGCTCGTGAATAGGCTCGTTAATAAACTCGTGAGCTAGTATGTATAAATTATAATGAATAGTGTGACTTAATTTACATTTACACTCTTAATATTAATGATAAAAAAAAATGTAATTCAATTTATTTAATTAAATGAAATTGTAGAATTTAGTAGATATGTAGGAGTATCATTTTTAGAAATATACTGTATAATTTTACTTTTGTAATTAAATTATAAATAGTCTAATTTAAGATTGATATTATTAAGCTTGAAAAATCTCATGAATATTTGATAATTAAGCTCGAACTCGACTCGATTACAAACAAACTAAGCTCAAAAACTCTCTAAAGTTTGGCTCGGCTCAGTTCGATCACATCCCTGAATCTTGCAATATCCGTGAGAAGAAAGTAAAAAAACTAACCATTTCTCCAGATTTAGGTAGCAAACCCTGCCATTTTGGAATTGCATTTGCCCGTTCAACATAAGCTGCATTAGTTCCTGTTCCCAGGATCACAGCAGCAATCACATCTTTATCGCTATACCGTCCTCCAGCTAATGTACCAACCGTATCATTCACCTGTATCAGAAAACCAAGAACGAAAGCTTTTATTAGGAAGATGTAAGGTGGTGTTTATTTATGGATTTGATTGGATTTGAAATTTAGTAGGTGAATTTGATGAATAGTAAAAGGTGTATTTGATTTTTTTATTTTTTTTTTTATGTTTGGGAGTGTAGATTTTGTAGGATGTGATAGGGCAGGATTCTGAAAAAGTAGGCGATAGATGATTGATTGTGTATTTGAAAATATAGGTGTATTATAGGTATAATAGGGTAGAATAATATAGGAATTGAAATCCTATACCAAAATCCAGAGAAACAAACGAGAATATGAATTTGAAATAAAAATATGGGGTGTGGGGCTCAGAATTAGCATCTTATAAGAAGAAAACTAAAGAAACTCACCAATGCAGTCACACGCATATCGATGCCAACTCTTTCCAATGCCTTTGTCAGCTCTCCCACCACATCTTCTCCAAGCTATCAACAGTCGATAATTACAGAGAAAAAAAAAACTAGATTCAGATATTACCTAGATTAAATGATTTTCCAGTTAATTGAAAACAGATGAAAATACAAGATCTTTAATCCTAGTTAATAGTCCCACAAAATTAGTTCAAAATGGAATTTATATTGAAATTTTATGTAATTCTACTGAAGGTAGCACGAATGGTACTCTATAGAAATTTGAGTGCTAGCCACTGTACAAATGTGGGCACTGATGAATGGCGTAAAGATGATGTTTCAGTTTTAAAATGAGACATTCTAGTATTCCCATGAAAACTTTCACAGATTTGATTCATACTTTGCTTGCAAAAAGTTTACGAGGCATGAATTTATATGCAAAAATAGAAACAGCCTATGTTCCCATTGTTCTAATACGATCATAGTGTTAAAAGAACAAAAGTTTGGAATATGGTAACAACCAAATAATGAATACAATTGAATAAACAAAAGCAAGTAATAAACTAACCGCATCTTCTATAAGGAAGCCTTTGGTCCACTTTATTAGTGTTCCTGATGCTAATGATAATTGCCTAACTGGGAAGGAAAAGGTGAAACCAAGCTCCCTTTGCCTTCCAGGAGGAAGATGATAGCCTTCACCTTCTGTAGCAACAAACTTTGCTAGTGCCTCAGCAATAAAATCAAATAATTCCTGAATCACAACGGTCGTGAGCATTAGAAAATGGCAATAAATATTAGGAGTGTTATCAGTTCAGAACTTCAAAAATAGTAAAACTATAAATAAAGAGTCTAAACGGTTTTTTTCTCTAATGATTAAAGACCAGAAAAATAAGAAACTATCAATTCGAGATCTGAAAGATAGACACTGTCAATTAATGACTCACACATTTTTTAAGGCCATGTTTGACATCTTATAGCTTTTAGTGATCCAACAATATTTTAATAAATCACAATTCAAAAAAAGAAAAGATATATGTAGTATTAATTTCACTGGAGTGAAAAAACTAAGAAAAGAAAGTAAGAATAAATGAATAATTATGTATATTAATAAATAAGGCTATAAAGTATAAACTGGAGTATAAGATACCAAACATGGTCATAAGATTTGTAAGTCCTAATTGATAGTTTGTTTCTATCTTTCAAGCCTCAATTGATAGTTTCATTTTTTTCAAATCTTTAATCGATAGGAAAAATCTTCCAAGCCCTTTATTGATAGTTTTACTATCTTTCAGGTCCTGAATTTGACAAAATTTCTATATACTAACAGCATTTTATGCTAAAGAATGCACTCACATGAGATGATCCAACCATCAAATGTGGAGGAATGGAAACTTCATCAAATTCTTGCTTGATTGCAGTATCTTTGCCACCTAATTGCACCCGCATAACACGGAAATTTGTTCCACCTAGGTCCAATGCATAGAATAATCCATTTTCATCCCTGAAAAGAAATTTGAGGAATTATACCCTTTACAAATTCCATTCAATCCATTGATTTAGAGTAGAACCACAAAGCAAGAACTTTTTCCATACTAATTTTTTCTTTATGATCAAGGGACACATTTTTCGATAGCATTCAGAAGAAGCATCTTACCTCAAAAAAGCAATATTCAAAAGCTAATATTTTTTTGGCAAGGATAAGGAAGTTGCTTCTTTGAGATAACTACAATTTTTCTTTAAATTATTTTACAAAGGGATTGAAGTTACATCTGCATTACATCCTTCTGCTAAGACATAATATTCATATTGGATCTCAACAACCATAGAAGACATTTAACTTATGGTAAATTAGCTCAGTTTAGAGATTTTATTGGTGAAAAGCTCCATTTGAAGATAGCATTGTCTCTCTATATAAAAAGACTAAAGCTATAATCTCTAAGGACACATCATTTACTATGTTAAATTATTCTTTCAGTAATTCAGTTACTGCTTTTATAAAATGAGAGCTATATATCGAGAGCTTAAACAGGAACCTATAAATACAGCTAAAAAAAGGTCAATAAATGTGCAAATCAGCAGAATTGATTAGAGATACAAAATATTTTTCAGATGCCTTCTAAACAATCTTTAAAACGAAAAGTGAATGCAGCCAACTGAAGGAGGCAAGAATTGCTTTCAATTGAATTGGAGGATTACTAAATCAATAAAAAAAACAATATTTAAGTTGGTATAATTTACATGGGAATAAGGATCTTTCCACATGTTGGGAGTGGGGTGGGGGAGGAAATGTCCAGCAAAATGTAAAAAGAGGAAACGGACAGAAACTTATATAGGCCCATACATGATGTGGATCCAACAGGAACCTAATTTGATGATGAAGATAAAGGAAGTATAAAGTGTAATGTTAGTTGTCTTTCAATATCATTCTGTTAGTGCAGCACACACAGATGCATATTTAGGCTATATGTACATATAAAGCATGTCTAGTGCTTCTCCAAAACCAGATCCCAAACTTATCTCTACTGATAGAATTTTTTTTTACAACATTGAATAAATTATTTAACCATGGAAAGAAATTACACATAAAAATCAAAGATTTGCTCAAAAGTCACTCTACAAATCGGGCACCACATCACAAAGCTTGTATGTTCATCACCTAACTTCAATAATTAAAAGCATCACGGAAGAGCATTTCAATTCTCCATTAATTTCTCAATAAACACAATTTCTACCCTAAATACTAAATCTTGAGATTTAAATTAAAATTAGAAATCATAAACACAACTACTCGCAATTAATCAAACACATAGCGTACATACCCCGTGGGAAGATTATCAACGTAACTGATGAGCATCTTCAGCTTACTTCCGCCATCGGAGGCAAGGCCGGCGTGCATCTCCACCGTCATAGCATCGGCGACCTGCCGGAGCTTGGCGATGGGGGTCCCACAGTTCTCCTCAAGTTCCCGGAGAATGGCCTCAGCTCTGGCCCACTTCCCTGAGCTCTTCATCTGGCGCCGTACCACCAACACAGCAACTGCACAGGCCGCCGCCGTGCACACAACCGCCGCCGTCACCGCTACCTTGCCCATCTCAAACAGAGGTCGCCTCGCCTGCTAGATAAACAAACAAAAAAAGCTACAACACACGCACGCGCTCCCCAATTGAAGTATGGTGGAATTTTTATAGTGGGAATTGATTTGGTTTTGTGTTCTTGTTAGGAGTTAGTTGGTTTAATGCATCTCTGAACCAAACTCTGAAACACCATTAATTTAATTAACACAGAGATTGAAATTAATGGCGAAATGCTCTGCGTTTTGGCGGATTTGTCTTCTATATCGATGAGTTTTGGCCTTTTGGGGATATGTAAAGAGAAAAGTTTTTGTAGTCAAATGACATTCATGGTTCAAAGGGACCAAGATTTAGATGGGAAAATCTCTATACTTATTTCTTTTCTTTTTTTTCCTTTTGAAAATACATTTTTTTAGTTCTTACCTTAATCTTAATTTTGTTATTATTTAATCAATTTCATATAGATTTTGAAATTTCAATATTTGAAAGGAAAGTGCTAAATGACCATATTATGACTACCATAAATGATTGTCTATATACTAATAGAGAGTTTCTATTGTTTATGTGTAGACTTCTCGTAAATTTGAATGATATGTCAGAATGTCAATAAGAAGTTTTTATTGTTTATATGTCATTTTTTATAAATTTGAATGATGTGTCAGTTTGTCAATAGGGAGATTTTATTGTTTATACATCGATTTTTCGTAAATTTGAATTATGTGTCCACTTCAAAAAAAAAATTATGTGTCAGACTGTCAATGGAGAGTTTTTATTGTTTATGTGTCGAGTTTTTGTAAATTTGAACGATGTGTCAAATAATAAAAAAGTTATAATTATGAAGTTAATTAGGTGTCAAATATTATATAAATAGTTTGGTGTATTATTAATAATAATGTGTCATATGTATTAATACATGTGTAAATACAATTAAAAGGAAATAGTTAACTCGATCAATTCCTAATTAATACTTCTTCTATTTTGTAAAATTTGTCACATTTGACTTTAATTTATTTTTTTCAAAAAAATTATCTATTTTTCTATTTTTATAAATGATCTTTCTAAATTATTATTATTAAATCTCTACAATTTTTTTTTAATTTTAATATATTATTGACTTTTTTTTGGAAAGGTGAAAGGGGGAGTGAAAAAGAAAGGTGTGAAAAGAAAAGAAATAATAGGGATAAATATGTTAATAAAATATATTTTTTAATTCTATATAAAATAAGAAATACAACCAATTTTATAATATATGGAGTATATTACTAGTACTAAAAATATAATTATAATACCCATTTCACATAATTATAATACAGTAATAAAAAAAGTGAGAATTCCAACGAAATATTTTTAATGTGTTATTTAATACGGAGTATATAAAAAATTATTTTAAATGATTTATAAATTTGCGCATTTGAAAAGTGAAGCTTTTATATATATATATATATATATATTACAATTTAAGAAATATATGTTATTTTAATATATTTATTTATATTGTTATTATTTTATATGATGGTAAAATTAATTTATACATGATATAAAACATTATGCTGTAATAAGCAGGATCTAATCTAGTTTGAGTCGATATTAATGAGTATTTAATGATTTTTAAGTTACTAAAATTATTGTATAACCCTAAATCACTTTGGTTCTATCCCATTAAATTTATCTAATTATCTCCTTCCAAATATTAAATATACATATGCATTTAAAAAAAAAAAGGATTTTTTCAAGACTACGAAAAAAAATTAGAAATTGGACGGTGAGATTGATCCCGAGATTAGTCGGTCCTTGACTGAATACCAAGACTCAAAAAAAAAAAAAAAAAAAAAGTGCAATAAATTAAATACGAACCTGTAATTTTAGGACACGTAATTAACATGTCATGTGATTATAATAAAATTACAATTGCAATTAATTAATTTCGTATATTATCCTTTAAAAAGGCGTAGATTAGCCATAATTAACTTGATTGGAAAGATCATACTGTATAATTTATTTGATCTTTATAATTTTCATGAAATCTTAATTGATTTATATATATGGATATTTTCCATAAAATTTTTTGGACCATAATATATACTTACTTAATTTTGTATTACCGTTCTTATGAGTTGGTCCATAAATAGTGATGAGATTTTATTACATAAATGGAATTATGTATATGTGTAAAAAAAAGTAATTTGAATTGAAAAAATTGACCAAACTTAACAAAAATATGAAGTTTGGAATAGGTCAAATCGAATTAATACTATAATATAATATAATACAATATAGATTTTATATTTTGTTCCTAAATTCCTTATTACCTCATTTATTACCAATTTACCATTTATCACTATCAATTGAAGTTTACAAATTTTTTTATACAATTGAGTATATATATATATATATATATATATATATATATATATATATATATATATATATATATATATATATATATATATATATTTTTTTTGAATTTAGATATACTTGAATTTTAATGTTTAATTTATTCAATTTAGTCTTTAACTCAACATTTAATCTAATTTATTGAAATTCCATTTCAATTGTATAGGTGCAACTAATTGCACACAAATACGTACACAGTAACTTTTAGATTTTATCAAATTATCTGGAGTTGTCACTCCATCTAAATTTAATATAGACTCTTTTTTTTAATAGTCCAAATTTAATATACACACTTTTATAAATAAAAATATTTATTCTTTTCAGTACTTTTTTTTTTTTTTTTACTTTACGTATCTTTTTTTTTTAATTGCATATTAAGTATAAACGAAGAAAGTTGTATTTTATATGGAGTTATATTGTAGGACAAACAAGCACCTGTATTGTTTTGTTGGTTCACTTTCAAGGAAAGCGAAAGCTTTGCATAATTCCAGCAAATAAATGAAGTTTGGACATTTGTAATAGTAGATGACAGATGTGAGTAAAGCATTGTAATTGACCATTAAACTGGGAATTCCCTCACATTTGTTCTTAAAAATTAGATATTCTTTCATTCGAACCAAACACAAAAATTAACTTGTAAGATTACAAATTAAAAATGTAATCTAGCAATTCAAACAGTACAATTCTACTCAATCATATCGTTAGTTATTCGTGATTCGTTAAGTGAACCAAACGAGCCCTAATATCTGTCGTCCATCATCAATTGAATTTCAGAAGGAAATTGATAAGTTTGATTCAAATGAATATGATTATATCCTTTCCAAGGGGATTGAAATCACATGTTTCACTCTTTATGTTCTACATTTTATTTCATTATATGAAAGATTGACATGTGTCATATTAAAAAATAATCAACGTCCTATAATATTAGGGGTTGTCACGTGTTAAAGATCCTTTATAGTGGAATACCAGTGGGAATAGAGGAATCAAACCGTACTAAGAGGGAGTTTCATTTTTACTTATGTGTCGTATTCGAGCTAGTCTTGGGTGAGACCGTCTCACGGAATCGGAATGAGATATGTCTCCCTTAACCCTCAGGTAAAAAGCGATAATATTTGACCAAAACGTGATAGTCACTTTTGTTAAAAACATTATCACTTTTTTTTTACAAACAAGAAATATGGAAAAAAAGGGTTATCCTACCCGAAATTTTAAAATATGGGTTAAAAGGGATCCGTCTCACGAATCTTTTTTCGTGAGACGGTCCCACACAAGTTTTTGTCGTCGTATGTGACATATTTTTAATGTCATTATGTATGATATTATTTATGTGTCATCATAATTAATGTTTAATTGATTTTAAATAATTATGATGATATGTTAAATATAAGGTGAATATTTACTATATTTAACACTAATAGTTTTAAAGAAAAAAAACTTATTTAAGGAATTATCAGATTATTAAATTATACTAAAAAATTAGTAAATATGTTATTAAATTTAATTCATTGATTTTAAAAAATTATGAATATAAAGTGTGCATATACTATAAATTATTAATATAAAGTACTACGTATAACAATAATTTTTTTTCTAAATCACAATTAATATACTACTGTGTTTTCACTTAATTTTTTTTTCATATTATTAAAGGTTGTATCCAGAAATTTATATGTTTCCTTCGATTATGTTTCTCAAATTTTTTTATTTTTTAAAATATACAACATATTATAAATATTAATTTTTATCTAGTATGATTAATTTTGGAGTTACCATTACTAATATTGATTACTGTTTTTTTTTAATTTAAGTAACAATTGATGAACAAAAATATATTAAATTACTCACAATATTGATCCTTTCTAAAATAATATCACGACTGATGTAGTTAAAATTCACTCCGCATACATTTTTTTTTACTAAAATAATATCAGAAATAATGTAAGTTAAAATTTAATTAGTCCATCTATATTTTGAACAAATTTAGAGGGAAAATCATTAAAAATATGAAAGATTTTAATGTATTTTAGGTATGAGATCGTTTACAAACTTACATCATTGATTTTTTTTTTTACTTTCCTTGATATATACAAGGAAATGATAACAGAATGATATATACCAGAAATAAATCTTCGTGCTGATATATATAATCAATCACTCCATGTCTCGTTAATATGCAACACGAAGCAATTAACGCACTCGAACAAACGCAAGGTAAAATTAATTCATGATTTTGTTCGAGGATTTTATTTTCGTTGATTAAAAACTTACTCTGTTTTAACCTATTTCGTTTTCAGTGATTTTACAGATCTGTTTTTATTTGAATTCTGTTACGGATCTTGCGGTTTCTGTGAATCCCCATTGATTTAGCTGTTGTTAACTATTAGAATGTCGAAACGGGAGGTTGCGAAACAAAATGTACATATGGTAAGCTCTCTGCCCTAATTCTTTATTGAGATTGGTTCCTTTGTTTTTCAAATAGTTCGTTTAGTTTTGAGTTTTTCTCTACTTTGGAATGATCAGGTTCAACTTCTCGTAGAATTTTGCCTTCAAATTTACATGAAACCTTCAGAAGTAGTGGATAAACTATTCCACCGATCACATATTCAGCCTGATCTCACTAATGAGAGTAATTCAACTTCCTTCATTTTCATTGTTGAGATTTTCATGTTGTGTTTGGATGGGTGGATTTGATTTGAGGATGTATTTGAAATGAGAGGATTTCAAAATAGATGTATTTCAAATGACATGATTTTAGTAAGAATTTAAAATCCTCTCAATTTTAAGTAAAAAAAATATGCGAGTTTTTCAAAGTATATTATATGAGGTTAAAAATGAGGGCGCAGATAGAACGATTCAATCAGATGCTTCAACAACAAGCATTAATGATTCAGAATGCAGTTGTTACTGCTCCTTTGGCGAATGGATCGCAGATACATTCAAGTAAGCTTGATTATTTTTAAGTAGTTTCTCTGAAATTTGAGATTTTATTTCTGAAATTTGTAGTATGCAACAAGTCTGATGATTTTTTTACATTTTCTCAAGATAATCAACAACAAATACTATTGGCGAACAACTACCAAATACCATTGGATAACGTGCAGCATATGACGAATGTCGTGCCTAATTTTTATGCTAATGGTGAAGAATCATTGCAACAAGATAGCATGCATGATGCGGTTGGTATGCAGGGTGGTTATACTATGTCATTGGCTGAGGGCTCAAATGTAGGGACAATAAATGGATTCAATGGGGTTTATTCCCCTGTAATGTTTGGTGCTGCAGATAATGGTATTGGAGAAACATCGATTCCTCCTTATGTTGGTGAAATATACAACACATCAACAATCGATGAGCTGTTCGACGTAGATGATTTTGTGCATTGGCAATCGGCACAAATGACTCAAGGCTTTGGTTTAACGACTGATTGTAACGACACTGGTTCGCTCTCTCTCCCTCTCCCTATCTCCAAAAAAAATAAAATCATTTGACATGTAATGATCTGTATTGCACTCTATTTGTTTAGATATATTGGCTCCATTGGCGGAAAGTTATGAGAATATTGATGTGTCAAATGTTGCAGCTGATATCAATGGACAAGAGCAAGGTATTGTTTTATTTGGTAATGGATTTGGAATCTATATTAACATGGATCTTGATAACTTGGTACATTTCAAATTCTTTCATCTAAACGCAACCATAGACTTATGTGTCTATAGTTGACAATTTTGTGATTAATTTTATCAATCTGTATCTAAATTGTGTATTCTTATGTTTTTTGTGTTGCAGGGTCAAATGCTTTGTTTGGATTGGAGTTCACTAAATAGTTTTCTAGAATTAGAGAAGCTTTAGTTTAATTGATGTTTTTTTCTTCATATTCTAAATGTTTGGGTAGAACAATTTATTTATTTTTCAGATTTTATATTTGTAATAAATGATAATGTTTAAAAAAAAGTGAATATCACTTTTTTTTTTAAAAACATTATTATTTTTTACTACATTATCCCTTTTTACATGAGACTAAGTTTGTTTTTACTTACATTGTCACTCTTTACATGATGTTAAGTTTGTTTTCTTCCCACTCTATATGAATTTAACTTGATAAATAACAAAAGCTAAACAATTGTATTTATGGTTTTCAAATACTATAAATAAGTATGATTGGTAGTTAGAATAGTTTGAGAATGAAATTATCATTCATCCTCTCAATGTTTTAAATACATTTTTCATCCATCAATTTATAATTCTATATTGGCTAATAAATATTGTATATTATAAGAAAAAGTTCAAAGTTATAAGTGTATAATTTTATATTGGTATTTTCTCTATTCACTAAAACTTTTTTCACTAGTATATATATATATGCAAGTACAGAGTAATGATTTAAGCTAAATTCAACACCAAACACTATCTGATTTATTCACATTGTCAAAAAAAATTATCAACAGGCTCATGCTAAATTAACAAGGGCATTAATGCGTATTAGCGTATATAATGATTTTTAAGTTACTAAAATTAGTGTATAACCGTAAATTTTACTCATGCGTCGTCCTCCCCTTAATTTTGTATGACGTGCCATATTTTTAATGTCATTATGTATGATATTATCTATGTGTCGTCATAATTAATGTTGAATTGATTTTAAATAATTGTGATGATATACTCGTATTAAATATATGGTGAATATTTACTACTCGTAGTATATTTTAACATTAATAGTTTTAAAGGAAAAAAAACTTATTTAAGGAATTACTCGATTATTAAATTATACTAATAAATTATTAATATGTTATTAAATTTAATTCATTGATTTTAAAAAATTATGAATATAAAATGTGCATATATTATAAATTATTAATATAAAGTACTCAGTATAACAATATTTTTTTTATCTAAATCACAATTAATCTGGAGTACTATTTTTTCACTTAAGATTTTTTTTCATATTATTAAAGGTTGTATCGACTTTCGAGAAACTTAATGGACTAAAAAAAAATTACATCTCCTTTCATATTATTAAAGGTATATCGGGAAACTTAATGGGATGTATATAGTATTTTATGGGGTGTATATAATAAAAAGTGGAGTCAACTTCTAGTTATCTGTTGTAGCATGTAACTGGATTAAAATCAAAATAAATTAAAATTTAATGGATTAAATTAAAAAAATGATAATCTTGTGGACTAAATAAAAAAAAAAACAAGTAATTTAATGGACTAAAAAAAATTTTAATCCCTTTGTATTTTATTTGCTCTAAAATATGATGCGAGTAGAACTATAAACCCATAAATTTACGGTTGGTCCCTTTTTCAGACGAGTTTTTCAGAGAAAATAAACGTGCGGAAATGTGATGTACCAATAAAAAACTCCTATAATTATATTATTGTACAATTAAATTAAATTTTGATTTATGCTGTAAAAAAGTATTTTTATATTTAACAATAGAATTCATCATTCGAATATGAAAATGGGCCGGGTTGCAGTTTCCCCCCATCAACTTTGGCGCCAATGATTTCAGTCCCCTGAAATCCCGCACCAGAAATATATATATATACGTATCTTAGAAGAAGATGTTCCGCGTGAATATTTTTGAATTTTTACTTTTCTTGATATATACAAGGATACAGAGAATAAATCTTCGTGAATAATATCCTTATCAGGAATGTTTTTTGAAAAACAGTAGCTGATAGATGATATAATCACTCCATATCTCGTTAATCTCGCAACAGAAAGCAATTCACGCACTCGAACGAACGCAAGGTAAAATGAATTCATGATTTTGTTTGAGGATTTTACTTTCGTTGCTTAAAAACAAACTTCCTCGATTCCGGCGATCTGTTTTAATCTATTTCGTTGGAAATCAATCTATTTCGTTTTCAGTGATTTTACAGATCTGTTTTTATTTGAATTCTGTTACGGATCAGTTTTGCGGTTTCTCTGAATCCCCATTGATTTAGCTGTTGTTAACTATTAAAATGTCGAAACGGAAGATTACGAAACACAATGTACATTTGGTAAGCTCTCTGCCCTAATTCTTTATATTTTTTGTTTCTGATATTTTTCCCCAATTTTGAATTTGAGTTGAAGTTTTTCTCTACTTTGGAATGATCAGATTCAAGATCTCATAGAAAAGTGCCTTCAAATTTACATGCATCCTCCACAAATAGTGGATACACTATTCCACCGAGCGAAAATTGCGCCTGGTGTCACTGAACTCAGTAATTCAACTTCCTTCATTTTCATTGTTGAGATTTCTTGGAATTGTATTTGATTCTTAAGATATTTTTGTTCATTTTACTTTTGAACTTATAGTAGGCATTCTTGATTTTTTTATCCTTCCCTTGATAATAAAATGACTGGGCAACTTTTCAGTGTTGAAGAGACTTGAAAATCAAAATCCAGAGTTTTTCAGATTATATTATATGAGGTTAATCGTAAAGGAGCAGATAATACGATTCAACCAGGTACTTCAACAACAAGCTGAGATAATGAGCAAAATGATTCAGAATGAAATTGTTACCACTCCTTTGACCAAAATGATTCAGAATGAAATTGTTACCACTCCTTTGGCCAAAATGATTCAGAATGAAATTGTTACCACTCCTTTGGCCAATGGATCGCAGATACAACATTCAAGTAAGTTTGATTATTTTGAAGTAGTTGCTCTGAAATTTGAGATTTTATTTCTAAATTCGTGATATTTTTACATTTTCGCAAGATTATCAACAACAAATACCTGAAATACCATTGAAGAACGTGCCGCATATGACGAATGTCATGCCTAATTTTTATGCTAATGGTGAAGAATCATGGCAACAAGATAGCATGCATGACGCAGTTGGTATGCAGGGTCGACATACTATGTTATTGACTAAGGGCTCAAATGTAGGGACAATAAATGGATTCAATGGGGTTTATTCCCCTGTAATGTTTGGTGCAGATAATGGTGTTGGAGAAACATCGATTCCTCCTTATGTTGGTGGAATATCTAACACATCAACAATCGAAGAGTTGCTCGCGGTAGAGGATTTTGTGTATTGGCAATCGACACAAATGACTCGAGGCTTTAGTTTAACAGGCTCGACAACTGATTGTAACAACACTGGTTCGATCTCTCTCCCTCTCTATCTCCAAAAAAATAAAATTCACCAAAGAGTACAGATAAAATCATTTGACATGTAATGATCTGTATTTCACTCTACTTGTTTAGATATATTTGCGAACATTTCTTTGTCTCCATTGGTGGAAAGTGATGAGAATATTGATGAGTCAAATGTTGCAGCTGATATCAATCGACGGTAAGGTATGGTTTTGACATTCCACATGAGTCAAATGTAAGGTTAATGAAATCGTTAATGCTTTATGGTTTAATTGCAAAATAAATCACCATTTTTCATTCATTTGCAATCTAATCTAAACCTTTCAACAATTACAAATAAATCACCAACTTTACATATTGTTATTTACTTCGTAGCCGACATTAGTTTGCCACAAATTCCATCGAATTGCTTTAAGTAATGACAGCTTATTTAAGTAAATGAGGCAATTGAAATGTATTCCTATTCTATCCGGTTATTTTTGGATTGAATGATTTGTCAATGGATTTGGAATCTATATTAACATGGATTTTGATAACTTGGTACATTTCAAATCCTTTTATCTGAACGCAACCTATAAGAATTCGTTTGAGTCGTGACATAAGTTTGATCATAGACTTATGTGGCTATAGTTGAAAATTTTGTGATTAATTTTATCAATCTATGTCTAAATTGTGTATTCTTATGTTTTTTGTGTTGTAGGGTCAAATGCTTTGTTGGATTGAAGTTCATTAAATAGTTTTCTAGAATTAGAGAAACTTTAATTTTAATTGATGTTACTAATATGACAAAAATTTGTGTGACATTGTCTCATAGACGGATCCCTTTTTTCTCCCATATTCTAAATGTTTAGGTAGAACAATTTATTTATTTTTTCAGATTTTATATTTGTAAAAAAAGTGATATTCATTCTTTTTTTTTTTAAACATTATTATTTTTTACTCAAAACATTGTCACTTTTTACAAAGAAGACCACGGACCCAAGACTAGGTTTGTTTTCTTCCAACTCATATATGAATTTAACTTGATAACAAAAGCTAGAAAATGTATTTATGGTTTTCAAATACTATAAGTATGATTGGTAGTTAGAATAGTTTGAGAATGAAATTATCATTCATCCTCAATTTTTTAAATACATTTTTCATCCATCTATTTATAATTCTATATTGGCTAATAAATATTGTATATTACGGAGTATAAGAAAAAGTTCAAAAGTTATAAGCTTATAATTCTATATTGGTATTTTCTCTATTCACTAAAACTTTTTTCACTAGTAGTATACATATATGCAAGTACAGAGTAATGATTTAAGCCAAATTCAACACCATCTGATTTATTCACATTGTCAAACAACAGTCTCATAATAGTCAAGTGTTAAAATCCAGAGGTGAAACGCTAAATTAAATGGAAGACGAAAAGTGAAACTGAGTAACTGATCTACAAATATCTCTCTTCTCTTCCTCTCAATCCCAACCTTAAACTGTACAAATATAACAAGTCAAGGGTCTAGAGGTTTGAACCTTGATTCTTGATTACAAAAAACAACTATGTCAATAGGTAAAAAGCAGAATAATCAAGGCAGAGTAGTTTACATATATATACAGAGTAATGATATCATTTTTTAAGCCAGATTCAACACCAAACACTCTGATTTATTCACATTGTCAAAAAATAATCAACGTCTCATAATAGTCACCTGTTAAAGTCCAAGCAGGTAAAACACTAAATTAAATGGAACACTAAAAGTGAAACATTTGTCTCTTTTCTCATCCTCTCAATCCAAAGCTTAAACTGTACAAATATAACAAACCAAGGGTCTAGGGCTATGTTTACTTTTGGTTTTAAAAACCAGGTTTTGGATTTCAAGATCCAAATCCAAAACCCGTTTTACTTCGGGATTTAAAAACCGGTTTTCAAAATCCACTCAAAACCACCCATATCAAACATATTGATTTGACATAAAGTTATATCTATATAATATTACTCCAATCATTATATTCTTTCTCAACAATAATATAATACTACATTTAATCATTACACAATTAACTAATCATTATAATCTCAACAAACAATAATATAATAATACAAACTCATTCAATCTTACAACTTGATTTGACATAAAGTTAAATCCTCCACTGTTCCAAAACCCAAAAGAAACACTCATATTACTATTTATCGGGATTTCAAAAACCAGGATTTCAAAACCACCCAAAGCACAAAGTAAACATCCCTAGAGGTTTGAACCTTGTTTCTTGATTACAAAAACAACTAATATCAATAGGTAAAAAGCAGAATAATCAAGGCAGAGTAGTTTATATTCAAATTCAAGATCATCCCCAAGACACAACATTCATTCAGTGCACAAACTCATCTAAAATTCAAGAGAGTTAACCAGTTTATTATCATAATAGTCACATGTTAAAATCCAGAAACACTAAATTAAATGGAATTGATTATCTACAAATATCTCTCTTCCCTTCCTCTCAATCCCAAGCTTAAACTGTACAAATATAACTAGTTGAGGGCCTAGAGGTCTGAACATTGATTCTTGATTACAAAAAACAACTATCAAGGCAGAGTAGTTTACATTCAAGATCATCCCCAAGACACAACATTCATTCAGTGTACAAACTCATCTAAAATTCAAGAGAGTTTTTATCCAGCCAGGTGAAACACTAAATTAAATGGAATTGATCATCTACAAATATTTCTCTTCTCTTCCTCTCAATCCCAAGCTTAAACTGTACAAATATAACAAGTCTAGAGGTTTGAACCTTGATTCTTGATTACAAAAAACAACTACATCAATAGGTAAAAAGCAGAATAACCAAGGCAGAGTATGTTTACATTCAAGATCATCCCCAAGACACAACATTCATTCACATTCAGTGTACAAACTACAAACTCATCGAAAATTCAGAGAGTTTACCAGTTTATTATCATGACAACTTGTTGAGTGAGACATTGTTGAGCCTCTCCAGCGCCAGAACAAGGGCCTGAGTACCCAAATCGCCCTCCCCATGCGCCTTCAGCGACAGATACAGCTGCTGAGCCAATGCAAGCCCAGGCAAAGCCAATCCCATGTTCTGGCACTCCCTCAAACATATCCCCAAATCCTTCACAAAATGATTCACATAAAAACCCGCCTCAAAATCCCTACTCAGTATCCTGTTCCCGTACAAATCCAACGATTTCGACCCCGCAGCCCCCGTGGAAATGGCGTTTAGGTAACTGCTTAGATCCAACCCAGCTTTGTGCGCGTAAATCAAACCCTCGCATAGCCCCACCATTGTTGACGCAATCGTCACCTGGTTCGCTAATTTACAGAACTGCCCCTTCCCCGGCCCTCCCATGTAGTACACTGTGCCTAGATTGTTTAACAAAGGTGTGAGGCGAGTTACTAGGGTTTCATCGCCGCCGGCGAAAATCGAGAGCGCGGCATGGATGAGCAACCTGCCGAGGAGGCGGCGGAGTGAATCTCGACGGCGAGGGAGGGATCGGAGGTGGTCATGTCGATTATTACTCCGCCGCGGCGGAGGCCGCTGAGGGCGCCGGAGGAAGGGTCCAGTAAGACCTGGCGGACGTCGGAGGGGTATCCGACGATGGAGAATACGACGTCGCTTTGGGAGGCTAAGGATTTGGGGGAATTGGCCCAGTGTGCTCCCATGGAGAGAAGGGATTCGGCCTTGGATTGGGTGCGGGTGAAGACGGTGAGGGTGTAGCCGGCTTTGAGGAGATGTGAGCACATAGAGCGGCCCATTACGCCGGTACCGATCCACCCTAATTTGGTGTTGGAAGGGCTTATGGGCTCGGCGGCGGCCATGGCGATGGAGCGGCGGTGGAAAAGAGAGCGGGAGTGAGTGAGGACAGTGGTGGAGGGGGGGAGTGACCGGCGGAAGGATAATAATCGCATGTTTTAAATTGAGAATTAATTTTTATTTTTCGGTAAATTTTGAGGCTCTGTTTGGTTCGGCTGTATCCCATCGAGAAAATGGAAATCAATTATTTATTGAAATTGGAAATAAGAATTTATTCTTAATGTTAATTATTATCATTATTTATTGATTGAAAATGGAAATCAATTATATAGTAATTAACATTTCTCCTCTCCTGTAATCATTATCAATTATCATCAATCATTCACCTATGAATGAATCAACAACTTTTTTTTTTTATTAGAGAACAACACTAATGATATAATCATCGACAACTTGTAAAACAACATATATCTGGAGGCATAAAGGGATGAGATATCTTTATTCTGATCAAAAAATTTGAATTAAACACGACATTAGTTAAAACAGTAGTCTTGAGATAAAATACCGTGAAAACTATAGAAGTTTAGTTGATTGGAAATATCCAATTATCTAGATTAAAAATATCTCTCTTTAACAATGCCCGATTTAGTTGCAATTGTTATGCACCACAGTTAGCTCGTTTCCTAGATCAGGTAAATGAGAACATCATTTTGGAACAAAAAATAAAAAAAGAAATGAGATCACACATTTTTTAAACAAATTCAATAATACAAAAATGATTTATTAAGTACAAACAATTGTTCACTTGGTCTAGAGTAAACCACGCATTTATCTAACTCGTAAACTCTCAAATTTTTTGATGTGCACATGAACCTCGAGTGTTTGGAAAGATTCACAAATACAATATACGGAGTATATGATAACACTGTGCCACTGGACTACTGGAGTTAGCAGAAGTCCACGACTTTCATGTATTCATGCTTAGAGAATACGTATTCGACCTAAGCAACCTGATTAGCTACCTTGAACTAAACATAAACCTTGACCTTACCTATTAAGATAAACTTACAATCACTCAAAGAAAAAATCTTTTATACAAAACCAAGATATTAGTGCTAGTACAATAGAGTCAACACGAAAAGGAAAAAAATCTACATGAGAGAGAAAATGAGACACTAACCTAATATTTAGACCTACTGAATAAATAAGGTCATGTTTGTCTTGAGATTCATTCGACTAGACACGGTATGTTACATCTTCCGTCTTGTTTTAAATTGAGATTTAATATTCGAATTTCACCATCCAACTGCATTCACTCATAAAAATACATATATATATATATTATATTATTATAATAATACAACATCGTCAGTTCTTACTAAATTGATTTAACATAAAATGACATTTTATCCTACTCAATCTTACAAAAGTCCAAAAACAAGTGTCACAATCACCATTTATCGAGATTTTCCCATTCTACACAATCAAAAAACAAACATGGCCCGAACGAAATTTCAAAATTCGATTCGATTTTGTTGAATTTTTCAGTCCAAACCATTTAGCCCGTCCCTACGGGCCTTACCCCCTCAATACACCATTGGGATACGCAATTACGTGGGTTGAGACTTGAGAGTGGTTAGTAACGTGTAGACTTGTTTGTATAAATTGTTTAATTCAGATTTTCCTCATTTAAAAATTAATACTAAGACAGCTCATGTGATGTGAATATTCGCATAAACCTGATTAAAAAAAAAATGAAAAAGATTCGCACAAATCAGCATCTTTCTTATTTATTGCCGAACGCCACCATCCCACACGTGCCACCTCACACGCGGGACCCATGCCAACGGTCTATGCTCTTCTCCAATCCCCTTCTCTCAAATCGAATCGCCGTACTATATAATAGAATTACGCGGTTTCCCACACTCTAGCTCTCTGTTTTGCTTGGGGATCTACCTGTACGTATGCGTTGTTTATTCGACCTGAAATCCAGGGCGTAGCATTCGCCCTAGCACATTGCAGCGTATCCTCGATTTTGCAATATCGGCGTAGAAATTGGGGATACGGACGGAAAATGTGGTCCTTTGATTCAGTTGATGAGTTTTTGTTCACCACGAGCAGAGGCTTCTGTAGTCCTATTGGACTTTTTGTTCAGATCCAGGTATGCTATCAGTTATCCTACTCTTTTTTTCTGAAGTTTTTTCTGGAAGGAAGTGAGAAATTCCATGCACTATGTTAATTCGAGTGTTTTTACCCTACTAGTTAGCTTATTTGTTGTTATGTTGGTGGTGAATATGGTGGCACCCTAGTTGTCCGTCAGATCTCAAGTTAACTGCGATTTACTCTCAGTACAACTGTTCTTACTAATAGTAGTGTTTTACTTAATTTGGAGATGCGAATTTGATGCCAGAAATGTTTGGGTATTGTGATTTGTGTGTGAGTTGGATCTCAAGTCTATGATGCCTGGAGCAGTACGATATATGAACATAATGGAGTATGGAAATGTGGAATGTTAGTTCGAGTAATTTTACCTTACTAGTTAGCTTCTTTGTTATTATGTTGGTGGTGAATATGGTGGCACCCTAGTTGTCCTTCAGATCTCAAGTTAACTGCGATTTACGCTCAGTACAACTGTTCTTTTACTTATTTTGGAGATGCCAATTTGATGCCAGAAATGTTTGGGTATTGTGTGTGAGTTGGATCTCAAGTCTATGATGCCTGGAGCAGTACGATATATGAACATAATGGAGTATTATGCTATCCATGAAGAATTGTGTGCACTATGGAGATGTGGAATGTTAATTCGAGTATTTTTAGTACCTTACTAGTTAGCTTCTTTGTTATTATGTTGGTGGTGAATATGGTGGTAGCTGTACCACCCTAGTTGTCCTTCAGATCTCAAGCTAACTGCGATTTACGCTCAGTACAACTGTTCTTACTAATAGTGGTGTTTTACTTAATTTCGAGATGCAAATTTGATGCCAGAAATGTTTGGGTATTGTGTATGAGTTTGATCTTAAGTCTATGATGCCTGAAGCAGTACGATAGATGAACATACATGGAGTATTATGCTATCCATGAATAAGTGGTACTATAGATGAACATTGATGGTAGATGCTTGACTACATGGATTCTGATTTGCTCCTCTGTTGAAGTATAACAAGTTTTTGTTTATAATAGTGATATGAATTGTTACAATAGCTTTCCCATGACAGTGAGTGAAGATATAAACCAAGTCAACCTGACATAAGCTTTGCTTATTATATGAGACCTAATGTAACCGGAAAATTTCTCTCACGTATTATTGCGGTAGCATTACAGTTTTTTAGAGTAGTTACAAAGCTAAGAAACCTCATTAAGATTTTGACTCAGGATCTCGTAACTAAATAATATTTATCTTCTGGACTTGGTTTGTTTTTTATTTAAATATTGGGACCGAAGTGGTGGATTGATTGACTTGCCATAGCCAAATAGAAACCTTTACAGCCTTGGCCATAGATTATAGTCTGCTAAATTGCTTTTTCTTGTTCAATGAAGACCTGGATTCATGTGAAGTGAAGTTGGTTATATAGTAGTTATTACAAAAAACACTCCAACATATATTAGTCTTCCTCACATTTGGCTGGAACACTCTGTTATTAAACCCTGGTAGCTCTATAAACTCTAAGAAGAATTCAAACTTTTCGTTACATTGTTCTGCTAGCTAATATTCAATAATTTGTGTACAAAACTCTTGGTGTCGATTTAGGCAAGTCTTTGTTCTGTGGTCTGATTTATAATATATATGCTCCTTCTGCCTTGTACAAAAACGAAATATTTAAAAACTTGTATTGATTTCAGTTTCACTATCAGTACTATTCTAGATTTCTTGAGTTTGGCACTCCATGCACAATGTCGGAATAAATTTAAAAATTTATTCCTGTTTGCAGGGATTTTTCATTTGCTTACAACTTGCCCTTGGCTGGGCTTTGGCTTCTTATGTCAGGTATTTGGGTTTGTCGCCTACTGTTTTAATTAGGTGCTAATAGCCTAATGCCACTGGTTATGCTTTAAAGCTCTAGCTATTATGCTAATTAAGTAACCAATTTCTTGTCACAGGAATAGAGAGATAAGACGGATAAAGAAAAGCATAAAAAGTGGCAATAACTTTGCTTTTTTATGTTATGATATTAATGACCTTGAGCATTCTAAACAGGCCATTTTGCCAAGGGTTTCAGTTGTAATGCCTTTGAAGGGGTTCGGGGAACACAATCTACATAACTGGAGAACTCAGGTGAACTATTGTTAGAGTCTAATGCTCATCCAAATGTGCTTTCAAACATAATCTTCTTGTATTTGCATATAATTACATACATTTAAATGTATATAGACTCACTAATGAATTGCTATTGACCTGGGAAACATTTCCAAAGCAAGTATACTCCAACTAGAAATTTAGTTTCTATCCATGCTGTGTACCTCTTTATAGTTTATACTACATAGAGCCTCCATAATGGCCCCCATTATTAACAAAAATTAATGATGGCTCCACAAGCCATCCTCTCCACACCACCATTTCGTTAACACCCCCTTTTTCCCAATCTTTATAATATACAGATAATAGAAAGTAAAAAAAAAAAATCAGTATCTGCCTTCAAACATTCCAAAAAAAAAAAAAACCTGCACTCAGCTGTGACGTGGGCCACGGATGTTGGTCTGTCAAGTGTGCCCTTGTGGCACATTATCTGCATGGGCCAGGCAGTTGGCTAGCGTGCGCCCCATGTGCCTTCCAGTGATTTGTTTCCCTTTGTGGACATAATAATGTGTAAAGGCAGTGTAAAAAGAGGTGTGAGGTTGAATGTTTAAACACCCCCTAGTAACACCATTGTATGCTCTGAATCTTGTTTTGGGCAAGGTGTATGTTTTTGTCTTCTGATAATTATATAAGGTCAATGAAACAGGAGTTAGTTTGGTTTCAGAATCTCGGACAAGTTGAATTTCTTTAAAGTTTTCATGTTGCCCTTACTTTTATTATATTACTTACCCTTTTTAGTTTCAGAATTTTATCTCTAGTGGTCCACATCACTAGAGGAGCTAAATAAGTTAAAAATGTTGAAGATTTAATTTTCTTTGGTTTATATGATGCTGCAGGTTACATCTCTATATGGTGGTCCCCTTGAATTTATTTTCGTGGTTGATAGTATGGAAGACCCTGCTTACCATGCCGCCTCTCAATTGTTAAAGGATTATAGGGTCTGTTGTTTTCTTCACCTTCCTACTTGGTTTTGAGATTAAATACTTTAAGCTAGTATCTTCTCTGCATATGAGTGTATCTCGTAACTACTCCTAATTTCCTATCAAAACAACATATGGCATGGATGCAAATTATTTCCTTTCTGTACTCTTTTGACAATGTAGTGGTCATTTTTCTTGTCGAGGATCAGAAGATTCAGTTCAGGATTTGGGTTGATTAATTTCTTAAAATCTCTGCATGAGTTTCAATGCAAAAATTGATTCTCTGGATGTTGTATTCATAACACTATGGAGTATAATTTGAGTTTAAGCTTACGAATTGATTTACCAATTTCTTGACTTGTTTAAGTTTGTGAGTTTAGTTTCAGTAACCTTTTGAGTAAGAGACATCATATTGACTGTGGTTTTATCTTCATTCAGCTCAACTTATATCTTCTAAAAAATACTTAATTCTCCGGGGACTTTTGAGTTTGAGAATTATTTTATTGGATGAAATCAATCCTTCTGTTCTACGATGTCTGATCACAATTATGCTAGGACTTCCTGAAATTATGTGTGCTCAAATTGATTATTGTGTTTAAACTAATTTGCAGTTTTATGCTGGTTTGCCATCCAAATATCTTATCTTTCTAATGTGTGTGCATATTAGATACTGTTTTAACATTTCCCTTGAAGTGATCCATTTTGAACTGGCTTATTGGGAGCAATTTAGCAAAGTAGAAGAAATAAGTTGCAAGCAAAGATCTTTGAGGGAATTTTCTTTCATGTTAAAATGAAATTAGAATGCCCTGGAGAATGAGATTTTGACATATTTGTTGTTTTGCTTATGATGGAAATGTGCCTTTTCTTGTTTCTTTGTCAAACTGTCAAGTAAAAGCTGCATCTTTAGATATGTGGCTAAATTTTATTTGTATTATTGCCTATCTTTACACTTCAAATAATTCGGTCTCATATGAGCATGCAAATTCCTGCAGGATGATGTTGAAGCCAAAATTTTAGTAGCTGGTCATTCGACAACCTGTAGTCAGAAGATTCATAACCAGTTGGTACAAAATTCTGTCAATGATTTCCTTGAAATTGTTATTAATATATTCCTCTTCCGATATGGTTCTGTATGCTCCAAGAGTAGCTACATAAGGAGAACTCTTATCTTACAATATTTCCTGAGTGTGGTAAACATGCATGGCATTAATGATGGTCACCTATATAATCAAAAATAAACTTTATTAAACTGTGCCTTATAAAATGTTCTGTAAAGTACCAATTTTGCGTTTTATGCGATATTGCGATTTTATTAGAAGAAATATAATCTCTTAAGTCATTTTATGAACACACAACATACTTCACCCTCCAAATTAACAATCTTCAGATAGTTAAATACAAGTTCAGGAAAAAATAGTGAATAATGTATTTCAACTGTCTAACTTCTGCCTCCAACTCCATATTTTTTTATATAACCTTAGAAACTAGAAGAAATTGGTTTTTTTTCTTTCTATCCATTAATTGTAAATATTTTTAATGTCAGCATTCCATCAGGTGTGGCATTTTATGTATACCCTTTGCGTTTTGCAGGCTGGAGTACAGAAAATGCACAAAGATAGCAAGTATGTGCTATTTCTAGATGATGACGTCAGGCTTCATCCTGGCTCAATTGGAGCCCTCACAGCTGAAATGGAAAAGAATCCTGATGTAATCAGATTTTATACTACATAATTTTTTGGGCTCTGGATATTCTTGTAATAGATGCCGTTTCCCTATTTATTATTTGTTTAAATAACTCTTGAACCTTTGTCTGAAAAAATATGCAGATATTCATTCAAACTGGATATCCTCTTGATTTACCATCTGGAAGTTTAGGAAGCTACTGCATATACGAATATCACATGGTATGTAGTAATTCTTAGGAGTATTCAGTTTGAATTGAAATGGAAATTTCAAATCAAGAGTTTCTTTTCAACACTGATTTGAGAAATATAAAAACAAAGGACATGTCTCTTGTTGGTCATGTTATGTGTTTTCTGATTCCAATGTTGACTATTCATCCTTTTGACAATGTAGCCTTGTTCTATGGGGTTTGCAACTGGTGGAAGAACATTCTTTTTGTGGGGAGGATGCATGATGGTGAGCATTCTAAGCATATTACAAATCAAATTCTCATCGTGTTTTCAAGCAACTTATTATTTGTAATTGCAGATGCATGCAGATGATTTCAGAATAGATCGTTATGGTGTTGTTTCACAACTTCGAGATGGTGGCTATTCAGATGATATGACTCTTGCTGCTATTGCGGGTAACATACTCCCTGTCTCTCAATCTTAAAAGTAATTTATTTTTTTGTCATGGTTTGTTTTGGGTTTTAAAAACCAGTTTTAGGATTTACAAATCTAATTTGGTTCTACTTTGGGATTTTCGAGAACCGGTTTTAAAAAACCACCACTACAACACCTATATACCTACTATCACACTTTCCAATACAAGCAATTCTTCACGCCATCCAATCAATACAATCACACGAACAACAATATAATATTACAACATTATTCACTCATGCATCGATTTGGCATAAAGACAAATCCGACCCTACTTAAAATCCCAAAGCAAACACACACCTTACTGCTTATTAGGATTCCAGAATCCCCTAGATTTCAAAAACCACTATAAACCCCAAACAAACATTGCCATAATGATTAATCATAGATATATACCGTGTGAATCATTCGTTAAATAGTTATCAAAATACTGCCATATTGGGATATTTTTGTCTGTCTGTCTGTCCATCTTTTTTCGGGAGATGTTTGAGTTTTTCCTGTTTTAACACTTAATCCTTGGGTTTGGATGGAATGAATCATTTGATGATGTGTTTATTCTCTACAGGGGCACACAAAAGACTCATAACGTCGCCACCAGTTGCTGTTTTCCCACATCCACTTGCGAGTGATCTTAGTTTTGGCAGGTTTCCCATAATGCACAGCCGAAACTCAATTTTCACCAAGAAATTGGTCATTTAATTTCAAAGGGGAAAAATCAGATTAAACTGGTTCCTCCCTGTTTCTTGTAGGCCTTGATAACCTTTTATATTTGTTCTGCAGGTATTGGAATTATTTGAGGAAACAAACATTTGTCTTAGAATCATACACCACAAGAGTCAACTGGATTATGAACAGGGCGCTATTCTCCGTTCATTGCTACTTATCATGGGGATTTGTAACTCCCTACTTAATGTCTGGAATACACGTGGCAGCAGCTTTGAGACTTTACTCCAAAGGCTACTCATTTGGTGAAGCAATTTTGCCATGTACCGGTGAGTGTGTTTTCATTCTTGAAATCCTTCTTCCCAAACAACCAAAAATGGATTTACTAAAACATGCATTAGGATTTTGAAATTAAAATCTTGCTTTGCTGATCCAGAAACAAACTTGTTTAATTTTTTTAATCATGCATTTGTTCTTGTTTTTTTTTTCAAGGATTGATATTGGTCGGTTGCCATGCGATATGTTCCATTATCGAACTTCTTTCGATGTGGAACTTAACTAGAATTGAGGTCCAGCTCTGCAATATCTTGTCCCCAGAAGCTCCACCTATGTCACTTGCATCCTATAATTGGTGTCTCGTAAGTCTATTTTTTCTCTAATATTCTTGATAAATGAAAAGAAATCCAAAGTAGCTAATGGTTGCAAAATGTAACATATATATGCTTCTGAGTCGATGATTTGGGAGAGAAGCATCCAAGGAAATGATTGATCGGTGTTATGTGCATATGCTGGGATATGTGATACTAGTTATTTGTGCAACTGAATTAATTGCTTGATTTCCAATTGAACAGGTATTTATTGCAATGCTGGTTGACAATTTTCTGTATCCATTCTCTGCTTTTCGATCGCATTTCTCTCAGTCTATCAATTGGTCGGGCATACGATACCATTTGAAGGATGGGAAGATACACAAGGTATTACAACTTCATACCACCTTTCAGTGTAAAAAGTCACAACTGGAAGCTCTTCAAATTAAATTTACCCTGTAAAAATTGTACTTGGGGGGCGCTTGGTTCAAAATTCCTAAATGGTAATAATGGAAAAGAGATTTGAAGAATTTGAACCAAAAGCCCCCTTAGTTAAGGCTAAGCTTGGAAATTCAGATGGTACTAAGAGCATACATTAGTGACGTTAAAAGACACAAAGTCTCTTTCTCCACATGCAGAAGATTGTGATGATTGATGTCCAGAGCATCTTAGGGATATGACTGTTTCAAGCATGTGAAGTTAGAGACAAAGAAGTCTTCCTTCACATGATGTTCAAGCATGTGAAACTCGAGACGTCCGCGTCTCTAACTTATACATGTCTTGGGATGCATGGAGGGACAAATCTTTAGTCTTTACAAATTGGTATCTTGGTCCATTTATATGATAAAGTGGCTATTTTCCTTTCCCTTTTGGGCTAAACTTTAAATGGCTAATTTTTTCTTCCTAATAATCTATGTTGTAGCTATATCTTTAGAGATACTTTTCTTGTGGTCATAACATTACACGTCATAAACTCGTGTTATGATGCTGTGCAGATCGACCGAAGCAAGGATAAGGGACCTAAGTTCACGGATTTAGGAGGAAAGCATTTGTACGGGAAGAAAGGAACTCCAAACCATTATTCATTCTTAATGTCTTTGTCCAGAAGTTTTACCCAATGGAGGCAGCCCAAGAAATTCGATGTATAGAGTAGAAAGGTGGATTTTACGTTTTACAGATTATTATTCTTATGATTCTTTCGTCTTCCTGGTTTCGAAAACGAATTTGACAAGGATTCCAGAAGCAGCATCTCAAAAATTATCGAATGGAAGGAACCATCATGGACATAGAGTGTAGGCTTTTACTGGCCTTTTTTTTTTTAGATTAGTTGAATGAATTGATTCTTCAGTTGGTGATTATTTTTTCATTTGAGGTGGCGGTTGTAATTCTATTCTTCATGTTGTGTAATTTATGAGATTATTTCTTCATTCAAATATTCAACTTGAAAATTTGTATTCTTTATATAGGCATGATATGTATTTCTGCTTGGCTTTACTCTTTCCGATATTTTGTACTTATTAACAATATCAGTTCGCAGTGTTTTAGTTCTTTTACCAGTAAACAGAGGTAGTGACTTTGGCACTGGACACGTTCAAAAGGGGTACTATTGGATCGGGTCAATTCAATAATAGACGTCTATTGGCATTCCATCATCTCTTCTTCTTTCAGGGCCAATGTGAAAGAGAATTAGGTACTTCTTGGTCGTGAATATCTGAACTGGTTGTTCACTGTTCATGAATTCTTGTTTGGACAGTATATACTATCCATACATAGTGTTTTGATCAATGGTTTCAATCCGTTGGATTTGGTAATATATAATGGAGTATAGCCATATTAACATTAACTTGATGTGTGGTAAGGTAGTATTAGCGTGGAGTTTATTTGAAAATGTCCTTGGTTCAAAATAATTTAAAATGTGCTTTAAATATTTCAAGTATGAAGTAATTCATATTTTTACATTTTTTTCCTTTAAACTTTGAAAACCTTTAATATTTCAAGTATAAAGTAATTCAATTTTTTTTTATAAGAAAGTAAGCTCTACATTAGTGATTCATTGATAGTTCGGGTGTGTTTGCAAACAATAGTAGTTGTTTTAAAGTGATTAAAGTTGATTTTTGTAGTAAAATTAAAAGTATATAGTGTTTTAAAAATAAGCACTTCTAATCAATTTTTTAAATGTTGTGGTGTATGTAATACAAATCACTTTTTTATAATTTTACAAAAAACACCCTTGTTACATTTGAATAAATAATGGGTAAAAATAAAATATTATTTAAATTGTGAGGGTAAAATTGTAAAATTAGTGAGTGTAATGATTAGAAGCACTTAGAAGTTGTTAGAAGCATGGGGAGGGGTGCTTGACCGCAAAATTGCTTTTAAGTAATTAATCTAATCACTTACTTGTATTTACAAACACTTCAAAAGTGATTATATTTAAAAAAGAAGTGCTTTTAAGCACATAGTTTTGTTTGCAAACACCCACTTCACGAGCTTTCCCTCTAACCCACAAGAGGGTATATACTCTAATCCAAGTTTAAGGAAAATGAGTGGTAAATTACATATTTGGTTAGCCTATGTGCTAACATCTTCTTTTGTACGGGATAGGTAATGAATATCACATATATCTGCACTATGAACAGCCCGTCGCAGCTCACTGGTATATACAAAGGTATTTTAATAATTGAATATAAGAACATTTAATTCAAAAAATTTCGAGATATATATAAAAAATCTTGAAGTGTATTTAATCTCGCCCTATTATAAAACAGAAGAAAGTTGAAATTGTGTACTGTAATTTGGACTGTTTATTTTAGGTACTCCATAGTCCATATTTTAGTGCGACCCACCGACCCTTTATTCTTCTTTGAGACTAATTAAAGTCTAATTTATTTTCAACACTTTTTGACCACTCTTTTCAACAAACTGGAAAGTTTTATTTATCTATTATTTTAAAGGTTATCTTCTCGTTTATTAATAATATAAGTAACGACTCCATTAATGATATTTCCACACATGTTGATTACATTACAAACTCTCCCTCCGTTCCACTTTACTTAATTCTCATAGATTTGTGCAATTTTATTATTGTCTAAGAAATTTTATTATATATTGGAGTAATTAATTTAATTTTTATCTAAGAAAGACATTATATATCGGAGGTGACTTCAACCTTTGGAGATTATATTACACCTTGTAGAAACTCGTTAGCAAACTTTTCTAATGTTTTAATTCATTATGCCAATTTGATTTTTTTTTGAAGTTTTGGGTATTCGGTTCAAGGAACAACTCATTTCGGTGGACCAATCCCACCGTCCATTTCGGGAGTCCCTTTTAAAGTCGGAGTTTTGCGTTCCTGTATGGACTAGCAGAGTTGCCAATTTGATGATACACTATTGCAAATATCTCTTGTCATTTCAATAATTCATGTACATGATTAGATTCACCGAACTTTGTGGTTAAACTACCAATTTCGAATTGTTTATACAATAATAAGCTTAAAAAAAAGACATTAATTAAAATGAAATGGAAGGAGTACTATTACAAGAATTGTGACTAGAGGAACATTTATAATTAATCATATTTATTAATTCATTACACAATATTGGACGGTGGGAATAATTTAATTTGATTAATTATTTATATTTTATATATAGTTGTGATTCCTAGCTACCACGCGTTTCTTTTAATTAATACGCCAAATTTCAATTTATCCACGAGGATTGATTAAACGAATAAATAATTTACGATAAGATTCTATACTTGGAATTTTTTAAAGTTAATAATTAAGATGCAATATGTCTCATGACTTTTCTTATTTTTATGTTGACCTTTTAAATGTGCGTAAATTCTCTCAAGGACTCATGTCTAGCTATAAATATTTCATTGTAATATCGAATCATTAATTTCTTCTAAGTCTCCTTATATAAACTCCTCAATAAAATTGGTCTCTATTGATCGTTTGTTATGTATTAAAACTCGATCAAGCTCAACTGCGACGTGCACATTGACTTTTCGTACGTTAGGGTACGTTCTTTAATTCAGAATTGATGCAATATTTGAAACTACTAACAACCTTACTTATATTATTTAGAAATTTAAGTATTTTTACATTCCTATTATATATTGATTATTTCCTGTTTTTCTTTTTATTTAATTTAGAAATTGTAATTATGACGAAACTTGCCCCTATAGCTAAAATGAATAAGATAGAGGGTACTTCTTAGCATGAGTCTGTTTTATGTGCATCGGTTGCACCATGTAACTAGACGCCAGGCTAAACGTGGCATCATATCAATTTTAACAAAAATATGACACTAATTTTAACTGAAACATGTAAGTTAATATTACTTAACAATATTAGTTTATATAAATCAATCACAAGTAAATGCATGAAACGTGACATCATATCAATTTTGATTGAAATGTAACACTAATTTTAACTGAATAATATTAATTTATATAAAACAATATTCATAAGTAAATGAAGCGTAACACTAACTTTAATTGAAACATGATAATAACTTTTACTGAAATTCTTAGATTTGAATGTTACCTGTTCTGTTTGTAACTTTGTATAATGGATTTAAATAAGCTAGCATGCATGGTAACAACAATAGGATTACTACACTTTTGTGTTAGAGATAAAAAGCAACCAAAAGAAGGTAATAAATTAAAGCTGTTATTAATTTGATAATTAAATATATATTCCTGATTTTTTATTTGGTCACAAAGCATGGTGCACCGTGCACCCAATAATGCACCATAGAAATTATGGAGAACAGAAACCCTACAATTAATATACAATATATTTTGAATAAAAAGTAAGTCTAGAAAAGGATATGCCTAGAAAACTCGTTTGTAGCTATTCACTGACAAAAGACACATTAAGTAAATGAAGTGTTTATATAGTATAATAGCTGTTTATTAGTACTGTATTATAATGTATAAAATAATTTTTATTAGGATGTATTAATTATTGAGAAAAATAAAATTAAAAGATGTTTTTGTGTTGAAAAAGTAATGATATTTATATAGTAATTTTAATTTATTTGAAGGAGATGATTGAAAAGAATAAGATTATTTTAATTAATTAAATTTGATAACAATTAAAATAAAATTGTATATATATAATTTTGCATAAGTTGGACTTCATAACTTAAGATATATACTCAACATTGAGCTTCATATAGATAGGTGTCTCTCATATATTCACTCCAATAAAATCGATTTTATTAACAAAATTTTGTTTCTCTAGCTAGTTAAAATGTTTTAATGACAGCAAATTGAGAAATAATGACAGACCTATCACTAAAAATTAATTCCCGTCAGTAAAGAGAGAATCTACAATTGATAGGATTTATGTCATTAAAAAATAATTTTCTTGTAGTGATTTATTGAGCCAAAACCTTTTTTTTTACATACTCTCTCCGTCCCACAAAATATAGCTACATTTGACTTTACACACAGATTAAGAAAAATCAATAAATGTAGTCAATTTTAACTAATATGCCTATTTTACCCTTGATATTCCATAAATTTGGTGTAAACTCCAAGGCAGTTGAGTCTTAAAAGTAATTATGAGGTGAGTTTAATTAAGGGTAAAATTGTCAATAAAACATTTAATACTTAATAAAAGAGGAAATGGAGCTATAATTTGGGACATCCAAAAAAGGAAAACGTAACTATCTTTGTGGGACGGAGGGAGTAATTTGTTAATTAATTAGTACTAATTAGTAAACGTGTGTTTGAACTTTTTCTCTAAGTAGTAGTATATGTCACACTCTGCAATTGATTCGTTCCCAATATCATGTTGAAATGTGATATCCCAAATTAAATAATGAAATGCAATATTCACTTATTGTAAAATAATGTATGTCTTGACGCCATTGGATTAATTAATATTTAATATGAAATAATTGAATATAAAAAAAACCATGCTAATAAAGGACAAAAGATGATATCAAAGCAACTTCACTAGTTTCCATAATTAAATTAAAGCAAAAGCTAATAGTGGAAAAAAAAATCAAACGTCAAAAAAAGAGGGGGACAATAAGACAGAGGCCATTGTCATCTTTCTTGAAAACCCTACTTACAAAAGGGTTATATGGTTTGGTGCTAATATTGAAAACTACCTCCACCCATTTAATGCATAATATACTAATGTTACCCCATTACTCACAAAAAAATAAAAAAATTAGGTGAAACACAAATTTATGTACGATTGATATGTTTTATATTGTTCAATTAAAATAATTGTTAAAGTGTGTGCACGGTGCACCTAGTGCATATATAAAAGGTCTGGTGTTAAATTGGGCGGCCCTTCCCAAAAGAGTTACTATATATCTTTGAGTCATCTTGAAATTAAAATTCATTTTGATCCCGTAAATTTGTCTTTTGTGCAAAAGGCTCCTAAAAAGTTAACTACTATTTCAATTCAATCTCTCATATATGTTTAATTGGTTCGATTTTGGTCCATAAGTCACTGAAATTTGAAGTTCGACGTTGTTTTGGGGAAGATTTTTTTTCACGTGAGGTGTAAAATTGGTCCTATAACTTTTAATTTATTTTATCCGCAAAATGTAAAAAAAGGGTTGATCATAAAACAATGTCGTACTTAAAATTATGACAACTTTAAGACGAAAATCAGATCAATTGAGGAGTTATGATAAAAAAAAAGCTTTAATTTGAGCCTTTTTAGATTATTTGCGAAAAAGACTAGATTTATGGGACCAAAATGGATTTAAGATGAGCCTATTGTGTAATGTAGGGCTTCTTATTCATATATTTTATCAGTTATTCCTGTAAAAAAAAAATGAAAAAAAAATAAAACATCAGTTATTGTATCTAAAATTTTGAATTATATACCCTTGCTTATTGAACATCAAAACATTCATTAAGTAGGAGTATTTTGAACATTTTATACACTCATAGAAAGAAAAGAGACTTTATTTTGAGACAAACCAAAAAGAATGCGTCCACCAAAAGTATAATCACTTTTCTTATTTATTTGTTCACCAAAAGTATGTTCATTTTCCTTTATGGAAACAATCACTTTATTTTTAACTCACAACACCCCTAATGTATCTATTTTTTCTTAAAATTTGTGTCCAAATGTATGACATACTTTTGGTGGACGGAAGAAAATAATTTTTTTTTGGAAAGGTGGGAGTATATTCTCTACATATAAATAGTCACATAAACTATACATATAAGAAAGACATTATAGGAAATGAAGCTAGCCCTAATTGTTTTCATTCTCATTTCCTAATTAATTACAAGAAATTAACCTAAAATGTCTTGTCTAGAAGAAGGAGAGATGGAGAAGAAGAAGATGAAGAAAAGTTCATTGAGAGTCATTTTCAGATATGCAGATAGGGTTGACATTTTGCTTATGATTTTTGGAACTTTTGGAGCAATTGGAGATGGCATCTCTACAAATTGCCTACTCATATATATCACACGCCTTTTTAATACTTTGGGATATGGTACCCCCCTCAATCATGCCAACTTCATGCATGAAGTTCAAAAGGTTAGCTTTTCAAATACTATTAAATTTACGGTTTTGATATGAGATCAGATGGTGTGTTTCTTATAGAACTCAATACCTGCATAAACGGTACTTGATGGTTGGTTTCTTATGGAGTGTCGACCAACTTATTACACTTGGCCTCTGTAAAAAACCGACTGACCATCTGGTTACATATCAAAATCGTGTATATAAATTTCACTATTTGCTTCAAGTATATGCATAGTCATATTTGCTTCTTGGATTGTGTTAACAGTGCAGTTTGTACTTTGTATATTTGGGAGTGGCAGTCATGGCAGTGGCATTTATGGGTAATTTCTCATCTACTTTCTTGCTTCTCTTTTTATAGTAATAATTATTTGATGAAATTAATCAATCTTAATGATGAAGAAGGAATCTTTAATTTTGGAGGTATGGGCCATGAATTTTAATTAGCCCCCTTTTCTCCATCTAATTAATATAATTGCATGAGATAAAAAAATCTATGTCTCGATATTCGATCCAAATACCAACTAATTCGGAAGATCAATCCCACCGTTCATTTACGGAGATCTTGTTTAAAGTCAGAACTTTGCGTTCTTTATAGACTTGACCCCTTAATATTGCATGAGATAATGAACTAATATCTATTATTACATGAAACTAGATCCCACCATGCTTATTGCTTCCATTTCCATCATATGTTTTATACCCCCGTTTCTACCATAAATGATGTTTTAACATTTGATTTTGATTTGTACACAACAATTAAATGATGTTTTAATTATTTTTTTCACAATTTCTTCTAATTTTATCCTTTGTAGAACGGAGATAGTATATTATTTGGTATTTTAATTTATCACCAATCATTGATTATGTTAAAAAAAATGGGAATCAACATTGAAATTTGTCTTTTTAATTAACAATACTTAGAATAAGAACCCAAAATCCTATATATATAAATTTGTTTTTAATCCATTTATATTTGGAAATAAATAAAATGCAGAAGGGTATTGCTGGAGCAAAACGAGTGAAAGACAAGTTTTAAGGATTCGGTACAAGTACTTGGAAGCTGTTCTTAGGCAAGAAGTTGGATTCTTTGATTCACAAGAAGCAACAACTTCTGAAATTATTAACACCATTTCAAAAGACACTTCTCTCATACAAGAAGTCCTAAGTGAGAAGGTATTTCAATTTTTGGGGTACAAAATTTTGGGATAGAAGTCAATTTAGTTATATTACTTTTCATTCTTTTTGAAATAGTTTCAAAAATTTTAAGTGCATCAATTTAGTCCTTTTTTTAAAAAAATTATTCTATTTTGATTTCAAAAAAGTTTAATATATCAATTTAGTCTCATTTTTTTTTATCTCAAAAAAGTTAAATGTATCAATTTGGTCCCATTTTTTTGCAATTACATTTAACTTTTTTGGTACTAAAATTATACAAATTGCAAAAATATGACTAAATTGGTACATTTAACTTTTTAAGACCATTTTAAAAAAGGTAAAAATTTATGAGACTAAATTGACTTCTATCCTCGGACTTGTAAATTAAAGACAATATTTTTATTTATTTAACTTAACGTAGGCTACATTGACCTGACAAAGTGGGATAGCTCAAGTGGTTAGAGCACCACTACCTAGGCCTTAGGTCTTGAGTTCGAGTCATGGGGAGCGGAAAAAAAGGGATGGGTATTTAACTTCCATAAAAAAAAAAAAAAAAAAAAAAAAAGCTACATTGATCTTACATAACTAAAAAATACAAATATTTGTGAATTAGAAGCATGTTCCATTGAATTGTGAGACCTGTTCCAATTTTGATGTTCAACATTTTATTCCATTATATGGATGATTGATATGTGTCATATTAAAAAATAATCAATATCCTATAATATTGGAGCTACACATGTTAAAAATTCAGTATTGTGAAACACAAAAAGTGGAACAAGAAAATTGTCATTGATTCTGACACAATATAATTGTGATGTAGGTACCAATATTCATAATGAACATGACAATGTTCATATCAGGAGTAGCATTCTCAGCCTATTTCTCATGGAGATTATTTTTGGTAGCATTTCCCACCGCAATTCTCCTAATTGTCCCTGGAATGATATATGGAAAATACCTTGTTTATTTATCAAGGGAGAGTTTCAAAGAGTATGCCAAAGCTAATTGTATAGTAGGGCAAGCTCTAAGCTCCATCAAGACTGTCTACTCCTTCACCGCGGAAACGAGCATTATCGACGCCTACTCGACCATACTTGACCGAGCTAAACTGCTCGGGGTTAAGCAAGGGATAGCCAAGGGGCTCGCTGTTGGGAGCACGGGGCTTTCGTTTGCGATTTGGGCGTTGCTTGCTTGGTATGGGAGTCGCCTTGTAATGTATAGAGGCGAGAGTGGAGGAAGGATTTATGCCGCTGCTCTTTCCTTCGTCTTGGGTGGACTGTAAGTTTATGAATACGTACGAAAACGGGCTTTAGACTTACGACAACGGGAAAAGACAACGACGACATCTGTTGTCTTTTCCCTGTTGTCGTAGGCCATTTCTGGAAATGAAATGATTTTTGGTTGAGAAATAGTAAATTAATTGAGGGAGAAAAAAATTATTTACGTCCCATAACTTTTACCTTTTTTTGAAAAAACGTCCTAATAAAGTTAAATTTTTTAATTTACATCTCATAATTTTGTAAATTACTTAATTTACATCTAATTTTTTCTGGAGACACCAAAACGGTGTCGTTTCATTCACGCTCTTGTTAAGTGCACATAAAAATTATGGAAAATCGACAAAAGTATTGACCACCTATTCCACTCTGGTGTTTCTTTTTGTTTTTTTTTTTCATTAATATTATGACAATTGTCGTAAATAATGATTTGTGATGTCATTTATTACGCAGAGCACTGGGAGTTGCTCTGCCCGAATTGAAATACTTCACGGAAGCATCCATTGCAACATCAAAAATGTTCGAAAGAATCGACCGGGTGACCCAAATCGACGGCGAAGACAGCACAAAGGGACAAGTCCTGTCTCAAATGAGAGGAGACATCGAATTCGACAACGTTAGCTTCACATACCCGTCGCGCCCAGACGCTGTCGTGCTCAACAACTTCAATCTCAAAATTGAAGCTGGAAAGACAGTGGCTCTTGTTGGGGCAAGTGGAAGTGGCAAGTCTACAGCGATCGCGTTAGTACAGAGGTTCTACGACGCGACAGGCGGAACGCTTCGTATTGATGGTGTGGATATAGCTAAATTGCAGCTGAAATGGTTTAGGCAGCAGATGGGACTTGTGAGCCAAGAACATGCCTTGTTTGGAACTTCTATTAAACAAAATATCTTGTTTGGTAAACTTGATGGGACTATGGATGATGTTATTGCTGCTGCTATGGCTGCGAATGCTCATAGTTTTATTACGCAACTTCCGCAAGGGTACGAGACTAAGGTTCGTGAATCGTCTTACCCCCACTCTACGTTATTTTTAAGACAAATTCTTGTATGCAATTTGTAATACCACAACACTTATCAAGTAATACCACTGTACTTATAAAGTAACACTACAACATTTTTGCACATAATTCAGTGTGAAAAATATTGTGGTGTAACTTTATAAGTATAGTGGTATTACTTGATAAGTGATTTGGTATTACAAAGTTAAAGAAATTGCACGATGCAACTGATATCATACTTGCAGATTGGGGAAAGGGGAGCACTATTGTCGGGTGGACAAAAGCAACGGATTGCAATTGCTCGAGCTATTATAAGAAACCCTGCCATTCTTCTCCTCGACGAGGCAACAAGTGCCCTCGACTCTGAGTCGGAAAAACTTGTCCAAAATGCCCTCGATCAAGCCTCCATGGGCAGAACAACATTGGTACCTTCTATATATAATACCACACTCTAGTTATATATCCCTTGATCCTTTAATTGGATTTTTTGCAATTAAAACACACACAAAAAGACTTTTTTTCGAGCATATAGAGGGGGAACAATGTCTTTTAGGCTCGTAACTTAGGGGAGTTGTGTTTTAAGAACAATAATTTTACGGGTATGTGAATGGAGGATATTGTGTTTATAAATCTGTAAACGTAGGACAATCGCGCCTGAATAAGGCCCATAAATCAGTAAATGTAGGACAATCGGGTCTCAATTAGCCCAAATCGGGCTCAATCGTGCATGAGTTACCCGATTGTTACACATTTACAGGTTTTAAAACGTAGCATCCTACATTAATTTTTTTTTTTATCAGATTTGCAATAAACCTTGCCTATTTTTACAGGTTGTGGCCCATAAGCTCTCAACAATCAGAAATGCAGATGTGATTGCAGTTGTAAACAATGGCACCATTGTTGAAATTGGTAGCCACAATGATCTCATTCACATGAATGGCCACTATTCAAGATTAGTCAAACTTCAAAGGCAATTCAGCACCTTAGATCAAGAAACGTCTTCGCCTGCACGAATTGGCAGTGCAGGCGGAAAAAGTACAGCGAAATCGACCCCTTCTTCTTCGTTTCCTTCACCGTTGCAAATACTCACAAACACAAACACAAACACACCCCCACCCCACCCCTCTCCATCATTTTCAAGACTACTTTCCTTAAACGCCCCTGAATGGAAACAAGCCCTTATAGGCAGCCTATCAGCTATAATCTTCGGCACAATCCAACCACTTTACGCGCTATCCATAGGCGGCACAATTTCCGCCTTTTTCGCACCCACACATGCGGAAATGCAAGCTCATATCCAAACATACTCTCTCATATTCACATCACTTTGCATTGCTTCAATCACAGTAAACCTCTGCCAACACTACAATTTTGCCTACATGGGAGAGTGCCTCACGAGGCGAATTCGCCTCAAAATGCTCGAGAAAATCCTGACCTTCGAGGCAGCATGGTTTGACCAAGAGCAAAACTCAAGCGCAGCATTGTGCTCCAGATTAAGCAACGAGGCCTCGATGGTGAAATCCCTCGTCGCAGACAGAGTGTCTCTGTTTATCCAGAGCACTTCAGCTGTCACAACTGCAATGATCATGGGGCTAATCATCGCGTGGAAGCTCGCGCTCGTCATGATCGCAGTCCAACCCCTTACGATCCTCTGCTTCTACGTACGAAAAGTGATCCTCTCCACAATCACAACTAAATTCATCAAGGCTCAAAACCAAAGCACTCAAATTGCAGCAGAGGCGGTTTACAACCACAGGCAAGAAAATTGACTTTTAATGACATTAATCCTGTTATTATAACTTCTCCAACTTAAAGTTTTTAGCGACAGAAACAAACTTATAGTGACACTTTCTGTCGTTAAACACTTTTAGTTAGAGAAGTTATAAGATTAACACTTTAATATCCATTTTTTCTAATCCTGGCTATGTCATTGACAGCAGGATTGTGTCATTATGCTATAAGAAAATTGACTTTTATTAGTGACATAAATTCTGTCATTATAACTTCTCTAGCTAAAAGTTTTTAACGACAAAAATTAACTTATAATGACAAGTCCTGTCATTCATTCTCAATTTTTTCTAATCCTGGCTATGTCATTGACCGCAGGATTGTGACCTCGTTTGGGAGCAACGAGAAGGTGCTTCAGATATTCGACGAGGCACAGGACGAACCAAGAAAGGAGGCGAGGAAGAAGTCGTGGTTAGCCGGGGTGGGGATAGGGTCGGCTCAAGGGTTGACATTCATGTGCTGGGCTTTGGATTTTTGGTATGGAGGAAGATTAGTGAGCAGAGGAGAGATATCTGCCGGGGATGTGTTTAAGACATTCTTTATATTGGTGAGCACAGGAAAGGTTGTTGCTGAAGCTGGGAGTATGACTTCTGATCTAGCTAAAGGCTCGGCAGCTGTTGCCTCTATATTTGCGATCCTCGACCGAAAATCGCTCATTCTCGCCTCCTACAATGTAAGTAGCTAAAATACGAGAAAATGTTCAATTTTGATCCTGTAACTTGTCTACATAAAATGACGTTATCTTAGTCCCAATTTTTAAAAAATGCTCGATTTTGGCCTAAATTCATCGAAATATTGAAAACAGTGTCGTCTTATGTCACGAGGATGTCCAATGACATGCACTTGACCTAAAACGAAGTTGTTTTCAATTTTCCGACGTTTTTGGGACAAATTGGACAATTTTTGTTTTGGACCAAAATTGAACATGACAATAGACAACTTTTTAACTTGTGTTTGCATGGTGTGGTTTGAATAGGATGGAGATGAGAAGGGGGGAATGAAGCTAGAAAATATGAGCGGTGGCGTGGAGTTGAAAAGGGTTCATTTTGCGTATCCAGGGAGGGCTGAAACGACGGTTTTACGCGATTTTAGCTTGGATGTGAAGGCGGGGACAAGCGTTGGGCTGGTAGGGAAGAGTGGATGTGGAAAGTCGACGGTGATAGGTCTGATTCAGAGGTTTTATGATGTTGATCATGGATCTGTGAAGGTTGATGGGGTCGACATAAGGCTACTGGATATCCATTGGTACAGGAGGCGCATGGCGCTCGTTGGCCAAGAGCCAGTGATATATTCGGGCAGCATTCGCGACAACATTATGTTTGGGAAGCTCGATGCTTCGGAGAATGAGGTGATGGAGGCTGCTAGAGCAGCCAATGCTCATGAATTCATATGGTAATTCATTTTTACTTGAAAGTAACTAATGCTGATCAACTAATACTTTTTAGTTTAATAACTAATACTACTACTTTAAAAAGACACTTATTTATAGGAATAATATAATATATTATTCTATTATATTCTCTCATACATGATGTTTCCGAGCAGTGGGCTGAAGAATGGATACGATACAGAATGTGGGGAGAGGGGAGTGCAATTATCGGGAGGGCAGAAACAGAGAATCGCAATAGCAAGAGCCATAATTAGAGATCCAATAGTACTATTACTAGACGAAGCGACAAGTGCACTAGATGCGCAATCGGAGCAAGTGGTGCAGGAAGCGTTGGATAGAGTAATGGTGGGGCGAACGACGATAGTCGTGGCCCATAGACTCAACACCGTCAAGAAATTGGACTCGATAGCTTTGGTTATGGATGGGCAGGTGGTGGAAAGAGGAAGCTATGTCCAACTAAAAAACAAGAGGGGTGCATTTTACAATCTTGCTACCCTTCAAGGTGCTTCAATTCCTCTCTAAAATGGCTTAAATATTTGTACATTAGAGAACATAAAGATGAAGATGAATAAGTTGTTGTAATAATGATAATTTAGGATCCTTGAGAGTTGTAGTAAACTTTGAAGAAGCACAACTTATGTTAAAACCAATTTCTATGTGTGGAGATAAATAGAATTAGTTATGTTTTTAACTAATTTGGAGAATCTTTTATAACCAATTCACTTGTATATATGCTATTTTGATGTATGGGTCAAAAACATAATAATTATCCTTTATATGTACACAGGATTATTTGAAAATGTAGAGTGTTTTTTTTATTTATTTATGGTTTATAAAATTTGTACAAAATTACAATAAAACTTCAAGCTCAGTTCTAGATTTTCAAATCAATACGGATTAACACGGTATCCATTCGTGAGAAGAGGGAAAATGAGTGTACATTTTGCCCACAATGACGTCCAAATCTCCATTCTCAAACTGAGACAACCTCATACTAATGCGTTCTCATTCCAAAAAAAGAAAAAATAAATAATAATGTTCCACTAAGTACCAGATCCTAAGGACTATCAACCATGTTGTCGCACAAGACTTTCATGATAAAGAAGAAGTTAGCGAAGAAGCAGAGGCATATATGCCTATTCCATACTAGATTCGTATGCGCACCGACAACACCATCCGTTACAATGCTAAGCGCCGCCATTGGCACCGCACCAAGCTCGGGTTCTAATCATGGTCGCTTTCTATTGTTATTTCTATTATACTAGATCCTAAGGACTATTAAGTCCATCTCAAAAAAAAAAGTTCAACAAGGGAAAATGATCCTATAACTTAAGGCGTAGGAAAACAGAAAAATAAAAAGTCTACCACAATAAAGAACTAAAACAAATCTAAAGAAAAGAAGTAAAACGAGATCAACAGACAACTCTCTCAAACTTCACGGTCATCGTAGCTCTGTTATATAGTACACATACTTTTAAAAGAGTTGTTTAACTTTTACCTTTTTAAATTGATTTAATAATCTGACATATGGAAGTATGCAGAAACTAGATCGATCAGCAGAAACTTTAAACATACCCAAACTTGGAAATATGGGCTAAATTTAGGCACAAACCAAATCACCACTAATCTCACACTCACATGCATGTGCTCAAATGCTTCCCACCACCACCCCTTTGCATGGACTTTGAAAATTATCGAATTTTATTAACTTTTTTCGAATTATTGTTTGTATACTTTTCTATTCATATATTTCACTATTATTTACATACTCATAAAAATAAAAATAAAATTTAGAAACTTAACCTTCACAATATTCTCACATATATTTAAACAACATATCATTACTTTTTTAGCCATCAATCCAACACATTTTATTACTTTATACCATTCATAAAAGTGTTCCTCGAAACTTTATTCATTGCAATTATTACGGAGTATTATTTTTTGTTTTTGTCAAAAATTGCTCCTCAAAACCTTATAAGTAAAAAAAGGCCCATCTTGAGAAAAAACTATATTGTCTGAAAATTACTTTCACCTCCAATAAATTAATATTATTCCATCCGTCCCACAAAATTTTCAACACTTGTTATATGTGTATGTCCCATACCAATTTTCACACTCCATAAAAAAAAAATCTCTATAACCCTCATCCTTAAAATATACACATATATATTTATTCATATGACATTATTTTTTCACACTCAATCTATCTTTTTTTTTATTCATAAAAAAATATACTCACTCTGTCCACCAAAAATGTGCTCAATTTTTTTATACATGTTTTTAAAAAAATCATATTTTAATTATAAAGAATATATTTAGAATAATGAGTAAAAAATATATTTGGTAGATACTCAATTAATCTTGTTAGTAAAATAAAATAAAAAATTCAAAAATTAACTATTTAAATAGAATAAGCATATTTTTTGTGAACCAAAATAAAAATAAAAAATGAGCACACTTTTATTGGAATGGGGAAGTATAATACTATCTCTAAAATTACACATTTTCTTACACATTAATTGCTTAAAATGTGTGTCATCCTATAGGTGTAAATTCCCTTAGAACGGAGGGAGTAATTTCTTTTATTTATCTTATACGAAACATCTTTTGTGAGACCGTTTTACAGAAAACTAGCTCGCATGGGCATAAATGTACAAGAAGTGTTTTTTTAATGAATAAATATACTTTGAGAAAATGACAATGCATGTCTTATATATTGAAACAGCTTTAAAAACGTATGTAGTGTATTATGTTGGAAATTAAGAAAAATGAGCTGTGTGTGGGAAGGCAAGAAGCTGGATTTAAATGATATCCACCATCACTTCACATGCATGCCTACCAATTTTAATTTATTTATTTATTTACACTCTTTTTCCACTACAGATATTATAAATTCTCCTTTCTAAATCATATCTTTATGTTATGTTCTCTTTTGAACTAGCTACTACCCATATATTTTGTACCAAAAATACACACCAAAGTCAACTATAAACAAGTGTTTCTCATATTTTATATCTTATCTTCTGCACTAATAATAATATAGTGTAGATCCCATACCTATTCGCTGGGGGAACCAGATTTAATTGTTTCCTAAATGTACGAGACGTTTTTTCGTGAGACGTTTCATACAATTATAATTTTCTTTTTTAATTAGAAAGATAAATGTACATCAGAGTAATAAATAAGAGAGAAAATATACTACTATTAATTTTGTTAAAGATAAAAATAGATATACGTGAAATGACAATGATCGATACCCTTTTCAAATTGAGCAACACTTATATATGTAAAATATTTTATACATGAAATATGTCTAAGTCTGGACTCGGGTCATTCAAAAAAATTGTGGATCGCAAGCAGGTGGTTTACTACATGACTATTATATTGTTACTACAAGATCAAAGTATCATCACTATACAAGACCAACAATTGTACTACTACATATAAAAAAAAAAATCTGGAAAATTCGCCCTGAAAATTAAGCGTTTAGAATATTTTTGGACTTATAGTAATACAGTTTTAGCATTGTAGTGACAATATTATGGTCATACAGTAACATAGTTTTGGTCATGTAGTAAAACAATACTTGAAAGTAAAAATATATATTTGACCCGCAATAACTCGAGTTCGATCCACAATTTTTTACTTTAAATTTACCTTAATTAACTATATTTCATATATGAAGTTTTTTATATAAGTTTTTTTCTTCTAAATTTCAGCTAGAGAAATGTAGTCTATTTCAACAGTATACTAAGCATTTTGTTCAGATGAAGTGATCGAACAATAAGCATTATGTTTGACCGAAGTTGCCATACACTAAGATTTATTTTTCAAAAGTGAAAGTGATGCACTAGATGAGCAAATCTGATAAAATAAGTTATATATATCTGAAAAAAGAAGAGAATTTATTAGATTAATTATTTGTGATGCAGAAAGGAAGAGATATGAGGGTGAAAGTGGGTGTGTTGTGTAGTGTGCAAGTGCAAACTCTGACAAGCTGTTTGCTTTTTCCCAAGAAAGAAACACATGGACATTTCCATATGTAGTAAAACAGCATCTACTCTTTTACCACTTCTTCTTTAGTACTAATACTACTTTATTAACATGGTCATGTATGTTTTTAGTTCATTAGAAATCCCTAATATATATATATATATATGTATAAAGATCGAATGTCCATGCATATTCCTCCCAAAAAGTTTTCACTCTAAAGTTTTGAACATGTACGGATCCATAACACTTTATGACAATTTTTATATCAAAAAATATGGAATTTAAATGATTCGATCAGAACGATCTACGTCTACAGAGAGTCAAAATGGTCATTCACTATAGAAAGTCACACAATTACAAAATACAAAGCTCTCGATTACTCAAAATTAAATATGAGTTATTTTATCTCTTAAACTCCTAATTTCACCATCAAACTCTGATCTAAAGTGTGTTACAACGGTAACCTATGAAATTGATACAATTACAAATATGATATATTCTAGCTTCAATTGTCCTTGAAAAATGGTTAATTTCAACTTGTAACCATCAGAACAAAAAATTATTGTAAATGTCAAATAATTGTTAAGTGTGAGTCTATAAACCAAGGCTACTAAGCCAACTCTATTGAGACTTTCTATACACCAAGTTGCAGGTTTATGAATTCTAGAGACTTCAATTGAAGACGAAATAGCAAAGGAAAGTTGATTATTTTTCACATTACACGTATTAATAATTTATATAGAAAAATATTATAAGATGTATTACAAAAAATATTACACTTGATTTTATTCCTGAGAATGAACTAATCAGAATTGGGCATGTGCACTGACTAATGATAATTAATATTCCAAGAATTTCTGTAAATCTCACCACAATAAGAATATTGTCTCTGCAATCAAGACACAATCGAATCGACTTAATCATAATATTTTAGTGAATTCGTATTTTTTAAATAAAATAAAAATTAATAAGATCTGATCAGATCTTAGAGGGTAAGTAGTTGTGCATCTCAAAAAACATGATAATATATCAATTTTACTTATCTATTCTCTTAATTAATTAACTAATTCATCGTCTTATTGAATTGAATTACACACCCTAAATTAATTAATTTACTACATTAATTTTCATATCTAATTCATATATATATATATATATACATATAAATCCATATAAGCAAGATTCCATGTTCATCGATCCATGCTTCTTTTGAATTTTATTAATTTTTAATCATCTCTAGTTCCTCCAAAATAATAATACTCCATATAAATTTATGGGGCCTAAGGAATAAGGATATAGATCAATCAAACTTTTAAATATTTGATCTTTTTTATTTTTTTTATTCTATTGAAATTTCATTTTCGATCAGGATACGCCTATTTGACCCAAAAAATGAAAATCAGAACACATAAAAGAATTCAGGCATAATTTATTAATAAGTTACTAAACTATCAATTTTTTTGATAGGTCCTTAAATTATATTTAAATTAAAAAACCCATAAATTATCAAAATTTTATTTTACGAGCCCCTCAAAAAGAAAATTGACAAAAAAATTTAAACACAAACTTATATAGAGATTTATGAATTTCATTTCAGTGAGACATGCAAAGTAAATATATGAATTGTGGTAATTTAAATTGGAGGATAAGCTTCCAAAAAATAAAATTCAATAAGTCATGTCACATTCCAACATTTTAACACAGTTTTTTTTAATCACTATTGAATTCATAGCATATGCATATAATAGTTGTATGTCTCATTGCTAGAAGGCTCTCCACGTGCTAGTTCAGGATATCAGATATGTTATATTTCATATATATCATATCACTAAGTTAGGATTCTTTGATATATATACAAAAAAAAATAAAAAATTATAGAGAAATAAGATAATAGGGATTACATTTTTTTTCCTAATAAATTGGACTCTTTTCTATTTTGATCAAGACATTTTATACTTCTTTAATTTTAAGTTCAATAATTTTATCAAAATTTTGAGACTCGAATGAGATCACCTGTTTTAATTTTGGTGTTTCATATCTTATTTTATTATAGGGATGATTAACAACGTCTTATAATATTTAAAACGACGTAGCGACACGTGTTAAAAATCTAATAGAATGAAATACTAATAAAACATAAAATGTGGAACAGAAAAATCGAATTGGAAAAATTCTATTTACGATGTTTGGTATTATCTCGCATTATGAATATTTTACTCCGATGGGTTTTGGATCTGGTAAGTGGGCTAACCTAGTCAGGGTAAACTTATTTACACCTCAATATTTAATAGATACACCTCCAGATGCATAAAAGATTGCCCATACTATTCCACAACCTATTTCTTAACTTATTCATTTCGAAAAACACTATTTTGACACTTGCAATAACGAATGACAATCTAATATCAACTTGGGTAACAAACAATTTGTCAAATAAATCCTATGTTTCTTTGTCTTGAAATGTCATCACGATCATGCAAATCTCTAAACTTGACATCTCGATGCACATCTTCAATGAATACATCAAGCTGACAATTAAAAACCATCAATTCATTATATACCAAACTCGTCGAGATAAAATGTGACAAGATTCATTTTTTTTAATTAGAAGAAACATGTCAAATTGGTCATTAAATTAATTATTAAGTTGTAAATATATCTAGGATGACACTTAGCGTCCAGAATCAAATTGATAGCTAAAAAGTTGAATATATATAACCATGGCTGAATATATTATATTGTTTTAATAGATTCTAGTTATCCAAATTCTGAATAGTCATCTTTTTCAATCTATCTCTACTTTCAAATTTTCAATGATTTAATAGATGTTTTACCAACAAAAAATACAATTGTTGCACTATTATTTCCATTTTATCGTCAACATAACACAATAAAAAAACTAATTGTTCATTTTGAAATACATCACTTAACTCATTGATTCATATACAAAAGTAGTCATTAACATGCTTTCTATAATGTGCTTAATTTTTTTAGCAAAATAATTAATGATATCTTCTTGAATTGTGCAAGATGTCATTTGACTATTTGACTATAGATTTGAAAAACAAAATCACAAATCTCAATCGTTCTACAAAACTTAATTAGGTTGCTTGCCCACAACAATTTGGAAAGAATATATTACAAATCAACTTTAATTGATAGTCTATCATTTTCCCCTTAATTAATGTTTATATTTTTCATCAAAAAAATAACACATTTATCTAAGTACTCATTGATATAAAGGGTAAATTTTAAAACAATACAATCAATTTACATTAAAAAGTGTAAAACGTCATATAATTTATAAAGAAAATGAAAGATCAAAACGTTATATAACTCAATCGTCGTTAAATCACCGAAAATTAAATTAGTAAGTAGATCTGGTCCCAAACTTAAAGCAGAGAGTCAACATATTAAAAAATAATCAACGTTCAATAATAGTGGGGGTCACACGTAGTAAAAGTCCAATAAAATGAAATATCAATAAAATACGAAAAGTGAAACAGAAAAATCGAATCGAGAGCGATGAAACCATGAATGATCAAAGTATCTTCACCAGTAAGTGTTTCTCGTGAAAACACCCCTTCTTTGCATATCCATATTATAATTAGTATAGGAAATTGCAGAATATGGGGACTACCAATTTCTCTGACTTCTGTTCATAAACTTAATATATTTTTCAATTTCAAAAAAGAGCATAACCACCCCCCGTCCCCCCACTGGGAACCCATTCGAAATAATACTTATTTATCAATTCCAAATTAGTTTTATTTTCACAAAAATTATAAAATTAAAAATAAAATATTGTGCTCGTATTAATTTTATTAAAGAAATTAAGTAATACTTCATCTGTTGAATATTATTATGCTCATTTTTTTAAATAATAGAAGTATTATTTACATTACCTTATCTTCACCTTTAAGTCATCATTTATTTATTCACTTTATTTATATCCCTGACCCATAATATTCCATCATACATTTAATATATCTACTTTATACTTTATAGGTAAACTAATAAATATTCATTAATTATAAAATTAGACGATGGAGTAGTATTTTATACCCATTAGCTACAATTGATTTTATACACAAATTAAAAAAAATCAATAAATGTGGTAAAGTTGAACTAATATACTTATTTTATCCTTGATATTCCATAAATCTGGTATAAATTTAAAATTTGTTGAGTTTTAATGACTCTTAATTCAATGTTAATGACTTATTATAGAGTAATTTTAGTTCGAAAATAAAATTGTTAATAAAATATTTAATACTTAAATAAAAAAAAGAAAACGTGACTTTAATTAAAAAACATTCGAAAAAGGAAACATGGTTATGTTTATGAGAAGTTTGACTTTGAATTTTGAAACAGAGATTGTAAATTTTTTATAAATGCGAATTGAATAACAAAGAAGACATAAATCATCAAAATAAAGTACCAAAAATATCATCCAACATAAAGGCTGTAAAAAAAAGGCAAATATCCCAAATTTTTAAATAAAATAGAAAAGGAAAAAAAAACCCATCACATAACATTAACTAGGAATGAAAGAGTAGGGGTCACCATTGTTATGTGTATATATACACACACTCTTGATGACTCCACACTTTTAAAAAATATCCCACAACTCACAATGTGCAACCCCGATCACAAACAAGCGGCGCCGCCGTGTCACCTCTTTCTTGATCTCATATCCACCACCAAAGAACCACCACCCCCTCCCCCGATCACCGCCGCCGCCGTCCTCTCCGAAACCAAATCCCTCCTCACCCTCGCCTTTCCGATTGCCTTAACTGCCCTTATCTTATACTCCCGCTCCATGATCTCCATGCTCTTTTTAGGCCACTTAGGAGACGTCGAGCTCGCGGCTGGCTCGTTAGCAATAGCTTTTGCGAACATAACGGGGTACTCTGTGCTTTCGGGCTTAGCCCTGGGCATGGAGCCGTTATGCTCGCAAGCGTTTGGGGCACAACGCCCCAAACTACTTTCGTTAACACTTCACAAAACTATTGTTTTTTTGCTTCTATGCTCTATTCCAATCTCTCTACTTTGGTTAAACATTTCCGATATTTTACTTTATTTCCACCAAGACCCTAGTATTACAAAATTAACCCACATTTATCTTGCTTTTTCACTCCCCGATCTTTTCACTAATTCCTTTATCCACCCCATAAGAATTTACCTTCGCGCCCAAGGCATTACCCACCCCCTAACCCTATCCTCCCTTATCGGAACCGCATTCCATTTACCAATCAACTTCCTCTTAGTCTCCCGACTACGCCTAGGCGTAGTCGGGGTCGCTGCTGCCTCGGCAGCAGCGAACCTCGTCGCGCTCGTGGCGCTGGTAGGCTACATTTGGGTCTACCAGCTCCACGTCCCGACGTGGACATCCCCCAGCCGAAAATGCCTTTCCGGCTGGGCGCCGCTAGTACGACTAGCGGCGCCGACTTGTGTTTCCGTGTGCTTGGAGTGGTGGTGGTATGAGATTATGATTGTGTTGTGTGGGCTCCTCGGGGACCCTAAAGCCACCGTGGCGTCAATGGGTGTTTTGATCCAAACGACGTCGTTGCTTTATGTTTTTCCTTCCTCACTCGGGTTGGCGGTTTCGACCCGAGTGGGGAACGAACTCGGGGCGAACCGGCCCCAGAAGGCCCGGGTCGCCTCCATTGTATCAATTTTCCTCGCCGGTTTGATGGGTTTAACCGCTATGATTTTCGCTACTTCTATGAGGAATTTGTGGGCGAAAATGTACACCGATGATTTGAACATTGTGCGGCTGACGGCGGCGGCGCTGCCAATTTTGGGGCTGTGCGAGCTCGGGAATTGCCCGCAGACGGTGGGGTGTGGGGTGGTGCGAGGGACGGCGCGGCCGTCGACGGCGGCGAATGTGAATTTGGGCGCGTTTTATTTAGTGGGTATGCCGGTGGCAATTGGGCTTGGGTTTTTACTAGGAGTGGGCTTTTGTGGGCTTTGGATTGGGCTTCTCTTGGCCCAAGTATGCTGTGCTGGGCTTATGCTTTACGTGGTGGGGACCACAAACTGGGAGTACCAAGCCATGAGGGCGCAACTGCTAACGTGCACCGGGGGCGGTGACGCAACGTTGCCTCGAGAGGACGACGACGGTGCGCCCTTGATTTGTGTTACGGTGACATAATAGTGGAAGCGACGCGTGTTTTTTTTTTTTTCGTCCGATTCGGATGGAAGATGTATTTTTTGGGTTTGGATGCTTATTTGTAAAAATGGAAAATATTGAGATATAAAGGAGATGATTACGATAGTTTCAAATTTCATTTAATTTTGGAATCATATAAAACACACATGGGAAAAAATATGTGGTCTCATAGTAGTATTGAAGTGGCTTTAGAGTGGAGAAAATAATGAATAATAATATGTTTTGTTATCATTTTGGGTAATGAAATTATTTAATAAAAGATAAATGATGTATAAGTATAACCGTTAAAAGTCAGCGTCAAATCATCTTTAAAAAGATATGATTAGTATTTTATTTTATGTCTGAGATTCTCAAAATAGAAAAAAGAATATTATTTGGAGTAGAATATTTGTATGTGTAAATTTAGCAATCCGATTTATTCAGAATCCATGGGATTTGGGTTTGATTTGGAATCAGACCTCTAGTCAACGATTCTAATTTGAAATCATATTTTATTGGAAAAATCTTTTATATAAGAATTTTGTTTATTGATACATTTGAATGGTGTAATCTATTAGAAAATTAATACTCTTTTCATTTTTTAATAAATTATATTTTTGTGAAATTTATTGAAATTAAGAAAAAATATGTATTGACAAGTATATCTTTAAATGTTTTTAATCACATTAATTTCCTCACATTTTTCATACTCCCTCCGTCCGCCTATAAGTTTCTCATTTTACCATTTTGGTCTGTCCGTCTATAAGCTTCTCATACCCTTTTTGGTAAGTATTTTTTCTTACACATCACTTTATATCTTACTTTTTCTCTCTATCTCTCTCCTTCTTTCAATCACATCACTTGTACTATATCTATTATTTAATCACTTTTCTTAATCTTTGTGCCAAAAAGTAACGGGAAGCGGGAGTAGTTAATAAAGAGAATGTATAATTGAAACAAATAGTATAAAAATTTTAAAATATTATTTAATTGTGTGCAAGAGAAAAATGTTAAAAACATAATTTATTGAAAAAATGGAGGGAGTATACAAGAATTAATTCCCCACCTTTTATAAAAAGTTCAACTTTTAGATGAAACAAAATTCGTTAATGCTATATGAGCCTTAGGCAAACGAATGAATTCAGTGCTGAAAGTAACTCATTTAAATTGTTCACTCGATATTTAACAACCAATTACACTCAAGTATCATCAGTGCTATATGAATTTGCAACATATTTTGAATGATGTGATTGGTAAGGGGACCCACCCCTGGATATGAGTGATTGGAACTGCTACTCGTGTTGCAGTTGCAAATTTTGTGTGTATTGGAAAGTACTGCTACTCGTGTGTCTTAATTTTTTCTCTGAAACTTTTGTCAAACAAAAGTGGGGTTTTTCACCCCAAAAGAGGGTTTCTACGGATTGAAACCACCCAAAAACTTTACCTTTGCCACTACAAATGCAGACACCACCAAATTATGTTTCCCTCTTACACCCCATACCACATTCAACCCTTAGGGTTGGGTTTCGTGTGTAAAGTATCACCACTAGAGTTGTTATTCGAGTCGAGTTGAATCGTGTACTTAAAGTTCGATCTCGATTTGACTCGATAACATTGGCGAGCTAAACAATGAGCTCGACTCGTTAACGAGCCTAACGAACTTGTTGAACTGAGTCTAATAAAATTAAAAGAAAAAATAGATATTGAGGCATTGAGCTTAACGAATTGAGCTCGAAACGGCTCGTTAGTAAATCGAGTATCTAATGAGCTCGAGCTCGACTCATTTAACGAACGAGTCAAGTTGAGCTCAAGCTGAGTCGAGCTCACGAGCAGTTCGAATGGTTAGTTTAACAACACTACTCACCACATTCCAACCCATCAGGCAAACAAGACTTAATACATACTCCCTCCGTCCCAAGATTGTTTGCACCATTTTATGGGCACGCAAACTAAGAAAAATGTGTAATGAGTGGAGTGTTGAGGGGTAATTTTGTAAACTTTTATGAATAAAATAAAGTGAATGATTGGATTGAGGGTAAAAGTAATGACATTTTGTGTAAATATGTGAATATATATTGTGAGTGTGAGGTTTATGAAAAAGTTTCCTTTTTGGGTAGTGCAAACAATTGTAGAACGGACGAATAAGGAAAGAATGCAAACAATTGTGGAACAGAGGGAGTATCATTTTCACACAAATCGGTCGCAAAACATGATTTGAGATGAATTTTCGTTGCAAAAACCGTCTTTATTTGCCAACTTTTTTGTGGTGAATGAATTAACGATGGTGACATAAAGTGTGTAGATCAACGGCTAATTAACGTTTTGTACGAGGAAGTATATTAATTTTTTTTATTAATAAATCAAACGATTTTTTTTAAGGAAAAAAGATAATATTAAGAATTAATCCGAGAACAAGCTATATTCGAATTAGCAGCAGAAATTCAACGTATTACACAATAATGATTGAGCAAAAGGACCAAAACACCTATGTAAATTACAGTGTAGTATTATTATTACATAAAAGTGTTACTCCCATCGTTCCATAAGTGTTTGCACCATAACTTGTGCAAACGGAAGTAGAATTGGCATAAAAAGAAGTGTGTATGGGGTTATTTTTTTTGATCGGTAAAAGTATTTTATTAATATTTGGTACAAGAGATACCCGAAAAGATCAGTATACGGGGTTATGTATCTCTATTACTAAATTAATAATATTGTTTTATGAATGGTGTATCCTTTGGACATGGCAGGCAATACATTATTTAAATTTGTGTTGGGAATAGATCAAATCATCTCGAACTGAGAAGATGGTTACAACATTGTAATTAATACAGAAAACATTGCATGCTACTAATATTATTATAATAATCTTTAATTTGATTATAATAATCTTAATAATGAATTTGGTTGAATTATTATATATTAATTATGTACATGTCTGTCTATATAATGCTAGAAGCAATAATTGGGTTTTAATTGTATGTAGAACTGTTTGCACAACTTTATGAGTATACAAATTAAAAAAAAATTATAATAAGTAATATTTATAGTCTAGGTAAAAAGAAGACTGAGTAAATAAAAAAGTGAAGAGTGTACTGGTATATTTATAGAATAAATATTTTAATTTATAAAAATATGCATATTAAGTGTGAACAGCTAAAAAAGGTAAGAGTACATATTAAGTGTGAACAAAACGAAGCAAAAGAAAAAAGTATTGAAAATGAAAATTACTCGATTTATATCCATTTTAAATGGTGCCTAAGGTTGTTTAACATGAATTAAGAAAATGGGTAAATAATAATACATGTATATATGCAATCAATTTATATGCCATTGATTGTGTACATGCAATGCAATGTATCAATCAAATCAAGTGGAATCCTTATCATGGAGTATAATTTATTTAGTGGAAGCTATTGTAGCAAAATATGTAAGGGGAAACTATATCAATTAATTAGGCACATGATGAAGATCTTTATTGTGCATGTTGATTGACCATATCTATACATTTCTCTCTTAAATATCAAACTTTTATATAACTTCCTAGCTAGCTAATGTCTTTACTAGAAATTGAAGTTAACATGAGGAAAATTTGCTCAAAACTCCAAGAAAGAAAGAGGCTCGGCTTGATTAATTATTGAGTATGAGACGAGGTTACAATAGGTAGCCTCGTCGAAAACGGGCTCTAGGGTAGGGATTGCAGCATATAAGAGTAGAGATGGCAAAATGACCTACCACAATATATTTGGACTCGTTCTACTTAAAATGGGGCAAGTCAGGGCCGCACTGCGTGCAGAATAGGGCAGAGCAGACATTAGTTTACATATTTACTGCCTTGTTTCACACGAGACTCTAAGTTATGGGACTCTAAGTTATGGGCGGGGTTGGTGTTTAAGTTTTAGGATGATATGGGGTTAATGTTGGGGGTAGGGACTGCAGCATTGCTTATTAGGGATTATTGCATGTGGGAAACATGATGGCCTAGGATATGAGATTGTCTATTTGTTTTTAAAATTCTATGGACAATTTTTTTAAATTGAGGTTTAATTGTCAACTATGAAAATGGGGGTGTCACATCACTTCTTTCAGACAGAGGAATCTATATAAAAAAATGTTGTAAGATAAGAATCCGAATTGACGCAATTTTGTTATGAGAGCTACAAATTTTCTAGTTTTGTTAACTCCATTATTTAGTGATTAGATTGTATTATAGATTAATTTAGTCATTTTAGTGTTAAGAATATGGGTTATTTGTATTGACAATACAATTTTTTAATAAGCTGGGAGCATCAGAAAAACTTGAACTGAAATTTGAAGTTTTGAGAGTCGAAATCATATTTTTACAAGTGAGCACACTATTTTAGGTGCATGGAAACGATGCTCTGAATAAAATTTGTTGCTTTATTGTGCGTTCAACGTTTTTTTTTTTTTGGCCAAATTCCATCTTTAAGGGGTCAAAATTGCATTTTATTGTTTTTTGGTGTTATTTTTATTATTTTTAATTTGTTTAGGGATTTTTATGTAATTTTTAGTTTCTATAGCTTTAGAGTTTCGTATTTAATTAAATATTTTCCAAACTTTGTGGAAGATGGCTTTTAAAAATATTATATTATTAAAGACGTGTTTTTCGTTTCTATTAAAAATTTTGAGTATTTTTTTAATTAGAACCAGTAAAGGAAATATAATTGAATTTGATTGTTATACCATGACAATAATATAATTGAACTTGATCATTAAATAATTATCTCTAGATAAAGACATGGTGATGGTACACTATTATAGTGTGTTAACGGAAAAAAACAATATATATAATTGAAGGAGAAAGTTTCAAATTTCTATCATTATTGTAATTAGTCTAGTCAACAACTTACTTATTAAGAGTGGAAATACCATTGATGTTGTATGTTTCTAGTGCTACAATTGAATGAACATTTTTCACAAAATGAAAACAGGTAGAATTAGTACAAATTCACGGGAACCATCAACTTTATAATGTTTTAATAACGGCTCGCGCCTTTTTATGATCGTTTTTTTTTTTTCTTGATTGGTCGGGTCAGGACCTTTTTCGCTAGGCGAACACATTTAATTTTAAAGTTTTTTTCTAAATCACTTCCTGTTCAATTGCTGAAAGATAGAGATAAAATTTTTAAGGATATAGACATAGACGCAACTATTGATGAATTTGTTTTTTGAAATCCTTTAAAACACAACTTAAACGAACATCGAAATATATTATTGTGTACAAATTTTAATGTGACATAGTGATTATTTTTAATTCACCCCTTTAAAACGTTTTTTTTTTAGTGTACAAGTGATTTATGCAGATGGTTCGACTGTCGCGATTTCTTTAGTGGCACCATGCACCCTCCAACAAAGCCATCATCATTCCCAACCCACTCCATTCTTCTTGTCTATGTAAATGTCTCTTTCTCTCTCCTTAGTTATATATATATATATATATATATATATGTACAATACAGATGAGATTGTAATAAAGTGGAGTACCCTAAATATAGCCTTTGTCCTCCTTGCAAGCAACAACCAGCTGAATAATATTCATTTCATTTTACCTAAATAATTTATAAATTTGTCATGACATGTTTCCTCAAGTGGGGGCTCATCATCAAACTTAAGAAAATAAACTTGCAAGAATTTAGGTTGGATGTAGCCATTTAATTAACATATTTATCTTTAAATATCTCAAAATAGTAATATATTAAAATTTGTACAATTGAGTTCAGAAATTAAATGTGCCCTTCAATATAGACTAACATGTTGTTTGTAAAATAAACCATCTTTCAATTTGTTCATATGTTAGAAATTCATCTTCCATTAAAATGAAAAAAATAAAGAGAAATTTTGAACATCGAACCAAATCTATTAATTGCAGTGGAGAACTATGGTCCTTCAAACCCTATAATTTACAATCATCTCAAAAATGAAATAAATGTGTGTTGTGAGGATGGAGTTTGTAAAAAAAAAAAAACTTTATATTTTAAGGTGTATAAATAATAGTGAAAATGATGAATAAGACAAGTGTGCAAGCAGTTGTGAAACGGAATAAATAATATTTTAAGAAATAAATAGAAGAAGAACTACACAATTTAGGGAGGAGATGTTCCCTGCTTGTGAGTAGAACATTATGGGCTTAGATCTAAGATTCTCAAGTTGCATCAATATATAAACACTTAATATATCTAAAAAAAATCCCATCAATAAAAAGTTACTCATTTAGTTAAAAAAATTTAGCATCTCATCGAAAGTTGTTCATTTTTATATACATATATTAAGTGTTGTTAAAAGGGGTAACATTTTTTGAGAATTTATAAATATGGTTATTATAAAATTTATAAAATGTGTATTTTGTTATGCATGAATGGTCCAATAAAATAAGTGTGAAAGTAATTTTTAGATAAATATTAATGATTTATGCACATGTGATTGTACGGGTAAATGTGATCCCCTAACTACCTAAATATTACACCCTTCGTCTCATTGGAAGTTATTTATTTTCTTTTAGTAAATAAGTGTCTCTTATTTTATTATATTCTCTTTTTTAATCACATTATCTTTAATATATCTATTTATTTTTTCATATTTCTTAATTTTCGTGTTCAAAACTCGTGGCAGCTTTCATCGGGACGGAGAGTAATGATTTATGCACATGGTGATCAGTGTGGTTGTACTCGTGTAAATGTGATCCCCTATCTATCTAGTTTAATTAATTAATAGGCCCATTGATTAGCCCCTATATACCATCTACCCCCACTCCCTCTGGATTTGGCCCACAAAAAAAATATCCCTAAAGAATATTCATTCATACAAAGAAAATAAAAATTTTAAACTAAGATAATGTTAATTAGTTTGTTTAAGTTATCACGACAACCTCGAACAATGCAAGTAAATCATTTTGTCAACCTTTTGCCGGAAACAAATAAATATTCAAAAGTTGGTCTAATTTATACTTATATTTGAATAAATATCAAAGGAAACTAATTCTTAATCTAGATAATGTGATCTAGAAATAGAAATAGAAAATTCAAACAAAAAAAAATTATTCAAAGTACACAAAGAAGGGTGAAAAAGGCAAAGAAAAAAATGTGTGATAAAAAATGCACAACAAACACCGATTTTCACATTAAATTAAATCATTTGCGAGATTAACAATAAAAAAATGTGAATTTTTATGCAACTAATTTGAAAAAAAAAAAAAAGGAAGTAAACGTTAGATTTCCAGATTTACTGAATTATTTTGGGCCAGAGAAATTAGGGCCAATTTCATGTATTTTTTATATGGGCCTATCTTACTAGGCCTTATAAATTGGTCTAATTTTTTTGGTTGGGCTCAATTCAGAAGAGGGCTAAAAATTGACAAGAGTGTGATCCATCAATTTTAAATGAATTACTTATCAATAACTTATCATTAATAAGTTATCAAAAAAAAAAAAACTTATCATTAATAAGATCCAAGGTTGAATTATAATCATAGAGCACAAGGGGTACTCAGAACACGATACACTGTAGTTGTAAAAACGAAATAAAAACCGATTACATCAAGTAGAAAAACATTTCAAAGGGAGACACTCCCAATCTTAAAGTGAATAGTCGAAAAAATGAAAGAAAGTGAATTTTTAATCATTTTCAAGAGCAAAATTTGATATTGTCGACAATTTCATACATATTCGATATTGATTCATTGAACACGATATCATTCCTAGCTTTCCATAACTTCCCACCACACATTGCTCCGGACTTATTATAAAGTTTCGAGAAAATGGCTAATTACTATTAAGTTAGCAACGTTTCTTCTCAAAAAAAAAATATACTTCCTTCGTCCCACTATAAGTTTTCCACTTTCCTTTTTTTTTTTTGATATCCCACAATAAGTTTTCCATTCCATTTTTGGTAAAATATTTTCTCTCTCCCAATCACATCACTTATACTTTATCTATTACTCCCTCCGTCCGCCTATAAGTGTTATGTTACTTTTTGACACAAAGATTAAGAAAAGTGATTAAATAATATATATAGTACAGGTATTGTGATTGAGAGAGGAGAGAGATAGAGATAAAAAGTAAGATATAAAATGAAGTGTAAGAAAAAATACTTACCAAAAAAAGTATGGGAAGCTTATAGGCGGACGGATCAAAATGGTAAAATGGGAAGCTTATAAGCGGACGGAGGGAGTATTTTATTATACTTTATCTCATACTAATCTATTATTTTCTCTCTCACCATCACATCAATTGTACTATATCTATTATTATATCATATTACTTAATTAAAACAATTAAAAGAAATTGAAAGTTTATTCAAAGGGAGTATATAATAGATAAATCGAACCGTCTACCGTACTATTATTATTATTTAAATATTGTATTGTAAGGTTTGGCATACTACAGTACCATATCGTTAGAAAACAGTGTTGGATTTTGTAACGTTTATATGCCATTGACAGTACATAAAACCACTGAAGATTTGTCTTGTCATGCAGGTACACATCACGAGGCACTTATTCAGGAATTTTTCTTGGAATATTGAATTTTCCAAACCCATTTTATTACAATTTTTAATTATAAACTTCTAAAAATTGAGTATATTTATTAAAATTAATAAGTTTGTGTGTTGTTTTTTATGATAAAGAGAAGCAGAAACCTTTTTCAAACTGTAATAAAGTAGAGAAAAGTAAGTCCAGCTAAAAGCATTCCAAATTCGCTCTTTTTAATGAATCTTGTAAATGCTTCCCTTCCCTATTTGTTTTTCATTTCATTTAAATTACATTCCAAATTTTTCATTACCTTTTTATACAAAGATTAAAAAAAAGTGATTAAATAATAGATATAGTATAAGTGATTTGATTGAAACAAAGAAAAAATAGAGAAAAGAAGTAAAATATAAATTGAAGTGAAAGAACAAAAAATTAAAAGATAATTATAAAAAAAAGTATGAGAAGCTTATAGACGAACGGATGGAGTGAGTGCTTCATTCGTTCCAATGGAATTTGCACACTAATAAGTGATATTTTGAAGGTTAGTTTTATAAACATTTTTAAATAAAATAAAGTAAAAAGTAGATTAAGGGTAAAAAAATAATGACATATAAATAATTATTTGTGTGTAAATTGTGGTATGGAAAATCTATATATGACAGGTGTGTAAATTGGTGTAAAACGGAGTAAGTAATTTAGGTCAATTCTACCCCTCTCCCATTTAAATAATGGCTTTGCCTCCACTTTTTTTAACTTGTTTCGTACTTGCACTTTTCTACTTGCTACCATTTTTCCTAAATCAGAAATACCCCCAAAATACTTTTGCTAGCTGTAAAATTTGCCATAGTCTTATTCTTTCAACAGCTACCCCTCAAATTCATTGTCCCTATATGTAAATAACCAATTTTGTCATAGTGTTAATTTAATTGGCATATTTTTAAAACCTTCATTTCACTATATTTCTATTTTGTTTCCTTTATATTTCTACTTATCTTGTAAAAAATAAATGTGTCAATTACCGAATGACAGAATAACGAGTGAGTAACGAGGTGAGTAGCAGAGACGGAACTATTCACATGAGTGAGTGTGCAAATTGGTATGTGACATCCATTTATAGAAAGTGTGCAAATTCCTATGAGACGGAGATTAAAATTTACTTTCCTACGAATTTAATCAAGACTACACTTCTAAATAAGATGGTGTTAATTTTTTTTTTTAATTATATGTTAGTTTATATTGAGAGACAAATTGCAAAAAGATCCCGCATAGATTTAATTGTAGATAATTTTCGTGATATGCAATAGATACGTCTAAGTTTTAGTATATTAAAGACATATTTTTGTATTTTGAGATATTTAAATATAAGATTGATATATTTGGTACAAATATGAAATATCTAAATTTTTATATATGAACATACATTAGTGAGCTCAGCTCGAGCTCGTTAGATACTCAACTTACTAACGAGCTGACATGAACTCAATTCGTTAAGTTCGATATCTTTTTTTTCTTCTTTTAATTTCATTAAACTCGTTAGACTTATAAACGAATCGAGCCGAGTTTGTTTTTTAGCTCGTTAATGTTATGTAACCGAGCCAAGCTCGAACTTCAAGTACTCAGCTCGACTTTACTCGAATAATTTCTCTCTCTCTCTAGACTGTGGTGGTTCATGTGCAACATAAAATACTCCATAGGAGATTTGCTTTTGAATTCCTGTTCTTCACTCTGTTTCACCAGTGCGCTTTTATGGCAGCCTTTACATGAAATGGAAACACCCTACGCCATACCTAGATTCTCCCCTCTCTCTCCTCTTTCTCTCTCTAAAACCTCACTCTAAATCACCATACCTCAATAATTTCAACAACATTCTGCACCAAAAATGGGGAGAGCCACGAGATGGTTCAAAAACCTCTTCGGAATTAAAATTCACACAAAAGACAAGGACACAACCGAATTCGCCGCCCATTCCGGCCGAGAACTCACCGGATTGTGCCATAATCCGGCCACCATTCCGCCCAACATCACGCCGGCGGAGGCCGCGTGGCTCAGGTCTTTCTACACCGACAATCACAAGGAGCAGAACAAGCACGCCATTGCGGTGGCTGCCGCCACCGCCGCGGCCGCAGATGCCGCCGTCGCAGCAGCGCAAGCGGCCGTCGCCGTCGTCCGCCTCACCAGCCAGGGGCGCGGCACCGCCGTGTTCGGTGGCTCCCGAGAGAAGTGGGCCGCCACCGAGATTCAATCAGTTTTTCGCGGATTTCTGGTAATTTTACTTAATTCGTTTTTAATTTTGGGGTTTTTTAATTTTGAAATGTTTGTGGCTTGGGGGCATGGATGAAAATATCCAGTTCTCGGAAAATATCTGAGAAAATGTCTTTAAATTTTGATAAATATCATTGTTATATGTTATAATTTTGATAAATGTGTTCGAATTGTTTTGTTAAATTCACATAAATATTTTTACAAATTTAAGGTCTCTATAACCTTTTGGTTTATGGATTACAGGCCCGAAAAGCGCTTCGGGCTTTGAAAGGATTGGTGAAAATTCAAGCGTTGGTGAGGGGATTTCTGGTGCGTAAACAAGCAGCAGCCACACTTCAGGGCATGCAAGCCCTTATTCGGGCCCAAGCCTCTGTTCGGGCCCAGAAACTTAGACGACTTATCAACAATGAACAAGACTATTTCCCACCACAAAATAAAGCCCGAACACCACTCGTAAGTCATATTATTGAATTTTAAGTGATTTAGATATAATCGCAATTATTCAATTAAATTTTTGAGTCACGCACCAATTGCACATGCACTAGGCTCTCCGTTTCAATTTAATCACAAGTAATGACGTGGCTCGTCGAAAAGTGTGTATATTTGTCATATTATATTATATTTTTATTTTTTGATTTCATATTAAATTACACATTTTTTACATAATAAATAGTACTCCCTCCGTCCCGGAGGAACTTGCACCCTTTGACCGGCACACATTTTAAGAAATGTGTAAAAAAAGGTGTAATGATTGATGTTTTGAGGGGTAGTTTTGTAAATTTTTATTAATAAAGTAAAGTAAAAAGTAGATTGAGTGTGGAAAAGTAATGACATATGGGTAAATATGAGTATATTTGTTGTGAAGATATTTCCTTTTATAGAGTGTGCAAATTGGTATGGGACATCCATATATGGAAAGTGTGCAAATTCTTGTGGGACGGAGGGAGTAACAACTTTCAAATTTTGAATTACACTTTAACAAAGTACAAACAAAAATTGAAATTTCTGAACGGGTGGAAAACGCTAGTGTTAGGATTTGAAAAATGGGATGAAATCAATCAATTTTGGGAGCATATAATATTATGTGGTGGCACATGCATACACTTTTCGGCGAGCCATGTCATCACTTGTTCGTCGGATGTATCGAATTGAAATAACGTTAAAGGTTGTGATTTTTTATTATAACGTTGAAAGTCATGATTAAATTTTTACTATACCTTTTTTTCAACTTCCAATTTATACAATTTTTTGAAACAGGGTGTAAATTTGAATTACAATGAGCACAAATACGAAGAAGAAAGAAGTGAGCAACATCCATCTTCACTGCACAGCAGAAGGCTTTCAGCCTCATTCGAGGCTGCCGCCGTCAATTCATTCGAAGAGAGCCCGAAAATCGTGGAGGTCGACACGGGCTGCAGGCCCAAATCAAGATCCATCCCGGCCCGAACACCTTATCCCGACGAAGAATGCCACTTCTGCAGCCCGAGATTCGCGAGCGGGCCCGTGACGCCTGCGAGGAGCGCGTGCACGGATAGCTACTTCAGGGCGGCCGAGCACCCGAATTACATGGCGAAGACGCAGTCGTTCAACGCGAAGGTAAGGTCGCACAGCGCGCCGAGGACGAGGCCGGAGCCCGGCCCGAAGAGACGGTTGTCGTTGATGGAGATGATGGAGTCGAGGAGTAGCTTGAGTGGGGTGAGAATGCAGAGGTCGTGCTCACAAGCACAAGAAGCAGTGGTGTTCAAGAATGCAGTGATGGGAAAGCTTGGTAGGTCTAGTGATTTTGTGAGGGAGAATAATCATTTCTATCACAATTGATGGTCAAACAATGATATTGTGGGCTCAAGATTTTTGGATTATGATTACAACATTCGAAATGCTTTATTCTTGATTTGAGTTCACAGCCCCAAGTTTCAAGGAGTAAAGTAGAGACACATGCTTTGATTTGCTACTTTCTTTACAATCTTTATTCATCTATTAAGTAAAATATTATTTCCTTTGAAAGCTATTAATTATCTTTGGTTAGGTTATTGAAAGTGAGAAGAATAAAGTGAATTGAAAGTGGGAAGAATAAACTGAAATTGAGAGAAAGTTATTTGTTAAAAAAAAAATATATAGTTTTTATTGAAACCAGCTAAAATTTACACAGGAATGGATGGAGTATTTAATAATTAAAGTAATTTAGTTTGATGCAACTTAAATAAAAAAATTATTTAAAAAATCTACATAATTTCATTTAGCCCGTAATAATTGGTGAGTAATGATGTGTATTTGACTTTTGAGAATGTGAGAGAATTGAAGCACTTTTAAAATGTTTGGGCCTTTTAATTTGGGGTTTAGGTGTAATGAATTATTGAGATAGAGAAATAAAAAAGGAAAAAGATAGAGAAGTGTAAAAAAGAGATGGTGATTAGTGAGTGTTAAAAAAAAACAAAATGAATATTTTTTTAGTGAAAAACTTAAAAGAAACTAATTATTTGTTTAAAAAAAATCGCCTTGTTGTCAAGTTTATCTTGTTATTTGTTCAGTACAATTATTAAGTATATAGGTTAAGGTTTAGTATACACTTGTGCATATGTTATACTGATACATTCTAGTTCAATTTATTATTATTATTATTATAACTACATGAGCTCTTTTTTTTTCTTTTTTTTTCTTTTTTTTTTCCGTTTCTTTTTATTTAATTTATTTTTTATTTTTTTACTCTTTTTTTATTTTTACTTAAAAATATACACATTCTCCATTTTAATTAAATTTTTAAGAAATTTTTTTATTCAATAAAAAGTGTAATACAAAATTACTAAAAAATGTAAGTCGATATAACAAAAAAGTGCAACACCATATTTACTAAAAATATAAGTTAGTATAACTAAAAGTGAAATACGATATTTATGAAATGTGTAAGTCGGTATTACTGAAAAAAACATCACAATATTAATGAAAAGTGTAAGTCAATATAACTGAAAAGTGTAAGAGTCTACAACTTTTCAAGTGCAACAAATTTTTAATAAAAAGTGTAAGTTATTAAGCTGAAAAGTACAACACAATATTACTAAAAAAATGTAAGTCACTATAAATAAAAATATTATTATATAGTTTAATAATTAAAAAATACAACACCATTTTACCAAAAAGTGTAAGTCATGAAAAAGGTGCAAGTCAGTACAACTGAAAAGTGCAACATGGACTAGAATGCACAATATGCATTCAAGTCCATATCAGAACAACCCATAGGTTAATTATACAAAAAAAAAACTTATAGTACTAATAATTATTTGTAGTGATTAATTAATACTTAAAAAATTACCATCACAAGTTTCTTAATTTTTTGCTCAAAGATTAGGTACACTACACCTTAATACCCATCTGTTATGTTGAATGAATTTTATTTACTGGTAAAAAAAAAAAAAACTATCTATTTTTTCAATTAATTCTGGATTACATGTTTGTTATGTAACCTCTGCAATGCATATACCAATACAATAAATATTTAAGAATGTTGAACATGACAGAACAAGATCTGCAGATCGCATGTAAAGTAAACATACAACACTACATAGTATAGCTGATACAGTATAACAAGGATTGCGCGATTATCTGGGAATACTGACCGGTGGATCCAAGCTACCAACCAAATCCCTTAGATCGATGTCTTTGTCTTCAAACTTCTTGATGAAAGGGTGACTCTGCCAATTCGATTTACACTTGTTAGTTATGAGTAAAGGCGAGGTATGTAATGTAATTACGTATATGGAACGCAAACTAACCAGCAGCTCCAAAGACGAAGATCTGTCTTTAGGATCTTTTTGTATGCTGCAAATTCACAAGCCAATGCAATCAACATAATGGGAAAATAGCCCACCAGAAATTAAATGAGGTTTCTCTATTTCTTTCACATAGTACACCAATCTCATGCTGTAAGTTAAATCTCTCCGGCTCGAAAATAAACTAGAGCTTCGATACTTTATGAGTAAAATCTATTTTGGTTTTCTGCAAAATGTCCCAAAAAGTTAAGTTTTATAATTTAATCATGTAACACCTTAATAGGTCCGATTTTGGTCCCAAAGTTGCCGGAAATTGTGGTGCGACGTCCTTTTGGTGCACGTTTTCGGGACTTTTTGTGGAAAAGATAAATTCTTTAGGAACAATTTAACACCTCACGTGCTAAAAAATGCCTAAACTGATAATACAAATTCTGGCAACTTGGGGACCAAAATTGAAACAATTAAGAAGTTACAGAATTAAATTAAAAACTTAACTCGGAAAAGACTAAAGTTTAAGGAGTATGGTTAGATCCTTACCAGGCTGAAACAAATGAACAGAATTCTGGAGAGAATTGATCTGGTGGAGCAGAAGGTGGTGGACTTCCAACAATTGCCTGTAAAAGCTCATAAAAGCTTGGCCCACTTTGTTGATCTTCAGATTTGGTGTAAGGAAAACGCCCGATAGCACACTCAAGAATCACCATTCCCAGACTCCAAATATCACTTTTATAGTCATACGTGCTTCCACTGATTCTTTCAGGCTATAAAAAAATTCAGAGAGGAAAATTCTAGTGAGCAAATCAGTGTTATTTCTTCCTCGTGTCAGCATGATTTTTCCAGAAATTATTTTAGAAGCCTATTTTTACTTGGACATAATACATCTATAAGTTAATTCAACTTAAATAATAACATCCACTTAATAAAGGACCTCGTGAAATCATATCTCAATATTTTAGGGACTATTCAATTTTATTTTATTTTATTTTTTGACATTTTAGGGACCTTTAGATGCATTATGCTTTTCACTTACTGCCATGTAATTGTAGGTACCAACGAATGTGTCGCGCTGGCCCATAGAGCTAGCCAGCATTGCACTAACACCAAAATCTGTAATCTTTATTTCCCCTTTTTTGTTCACTAGTAGATTTGAAGGCTTTATGTCTCTATGTATCACATGTCTCTCTTGATGCAAGTAAACTAGGCCTTGTAAAACCTGAAGTTAAAACAGAGTAGAGTGAAATCGAAGGAATTGGTTAATTGAGAATATTGCAAAGAGAGAAAGTTACAAACCTGTTTGCAAACAACAGCAAGGTAAGGTTCAAGGATTGTCTTAACTTGTCTGATTACATCAACTAGAGATCCACGATCCATGTACTCAAACACAATAGATATAGCGCCATTGTGATAGAATGAATGATAGCAAACTACAACATTTGGACATTGTGATGCTTGATTTATCTTTAGCTCCTGAACAATTTGTTTCCGAATTTCCTCCTGTATATTCATCTGGATAATCTGTGCAATAACTCATTCAGTTCAGTGCTGCAGGACTTGAATACAAGACAGAAAGGAAAAAGAAATTGGGCACGTGTTGTTGACTCTTTTAGCTTGAAATTGAACATTTGTTATTTTTGTAACTGAGCTCCAAATGAGGGTATGTTTGATTTGGGATATAAAGGATGTTGAAATCTGAATTTCAAAACCTTATTGTCGATTGTAATTGTAATGATTAAATAAGTAAGCAAGCTAAAATGTTGAAATTGTGCACAAACCTTCAAGGCAAACAATGTTCCAACCCATTTATGACGAACAAGTTGAACAACACCACCACTTCCCTTGCCAATTACTTTGATGGTCTCGAGATCTTCCAACGAGAATTGAAGATCTAGCTCCTTCACTTCTGATGGCTATTGGTTAGCCCCAATAATAAAAGAGAACCCAGTTAGACATAATATAACAGCAAATACAATATGTCACTTAGCAATGCATTTGCAATATCTTTTCTGTCATCCGCAGTTCCATGTAATGTATCATTCTGCAAAACTAGAACATTTTGCAATTCTAAGCTTGATATTTCATTTTTTTTCTAGTTCACTTTTTAAAGAACGCAGTTCGATCTTACTGAACCAGCATACGCTGATCAGACCAGCAAAGATTTCAATTCATATCAAGAAATCTTTTTTTTTTTATGCATTTCTTGATTGAAATGTCAATGGTTTTGCTTCTTAAATGAGATTTAAAAAAAGTACAAAAGCACTCTGTGGTTCATGATCTTCACTAACAGAACAGCCAACATTGTAGAACAAAAACTAGTATCCTTTCAATTTTCTAGCTATATTCCAATAAAGTCATATTACAGAACCCCAAGTTTTAATTTAACAATAGTCAGTTACCTCAAACCAATACATTAAACCATCGATTCCAAATGCCAGTTTCTCAATACAGTAATTTAATGCAAAGTTCAGTACAAAAAAAGCTAAATATTGGTCGAACCACTAATCAATTTTATTTTAATCCTAATTTTATGCCAAAAACGCTAATCTAATACTTGCGCTATAACAACTTACAAGTGAATCGTTCTCATCAGAAATTAATCGAAGGCCTTTCTGGTTCAAGAGTAAATCGCCATCGTGAAAGGTTCCGCTGGCCGTCCTGCATCACAAAAAACAACATAAATCGAGTTCCAATTAATCTAAAAATGAATTGAGAAAAAAAGAAAGATGGAGCGGTTGAATACAGGAATGTGGAGATTGGGGACTTCTGAGGTGGAACAGAAAGCTTGAGATCCTTTAGAGGTTTCTTGATCTTCATAATTTCGTCGGTTGAACAGTTGATTTAGGGTTCCACCAGAGAGAGTAAGAGAGAAACTGAAAAGTTGGAGAGAAATTCAAATGGGAATGACCGCCCACTCCCAACGGTCCCCAATTAACTATAAAAAATACACCCTAGGAAAATTTGGGAAATTTTATTCTCTCGTTTCCTCGAGATAACTTGCATAGTTTAACAAACACGTTTATTAAGAAAAAAAAAATTAAAGGTTGATGATATTAGATAAATGAGACGTATTTTAAGTGTTTTGACACGTTTTTTAAGAAAAAATAATTTAGTGGTTGATGATATTAGATAAATGAGGCGTATTTTAAGTGTTTTGATTAGGTGTAAAGTGAAATGTGTGAAAAAAAATAGAGTAAGTGACAATTTTGAAAATAAAATGATGTTGTGAGATTATTAATTTTATGAGACTATATGCAAGTAATTTTAGGACGTCCCAATAAAAAAAGAAAGTGTGCAAGTATTCACAAGAAAAATGGAGTATTTCAGTACTCCCTCTGTCCGCTTATAAGCTTCACGTTACTTTTTGGCATAGAGATTAAGAAAAATGATTAAATAATAGATATAGTACAAGTGATGTGATTGAGAGAGAGAGGGATAGAGAGAAAAAGTAAGATATAAAGTGAAGTATAAGAAAAAATATTTACCAAAAAAAAGCTATGAGAAACTTATAGGCGGACGGATCAAAATGGTAAAATGGAAAGCTTATAAGCGGAAGGAGGGATTATATTTTTTTATTGGTGTTTGTTCCACGAAAGTTTGCAAAAAAAAAAAATCAATAAACTCTATTTTTATAGCATTCACATTTTTACACAAAATACAATTATTGTGGTTCACACATGTACTTAATTCAATCAATTTATTTATGTTATATATAAAAATTTATCAAAATACACATTTAATATTTTACCCATTACATTTTTTAATCTTAAGGTCTCTACAAACCTTTTGTGGTACGATGGGAGTACATGATACATTAACATACCATTGAATTGTTATTTCTAACACCATCTTCTACCGGTGACTCAAAATTCTTTCACTTTTAAATTTTTTAAGTTTAGATAAAAAAAATCGATTTATAAGTGATTTCCTTTGTGTCTTCATATATTTTTTTACTCTTTCGAATCATTCTCTCATTTTCTTTATATATATATGTTGGGACTTCGATCGTCACAACTCCGACAGTAACGGGCTCAGACCACCTGAGCATCAGATCCATTCAAAATGTAGAAAAAATCATCAAGATACCAAAATTGTATAGTACATTACCCACACAATCTCTCTCGTTCATGTGTATGGCTGCCAACGGCCCTAAAGGAGTTGAGTTTAACAGTTTACTTCTTGGGCCAAAACAGAAATTGGGCTCAAGCCCAATAACATACGTTCCAAATTGGGCTTAAGCCCAACAATATACTCTATTTCGTAATTGATCTCTCGGTTCGATTTTTTTGTTTCACTTTTCGTGTTCTATTGATATTTTATTATTCTAAATTTTTAACACATATCGTTTTTAATATTATAGATTTTTTTTAAATATTTTTTTTAATATAATACGTATCAATTATTTATATAGTGAAATAAAATGTGAAATATCACAGTTAGAACAAGTGATCTCATTCAATCGGACAATAAATGAATGTTGTGACACTGACATAATTTAGTTTCCCCAAATTACCCTAGTGATGACTCAGATTTGGATCACCTTAAACCATAAATCTTATCCACATTCCTTATATTGGAAACACGTAAAAAGCTCTAGTCTGAAAAAGACCCAAAATTCCTAACAGCCACATATTTTATTTAATTTAATCCAACACATATGTATATATCCCCCAGGCTTCTTCTTTTGTCCTAAATACTCAAAACCATTTTATTTTTCAAAAAAAAAAAAAATGGAGCAATTTAAGAAAGATGATGAACATTGTGAATCCTCTTCATCAGATGAAGATGATGCATCTGATTCTTCATGTGGACCTCTCTACCATTTACAAGACCTCATAACGCAACTACCAATCAAGTACGTATTTTTGTATCGGGGTGGGCTCAAAATCGAAAAAAATAAAATTTTTGATTATTTTTTATTTGGTTAAATTAATTGGATGTGAACTTTGTATTTGGATTGTAAACCTTTGAACTTGTGATTTGAATTCGATTTTTCGTATAAAAAATATTTAATTATGAAAAATAGTATTGTTGACGGAAATTGATATTTCCATTATCTATGATTGAGTTACGAAAACTTTTGAATAGGTATTCTATATCTGCACCGAATATTTTCTGGTTAAATAATTTCTTTCTAGTTGTTCTGGAACAATTAGGAGATTCTCTAGATGAAAAATACGAGCTTCTGACTGCAAGTCTCAAATCAATACGTTCTAAGAAGAAATATTTAAGTATCAATCGATCTCGATTAGTTCCTTACGCCTTACCATGTCGTTACTCTATCGCTGAATTAAAAGAGCTTTTTTTAATGGATTTTCCTAAAAAGTGTATAGTAGGGTAATTAAGGTGAATCAAGACCAACCCTAATTTCTTTTATTGAGGGATCTTTAATGAAATGAAAACATCAATTTGGTTAAAGAATTTATTTCTAGTTGTTTTGAAACAATTAGGAGATTCTCTAGATGAAAAATACGAGTTTCTGACTGCAAGTCTCAAATCAATACGTTCTAAGAAGAAATATTTAAGTATCAATCTCATCGAGATCATCGATTAGTTCCTTACGCCTTACCATGTCGTTACTCTATCGCTGAATTAAAAGAGCTTTTTTTTAATGGATTTTCCTAAAAAGTGTATAGTAGGGTAATTAAGGTGAATCAAGACCAACCCTAATTTCTTTTATTGAGGGATCTTTAATTAAATGAAAACATCAATTTAAAGAAAACGTCTCACTAATAAAGACGTATGATGTCATTTATTACACGTATCTGATATTAATTAGTGATGGATTTTGCAGGAGGGGTCTATCGAAGTTCTACAATGGAAAATCACAATCTTTTGCATCTTTGTCAAATTTGAAGAGCAATGAAGATCTTGGAAAGAGTTGTGGTGTAAGAAGAAGAAAAAGAATGAAGCCATGCAAGAGTTACAAAGTTGGACCCAAGGCTACAATAACAAAGACAACTCCCAAAATAGTGTACTATTCACCTTCTTTTGGTACTAAAAATGTTAATGCCTTGGCTATCAATATTTAGTTAGGTATCCCCTTCACTATTTTTTTTTAATTTGGGTCTGAAAAATGAAAATCTAGAGCCATTTTTATTTGCTTGTATTTTGTTGAGACTTGAGACCAACAACCGCATGTGAATAATTGTCATGCATATGGACATCTTTGTTTCTCAAAGTGTAGGGTGAGTTTGCGTTTCCGGGAGAATAAATTATTCGATGCAATTGAGTGTATAGATACACTTAATTTTAATATTTAATTTAACATTTGATCAAATTTAATGGAACTCAATTTCAATTGTATAGATACAACCAATTGCACTAAAATATCACTTATTGAAGAGTATCATCGTCTTTGTGAGCTTCTTGGATCTAAATCTAATTAATGCTTAGTTATGAAATCTGTGTTTTCATAACCGAATCGACAATCTTTACTTACTAGTATTTTCTATATTATATAAAAAAATGTGCAAATTCTTATTAAAATAAATGAATAGAGTCGTAAAATAACAACATAAAAATTAAAAGACTCGAACCAACTCAAGTTAAAATATAAAACTCGAAAAAATTAATAATTTAAAAAACTGGTGCTGGCCGATTTTCCTTGTTTTTACCGGTTTAGACCCCTCAATCATCCTTTAGGGCTAGTTTGATTTAAGTGAAAAGGCGGGAAAGATTGAATAAACCATTTAATCCCATGTTTGATTTGTTAGTTTTTGGCCCGAGATTGTAGCTAGGCGAGTTCAGAAACGAAAATAAACCCACACATCTGAGTTAAATGGTCCCAATGAGATGGTGAGTTAATTTAGTCCGAATAAACGACAGTCAATAGGGCAATATAAAAAGTCCATACACTCCTTCAATTTACACATATGTGGTCAAAAATGCCCTTGCCCCTTATCCAAATTACTATTGCCACACATATAAACAAGTGAAACCCTAATTCTTCATTACTCATTGTTCGCCGTATAAGGAGTGTAGGTAGGACACACAGTTGTAATTATCATTTAAATGGACAAACAATTATTTTATGGGTTAATTGCAAATTAAATCACCACCTTTCTTTGAATTGCAATTTAATCTAAACTTTTGAATAATTGTAAATAAAATCACCACCTTTCAATATTGTTGCAATTTAAACTTTTAGACAATACCATTTGTGTCCGAATTTAACGTTTCTAGATTAGAACGAAATAAAAAATAATGTTGTATCATTAAAGAGATGTCACATAACCTAGATACATTAGATTAGGGCACAAATGAAACTATCAAAAAGTTTAAATTGCAACAATATTGAAATGTGATAATTTTATTTGCAATTATTCAAAAGTTTAGATTAAATTGCAATTCAGAGAAATGTGGTGATTTAATTTGCAATTAACCCTTATTTTATTCATAATAAATTCCACAATGCTCTTACTTTGAGTACTCAATTTATTTTTTCTTAATTTTTGTGCTCATCAAAACGAACACAAATATTATCAAGAGTAGTACAGATACATGTGTACCTATTTTTTTAAAATAAGTAGATAATAATAATACAGTCGGTAGGTTAATACTACTAGTTTTCAGAAAAAAAACAATATAAAAAGATAAGGATAAGTCCATCCTTATCCAAATCCTTGTCCAAACCCCACTATATAAACCCCCACTCCACATCCATTTTTCCCAACATTAATCCGACACACATAAAAAAAAGATGAAAGGTTCCAAAAACAGCAAAGGCAATGCACTGGATCTGAAGAAGGATCGGAAATCGGGTTCCGGCATGATCGGGTCGCCCAAGAAAGGCGGCCACGGCGGAAAGTTCACCTGGGCCGGCGGCGATGGATACTCGCCGGAGGAGATGGATCGGGCCGTGATGGAGCCCCTTGACGCTAAAGATCCTAACTTTCAAGATCCCGATGACGTCACTGTTGCAAAATGATCTACCATTTTTATTTTCTGCCTAGTTTAATTTACCCATTTTTATTTTCTGCCTAGTTTAATTTACGTGTATATGTGTTCATGTTATTCCGAGAAAATATCAATTTTAATCCTTAGTACTGTAATTTCGTTTGCACTTTTTCAATTATAATCATAAACTTTGCACTTTCTCAATTTAGTTCTAAATGTATCGATTTCTTTTTTTATTTGCACTTTCTCAATTTAGTTCTAAATGTATCGATTTCTTTTTTTATTTTAAATAATTTATGTGTAAATTCGTTAATTTACGTCCAATTTTTTCTACAGACATCAAAATAATGTGACAAAAATTTAATTTATATATATCGTAAAAAAATAATTGTCAAAGAAAAATTGTCGTAAATTGATTAATTTACGATAATATTTAGATGTAAATTAATCAATTTTAAAAATTATGAGACATAAATTAGTTTTCTATCTTTTTTTATACATTTTCAAGAAAGGTAAAAGTTCAAAGATGTAAGTATTTTTTTTTTCTCCAATTTTAGTTAAAACTATAGACTAATATGGAGAAAATATGGAGAAAATGTAAAGTTACAAAATTAAAATTGATCTAACTAAATTATAGAACTAAAATTGATACATTTAGGACTGCAATTGAGAAAGTATAAAATTACAGGATCAAAATTGAACTCAACCTAAATTACTTGGCTAAAATTAATATTTTCTCCCACCTTATTTTCGAAAATAACAAGACTTGAGCTCTGTTATTGCATAAACACAGCATAAATTAATTACACAAAAACTTGTTATGAACACGTTTCATGTACGATGAGAGGGAAAAACATAAAAAAAAAAAAATTACAGTGATGATCATTTTAGTTCACCATTAAGACATAATGAAACTTGTGTAATGGCTCTAGAGACTCTCCATATCTCATGTTGCACAGAATGCCAACCCTCTTCACTATTTTGGCTTTTCGCCTTTTCAATTGCATCATCGATCCCAGGGAACGACTTGGAACCATAGTCGTCGTGCTTTGATGGTGCATAAATCTGATGTACAAAACAAGAAAATACTTCATTACATACTTCCTCCGTCTACCAAAACTGTACTCACTTTCCTTATTTGGTAGGTGAAACTAGGAACCTAATGCCTAGGGGACGATGTCTCAGTTTATGTCATTCTTCAATCACTTTCTGATTCGTTTTATAACTTCATGGTGAACTATAATATGAATCAGAAGCAAGACTTTTGAAGTAACTACTTCTAAGAAGAGGAATGTGGTCGCCAAGTTCAATTCCTTGAAACGATGTTCAAAAGAAAAAGGAAGGTATATTCATTTCTTTTTATTGAAACAATTTATTTATCTACACGTGACAAAAAATATGAACGCACTTTTCGTGGAAAGAGGGAGTATATAATATAAGGTGTCGTAAAATTATGTTCGTAGTTCGTACCATGTGTTTATACCACCACCTTCCGGTGAGGCCCTCCCTGTCTGTAAATGCACGCTCAGCCATCATCAGTCTATCATTCAACTCTCTTTCTTTCTGCCCACCTTTTGAAATCCACATCCACCCCTTGCTCTCTTCTACTGCCTACCAAATTATACATACATATAAAATAAAATGATGAAATTTACTGATGTGCAATTATATACAGCATTACCTTTATTTCATCGTTTATTTTAATAGCTGCTTTTTCCAGTTCATTTATAGAGTTGGTAAGGGGAAGAAGGGATACGCCTCTATTCGCCACTTGAGCTGTCAAGTCTTGTGCACTTTTCTGTTGGAATGGATTTGATTTCATCAGATTTTTGTATACATACAGAATTAAAAGATATGTACTGCAGTTATAGGGTATGTACACGAACCTGAAGCTCGAGAGCGTAAGAGAGATAGTTGAAAGGTAAAACGACGTCGTCTGCTAGCTTCAGAGCAACTAAACCCCATATACTTGTCACTGCAGCTTCCACATTCACAGTTAGATAACAAAGCAATTTGGGTTAAAAATTGTTGTTTATTTCATTTTTTGAGTGGTTAATTGTCCAAGAAACTCCCAACTTGCATCATTAGAAAGATCTTTCATACATTTTTGTTGCTAAAGTTTATTAGTAGAGATGAAAAAACTTTATATGTACGTGAAAACGTCCTTATAAGGATGTGTAAAAAACAAACCTGCTACATGCCTTTGAAACATTGGATCACCAAATTTGCTCATCCAGACAAAGTCATCATACATCGAGTGATAGACCGGATAACCTGCAAGTGTGCAAGTACGGTCACAAACAGAGAAACTGGTTTTTATTTGGTATTGGTTTAGTCAAAAATGTGAATGATAATTTACCTCCTCCAAAGGATATATCAGCAGATGGGACTCCAATGTGTTGTACAAAGGCTGCATAGTCTGATCCCCCACCTCCTAGCCTCCCAATCTTGATACATAACATTTAATACACGCACCATATTACCTAAATGTGGATTGTTTCAAGTTAATTAACTTCTTTTATGGCGCTTTAAAACTTACCACTGGACTGTTTGTGGAGTTAATCCAAGAATCATAGATAGTTTGTGATGAGTTATCCGGGTCCTGAACCTTCACGAGGACAGAAACACAAACTTAAGGAGAATTTTGCATCGATTATTGGGTGTTATTCAAAAAATTATGCTTCTAAGGAAGTGATATAATTCAGCAACCGTGAGAAAAATTGGTTTAATAGTAAATAGATGTTGAGTGTTTGATAACATATTTGATTTAAGAAAAAAATAAGGCAGAAGCATCTCTTCCCAAGTGAACTCGGTAATACTGTTTAGCATATAGTATCACGGTTTAGTGATTTAGAGAAGAATGACACATAACAACAAGCATTATTCAAAACGTGATACTTTGTACACTAAACAGTATTACTTTGAAAATGAGAGTTCATGTGTTCATAGCTCACAGTAGACCTACTCTTTAGATTTTGGTTTCTGGATGATTAATTTATGTATAAAAATATTTCACAAGACTCAATTTCATATTTCTTCATTGATCAAAGTAATGACTCACTGCAAATAATTTTCGGTTTAAGTACTACCTGCTTAGCAGCTTGTATAATTAGTTGATCAAGCTGCGGAGTTGCAGAGGCTTCAAATCCGGCTCCTCCAACTGCAATGTCGACGTTCAAGTAAGCCACGGCTCTTGATGCCAGCATTTGTCTGTTCTCTTCAACCCATTCTGTTGATCCTATCTGAACAATATAAACTTGAGCAATATTTAAACGCATTCACTATGTGAACTTGTGTGTGAGTTTTCAATGTAAAGCTTGAGAGAGACCAGGCCGTATTCCTCAGCATCCCAATTGCAAAAGATAATGGTTCGTCTAGGCTTCCACCCCTTTTTCTGAAGCTTCCACAGTCTTTTCGCGACCTATATATTCGTATCATGTAACATGAAATTAGTCACTTGTGACGTGGAACGAATTGAGGAAGTGTTTTGGGCTAGTTGCAATGGATCGTGGAAGAATCAAACCTAACTTTTCGTCCCATCATCAGACTGCGTATTCAAAACGCTTTTTCAGAAGGAAACAATGAAATCGTCCAAACTCATAGCCTTCACACTAAGACACAAAGGGTCACAAAAGTCCGACAAGACTAGTCATGAAACGAACATACCCACTGCAACCCAAAACACTTCCTCAAGAAACTGTAATGTAGATACTCCTAATTACCTCAAGCAAGCAAGCTGTGCCACTATTGGGATCAACAGCTCCAAACGTCCATGCGTCTCGATGATTTCCCAAAATCACAAATCTAGTGACCAAGATACATGTCTATGATAACACCAAACAGCAGTAGATTCTAAATCTAAGTCTTTAACAAATGTACATTCCTTAATTAGTATGAGCATGTGTGCGTAAAGAAGTACCTATCAGGCTCTTCAGCTCCTTCAATAATCCCGATAACATTCTCGATTTTGCTTATCACCTGTTTCCCCTGCAAACAGAGCACACAAATTCCACCTTATAATCTACTCAACACAGACAATTGAAGTTATTGAACACAGCCATTTCAATGACTACCTGGTAAGTCAAATTCAAAACTCCGGGACCTGGCCCGACTCGATAAACCGGGCCCCCTTTCACTCCTTGCCAACCATCACTCGCTACTGTTCCATCAATGGAGGCCATAATGACATCACCATCAGCCCAAGAAATAGGCAAAGAAGGAATGAGCGGAACATCTCCAGATTTCTCCACCTCCTCCTCAGAAATCCTCTCACATTCATAACTACTCGGCCATCCGGGGGTGGTGGGATCCCCTGCGCCGCCGTACACCGTACCCACCTGCACCCCACTCGGCGGCATCCATTTTCCATCAGGAAACCATTTCGAATCCCCGCCACCGCCATAATCCTTCTTATCAGTGAAAATCACAGCTCCAATCGCACCTTCAGCATAAGCATTCTCAACAATATCCCCTCTGTAAATCTCCCCATATCGCGCTATCGCAACGCAACCTATTTCACATAAACCCTAATTCGCATCAAATCACTTAAATTAAGCAATTATAACCAATTAACTAAACCAATTTCAAATTACCTGATACATTAACCCCCAATTCCGTCAATTGGGCATAATCCTCAACGCGGCCGTAATTCACATACACAACGGGGCCAACTGCGGTGCCGGATTTAGCGTAGGCGTGGAAAGTCGGCTCGATTTCACTCGCGACATTCGCGTACGGATCGCCCTCGTAGATCTGCTGCTCGAGAGTGAACTCAGTTGGTGAGTCGTTCAACCGAGTTAGCACCAAAGAGCGCGAAACAGGGTAAGTTAAGGCTGTGTAGTAAGGGGCTATATGCGTGGAGAGGCCGTAGGCGGCGAGAGTGGAGAGAACGTAAGCGGCGGCTTCGGCGTTGGCTTCGGAGCCGGCGATGTGTGGCCGCCGTGTGAGGACGAAGAGATGGTCGGAGATGGATTGGTTGTCGGAGAAGGAATTGGAGAGGAAGAGAGAGTGGTAGAAGGATTTTTGAGGGAGAGTGAGAAAGAGGAAACTAATGGAAGCTGCTATGGCGATGAAGCTTGAAATCGCTAACTTCTTCAACATTTCTCAAGATTCTGGTTCTACAACTTCACCATGAACACTGGATATTTTTTCATGTCAAGTTTTTAATTTATCAATTTTGGTCCTTTTTTCGAAAAATAGTCCTAATTTTTTTTATTTAAAATGTAAAATCCTCAGTTAATTACTTAATTTCATATTTCGATTGCATTTCCCTCGTAAATTGCAAATTCTTTCGTTTTCGTGACTAATTTCGAGTGATTTTAGGTGTAATTAGGGTTGGCAATGGGGTGGGTAAAAATCCGGACCCGCATAAATCCGGTTCGTACGGGGCGGGTAAATACCCGGTCAAACGGGTCCCGGGGCGGGTAAATACTCGGTCAACGAATACCCGCCGAGTATGGGACGGGTAATGGGATTACATATAATCGACCCGACCCCGACCCGTATATATATATATAATATTAATTTATTAATTCTCCCTTCTCCATTGGTAAGGCATCTAACAATTCTAACTAATTAGATTATATAGAGTAGTTGTAGGATTTATTGATTTACTGTACTTTATTTCTGCGGATTTAGGATGGCTTCTAAAATAAAATTGCAGCCGATTTACTCTATTTTTAAAAAAGACTTAGATCCTTAGATTATTTATTTATTTTGTGATTAGTTGTTTATAACTTTATGTTATATTTAAAATTTTATTTGATGTTGAAATTGATGTTTTATTGTAGTTTTAAGAGTTGATTTTAATGTGCTATTTTTTTTAAATAAATAGATTTAAAAAAAAGTGATGGCGGGGCGGGGCGGGTTTACCCGCCGGGTTCACGAGGCAAAACGGGGCGGGTTTTGGCGGGTACTGAAGCGGGGCGGGGCGGGTAACGGGTCTAAAAAAGTTTGGCGGGGCGGGTCCTGAGAAAGGCCAAACCCGTCTCATACTCGCCCCGTTGCCAACCCTAGGTGTAATAAGGATTGAGGGCGCCTATAATGTTCTCTACATCTTATTGAGTCCATTATTATGATACCTTTTCGAGACATTTTGAATGCTACAAAATATTTTTGGTCATTTTTCAATAACATTTTCGGTCAAGATTTGAATTTTCATGTAAAAAAGATCAAAATTGAGAGAAGTCGTTTGTTTTCACGACTAATTTCAAGTGATTTTCGGTGTGACAAGGATTGAGGGCTATACTATTCTCTTCATCTTGCCATCACTTTAACACCTTTTTCGTGTCATTTTGAATGCTACAAAAAAATATTCATTTTTCAATAACATTTTTAGTTAAAATTTGAATTTTCATGTAAAAAGGATCAAAATTGAGACAAGAACCTAATCACTAGACCAACTTTTGTGTTTTTCTCCATACATATAATATAGTAATATTATAGCACATTATACCAGAAAGCACACCTATAAAATATAAATTGAGTGAAAGTCTATGTGTGCACCATTATTAATATAATAATATTCCATTATTGAAATTCAGGCATTTTCAATTATTCATTCATTTGTGTTTCTTTATAAAATAATCATTTTAAAGTATCCGTGTCAACATGATTTCATTAATTAAATTATATGTATATATATATACTTTAGATTTTTTTTATAGCATATACAAATTGATCCTTATTTATTTTTGTATTTTTTTAATTATTTATGATGAAATATGTAATTTGTATATGGTTTGACATAACTAGGTCAAAACATTTGTGGCGCGATCCGGGGCCCATTTCATGATGAGTTATTGGGATAGGTGGGAGTTTTAGGGCTTCTTAGTGTGATCCGACCCATTTCATGATGAGTTAATGGGGTAGGTGGGAATTTTAGGATTTCGTAGCGCTATGCGGTGCGATCCGGCCCATTTATGATGAGTTAATGGGGTAGGTGGGAATTTTAGGGTTTCAATTCGTAGCGCTATGCGGCGCAATCCGACCCATTTTATGATGATTTATTGGGGTAGGTGAGAATTTTAGGGTTTCGTAGCACTATATAACATGATGAAACTTACCGATTTAGAGTATGCAAAGGGAGTCGGCACAACTGCCGATCCAAATTTTTTTTGGCAGTTCCAATTTTTTTTTAAGTGTATGCCAAGGGTAGAAAGTTTGGAGTTTGGTATCGGAGTTCGTGTGCAACATGATCGACTGGTCCAATTTCACCTGATATAAAATTTGTACAGTCAATTTATTTATATTTTTTTCTTGCGATTTATTGCCCTTTTTTATTTCGTAAGAGTTATATGTTATAGATCTCTATAATTAAATTCTCAATTTCTTTTTCAACTTGAATTGGCTTGGAATTCAACTATGGGGGACCCGGCACAACAACCGATCCTAAAAAATTGAAACGTATGCCGAGGGTGGAAGGTTTGGAATTTGGGATCGGAGTCAGTGTACCATATATGACCAACTGACGATCCAATTTCACCTGATACAATTTAATGCTCATGATTTTTCTACATGTATATAAAATTTGTGCAATCAATTTGTTTCATATATTTTTTTTAAGATTTATTATACTTTTTTATTTAGTAAGAGTTATATGTTAAAATCTCTCATAACTAAATTCTCAATTTCTTTTTCAGATTGAATTGGCTTGGAATTCAACTGCAAAGGTAAAATGAAATATCTAATTATTGAAATTAATTGTTTAGTGTTAAAGGAAATTGTATATGTTAAAGTGTATAATTTTAATATGAAATTTAACGGTGAATTTCTTGTGGAATCCACCACCTACATAAAATACTTGTACATGTTAAAAATGTACAAATAATTTATGCAGGTGGTGATTTTCATAAGAAACTTACATCTAGTTTTGTATCATTATATATAATATAAAAAACGTGTATTTAAAAAAATATAACAAAAATGAGAAGAAAAAAGTAACTCACCCATTGATGTCTAATGTATCCTATATATTGTATGTAATGCATGTGTTGACTTTGGTCATGGATCTGAAATTCTTGGTCATCTGATATTATGAAAATAAAACTGAAATAAAAATATTTTGATTCAGTAATTAAAGCTAGAAACATATTAATTAATGATATTTATTAAAAGGTGTGTTTATTTATTTAAATTGTGTAGCATCTAATTAAATTAAATACATTTTCACTTTTTTTATTTTGCAATAATTTGGAACTTATTACCAATATCCAAAACAATTTCCCCACTAAATTATTTTTTGCTCCTGCATTATCTCCTTGGCCTCTATTTTTGTCCTCCCATTTTAATCTTTTATGGAGTCAGTGTATAGCAAGTCCAATTTAATTAGTACAAATATTCACCTATAACTAAAAAAATTAAAATAATATTAATCTAAAAGTATATGAGTAATAAATGGAAACATCTTTTTATCCTAACAAAATTTAATTTTGTTAGAATAAAAAGAATTTTCCATTTCCAACGCGTATATTTTTATACAATTATTATTTTTTCTTCAATTATAGGTGAATATTAGTACTGAAAACTGGACTTGTTATACCTAACTCCATCCGAAGATTTAAATGGAAAGAGAAAAATGGAAGGCAAGGAAATAAGGCTTGAGCAAAAAAAAAATATATATTAATCATGGTGGGGAAATTGTTTTGGATATATATTGGTCATATTTCTAAATTACCAATTAGAAAAACTGAAATGGAATTTATTAGATTGCTACACAATTAATTTAAATAAGTACATCATTTTAAAAAAAAAGTTACTATTAATTAATAATGTTTTCTATCTTTAATTTCATAATCAAAATATTTATTTCAGTTTTATATATTTTCATAACTACCTGATCACCAAAACTTTCAAATCCATGACCTCAACACTTGTATTATGTACAATAAGATACATTAATATTAAACATAAATGTTCTTCACATTTATATTTTTATACATTAATAATTAGATTAATATGTTAAACTCTTTTACAATCCGTATTCAAAACATGATTTTATATATCACTTTTAATGATAAAGTTTTCATCTTTTATAACATGTAAAATGTCACATGTTATAAAAGTTGAAGACTTTATTTTTAAATCATGTTTTAACTTTTGAGTACCGATTTTAAAAGAGGAAATTTTATCTTTTATAAAGTTAATGCATATAATCATATTTTCATTACAATCTTATCTTTAAAATTAATATAATCATATCTTTAAAAGTAAAAAATACTGTATTATTTTGTTTGAATGTACGTAAAGAAGCGTCTCATATAAATTTGTCATTAAAATTGATCGTCTCGTAATTTTCTGCAACTATATTTATTAATTTAATTAATTATTTGATTAATCTTAATTTGGTTATCTAATCTTAATATTATAAGTTCATGTAAATGACCCTTCCATGCGAATCAATCCAATCGGATCAAAATGCTCGACCAGGATTAGACCAATTGAGAATACTCTCCGTCAATAGCGAACTAAAAGATCGATGTACAGATCGGCTCAATTATCTCAATGACCTTAGGACCATGACTGTCAGGGGCACTACAAGCTCAAGGAATGATGCAATCGAGCGAACTTGACACTGACAATAAATGGAATGTGTGAGGGTCACAATAACAAAAATATTGAAGATCACATACATTTATATATGCTCTCACAAGTCTTCGAGCTCTCTCATTGGAGGATATGCAAGCAGTCAATGTGGCACCGAACGCAGACCTGACACCAAGGGATGAACCCAACCTACCTCAAATTAGTTTTAGGACACATTTAAGGTCGCGATTGAAACTCTAAAATAGAGGGCTGAGATCAACCCGGACTAATGAACTTTGAAACACTATAAATAGGGTTATGTATTCTTGCATTCATTGCTAATATTTAATAATTATATGATACTTTAAATGTACCTATATTATAATGAATTTCATGTTTTATACTACATATAGAAACAGTTTAGTCAGAAATAAGTCTCAATTATGTGTTAAAATAATTTACATGTGGTGCAATATTGTTTTTATGTTTCATTTTTGTCTCTAAGGTTGGACCTTCCAGGACTACTTTGATATCAGAGATTATATGGAAAATGCCTAATGAGCATAGTTGTTATTTAAATACACGATTTTTAGACGATTTCAATTAGTTTTAGCAATCATGTACAAAAGGTGCACGCCTAAGGCGCGCCTTATGCACGCCCATGCGCCTTGCGCCCTTAACAACTTGCTAATAGGAAGAAAATTGGTACCGTTTTCAGTATATATTTCGAGTGATTTTCGGTGTGACAAGAATTGAGGTCTATACAGTTCTCTGCATCTTGTTGAGTCCATCATTTTGATAACGTTTTCGTGTCATTTTAAATGCTTCAAAAGATTTTTGGTTCTTTTTTAGTGACATTTTCTGTCAAATTTTGAATTTTCATGTAAAAAAAGACTAAAATTGAAAGTAAATCGCGAATTCATTTGTTTTCATGATTAATTTCAAGTGATTTTCAGCTTGATAAGAATTGAGGGCTTTACTATTCTCTTCATCTTGCTGCATGAGTCCATCATTTCAATACCCTTATCGTGTCATTTTGAATGCTACAAAAGATTTTCGATCAATAATATTTTCGGTCAAATTTTGAATTTTCATGTAAAAAAAAGACCAAAATTGAGACAAGAAGAGTAACCTATAAAGTTGGTGTATATATATGTTAATTGAGTGAAAGTCTGTGTCACTGTGTGTGAACCATTATTAATATAATATTCCATTATTGAAATTAAGGCATTTTCGATTATTTATTCATTTGTGTTTCTTTATAAATAATCATTTTGAAGATCTTCCTAAATATTACTTCATCGGCCTGTGAATTATCCGTGTCAACATGATTTCATTAATTAAATTATATGTATATACTTTAGATTTTTTTTATAGCATATACAAGTTCATCCTTTTTTTTTATTATTTATAATAAAATATGTAATTCGTATATCGTTTGACATGGGTCAAAATACTTGCGACGCAACCCGGCCCATTTCATGATGAGTTATTGTGGTAGTTGGAAATTTTAGGGTTTCATAGCGTTATGCGGCGTGTCCCGGCCCATTTCATGATGAGTTATTGGGGTAGGTGGGAATTTTATGATTTCGTAGCGCTATGCGGCGCGATCCGGTCCATTTTATGATGATTTATTGGGGTAGGTGAGAATTTTAGGGTTTTCTAGCACTATATAACAGGATGAAACTTACAGATCTAGAGTATGCAAAGAGAGCCAGCACAGCTGCCGATCCAAAAAAATTAGAAGTGTATCCCGGGTAGAAAGTTTGGAGTTTGGTATCGGAGTTCGTGCAACACGACCGACTGATCCAGTTTCACCTGATGTAAAATTTGTATTGTCAATTTGTTTCTATTTTTTTCTTGTGATTTCTTGCCTCTTTTTTTACTGCGTGAGAGTTATATGTTATAGATCTCTATAATTAAATTTTTTTATTTCTTTTTCAGATTGAATTGACTTGAAATTCAACTATGGAGGGAGCCGACACAACAACCAGTCCAAAAAAATAAAATGAAACGTATGCCAAGGGTAGAAGGTTTCGAATTTGGAATCGGAGTCTGTATAACATGATCGACCGACGATCCAATTTCACCCGATACAATTTAGTGCTCATGTTTTTTCTACATGTATGTAAAATTTGTGCAATCAATTTGTTTCATATTTTTTCTTGAGATTTATTGCACTTTTTTATTTTGCAAACGTTATGAATCTCTTATAATGAAATTCTCAATTTCTTTTTCAGATTGAATTGGCTTGGAATTCAACTTACAAAGGTAAAATTAAATATCTAAATTGCAGGACGGTTGAAATTAATTTTTTTGTGTGGTGTTAAAGGATACTATATATGCTAAAGTGTATAATTTTTATATGAAACTGAAAGGTAGGTTTCTTGTGAAATCCACCATTTACATAAAATACTTATATATGCTAAAGTGTACAAGTAATTTATGCAGGTGGCGGTTTTCATAAGAAAATCACATCTAGTTCTGTATTATATATATATATAAATATATATATATATATAAATAGATTAAATTAAAAAATAAAATGTGTATTTAAAAAATATAACAAAATGTATCCTATTGTATGTAATACATGTGTTGACTTCGGTCATGGATCTGAAATTTTTGGTCATCTGATTATGAAAATAAAACTGAAATAAAATATTTTGATTCAAAAATCAAAGCTAGAAACATATTAATTAATGATATTTTTTAAATGATGTATTTATTTATATTAATTGTGTAGCATCTAATTAAATTAAATACCTTTTCACTTTTTCTATTTTGCAATAATCTGGAACTATTACTAATATCCAAAATAACTTCCCCACCATGATTTAGGATTATTTTTTTCTGAAGGAATATTTCCTTAGCCTCCATTTTTTTTTTTCTACCATTTTAATCTTCAAATGGAGTTAGGGTGTAACAAGTCCAATTTCAGTCCAAATATTCACCTATAAAAAAAATTAATATTAGTCTAAAAAGTATATGAGTAGTAAATGGAAAAATCTTTTAATTCTAGCAAGAAAAAAAAATGGAGGTTAAGGAAATAATCCTTCAAAAAAAAATAATTCTTAATCACGGTGGGTTTGGATATATATTGATAATATTTCTAAATTACCGATTGCAAAAAGATCGAAAAATTGAAATGGAATTTATTAGATTGCTACATAATTAATTTAAATAAGTACATCATTTAAAAAAAATACTATTAACTTATGTTTCTATCTTTAATTTCATAATCAATTTTTTTTTCTTTTCAGTTTTATATATTTTCATAACTACCAGATCACTAAAACTTTCAAATAAGATACATTAGATGTAAGTGAGTTACTTGTTATATTAAATAATTAGATTAATATGTTAAATTAAGTGATTCATCTCTAGATTAATTAAACTTTTAGGTAAAAGAAATATAATTTATTTATTATTTTTTTAGCAATTTATGAGCATTGATCATGACGTGAATCTATCTTATACAAGACTTTTTTTTATTTATGTACGTTTGGGGAAAAAAAAATCTCGTTTACTTTTAAATTATGATTATATTAATTAATTTTATAAGATAAGATTGTAATGAAAATATGATTGGTATATATTAATTTTTTATAAAATAAATATTTCCTCTTTTAAAATCATTATTCAAAACATGATTTTATATATCACTTTTAATGATAAAGTTTTCATCTTTTATAACATGTAAATAACATTTTACATGTTATAAAAGTTGAAAGACTTTATTTTTAAAAGTGATATATATAAAATCATGTTTTGACTTTTGAGTATCAATTTTAAAAGAGGAAAATTTATCTTATATAAAGTTAATGTATGCAATCATATTTTCATTACAATCTCTTATCTTTAAAATTAATATAATCATATCTTTAAAAAGTAAAAAATATTATTTTCTCTGAATATACGTAAAGAAGTGTCTCATATAATTTTGTCATTAAAATTGATATATAAAATCATCGTCTCGGAATTTTCTTCAACTTCCTCTTGGTTGCCCTTATTTTTATGACCTCACTTATTACGAGTGGCTCTTGGTTGAATAAATGTAGAATAATTTACAATATTATTAATTTAATTAATTATTTGATTAATCTTAATATTATAAGTTCATGTAAATGACCTTCCATGCGAGTCAATCAAATCGAGATCAAAATGTTCGATCAGGATCAGATCAATTGAGAATACTTTCCGTTAATAGTGAACTAAAAAGATGTACAGATCGACTCGATAATCTCAATGATCTTGGGACCATGACCGTCAGGGGCACTACAAGCTCAAGGAGGGATGCAGTCGAGCCATCTTGACACTGGCAACAAATGGAATGTGTCAGGGCCACAATCACGAAGATGTCGAAGATCACATACATTTATGCTCTCATAAGTCTGCGAGCTCTCTCATTGGAGGATATGCAAGCAGCCAATGTGGCACTGAACGCAGATCTGACACCTACTTCAAATTAGTCTTAGGACACATTTAAGGTCGCGATTGAAACTCTAAAATAAAGGGTTGAACCCGACCTAATGAACTTTGAATTTTGAAACACAATAAATAGGGTCATATATTCTTGCATTCAATGCTAATATTTAATCTCTCTTTGTTTGATACTCCGTTCTTTTAGTTTGGTCACTAATTTAGCCCCATTAAACTCACTAAATGACAAACGAACAATCAACAATAGTTAATATTTAAATTAATTGTATACTTGATTTAATATTATATATGATTAATTATGCTTAAAATGTTCCTATATTATAAAGAATTTCATGTTTTATGGAGTACTACATATACAAACAGTTTAGTCAGAAATAATTCTCTACTAAATGAATCTGAGTAAACAAAGTCTCAATTATGTCCTTTTCTCAAGTCTTGAATTAATTTACATGTGGTGCAACAGTGTTTTTATGTTTCATTTTTGTCTCCAAGATTGGACCTTCCAGGACTACTTTGATATCAGAGATTATATGGAAAATGCCTAATGGGCATAGTTACACGATTTTTAGACGATTTCAATTAGTTTTAGCAATCATGTACAAAAGGTGCACGCCTAAGGCGCACCACTGCGCCTTGCGTTGCGCCCTTAACAACTGGCTAATGGGAAGAAAATTGGAACCGTTTTCAGTATATATTTCACAACGTAAAACATACAGAATTCGAAAACCTACTTTGAACGATAAAGCAATGAGATAGTGATTCCAACAGAGGAGGCTAGCTAAACAGAATTTGAAGCACACAAAAATCAACTCCTCCCATCTAGCTTGCTTCTTGTAGACAACTTAGTTCGTACGTCACTTGGAAACAAGAAACAAGCATTGGCACGGGCCCTTCATTCAGTCATATCTCATTGGCCATCCAACTACAAAAATGAACATAAATCTTCCTTTTATAGACAGACGGATGCATTTTTTTTTAAATAAAAGCATGTGCGTACGTGCATCAAATACCATGTTAACATATCTCTTCCCCCATTGAAAACTGAATAAGGAACCTCATTTTTCTGGAAAGGTTCCATTCTCAGCATTTGCTTCCAAAGTCCAGCCCCTAGATACGGAAGTAACAAACTTGTAAACGAGCAAAACATAAGGGAACCATACAAAGGCGTCAAGTAATTAATTACCTTGTAGCAGCTTCACTCTTTAGCCCTTCAATGCGTGCTTCAACCCCAGCACATGCAGTTTGTATTTCAATGTTTTTCAGACAAAGCTCCCTCCATTGTGTTGATAATGCTGTAAGCTCATAGGCAGTGTTTTGCTGAATAATTACAGAATATCATTACATTAAAAAAATCACCACCATCAGATTTTAAGAAGAGGTAAGTTGCTCGTTCTAAATTACCTGGTGATACTTCCTCTCTCGGTTTACAGATTCGATTTCTCCATTGAGCTCCAGAACTTGAGATTGCATTCTAAAGGAGGCACAGAATCATGTCAGAAAAGTAAAACTGCTTGTGAATCATCAAAAATGGCAGTTACAGTTTCAACAAGCATTGAACTTTTGGTACCTATGCTCGAAATGGTCCTTTTTTATGTAGTTTTGGTACAATCCATGTATGGAACCTGTTAGTTTTTAAGAGGTTTAATTGCATACTAGTCCCACAGAAAATGAGATGGTACCATCCGTGTATGGAACCTGTTAGTTTCCATGCCCAGATCAGTGGGAAAACTGATCTGGGACGGAGGGAATAACATCTTATCATCTCTCAAAGAAGCTTATATTATCTTTTTAATAAACTCATCCAACACCCTCCTAAGTCCTAAGTCAAGCTCAGAGAATTCTAATTTGCCTATCAACTTTCTGTGAACTTTCATTTCATGTAAAAAAGCTAGAAGTTTCTCACAAAATCAAAACTTGTTCTCAGCTCCAATACAAAAGTGATAGTCTTAAGAATATAGTACTAGTTTTTAATTAGTTCCAATTGTGAGATATTACACTAATTAAGAATATACGATTGTTAATGCAAGGCCACAACAATTACGAGGACTAGTAAGTACGAGATTTCTACAGACGCAAGTTTTGAAGAATCTTCCCTAGGGACATTAAACATGCGAGAAATGCACCTTGCCAGAAATGCCTCCAACTGCTGATTGTACACCTTCCAAACTTCGGGGCCATGCTTTGACATCAAATCCAGATTTTCAAGCCTACAGAAACAGTCAAGGTGTAAATATGTTTGCCAACGTAGATGTGTTCAAAATAGAAGGTCAAATATTAATTCATCTTATGTTTACCAATATCCTATACTATAAAACATTGAGCCACTTGCAGCACCCATATTGACTGCCTACAGCAATTATCACCTTTTATCTTGCTTGATTTTCTATTCCTCTGATTTTGAAGCCAAAGTAGAAAATTCAAAATCTTTAAATATATTTTAGGTATCTAATGCTTTCATCTTTACAAATATTGGATGTAATAATAAATCAAAGTAAATAACAAGGATAGCTACTGTAATTGCAGGTGCAATACAAAAAATTAGCCTGACAGCTGGATTTCAGTGTAATGACGGCTAGGTGGAGTAAATAATCTTTTATAGAATATAATGAAATCTGAAACAACAATTGGCAACAGGATAAGATTAGTTCAATGGCAATCAGAAGGCACTACCTGATCACCTGATGCTGCAACAAGCGCTGGGCTTTCTGTAGTGCTTGGGACCATGCAGTCTCGTCATTGCGTTTGTTCATGGGAGGAATATCAAGTCCATATCTGGATGTGTCCATTAGCACTGGAGGCTTCCCAGCTCTCACCCTCTCATATTCCCTAGCCAGCATTGGATGATCCTGAAACATAGATATCAGTACCACTATGAGGGCAGCACTAAGACCCTCTCTCTCTCTCTCACACACTCACTCACGCCCCACACATCTACTCCACTAACCATAAAATTTCAAATTCAATAGAGGTATTATAGTGAGAAGACCTTTTAAAAGCAATTACTATAAGCTTAACGCTGACATATAGCATCCAGTAGCTAATAGTGCAGGGGGCTCCTTGCAAAGAACCACTTCTCTCAACTTTGAACAAAACACTCAAAAAACCTGCTGAAATCTATAATTATGATTATTATACTACCAATATTCCAGTAAATCAGCATTATTAGAAAGGTCTATTATCAAACAACTAAACGAGTAACCAAAACCAACTATTCGATACAACATCATTCTTCACAAATAGCTGATTCCACAATTACCTAAAACCTAATTTAGTAAGAATTCAAAAGCCTAAACCCTAAAAAACCCGCATTGACATCACCTTTTCATAGAGACTGAAATAAAAAGAGGCACACACACACAACGCACCTTAAAATTGAATGTAGGGAGAGGGGGAAGTCTCTTGAGGAAATCGGAAGGCTTGGCGGAGCTTCGGCGCATCTCATCTTCGACCAAGCGGTCCACTTCTGCTTTAACTTGGGGGTTGCCATAGTCGTCGTCAATATACGGCAAGGCATCAATTATAACAGGCGCCGGAGCCGCCGGTAACTGCGGCGGCGCCTCTAGCATCAATATGTCCGTATTAGCTCCATTTTCTGTCGCCATAATTTGAAACCCCTGTTTCTGTTTCCGATTTTTAGTTCATCAGAGAAGGAACCCAGCCGCTCTGATATTTCGCAATGCTGATTAAAGTGATGTTGGGCCCAATATTAAAATTATATTGGGCCTAACAATATTGGGCCCATCCGAATACTAATTCTTAGCCCATAAATTCAAGCCTAGTATTGCCATGGATCTCTAATTAATCTTGGGCCACGGTTAAATGCAACCCTTTTGTTATGTCTTCACCCCATCCTTTTTTCTTTAAATTTTGAGTAAAAAGACTCAACTAACCTTTACTGAGTTCACCCCACCCAAAAAACTCAAAAACAAAATTTATGAATTCCTTTCTCCCTCCTAAAATGTCATTCCAATTTTTTGTTATGAAACCTTGAATATAAACGTGAAGTAATTCGTTTTCGATTTCGACGGTGAAAAACGGAGTTTTAGGTACAAATATAAGACTCCGTTTGGATGGAGGGATTTGACCTATGGATTTCAAATCCATAATTCAAATCCACTCCCCTTGTTTGAATTAAAAATGAAATGAATGGATTTAAAATCCTAAACATATTTTTTCAGTTAAAATTGAGAGGATTTTAAATCCTCTTTAAAATCATTTGAAATCAATCCATTTTTAAAACCTTTCATTTGAAATACCTCTTCAAATCAAATCCCTCCATCCAAACACAACCTAAGTGTTTTTAATATTTACTTTTTAAAAATAATTGTGAAACTAAACTTCGGTTTTGATTCACTGAGAATTTTAGAGTTTTCAATTTGATTTCGAGTTTTTGACAAAAATCGTAATTTTTCTTTGAGTTTTTGACAAACTCATATTTGTGTTTTTTGACAAAAAAAAACTCAGAATATTTGGTCGAGGATTCCTCAAAAACTCGAAAAAAAACTTTCGAATTTTTTTCTCTTTCTCGACGAATCAATGTTGCGTTCGACACTATTTTAAAATTTTATGATTTTCAAGTGGGTGAAGATAGTTGTGGTGTTTTATGAGAAGAACTTAGGGGTGAAGACATGGGGAAAATTATGCCTTAATCTTTTTATTTACCCATCATACATAAGACATCAGTTCAATAAAATCATATGTAATCACATTTTCAAAAGCTAAATTATCGTCATTTAAAAAAATAATCAATATTTTATAATAATGAAAACAACACGTTGTAGACACTGAAATTTTATTAAATTTTAAATGTGCCTAATATTGTAAATTCTAGTTTTGGAGACTTAGAATATAAAATAATATCTCCAAAATTGAGAAATTATTTATTTCCTTATTTTTAGAATTTTTGAATATCTTTCTGCTCTCTAAGTTCGTTAGTCTCTTATAAATAGGAGAGTGAAAATAGAATTGCAAAATTAGAGATGGAATAAGTCAGTCCGACCTCATCAACTGTAGGTCAAATTGAGTCTGATGGAATAAGTCACAAACGACTTCATCAACTCGATCCCTACTACAAAATTGTAGGTTAAATTCAAAATCCGAACACGTCGCTGAGACCCCGGTATCAAATTATGTTTAGAGAGTGGGAATCAAGAGATCAACGAGAGTTGTACCCCAAAATTATGTTTAGAGAGTGGAATCAAGATATCAACGAGAGTTGTACCCCAAATTTTTAATAAAAATATGTTTACCTTATTTTTATCCCCATTCTTTTATGCATATTTGCAGATGTTTATATTTATTGATTAACACACGTATCAATAACATTGTAGTGGAACACCAAGGAGGTGTTTTCAAACACTACAAACAACTTTCAGAATCACTTTTTTTAAAGTTGTCCTCCCACCGCTTTTACTTTTCAGAAGTGCTTTTAAGCTGTTTATAAAGTTTGCAAACACCCCCAAGTAAAATACGAAAAATAAAAAAACGGAAATCCAACCTATATCGATGATTCAAGTTCAGGAAATGATCAGATGGAGACAGTCACGGGCACCAACAACCAAAAAGCACTATACTGGTATTTCAGATTCAGACGTTTTTTTTATTAATTTATTTATGTGTCCTAAAACTGAAAAAGTGTATTCGTGGGAATGAAAATGTGGGTGGCTGAAAGTGTCCGCCTGTGAGGACCCTACCCCACAAAATACTACCAAAAACACGTCAGTGGAATCACCCGTGATCTCCATCACATTCCATTCTCATATACATACAAAAACAAACCAAACCCATTCATTACTTCTATATCATTTTTTTTATGAATTGTTATTAAATTCAAAAATCGACTAATTACTTGTGAGAATTTCGTTTAAAATCAGAGTTATGCTTAAAAATTGAATTACTTGTATATAATTAATGTATGAAAGTTCTAGTCTTACTAAATTAATCTACTTTATAATTCAAGATTTTGATTCGGGTAATGTTATTTCAACCATTTAATTTGCTAAATGATTGTGTTATTAAATGTGAAAATTACCTTTTAAATGAATTTACTAGGGAATTAATATAAATAAATTGATTTCACACCTCCCTATACTTTTAGATGAGATGAGATTTTTTCAGAATTTATATATTTTAAAAATATTCTTAAAAGGAAAGATATAAAATTTGAAAAAAATTAAGACATTTTTTTTATGAAAAATTGTACATTTGCATTTTTTTAGCAAATTTGGGGATGGAAATTAAATAGTCACGCTCTATATTACTCCCTCTCTCCGTACCGTGATTACTTGCACACTTTTTTTTATTGGAACGTCCCAAAATTACTTGCAAACTCTTAATATGGAAATACCCCACAAAATTAATAACCTCACAACATCATTTTATTTTCAAATGTACCACTCATTTTTTTCATACATTTCACTTTACATATCATCAAATCCACTTTACACATCATCAAATTACCTAAAATACACCTCATTTATCTTACATCATCAACCACTAAATCCACATTTCTTAAACAACGTGTCGGTCAAACCATGCAAGTTATCTCGGGACGGAGGGAGTATTTTTTTGGTACATATTTATTGAAAACATAATTTAACAAAAAATATTTTGTTTATACCTCGGATTCAAGGACCGACTAATTCGAAAGATCCGTTTAAAGCTAGAGAATTTAACAAAAAATGTAATTTCTGTTGTACTTATATTTCACTCACATTTTACTTCCTAAAGAAGAGGAACATGGCAAGAAGAAAATTAACAAAAATACAATGAAAAAAGAGGAAATCTTGTGTTTAATTTTCCAATTTTAATTTGATGTTTATATTCGCCTCCCTATCTAAATTAATTATGTGTCATCTTAAAAGATAATCATAAAAATTCAGAAAAGTGAACCATTGAATAGAATATTTTAAAAAAAAAGTTGAGAAAGAAAACAAAATATAGATAAGAGAAAATAAAATGAGATAAAAAAGCTAACTGATAAACGGACAAAAGTAGAAAATAATGTAGATAAAAAATTATTAATAATTATATATTGAGGTACTATATATATAAGTTATGTGCACCCAATTCAATAATTCACAAAAAATGTCTCACTTCAGACATTTCATTCATCTCACATTAATTCTGTTTCTACTTTCTAGCACGGTGGTTTCCGGCAGCCGGAGAGGGAAGCATGCGCCGGCGCCGGCGGCAGCAAACAAGACACGTGTGGGACAGTCGGAGGAGCAATTTATGAAGTGGGTGGCGTTTGTGGGTGAACTTAAACATTCGGTTTTCAAGAGTGCTAAAAATAAGCTGTTTCCTTCATACACCCTCACCGTTGATAAGAATCCAGTGGTGGGAGATTTTACAACGATTCAAGATGCAATTGACTCGCTTCCCACTATCAATCTTGTTAGAGTTGTCATCAATGTTCATGCAGGTGTTTACACGTGAGTACTTTCTCCCTCGTTCGGTTCGATTTTTCTGTTTCAATGTTCGTGTTTCACTCTACTAGATCATTGATACATGTCGGTGCAGTTTTGTTCGGGTCCTTTGTTCCTTTTTTTATGTTTAATTATAGGTTTGAATGTTTCACTCTCTGAATTTTAAACTCGTGTCAATTTTGATTATTACGAGACGTTGATGTGAAGAAGGGCAAAATGGTCACTTTCATAAAAAAAATGCCCATTCTTGTAAGAAAAAAGTATTTTTATCCCCTATTACTTTTGAAAGTGATAGTGGACTCCACCACAGCCCGTCTTAAGGGAGCTAAAAAAAAACCACTTTTTTTAAATATTTTTTGACTGAATGACATCGATTATTTTAATTTTAGTGTTTCACAGCTTAAAACTTCAGTAAAACATAACTTCAGTGAAGCACGAAATGTGGAACAGAAGAATCGAACTTTTTCTTGACATGTGATTCCAAAAAAAAATTGACATAAAAAAATTTCAATTTTTTTTTTTTGGGTATGACCAATTTTTTTTGACATTTCAAGTTTCAAAAATCCAAACAATCATGTAAGTGCAAAATGGCTTGTGACAAGCTAAAAATAGCCCTATTGCCATTTGTCACACCCTCTTACCTCACGGGTTCTCTTCCATACACACACACTCTCTCTTACTTTCTCTCACGAGCTGCCGACGTCTCACGAATGAGATCATTTGTTCTAATTTTAGTGTTTCACGTCTTATAAATTAGAATTATGTGGTGTGTTGTGCAGGGAAAAGGTAACAATACCACAATTAAAATCGTTCATAACAATAGAAGGAGCAGGTATGGACAAAACAATAGTTCAATGGGGTGACACTGCACAGACAATTGGCCCTAAAGGCCAGCCACTCGGCACCTATGGCTCTGCAACTTTTGCCGTAAATGCCCCTTACTTTATAGCCAGGAATATCACTTTCAAGGTACCTATTTTCGTCATCCCCATCCATTTTTATATTTCTCATTTGAGTTGGGAACGAATTTTAAGAAAAAAAATATTATTTATATAAAAGGTGAAAGTTTATAGATGGAGATAAAAATAAGAATTATAAAAATGAAGACACAAAAAAAGATAGTGAGAATTAAAAAAATAGATCGAGGGAGTATTAATCTCTCTTCATTTTAAAGTAAATTTAGAGCTGTTTTGAGGGTCAAACCCGAGTTAAACTTGACTAAAATATAATTTTGGCTTTCAAATATTGTTTCATTACATAATCAAAACTATGTTAATACATGACTAAACTATTGTTACTAAAAGTCCAAAAATCTGATCACTTTATTTTTTTGACAAATTTTTTAGAATATTTTTTGACATGGAGTAGTACATTTTTTGTCTTATAGTGACAATATATTAGTCATATAGTAAACTGCCCGTTTACGATTCAAATGCAAACTTATGATCCACAATTTAAAAAAAAAAATTGTTTTAAATAAAAATATTTCATGTATAAAATATTTCACATAAGTATTGTTATGCAGAATACGACGCCAATTCCTCCACCGGGAGCAATCGGGAAGCAAGCGGTAGCATTTCGTATATCAGCGGACACAGCATCATTTGTGGGGTGTAAGTTTTTGGGTGCACAAGACACTCTCTATGACCACATAGGTAGACACTATTACAAAGATTGTTACATTGAGGGATCCGTTGACTTCATCTTTGGAAATGGCCTTTCCTTGTTTGAGGTACTTAAAATCGAGACATAAATCAATTTAGTTTCATAACTTTCGACCATTTTTTACTAGAATAAAAATGATTGAATGGGTGTGGTGCAGAGTTGTCAAGTGCATACAATTGCGCCAGTAACGGGGGCAGTAACGGCACAAGGGAGGAGTAGCATGTTAGACGACACGGGGTTCTCGTTCGTGAATTGTAGAATGACGGGGTCGGGCGCACTGTACCTAGGGAGGGCATGGGGACCTTTCTCTAGGGTCGTATTCGCCTACACTTACATGGACAACGTCGTCATTCCTAAGGGATGGTATAACTGGGGTGACCCCTCCCGTGAAATGTAAGTCCTTTTTTCTATCTAGTTATGCAAAAAAAGACCGGACTGGTCTTCAATCCTTCAAATTTTAGGATTTCGGGCTTTCGATCCGGTCCAGGTTAAAATTGAAATTTTCCGATTTGGACCGAAAATTCGAAATTTAATTTTCTTTATATTTTTTTAATAATGGACCCCCAGTTACTCTAAATTAAAAACTTCTAAAATATTTATTCCATTAAAACCCTGAAAAAAAAAATAGAAACACAGTATGTTTAAAAATCAATAATTTGTGAGAATGTGAGGTAAAAATGTTGAAATTTTTTTTTTACATTTTTTTTCAAGTATATAATTTAATAAAAATAAGAACTAAGATTTTAATTTCCATATACAAATTCATCATTTTTGTTCTCACTTTCATAAATTGAAAAAACTTGAAGAAAATGAAAAAAAAGGTCCAACGGTCCAAACCTGAACTGAAATTTACCGATCCAGTCTTCGGTCCACCCATTAAAATAGATTTCGATCCCAATCCAGTCCGATTTCAAACCGGCCCGATTTCATTAAATTTATTTAATGGTAGTATATAGAGTGAGCGTGGGACGGTGCTGACCACCCTATATGGTCACTCCTCTACTGAATCCTTCCCACCCACTTTTTGTCCTAACACCACCACTATCTTGCTCTACCCATATATAGATCTTAACTTTATTTGTGGGTGCATATAAAATACTTCATCCGTTTCACTATTGTTTATAAATTAATTTTATTCGTAATATTATTATTTGTGTCACTGTTGTTTGCAAATAGTTAGGTCACAAGGGGAGTAGGTTTTTAATTTACTTATTTAAAAAATAATAATCGCATCAACTTGATAATTTATTTTGTCCTACATGTATGGAGGATGTACGGTATTTGTTTGTTGTAATGTCATTAACTTTTTAGGCATTATTATACTAATCGACACGTACTATACCTACTTATAGTTTTATTTTCATATATATTAAAATTTAATTCATTAATAGTACAAAGATGAATCTGAATTTTGTGTGCATTTTTAGTTAATAAGATTAGTAAGACGGTAAAATAATTATTATATTGTGAAAAATAATGTGTGATACATATTAGAATAACAATAAGTATGAGAAAAAAAAATATGTATCATAGGGTTAGGATTTTAGTGAATTTTTAAAATCCATGTTAATTTTTTTATTTCCAAAAATGAAATCTTAAGGAGGTTGGTGAAGAATATATTCACACTACAAATTCATGAAAGACATATATATGTCCAAAAGCAACAAGACACAAATAAAATACAATCAACATCATATATTCTATTGCAAATAAAATAGAAGATGGAAAATATTTTCTTATAGTCTGTTCAAATTGATTCTATGTTTTTATTATTCCCTCCATCATAGTGAAAACTACCCAACTTTCATTTTTTTTTAGATGAAAGGTACTCATTCATTTTATAGAAAACTATTATCTCACACATTTTATTATATTTTTTAATCTTCGTGCACAAAGCTCGTACGGAAGTGAATTAAATTTGTTAATGGTGTAGGACTGTGTTCTATGGGCAATACAAGTGCACTGGGCCAGGAGCAAATTATGCAGGAAGAGTTTCATGGTCAAGAGAGCTCACTGATGCAGAGGCTAAACCTTTTATTTCCCTTACTTTCATTGATGGATCTGAGTGGATCCAAATGTAGTAGTAGTATATATATCTACATAATAATTAAACATTCATACTCCATTTTTAGGTAGGATATCATTACAAAGAAATACAAACTTCCCAAGAGGAAACAGAGAGTTGAGACCAATCAGATTTCTCTGGACAAAGACTTGTGTGAGACGGTTTTACGCATGAGACTAGTCATAAATTAGCACAGATAAACTTTCATTTTCTTTTAAAATATTAAAGTGTCATGCTGAAATTGTACTTCGTCTGACAGTAAAGCAGACTCGATCACACAGGACTACCTCATACGTCTGATAGCAAAATCATACTTCCGTTGTTACCGTTTACATTAATGCTGCGGTGAATGTTACAACATTGACAACAAACATTAAGCTTGACGGTTTAAATTTTTACACAATAAATAGTTTGTGCGCGAGCTTCATGGTGAAATTTTCATTGTAAGGAAGTAGTGAATGCAAATTGTGTGAGAAACTGATTCAAAAAAGTAAACTTTCTCAATGAAATCATAACATACAATACAATGTATCATTGTACCAAGAGTCAAGACTAAAGACTAATTGTTTCGACACTATTGGGCTTGGGCCCAATCCTGTTTTGGCCCCTTCAACTCCTGTTTTAGGCCCATCCCAATTGTTTGCCCTATGGTTGGATGACAACTATACAAATACACTACAAGTCTCTTTTCCTTCTCCGTGACGTTAAACGATAGTGAGAGGAGCGTGTGAGATTTGTGTGAGTGTTGTGCTATCCAGTCTTAATCTTTTGGTTATTCCCCCTACTATCCACATAAATTCGATACTCAGGTGATATGAGTCCGTCCCTATCAGAATTGTCGTCGAAGTTGTTCACTGAAAACTACGAGGAGACCCAACAGACACACTACTAAAATGACTTATCTATCTATCAATAATTTCCTTTCTATTGACACATAAGCAAATCTGTGTTATTTAAAATGTTATAACACATGGAGCAACATTTTAAAGGACATAATGACTATATCACCTAATATAATTGACACTTTATTATACATTGCCTATATTGTTGAAGTCTTCGTTCACCACATATCCACACAATCTTCATGAACAATAACAACCAAGTAGAAGTGGTTGCACCTCATAGTTTTGTTTGTAACGACATGATCTAGATCACTTCTAAATATTCTTTTAAGGTTCGAAAATTAGTAGTGAGACAGATTGACACCGTCTAACACCTAAATGACTAGTCGGGGCCTAAGCGACATCTAGTCGGTCGCTTAGAATTTTCTTTTTAATTATTTTATCTTATAATTTTCAAGCAATAAACACGAAATATTAATAAACAAAAGTAAAATATTGCAAAGAAATCCTTGAAGAAAATAAAACTTGCAAAAATGATGCTTAACATATAAAATAAAATACATTTTCACCCTTTAGACGTTAGAATTTTACAAAGAAATAAAAAAGTTATACATCATGACAAAACCACGTGTTTTGCTCCGAAGTTTCGATTCCACTTGAAAAAATGTGCTCGATCCTCAAAGTTCGAAAGGGTCTAGTCGAAAATCGACAGATCAACCACTACCTCAACCTTATAGATCCTTGGAGAACTTTGTAGATTGTTAACCTAAGCCAAACCCTATGTATTAAGGATTCCTTATTTTTCGCCTAAAATAAAGAATACGACTAAATATTTTTCTCGATTCTTCTTCATCAAGCTATTCTCTTCCTACTCTTACCCCCAAATATTTACTTACAACAACAACAATTTATAAATTTCTATATATCAGTTGCGGATTTGGATAATCATCAATTACAGATCGTTTATATTGGAATTCCGTTCAATCAAACTGAATTTTCAGATTCGAGATCATGTCCTCCCCTGCCGAGTAAATTTCCCTCTCTGTTTTCAACTTTCTTTTTAATGTGTGTTTGTTATTGAATGTGCTGGCTTCTTTATAATGTCATATTTGTAGTTGCGATTCAGTCGTTTATTTTCAGTTTTGTGTCTATTGTTTGAATATGATTTTGTAATTTGAGTGCTAGTGTATTCTTTTGTGAGCTTTTATGGTGCTTCAAAGTTTTTGATTGAGGGCATGGGAGGTTGACTTAGATGAAATGCTAATATGCCCCCCATTAACCTCTTCCGATTCTTCAATGGAAATGGGTTGTCTCTAAGGTAGTCACATTATTAGTGTTGTCCTCTAATTTTAGGAAAAAATTACATAAATTGGTTGTTGGTTGTGAAATAGGGGAATTATTGAGGATAAATGATTGTAGGATGGGAGATCGTTAATCAGATGGGGGTAATTATGATCTCTTGATTTCATTATCCACCATACTTACCTAATATTCATTCTCATTCCCATGAAATTAAGCGCCCCCTTAAGGGTTTATCTGCAATTTTGAAACGAAGGCTGATGTGAAGATATTAATATTCTGAGGAGAGAAGGGTTTTGTTTTCAATGATGGGAAAACAAGTAGTAGACACCCTATGCTTGTACTTATAACTTTCTTGGATGCTGTTTCTTTTGTTTATTTTAGTATCTGCTTATTGTCCCCGAGAGACGTCCATTGAAGCCTTGAACGTGAATACTAAATCAACTAATATGGATAACCTTAGTGAATTCAACTATGGAAATTAGTGATACTGGCATCGCAACACATGATTTTTGTCCTCAAAGATTGCTAATTTTGGCACATTATCTGTGCTGCAAACTGTCATCAATATAGCCATTCATTCACCAGTGCAATAAATTGAGAACTGAAGATATGGCCAACATCACATAAAGCGCTTAGGGTATGTTTAGGTACGGATGCCATAACTCGGATTTGGATTTCAACATCTGAATCCCTTTGTTTTGGGACTTGAATTACTGGATTCAAACTTGCAACTATTTGACAAATCCCAACACAATACACTACATTTCATAATAAAAAATTGCACTCACACCAACTAATTCAGCATTGATGTGACATCGGCAATGAAATTCTACCATACACAATCCCGTTGCCAACATACATTTTCACTATTCAGCAAGATTTGTAAACCCCAAGAATTCCAAAGTCTAGATTTTTCATCATACTTAATTAATCCCATACTTAACATACCTTTATTAGGACATTTAAAACTGCTTTTAGTAACTCAATCTTAGTTGATAGTTGAACTGGTTCAAGGATCAGTCTCGCCTTGCTTGAAGCCCTGATTCTTTTTATGCATAATGCCAATGCTCATATATTTTACTTCAACACCTTTTCCAATTGTATAAATTTTTTAATATGTACATGTTTAGGGATATTGGGCATGCCAAGAATAATTCATAGGAACTTCATTTCTATGCCTTTGGGAATTCAATTTTTGTTATTTTTTTTTTCTTCATATGATTGTGGAGATATTGACTTATCTACGCAAATTTCTGTTTAATCAGATTGTTAAAGGATTTTAGCAATGTTTTCTACATTTCATGAATTGGGTTTTATGAGTTACCTCTTCATCAAAGTGACTGTTGCACAATTTGATGGTTTTAAATTTTCATATGATACAGGTTTTATAAATCTCTTCCACCTATAACTAAAGCTTATGGGACTGCATGCTTATTGGTCACTGTTACATGTCAACTTGGGCTACTCCACCCGGGACTTATTGCATACTTGTCACTCTTTGATTTTCAGGTAAACATTTTATTTCTGATACATACTTGTCAATCTTTGCATTAACTTTGTAATTTGGGATTTTTTTTTTAATTAATAGAAAATTTAAATTTGTTTATGCTAGAACTTAGAAGTATTTGCTTGACCAATTTCATTTTGTGGTTATGTCACTTGGTCGTTAGCACAAATCTAACTATCCTACTAACAAGTTTAAACATTTCATTCTTTCCTGCAATTTTGCTTTAAATGTTGTTTGCAGTATGGAAAGGGAGAGAAGAACTTTGAGTTAGAAAAATTACCCGGGAAAGGTGAAGACTGATTACAAATTATTTATGAAGGGTATAATAGGGATAAGAGTCATATGGCCCTTCTTGATTCATAATTGATCTGCTAATCCAAAGTGTTACTCAAATATTGAAAAATCTAATGATTCAACATTGTGATGGTGATGAGTCATGGGTCGAGAAACAATAAGAAACATAATATAAAAGCTTTACAGCCAAACAACAATTGATGTATCTCCATACTTAATGATCTCTCTAGATGCCCTAAATAAAAACAAATCAATTTAAGTAGACTCCCAAAACTAAACTCTAACTTAAGCCCCAAGCAATAAAGCTCACGGACAACTTATTTATGTCGGATGATCATCTGCTATTCACAATCTATGAAATGCAAATATGTTTGTGTGTGTGACTGTGCATTTTTTTTTCACTTTTAATATAAAATGCATTTTACTAAATGACAAACCAGATATTTACACTTAAACTGAACAAAATGTCAATGAGCTAAGCTTCAGTCAGTCCCTACCAAAGTGCAAAACACGAATCCGAAGTATTTTTTTTGAGCTCGTAGACTTTATACTTTTGACCCTCTAAGGCCACATAAGCAAAAGAAGAGTATAGGGTTTCCCAGTTGCACGCATCATGTTGGGTAATTTTAAATGTGAAAATGCATTAAACACAAAATTGAATGCAATTATGTATATATTGCTTTCTGATATAACATGTGTTGGATTTCCTCATGTTCCCCCATTTCTTTTAGTTTTCTGTTTGAGATCGAACTATGTAACATAACTACTTGAGAGCTGTGGGTTTTAACTTTGTAACCAATATTTGCTTTTGAGATATTTTCCGCAGAATTTTGATCTCTGATAGTATTTCAATATCATCTTCAGGTGTGGCGGTTATTTACTAATTTCTTTTTCCTTGGGAAATTCTCTATCAATTTTGGGATTCGGCTCTTAATGATGTATGTTTCACTAAACCATAACCATCTTGATGTAATTAAGGATTTAAATTTATTCCCATTAACACCAGAATTTTCTGAATAATGCCTTTGTCGTAATTTTTGTTTCTGTAGAGCAAGATATGGAGTTCAACTCGAAAATGGGCCTTTCCAGAGACGCACAGCTGATTTCTTGTGGATGATGTTATTTGGAGCTTTCTCTATATTGGTATGTGTAAGGCTGTCTGTTGGTATGCATGTGTGTGTCTTGCAATTGCATGCGCCAGTTACATTACTCCATCTTCACAGGGAACATCTTAAAGCAGAAAATACTGTGCAGTTGTAATATATATGTACATATATTAATTTTTTAAAAATTTCTTTATGGACATCCCTCCGCATTTCTGGTTAATCATGACTTGAAATGGTTTTATATATGTACACCAAAACTTGTGTGAGACCCTTTCGTGGATCTCTTTCCCTGAGATGGATACTATTTCTTAAGGTCAAATTAAATGGTTAATGATTCTAAATTTCACTAGATTTTGAAATCCTGATTTTAAAAACCTCTAAATCCCAAATCAAATATACCCTTAGAAGTCTTATTAAAAAAATAAAAAAAATATATATATATATATATATACCCTTAGAAGTTTTCTGCTCGGCTATGCTGGTAATCTTGTATGTACCTGTGGTGTTGATGGTTTCTAACTTTTTCTACGTGTGTAGGTTATGTCTGCCATACCATACTTCTGGTCCCCTTTTCTAGGGATCTCACTTGTCTTCATGCTTCTGTATATCTGGAGTAGAGAATTCCCAAATGCCAATATCAACCTATATGGTCTTGTGACTCTAAAGGTATATTTACTTCCTTGTTGAACTAACTCTTATATGGTTGTCTTTTGTCGTGGGTTTACGAGGACCTCATCTTCTTCTCAGGCATTTTATTTGCCATGGGCTATGCTCTGCTTAGATGTCATCTTTGGATCTCCCGTCGTGCCAGATCTTTTGGGTATCATTGCTGGCCATCTTTATTACTTCCTAACGGTGTTGCATCCCCTTGCTGGTGGGAAGACCATACTTAAGACCCCCAGGTTGATGTATCCTTGTGTTTGGCTTTCTAGTGTGATACTGTGTTTTAAAACCGAAACAAAGCATGGTTATTGCTCCAAATAGTCGTCTGATGGTTTCTTTTTTGGCAATTAGTTTAGTGTTAATATCATTTTTCCACCTATATACTCTACCCCTTTTATCAAACTGGTACCTGCAATTTTTTTATTCAAATGCATCCCTCTACTACTCGATATTGGCTAGTTGCAACCTGCACTTTGTTTTAGTGTTTTTTTATGCCAAAATTCGAACACGTGACTTGCAAAAAAGGTTTTTTAGTGGTATATCAAGCCATTCAAGATTAAATGCAAAAACAATAAAGTAATTCCTCTGGTTAATTATGCAGTCTACTGTCCAAAATTCAATTTTCATGTGAATTTTGGGCATGTTCTGAAAGAGGAATTACTTTATTTTCCTTGCATATAATCTTGAATTGACCGATATACCCGTAAGAAACCTTTTTTTTTTTTTTTGCAAGTCACATGTTCAATTTTTTGACCGGAAAACCCTCTAAAACTAAATACAGGTTGCAACTGGCCAATACCGAGCAGTGAAGGATACAATCGCCAATCGGATTAAAAATTGCAGGTGGCGCAAAATGATATTAACTCATTTGCTTGTACAAAGAGATACAGTTGCAAAAAGAAAAGATGGCTAATTCTGTTTAACCCTGAAATATGTTGTTACCAAACGTCTACAGTTACTATATACAGAGTAGTATCTTATTTTAGTGAAGCAATTGCTTAATTGAATGCTGTTGTTGGTTGCTGATTGTTTCCTTGACTAGACTTGTTAGACATAAACTAGTTGCAAAGTGGAGAATCGGAGCTCCAACAAACAATGCCCCTCAGGCAGCTGACAGGAGTTCTGGTACAGCCTTTAGGGGGAGATCGTATCGTCTTGGTGGGTAACGTTCATGCTAACCCTTCAGTTTAACGGGAAGTTCTAACTGTAATTGGTGCACAAATTGTTGAAGTAGCTGTGGACAACGAACACGAGTTTCTCTTTTATCGTGCGAACTAGATTCAATCTGAGCAGCCAGATCTTGTGATATTTTTTTATGATGCATAGGCTGAATATGTGAAACCAAAATCGAGGAATGCAGTTCTAGATGATATATACTACAATTATTTTGTTGGGGTATTTCTTTTTGCTGCCTTTCTACCTGTGGAGTTATTAGCAATTTCTGTAACTCAGTAATTTGATGATCATAACGATTTTTTAATTTTATTTTATGTAATCCCATCCTAGAAGCTTGATAAATCAATTTCTCCTTATAGACCGTTTGCACATATTTATAGGTTTTCAAAATTTCAGTTATTGCAAAAACCGTGTGTGAGATCAATATTTTTTTATTAGAATAGTTATCATATATAAGGTAAAGTGTATTGCTTTCAAAAAATCTACTTTAAAATGATATGTTCAAAAAATTAAAGATGTTTATCGGGTTGATCTTAACTCTATAGAGTCTTAACCAAACCAATTCACTTCTAATGGTGGGCCACAGGCTACGAATTAAAAATTAAAATTTTAAACTAGAGACTATCTGCACCTCCATCTTTGTTAACTGCACTTCCCCTTTTCTATTTATTAACTTAATAATGATGTAAAAAATTTAAAATACCATTATTAAATGCACTTTCACTACTAACTGCACTACATTTTCAATATTTAAACTCAAACTTTAATTGCTGTCATCGCCATCACTTTCGGCCGTCAACTTCATTCAAACAGTGTTAGAACTAGTAAAAAATTTAGAAATTCAAAAAAAATCTTAAATTGTATAATATGATTTTGAATTTATTTTAGTATTCTTCTAACTATGTATAACCCTGTTTTGAATTCCAATTACGCCTAATTGATGTGTTCCAGTATAGTAGTACAAAAAAAAAAAAAAAAAAAGGAGAGATCTGTTGCATTAAAAATATAGCTGCATAGATATAATTACCAAAATATATTTTACATTTCTATTTATTAAGAGAATATTTTGTTTTTTTTCTCATTCATATAAAGCTTGATTGAATATATATTTTGAAAAAGTACTAATAGAGATTATTTAATTTAAATAAAAAAAATGTACGTACAGTACTGAGTAAAAGAAGTATATGGTTAAAATGGCTGAAGTATAGGCGGATGTTGAATGGACAGGAGAGGATCATGCAATGCCTCACCCCACCTTATTTAATCCCTTATAATTAATCCCTTAATTCTTGATTAATCTCTAAACTTGCTTAAACAGTACTAAATTAGTTTATTCTTTTCTCTCTCGATCACATTCCCTGTCTATATTTTGTTAGATATCCTTGTCCAATCATCAAGCTGGATCAACAAGCAAAAATGTCGTGGCAAACTTACGTTGATGACCACTTAATGTGTGACATCGAGGGGCAGGCCGGTCTCCGCCTCACTGCCGCCGCTATCATGGGACACGACGGCTCCATCTGGGCTCAGAGCACCGAATTCCCTGCGGTTAGTTGTTTTTATATATAGAGTAATGATATAGAGGTCGATTTCTAATCAACCTGCATAAAATACTTGTACAAATTAATTACGTAGTTTGTGTGTTGTGGATGGATGTGCAGCTGAAGCAAGACGAGATCAATGCCATACTGACTGATTTCAATGAGCCGGGGCATCTGGCCCCGACTGGCCTGCACATGGCAGGCGCAAAGTACATGGTCATTCAAGGCGAGCCTGGCGCAGTCATCCGTGGAAAGAAGGTAATTTGGATGGATTTATTTGGAAATTAATATATATGATCTGGATTTCAGACAAACGATCTGGGTTCAATATCCACTAAAAGCAACATTGCAACAACCTCTATGTAAATTCGGACTTTTAGATGCGACGAAATTCTTTTACTGAATTACAAAAATGCAGGGATCTGGAGGAGCTACAATAAAGAAGACAGGACAATCACTTGTATTTGGAATGTACGAGGATCCAGTAACACCAGGACAGTGCAACATGGTTGTTGAAAGGTTGGCTGATTATCTCCTTGACCAGGGTCTCTAAACACCCTGTTCTTCCCGATTTACCCTTTTGGACTCGATCTCAATTTAATTATATATATATTTTTTTTAAAACCATGGCATAGATTAAGTGAATAATAAATTTAGATTTGAATAAATGAGGTCAAATTGAGCTCATTGTTACTAGTTTATAGATTTCTTTTTAATGTATTTGTCCCACTCAATGTAGTTGTACGTGGATATTGTTATTTCAATAATCAATTATAACTAGACAATTATGGTTTTATTGCATTTATTAAATAATTGTTGTAAATATATATAAATTGTTTACTTTATTTACACAAATTAATGAACCAAATGGCTCTGATTAATTATCCAATGATCAATCCTATACAAAAATTGCATAATTCTATAAGCATAAATGGATATATTATATATATTACAAATGAGAATATCTTTTCTATAGCTAATTGGATTTTCATCTGTATTTTATTATTTTTGTGATTTGAATTGCATTAACTATATTTGATCGTATTTAATTGGGGATTGTTCATAGTTGTTTACGACGAATTTAGTGAATATTTAATATTTTTTAATTATTGTATCAAGATTCTTTTTATGTAAATCTCAATCATTACCAGATTAAATATTGTGACATTCAATAATTGTCATAAAATAAATATTCCTTTCATCATTAGCTTGATACATTGTTCTTTCTTAGGATGATATATAACTAATACGCCTCTTGGAAAACCATTTTTCTTAATGAAATACTAGATGTTTCTTGGCAATATAATTATAAAAAAGTGAAAGCTTATGTAAATCATTGATTTGCATTTTATATATGTGTATTCATTAAATAATACAAGCTTCTTTTCATAATCGTTTGCATATAAAAAAAGTTTATTCATAAATTCTACTTTTCATCATATTCACATATTTACATAATATAAAATTATGTTATTACCATAATATAAATTGATATATTTAACTTTTTTGGAATAAAAAGAAATAAATTGTGAAAATAGGGCTAAATTAGTACAGTTAACTTTTTGGGACCAAAATAAAACAATTTGTGTAAATATGACTAAATTGATACATTTAACTTGTGTTGGGACCAAAACAGAATAAATTGTGAAAAATAGGACTAAATTGATATATTTAACTTTTTGAGACCAAAATAGAACAAATTGTAAAAAATGTGACTAAAATGATACATTTAACTTTTTGGGACCAAAATGGAACAAAATGCAAAAAATATGACTAAATTGATACATTTAACTTTTTTGGGACCAAAATGGAACAAATTGAAAAAAATATGACTAAATTGGTACATTTAACATTTTGGGATCAAAACAAAACAAATTGTAAAAAAAAGTTGGGACTAAATTGATATATTTAACTTTTTTTGAACCATTTTAAAAAAAGTAGAAAGTTATGGGACTAAATTGGCTTCTATCCCACGTATATACTTGCGTATCGTCGAATGAGATCACCTGTTTCAATTTTGGTGTTCCACAACTTATCTCACTGTATGGATCATTTACACATGTCATATTAAAAAAATAATCAACGTTTTATAATATTGGGGACGACACATGTTAAATATACAGTGAAACACGATATTTGAAACAAGAAAATCGAACCAAGATATCGCCATGTGTTTGTGTATAGATATATTCCCTAGCTAGCTCCCTCTGTAGTCTCTCTGTCTATTAACAAACTAAAATCTCCACAAAACATATATATTCATACATAGTTGCACAACCTCAAAACACACTACAATGGATCCATGCCCCTTCGTCCGTTTCACCGTGGAGTCACTTGCCCTCCAACTCCCCGTCGCCACCCGCCCCGCCGGCTCCCGCGTCCACCCCTCCACCACCCCATGCTACGCCAAACTCAAACTCCAAAACTTCCCTTCCCAAATTGCCCTCCTCCCCCTCGCCCCCGCCTCCGCCACCCCACCCGAATCCTCCACCTCCGTCCCATCCTTCGACCTCAACTCCGACTCCCTCCGCACCCTCACAACCCTCACCCTCAAAATCTCCGTCTTCACTAGCCGCACAGGCCGCAGAACATGCGGCCTCACCAGCAGGAAGCTCCTGGGCTCCCTACAGGTCAAAATAATTTTCAGTCTCATCTAAAAGTCAAAACTTATAGAAAGTCTGGATTAAAAATTAATTCTTATATATTAATTTCTAAAACTGCACTGCAGGTTTGTCTAAATCTGGGCAATGCCCAGACTAGGGCCGTTGTGTACCACAACGGCTGGATGAAGCTCAGTGGAGAACCGGATGCCAGAATGCACGTGACGGTCCGGTCTGAACCGGACCCGCGGTTCGTCTTCCAATTCGGAGGCGAACCGGAGTGTAGCCCGGTGGTGTTTCAGATTCAGGGGAATAATATTAGGCAGCCGGTTTTCAGCTGTAAGTTCACTGCCGACAGAAGTAACAGATCACGGTGAGTTGTCAATTATTCTATCGTGCACCACCCCCTGCCTGCGCATTTTAGAGAATTATTTGCTAATGTAGGCCAGGGAACTTGATAATTAATTGTAGGTTCCACCCTTGCCAGCCTGTGGGTTTAATTCTATTCTATTTTTTAACTTATTATTTAATAGGAGTATATATTATTTATGGTAAGGTCTAGTATGCACTCGAGTGCATGCTGTGCACCCTAGTCAATGTGCACTTTTCAGTTTACTGACTTACACTTTTTGGTAATGGTGTTGCACGTTTCAATTATTACTCATTTACTAAAAAGTGTAAGTTAGTAAACTGAAAAGTGCACATGGACTAGGGTGCACAGCATGCACTCGAGTCCAGACCAACCCATTATTTATAGAATATAGTATGTAGAATTAATATATGTGGGACAATTAAATGTTTTTTCTTTGTCCTTCAAATTTCACCAATATTAATTTTAGACCTTTAACATTTTTCCAACCTTGAAAATATAGTTTTTTTTTTTTTTTTTTTTTTTTTTGTGGGGATAAAAGTTAATTTAGTCTCATAACTTTTAACCTTTTTTTGAAATGGTCTTCAAAAAGTTAAAACGTATTAATTTAGTCCTATTTTTTTGCAATTTATTCTGTTTTACTCTCAAAAAAATTTAAATGTACAAATTTAGTCATTTTGTTTTTACAATTTATTCTGTTTTGATCTAAAAAAAGTTAAATATACAAATTTAATCTATTTTTATTATTTTTTGCTGTATAAACATGTTAGAGAAATTCATATATGCATATAAGTTTTAACTTTACTACTACTACTAATTAGTCGTCCATTTATAAATGTATTTTATCAAAAAGCATTTTTATATATATGACGTTAGTAAAAAATATATATAAGGAGAGTAGCTAGAATAAAAAAATAATAATAAAGAGATGTAGAAGCATGTTTTATGGGTACGTACGTATCACCTAGCTAGCTAATTATATTAATCAGTTGTTGATTGGAATCCAATGATACGTTAATTAATTAATTAATTAGTCAAACAAACAAATAATTAATTAATTGTAGTTGCAACCACCACTAATGATTCTCCCATGTGCAAAGATCTTGGTCCTAACATCAAATTAATTTTATTTAATTTATACATATTTATTTATTAATTCTCCTAAAGATCAATATGTGCATGGTCCACCCCCCATAATTTTTCAAGGCATTATTAGTTTAATAAAGAGACATAATTAAAAGAAAATAGATGCAAAAGTTTATTAATGTCACTCATTTACTGTCACTAACTCAGATTTTTTTTTTCACATTAATTAATTATGCATTGATATTTACCCCCAAGTACCAGATATAAAGTCATGTGTTAATTTTTCTTTATTCAATTTAGTACTACTAGATTTATTTGACAAATTCTTGTGTAGTGTAATATGCTACATTTAATTTTATTGGGACCATTTAAAAAAAAATAAGAAAGGTGTGAAACTAAAAATTGGTTCTATTCCAGTTAACCACATTTAATAAAATCGATCAATCCGTTTTTAGTCTTATTTTTCTACAATTTGTTCTATTTTGATCACAAAAAGTTAAATATGCCAATTAAATCTCATTTTTTTGAATTTTTTTTCTGTTTTAATTTCAAAAAAGTTAAATGTAGTTGCGAAAAAATGGGACTAAATTGGTATACTAACTTTTTTGGAATCAAAACATAACAAATTGTAAAAAAATGGACTAAATTGATACATTTATAAATTGCAAAAAAAAAAAAAGGACTAAATTTGTATATATAATACTTATTTATTTAATTTTTGTTATTGATGATTCAAATTAATATATCTCTGATTAACAATTTAGCGTTGGTTAATATGATCAGGTCCCTGCCTTCAAATTTCAACATCAACAACCGAAGTTGGTTTCGAAGTCTGTCAATGGTCGACAAAGAGAGAGTAGGAAGGGAACGAAAAGGGTGGATGATAACCGTATACGATTTATCGGGCTCCGCTGTCGCAGCCGCCTCGATGATCACCCCTTTCGTTCCCTCGTCCCCGGGGTCTGACCGCGTCTCTCGGTCAAACCCCGGGGCGTGGCTCATCCTCCGCCCTAACGGAGTCTCAATAAGTAGTTGGAAACCGTGGGGCCGTCTGGAGGCGTGGCGTGAACGAGGCCCCGCAGACGGCCTCGGTTACAAGTTCGAGCTTGTAACCGACACTTCCTTAGCTAGTGGGATCCCCATAGCTGAGGGGACAATGAGTGTAAAAAAAGGCGGGAAATTTTGCATTGACAACTCGTGGAAAGACGAAACGACGTCGTTGAGTAGTTTAATTTCGCCGGTCCGAGGGTTTGTGATGGGGTCGAGCGTGGAAGGCGAAGGGAAGGTGAGTAAACCGGGGGTGGAGGTGGGGGTGGTGCACGTGACGTGCATGGCCGACGCGGCCCTATTCGTGGCGTTGGCGGCGGCCATGGACCTTAGCATGGATGCTTGTAGGTTGTTTTCTCACAAGCTTAGGAAGGAGTTTAGTAGCGATGAACAAGAGTCATTTACCTAAAATTGGTCACATTGATCATTTGCATTCTTTTATTCTTTGGTGAGGTTGGAATTTTTTGAACTCTATCAATATTCTTTTTTCTCATATCTCAAAGGTTGAAATTAATTCATTGTATAAAATGCATGTTATTATTATTTAGAAAGATTGTTTGTTATACAATTTATTCAATTTTTGAGATTATGACTAATAACACTAGTCTACTGTAACTGTAAGCAAGCAGAAAGTTCTAACTCAATCACTATTTAACTAGTAGAAGTAGAACTAGCTGAGGGCTCTAGACTAGAACTAGAGTCGAGGCGAAAGCTTCCAAAGAGTTAAAGTCAAGACGTGGAGATACTCGTATAGGAAGATCGGGATTCGGTTAGATACAACTTTGATAAATGTGATCTCCTATATTCTGCTTCTCCAAAATTGATTTATGACTATTATCCCTCGATGCACTAGGACTAGTAGATAGTCTCAAAACCAGAAGACCTTACTTCACCACTAGTTCTCGCTCTCCCAAAGAAGTTGGTCTAGTTGTATAGATCTGAAACACTGTAAAATGTAAAATTTAAAGAGAAACGAAGAGTATTGCAAGATTTCTTGCTTATAAATTTAATGTAGAAAAGTTATTGTCTCACCAATTCTCAACAACCAAAAAGCACAAAAAAGACCAAAAAGTAGTAAATGCCTTTTGTGAAAGACAACTGACAACATCCTTTCACTCTCTCAACTCAATCATACCATTACTTTTCGACTTTCAAACGAGATCATCTGTTTCAATTTCGTCGTTTCACATTTTATTGTAACATTGACAAAGTAAAATATCGGTACAACACGAAAAGTGAAATAGGAGAATCGAGAATCGATTACTCCCTTTCAATGCAGCAACATAATTTGGTTCACAAGCAAAGCCCTTAAAAACATCTCACTGAACATGGGAAACATCTGGCTTCTGGCATTTCTCATCCCCATAATCGCGACAGAATCCGCAGTAATAGTCGGCGGCGGCGTCGGCATTGGCGTCGGAAGCGGCGGCGGTGGTGTGTGGATCGGCGGAGGAATTTCCCCTCCAACCGCTCCAAATCTCAACAGAGCTTACACCGCACTCCAAGCATGGAAATCCGCCATTACAGAGGATCCGAAAGGGATCACGAAATCATGGATCGGGCCAAATGTGTGTTCATACAAAGGGGTTTTCTGCTCAGATTCACGAGATTTCATGGGAAATCCATCCGTAGCAGCGATAGATCTAAACCACGCGAATCTGCAAGGAACCCTAGTTGATGAGCTCTCATTTCTCACCGATTTAACAATTTTACACCTCAATTCCAACAGATTCATCGGAAATCTCCCTTTCTCCTTCAAACAATTGTCGTCTCTCACCGAATTGGATCTAAGCAACAATTTACTCTCCGGCCCTTTCCCCTCCCCTGTTCTCTACATTCCAGATCTGGTGTATCTAGATCTCAGATTCAACTCCTTTTCCGGCGAAATCCCCGATGAACTATTCGACAAAAGGCTCGACGCGATTTTCCTCAACAACAACGAATTCAGCGGCGAATTACCGATGAATCTGGGGAATTCTCCCGCTTCCGTGATAAACCTAGCGAACAATAAGCTAACAGGTGTAATTCCCTTCAGTTTGGGATACATGGGAATCAAGGAAATTCTGTTCCTCAACAATCAATTAACAGGCTGCATTCCTCAAGGAGTGGGAATGTGGAGGGATCTGCAAGTTCTTGATGTGAGTTCGAATTCATTAATGGGGCATTTGCCTGATTCTTTGTCCTGTTTGTCTGGGATTGAGGTTTTGAATTTCGCACACAACAGGCTCTCCGGCGAGCTGCCGGATTTAGTGTGTTCATTGAGGAGTTTGCTGAATTTGACAGTGGCTGCAAATTTCTTCTCTGGATTTAGCCAAGATTGTAACAGGTTGGTGTTTCGGAACGTGGGGTTTGATTTTTCATTCAATTGCATTCCGGGGAAGGAGATGCAGCGGCCGGAGTTGGACTGCTCCGGCGTTCCGAGTGGCGGACTGAGTTGCCTTAGAATTCCGTCCATAAAGCCTCTTGCATGTGGAACACTGTTTGCTAATTCACGTCCATAAAGAGGGTTGGTATTGGCTCGGTGTAGTTTAATGTGCAAGTTGTTTATTAGTATTAAACGACATAAAGTTAACGGTACTCCTCCCGTTCCACAAAGATAGCCACAGATTATAGTCACGATTCCTCTTTTATTTAAGTATTAAATGTGGCTAGGAATGAGTATAAAAGTCTTTTGATAATAATGCAATGGAGAAAATATCAATTTTAGTCCTATAACTTAGATCGAAACTTTAATTCTGTAACTTTGCATTTTTTTCAATTTTAGTCCTAATGATATCAATTATAGTTCTGACAATATTAATTTTAGTTCATTGACTTAGGCAGAATCCAATTTTAATCTTGTAGCTTTTCACCTTCTTAATTCTAGTTATGTAACTTTACACTAAAATTAATACATTCAAGACTAAAATTGAGAATGTGCAAAATTAATGATATTATCAAGACTAAAATTGAGAAATTGTAAAGTTACAGAACTAAAGTTGGTCTCGACTTAAATTACATGATTAAAATTGATATTTTCTCTATGTGATACAATATTAAAAGGGTTGAAAGGTGTAATTTAAAGTGAAAAAAAAAATTATTACTAAATGAAGAATGATGTATTTAATCTGAAACGTCAATTTTTTTACAAATGGTGAATTTAAATGTGGAGCCACGACTTAACAAAAAAAAAAAAAGTAAAGCTTTAAAGGAACATTTTTTGAATGAAAAGTTCATAGAGAAAAATATTTTTTAGTGTAGCTTCGAGAAAATATTTATCTGACTTGATATATCAATGATTTAAATCAGTGATTTCAAAACCAGATTGGCCCGGCTGATTCAACCGTGAACAGTTCACGGATTAAAAAAGAGCCAAAAAATCGTTGGGGATTCAACCGGATCAAACCGGTCGAAAACTTGATATATCAATGGTTTGAATATATTCTTTATTTTTTCAGGCAAAGGCATACAATAAATCAAGGCATCAGTGTTTCTTACCAAATATATATGCCAATTGTTGTTCATGTAATCATTATTGCCATCCAAATTTCTTAAAAAGATGGCTCAACAATTTCAAAATGCAACCCAAAAACAGGACATCAGTTCTCTCATCTGTACCAAACACGAACAACTTGCATTTTTAAAGATTTTCAACGGAACCTGTTCTGAACCTGGTCGTAGCTCGGCAGATGAAGCACTGTCGAAACAGAAAAAAAAAATGAGAGAAAGGCCCTGAAAAAATACCCGAAAAAGAGGAAATTTTGAGAAAAATTAGTTACCATCGCCGTAAGAGGCCATTGTGAGTGGAGATGATATAAGCTTTTGCATAATTGTAGCAATCTCTTCTACTGTAACCGCATCAACAGCCTTCAAGAAATGCTCCACGGGTTTCCTAAGGGTGGAAAATAGTGAAGATGTCTCATTTTTTCCCGTTTTGCAGATCCAAAACAAAGGATATCATATGTATTGATTTCATCAGTAATCAATGAAAATAGTTAACTGAGGGACATTAGTCAGCCAATGATTTCTTGGAGTAGGTCTTATTTTTCAAGAGGTTGACGATAATAGAATTGCATACAGCATTCGTCATGCGTGAAGTAGTCTTTCACATCTCTAATGCGTCTACAACATTAACTCTTGCTTACATTCTTCATAATCGTATATGAAGGTATTCATCTCATCAACTTTAACTAATTAGATGCAACAATTATCACTATCTAGCAGCATCCTAGCATTTTAGAGTTCAATAGTTCATACGAAACTAAATCATTTCTGTTCTCAAATTCATTGTTAACTGTTCTTTGCAAATGACTTGTGTTTTTCTACTAAGGTTTTGTGCATTCTCTCTTTCTCCCCTGCCTCCTTTTGTAGTATCATCCTTCGTTTTTAATGGGTTAATTACACGAAACCCCTTGTGGTTTGGAAATTGCAAAACTTAAATCCTAACCTAGCCCACAAGTAATAAACCCATGTGTAGTTTATTAAGTAACATAAATTAAAAAGTTCCTAATGAACCCACTATAACACTAATAATAAGACCTAAACTTGAAAGTTATCAATTACGATATCATCTATGGCTTGAATTCTTTTACACCTTATCTTATATTGTTTGTCATAAAGTTATTCTTTCCAGGGCAAAACACGGCTCAAATGAAATTTAAAAAATTAAAACATCAATAATCAGTCTTAGTAAGAATCATTACAGAACATACCTCTCTCCATATGCCAAAATTTGTTTACCAATGTCTTCTGTTGCAACCATCTGCAATGAAAACCCGGACAGTGAATCGAATGTGTTTAAATTTATGAAAGAATACTTTATTGTTGCTCTTCAACTCTCTTTGTCAGAATAAAAAAAAAGTTGTAAGGCAAATTTGCATACTCTGGATTCTAAATTCATCAAAATGGCAGATTTCGTTGATTGTTTTGCTCGATCTAACTGTACTTGGTCAACTGCAAAAACAAAAAACAGAACAAACAAACTTCAGCAAATTCATCAGGAAAGAAAGCATCAAGCAAGCAAACAGGATGCACATGTTAATATAACAATTACTTTTTCTAGCTTTCATACATAGTAACTCAATCAAAATACTTGAAAAGGAAAGGAAAGAGTTTGGAATCACAAAACTCTTACATGACATTAAATCTGTGCATATAATGCAAAATAAGCATAGGGATTAATGGAAGAATTTCAAGATTGAATTCAAAGAAAAAAAGTAGGGACAAAACCTTGACTAGGAGTCGACGCAACTGCAATGAGTTCTTTCACAGCAATGTCAATAGCATTTATTGCAAAATCAGAACTCTGAATTCACAAAAGTGGCTTGATCAGAGAAATGTCATTTCTATCATCAATATAAAGTACACAGTTAAGTAACTAAAGAATAATAATGCGTTTTAATAATACAGAATAGGTAAACCTAGGCACCAATCAAACAAAGCGCAAAGAGGATATCTACCCCAAAAATATATTGAAGTATAAGCAACTAAAAGCGGAGATCCATACACAAGTTATTTGAAGCTACAAAAAAATGCACAAACATGAAAGCCTTCCTTACAGTAGTAGCTTGGATTCCGAATAATCCAGTATGATTGTAAATGCTGTTGAAAGCAGAAAAAGACTGAATCTCAGGATGCTCATTCAGGACACGAAGATCTGTTTAACAAGTGAACACAAAAGATCATAAAAAATCTATTTGCAATACAATTTATCATCAGTAAAGATAAGACTATATATATGATGTTAAGACATAAACCACTGGTTACTAAATTGGGAGGTTCAAATAAACATAAAATTATACTATTGTTGAGGACATGTAATTGAACACAATTATGGTTAAGGTATATCATGTGATGCATGAGTTATTAGTATAATTTTATCATGAAAATGACTTACATAATCTTGAATACATCCCTTTTCCAGGTCCACCAGCTGAGAAAGATCCACCTCCTCCCATGAGCATCTAAGAGTTCAGAAAAAAGGGAAAATACAGGCATTACTCAATTGAAGGAATTACTAGAAAATAACTCTTAAAGCTAGAGAGCTCTTCAATTTTATTTTATTTTTCACCTTATTCCAGAATGGACAAACTTAGTCAGGGGTGGGGGTCGGTTATGATAGTATAAGCCTTAATGAGCAAGTGAGTGTACCTGAAGAACGGTCAATGTTATAGCATCCTTTTCCTTAACCCAGCCACCAGGAAGTTCAAAGGCAAGTGCAAAGTGAGTTATCTGCTCCCAAATTCAGAAAGATATATTATAGCTGATGCACCAACATTCACAAAACAGGCATAAAGCAAAGGCTTAATTGCTGTTAAAATCACCACCTTATTGTAAATTGCAATATAATATAAACGTACGAGTTTGGGAAAATAAAACCTCAATTAAAAAAAAAAAAAAAGTAATTTGAACTTCCGGGCAAATTGACTCTTGCCCTTTTCTAGGCTAAATGGCATTGTTTGGGTAGTAATTAGGGTGAACGACATCATTTAGGATTTAATTGTTGCCAAGTAAGATGACACGTCAGAAACGAGCAAGAGTCAATCGGCCCAGAAGTTTGAATTGCAAAAAAAAAAAAAAAAAAAGAGGTTATTTGTCAAAACTCACAAGTTTAGATAAGATTGATATTTATGAAAAGGTGGTCATTATAGCAGCAATTAAGCCTAAATCATAAGAAAAGTTTAGTGGGATACTATAATACGCACCCCTGAATCACCTTGACGGCAAAAATCTCCCCCTGTATAAATTGGTTTTGGCTCCGAAGGTCGAGAAACTGTGGGGAGATCAAAGAGAAGAGGCTCGGCATATTCTAACAATGTATCATGCTCAACACCTGATGCAGCAAGGACAATCCTAGGAGCTGTGTAGTTTTCCTATACCATATCATAATTAATTAGAGGGAACTCAGAAACCAAAACTAATGTCAAAAGATATTGTCTTTAAGACTAACAGCAACAAACTCCTCCAAAACAGTGTTATTCAACCCGCCAAGGGCAGATTCTGAAGCCACAAGAGCATTTGCATAGGGACCGGAGTAACCAGCCGAATGAATAGCCTCCAAAAGCAGGTGCTCAGGGTTTTTGCAGAGTTCACTAATCTCATCCTTCATCTTATGGATCTGAAAAGGGCATATCAAAATTTCATTGCAATATTCATATAGCAAAAGAAAGTCTATATTTGCCAATATGAAGAAGACAAAAATACCTGTTCATTAACTTCCCAGTCCAAAAATGCAGGGTTCCTAACACTGTCAACTAGAAGTTCTACCATATGAGGTATATATGTCTTTAGGGCATCGCAGGTGTAACCCATGTGCTCCCGAGAGGCTGATGCAGTTACATTTCCCCCAATTGCCTCGATTTCTCGTACAATGCGCAAGTGGCTCTTGTTAACGGTACTTTTAAAGGCCATACGCTCCAAAAGATGAGAGACCCCATATGAAGCCGGAGTTTCATAGATTGAGCCACAATCAACATATAATCCAACTGAAGCTGCAGGAGTCTGATCAACATGCATAATCAATGTTACATTGACAAAAAATAAAGGAACAATTTATTTTGTCAAGATAAAAAAAGCTAATATTATCCCCCACCGCTGATGTTTCAGAAGCTACTTTTAGACCATTTGAAAGAGTCGTTATCTTGGTCTGCCCAGGCTCAACATAATCGGGCAATGAAGGAGGGACCTCAACATCCTTCAGCGGGAATTCTAAAGGTGGAAGCGAAGATGACTTCTCACCCGTTAACCAACTGAATAAACCTCCTGACGATTTGTTTGCAACAGCACTAGTACTTGCATATCTATACAGCCCTCTGTGGCCTGTTCGAGCCTGTTATGTGAGAAAACGGAGCAATCCATTGAGTTTCGTAGCATATCATAGAAATTAATCTCTTCCCAAGTACAATTACGAGATAAAAGCCCTCCAGAAAAGCCACACTATAATATAATTATTAACATTTAGCAGAAAGGATTCATTCTGGTGCTGCTCGAGTACATAGTAATATATCCCAGTCATAAACTAATTTATGTTCATATCAGAATTTCATTCTGCACAAAACTACTAAAAAGAACCAGCCAGAAATCCCCAGAACCCCCAATTTGAAGGACAAGTAAAGATTTGATTTTAAACACAATCAGACAATTAGCAGCTTGTCGAAGCTTAAATTAAGCATATATAATCAAGAAAACAAAATTCGGACGAGCATCAAGCATTTTTATATCCTTTAATTTTGAAGCACCCTCAGATCGAATAGCAGACATAGCCAAGAAAGATACGATAATAATACATAATACATAAATATATTTATCAATGAAAATGCAAGGGGGGGGGGGGGGGGGGGAGAAATAAGAAAAAACCTTGAGATCCCTGAGTCGAGATGCCGCCGTTCTATACATACTGAAAATCCGATGGCCGTACGGCGAATTCAATTAAGCGTATGTAAGGCTAGGTCTGCAGATACAGAGATGACGAAGAGAGCTTTCAGAATGGGGATGAAGTATTTTAGGTCTTTAATATACCAGTCAACCTAGCCGAGGTAGTTAAATACTCGATTTACTGACGAGTTCGTTAGCTTAATATGTAATTTTAATTTTCTTTTAATTTCATTAGAAAACTAGGCTTGATAGACTCGTTAACGAGTCGAGCCGTATTCATTTATTAGCATATCAATGTTATCGAGCCAAGCTAAGTTGTTCGACTCGATCGAACTTAAATTACGTGGTTCCATAATTGGTATAAATGAGCACAGCTCGACTCGAATAACAACTCTAGTCATTTATACTAACCATGATTTGTAAAAAATGATATAATTAAAATTGAAAAAAGTTATATGCACGTTAAATAATGGGACATTATAATTAAAATTGAAAAAAGTTATATGCACGTTAAATAATGGGACATTAAGGTAGATCGGAAAATTCTGTTAATTTTTATCTAAGTAAGCTAGTGAAATAAAAGGCTTGGACTTATTGGAGCAATTTAAGTGACTTTTAAAATTGATTTTTAAACTCAAAATTTTTTTTTAATCTTAATAGTAATATATTTATTTGTTTTAGATTTTTTTTTTTAGCGGTGTACTCATATTTAGCTAAATGTCCAATTAAGATATAAAAGCAAACGAAGTTATAATTATTTTGTGATTTATCCATGATGTTTCTTGATTTTCAGATAGCATCATCAATCTTGATATTTATATGATGTTTTTGCAATTTTGAACCCGAAGAAATGAACACAATAAATTTAAACAGAGGAAATACTATGTTTATATATATTGGGGTTCAGCAAAAATATGACCCGTTTCATATTTGCTTGACAAGGTCCAAACACGGCCCATGTGGGGCTGGTTCAATGCGGACCAGAGTTTAGGTCCGCCTCATTGTCATCCCAAATTGTACGTGTCATACAAGTTTTTGCATGAAAGTAACAAGAATACTACCCCCCCCCCAAAAAAAAAAAAAAAAAAAAGAATACTAATAGATTAAACTCGTGTTTCTTTTAATCCTATATTCCTATTTCCTGAGATCACCATCAATACAAAATGTCTCTGATCATAATTCTTGTTCATTAATAAAACTGGCAGCATATTCACAAGGAAATAATAAATAAATAATAAACAAATCAATAAATGAGTAGAAATGTACACATCTCTTGCTCACTCTTGAATAAAATTTGGAGCAAAGAGACCTAAAGGAGTTGGAGCTAATTCAGGATTGCCAGAAAACATCAGGTTCACTGCTGTATAATGTTTTATCCTGAATCTCGAGGTTAGCGACGTGATAATCAATCAATCGAGCTTGGACAATTTTACAAAGGATAAGTCCACAAGGTAGCATCCACCAACCGCTATCATCCCTGCACAGACAAAACTCCACATCATAAAAAAAGAAACGGGGCTGCTCGTCTACCAAATTGTGAGCTATACGACTAAGTTTATTTTAAACATCTTAATAAGTTGTTTTAAGGAGCTTATAAATTCAGCCAAACGGGGTCTTAATGTGCCCAACACTAATGTGGTACACAGGGTTGGAGTTATTTAATGATCATAATTTCGAATTCAGTGTACCAACGGTGGATAGAGAAACAATGCTTACATGCTAATATTCCATGCCTGCAAGTTTGGTTGCTTTTTGCTTGATGAGGATTGAGTTTTGAAATGAACTAGTCCACACAAGAAAGCAACAGCCTGTTAAACACATACAAGAAGATAAGTAGCTGGTAATATATTGGTTCATTAACATCATTGAGGCCATGTGCAAATTTTAAACAAAGGAAAAAAATAATCTGAAATTGGATCGTACAGCATTAGGATCTGCCACTAACTATCATGTTATGGGCATTGCTCTAACGTGCTTTTTGCGTATAAAACCACCGAGTATTGTAGAATTTAACGAGTAAAAACTGTATAACAGGAGAAGACACTTACAACATTAACCACTGAGGTAATATTCCACAAAGCATATACACGTGCAAGTCCAGCTGCTCGCCTAGGTCCGTGACCAAATAATGAATTTATCCCAGTTGGAAAAGGAAGAAGTATTCCAAGTGGAGGAATAGATAAAACCAAGAAGATGTCCAGCATGGATATGGAATAAAGCTGAAGCAGGAGAAGCAAAACTAAGCTAAAATCTCCTAAAATAAGTACTGAGATGATTAAACCAACAACATCCTGCAAAGTTCAAGAAGGCGACAGAAAGAAACAGAGTCTTAGTGCAAAAAATAATTTATATATAAACAAAAGAAAATATTAAACTTGGACCGAATGATTTACCTGATGGCAAATTGGCCTTATGTTACGAATTATGTAATATAAAGGATAACACAATGTCAAACTCTCTCCAACTTTCTGTATGTTATTAGTATTTAAAATATCTCCACATATCCTTTTTTGCATCACTACTTGTTCACTGCCTCTAACAAGATTCAATGCTTTCTTCCAGCGATTAGCAGGCAAACTGCAAATTAAACCCAGAAAAGATGCAAATTTAAGAGAGACTATGAGGTAAAGGGTTAATTACAGAACTAGTCCCACAAGAATTTTTCAATTGCACTTTTGGTACCTATGCTCGAAAAATGGTCCCTTTTATGCAATTTTGGTCCCATCCATGATCTATTAAATAACGGATGGAACCATTAGATTTTGAAGGGTACTCTAACGACATCTCATTTCTGTCAACAAACTTGACAAATTTCGAACGGGCCTAAAAGTGATCACATAAGGACCTTTTGTGAATTGATTTTTTTTATGGGACTAGTTTTGGAATTAACACATGAGATAAACGACACGGTCATCAAGTCAACAGAAATATAGGAGCTTACTGTGGCTGCTTCTCAGTGAAGATGGACCGATCGGGTTCTTGACTAGATAAGCGGGTACCATCGTCCTCTAAAGCGCGTAGAAGAAGCCCAAATTGGCAATATCCACTAGCTGAAGGTTGAAAACGAGTCAAATCAACACGTACACCATATGCACGCAATTTTCTATTGGCATGTGTATCTAGCCAGCGGATAACTGGAAGAAAGGTTGCTCTTAGATGTCCACAACGGACTAAACGAAGTTGAGCATTAAGACCAGCCACTAGTCGATACCAAATTGTTGGTGGAAGGGACTGCAGTAGAGGAAAAAGGTACATAAGTGGACCTGAGTGACTCCGAGCCCGTCTGCCTGAGCTTATAAGGTCCTTAAAGCAGCTTATAAGTTGTTTATCTCCAAAAAAATAAGTACCAATATCCCAACTTATTTTTCTAAGGTATGAGTTGCATATTTTAAGGTATGAGTTGTTTATTGGTACTTAAAGGAATAAATATGTTTTTTTTTAATAGGGGTTAATTGAAGTGAACAAGACAAAAAAAAGATGTTTTTATGTAGGAAAAGTAATGGAATGTGGTGTAATATTAAGATGTTTGAGGGTGATAGTTAAAATGAGAGAGTTGCTTTATTTCCTTTTCAGGAAATGTCAAATTAAGTGAGGGACAAACTGTTTTGTCAAATGTCAAATTTAGTGAGGACAGAGTAGATTTCTTTCTTAAAATTAGTTCTTACAAAAAAAAAAAAAAATTATACTAAAACTAAAATAAAAAAGTATGTATCTCAAATATCAAAAAATTTATTCGTTTTATTAGTCAAACACTTTAACAACTTAAAAATTACATCTTATAAGCTCTTGAAACAACTTATAAGATGTTTAAAAGAAGCTTAGCCAAACGGGCTCTCCATGAAGCAGGCATATCTAATTTACATTGAGCTTGTGTTAACCAAAAATGTATATAGCAACAAACCTGACTCATTAGGTTAGTTAGAATATTATCACCATGAAGAGAGAAAGGAACCATGTAAGATCCATCACCCCCAAACACTAAGGACATCGGAAACCTTTGATGAAGGCGGGGAGGGAGGTCATTTCTCTTTTCATCACCACCAAGGAAAAAATCCACAAAAGCTAGCATTAAATCAGAAGTTGCAGCAACCTGCAGTATGAACACAATCACGGAAGTCAAGAAAGGATTCAATATCATTGAGATAAGAAGTAGGCTCTTCCCTCAGGTAAGGAAATCAGCATCTTAATGCAGTATGAGGATTCATTCACAGGTACAGAAATTTCCAATTTGAAGGCATTCAATTTAAATATGTCTCAACTCCAATTTATTGTATATTGTGCAGACATTGTTCCAAATATCTGAACCATTATGCCAAATTTTATTACTGACTTGTTTCATAAAACCTTGGTGGTTACATATATAATAAAGGTTAAACATATCGGGGAGTAAATGTGTTGGCTTTCAAAGGTCATTTTGTTTAGAAAGTAACAAGAGAATCTTTGAGGATTCTGCGATCTCCCTTCGAGGATTTTTAGTTGCTTGGTGGGTGTCAGATCAGACTTCAAATCTTTTCTTCTGTCAGACATTCTTAGAGACTGGAGTTGTGTTTAGATGGTTAGATTAAAGCAAAGCTTTATCTTTTCTAATATATAATTGGCCTTTAAGATTAAGAAGATTTAAGGAATAGGGGTCTCGTTTTACTACAAGCAGAACATTTAACAAATTGGTTGGCCAATTGAAATGAGAGGATAATATATATCAGGGTATAATTCATTACCTCACAATATTCCAAGCTATTCATTTTTTAGCAAGCAAAGTAATAAAAGAGGATACCTTGAGGCCTTCGTAGAGAGCTCGAGAACGGCAAGAACGCAAGCAAGCATGATCATATTCTGAACGTACATATTCACGAAGCTGCTGTACTTTTTCCTTGCGACGCCACTGCAGCCATGACCTTGCAAGTGGATATGCAGCAACACACAGGAAGCCATATACTGATCCTTCCCACCATTGATAATAAGATAATGCATTTAGATCATCAACAAATATGTTGAACGCATCCTCATATCTATCAACAAAAACATAAGGCATTTATGCATCTTGCTAATATCAGGTTAATCCAGTCAATTTATTGATGGAAAGATAATACACTAGCCACACTTTTCAACACATATTCCATTGATTTTTTAATACATCCATAAAATCACAAAAGAATATCCATCGTACTTATAAGTAATCAGTGAATAGAGATCATACACTATTTCTTTCACTTCTTTAGGAGGAGAATGCGGGAGATGCCAAGGATCAGCAAAAGTATTAGCCCCCATAAAGTACATGCGATGAACATGAGCTTGGGATTCCTCAATTCTACTAGTTTCCAGGACCTATGCCAGAGAGAGGGAGAGAGAATGGTAATGTCAGAATGTCAGCCAAAATTTCTTCCAATCTTAACAAAAGATGCAGATAAACAGAACCTCATTTAATGACTCTAAAAAGGGGAATGAGCGATCAATCGTAGAGGCACGCCGATTTGGCACTAGACCTGGCAAGTCATCTCCACCAGCAAATTTCATCCTAGCAACACTAAGAACAAGTGCTAAGAGGATGAGGAAACTTATAAGTATGAATCCAAATAACCATGGCCCTCCAAAAGTATATATTAGTTCTTCAAGGGCTGTATTACAATGAGGCATGTCGTATCTCTCAGATATACATTTATATGGACATGGTGTTTCCATGACGCCTCCTGTAGATAAAATGATTATTTTGAGATGAAAGGTCCCCAGGCAATAATCAAGTACGGTTTTGAAACAGAAAGATCTGAAAGTCTTTCAAACGCCGATAATCTTGCATTCTCACTTAGACTATTAAGACACACTTAGAAAAAGAAATTGAAACAAAATTTAGATGTACCTCGAACAGCAACATATACAGCACGATGTGGAAGCTCTTGAGGTGGGCAAGCGAAACAAAGGTCATTGTTAGACCCCGTCACATTTTTATATGTCCCAAGTGGGCATTCCTGCATTCTAGACATGCATTAGAAGTTGGATGGCATTTTAGATCATACCTATAAGTTTTTCCTATGAAGGGGGAGCACAGAGAGGTCATTAATAGTGAAGAATGCTTGCAGTAAGACAGATATAAGGTACAATATAAGGTGATACTAGGGCGCCTAGACGATCCATGGATATAATGCATTTACTTTCTGTTATATGCTTACTTATTAGTTAATGAATGATATAATTTCATTGTGATTATTCATATTCTAGTATCCAAACAAACATATACAAACAATTACCTGACAAAATATCCCGAAGAGCCCTTTCGGGCAGGCTTTTCCGCTCAAAGTCCCATTTTCACCTTCTTGGCCTTGCCCTCTACCAGTTCCTCCTCTGCAGTTCCATCATCAGAAGTCATAAGAGTGTGAAGAAGTTATACATCAGATGGTTTAGTGACTGAGTGGGTGCACTTTTAGAATAAATTTGCTTGCACTGTTTACTGAGAGCTGAGATAGAAATACTAGTTCAATAAGAAACAAATCAATGGATGGCATTTGATCTTCAAATGCTTCAATCACTAAAATTGGAAAGAAGTTCATACTATCGAGAACAAAGAATATGCTGCCATACTGGACACAGATTTAGCTATTAGTTAACGGTATATGTTGATCATAAACTAAAGCACTCCAACAGATAAATAAGTACAGTTCATACAAACTGACTAATGCATTCCATATGAAGTGGTCATTCACATTAATTCTCAATCTGGCCAATGTAAACACAAAAGTACTGTACGTGCTTTTTTGAAAAGACTGGCTCGGAATTTTTCGAAGAATTTCTTATGTCGGAAGATGTCCTTTTTTTGACCTTCCAAAAAACCTCTTACACTTTGCGAGGAGTATATAGAAGTCGGATTTGGTATTTGGATATGATTTCTATCAATGATCTGGCGAATCACAAATCCAAATTTTGAAATCTTGAAAATATCCATTTTTTTATAAAGTAAAAACTCAACAGGTTCCCCCAACTAGTTACCCCTTGTTTTCATAAGCTACTAAATGAAGCCTTGCTGTTGAATATTGTATGTATAATATAGAATTAGAGAGAGAAGAATTGCGCAAGGAAATAACGTTATATGGTCATTCAGCCTACACACAGATGAAATATCCATAAAGATAGTATGCTTGGAAGCACTTATGAACTAGGGCATTGTTTTTGCTAGACAGGCAGGATATGGTGGGATTGTTTACACCCGGATGTGTAAACCTTAATGTATGTATCTATCTTGTGTTTACTTGCATTTCACAATTGGGTTAACCCACCAATCTAATATTCGATTTGTCCAAATGTCTCAAGTTAAGCCACAAAACTGCAGGCAGATGTAGTTCTACATACTAAATGCAGTTAAGTTTCAATATGATTATATTACTAAATGCAAAGTAGCGTATATTCAAACAAACCTGACACCAATAGTTCCTCTAGCATTGGCCATTGCGATGTATTCATCTCCAATAGGTATGTCTGCCCAGTGGAAGTGAATCCTTCCACCACCTCCGCCACCAGCATTAGGGCTTCCATGCCCTCCAAACGTTGAGATGGTAGCCGTTTCATCAAGAATGAAATTATCAACAAAGAGAAGTATAGTTCCTCCAGATCCACCCCCTGGACCCACATCTGAAACGAACCCACCATCCCTTATGCTGGGATATTTCCCATTACTCTCTCCATCAGCTTTTATTTCTCCATGCACAACCAATTTAGTTAATGAGTGCTCTAGCGAGCCCATCACTGTTTGAGGAAGCAGTTAAAGAACACATTAATAAGAAAATTAGAACAAGCTGTGGAGTACAATCCCTAAAGACTTAATGAAAATTACTAAATGAATCATGACTGCACTTGTTCCTTCAGAAATCAATATTTGATTTATATCCTCCAAGTAAAAAAAATGACGCATAGGGAAAGGTAGATATTGCTTTGTGTTCTCAGATGTATAGGCATAGCGATGTAAGCTTGTTTTTGCGAATATTCCAGTAGTATGGATTTGAAAACTTACCAATAACACCACCACCAGAAGTAGCACCAGTCAGATTCTGATTTCCACTTCCACTACCGAGTTCACAAGGCAACTCAGGATCCCCGTATGCAACACCACCCTTGATATAAGTTCCCCCATAATATGCATCCCCTCCTTTACCACCATGACCAGCACCACTACTAAGACCGTTAGGCAGAAGTTCTCCTTGACCTAACCCACCAGAGCAACCTGTAGTCTTCCAAGTTAAATTTTAATATCAGAAACGTAATGATTATTATAAATTTATAATGGCTTCATAAAACTAGAACAGTGAACCTGTCAGGGAATTATGGAATAAATTTGGGGCATAATTGCACCTAAATCACGACCTTTGCGTTTATTGCAGTTTAATCTAGCCAATTGGACAATAGGAAATCAAACACCAAGTTAAAAAAAATGCAATGGAAACTTTCGGGCAGCCCACAATTCAACGCCGCAATAAATCACAATATACTGTGATTAAGGGCCAAATAACGTCGAACTCAGGCAAGAGGGGGGCTGCCCAAAAGTTTCAATTGCAGGAAAAAAAAAACTTGGTGTTTGATTTGCTATTATCCAATTGTCTAGATTAAACTGAAATTAATACAAAGGTCATGATTTTAACCGCAATTAAACCTAAATTTTGTAATTACACAAACTAGAAGGTTTTAAAACAGGTTTAGAAGAATTGGGCTTTACAAAAAGTTACAACATCCATTTATCACATCAAAACAACCTCATTTATTGTGATAAGGGAGGGGCATCTTATAGGGGGAAATGACGTACCCAGTCCAGATGCACTTATTGCACCAGAAGGTTTGACAACCACTGTTCTAACCAAGTCAAAATGAATAACAGAGCCTTCTATGTGACCTTCAACTATAATATCCTCTACTCGACATATCTGCACAAGAAAAGTAGCTTAGCCCTCTGATGATCGATATTGACAACTTCTAACCAGAAAAACTTTTCAGAGTCTTGAATCTGACTATTGGAACACCTGGAGTGTGTAGGGCAATGAAGAATTCACATTGCAGTCCTCAGGTGGATGAAGGAGTTCAACAGGGCAGTAGTTATCTTCACAGAAGAGTTTTGGTGCCCTACCATTGTTAAAATTGTAAATATCTTAAACAAGGATAGCATGAGGACAGTTCAATCTAATGTATAATAATAACAATAATAATTACAGTAACAAAATAAACATACATGATATTATCACTTGCATTTTTCAGGGGACCTTGCAGAACAGATCCAGGGCCAACCTTCAAACAAAAACAGCCACTGTGAGAAGATGCTGCTCATAATGAGAAATTAATATGTTGAATAACTAATTTTTTGTATTAACTAGAAAATGATATCTTTGACAAAAATCGGTACAAAAATAATGTTTAGTTCAGTGTGAGCTCCACGTTATCTATATACACAATTGTTAGAGATCAGAGATCATATGTTAACAACTCTAACAAGTCTTCACATGAACTTAATAACCACCGCTACTTTGATGTTCAAAAGTAGCAATTGAATGCTCTAGCTACCCTCTAAAATGCCTACATAAGTTTAGAAGCAACATAAAAATTATAAACTGAATTTGACCAGGAAAAATGAGACTTTATCATCATGACATTGGCTTGCATGGATTTAAAAAAATAAACCAGCTGGCATGAATTTTCAGAAACTTTATTGCTAGAAAAGCATAAGAAGCCCAATTATTTAGTCTTTCAGGAGGAAAACAGTTATAGAAGTTCTGTGGATCTTTACACTGATAGCATAAAATAAGGATAGAACCAAATGCTGAGCCTCAATAACATCTCCTGGCCCTGACAAATTCAGTGACCCTTGTCCGTGTAGCCCTAAATTAGCAGTTGAATGTATCATTGAGGATCCCTGACAACAAGAAGTATAAACAGAATGAGTCATGTAAAAGATGAATGCTCTTGTCATACAAGATAGCTGGTTTAGAACAACACACCTTAAGAACTACTAAATTGCTGGCTTCAAGCAAAGAAGTTGAGACAATTGAATCACTATCACCGGCTATAAGCATTTTGGAATTCAACATCAAGTGGATTTTTACAGACATTCGCAATGCCCCGTGGACCTAAAAATTAAGTTAGATGAATGCATCATGCCACTAAACTGAAAAAGAAATGACATCAAACAAGCACAATATGTTCATCGGATCAACCTAGGAACTTAACATTGATATTTCCACTATTAGTTCTAGAACTTGCCTTTACTATTGAGTCACTCATTAAAAGTTCTTCAGCCATCAGTTCAAACTCTGATAAAGCATAATGCCTGAGTCCAAAGCTCAGAACTGCTCCACATGACAAACTAAGTTGCCCTCTGACCTATCAATTATGTAGTGTATAACACAGTTAGACATGAAGAAATGTATGAACAATCAGATGCGCATAGAATTGACTAAATATTCAGAAGAGAAGAAAACATTAATTAAGTATATTGCAAATCCACAAAACCCATACGCAGAACTAATCAACATAAACATTGCAGGGTAAATCATCAGAAAAAAAATGTTAAACCGCAGAATGGTTCGGAACCCATTGAAATATATAGAAGAGCTTAAATATTAAGAGACCACTTGAGCAGTCTGTAAAATGTTAAAAGTACTCAACAATCATTTGAAGCATCAAACATTTTCTTGTTTCAGCACCCAAAATTTGATTCTATCTTTATATTTGGGTAAATATATTGAGACAAGTTCCCACAGAAATAGATACTGCTAACAACATAGCTCTTAAAATGTAACAGGAACGGTTTTCTAAAATGCAAGTACTATACCTTCAGGGAAAGACATATACATCAAGGATTTAGGGAAATGTACTAATCATAAGGCACATACATCAAGGATTAGGTGATATTTTAGATACAAAAGAATGGAATAGTTACAATTATATTATAAAGGAAGAAGAATAACATGAAATGATATGTTTGGGATTGAGATTCTTTACTTAATGACCTGAACACGGCTCCATGATAAAGGAACACTTGCATGTGCACGATCTTGAACATAAACATTAGTCCACAGTGGTTGGTTTGGAAATTGCAAAAGAAGTGTAGCAGTGTCAGTTGACATATTGTTGTTGTTGATGATAAGTCTTCGCGGGACAGCATCATAGAATGTTCCAGCAGCCCCTGCATTCATGGGACAGCCAAAGCTTTTTCCCCCTGTAGAATATAGACTCAGAGGCCATAGGAAAGGGCAAATCCTTTAATATGTGTGTTTCAATCTTCACTAAGGCACCAAGATCTAAAATCTGTCAGATTAGAGTGGTAACTACTTAATAAAGCAAAATAATAGATTATGTTCATGCTACAACACATCAGCCACAAGTAGTCCAGTTAGCTTTGACAATTATCTATGCATTAGATTAGACAATATAGAAAAGAAGCATTAAGGTTACTATAAGGCATTGTACCTACAGAGTTGACGCAGAATTTTGGTCATGGGAAAGGATTAACCCCAACATTAGAGTTTTCCTTAAAATTATGCACACCGGACACAAGAATTTCATATAAGTATCAAATATCAATATCACCACAGATAAAAGCAGCTAAAATTCAGATACAATGCCACACTGGTGTGCCCATAGCATTCTCTAATGTTGGTTCATAGCTATGAGTACTAAAACTAGAAAATACTTTTTTTGATGGAACTCACCATGTAGCAAGAATATGGGATCATCATGCCTGCTAAAAATATCGACAGATACTCTTCCGCCACCTCCCCCACCAAATCCATCACCTCCAGAAGCACTTATTTTGCCATTTCCTGTCCTGCTCTTCACACGAAAATTGAGTTGCAATAAGATTATGGATAAATTACCAGCTGATATAATAAGCAAGTACAGCTCACACACACACGAGGTAAAAGATATAATTGCATGTTCAAACTTTAACATTTTTCACTAATAAACCACATGTAATCTGATGTAAAATGGATTAACATATTACAATACCATAAACCAAAAGGAGGTCTCGTACATTTAACAAACCATAATAATGTAATTGTACTAAAGAGTAGAGCCTCACTACAGAAAAAGTTAAGGTTTTTCAACAGCAGACAGTGAATAAAGGGGATTGATATCTCGTTTTTCCTTGTGTCAACAATACATTGCTCTCAATTATCTTATCCAATATTAGAGGCATCCCTTATGAGGAGGAAATTAAGAGTTATGAGAAGTGAGCATTTGGACTAAGAAGTTGTTTGAACCATATTTATACGTGTTGGAATAAAAAGGTATCTTAAAAAGTGTGCAGTGCAACTTCTCTGTCTCTCACCCATGAATGTTGAAAACCAGTTAATCAGATACTTAAAAGAGGAATAGGTAGAGAAAATTGTGTGATATTAAAGTACAAGAATCATGTATTAGTAGTGGGGGAAAAAGGAGAGACCTAGGGTTACACCAATACAAGTAATACTAAAAATAGAAAGATCTACCTATTGTACATGGAAAGTAGTAAATAAACTGTACTAGGAAATATATAATAATCTTCATATTCCGCCTCAAGTTGGTGCAATATATATCATCAACCATGTCCAGCTCGTCGCAAAGCTCTGACAAATGTTTCTCCCCTAATGCCTTATCATAACATTTCAGTCACAAAGTGGGTCATTATACTCAGCCTCAGCAGTTATCTAGCAATCGAAGTTTGTTTCTTACTCTGCCAATGTCACAAGGTTTCCCCCCACAAAAGTGTGGTATCTAGAAATTGATTGTTTGTCAGTCTTCAAATTAGCATAGTTAGCATTAGAATAGGCTTATCCTAATAAGAGCATCCCAATTAACTTGCTTTGGCCTGTACATGAAACGACTGATCATTTTAACTGAAAAGGAAATGTCTAGTCTTATTACCGTTGAGTAGATAAGTTTCCCACAAGATCAGATGTCTATACATTCCTTTATCCTCTAAGGGATCAACATTATCATTGATTGGATTGGTATCCATAGGAGTATCAGCAGGTTTTGTTCCAAGCAAGTATGCAGAGAATGATGAATGATAAATCCTACTCATGAGACACAATAGCCCAAGTACACATGATCTATTGTCATTTACTTGGCATAAAGTAAACATGCAGCAGGTACAGATAACTAAAGCATACTAATGCGATTCCTATGGCAATACTCATCGAACACTCAACATTGCAGTTAACAAAATAAGTAATACTATTTCATGACTCTCCACAAGTAAAAGTGACCCAAACTTTTAGAATACAAATTCTGCAAGGCAAACAAATATCAACAATTCAACAACTTAAAAGCAGTTAGAAGTAACTATATGATCAGTAGGTTACATTTTGGAAGACTTGATGTAAATGCTGCCACCAGAGCCACCACCACCCTTGAGCCCCCCATCCCCTCCATCCGCCAAAATCATTCCACGCACATCAACAATGCCCGTCACATCCAACCAAATTCTCCCACCTCCTCTCCCCCCATAATCCTCCTCTTTTTGGGTAGTCCCCCCTTTACTCCCATAACTCCACGGTTTATCCAGTGAATCCCACGAGTAAGTATCTCCACCCCAAAAGTCCTCCGGCGGCTTCTCTCTATCCATCATGCAACTTGCTCCCCTCCCCCCATGCCCTCCGCCTCCACCCTGTCCATCATCCGGCGTCCCCTGTGTCGGTTCCGGCGGCTCCCCAGCTCTCGCGGTCACATTTATCACCGAAAGCCCCGACAAATTAGCGTTTCCGGCAACGATATAAACCGAACCCGCAACAATAGCGGCAGAAGACTTCAATCGGAATTCACCCGTTACATTAATCTCAATTGAACATCCCAATTTAGGGCAGATTACAACCACCCCTTGTAAAACAAAAAGGTTACCCCTGCCTTCGATATAAACATCATCCGTTAAATTCAAACTGTTGTTGAGCTCACAGGTGGTGTTGAGCGAGCCAATTCCCTTCAATTCCTCGCAGGAGAGGGGCGGCGGGTGCGGAGGCGGCGACGGCGGAGGAGGAGACGGCGGCGGGTAATCGCCCCGGAAAAGCTTCGGCGAGTGGCCGTACTCGATAATGGAGAAATCCTGACGCGACGCGAAAGCTAGTGAATTTGAAGCAGCAATGAAAAGGGATAGCGAAAAGAGGAAAAGGGCCATCGTCATTAGAGTTCATCAGAGAATCGGAGAATGGAAATTGTTGCAGGTGGCTAAGTATCGTATGTGTAAGTATGCATGTGTGTATTGTAGAGAGAGAAAATGCGTGGAGTTCGGGAATGACTTCCGGTTTTCATTTTCATCCAATAACCCTTTTTTTTTTTGGGAATTTGGGTTGGGCCCACTTACACTTTTGTGTGGGCCCATGTGGATACAGTGTTATCGATTTCACAATGGGTAAAACTTTATTTTCATTTTTTACAAACTTTCAACCTTAGAATTGATATAATTTCTTTCTTTCTTTTTCCTTTTTTTTTATTCGTGACTCGAGTAAACGTGGTGGAAGTTCTTCCCGTCGTAAAGGACAATCTTCCTGGGACCTCCGTTCGGCGTGGACTCGCGTATTTTTTACGATGGCAGGGATGAGTTATCAGATAACTCCAGGAGCTGGTGGCTGCTGCATTATCAATGTCGCTTGCCGACGACGACGCATCCTTGATCTTGCTCTTGCGGTTACTCCCCACTCCACTTATAAGCCCGGAGGTTTACCCGGGGTGGATGTATCATAACGACAACCACCAGAAAGTGTTATGAATGAGTTAGATGTTATTGTCTCTAAGGCCTTCATTGTTGATCCATCGATAGAGTTTGTCCAACGATGGGACGATGCTTTTAACCCCCTGAATCAGGTTTTTTTTTTTTCGTGTTGATTGGTTCGTTTAAAGGGATGTACCTTTTTCCATTGACCCAAGTTTAAGAATAATTTTCTCGGACAAGATTTTAATGGCGTCAGGTCTGTGTTTCAGCTTGTCCTTTATTAAATTTACGACTTTTGCACCTGATCGTGGTAAATCATTATAATTATTACGTTTTTTTTTTTTTTTTCAAAATCATAACCTATGTATTTCATTCGATTCTTGAGTAGAAAAATGGAGTATAATTTTTAAAAGATGGATAAAAACCAAATCACACATCCATTTAGATATGCCTTCAAACTGGATCAAAACACTTTACCTTTTCTGAGAATAAATAAAAGTATCCCTCTAATTATAAATCATATAATCTTAGTCAAAATCTCTGCATGATCGATCGATAATTCTCTAGGATTTCGTCGTTCTTTGGGAGTATCTCCATAGGGTAAGGGCCAAAACTACTGAGCCAGCAATGCCTACCAAAATCTGCATCACGTAGAATGTGGAATATCAGTAACTAAAACATTTACGTGGCGAAATGACAACTATTCCTTTTGGCGCTTTACACTGAACTCGTGCAAATTACAATATCTCAAAGGATACAGTAAAATGTATCATATAGTATTTACCTTAGCATCTCTGGAGCTAATGAATGATTTTAATTTGTTGAAACGGGATGACTGAGGCATTAAAATTACAACTGTGTACTGCTTTTTGCAAGGAAAGGGAATAATTCTTTGTACTGCTGTCTGAGCTGTTAATGGTGTTAAGCTATTTCTTACACTCGTACGTCCCTCGTCTTGAATCTGCAAGTACAACCATACATAAAACTCGGGGGATTGCTAAAACTCTTGACAGTAAAAGTAAATTAGACAGTAAGAAACGACCAATTTTCTTAACTACTGCAAGAGCAGCAGCAGCTGTGAGTATCACAAGAAGCTCAGGGCAATGTCTAGTCCTATTTCCAGTTATTCTGGGCGATAATTATAGGTAATGATTGGATGTGTAGGATGAATTGTTGGGAGGAAATAGATGTGATGCATTATGATAAATATCTTCTCACTGTTGTTATAGATAGTGAGAGACATTCTCGAAACGTCTTGTTACTTCTAATGTTGATTAGTATTAGTACGTTGGGATACATAATTATTTGAGTAAGATAAGATGGACGAATGATGAGTAATTTTTGGGGGAGCAACCCTTAAAACCGTGCACATTTCCTATTCCAAAATGTATGTTACTTTAGATCAATGCACATTTTTAATCTCCAGAACAACAAAAAATGTTAATTATAAGATAAAACTTGAAGATAGTGAATTTGACAATACAATGTACCTTGAATGAAGCGCCAACATCATCGGAATAAATCCTCGACTGGTAGCTGCGCAGAATCCTTTCCAACCAATAATAATTCTCCTGGAGTGACAAGAATCGGCACAAGGAGAAGATTAACTAACAAAAATCATATCAGTTTATTTTATAAGTAATTTGAAATCTCCTTAGTTATCTTATGATGATATAGAAAGGAATCCAAGAGGGCCTTTGTCATTTTGTACTCCCTCCGTCCCACTAGAAGCTTCACATTTTTCCATTTTGGGCATCCCACCAGAAGCTTCCCATTCCCTTTTTAGGACACGTGTTACCCCACATCCTCAAATCACATCAACTTTATTACATCTCATTCTATACTAGTAATTCCTTAAAATCCGTGAAATCCCACCATGAGAAGCTTTAGGTGGAGCGCAGGGAGTACAAAACAACTAGGTGGAATGCTATAATTCTAGTAGTGAGAGCATTTTCCAGAAGTACACCTGTAGTCCATTTTCATGGGCTCTTTGTTCAATTTCTAGTATAGCCAGAACATCGTCATCTGAAGGTCCTTCCTCTTGAAGACGCTGGATTTCATCCAAAGCAAGACTCACCTGAACAACAACTTGCCATGTATGAATACAAACTTGACTGGGACAAAATGAATGGAAAAGAAGAAATATACCAGCGTTGATGAGATTTCGGGATCGCAAGAAAAATTCACACTTATATCTCCACGAATGTCACCATCTTTTGACGGTTTGTTACCACCAAGAAAAACAGAAACTCCAGCTGAGTAAATCTGGAAAATTACGTGTTTTTTAGAAATATTAGCTTGAGCATATATTGTATACTGTATAATAAAGCAAGGACATCCACAACCACAATCATCATCACCATCAATATTAGATGATGATGATGACGACAATAGCAACATTATCAATACCTGTCCATGCTTAAAACGGAGGACCTGAAGTATCTTTGTTTCAAGGAGCTTGCTCATTAATCCAGTCACGTGAACATCTTCCATCTAAAAAACATATAGGAGCAGAACACGATATCTTACTATTTTAGGCAATATGTAGACGTATTTCCACTCAGTTCAAAATGTCCTCTAAAGCATATTCAACTATTTAGTGGTACCATATTTTGATTCTTAAGCTCAACCGGAAAGCACAGCTGGACTGAGCACTGGGCTTCCACCATGGGGCTCCGAACAACTTCTCTACAAGCACAACCATTATGTTACTGGCAAAGTAAATTATTAACACAACACGCACACGTCCAAAAATAAATAAATAAATTTAAAAGGGTTTGATCACAAGAAAAAATATTAGCAATGTTTATGTTGTATGAGTGTTGTGCTAAGATGAAGCCAAGGATAGGAGGGAATATTAGTTGTTTCTTTATCAAGCATCATGTCCAACTGCCAGAGAATCAAAGTGAAACAAATGTAGACATACCTAATTACGGAAGATGGAAAAGTGAACGGCAAGCCTTTGAGTTCATCACGCTTAAAATTCAGAATTGGCTCAGGAGGTCTTGGGATCCCTCCCTGAATCAAAATTTAACATGTTTTAATCAACAAGACATATCCATCATTAGGAACAATGTAATAAATGGGTTGGGCCTGCAATGGGTAATACCCATTACAGCTTCAGTTTTATTAGTAGAAAATCTGGGCCGCACCATCAATAAGAGAGGCAAAGTGCTATGTATGATTGTTGTTCTGGTTATTAGATGATATTTGGGATAGGAATATAGGATCAAGTATTGAGTTGCTAATTGGCTGTCTGTTCATACGCTCTTTATAGACATTAAGTGTTTCGGATAGCTAGGGATTGGAGCTTTTCTTGGTAATTGATGTAGTCATCCTTTAAGTTTTAATGTGTGTATTCTGGGGAAGGGTCCCTCATCCCTTTACCTTTTCCTCTTCATTAAAATAAAATAAAAATGTTTCTTACATAAAAAAAATTAAAGACATAGCGGAGATCCATCACCAGGAACTTTCAAGATGAAGCCACAACACTTACCAAATACTGCAGTATCAGAGGGCGAGCAATGGAAGGGTCTATATTTCCAACAATAACAACAGTAAAAGTTGATGGGTCCTTGAAACAGTTGTTGAAATATTCACAAGCTCTAAATGGATCAACTTTCCTTAGGTCCCCAATTTTAATTGGCTGTGAGGCAAATGTCAACAATATTAGTTTCAAGTTACGGAATAAATACATGAAAAAACTAAGAAGAGTTAATAGCTTACACTAAAAAAATAAGAATTCCCATAATTGATCTCCCTCACACGATTTGCAAATGCAGTATAAGGATCTCTCTCTTGAGCACGAACAGATTCTTCAGCCATTTGCATCACTATTTTCACATCTTCTTCCCCTGGTTCTAGATTCGTCACAAAAAGTTGATAGACCAACTTGAATGGAGAACAAAGAATGAGGACACAGAGTAAGAAGATTAGCTGGATCGTCATAAGAAATAATTTTTTTTACTAATACTTATAAGGTGGTGCAAGAGACAAGAAGTAAGATTAAATCTACAAAATAACTTGCAAGGTCCCAAAAACAAAATCTGCTCATCCTGCTAAAGTTTTAATCTACATGAGAATCTTCAGAAAATAAACAGAAGTACACTAAATATATGATCCTTTAGTCACAGACTCACAGTTGTAAGCAAGCAAGAAAGACTAAGAATATGAGGACAGTTATAATCATCTCATCTAAAAAAATTGGCCCCAGACTATATCAATTGACAATATCCTGTCAATAATGTTGGATCAACCAACTTAATAATCCTTCCTCAGATCTAAAGAGATAGGTTTGCAATAAGAATTGAATTCAACAAACCTGCAGCGCAGTTTCCAAGTCTGAAGGCGAGCAATCACCAGAAAAGCTTCGCATATATGCTCCAAGACTTGTGCCTACTTCAGCTCTTTTACCAGCAAGCATGTCTGTTAGCACTGAAGGTCTATAACCAAATACGCCAATCTCGCCAGCAATAGTGGGACCCATTGAACACGAGAAATATTCGCTTTCTTGGAGTTCAGACAAACCCCCGTACGAGAAACCAGTGAATAAGATCTATTAAGATAGTGTATTAAGACAGAGTTAAGTCCCCCCAAAGAAAAGCAAGTACAAAACTGTTAAGACTCATAAAAGACCAGAAAACTGCCATTCCTCTACAGCCTGCTGAGACGGATGTAGCACGGAAATTAATGTGCATGCGAAGATGTTTTAGAAGTCAAACATTTCCAAATAGGAAGACAATACTCAACAGAGTTATATCTATAACATTGACCTTAATCCACTTTTTCCTATCAAGGGGCAGGGTGCCTGGAAAAAGAATTATCGACTTCCTAGCTCAACTTCAAATATTTCGTGTTAGATTCATTCATATGAATTTAAGTATTTACAAAAAGAGGGATGAGAAAAACATCAGTAAGGCTAGCAAATTTAGAATCAACAAAGTGCCTGCCCCCCTTCATATTTCTAATTTTATAGAAAGAGGTGATAACTTTCTTAATTGTACTATTGAATAGAGAAGAGCAGCAAAATGTAACACCTTCTAAAATATATTAAAATAATGTCCATCACAAATAGGCCCCTAATAACACCAGAAGATATCATTTACGAGATAGTGACTAGAAAAAATGAAAACTGACAAGTTGATCATAAAATAGACAACCATTTATAAAATATAAATATCAACTTTAAGAAAATTACAAAAAAAAAAAAAATCTATTACTAGAAAACAAAGTAAACAGTAAGATAGACTCCAAGGAACTAGTTAAATTTATAACATTGAACACTTATCAATGAAATAGTTAATCAACACCTCTAGCCCTCTATCTACAGATTTGTTGTAAAGTAAAAGATTTATTTCCTTATATAGTTGTATGCAATATCAGGTGAATGAGGTGATCATAACTAGGAATCCCATTGATATACGGTAATTTCTTATTTTCCTTCTAGTAAGTTGTAATCTGAATATTAACCAGACCCTGGCCTTCATTTTAATGAATACAATTCGAAATGAGAATTTCTAGTATTCTCACCAAAAACAATACTGCCTACATCATAATACCTGATCATCAAAGAAGTCTGTGCATTTATAGCAAACTCGCATGCCATTTGAAAGAATCAACTCAGTTGCACCAATATCGGAATACTCAAATTGCTGCACCACATGACTGAAACAAAAAGAAAACCAAAATTTGCAGTACTATTGGAAAATTACCTAAGAGAATTCCAAATGGCATGACTGTAAATAGTAAAAAGTAAAAACAGTTGTTGAAATTTTAAATCTAAATAAACAGAAAGTACTATGAAAATTCTCCTATAAGTTACAATAGCATAGTATAAAAAACATGTAGACTTGGAGATAGATGCTCAAGCTTAAGTTGAACTAGACGATGATTCACTAAACAAAAAAAAAAACAGTACATTTAATATTGCTCTTCTTGAAAGAAAAAAAAATTGATAAGAAAACAAAGATTTTATTGCTAGAAAGTTAGGGACGAGAAATTCCTAATGTGTGCAATAGATTTTATTGCTCTTCTTGAAATTTTATACAAGGCTAAGTTCTGCCTACTAAGAAGATGTACAAACCATAAGTTGAAAAAAAGGAATTAATATGGTTATAAAAAAGGAGTAAAATCAAAAGAAGTATCTTAAATCACTGAAAATAAAGATTTTAGCATTCTATATGTGTCATATCTACATGTGAACAGGATCTAAGGACAGGAACTCCATATTCATTCCTTTGCATCCTATTATTGGACAAAACATTTTGTACATATCACCAGCATGCTTCCATATAATGCCAAATGTTTTTCACAAACAAACCAGTCAAAAATCAGACATCATTTTCTGGTTGAACACAATTCTTCTATTTGGAAAGAATGTTGCAAATAAAAGTATGTATTCTTACCCTGGATTTGGCTCTATGCTAACAATTTCTTCTGGGATGGTTTCGTCATCCCATGGAGAAATATGTCTTTCTTCGAAAGAATTGACCCTTGAAACAACAGACCTCAAATCATCCACTGTTGCAGTTGCTTGAGGCTCAATCGTTTTAATAACGCAGCTAGATGATGTCCGAAAATTCTCGGAATATTTGGATACCTCAGACGCCGTTATATCTACAATTTACAAAAACAGAACAATAAAACTTAAATAGTTTTTTTTTCATAAACGAGCCATAAAGGAAATGATTTACAAAATACTAACAGGGTAAAAGAGTTTTATGTAGTTGTGCTTCATACTCGACCCCAACAACAGGTTCATTTCGGAGAAAATGCTGCCCAATGAGAGGAATGCAAGAGATGAGAAATAGGTTTTAAAACCACTTAAATGGTGTCGGTTTCTATACACACACGCACATAGTTACCTGTATATATTCATCACGCAAGTTGGTAGATTGCATTTGATCTCTCTCTAGATAGGCAGATTCAATCTCTGACAATAAAAGAGCACGGGCGGTGGATATTTCACGATCGGAAAAGCCATGTATACGAACTCTAGCAACCTGAAAGGTCAAGCATAAGTGACATGAAAAATAGCAAATAGTTCATTGGAATTGGAATCACACCTCAATCAGCATTGATTCCAATGCTTCAGTAGTCCCATTTTGTTTACAGGATGAAGTCATTATATAAGCCTTAGTTGGACGAACAAGAACATCAGCAGCAGCTGAGCATGAAAAGTAAGGTGGGTCCTTCTTACGAGACAATTTAAAGAACCTTTGGTTCAAAGCATGAAAAAACATGGATTCAGCAAGTAAACTCCTGTAATCTTTCACAGTTTTTAACTCATCAACTGGAACTTTGCAACTGATCATCACTGCTGACTGTCACGAATCAGTAATGCGAGTAATATTAGTGCACAAAAATCTATGTCGTTACCAGCAAAATAAAGCAACTGCAATTTGAAACAGAAAACTAAAAGAAAATGTTGAATCCAATACTAACCCCGGCTGCTTCAGATTCTACAAAGCTTGAAAAACGTGGCTCCTCATGTGATGGGACTGTGAACTCTGGTATTAGAGGAGGATCAACTGCTGGAGTCTTGTATTCGAAGTGAGTCTTTATCAACTCAATAACACTCTAGCATGAAAGAAAAATGGAGGAAAGAGAAGAAAAGACCAATTAATCTTGTTGCAAGGTGGAGATCTGTAAAAGTAAAAAGAAAGAGCAAAATTTAACCTGTGTATCAGGAAAATCTCCAACAGCAATCAAAGCCATATTCTGCAAATGGTACCATTTATTATAGAACCTCTTCACAATCTCAGGGCTAACTGTGCGGATCACCTTTTCGAGCCCAATGGGTGAGCGGTCAGCATACTGCAATTAGGGAAGTAGCCTCTTTTAAAATTTCCACCAAAAGAGTGGAAATATGTGGTGGGAATATTAACAAAGAGAAGATCTTACTTTTGAACCCTCCATCATCAGAGCCCAATGAGCATCCTGCATCCTTCCATTAGCATTTCTGCTTCCTCTATACTCTTCCAGTACAGCTCCCCTTTCTTTTTCTAAGTCATCTGCAGATACACGAACCTGTACTGCACGAAATATGAGATTTTTTAAGGAAGGAATATTACATGGCAATATAAATAAAATAATTTTTTACCTCAGAACTGAACTCTGCCAAGACTGAGATGGACTGAGATAATAGTTCAGGCTTGTCAACAGGAACAAATAACTCATAAATAGTTTCATCAGATGATGTAACAGCATTTTGGCAGGCACCAAATTCAGCCCCAATACTTTCAAGAAATTTGACAATATCATGGTTTGTATATTTCTTGGTGGCACTGAAAGCTAGATGCTCAACTATGTGAGCAACTCCACGCTCTTCGTCCTCTTCTAAAACTGAACTGCCATGAATCAAAGTTTAAGTTTGGTAAATGCATTGACATTTAACAAAATGAGCTGTTAAGAACATAACCAATTTAATCTTTACACGTAACTACAAAGAAATAAGAAACTATACTTCAGAAAGTTTGAGCTCCGCAGGATAAAATTAAACAGGAATAAGGTATATCAGTAAATTTTCGAAGGAGAGGCATTGGTTGTAAGTTTCTCATATGTCATGAAAAATAGTTGTGTAATTGACCCAAGTTGAGGTTGAGTGAGTTGATGTATTGCCAGACTTAAGCTCAACCTCAACTTGACTCAGAGCTTGAACTCAACTAGTAAAGTTTGGTTCAGTCTTCAGTGACAAGTTAATACATTTGAGCTTGACTTGCTCGACCCAATTACTTATTGAACTGTCAAAGAAATATTGTAATTCAATGCTCAATGTAGCTCCACTTCAGTATATATGTAACTATGTGTTAATAATTTAATATATCTAGGTAAATTAGTAAAAAAAAAAATATATATATATATATATATATATGCAGGCTGTATAAAGCTCACAAGCCTATAGAGTTGGGTTTTGTTGAGCTTCAGTTAACTCTGAGTTTTTCCAAGCTGATCTCGAATTGCTTGTGAGCTGCTCAACTCAGTTACATGCCTCTTCGTTGTAACAATAACATACCTTGCCAAAGAGCTATTTAACGATAATTTATCTTCTCAAAAACACAGTAAACTAAATCCGAACCACTAAATTCATCTCATTCTAAGAACAAACTAGAACTCCTAATCACCAACAAATTAATGTTAAACACCAGTTAGATTAGAACGCCAAACACCGCAATCGCAGTGGAATCAAACTCAACCAGCAAGCCTATAGAGTTGGGTTTTGTTGAGCTTCAGTTTGACTCAGTTAACTCTGAGTTTTCCAAGCTGATCTCCAATTGCTTGTGAGCTGCTCAACTCAGTTACATGCCTCTTCGTTGTAACAATAAATCACCTTGCACAGATAGCTATTTAACGATAATTTATTTTCTCAAAAACACAGTAAACTCGAACTCCTAATCACCAATTAATGTTAAACACCGGTTAAATTAGAACGCCAAACACCGCAATAGCAGTGGAATCAAACTCAACCAGCCAATTTATTTTATCAAAAACACAGTAAACTAAAACCCGAACCACTAAATTCATCCAATTGTAAGAACAAACTCGAACTCCTAATCACCAACAAATTAATGTTAAACACCGGTTAACAGACTAACAGTGGAATCAAACTCAACCAGCCAATCATCCCAAAAAAGAGGAAAATAAAATGTACGTACCCAACCTTAACAGCGAGAGCGAGAGCAGCTCTCATTCTGGGCTTGGAATTGCAGCGTACATAGTAAGTGAGTCCATTGCTAAGGCGGCCGAACTCGGCTCCATACGGCGTCTCCGATAAAACGTCGTCGTCATTGACGTTGACGAGCTTGAGAGAGCGGAAGCGCCGTTTGCTCTTGGCCAAGATCTGCGGCGACTCAGCCGGCAACAAATCCATGCCCAATTTTCGAAATTACTAGTTCCAATTCTTGTTTTGAGAATTGGATTGCTATTTTTGTGTGTTACTTTTGATAAATTATAGTCGGATAAATAAATGCCTACTACGGAAATCTTCGTAGGTTTGGGATCTACGGTGATGTGCGTACAGATGGTATCTGCTTGTCTAACACGCGCATATTTTTTTTTTTTTTTAAGGTTAGTCATTACTACGCTAGGGTCCCTCCAGTCGAACATAATGCTTATCGGACGACCACTCTAGTTGCACAAGATATTTAGCTTACGGCTAGTATTCAATCGACTTTCTTTAAATGTTGTTCATTACAAGTAGACATGCACAATCGTCTGTTACAGTTTACCGAAATTCGAAATTGAACTGACAAACTGCCGGTTAGGGGTTTTTTTTTTCTCCGTTTTCGCTCGTTTCTTGTTCGTTTTAACTCTTTTTTTAGAAAATACATTACTATAATTTAATAAAAATTATATAATTTTAATTTATATATAGATAATAGAAGAATTTTGTATTAAAAAAAGCCGTCAAGCCGTCAGTTAACCCCCAAAATCGACAGTTTGCAGTTTGACAAAATGCAAAATCGAACCGTCATTTTTCAGTTACGGTTCAATTTTTTAACCGTAACTTGCGATTTAACAGTTTGCCGGTTAAAAACTGTTCATGTCTAATTACAAGTTGATGATACACGACGTTTTAAGTTGAACCCATAACACTCTGTCACACTCCTACACAACGTACAAATTTAGGAGTTCGTTATAGTCATCGTCGACATCATCATTCATCAGTCAAAATATCGACATATTTATAAAAAAAATTATCATTCATCACAACTACAGTCATATTTAGAATACTCTCGAAAATTGATGGTACATCATACTCACAAATCGACCTGCATATTATGATTATACGTTGACAATATGGACATTATCATAAACTAGTTGATGTCTTGAAACCACGGACAATAAGATTATTAAGTGACGTGGAAAGTGAATGTGTAGGATACATGATAAGATAAATACATGCACAAAAGAAACACACACTAAATTCATTTATTTACGAATACTAGACAAAATGAAAAATTCAAATTTGTTGATTCACAAAAAATGCAATAAAACTATATATATATATATATTAAAGTCTAGTATGCACTCGAGTGCATGCTGTGCACCCTAGTACATGTGCACTTTTCAGTTTACTGACTTACACTTTTTGTGGTAAATGGTGTTGCACTTTTCAATTATTACTAAAAATATTATTATACAGTTTAATAATTGAAAAGTGCAATACTATTTATCAAAAAGTGTAAATAAGTAAACTGAAAAGTGCAACATGAACTAGGGTGCACAACATACACTCGAGTCCATAGCAGATCAACCCTCTATATATATATATATATATATATATATATATATATATTAATGATTAAATACAATACCATAACACACATTCATATATAATTGATATCAACTTATGGAGAAAACTAGTGAGTATGGTATATAAGATAAATACATAGAATGTAAAAGAAATACGAAGACATTGAAAAATAGAACACTCCAATTATATACGTTGATTCACGAATAATATTGTAAATGACAAATATAGATAACACCAAATTAGAATCTCTAAGGGCATGTTTGTTTTGGGACTCACCCGTCCGGACGTGGGACGTAACGTCCCACGTCCTTGTTCTACTTCGGGATTTCACATCCGGATTTCCCCATCCAACTACACTCATCCCTAAAAATACCTATACATCCTACTATTACATCCTACCATTACATCACATCCAACCACTCTTACACAATTTGATTTGACATAAAGTTACATCTCACCCTACTCAAAATCCCAAAACAAACACACACAATTACTATTCATCAGGATTTCTCCATCCAGGATTTCCCACGTCCTACATAATCCCAAAACAAACATACCCTAATAGTAATATATTACTATTATCTAAGAATGGTCATCTCAAAATTAGAGTGAGGATATTCACGGATTCAAGTGTCAACGAGTCTTCTCCATTCTGACCGGTTCTTTGGCTCAGAAGAGGACATAATTGACGAGTACTTACCCCAGATTAAGACGATGATGGCACACATGTTAGCTAAATATGATATTGACTCTTCACTTCCTCAAGCTTTAATTGAAGCAGAGATCTCCTCTTGAGTTAGATAGTTGACTCACGAAATTTCAATGCATTAATATCTTTGGAGCTCTTTTTCTTGTAAAAAAAAAAAAAAAACCTGAAAATCAGTTATTATATTTAAACTCTGCGTATATGATAAAAAGAAATCAATAAATGTCCATTAACAATGAAGTGATGAAGAAGTTAACGCGCATTTGGGTCAGAGGACGAAAAGTCAATGTAATTTTGATACAATTTCTGGAAAAACAGAATAATCAACACAGATTTCTGACCTTCCGGTTCATCTTCTCCCCTAATTTTTTTTTCTCTGATCACATTCTTCGATCGTAGTATACAATTCGAATCCGTTTGAATTGAAAGTTTTCAGAAGAGGAATAGTTAGTTATTGCTTTATCGGTGAGTTACATTTTCAGAAGATGAAGAAACCGAAGAATTTGCTTTCCAGGAGCTTCAATCCTATCAAATGGTACATCATCTACAATACGTGTTTGTGTGTTTCCTTTTATCAGTTCAGCATTTCAAATTATTTGCTCTGTTTAGTGCTATTAACAATTGGCAAACACTTGCCTCGTCTTTCTCCTTCGCATACTCTTTCTCCACGTTAGTTACTTATGGATCCGTTGATTTTTCTTGCTGAATTATGTTTCAATCCGATGGATCAAGGTTTAATACATTCTGATTATGTTCATACAAGTAACACTTGAGATCTTTTGTGGAGTGCCTCTTCATTATCATACGCTTTTGAACTCAATTTTGACTATTTGATACCATATTTTCTCTCTGTATGTGAATGGTGGTTGCTGTGATGTGTATGATTGTTTGTTAACGAATATTGAATTGGACGCAGCAAGACGTCGCTGAGGTTAGCAAGTTCACGGTTGAAACTATTGAGGAACAAGAAAGACGTGCAAGTGAAGCAGATGAAGAGGGAAATTGCACAGTTACTTGAGTCTGGCCAGGATCAGACAGCTCAAATTCGAGTAATAATATATATATATATATATATATCCCTTACAATCTGAGCTTGATGCGTTTGGTATGAGACCTTTTACACCAGCCTTATAAATTTCAGGTTGAGCATGTGATGAGGGAGGAAAAGACGATGGCTGCGTATGATCTTCTCGAGATATACTGTGAGCTTATTATTGCACGAATGCCAATAATCGAGTTCCAGAAGTACGTTTTCCTGATTATTACTGTATCGTGTTACCAAACTTTCTCAACATGCTCAGCTCATCTAGTGAGTACATATGTGTGTAGGGATTGCCCCATTGATCTGAAAGAAGCAATTGCAAGTATTGTATTTTCTTCACTAAGATGTGGTGATGTACCTGAACTTCTGGATGTAAGGAAGCAAATTTCAGCAAAATATGGAAAAGAGTTCGTTACTGCAGCCATAGAGCTTCGTCCGATGTGTGGGGTTGGCCGATTGGTAAGCTTATCTATTTTATATAGAGCCCGTTTGAGTCGACTAAGCAAGGTGGCTGTAGCCTGTTAGCACGTTTGGTCTGATTCAGCTGAGTTAGTCTTTAATTTCTCGTGTTATGCAATTGCAGTTGGTCGAGAAGTTATCTGCAGCAGCACCTGATGGGCAGAGCAAAATCAAAATTTTGAATGCAATAGCAGAGGAGCACAATGTTAAATGGGATTATAAGTCTTTTGAAGAGAAAGATTCGGTACGAACTGGTGACTTGCTGTAATGGTATAGTTAGTGTTTTGTGTTATATTAGACGTCGTGTTTTCATTTTTTGATTTCTCCAGAGTGGACCAACTCCGATCAGGAAGGCGAGCGATCCGCATTCTGAAACTCCTCGTTTTGAAGCTGCAGTGCACGATACTAAAATCTCGTTAGGAGAAGAAAAACTATCTTCTGGTCAAGCTGAAGCAAGGCCTCCAGGTATTTGTGTTTGAATTACGGACTGTATTGTGACTGATTTTTTCTGATTAAGTGCTTTGTTGCTTATTTGTTATTAACATCTGCAGCACATGCGGCTGCTTCGTCAGCAGAACAAGCAAGTGTGGCTGCTGCAGAACTTTCGAATCATGGTGGGACTTCGACTATCGAACCACCCAAGTCAGATGTTTATAATATAAAAGCTGAAGGACTTGAAGGTCCACCCAATTTGAATTCCTTTGAACAGAAGATTGAAGCATCAGCCAACGTATCCTCTTCAGTACATACAGAAGTAGATGTATGTGAGCCTGATCCAATGACATCTTCAAGATTCGAGGCGAGTGGTGATGACTCGTTGCATCATGGTTCCCCATTTGCAGATGACTATATTCAGAAAAGGGAGGAATCGTCAGCAGAACAAGCAGGTATGGCTGCTGCAGAACTTTCGAATCATGGTGGGACTTCGACTATCGAACCACCCAAGTCAGATGTTAAAGCTGAAGGACTTGAAGGTCCCCCCAGTTTGAATTCCTTTGAACAGAAGATTGAAGCATCAGCCAACATATCCACTTCAGTACATACAGAAGTAGATGGATGTGAGACATCTTCAAGATTCGAGGCGAGTGGTGATGACTCGTTGTATCATGGTTCCCCGTTTGCACATGACGACTATATTCAGAAAAAGGAGGAATCTGAAGGTGAAATGGATGTGAAAAAACATTCTCTCATTTATGAGACTGAAGCTGAGAATCTCGGAGAAGGAAATTTTGTGAATGAGCCTCATGAACCCGATGCTCTATCCCTCGACAAATCTGATTTAGAGGTCGATGGTCATGGCCCTGCTTACGACGAACAGGACTTGGAAGAATTTAATTTAGCCCAAAAATCGCTATCAGATTCTTCGAGTCCTAGATCTAGTTCAAGCAATGTAGTGAACTCATTTCTTGATGTTTCCGAAAACCCAACACTGAGAGATGATGATGATAATTTTACACCACTAACATTTGATGATGATTCAAGTGATGAGGACATGAATGTATCACTGCCTAGTATACAACAGCATTCAGAAATTGATTCGTCGTTGGGATCTGAAGACTCTCAGATCGAGTCGAAGGAGGAGGATATTAGCAACGAATCGAGGCTCAACTTTGGAAAACTCACTGGTGGTTTACGCCACAAGAGGCACAACCATTTTCCTCCTGTCTTTAAGAATAATGCATCGATTGCTACCACGAGTACAAGTTCCACTACTCCCTCTTTAGTCGAGCAACCAACGATTGTTACAACGCAACATAAGAAGAAAAGCTCTGGAAAATCACATCTCTACTCTGATTCAGATAGCGACACTTGTGACGAAGAAGAAGAGCAACCCACGATTGTTACAATGCAACATAAGAAGAAAAGCTCTGGAAAATCACATCTCAACTTTGATTCAGATAGCGACACTTGTGAGGAAGAGGAAGAGGAAGAAGAAGAAGTTTTACAACCAGATATAAAGCTGAATTTAGGAGCTTCTTATTCAGAATTGTATTCCGATGACAGTGACTTAGACGAGGACTTTCCAAAAGTGTCCCATAGTAAGAAAAGTCATCTGCAAAGTGGAATTTCTCGGAGAACAAAAGCTTCTTCTTCTAGTTCAGGGAGTGTGAGATCTCAAGCACTTGATTCTAATGGCACTTCTGAGACTCCTGAGGCCAACGAGACGAGCTCAGGTAAATCGGATAATTGCAAGCAACCAATATCTGTAGTAGCTTCAGTGAAAACTAACTCAGGAAAAGCAAGTTACAATACTGTGCAAGAGCCTAAGATCTCGAAACCTGAGAATAATGCATTGACTGCTACCACGATTGTTACAATGCAACATAAGAAGAAAAGCTCTGGAAAATCACATTTCAACTCTGATTCAGATAGCGACACTTGTGAGGAAGAAGAAGAAGAAATTTTACAACCGGAAATAAAGCTGAATTTAGGATCTTCTTATTCAGAATTTTATTCCGATGATAGCGATTTGGACGAGGACTTTCCAAAAGTGTCCCATAGTAGGAAAAGTCATCTGAAAGCTCCTTCTTCTAGTTCAGGGAGTGTGAGATCTGAAACACTTGATTCTAATGTCATTTCTGAAACTCCTGAGGCCAACGAGACGAGCTCAGGTAAATCGGATAATTGTAAGCAACCAATATCTGTAACAGCTTCAGTGGAAACTAACTCAGGAAAAGCAAGCCACAATACTGTGCAAGAGCCTAAGATTTCGACACCTGAAAAAAAAGCTAGCCACGTTCACCCGAAGCTTCCTGATTACGACGCACTCGTACAGTCGCTTCGAATCAATACATCATGACAAAACTGTGGTATTCTTTCATGCAAACTCATCCATTTTCTGTTTCATGATTCATGAGACATTGAAAGTTGGTAGTTGTTGAGAATTTATAGTGGTTACTGGCAAAATATGTCAACTGTTTGGATTGTGTATTTTTTTCTTGTGAAGTTATATATATTGATATACAGTGGTTCTCCTATTAAAGCTCAATATCCTTCCTGCAATGGATACTACACTGTAAAATGAAGCACCTTTATTTCATTAAGACATCACTTTTGTGTCGATCAGTTTTATCGTGAAATTCATTTGCATTTTGTGTGTATTTTAAAATTATACGGAACAGCTTTGGAAAATGGTGATTCTGCCCTATTACTTGAGTTTGCAAACACCACCTTACACGTAAAATGACACGTAAAATGACGCTCAAATTGAAGAATATGAAGTGTGAGACCAAATAAAGTTCATTATTCCCTTCCAAAATTTCACATTTTTCTTCACAAAACAAAATCTTAACTTCCTTTATTTTTCTCTATGAATACTTGTTTATTTGAATTAAAATATTTATTGATATCACACTATAGTTTGACTTTAAATTAAACATTCATGATTTTGAATTAAATATTCAATTCTTGCATTCCCCACTTTTTTTTGGCATTCAAGTAAATATTTAGGAATCATGATATTGAAATAATAATAATAATAATATATATATATATATATATATATAAATTACTCCGTACTTAGTACTATTGAACATAATTTTTAAAAATTGATTTTAAAATTCTAATTTATTATTATGTAATTTCTCCTTATTACAAATTCTGAATTTCTCCCTAAGTCTCTATCTTAAAATATCTTAAATTCTATAATTTTAATTTCCCTACCCCAACCCCCGCGTTGCTCCATCCATATTTTCTAATTTTATTTTATAGGAGTATCAATTAAAAAAAAATCCAGTTATTCTCTCATTTTCTTCTCCAATAAAATAAATAAAATAACTTATATTTACATATTTTTCAATATTAAATTTTAATAAATAAGTAATTATTTTCACAATCACCTCTCTATAAAGAGGGTCGAATTCAAAATGGGCCGGTACGCGTCGTCTATTGTCTTCTCCACGCTAACATACAAGCATCTCCGCCGCAACAGCCCCAAATTTCTCATTTTGTCTCGCGTCCCCTCCCCTAATCTTGTGTATCCGTTTCTTTCGTCCTTGTTAAAAGAAAGGTAAACGTATTTAGTTTGTTGTTGTAATTCTTCTTGTGGTTATACTCAATTTGTTATACGCCCACCAACTGTTTGCTAAATTGTTGCTTAGAAGAAGATGACTATCTGATAAGGATAAGGAGTAAGCTAGTGCATTTATACGAGAACCCACTATAAAAAGTTACTGTCTTGTCTTTGCCAACTGAATGGGGGACGAATGGTTAGGCTTAAAAACGAAGCACATTCATTCATCATATAGAAAAGGCTACCCTTCAAGACTAGAACTTACCTTGCTTTGTCTGCTTTTTTCCTTTTGTTATTTTTAGGAGTGGAACTATTTGTATTGAATAGTGAATAGTTGACGTGTTTTTAATCTTATGCACTGCACTAAGCCCCTGCCCTGCTAAAGAGAAAAGGTAGAAAGCACTTGTAGGACTGTTAGATGATATCAAAAGTAATCAGAAATTTTCTGAATCCTTACCATAGTAATCATTAAACTCTTTAAACATGCAAACAAGCTAATTGTGAGATGAACTTGAGCTATTCGCCGAGCCGAACTGAGCTTGACAATTAAAGTTTGAATTGAGCTCGAGCCAACCTTTAGCCTTCATAATACCAAACGGGCTGAGTTCGAGCCTGGTGATTTTTGACTCAATTACTTCTGTACTAATAGTAGGGTGGAAACTGTTTGCAGATCCCGTGTAGTGCTGATAGCATGTTGGAGCGTTGGAGCTCAATTCATTTCCACTCATAAAACAAAGACCAACAATTCTTGGATAAATCCATGGCTGTGAGGGACCTCCTCATTCCTTTCTACATTCACAACAAAACAACGACGTTTCCACCAATACTTATGATCCCTACCTTCATTTCATGGTTTCGGAAAGGCTTTCGCCACAGGCATTCTCGCTTTGTCTGCAGCCACCACCCACCTGAAATCAACATGTTAAAGTATAGAGAGAAGTTTGCCCAGAGATTGGCCATGGCGGGTCTCAAGCCCCATCATCGCATTGGTAAGTAATTATTGCATTTTCATCTTTCTTGGCTCCATATATGCTGATAGGTTTTTTTAGTTCTGCTACTTATCACATTGTGGTACAAGGTGTTCAACGAATTGGACATTCATTGGAATATTCCAGATTCGATTTTGGCCTTGCTTCTAAGTGATTTGGGGATTTCTATTAGCAAAAAAGGAAAAAAATAGGGAGGATTGCTGTATCAGTGGTGATGTGGTATATTTGTTGGAGGAGTAAAACAGAATCAGCTCTTAAGTTATATTAGACCAAGTTAGTTTAGTAATTAAAATGACCTCTAAAAGAGAATGCTAATTCAATACTTTGAGTTGAGAACAAATGACTATCTGGACATCTTTTATTTGTCCCTTTAATAAGACATCTTCAATTTTCTCCTATTATGATTTTGCCATGTGTGGGGTGGTTGCTCATTAGGTATTTTGGTTGTTCCATTCAGCAATTGCTGTTTCTGGTGGTCCTGATAGCGTTGCTCTATGTGTGCTAACTGCTGGTTGGAAATCTGAAACCTTTGATGCTTTAACCAGAGGAAGCAATTCAGTTGATGGCCTTTTAGCAATTGTTGTGGATCATGGATTGCGTACAGAAAGTGCAGAGGAAGCAAACCTTGTTCGCAGACGAGTTTTAGGCATGGGTAATTATACTTGTGCCTTTTAATGGTGGTAGGTATGCATTTAGGAAAATTAAGTTTTTCTTGAGGATAATGGATAAATCATGTCTTTAGGAATCAAATGTGAAGTGGCTCGTTGTGAATGGTTGAATGGTAGACCCAAGCTTGGTCACTTGCAAGAAGCTGCTCGCAATAAAAGGTGTTGTTTTTATTAGCTAACACTTCTTGTTTTCTTCCCCTGGCGAGAGAACTAACAACCCTCTACTACAATTTTCTTTACATATAACCCATAACTATGCAGGTATGAAACTCTACAAAGGATATGCGTCCAACAACAAATTGGCATACTGTTAATTGCACATCATGCAGATGACCAGGTTCAGATATTCATTTTTCATTCAACACAATGTGACATTGAGACTGTAATTTGAATGCATCTAGTCCTAGGTATGTAATGAAGGAAAATTATAAAATCTAATTCATCATATACAGACAATGTGATCGCTAATGCACGTTCGTGATGCAGGCAGAGCTATTCATTCTCAGATTATCTAGAAATAGTGGAGTACTTGGGCTTGCTGGCATGGCATTTACTTCGAAATTTTTCTCAGAATTTACTGATTTTAGTGGAGAAGAATCAAAAGCTCATGGACTTTTATTGGTTAGACCACTTCTGGAGTTCTCAAAAGAAGATATGTACAATGTTAGTCTTCACCATCTATAAGTAGGAGTATTAGAATGATTTCTAATATTCAACTTCGTTTTTTTTTTTTTTTCATTATTTTCTTAGTTTCCTAATGAAATAGCTAGAAAACTATTTCTGTTGGTGCTGCAGATATGTCAAGGTGGTAATCAACAATGGGTTGAAGATCCTACAAACAGGAGTCCCTTGTATGTTCGCAATAGGATCAGAATGTCATTAAATGACTTGCCATCATGTACGCCGCAATACTCGTGCTGATCTTTTATTAGAATAAAGAATGAATAACAGGTTATTCAATGTTTAATGATGACTAATTGGCTTTATTCTTTGGAATTTATAGGTTCTTGCTACTGAATTGTTTTCATAATTAAAAAACATGCATATTAATTATATATTTTAGAAATATCGTATGGTTGATTTTTAACCATTTGGTGCTAAAATTTGAGTTTTAAGTCATAGTGGTTGTAAGGGTCTACATTACTGAACTTTTCTAAGGGCTAGTGTCTGTATCTACATAAATTTATTGTACACAGTAGGGATTTCTCGTCCCTAACATTTTAGCAATAAAATCCTTGTTTTCTTATCATTTTTTTTGAACTTCCGGTCAATTTTTTACCTAATACTATCTTTTCATTTTCTTATATATTCCAATGAAATTCTTATTATGCTCTAATGTCTACAGCTGTATTCAAAGCTGAGTTGCAAGCAGTTGTGGCAGAATGTCGAAGAACACGAGTACATGTTGAAAAACTTTGTCACCTGTTGCTGAATCAGACTGTGACAATTATGCCTGTATGCTTCTTCAATCAAGATGCTTTTAGTTATGTGGATTGCCTATCTCATGAATCTATGAAGTTGATAAAGTAACATCTTAAAAAAATCCTTGAGAACAAAAGAATATTGGTAATATGAGATAATTTGTCCTCAATGCAGCATGGATATGCAGTGATTGATCTAGTAACTATCCACTCAATGGAGGTCAAGGATATCTACCTTGCAAAGTATGCTGCTTTGGTAGTGCAGGTATGAGCAATAAGCACATGTTAATTCATAATTATTCTAATTTGAAGAAGTTATTCATCACTTTTATTTAATTTTCTGGGAGACTAGTTCATCTCACAAAAGCATAGACCAGTTCGAGGGAATGGATTAAAGTTGCTACTGAACTACCTTCGTACTTTCCCATGCAAGGTTAGTGTAGTTCTGCAACTCTTTTATATAGATATATTCATTCATGCTTTATCTTTTCTCTGCTGTGATATTTTCCTATCAATGGTGACTTCAACCTTGCTGTTTCCCCCCTCTTTCTTTAGCTAAGAGATTGAAATTGCATTTTTTCCTAAAAAGTTATATAAATAAATAAATTAAAAAATTCCTTTCTGCATTTTTTCAGACACGTCTCACAGTAGCTGGCTGTTACCTTTGTCCAGCTCCAGGATCCAAAGGAACTAAGATACTTGTATGTTGCTCCGTTGATTCGTCTGTGCCTCCAGTAATTAATTTGCGTCACACACACTCCTACATTGAGCAAAAATGCTCTGCTACCTACGAATTAGAGCAGATTGTAAGGAATATCGAAGCAAATTTGGATAGATTTATGCCAGATGTTTCCAGTGTTCCATTTTTGGAAGCAACATCCTCTCAGGCTGTTCTGATTGAAGCAAAAAGGCTTGGCATTCTTAGTGACTCTTCCCATAAGACTATTGTTTCTTTGCAGAAGCAAGAAAGTGAAAAATTTATCAATTCAAAATCCGAAACAATTTCTGATTCAGAATCGAAAGATAATATAACGTCTTCAGGGAGCAAATCATTTTGTCCCGGACATGTAGGATACTTCATGAATAGGTTTCTATTGGACTGGAAGGTTTGCAGCCAATGCAATTACATTTGTTGTGCAACTGTTGATGAGAAGGAAGCTGAAGTACGCTACATGACAGATGCTGATTGGATATACATTTACGATTTGTCTAAGAAGCAACTAAGTGAGGAAACTATGGATTATGCTATATTATCAGCCAGTAGAGCTCTTGCATCCTTGAAATCTATTCCAATTGCTGCAAGAAGATCGATGCCTGTTCTAGTTAATTCTAAAGGAGTTCTCCTAAACATTCCGGTAAATCACTTTTCTTTTCTTTTTTTGGTTAATTGCATGGAATTCCACGTGGTTTGGAAATGTTGCATGAAATCCCCTCGTAGTTTGTAAATTGCTCACGTGGTTTATTAAATAAAGCGAACTCTCCCGTTCAATATAATTTTAGCAGAATGGAAAATTGGTCTTGTGTGATTCTATCGTACAATGCAATCTAGCATTCTATGGAACTAACAAGCTATCAATTTTATTTTTCTTTCAGAGCATCGGCTTCTCATGTTGCCTGCATTTTTCGATCTCTGCTGTCTTTCGTCCTAGGATACCGCTGGGCGGAGGGCACAGCTCGTTCGTGTGAACCTAGTTTAGTTAGCTGCAAGTGCAACACCAATTTCTTGGATCTTGTTGCTGCTCATGGAGAAAAATTGTAATTGAGAGAGGTTGTAGTTGATCTCTATAGGAAATTAAGGTAAGTTATGTTTTATAAAACCCAGGGCATTATCAGAAGGTATAGGAAAGGGCTACATTTTTTTAATATTGGGATAAACTGAAAAATGTCACACCATTTAATTTATTAAGTTGAATTATTTATTTATGCTAAACCGTCGGGGGAGGTACCCAAACCCATTTTACATATCATATTGTCATTTCTTTAATGTGTTTATATTATAAAAAAAATACCAATTTATATACTCCTTCCGTCCCACTGAAATTTGTTCACTTACCATGTATGAATGTTTTAATATAAATTTGCACACTCCATAAAATAGAATATTTTCATAATCATCACCCTCAAAATATACACATATTTACTCATACGTCACTACCTTTTTACACTCAATCGTTACATATTTTCTTACTCATTTCTTAAAATGTGTGTCATCACAATGTGCAAATTCCCTTTTTTTGGGACAATAAACATTAGTATATGCAAGAATCTTGAGTTACAATCTATAATCATCAAAGTATAAAAGGATTCTACATTAATTATCAATTTATTAGTTTCAAACATGAATATTGGAAAATTACAAAAGAAAACCCAATGAAATATTGGAAAATCTAGTTAAAGAAAATAAAATAAAAGATACATATATATAGAAGAAGTTGCCCTGGCTCCCTAAGTTGATGGAAAACCATCCCTAAGTTGATGGAAAACCAATCAACCAACGTTCCAAATCTTGTTTCTTTTGTCTCCTCAATCTTACTTTCAACCTTTTTTTCCTACAAACAACACATCAAAGATCTTCTTCACTACCATTATTCTCTCTTCAATTCCCTGTAATTTCTTTCTCAATGCTCTTTCTTTTTCTTTTTTTGCGTAATTTAATCATAATTATATATATATATGAATTTTCTGATTTATTCTGTGCTGCAGGTTCTTTGGGCCACCGAATAGCTGAAGAAAAACTTGCCATTTTCATCACCCCGGGTTTTGAATTAGCTAAATGATTGAATCTAAGGTTCTTGTTATTTATTCATGTAATCTGGTTTTACCAAATGATATCATCTGTTCCATAGACTTCATATTTCATGCTGTCATATGTTAATAACCCAACATGTGGAAACGTACACAAAGTGAAATATGAAAAATGGCATAGAAGAATAAAACTGTTTTTTTAGTCTTTTGCTGTTGCATTCTCTATTTGTTAGTAAACAAACTTGTGTTCTTTTCATGCTGTCATGTGTTAATAATCTACCAGGTGAAACGTACACAAAGTGAAATGTGAAAAGTGGGATAGAAGAATCAATTTTTTTTTTTTTTGGGGGTCGAATTGTTGTTGGGTTATGGAGCCTGCACTGCAATCGAAAGAATCAAACTGTTTTTTTAGACTTTTGCTGTTGCATTCTCTATTTGTTAAGCACCCAACTTCAACAAACTTGTGTTCTTTTCATGCTGTCATGTGTTAATAATCTAGCAGGTGGAACGTACACAAACTGAAATATGAAAAGTGGCATAGAAGAATCGAACTGTTTTTCTTTTTGGGGTCGGATTGTTGGGTTATGGAGCCTGCAATCGAAAGAATCAAACTGTTTTTTTAGACTTTTGCTGTTGCATTCTCTATTTGTTATAGCCCAACTTCAACAAACTTGTGTACTTGTGTTCTTTTTCTCTTGTTCCTATTATTCTCTACATAATTGCAGTTCGATTCCTAACATGTATAGCTCTGTTTACCGTTTGCGCGGTTTTTAGCTGATAACTAAAACTGGACTATCACAGTTTCTTGAATGGATCGCCAAGTTAAGAGTGAGGTTTTTGAACCCATATCAAGTAACAACGGTAAGAAGAATATAAATATGATTCAAATTATGCTTAATTTCCTAGTGTTCATAGTATTAATCTTCGAATCATTTTTGTTTTTTTGTTGGTGTGTAGCTAAGCAACGGACAAATTTGATAGAATGGTTAAATGGTTTTGTTCCTGATGTATCATTGCCAATAAACGCATCAGACGAAGAATTACAAGCATTCTTGGTCGATGGATCAGTTTTTTGTCGACTACTCGCCAAACTTAAACCCGAGGTACCTATAAGTATATCATACTCCCTTCGTCCCCTTGTAATCGACATATTTACTTTTGACAGATGATTTAAGAAATGCAGTATTAAACGGTATAAAGAAAAGGTAGAGTGATAGTGAGCTGTTGACGTTTTAGAAAATGTGTCGTAAAATGGTAAGATGGATTGACTGACTCCCTTAATGTCTTGCAGTGTGATGTTCCTATTTCACAATCAAGGACACAAAATGTCCAAACCTTTTTGTCAGCAATGGATGAAATGGGGTTGCCAAGGTTCCATGTGGCAGATCTTGAAAAGGTGATTATAATGTCCTGATCATGTGACTAATCGAGAGTTTCGATTGTCACGTCAGCTTAAGTTATCGACTCACAATCAGTGTTGGATGTAGGGATCTATGAAGATTGTATTGGATTGCCTTTTGACACTGCAGACACATGTGATGCTGAATATTGGGAAGTATAATGGAAATGAATCAGGTTTAAGATTGAAATTGTTAAGTCGCCTTCGGAGCGTTGATGCTTCTCCGAGGGATGAATCTGGCTTTCGTAGTGCCATCTCTTCCCCACCTTTTGGAGAGGAGAGGCGCTCGAGATCTCAACGTGGATTACGCAGCCCAAGATTGGCAGGTGATGCAATTTTTCTAGCTTCTTTTCTTGATAACTAACTTACGAAAAAAATGAATAATGAAGTGAAGTAGAGGAATCGAACTGCTGAATGTGTGTGTGCTAATTAGTATAAAAACGCGTCGTAAAATGTTATGAACATATAGCAAATGTATAGATAAGGAACTCGATCTGCATAAATTAGTACTATAAGAAAAACAACGAATAAAAATCGAGTTCCTTATCATTACTCGACCCTCGTTCTATCAGCTATGATAATAAGTCATACTGGTCATAAGTTTCATGAAGTGTTTCAGCTGAAACAAGAATCTTATACAGATCTTCCTGCTGCAAGAATCTCGGAAATGATGAAATCGAACAGCTTGGATGTAAGTCTCCATCCTTATATATACATTTCATGTGGTGGCCTAGCTTGGCCTGGATGTATTTAAGGTATAAAGTCGTGTTGCAGAATGCTCCAACGCAGTCGCTGTTAAGTGTGGTAAACGGCATTCTAGACGAAAGCGTGGAGATAAAGAACGGAGAAATACCTCATGTATGATCATCATAACTAACTACTTTCAACCTTTAACTATAAAGGTCTAATGCATGAATTTTGGCAGCGCGTGGCATGCCTGTTAAGGAAAGTGGTGCAGGAGATTGAGCGACGAATATGTACTCAAGCAGAGCATTTGCGTACGGTAATATACATCCTCATATACATCCTCGTCTCTCTTAGCTAATTCGTTCCATTTTCTTCAGCAAAATAATCTTTTCAAGGCGCGTGAAGAGAAGTACCAATCGAGAATCAGAGTTCTTGAGGCCCTTGCTACAGGGACTAGTGAAGAGACACAGATTGTCATGAATCAGCTGCAGCAGATTAAGGTACACACAATGTTTGAGCTTTTACATATAACATCTTCTTTTACACTTACATAATGAGTCATACATGCGTGTTTTGAACGGAAAGCGCAGAGCGATAAGAGCAAGATAGAAGAGAAAAAGAAAGAAGAGGATCATGATTTGGAGAGAGTGAGAAAAGAGAAAGATGAACTCAATAAAGAGATAACAGATTTGAAGCAAGAGCTTGAAAGACTTAAAAGATTAAGTGAAGAGGAATTGTCGAAAACGAATGGCGAAGATGAGTCGTTTCAAGAGATAGCAAGTTTGAAGCTAGAGCTTGAAAGAGTTAAAAGATTAAGTGAAGATGAATCCTCGAAAACGAATGCTAAAGACGAGTTGATTCAAGAGATAGCAAGTTTGAAGCAAGAACTTATAAGAGTTAAAAGAACAAGTGAAGAGGAATCCTCAAATATGAATGCCAAAGTTGAGGTGATTCAAGAGATAACAAGTTTGAAGCACGAGCTCGAAAAAGTAAGAAGAATATCGAGCGAAGAGGAATCATCAAAAACGAACACTAAAGATGTGGTGATTCAAGAGATATCGAATTTGAGGCAAGATCTCAAAGAGAAAGATGATCTCAATAAAGAGATATCATATTTGAAAAGAGAGAAAGATGGCCTCAATCAAGAGATGTCGAATTTGAAAAGGGAGCTCGAAACAGCCAGACGATCAATCGTTGAAGTGGAAACGAGTGCTAAGATTCAAGGTGCGAGAGAAGGGGACCAAGAGATAGAGAATTTAAGGCAAGAGATTGCGGTTTTGAAGAGACATGAAGACGGCCTCAATCAAGAGATGACAACTTTAAAAAAAGAGCTCGAAACATCTAGACAATCTATCAGTGAAGTGGAAACGAGTGCTAAGATCCAAGGTTCGAACGTAGTGAACCAAGAGATCGAGAATTTAAGGCAAGAGATTGCAGTTTTGAAGAATACATTGGGAAAAGCTAGGAGTGAAGAGGAATCTCTGACCAAAATGAAAGATATGAAGGATGAAGAGATTGGAAAGTTAAGGCAAGAGATTGGAGGTTTGAAGAAAGAGGTGGAAATGAGTCGGAGATCAAGCGACGAGGAAACGTCTAAGTTGATGGACGAATTGAATGGAGAGTTAAGGAAGTTGAGGGAAGAGGTGGGGGAAAAAGAAAGAGAGGTGGCAAAGTTGAGGAAAGAGAAAGAGAGTGAGGTGGCAAAGTTGACGGAAGAGGTGGAGGAGCGAGAGGGACAGGTGGCAACGTTGAGGAAAGAGAAAGAGAGCGAGGTTGCAAAGTTGAGAGACGAGGTGGGAGAGCGAGAGGGCGACGTGGCAAAGTTGAGGGATGAGGTGGGAGAGAGAGAGGGCGACGTGGCAAAGTTGAAGGACGAGGTTGAACAAGGAAGACGAGGAATTGCAGAGGTAGAGAGTAAGTTGAAGGAGGCTAGAAATAGAGTGAAGGAAGTAGAGGCAGGATTCGAGTCGAAAGTCGAATGGTGGAACAAGAAACAACAGATTTACCATATATTCACTGAGTTTCAGCTTGGTGCACTTCGTGTAAGTTCTTGTTTTATGTCACGCGAATGTCTGATTTTGGTTTAGTACGTAACTTGTCCACTGTCCAAATTTGGCCCCATAAAACGACGTGTGCGTTTGCTCAGGAATTAAGATTTGCGTCTCAGTCGATCCAGCAAGAAGTGGCAAGAACACAGAATGGCCATTCTGAAGAATTCAGTAACTTAGGTAATTCAGTTAGCCTTATTAATCTGATACTGTTATGATGACTTAACTCTGTCGTCACGACAAATGAAAGATGTGATGATTTTGCAGGTTCAAGAATCAAGATTCTGGGAGATGCAGCTAAGAACTACTACCCACTTCTGGCAGAAAATCGAAAGATGCACAACGAACTACAAGAGCTAAAAGGTGATTTGTTGAAATGAATGAATGAAAGATTGAAACAATGAATAAAACTGGTTGAATTGCAGGAAATATTAGAGTGTACTGTAGGGTAAGGCCATTCATTGGGGGGCAGAAAGGGAAACAATGCATTGTGGAACACGTTGGCGAAAATGGCGAGCTAGTTGTTGCGAATCCAGCCAAACCAGGCAAAGAAGGACGTCGTGCCTTTAGCTTTGACAAAGTTTACGGCCCAACAGCAACGCAAGGTTCTTTAACTCCCTCCGATATGATATGAACCTCTTTGTTTCGTTACATATAATTTTGCAATTGACTCGTCGTCTCCAAATTACTTGAATGCAGCTCAAGTATATACAGATACACAACCATTGATTCAATCTGTTTTGGATGGTTATAATGTGTGCATTTTTGCCTATGGTCAAACTGGTTCCGGAAAAACGTATACCATGGTAAGATATATAGTAACACTTTGAAAACGTACTAATACTCTTCTGCCTACAAATTAATACTTTTTATTCTCGTTAGTGTTACTTGTGAATAAGTTAAACTTTGGTCAAAATTGCACGTATGCAGAAGTTTTTGCACATGTATAATTGTATATTTGTTGGTGATGTGTAGACGGGGCCAGATGGAGCGAGCGAAGAAGAGTGGGGAGTGAACTACCGAGCTCTAAACGACCTTTTCAACATTTCAGAAAAACGTCAAGGCATTTTCAAATACGAAGTATCTGTCCAAATGGTGGAAATATACAACGAGCAAGTGCGCGATTTGCTATCAAACGAGGCGGGGCAGAAGAAACTGGGCATTTTATCGTCGTCTCAAACCAGTGGACTAGCTGTCCCTGATGCAAGCATTGAAGTGGTAAGCTCACCCAAGGACGTATTGAAACTAATGGATGTAGGACTCAACAACAGAGCAAAAAGCTCGACTGCTATGAACGAACGCAGCAGCAGATCTCACAGCATCGTCTCCATTCACACAAAAGGCTCTGATCTAAAGAGCGGTTCGTCTCTTCGTGGGAGCCTTCATTTGGTGGATTTGGCGGGAAGTGAGCGAGTGGACCGGTCTGAAGTCACAGGAGATAGGCTTAAAGAGGCTCAGCATATTAACAAGTCGTTGTCTGCGTTGGGAGACGTGATATTCGCGTTGGCGCAGAAGTCGTCTCATGTTCCCTACAGGAACAGTAAGCTGACTCAAGTGCTGCAGAGCTCGTTAGGCGGGAGGGCGAAGACGCTCATGTTCGTGCAGCTTAATCCCGATGCTACGTCGTTCATGGAATCCATTAGTACGTTGAAGTTCGCTGAGAGGGTGTCGGGAGTCGAGCTGGGAGCAGCGAAGAGTAGCAAAGAAGGACGAGATGTTCGAGAATTGATGGAACAGGTGCATTTTTCGTAACTAACTTTCAAAGGGACGGAAAGAGTATTAACTAACTTTTGTCATAATTTTCAGGTTACAACTCTAAAAGACACAATCGCAAAGAAAGACGAGGAGATAGAGGCGCTCGTTAAAGGTGGAGGCACCGCGGAGAAACGCGCTACATCCACATTGAGGTACATACACTATTTTCACTACACAATAAATTACCTTTGTTTTTCAAAATTCAAACGCGTCTAACTGAATTTGAAATCCACTTCAACGAGCGCGTTGATTTCCGATCATGTTATTTTTGTGTTAGAACAGAAACTAAGAGATCTGCAGAGACCATTCGTGTTCATGAAGACACAACACAGACCAAAAACATTGATAAGTAAGTACTTTTACTTTGCTTCTTGATTTTCAGAAATACTCTGATTCTACAATAAATTACATAAAAATATTGTTTTTGTACTCTAATTGATAAAATATTAGCTAGTACTGACTAGACATGCGCAAACGGTTATGGTTTTTGAACCGCCAGTTTGCCAAAAAAAGAAAACTTGATCTGAGCCGTTGATTTTTAATTTTTTATTAAAATAAATCTAACCACTAGTTAGACGGTTTAGATTTTGAAAATCTCTAACCGAAACTGAACCATTCGATTCGATTTTTTTGCACATGTCTAGTACTGACTTCGTCTCAGAACATTTCGTCGCGTGCTTACTAAACAATGATGTTATTTCGCAGGGCTAAATCGACACCTAGAGTTCCAATGAAATCGGCCAACACCTCAACTGGTATGAAAGTGCGGTTCGATTCTCCTGTTTCACTTTTCGTATTCCACTGGTATTCCTAGTTAATGCTTGATATTGGTCTTCTTTCAGGATTAAGAAAACCTCCTCCCAGTGTAACCAATCCACCAACCAAGTTGTCAAGAAAATGACAATAACTTTCTTTGTAATTCCAATTTTGTCCTTGTTAATTCATTGTACATAGGTCAGCTTACCCACTCAAATTGTCACAAAATCATGGTACCCCTCTCTTTTGTTTTTGGGGGTTCCATTGCATTTAGAGATAGATTATTTATATGTTGTACAGGTTAAATAGGAAATTTGTACTAATTAGACATATTGATAGAAAGTTTTGATTTGTAATAGAACTGAAACTTAGTCTTAATTTCATAAGTCGAATCCCACGATCGGAGATAAGACTACCCAAGTGTCTCTCGACACTCTAAACCAAAATTCTTGCTATTGAAATTACCACAAGATATAGAAGTCAGTCGAGTTTTAGAACCACTGTAAATTATTGTGTTGTTTATTCATCCAGTCCCTATTATAGAAAGTTTTGGTTTTCAATAGAACTGAAACTAATCTAAATTTCAGAAGTCGAATCCCACAATCAGAGATAAGACTACCCAATTGTCCCTTGTCACTCTAAACCAAAATTCTTACGGTTAAAATTACCACAATGTGTCTGTAAAGAGTGGACATAGAAGTCGAATTTTTAAACCATTATAAATCATTGTTTATTGCTTTAATTATTTTGTGTAAAATTGTGCATATAGTAATTTGTGAGGGTACATTTTTTTTTAGAAATTAAAGTAAATGAAGATAATGTATATATATACGCCAAAAAAACGAATGCCAAGAGAATGTTCAAATAAAAAATTGGCCAATCAATTCTTTTTTGCTGTCATGTGTAGTGTAGTCAAAAAAAGACAAATTAAGGTGAAAACTTTTTCCAAAGGCTTCTACCGTTTGGAATTATGGTTCACAATTTCAGGCCTCGTCTAGTCGTCTTCACTCCAAGTAGGAAAGTACGACAAAACCCACTAGTATAAAAATCATGACAAAAATTTGAGTAAAAACGTCTCACCGTGTGAATATTAGTATTACTACTTTTTAAATTTTTACTATACTTTTTATAAAATGATGGTCGTCTTGCTCAAAAATCACAACTACTCTATTCATCCCTCAATAACTTAGTAGACACACATATTAAGAAAATGTAATAATAAGTAGAGTTTTGAGGGACAATTATGTAAATTTTTATATATAAAGTAAATAAAAAAGTTGGCTTGTGTGTATATGTGGGGGTCAAAAGTAACGACATTTTGTGTAAAATTGAGGATACTGTAAGGGTGGAGTTTATAAACAGTTTTTCATTTTAAAAGTATGAAAGTTTTGTGAGACGTCTGCAAAGGAAAGTGTGAAAGTTATTGTAAGGAAGGTGTGAAAGTTATTGTAATAATTATATAACGGCATGTTAATGAATTTCACCATGCAATTTTTTCAACTTACTTAAAATAATTTATATAAATACTACTTTCCCCGTCCCGTGATTTTTTGCACTTTTTTTTTTGTTTTTACGTTTCAAAATTACTTGCACACTTTCAATATGGAAAACTACCTCACTAAATTAATACACTTCCAATATCATTTTATTTTTAAAATTAACACTTTTTTTTTACCTACAGTTTACTTAAACTTTACCAAATCCACTTTACACCTCGCTCTCAATCACATAACCACTTTTTTTTTTTTAAAGAGTGTCGGTCAAACCGTATAAGTCATCCCGAAATGGAGTTGTACGTGCAATTCCTCTATTTCACCTTTTGTGTTTCACTGGTGTTTCATCCTACTTGATTTTTAAAACGTGTAACCTCCAATTTTATAGTACGTTGATTATTTTTTAATACGACACGTGTCAATCATCCATATAGTGGAATAAAATGTAAACTATGAAAAGTGAAACAAATGAATTCAATCCGAGACGAGTGAGTATTTTTTATACTCCCTCCGTCCATGAAAAGTAGTTCTATTTGCCTTATATTCTTTGTCCACAAAATGTAGTCTCATGCCCTTTATGAAAACTATTACCCTTCAACCATCACTTATTTACTCAAATTGTCATTAATTTTATTCACAATTGACCCCACAATACCCTACAATACCCTTGTTTTATCTACATTTTTCTTAAAATATGTGTCCCACTACAATGAAACTACTTTTTTTGGATGGAGGGAGTATAAAAAAAAGGCCGGCCATCTACATTCCTGTCCATCCTATGTGTAAATATACATATAGTATAAAATAAAAATAATTTAATTTTAAATATTTTGTGAAAAAAATAAAAAGTCATCTTTCAAAACTTGTACCCGATTGATATGAGCCTCAAACTCCCATAACTCTTCCGCCGTTTAAAAAGATAAGCTCATCGCCACGTGGCGCTCCAGCAGACGCCAAGCGATAAGGCTAATTTTATGTGGTGAAAAAACGAAAACGCCATACTGACTTTCATCCAACGGCCCACATCACCCCACTCCAAAATTGATTCAAATCTGACCCTTAGATCAAAAACGCCACAACACAATTTTGGCATTATAAAATGAGGCAGTTGCACCAACTATCATGCAACCTAAACTAAATCAGCTAAAAAGGAAAAAACTTAAGGCAAGTAACACAAGAGCAAGAAATGGCTTCCTCCATGGTCTCCACCACCGCCGCCGTCAGCCGCTCGACCCCCGCTCAAGCGAGCATGGTGGCTCCATTCAACGGCCTTAAGTCGACCGCCGCCTTCCCCTCCACCCGCAAGAACGTTGACATTACCACCCTTGCTAGCAACGGTGGAAGAGTTTCTTGCATGAAGGTACCTAATTACTTCAGTCAGTTCAGCAATTGTTTGCACACTTAACTTATTTATTCGTCGTTTTACAATTTTTCTATAATTTTTTTTTTTTTTACATATTTACACAAAATGTTATTATTTTTACTTCAAATTCAGTTAATTTCTTTACTCACCCTAATAATTACACATTTATTTTTAGTTTGTGTGCAAAAAATAGGGGAAGAATCAAAGTCTACATACATATTACTTCACTTAATCTTAATTTCACTATATATACATATAAATGTACATTAAATCTGTACTTTCCTCAGTTCAAAAGTAACTTTCACATTCTCCTTTTCGGGATTACCAAATTAACTTTCACAGCCTTGAAATAGAAACCCCTTTATAAACTCCGTTCTCACAATATCTCAATTTTTAGTTTAATTTGTGTGCAAAAAATAGGGGAAGAATCAAAGTCTACATACATATTACTTCACTTAATCTTAATTTCACTATATATACATGTAAATGTACATTAAATCTATACTTCCCTGTTCAAAAGTAACTTTCACATTTTCCTTTTCGAAATAACTCTCATAGACTTGAAATAGAAACACATTTATAAACTCCGCCTCACAATATCTCAATTTAACACAAATGTCATTACTTTTTCCTCAAACATACACACAAGTCAACTCATTTCTTTACTTTATACATAAAGTTTTACAAAATTACCCCTCAAAACTCGGTCATTTTTACATTTTCTTAATATGTGTGCCCATCGACAGAAAAAGATTTTTTTTTATATGTTTGTAGGTATGGCCAACCGAAGGATTGAAGAAGTTCGAGACATTGTCCTACCTTCCCCCTCTAACAAGGGAGCAACTCCTCAAGCAAGTTGAATACCTTCTCCGCAAAAAGCTCATTCCTTGCCTCGAATTCGAGTTGAAGGTGCGTTGTTTCGCACATTCAGCATATATAAGACAGTCTCACACAAGTTTTTTTTATAACTAACTAACAAATAAGTTATAACTTCGTCTACAGGACGGATTCGTGTACAGGGAGAACAACAAGTCCCCAGGGTACTACGACGGAAGATACTGGACAATGTGGAAGCTGCCCATGTTCGGGTGCACCGATGCAGTGCAGGTCTTGAACGAGCTCGACGAGTGCGTCAAGGTCTACCCCACCGCCTTCGTCAGAATCATCGGGTTCGACAACATGCGTCAGGTCCAGATTTGCAGCTTCATCGCCCACAGTCCTGATGGCTACTAAGCTATATATGCAGATCACTTCACATTGATCTTTCCTTGTTAATTTGTTACAATTTTAATTTCATTTTCTGCTTTCCTCTCTCTTTTGAGTGTCAATTTGAGGATAAGTATTTATGTAAACACTTGCCTTAATAAACTCTATCATTCTTCTTCTCTTTATTAATTTACTTGTCCATCTACCCTTCAATTTACATCTAATTTTTTTTAAAAGGGTTAAATTTGTGTCACACCAACATCTATTTTTAGCCCCAAATTTGACCTCGATTAATTAAATCTTGAGCTTTCTCGTCCACTTATTCATCATTAATTCAGATAAGATATGACTTTATTTCTTTCACATTCCTCATCCACTCCCTATCACATTTGTATGGCCATAAGCCAATATCATTTTTTTTATTTTTCAGTGATTTTGGTGCCAAAATTTATAATATTGTGAACAAATTGAAAATGTTAGATAAAAAAATGGACAATACATGAAACCAAAACATTTGATTGTGCATAACTTTGAGATTTCAATCTTTTATTATACTTTTATATAGCGAAAGTAGTTAATTAGTTAGTATTTATCTATATCAATACATGTGTCTCATCGAAAGAAAAAATATTATTAATTCAGAGACTAAATTATTTAAAATTATCCTTAGAGGCCAAATAATTGAATTGAATGTCGTACGTTAAAAAAAGCTATTGTGATAGAAGTTTATGTGGCCATTAAACGCCACGCCAACTAGCCACTTGATTTCCACAGACTCCACGAGGGGAAACATGTGACCCATTTTCGACTGACAATTTTCGACACGATAGCACGACATGAATTTAACACGAAAATTACTGGTTAATGTTTGACCGTATCGTGTTCGTATCGATCCAATAACGACACAAAATTTTTGCGTAGTGTTGTGTCGATCCATTAAGCACGATAAAATTAACAGGGACACAACACAATAATTTTTAAATTTATTTATTTCCTTATCGTGTTATCGTGTTGCGTGTCGTATCACGTTGATACGAAAAATATCGTGTTGTTATCGATACGAGTGGTTCTCTTTATATACAAGCCTAAAACAATAATTCACGAGACATTGAGTTGTAGATTTATTTGAAAGCTAACGGTTGTTTTTTAGCAACAAGGTCTTGTGAACATTGTTAATTGTAAATCAAATCAAACTCGCGAGTTTAAAATTTCACCATATGCAACTTGTAAATACTGCACCCTTGCTAATACATGAATTTATCAAAATAAAAAATAAAGAAATTTAACAATAAAATAATACATATGAATAGATAACAGATGCACCAAAATCTTTAAAAACTCTTTCAATATTACAAGAGAACAAACCATTCTCTCCTGTCGACAGTAAAGGTCAGGATACAAAGAGTTACAAAAGGGGATTCTTCTTCTTATCTCCCCATATTAGATGTAACTGAACCGAGGACAACCCAGGGTAGCGATTACTTTTCCCTTCTCGTCGGTTTTCTTATTTTAAGACCGCAACTCTCCCTTACATGTACACAAAACACATTTGACAGACCTCAATATATACATTGGTGAACAAATTTTCCTCCCACAAAAATCTCCCGCTAGCTTGTTATTGCTACTACTCATACCCCTCTGAGCTTGTGCGTCTCTATGCAAAGGCAGAAATACTACAATTTTCACGACAGTTGAACCCTACAATCCGAACACAGCCTCCACTATTCTTACGAGAGGATGGTGGGTTATCATCCCCATTGCCAAATTGCTCGTCTTGGATAACAGGGTTTGAAGCCCTGCTTGGCGGTGATCCAACAAAAAATGGTGGTGATGAGGCCACCTGAAAGTTGGACCTCTTGGGACCATAATTCCCCTGACCATGGTGAAAAAAATATCAATGAATAGAAATTGAAATCTACCAAAATTGGGGGTGGATTACAATCCACACAAGTTTAGTTAGAAATTAAAGTAATGGATAGGGATTTCAAATTCATCATCAATCATTCAATACATAAACAACTTAATGTGTCATTAGTCACAAAAGGGGTACCACTAGAATGCAATATAATTTACCATACATTCTACAATTGGCCAACTCATATATGTATGTTGTTCACGACCCATCATTGTCCAAAGTACACAAGCCAAAGGAGAGAGGGGCGAACAAGATGGAAGAGGCTCCACTTCGATTTTTTTTAATTGTCAGCGACCATCTAAAATCAATCAGCAGTTATTTCGAAAGTCCCTTAAACTACTTTTTATCTCACCAGACACTTTATTGGAAGTCCATCAACAAGTGCAACTCACACGTGTTCCAGCAAGAGTTGCCGTGTGTTTAAATGAGAAGTCAAAAAAATGCCATATTAGGGTCTCGATAGTTTACGGGTCCTCCAAAATAAACGTTGATAGTTTAACGATCTTTAGATGCATTATGCCATTTTAAATATGTTTCATAAGAACTATTTCGAAGTAGTCATTCATATATCTTACAGTAGCTTTTAATCCTACTAAATTCTCAATGATATTCCTCAACAATAAGGGTAATTCAATCAACTTGATTAATCTGACAAGGCAACAAAACTAGAAACCCCATAAAATAGTTTTCCTATGAACACCAATTACTCTACTGCACCGAAACACTCAGAATTAAGCAGGGGAAAAACAAACCACAATTATAACAAAAGAAGATAACTGTGAACTCCAATTACTCTACAGCACCAAAACACTCAGAATTAAGCAGGGGAAAAACAAACCACAATTATAACAAAAGAAGATAACTGTGAACTCCAATTACTCTACAGCACCAAAACACTCAGAATTAAGCAGGGGAAAAACAAACCACAATTACTCCATAACAAAAGAAGATAACCAAGAGCAAAATAAATAGGCGCATGCATCAATCAAAAGAAGAATACCTTCATTCGGATAATATCCAGAAGTTCTATTCCCGCTTTGGAATCACAAACTGCCTCTACTGGATGATTACTACAGTAAAAAAAAAACGAAACAAATCAGAGAAATCAGCAATAGAATATACAAAATTAACGGAGCAGAAAACATAAGCATACTTGATGTGGAGTAAACGCGACGAAGGTCTGCCGAATTTGCGAGGCTTGGGGCAAACGACGTCGTCACTCCCCACGAGGGCATTTTGTTGATACTTCATTTTTTTGCGCTGAAAGCAGATCCAAGCCTAATAAACAGAAAAATAAACGTATTAGATCTCAACAATGGAGAGGGGAGAGAGAGGGGGAGGAGAGAGAGAAACCTGGAGAGATTTACGGCGGCGATGGGTTCCAGGCGAGGATTGAAGAGCTAACGAGAATTTTTTGGGGGAGGAGAAAGAGAGATAAGAATGAGGTTTTGAAGATATTATACACAAGGATGGGCGCGCACGTGCGTGTATCTATCCAAACAATATGCAATTCAATTTTATAATAATGTGTAAATTAATTCATTTATATTTAAAAAGTTAATTAAAAATTATGAAAATGAATTGTGGTAAGTGGTACTCCCTCCTCCCATATTAATTTTCCGAGGTTGATGGGCACGTATATTAAGAAAGTGTAATAATTAGTGGAGTTTTGAGGGGTAATATTGTAAAATTTTATGTATAAAGTAAATAAATGAGTTGACTTTTGTGTATGTGTGGGGAAAAAGTAATGGCATTTATGTAAAATTGAGGATTTTGTGAGGGTGGAGTTTATAAAGGATTTTTCATTTTAAGGGTGTGAAAGTTATTGTGAAACGTCCCAAAAAGAAAAGTATGAAAGTAATTGTGGGACGGAGGGAGTAACATTGTTGACAAGTGACAACAATAAACTGGTGGGATGCTCTTTAAATTGTTTGTGTTATGATTGTTGTAGAGTCCAATTAGAGTTGTCGCGACAGATCGACAGGACGGGCAGGCTAAATCATAAAAGTGTCATAGACGAACGGCTAAAACTTCAACTCAATTTACAAAGGGACGGGCCACGAATTTCGACGTGTCAATCTAAGTATTTATCTCAATATCATTACGGCTGCAGTTTCGTACTAGCTAGGAAAGGCATTGACTTTTCAATTATATTTTAGTTAGGGCTAATGCTTTGGGCCCTGTGTACTATTGGGCTAAAATTATCATTTACAAACTTGGGCTTTTAAAAAAAGGGTTGGGGTATATACCCCTCCAGCTTTGTTTAATGCACTCCCCCTTCAATTTATTAATTCAAAAATATATATGTAATACCATATTTACCCCTTTAATAAATGTTATAGATACATACACACCCCTATAACCCTAATTTCATCTTCTTTCCAAACTTCTTTTCGCCGCCTCCCCCTCCCCATTTTTTTTTCTGCACTCTCCATCTCCGTTGCACTGCACCCTAAATACCCTAACCCTAGAATTTCGCCGCCGCCACCACCACCACCACAACAACCACGAACAAATTCTAACACCCACAAAAATGAACATGTTTGATAAAATAAAATAGCAATAACACTCAAATCGACACCATAACCACCGCCTCAAATAAAATTTAAAAAAAAAATCTTAGTATTTTTAACAAACCAGAGTCGACCAAAAACACTACGGTCGACACTGGCTTATCACCCAAAAACACTCCGATCGACACTGGTTTGTCGCCCAAAAACACTCCGATCGACACTTGTTTTTTCGACCAAATTTTGAAAGAAAATTTAAAAAAAAAAAAATTAAATTTTCGACTATTATTGATTGCTCAAAAACACTCTGATCGACAACCTATCGTCGACGAGAGTGTTATTGAGCGACCAATAATGGTCGGTAAAAAAAAAAAAAAAACAAACTTGTTCTTCGCCGGCGGGACGCGACTGCTGGGGGCGAACGCCGTCGGGCCGCGACGGCTAGAGGCGAAGGAGGAGGGCGGCGGCGTCGCTAGGCGAGAGGGGCGGCGCCGCCGCTTGTTACATAATTTTTTTTAAAAAAGAGCAGAGCGGCAGTGCACGAGGCGAGTGGGAGGGGGAGTGCGACGGCGTTGGGGAAGGGGGAGTGCGCCGGCGAGTGGGGAGGGGGAGAGCGCCGACGAGGGGGAGTGTAGAAAACGGAAAAAAAAAGGGAGAGGATAGAAGAGAGGCGGTAGAGAGGTTGGGGAAGATGAGGAAATTAGGGTCTATACATTTTATTAAAGGGCAAATATGGTATTTCATATATATTTTTGAATTAATAAATAGAAGGGAGGAGTGCATTAAACAAAGCTGGAGGGGTATATACCTCAACCCTTAAAAAAAAGTAATATGGCCCATATGGGTATGAAATTGATTGGGTTACTCCCCATCCCTAACGAATCCATAACATTTTAATATGAGTTTTATTGTATGAATTATTTATTAATATATTGAAGATAAAAATGAGGATAATAAAACTTTTCTAACTTTATGAGTTGGTAAAGATGTTTTTTTAGTGTAAATAAAATGTTCACATTTGATAGGATAATGCTATTGTACACGTTTTTTTTAATAGAAAAAAGAAAATATAGCTTAGCGAGAAATAGAAAGTAAAAATGGCGAACAACTAATTTAATTTACAACGTACTGAATGGTAAAATGAAACATTTAGCCTAAAATTAAAAGAGTATATACCGATTTATTTTCAACTTCAAAATTCTTCGTCACTGAATATTAGATAAACTAGGAAGGTGAGTTTGAAAGTGCATAAAAGTTGTAGTTAGGATAGAAAAGAAATAACACAGGTAGCGAAGAATAAGGAACTTTCATTACAAGACTCACAACACAGTCTTGTAATTCGGTGAACATTTTAACCACTCCACTCCTCCACATATTTTGAACACCACACGTGCACATTATTCTTTATTCTTTATTTTCCACAATATGTGTACGTGTGAGATATACATTATTACAAGGAAAATGTTGTGAGTTTTTCAGCCTGCTTTCCGCATATTATGAAACTTTTAATATCATTCAATGAAAATAATCGAGTGAAATAACTAATACCATTTGAAATTTATTTGAATGGCATGATGTAACTGATACATACAAGTATTGATAAAATTGATTTTAAATAGACACATAAATCCTAAACCCGTTAATTAAATCTTAAATGCATTATATATACAAACATCTCACACTAAAGTTGAAGATTTTGAGTAGCTGCAAAAAGTATTACACTTGATGAATATATAAAGCAATGATAAAGAATAATTTTTCATCTCCTAAAGTTTGAGATCGAGTCCAAACTGAATAGATTGTTATAAATTGTACGGACTCAAACAAATAAATAATTGGGTAACTCAATACCAAAAAGAGCCCAATTAATTCAAAGGTGCCCTAACCACCTAAATTACCAAAATACTCCTGGTAAGAAATTTTATAAATACATCACTTCTTTAATGTAAAACATAATTTTTCTCATATATTTACATTGAGTTATCCTTTTTTTTCTCCATATATTATATAAAAAGTAAAAACTGACTTGAACATCGAAGTTCCCGCATTGGACGAGTGTTAATATTTGCATCATATTATAATTTCTCTATAAATCTAAAACTATATCCATTAATGTACTTAAATGTTAGTTGTTATAGACTATAGTATAAGATTTCATATCCTACCATCCAAGAGAAAACCTAGATGGTAGGCCCACCAATTAAACTAAATCAAGAATATTAAATCCATTGCTTATAATTAATATAGAAAGTTGTGTACATGTGTCAAGAGAGTATTATATTTATATATGATAAGGCAATTTTATGGTATTGGAGGGTGTTTTGGTGGGTGGAAATGGGTGAAGGTTGTTGGACCATTCATGCCCATAATGTCGACAAAACTATCACAATTGTAATATTCACTCTCCTTCTCTATTCATTAATTATTTACTATCGCTTTCTTCCAATATTTGCTCCTAATTATATATTAATTAATTATTACACTAATAGCAATCGTTGTCCTTAGCTAATTGTACTTTAAAATTTCACATAATTTAATATTATATTCCCTTAATCAGTTTGAAAATTACCCGTCTTGTCATTTTGGATGCAATTTACTCATTTTTTTAGCCTTTTTAGATATACGAATTAATCATAGATAACCAAACATATCTGAAATGAAAAGTTCTCTCATTGGACCTTCTCACATAAAAATGTTAATTCAGGATATACGTAATGTTCTCAAAGATAAAACACCTTACAACTCTGTCTATTAAGGGAGGAAACCCGATATATATAGGCAAATTCTCATTAGGGCCCATCGGGTAAGTTGAGGGAAACGTGGATAAGCCCACACACTTAGTGGGTGAAAATCGTGGACAGTTAGCAACTTGAGGCCCAAGAACGGCAAGGTTCAGTGAACTTGAGATGAGTTTCAATTCGAATAAGAATTCTGGATTCTTCCGAATTCAAATTCAAATTCGGTGTCATGTCGATTTATCATACTGAATATCCATGAACACTTTAATGTTTAAAAGACTTTCAAATCTTTTGTAAACTTTTCATGTGAGACTAGGGGTGGGAATAGGCCAGGCCGGGCCAGGCCTTAAGAAAAAAAGTCTGGGCCTGGTATATAATATTTGGGCCCAAGCCTGGCCTGTAGCCTATTATAGGCTTTTTTTAGAGGCTAGGCCTGGCCTTTTTAGTAAATAGGCCTGGCCCGAAAGCCTTTTAAAGGCCTCTTTAATGTTATTCAAAATTAATTTTTACCACACTTAGTATTACCATTAAATTATAAAAACTAACTTTTTAAATCTCAAAATGAAGAAATAAGAACAATAAAAAATTAATCAAAAGATCCATAAAATTATACTCAAATGCAAATATTCATATCAATTATTTTTAACTATTACAAAGAAAAATAAAACAAAAAAATATATAATTTCTTCAAGATAATCTCATCATATATTAAATATTATATTATATATTTATTGTATTTTTATATATTATATATTTATACATATAGAAATAGAGTTAAATAGGCTGGCCTGTTGGGCTTCAAAGGCTTACGAAAAAGCTCAAGCCCGGCCTATTTAATTAAAAAAGCTTTAAAAAAAGCTTGAGCCTGGCTTGTTTATTAAACAAGCCGAGCCGAGCCGAGCTTTAGAAGGCCGAGTCGTAGGCCCTGTCGGGTAGCCTGGCCCATTCCCACCCCTATGTGAGACAATTAAGGTGGGACTTTTCACCTTTCCATCCAAACTCATCATTAACATCTCGATCAAAAGATGTGGTTTGTTCCATCTTTATAAATGAATTTCTCACTCACCAAAATTCAATTTTTCGACTTTAAATATTATACCACGTTCATCTACTTCACAAAATTTAATTTCCCAAAAATTAACGTTTAGTCGGTCAAAACCCACAATCGATCACGAGTAAATTTATACAAAAACCTCTTTCTATAAATAAAATATATGATGTGTGAGTTGAGACTATAATATGCAAAGGCTATATATATTACATAATCCATAAACATCATACATACACACATACATATATCTTTGTCAAAGTGTTAGCTGTGATTATAAGAATAAAAAAAGACTTTTAATGGGAGCTTGTTGGTGACAATATATATTGAAACAATGGAGGGGAGCCTTAATAAGGGCACCAATAAGGAGAAGAGGAAATCATCAATGGAGGAAATTGATCAACTTCCTCCAGGCTTTAGGTTTCATCCCAGTGATGAAGAACTCATTACTTATTATCTCACAAATAAAGTTTCTGATTTTGATTTTTCCACCAAGGCTGTTGCTGATGTTGATCTCAATAAGTGCGAACCTTGGGACCTCCCTGGTAAATATTACATTCATGCATATATATTTTCCGAGCAGCCCCTCTTGCCTCTGTCTGACGTGGTACCACGTCAGAATTGAGCAAGAGGGGCTAATCGGGCAAGAGGGGATATATGATCGAAAGATTTCGTGCAACCCTTCTTGCCTTGTGGTGATCGAACTTAACATCCCCTCTTGAGTCTTCTGGCATCGTACAACTATAGGTGATGCCAAATTGGCATCTATTTTCACAGGGATAGAAGTCAATTTAGTCTAATAACTTTTAACACTTTCTAAAATAATCTAAAAAAAAGTTAAATGTACTAATTTAGATTTTTTATACTCCCTCCGTTCCAGGATTGTTTGCACCACTTTGTGGGCACGCAAACTAAGAAAAATGTGTAATGAGTGGAGTGTTGAGGGGTAATTTTGTAAACTTTTATGAATAAAGTAAAGTGAATGATTGAATTGAGGGTAAAAGTAGTGGCATTTTGTGTAAATATGTGAATATTGTGAGGGTGGGGTTTATGAAAAATTTCCTTTTTGGGATGGTGCAAACAATTGTGGGACGGATTAATAAGGAAAGAGTGCAAACAATTGTTGGGACGGGGGAGTTTTTGATTTTATTTTACAATTTGTTCTGTTTTGGTCCCAAAAAAGTTAAATGTATCAATCGGGCCAAAGGGGCTGCTCGAAAGATTCAATTGCTGCAATTGAATCTTTCGAGTAACCATTCTTGCCCCGTGGTGATCCAATTTTAACATCATTTCTTGAATCTTGTGGCATCGTACAACATTAGGCGACGTCAAGTCAGAATGCACATTAGATAGGATATTAGTCAATTTAGTCACATAACTTTTAATTTTTTCTAAAATGGTCTCAAAAAAGTTAAATGTACTAGTTTAATCCCATTTTTTTTTTTTGCAATTACATTTAACATTTTTGAGACCAAAATAGAATAAATTGCGAAAAAATGACTTAATTGGTACGTTTAATTATTTTAGAAACATTTAAAAAAAATAAAATTATGAGATTAAATTGACTTCTATCTATAAGAGGTGGCTTCTAGGAAAAATGTTAGAAAAAAATGTGTTTGATTTGCTAATATCTAATTATATAGTTTTAGCTGCAGTTAAACAATGTTTAATTAATGTGTTTGTATTAGATTTTCTAAAATCTTAAGTATGTATGCTTTTCAATTATTTATTTCTCTTACAAAAATAATGATTATTAACTATCATAATAGTACGTAGCTAGAGTCAAAATATTAATATTGTAAAATATGTCACAGTTTTGATTTGATTATAGTGAGTAGGTAGAACCATTTAAAATAGGTTCAAATTACTTAAAATTCAATTGAATTGGTATATTTTTAATAATGGAATACTGATATATATTTATGAAACGAATAAAATTGTAGCGAAAGCGTCGATGGGAGAAAAAGAATGGTATTTTTTCAGCCTTCGAGATCGAAAGTACCCAACCGGGTTGAGAACGAACCGGGCGACGGAAGCCGGGTACTGGAAAACAACAGGCAAAGACAAGGAGATCTTCCGAGGTAGTACAAATGTGTTGGTCGGAATGAAGAAAACACTAGTGTTCTATAGAGGTAGAGCTCCCAAGGGTGAAAAGACTAATTGGGTCATGCATGAATATCGTCTTCAAAACAACCAACGTGCTTTTACACCCACTAAGGTATACCAACTTTTTTCATCTCCGATTAACGAATTCTCTCGTGCAATTGAGTGTATATAATTTATAGATACATATAAATTTTAATGTTTAATTTATTCAATTTAATCTTTAATTCAGTATTTGACTCGATTAATTAAAGTTTAATTTCAATTGTAAAACTTGGTTCACATAAGCTTTTGCCAATAAAAAAAATATTCGTCCTAATTTAAATTTGTTTGCGCATATAAAGTTACAACGCTCTGAAATGATTCCAAAAGAGTTAAATATATCAATTTAGTTCTATTTTTTTTTTTTACAATTTATTACTATGTTTTAATTCAAAAAAGTTAAACATATCAATTTAGTCTCATTTTTTTACAATTTTATTTTGGTTCTAAAAAAGTTAAATGTGTTAATTTAGTTCCAATTTTTTGCAATTACTTTTAACTTTTTTAGATCAAAACAGAACAAATTGTGAAAAATGTGACTAAATTGATTCATTTAACTTTTTGGGATTAAAACAGAACAAATTGCAAAAAAAATTGTATTAAATTGATACATTTAACCTTTTTAAGACCATTTCAGAAAAGTAAAAAGTTATGGGACTGTATTGACGTATATCCCCTTTTTTCTAACAATTTTAAAATATAAAGAAATCAAATTAATTACTCTTGATATATATATATAGATATGTTGATTTTGATATGAAAACTAATGGTGAGTTTCTTATGAAATTCAACCTGCATAAAATACTTATACATAATGTTTATATATATGTGCAGGAGGAATGGGTAGTTTGTAGAGTGTTCGAGAAGAGCGCGTCGATTAAAAGGCCTCAACAAACGGCGTCGTCTCCTGCCGACGAATCCCCCATTTACGACGCAATCGACATGGACTTGCCAAATTTGGAACTACAAAACTACTCCAATATTAGCGTTAATAATAGCAATAGTTGGAACGGCGTCGTAGAACCTAATAATTGGAACGACGTCGTAGAGGCTAATAATTGGCCAATGCTCACTAACCCTAACCACCTCTCCATTAACTCTTTGCTCCTCACTGCACTACACCTCCGAGCTCACCCCACCTCTAATTACCCTTTTACCCCTCACTCGGCCAATATCATTCCACCTCACTTGTATAATATTGCAAATGCAAATATTATTGATGCACATTTCAACATGCCCTCTACCTCCGGGGCTCTTGATGCACTCCCACCCCCACCGCCCGACGACCAACCACCGTATAGTCTCGATTGGTGAAGGATACTGATCCCGAAAAAGTTCACATTTTCGTTGATTTAGTTTCAATATTAAAATATTTGATCAATTTTTTTTAATATTGAGACAAATTCAAAAATGTGAACTTTTTGGGACCAAAATGGAACGGGAGACGAGTTGTTAGACAAAAAAGTTTTAGCTAGGTGGTGTAGAATAGAAATGGAAAGAAAGTAGGTGATGGATGGGCAAAGTCCATTCCCTAATAAATCTCAAGTGTATGTTATTATTTTTTTTTTTTTATGGAAGTTGAATACTCATTCCTTTTTTTTTTCCTCCCCATGACTCGAACTCAGGACGTAAGACCTAGGTAGTGTTGTTCTAACCACTTGAGTTATCCCACTTTGTTAAGTGTATGTTATTAATCTTAATTCAAAACTATGTATGTACTTAATACTTGTAATTAATGCACACCTTATTATAATCCCTTCGTTTTTTTAATTAAGTGTCACTCTTTCCCTTTTTTAATATTTTTAAAATAAGTGTCATTCTACATTTTTCTCTTAAATTTTGACAATTTTACCCCTATATATTATACTCCATCCATTTTCTTTACAATGATTTACATTTTTTCCCTTTTGAATATAGTACTATATCAAAAATTATGGACAAACCTTAATTTATACATGAATATCGCCTACAATATTGACCATATTCATTACTAAACATAAGTTTAATATTAAAATTAGTTATCATTAATGAAGGGTAAGATGGTCCATGATTATATATCTTAATTTGTTGAAAATTGTTAAAATTACACTTAATTAAAAGTGGAGGGAGTAGTATTTTGTGTTTGGGTTAAAAAAAAAAATGTATTTGTATATTCGAGTATGGTTAAAGGGTGATAATTGATGGTTTTCGTAAAATATATGACATTACATTTTGTGAATGGATAATATAAGATAAATGAGACTACATCTAATGAACTTAGGAAGTTCTATTGAATATGGCTAGTCTAATTATTACTCCCCCACCCTGTACTACATTTTGTGAATGGATAATATAAGATAAATGAGACTACATTTAATAGATGTAGGAAGTTCTAGTTAATATGGCTAGTCTAATTATTAATCACCTACCCTACAACAACTTTCACACTTCACACACTAACTTTTACACTTTTAAAATAGAAAACTCATTGGGAATGTTTGTTTTAGGGCTCACACATCCAGAACGTAACGTCCCTCGTCTTATTCTAGTTCGAGATTTAACATCCTGATTTCACCATCCAACTACATCTACCCTTAAAAATACCTATATATTTTATACTAATAAAACATCACTGACTCTTACACAATTGATTTGACATAAAATTACATTATATAATACAACATCATTATTCATCGAGATTTCCTCATCCAAATTTCCCACATTCTACATAATCCCAAAACAAAAACCACCTTTATAAATTATATCCTCACAATACAATACAATACAATACAATATCCTTAATTCTACATAAAGTAGTTACTTTTAACTCATACTAATACACAAATCAACTTTTTTATTAACTTTAATGTTTACATAATTATGAACAAAACTCTATCCATAATAATGACTTTTAATTGGGTGTATTGCTGAGTGGCCCTGAAATTAATCCGTTTCCTTCTCGAATCAAACAGAGAAAACGAAAAGAAAAGGACCTCTCCGGTGCATCTGAGAAGAATAACAGTTGAAAATTCGGAAGAATCTCGTTTCTGCTACACACCCTCTCTGAACTATTACGAACTCAACTGCCGCCCATCTCTGAGGTTTGTTGCTATGATTCTGAATTTACACTGCTGTTTCCGCTGTTTGTATCGTGCATGTACTTGTTATTGCTATCGCTATCGGTGTTTTTGCTGTGGAATTCTTTTAATTTCAAGTAATTGTTGGAAATGGCGATTCGTGTTTAATGGAGTATAACTGGTGCACGACTTTGGGGGTGATTAGATAACTGGTTGAATTGAAGTTTATTTGTTTGTGTATAATTTGGATGCAGTTATTTAAGGTCATATAGAAGTATACTTAAGAATTCTTCATTTCGTATTGAAGTGTGTTCATAAACTCCTTTTAGTTTGGTAATCTTAGCCGTTCTCGGCTCTAACTAGTTCTTTCAATCCTTCTCATTTTTTTATGTTTTTGCTCTGTAATTGATTGGGTTTCACACTTTGATTTGTTTGTATTGCTATTTCTTCCCGAAGTATGATTAGTAATTTCAAGTAATGGTTGAAAAAGGGGATTCGTGTTTAATAGTATAACTAACTGGTTGAAGTTTATTTATTTTCTTGTATAATTTGGATGGGATGAAGTTATTTAGGTCATATAGAAGTATATGTAAGAATTCTTTGTTTTGTATTGCGCGCCCTTGAATGTTATTTGCCTTGCGTCGTATTCGCGTGAAGTGTGTTCATAAACTTAGCAACTCTCAGCTCTTAACTAGTCCTTTCAATCCTTCTCGATTTTTTTAGTTTTTGTTCTGTAATTGAAGAGAGAGAGATTGACAAATTGCAATTCTTTTTGGTAATTGGGTTTCACACTTTGATTTGTTTGTATTGCTATTTTTTTATAAATTTAGTATTTTGTTGCAGTTCTTTTCTACCGTTATGGCTCAGAATACTATTCCTAGTGCTGATTCACCGAGAAGAAAATCGGGTCTATTGAGGGATCAAGTTCAATTAGTTAAGAGAAAGGATAATAATCGTTTTGAGATTGCTCCAATTCAAGACCCTTTATCATTTGAGAAAGGTTTCTTTGCTGTTGTTCGTGCTTGCCAGTTGTTGGCTCAGAAGAACGATGGGATGCTATTAGTGGGGGTAGCAGGCCCCTCTGGGGCTGGAAAGACGGTGTTTACTGAGAAGATCCTAAATTTTATGCCTAGCATTGCTGTTATAAATATGGATAACTACAATGACGCATCTCGTCTTATTGATGGCAACTATGATGGTAAATTTATACGACTTTGAAAGCATGGATATTATGTGTTATACTTATTACTCCTGACTATATCTTGCTCTTCTTTAACTATTTCAAGTATTGAGCTGCAGTTACTGGTACAATTTCCAACATCAACATTTTCGTTATAGTTATAGTGCTTCATATCTTCTGAACAGATCCGCGCTTGACAGACTATGACACTCTACTTGAGAATATCCGTGGTCTGAAGTCAGGAAGATCTGTCGAAATTCCCCTATATGATTTTAAGTCTAGCTCTCGCGTGGGTTACAGGTTAGGTACTTACCAACTGTGTGTTATTATTTTTATTGATGCTTCATTTTTTCTTTTCTATCTATTTTGATAGTAATGATGGCCCTTGTTCTTATAGTACACATAACATCTTGCCTTATACTGATAGCGTATCGCAGATTATTTATACTCTCAAACAACTTACTGTTATTCCATCTTTCACCTCGCATCGGAGATTATTGATACTTTCAAATAACTTACTGTTAATCCATCTTGCACTTGCATCTCAGCTATACTCAACAAGATTTAATGTCAATTTTAGTAGGACTCTTGAAGTTCCCAGCTCTCGAATCGTTATTATCGAAGGAATATATGCCTTGAGTGAAAAGTTACGGCCTCTTTTAGACCTTCGTGTCTCTGTTACTGGTGGAATACATTTTGACCTTGTAAAACGTGTTCTGCGAGACATTCAACGTGCTGGACAAGAGCCTGAAGAGATAATTCATCAGATATCTGAAACGGTGCAACCTTTTCCTCGTTTTTCACTTTTCATAATATCTATAAATATATGCGAGTTGCCTGATAAATTTTAATTTGAGATGGGTTATAGCAGTCTTATAGTATCTTGCATGCAGGTTTATCCAATGTACAAAGCTTTTATTGAGCCGGATCTCCAAACAGCACATATAAAAATTGTTAACAAGTTTAATCCATTCTCTGGATTTCAAAACCCCACATACATATTAAAGGTTAGTCATCTGTTTCTGGGTGCAATTAGAGTGAAAAGCGTTGCATATGTGTAACACATTTTAACAGCGCTTCAATTTTTTCCCCCTAAGTCTACAAAGCCAGTGACTGCAGAACAAATTAAGTCTGTTCTTTCCGAAGATTATACAGAAACTACAGAGGAAACCTATGATATTTATCTTCTGCCACCTGGTGATGATCCTGAAGCATGCCAGTCGTATTTGAGGATGAGGAACCGGGATGGAAAGTACACTCTCATGTTTGAGGTTGGTTAGAAATTAACAATACACTGCCATAAAGAAGTTTTTATGTGCTTACGTGCATGGCATTATTACTCAACAAAAATTCCTCAAACATATAAAGTTGGTTAGAAATTTAAAGATCCCTGTTTATTGGCGGAAACATATAAAGTATGCTTTAGTTTTATATTTGACAGCCTTCTTTTGTTCATGGTTTCCAAGAACACGGTTGAAGCCTTACTATGACCTGTATTTGTGTAATTGATGAGTATCGGGTCTTTTTTACTTACTTTCAGGAGTGGGTCACTGATCTACCTTTTATTATATCACCAAGAATTACTTTTGAAGTCAGTGTGCGTCTTCTTGGTGGACTGATGGCCCTAGGGTACACAATTGCTTCCATCCTAAAAAGAAGAAGCCATATCTTCTCCAATGAGAAAATTTGTATAAAAATTGATTGGCTGGAGCAACTTAACCGCAAGTACGTGCAGGTATTATATCAGTCGACCAGTTCGCTTTGAATAGTGTCGAGTATATTGGGTAGGTAGATTATTACTGCTGACTTGCAGGTCTATACAATTTTCTTTATTTTTTTGTTTTCTTGATTATTGTTGGAGCTGGTATATGAAAATTTTCTCTTTAGAACAAGTATACATGTTCCTTAATTCAATCTTTTGAAAGTAACGTCATTTGGTCAGTTTCTCTGGATCCTGGTTTGGAGTGTTGCCTTTGGAGCAAATGATAATATGATTGCTATTTATGTGTATTATCTTGTATAGGTGCAAGGAAAAGATCGTTTATATGTCGAATATGTTGCCAAAGATCTGGGCTTGGATGGTACCTACGTTCCTCACACATACATAGAACAGATTCAACTGGAGAAACTCATAGACGATGTTATGGTTTGATACATTTGAAATGGTTAAGATTCACTTATTTTTCATTGTTCATTTTCTCATCCCAAATTCCGTAGGCACTGCCTGAGGATTTGAAGACCAAACTCAGCATTGATGATGAATTGGTTTCAAGTCCTAAAGAAGCACTTTCTCGAGCCTCTTTAGATAGAAGAACAAAGTTCCTCAATCGGTATGTTTTGTTTGCAGGCATATGAAATAGACATTGTTGATGGCTGAAGCTGGTCTTAACTTTTTCAGTCTTATTGCCAATTTGGTGTTCCGTTTTTCCTATCATAGATTGGAATCAATGTTTCTAGCAATTTTCTGCAGAATTCTTTCAGCAGTTTTATCATCTTGCGAAATTCTTTTACTATTTCATTATCCACAGTGGGATTTCTCGGTCATACTCAACTCTGCGAGAGAGAAGTCTAACCAAGCTGACAAAACTTGCTGTTAACGATAGGAGGTATGACGAGAGAACCCCAGTTTCACCAGCTGCAGTTGCTGATCAGGCAAGTCTCACTGATTTTGGTGGATATTGCTATTTTCTTATCGTTCTGTTTTGATTTGTTCATATTGAAAACGTTTCGTGATTATAATGAAAAATCAAAGAACCTCATACAAAAATCAAATTATATCAATTTACAATAAATAAACCTTGATTGTAGAGTAAGAAATATTCGACTTTTGCTGGAATTGCAACCACCTAATTGCCAAAAAAAAAAAAGTCTGAGTCTAAGTAAATACTCAATACCTAAGTTGGCTTACAGATTTCATTATATATGATCAGGCGCCTTTTGGTTCATCTCCGACAAATGACTATACAGAATTTTCTTTAGATATCTTGTTTCATCCTGGTAGTATTATTTCGATCATATTAATGCTGAGGAAATGACTGCATTTCCATACTATTGCGGATGGCCCGTGGGCTAACTTAAGCAACAAAACTGAAAATCCATGAAAAATGTGCTCCTGATGGTGCATCGATGTCTCTCTTATTTTCTATTTTTTGTTTCAAAAAATGAATTCACGACCAAGTTGTATCAATGTATCCTACATACTAATACAGTGATACCACTATCCATCACAATTTAGGTAGCAGTGACAACATTTAGATGTCATGTTACATAATTTTGTATGACACAATATTCTTGATGTTATGGTAGTGATAATGATGATGGTAATACTGATAAAGATAAAATCAAATTGAACTCTAGTTCGACTTTGGTATTGCCACTTCTTATATTGTACATTAATCTTGTATTTCTTCGGTAGTCACGTGTGATTCACTTTTTACTGATCAAATTGTTTCAGGGCGTTGTTACTCAGCTATCTGAACAAATTTCCACATTAAATGAACGAATGGATGAGTTTACTTCAAGAATTGAAGAACTAAACTCAAAATTTTCGATGAGGAAAGTATCAGCTAGCCAGCAGAATTTGACATTGCAGGCTGAGGTCTGCAATGCAACAGCAGCCTCTTCACTATATGGAAATGGCCCATTGACTGGTTCACTTCTACCCAATTCCGCCTCATCTTCCCAATTGGCAAGGGAGTCTGCTTTCATGGAGGAGGTAATTCCTCATCCTTGCTCTTTCATCAATCTAAACGGGTGTTCGTTTATGGAATGGATGTTTGGGAGTGTAGATTTTGTAGATGATTGATTGTGTATTGGATTTTGTATATAGTGCTTAATTATTACGAATAATGAATCCTTTTGATTTGGAAACAGGTGTTACTTATTGGTCGGGGTCAACGCCAAATCATGCATCAAATCGACAATCTAAGCCGTGTGCTCCATGAATATTACGGGGAAAGGTCTCATCAAGGACAGACGAGCGGATATGACATAGGACTAATCGGTATTCCTTTACTCGTCTCCTTGGCTGTTGGAGGTATAGGTGTCTTGTTGCTGAGAACTTGGCCATCTCATAAATAAAACAGGATCCATAAATCATGTTACACCATACCATACACTTTTCTCACTTAAATATGAAATGTTGCCAGATGTAGCTATCAATTAGCTTTCAAAATTCTGAGCATTATTCAAATTTCAAAATAAAGGAGTTTGTATGTAAAGTATGAAGGAATAGTATACTCATCTTGAATTCCATCCAGTCGAATGTAAATCATGTTACACCATGTCTTGTTTTGAATTACTTCTCAATCTCAATTGAATGTTAAGCTTGTCATATATAGACCTCTGTTGCAAAAATCGGCCTAGGCGTTAGGCGGTCCCTTGCCGACTCGATTTTGCCTCTCTAGGTGCTTTTGGTGAAAAATTGGCCCAGACAAACCATATTTATTTTATTTTACCTTTTTTTTTTGTTTAGGAGTCTGATTTGGACAATTGTACATTTGTACACACTTTTTCAAGAGAAAAAGATATAAATAATACTCATGGTTTTGTCATGATGTACAATGTTTTTTTGATTTGGACAATTGTACACACTTTTTCAAGGGAGAAAGATATAAATAATGATGTATAATGTTTTTTTTTTTTTTTCTATCATTTTAGTTCGTCTACCTATAAGCTTTCCATACTCTTTTTGACAAATATTTTTTACTTTTTTGTTCTTCCACTTCACTTTATACTTTTTATCTCTCTATCTCTTTATTTATTTCAATCACATCACTTTTCTTAATTCATGTGCCAAAAAGTAACAGAAAACTTGTAGATAGATGGAGAGAGTAAAAAATTAAAAAAATCTAGGCGTGAACTAGACGCTAGGTAATGCAAATCCGCCCGACTAACGATTTTCGACTTCTAGAAACCTTGATATAGAGAGTGGGGGACAAAAATCCATTTTTCTTATATATTTCAATATTGTCACCACGTCTGTAAATATAATTGAATAATGTATGTACTAGTTGGTCTTAATTTGATCGACTATTTAAAGAAGGATTTGAAGATACTAAGGATAGGGGAGATTTGAGATGCCCCATCCCGTTGTTCAAACATGATGCCCCAATCCATACGGGCTTGAATTCCATCATATGATGTCATCATCTCTACAATCTCTTTGAATGCTTTGTCTGCTTCAGCAATGGAGCTACCGAACCCACTTAAGAATTCGGGTAGGGACGTCGAAGGTCTCGTTACCTCGACTAGGGTTACCTGATCAATGTTTAGAACAGATTAGAAGCATGGAAAAAATTGGGAGGAAGAGGAGAATGCAATCTAAAAACATAAGAAACCTCTTCATCCAAGGGTAAATTGGCCTTGTGTTTTGCTATTGCTACAGCTCGAGACAGTCCACCGATAGCATCGACTAGACCTCGTGAAGCTGCATCACCGCCCGTCCAAACTCTTCCTTGAGCAACCTCCTCCATCTTCTCTACCTAAAGAAACCATTATTACTGAATATCAGGCACAACTTATTTGGTACTATAATGTTGTAAGTTTTATATAGATATGGTATTTGAAACCATACACTCATTGATCTAGACGAGGCTGCCTTGTCTCGAAAGCTTCTATATGCGTTCTGTGCTGACTTTGCAAAGAGTTCTGCTTCATCAGCCCTGACAAGATCAAAAATCAATGTTCAACAAGAATGTGGAAATTTGAATATTTTTAGATAAGAAACAGAGATTTTATTGCAGTAAAGAAAGGTACAAGGGAAGAGAAATCCCTTAACACCTTACAACGCCCAAACTAGTGAATTATTAACTAGGGTGTAAATGAGTTGAGTTGAATGCGATGCAGTTAGAGCTCGTGTGAAATATTATCGAGCTTTGAAATTCTTTGTTTGATAATTAAAAATGCAAAAATACAACATGATATTTAACATACCTGAAAGGTCGCTGCTCAGCAGCGGTAAGCTCTGCATATTTTCCCCTAGATATGATCTCCTTATTGAAGCCAATTTTTTCATAAAGTTTTTCCAGATTGAACTTTCCTAGGAGCAAAGTACCAAATTTATCAAAAAAATTAGTAAAATAATAATTAACCTAGAAAATGAATACAAAGACAACTAAGGGTATTGACAAAAAGCAGAGTGGAAATCACACTGATAGATGACAAGTCAACTTAAGCCATGAGCAGAGAACTATAGTATGTGTGACCAGTGAGCTCAAATGCCTCAAATCAATGATAGAAAAAAAAAAAGATCTGGAATATGGAGTAAACTTCAAAATCAAGAATACACCATGGTCCACAATGCTCTGTGGTAGCAATTGCTTGAGCAGATAATGAATGTTTTATCCATGTATGTATCTAAAAGCATTCATATGATTAAGGAATTAGTTACTATATAAAATTATGTGCAAGTAATTGTATGCCTCTGCAAATAATGAATGTCTGATCATTAATCAGAAAATGATCAATGGTGCTGCAATTTTTCAACCACATATTGATAGTCAATAGGAACAATTAGCTACGGGCAACGAACATAGTACACAGCGTATGCAGGGATAGCGGCACTGATTCTAAGTTTTTTCATTTTTACCAAGTTTTCCTTAAAGACTAGGCCTAAAATCAGCGTTCTTTTCTTGTTTATGATTTTGTCAATGTTTTTATATGTCTGCAATGTGTTTTATATCTCAAAAATTGTACATAAAACACATTTTGGGGTAAAAAGATATGGAAAGTACAGAAAGGCGCGCATTTTGTAGTAAATCAGTATGAACACCTAAAGATCCCCAAAATTTCTTATTTCTTGCAAGACGTAGATAAATCGTGTTATAGGGCCTCACCTGTGACAACTCCTATTGAACCAGTTACTGTAAGATTTTCTGCAACTATAGTCTGTGCAGCCATGGCCATATAATATCCTCCACTAGCAGCAACATCAGCCATTGATGCAATTACAGGTTTTGTGGAAGCCAAAAGTTTGATTTCTCTCCACATTCTGTAGAAACACAGCACTGATCAATGAAACAGAACCTTCCTTATGCTATTTCTTCGACATACATAAATTCCAATTCCACACCCGCAGAAAATCATAAATTATATGACAGGGTAATAAACAAAGTTTAGCTGAATTAGTGCAACCTTTGGTAATCTTAATATTATTACTTTGCAACATGTATGCCACATAAATTTGGCTGCATATTGTCAAGACAAATATCTTAAACAAATGTTACGAAACTGACAGATGAAACAAAATGAAACACTAGTACAAAATAAAACTTACAAATCAGAAGCAAGGGCATCCCCTCCAGGACTATCAATCCGAAGGACAACAGCCTTGTATTTTTTGGACTCTGAGAAAATGTAGCATTAGTCAGATGAATAGAAAGCACGTGATCAAATAATATGAATGAAGGAAATAATGGAGGTCAAGAAGGGGAATAACTTCTGCGTATATACAGGCATACCTCTTACAGTGCGAATCTTTTCAATGAACTTCTCAGAAACAATTCCTGAGCTGGTGCTAAATCGACCCTGTACACGGCTAATGCTTCCAGAGGCTCTGATTATGGCTATTTGATTTCTAGAACCGGTCAATCCTAAAGTCCCTTTCTTGACACGGGAATACTTCCTACAAGTGACAGTTACGAATATTTTGTAACTCCAAAATAGCCTCCATTAAACACAAAAGAATTAGCACAATAATTAAAATCATTCTATGGCATATGTGACGTTTTTTGCCAGATACATCGGTAAGTTTTCAGGAACTCATTCTGTTACCTATATTTACTTAGGTGAGTCGCAAAATATGATCTTCCAAATTAATGGAGAAAAGGTTACAGGCTTTATCAGTACATGCTTGCTGAAATAGAGGATTGTAGATTAGTCCTAAAGGCCAACTTTAGTAGTATAGAATTATTATTTTCAAGAAACTGGGTGAAGAACAGGCGCTGCTGAAAACAATCAGCTACAAATACTTTTTTTCATCAGGAAAATTATAACATAAGTTCAGAAAGAGTATACCAAACCCATAAAAAGACCATGGAAAGCTGTTACAAAAAATAATGGGGGCATGACAAAGATATTTCAACAAAAAAAAAGTACCTGTAGTCAACTGTAGGAAGTTTTTTATCACTGGGAATTTCCAAACGCTCTTTCAGCAGTGATATAATCTGAAATGTGAAACTTACTGAAAAGATGTTAATTATCAGACTGACAGCGAGAAACTAGGATTCAGGAACATATACGAAATCTCACTCCCAAATTGTCAGATGTTTCATGCAGATTATTTGTGGCTCTGATTCCCAAAAACGATTTCAGATTGAAACATTGTATCTGATGCGTGTGTGTGATAGGAAATTACACAAGAAGTTACTAATTCAACTGAAACAAGACCCTAGATGCTTCATTCTTCGAAAGTTAAAGTTCATCCAATCATCCCTAATACTATTCCAAGATTGCTATATTTCCTGACTCAGTATAAATATAAATGTTTTTATAGGTTTTACATCTAAGAGGACATAAATATAAATGTTAAGTGACATTTCCTAAACGAAAATGAAATGAACAAATAGAACCTTGATGACTGTGATTTTTTTATGTTTAATGACCGTTTACGGTCCAAACCTAGAACCCATCTTGAACATTACCAAGGTTCCGACATATAAGTAAGAACATATACAACTCATTGTACCTCATCATCATATTTTATATCCGTTATCCAGCCATCTTCCTTCAGTCTCTCAATTTCATAAACTCCTTCATTAATAAAGTTCTCAATCTCTTCTTTACTCTTTCCTGCATAGTAATTAAGAATCAAGATATTATATGATGACATTTCTTGAGTTGAACTAAGACACTCAATTCAAATTACCTCTAACAAGCGCAATTTTTTCTACCCAATTCCCATAAATATTGTCAAGCAAAGCAGTCAACATCTCTCGGTTCTCTTCAGATATGTTTTTACGGGTAAGTTGATCCCCAGCACTCTTATATTTACCAATCCGTTGAACCTGTGGTTCAATTCCAATGTTCTCCAGGACACCTACAACGCAATTTTGGATGTCATCCCACCACTACATTATAAAAGGAGGTCATGTGATAAGGTCAAATGCATTACAAATTTACAAGATGCTCATAACTCATAAGTTAAACCACGTCCTAATTTAAGCTTTTAAAATTTAGTAAACCAGGATCCATAGAATGATGGAAAAAGTCCCTAGTCCCATTTGAATATAAGGGATAATGCTCCCATATAATTAAAATGAACTGAAACTGATATTAAAATACTTTATCAGTTTATCCAAAGACACTAGACTGCCAAAAACTTGAATAAGCTATATATAACATATTTAGAAAACCAATCTTGTAACTTGTAAGTTTCTGATTAGATATTCACATAAGATGCAGAACAGAACGTTTCAAAAAAAAAAAAAAGATGCAGAACAGAAGCAAAGTAAAATGACCGGCATTATACCAAATAAGATTTAGTCAAAAATAATGAGATTAAGAACTATAAAAAAAAAACTGATTTCCACCATCTTAGACATAGAAATTAAAATTATACTGCATCAGATAATTTGTTTATCAAAAAGTATATAACTTCTATACTATGTTGGTCCTTTGTTTATAAAAAGAATAAGCCTTTTCCATAGCCACTACTAACAACTCACCTCCAAGGAATGATGCCTGCACTGTCAACCCATACAATTGAAAGTAAGCACTAGGTGGGGCATATAGCTCCTCGCAAGCACTGCCGATGTAATATTCTTTCTCTCCACATGCTGGCACATAGCCCAGAATGAACTTACCTACATATTGTATGAAAGATTTTATTTAGTGAACATTTTAATGTAGATGAAAAAACGTCAGTATAGAGAATCCATTCTTCATCCTAGAACCTCAGTCAACAACTGATAAATTGACAGTACAAAGCAATTAGTCGTCTCATAAAAATTGAAAATATGCTAACAAAAGATACGACTATAGTTTCTAACTATATCTGAACTTTATTTTATTTTTTTATTTAAAAAGAGCAACCTTACACTCTTTATGATTTGAACCCCATCAAGCAACCCTAGGCTTAATTAATTCCATCCCACACTTCCTCTAAAGATATCTTTCGATTCCCAAATATTTTTCTATTCCTTTCTGGGTTTAGGGCCAACGCGAAGCTGGAATGATAATGCGCCATAACACCAAGACCACTTCAATCTTATAATTACTATTAGCAATTGCACACGAAAAGAGAAACCAAAGAAAAAAGAAGAACATGGAGATGCAGTCAGATATCTAATACACCGAAGCCAGCATGCAAGCAAAGATCTATTCATGCAGTACCAGTACTTCTAATATTCAACTAGTCTGATCAACCTATCCTACCCTTGAGTGGCTCCATTTAAACTCTATAAAGATCACAAATAAAAAATATTAGTTCCTTAAGTTTTTAAACGTAACATAACAACTCTCAACTCTATTCATTTATGTACCTGATTTCTTAAAGTCTAATATGTGTCGGCGAATTTCTTCAACTTTTCCCCACCCACAGCTCAGTGGTTCAATGTGAAGATATATACCAGAAATGCGAGGATCATAAGCTGCTTTTATAAAATTCTCAGAAATCTGAGGCAAAGATAATCCTGAGGAAAAACGGCTCTTCAATTGATCAGATATCTGACAATAAAAAAGGGGAATGTGTTTTCAATTAGGACACTCTTTAAATCAAAAGCTTAAACAACACAAAAGGAATTCCAATATACCACAAGTATTTTCACATTAATCAAATCCCCACCAAACCTTTCTGGTATAATGGTAAGCTGCTCTTTAAACTTTATAAGACTAAGGAAATCAGTATTTTTTGTGTCTTAAAACTCTATTTCAGTGAGATAGAGCAGCAACATAATAAGAAAACTCAAAATGTTGAGAAGCTCCTAGGATAGACAAGCCTTCCACCATGATTATGCAGTGAAGAATGCAAGGTAGTCAAAAGCGAAAACACAGGATTGACTAGCGTGTTATACATATCAAACTTGTGCCTATCTGTCATGTTCATATCAAGCATACATGTTCCCCTCGTCAGTATTATACTTACTAGTATTTCGTAAATTAAATATGCACTACAAGAATAGCAAGAGATGCAGGCACCACATTCCAACAGTAAATGCTTGGAAGTTAAACCTCATTGATACATGACAGAGCAACGCATAGGCATTCTTAAGAAATTAGGAGGATCAAACAAGTCATAGCAATGAGAAACCCAACCCAATAGGAAGAAAATAGCTACCTCTCCGCGTATATTCATTGTGAGCACGCTGCCTTTCTTGACACGCTGCCAAGGCCACGCAACCAACATTTTAAACTTGACAGCAAGTTTCCCCAAAAGATCGTACTCCCTGAACACAAATTCACCACTTGGGTACTCATCATCAATCCTAGAGGTGGAGCCATTATCACCCACCAACTCAACTACCTCCTCCCCTTCAATCTTCCCCGCCGATAACTTCTCGTCGCTCTCAGTACCAAAAGCCCTAGTTGTAAACCGCGGAAAACCGCGGCTCTTGTGGAGGAAAGATTGGTTCTTGGTTGATTGAAGCGACTGTTGCAGGAAATGAGTAGAGAAAGATGATGGGCATATGATCGAACAGGTGGCGTGCGGGTGGATTCCGGAAAAAGGAAGTAGCTGCGCCATTCGCGGGGCTGATGAGAGGAGGCGGAGCTGAGTTGTTGATGGGTGGCGCACTGCACAGGGGATAAAGTGGGAAAAAATGGTCATCGGATTTGAGATAATGAAGAATTTGCAAGGTGCAGGATTGAGCTTCGTAACACAACCACCATCACCATTTTAACTATGTCTCATTATTTATAAATAAAATATATACTCGTTCACCAAATCTAGTTTCATACAGTACATTTTTTTAAAACTGTCATTTAATTATTTAAATTGTTATCAATTTTATTCACTATAGTGTTTAGATGGATGGATTTAGGTATGAATTTTCGGTAAATTATTAATAAGGTTATTTCACTACTAGTTTTATCTAATAAAACCTACAACATATTTTCTTGTCTAATAGAGTCAAATTGAAAAATTTAAGACAATTATACACTTTTACTAATTTGAAACGATTCGAATTTTTTAATTCAAATTAACAGGTCAACTAAATACCATAATTATAGAGTATCTCGAAAAACGCGAAATTTAAGCAGCTTCTAAAAATTTTACTATATTTACTTATTCAACACTCACTTCACTGGCATATGCATTATGAACTTCATCAAGGGAAAGAAGCTTTAACATAATCTTCTTATGCATTATTAACTATATTTACTTATTCAACACTCACTTCACTGGCATATGCATTATGAACTTCATTGGATGTGTTCATTCTTTTTTTTTTTTTATGCATACGTTAGTGCATATATAGTTGTGCATACTTACCTGCATATAGCCATTCATGCAAATCGCTCTGCATTTTTTGAATTGGGCTAGAGAAGTTTGGGGTGATGGAGAACTTCATATAAGATTAAGGTAATGCTATATTTTATTGAGTTTTCTTGTGTAAATTTGAATGACTATTTACTTTTCAACCTTTTTTTTTACTTATCAATTGTATGTACAAGGTGTTTATGCACATTTCGGTGCATATATAACATGCATACTTATCTGTATTGTAGACTGCAAATGAATATTCAATCTGCATCTTATGTTTGACACCTGTCTATATGTCTTTTTATGTACATTAATTTACCCACTATGAAATTTATCTTTTTCAGTATCGTCTACAACAAATACTTTGAACTGGAGTTTGATTTTCAATATCTCAGAACCATTATTGACTAGAAAACCATTCAAATCAAACATGTAGATGATCGCATACCTGATGCGGTGAATCGTCTTCCTCGTCGCCGGAAAACGCAGATAAGGATGAAACAATCGCCGGAAGTAAATGCAGAGTGCAGAAATCTCGAAGATCAAGCAAGTGAAACGAATTAATGAGGATACCTACTTTTTAGGAAAATTTTAAATTTTTAGAAGCTGCTTAAATTTCGCGTTTTTCGAGATCCTCTCTATAATTATGGTATTTAGTTGACCTGTTAATTTGAATTAAAAAATTCGAATCGTTTCAAATTAGTAAAAGTGTATAATTGTCTTAAATTTTTCAATTTGACTCTATTAGACAAGAAAATATGTTGTAGGTTTTATTAGATAAAACTAGTAGTGAAATGACCTTATTAATAATTTACCGAAAATTCATACCTAAATCCATCCATCTAAACACTATAGTGAATAAAATTGATAACAATTTAAGAATGAACACATCCAATGAAGTTCATAATGCATATGCCAGTGAAGTGAGTGTTGAATAAGTAAATATAGTTAATAATGCATAAGAAGATTATGTTAAAGCTTCTTTCCCTTGATGAACCATTCACAGCTCGAGTTTGCAGCCTCGTTGCATACTGCATATACATACCTGTGTTCATTTTTTCTATACTTGTACTTAAAGTTGAGTTTTGTGGAGTATTTTATCAACTCAATTCTAAATTTAGAGGCACCTCCAACAAAAACAGTCCCCACACCACCTTCCATTATATTCACCCAGTGATCAGACAAATAGGTCTTCTTCTTCTCAACTGAACATACGTCAGAATACAATATAATCCATGTCAAATCTTCTCGATTCAGAGATGCCTGTGGAATTGGGGTGAGATTAATATACAAATGATGGATTGATAAAAAATCTAAAAGTATAATGCAGTCTGGAAATATAAATCGAGAATACACAATACTATGACAATGAAAACTAAGACGGAATTGATAATATAAAAAAATACAGGATTAATAATGAAAGAATTGAAATGAATATACGTACGATGCAGCTGAATTGGTTTGAAGAAATACGATGTAGTTGATTTGGATTGAAGACATGCGATGCAGATGATTTGAATTGAAGATCAATATCAAATTTCGAAATTCAATATTCTGTTTTCATAGAATCTGCAGACCCCTTTCGAAATCAAAAATTGGAAATTCAAACGCGAAAATTGAGGACTTGAATGAAAAGCGAAATTTGTGGCCAGATTAAATATCTGAATTAATATCCAATTGTGTAACCTATTATTGATGAATTGAATGAAACGCGATAATTTTGGCCAGAATAAATATTTGAATTAATATCATTTTTTAAAATTGTAATCAATTTGTATGAATAAGGGTAATTATGGTTTTTTTAATTCAAAATTAAGTAAATAGACAAACTTTGAAGTAGCTGTTGCAATTTGTTGAATGTGTAGTGATAATGACTCTATTGTAAAAAATATCATGGATTTTAAATCCATGATCTAAATCCACTTCACCTTTTTGGATTAAATGAATGAATTCCAAATATTTAGCATCTTTTTTAGTTAAAATTGAGAGGATTTCAAATCCTCGCTAAAATCATGTCATTTGAAATCCATCTAATTTTAAATTATTTCATTTGAAATCCCCTCATCCAAACACAACCCTACTTTATTTACATTTTTCTTAAAATATGTTGGGTAATTCTTACGGTAGTTAAATTTTACAAAGTGACTACATAGTTACTGTCAAATCGCGTCACGTGGCGTCGTAAACGTCGTAACGATCTTCTAACTGTTTCACAAACCCTTCTTCTACTCTTTTTGTCTTCATTTAGTCTCACTCCTTCAATTGATTTCATAAAATAATCGAGGTGTGTTTTGCTTCGAAAATAATCATTTCTCCTAAAATTTAACTTTATATTAAATTAATGAGTAGGTTTAATAGGAATGATTTTTTAAAACTGATTTTTAAATCTCAAAATAAAACTAGTGTAAAATCTTAAATCTCAAAATCCAAATTTTAAAACAAAAAATAAACATCATCTAATAGTTTGGGTTTAGACTAGAGATGTCTATCGGGCTGGCCCTAGCCCTATAGGGCCAGCTCTATAGGGCTACGGGCTAAACGGGTTAGGGCCTTAACCGGTTCATATTTAACGGGCCTACAATTGTTGGGACCTAACCCTAACCCTAGCGGGTCACGGGCTAAACGGGCCACTAACGGGCTACAATGATTTTTTTTCTTTTAAAATTAAATGTCTCAATTGACACGTCCAACAAGCAAATAAAAAAAAAAAATACATAATTAGTTAATGATTAGTAAATGAGAAAAAAAGTAAAATTTAAACACAATTCTAGAACTCATTAGTTCTTAATATGACCAAATAAAGTTAAACAAATATCATAATCTAATAAAAAATAGTAATAATGACTAATGTATGGTAATGGGCTTCTTAATGCTTATATTTATGGTTATTGGTCAAATGACCCAAAATTTGTTCTTAGGTTATTTATTAAAAAAAAAGAAAAAAAGGTAACAACTCGGGCTAGCGGACTGACCCTGTAGCCCTGCGGGCTAGCCCGGTTTAGCCCACGGGCTAACCGGTTCGGGTCAAAAAAGTCCGGTTTTAAACGGGCCTATAATTCATGAACCCTAACCCTGTATTTTTCAGGGTTAAACGGGCCAGCCCGGTTAGCCCGACCCGGATAAACATCTCTAGTTTAGACCTTAGGCTTCAATGCTGCAAATAATTTATTTATTTGATTAAAAAATAAACATCATCTAATTTGTTTATTTGATTTTTTAAATTTAAAATTATAATACTCCATTTGTATTAAAAGGGTAGGATAGTAATTTTATTAATATTTGTATTAAAAGGATAGGATAGTAATTTTATTATTTTTTATAAATTAAACTTTCTTATAAATAATTTAAATAAAAGAAGGGTAATATAGTAAATAACAAAATAAAATTTAAATAATATTAAAAATAACTTAAATCTGTATAACAGGTAGCAGGTCGTTACGACGATTACGATGCCACATGGCGTGATTCGATAAAGTGACTGTGTAGTCACTTTGTAAAATGTGACTACCGTAAAAATTGCCCAAGAAGGAATAATATTAGAATGTTTTGAAGGTTAACTAAATATGAGTTATTAATCAACACAAAAAATTGATAAAGTCGATCATTAAGCAGGGAGAAAAAGTTTATAACAATTTAACAATTACAAATAGATGGGGGCTATTATAAAATAGTGTGATGAATTCTCTCAAATATTTGTATTACCTATTATTTATCCAAATTTTAAAACAAAAAATAAACATCATCTAATATATTCATTATATTCATGGCACAAAAGCATACATATATAAAACATGAGATTGATGTTTGTGTTGTTAACCAGAAGATCTGGTGCAAGACAACTTTGCGTTATCTCGGACCAGATGACAAAGCGACACTGCCGGAGGCAGGACGACACACCTTAATTAATTGGCGTAATTTGACAGCAGCAAAGGTGGTTGTTAATTAGTTGTTGTTTCAAGAATTAATCTTCTGAATTGTTGTATATTGACGAGTTTCAGGCAACTTCTTGTGAATCAGCTGGCTGGATATGGAGAAAATTCACAAGATTGTCTTAGTTGCAGCTATTGCCTCTGTTTTTCGTCGTCCCACCATGTCGTTAAACATAAAGCATTCGCCCATGGTTGTCTTGTCTATTCACATCTGCTTTCATTTCATTTCATTTTTCCAGTACAAGAAATACATACAACAAGACAGAATTTGAAGTTGTGTGTATTCAATTCCAGCATGCCATCAACTAAAACATGATCGAGCTTTAGCCACAATTATATTTTCATTGGGGCATTAAATCAAACATGTTGTGTGCAAAATTATCATTACCAGATTTAACAACAACACTACAAACATGAAATTACTAAACAAGAATAAGAATTTATTTATACTGTTTAATTAGATGGATGGAAGCTAGAGAAGACAGAAAACAATCTTTATTTATAGTGTTTAATTAGATGGATGAAAACGTAACATACATAAACTTGTGGAAATCATCAAAGAAACTGAATACATTAATCATCCCTATAAGTATCACTAAAAAGTAAACACTACATCATTGTCCCTGCAATGTTGTTCTAGCTCCTCTGAACCAATAATCTTCAACTTGTCCAATGGCCATGCCTTACTGAGGAGGGAGCGTGGCAGTTTCCTCAAGACTGGGCAATGACCGATGGTTAACTGTTGAAGACAAGGCATGATGGTAGAATGTTGTTCTTCTTCCCCCGTGATGTCCTCCCACTCCTTCCACTCCCGACAAAAGTAAAATGACAGTTTCTTCAATTTGGGAAAGGCGGCAATAGTATTTGATGATGAACCTCCCAACAATTCTCCTCCCACTCTTTCTAATCCTTCCATTCCATTAATAAAAAACTCTTCTAGGCATGGTAGTTTTCCAAGGGGCGGCAATGATGACAGCTCATTGAATTCCCAGAACAAAATAGACCTTAGTTGGTTCAGGGGCGAGACAATCCAGCTCAACGGAAGTTTGGAGCCCTTATAATTCTCAATGGACAATCGTTTCAACTTGAGATGGGGCTGGAGAGCATCTATCACATCCAACCTCACCCCCTCACTTTGATCATCCATCTCATCCTCAAATTCTATCCAGAGTTCCTCAAGGTGTATCTTTTTCCTCAATTCTGCTTCCCTCGCATCCTCAACCACTTCTTCACCACCTAATCTGACAATCAAACTCAGATATTTAAGATGATTTAACTTGTTCAATAATCCCAACTTGCTCTCACAACTTCCTCCTCGAAATCCACGCAATTCGCCAAGACCGGTTAATTGGGCCAATCCTTCAGGAATTCTGCTCAGACTCCTGCACCTACTAATATTCAAGCTTCGCAATTCATGCAAACCACATATGCTCTCTGGCAACTCCTTTAAAGACTCATTCCGACTCAAGTCTAAGTCTCTCAGGTGAATCAAATTCTCAATTTCCTTTAGAATCGCTTCTAGTTTGCAGTTACTTAATTTAAGTGTTTGCAAGAAATAAAGCTGAAAAATGATTCTAAGGTTTTCTTGGGATATTGTATTTTCACTCAAGTCCAACCTCCTCAAATGAATCAAATTTTCCAGTCCCGGTGGAATACTTCGCAAGTCACAACCATTCATACTTAAGATCCTTAGACGACGTGTCACACAATCACAAAGACTACTTGGAGGACATTCTTTCTTACCCACATATAAGCTACAAAATTGATTAACATTGGAAACAAATGAAGGGTCACAAACTTGGCAGGTTGTCTTATTCATTCTAGTGCCCTCCACCCTACCACTCTTTCTAACAAATTGAGCAAAATCATGTACTATATCATGCATTTTACATTCATATATTTTCTTATTCAACCTAGTTATCTCAAAATCTTGAAATAGAGAACGCATTGCTAAAACATCAAAACACTCTCTCCCTCTAAGTTTCATGTTACCGATATTGGAGCCCAGGTAACCAAGTGCCATCCAATTTTCTATTAGGCTCTCAACATTAATCCTAGTATCTTTGGGAAAGACAGCGCAGTACGAGAAGCACCGCTTAAGTGTCGGTGACAATTCATTGTAACTCAAAAGCAAATGGGGGAAAATGTCTACCTCAGCTTCCTCCATTTTCCATATTTCACTATTCAACACATTTTCCCACTCGTCCAAGCTACTCTTAAAACGCAAAATACTTGCCAAAGTCTTCGCAGCTAGAGGCAAGCCATTGCACTTTTTAGCTATTTTCTTACCAATCTCCTCAAATTCGACTACGTTTCTTTCAGGGAGGGCAATGCGACTCAACAATAACCAACAATCTTCGTCAGAGAGCACTCTTGGACGACATATCTCACTCTCTCTCGACCCCATCATTTTCACCACCCTTTCATTTCTTGTCGTCACCAAAATTTTACTTCCAGCTCCACCACACCTGAGGGAGTTTTCTAGGGGTTCCCATTTGTTATGGTCTTCTGTCCAAACATCATCAAGGACAAGAAGAAACCTTTTTCCTATAATAGACTCTTTTACAAGATCTAATAGGACATCCAGTTGTATAGTATTTGGTGAAGTCAGTTTTTTTACTTTCTCGATAATACATTTACTAATGACAGCAGGATCAAAGGGGTCAGAAACACAAATCCATATCCTTAAGTCGAAAGATTCCTCCACTCGACTATTATTATAAACTAGTTGAGCGAGAGTGGTCTTCCCAAGTCCCCCCATTCCCACTATACCCAGAATTGGGATGCCTTGGCTAGCACCATTATCCAAAATTTTGCTAACAAGAAAATCCACATCCGTATCCCGGCCATGGACTTTTGCTGAGTCAACCATGGAAGTGGATTGAACTCGCCAAGATCCAGGCAAACGATCCGTGATGGGCAGGGATTCGACAAAATTAAATCGATCTTTCTCCTTCAATATTTCATCAAGTTGTTGTTTCACATTTTTAATCTTTGTACCAATATCATGACGAACAACAACTTTTTTGAAACATAAACACGGAGATGGGATGAAGGAACATACCATGTTCTTAGGATCAGCAGGAGCAGCCATCTTGAGTTTGAGAAGAGCATAATTCCATTCGTCGAGAACGTCCTCCATTTCATAAGACGTCTGCTCCAGCCTCGACAACCAGTGGTTGATGTTTTTGTCCTGAAATCGTCGACTCTCAGCATCATCCAACACATTCCTGAGGCTCTTGAGGTCGTCGGAAAGATTGAGAATCTCCTTGTCCACACCTCTCACCAAACTGATTTCGCTTTTGATCTGCTCATTTATGGTGGCTATAAGCTGCTCGACCAAAGCAGAGACTACAACTTCCGCCATGGTTACTAGCTAGCTATATATCTGATCAATTGTTTTCTTTGTTATGATTTTTTGTGATGAGGTTTATGGATATATATATATATATATATATATATATATATATATATATATTAGCAGGTGGTAGAGAATATTATGTTTCAAGACAGAAACAAGTTTGCATTATTGATTCCATTTCATGTCCCCTGCCTGCAGCTTTTTACAAAGTGATCAATTATTCCTTTTTCTTTTTCTTTTTTCAATCTGAAGTTTCACTTTCACCTTTACCCATAAATTAAGCAAAGCACCAAATTATGAATGTCGTGGAACACATTTTCATATGAAACTAACTGCCATAGTATGTTTGATAGCAAGACTGATTATCTAAGATTAGGATGATATTTAAATTTTATTTCTCAATGTATATTAAAATTGAAATCTATTTTTTTTTTTTTTTTTGAGAGTTGAATATTATCATTAGTTTGAATTTATATTTTCATCTAATATTAATTGCCTCTTTTATTTACTTAAATTTCTAATAAATATGATTCATAGATTTACAACATATTATTTCAAAGATTTTTTTAATTAATAAATTAAAATATATTAAAAATTTATGTTCTTCATTCACTGTGTAATTATGATTTATAAAAATTCACGCTCATCAACTACATTATTCTTGTTAATATATTTTCTCGTTAGTAAAAATCAAAAAACATTTTTAGAAGCAAATCAAATCTTTCATCTGCCACCAACGATTTATTTTTTCTGAAAAAAACAGAAAACTTTCTCTTCAAAGCATATAAAAGCAAATTAAATTTTCTGAGACAGCACCAGTTTTCACAGTCAATGCCAAATTTACCATTAGTTTTCTGTGCGATCCAGATATCTTGCTTTTGAGGATACTGACTTTTTTCATCCTAAAAGATATATAAAATATCTAATATACCCCTCGTGTGAAATTTAAAAAAAAATGTGAAGATGAATACACCCCCCCTTAAATTTCACACCGGAATCATTTTCACCATTAATATCAAAACAACAATCATCTTTCTTCAACTAAAAAACTCTGAAACACAATAATTTTAATAAACTAGTGTTCAAAAAAAAAAGATTAAATGTACAAAAAAAATGAAAACACATCAAATGTCCGGAAAAAAGTAACCACATGCGGCAAAAATTTTCTGACAAGTACAAAATGTTAGAAAAAAATAAGAATCGGCAAAAAAATTCGAACAACTACAACAAAATATTCGAAAACAAAAAAAACAAAAATGTAGATTTGTTCTTCATCCCTACCCTTTTCAACTCAAAACTAAAACAAATTCCAACTCAAAACTAAGTACTGCATTTTGTTTAACAGATTAGAAGAGAAAGTAGCAAAAAAATTGAAGAAAATTGTGTACACTTACCGGAAAGTGATTAGTGTGAAAATTGCTCGAAATTCATGTGTTTAATTCTTATAATTTTGCAGAGTTTTGTTGCATTTTTACATTCATACTATTTAATTAGATGGATGGAAGCTAGAGAAGACAGAAAACAATCTTTATTTAGTGTTTAATTAGATGGATGAAAACGTTACATACATAAACTTGATTGATTGTGTGTATTCATTTTTGCTTTCATTTCATTTTTCCAGTACAAGAAAGAAGAGAGAATTTTAAGGGGTTGGTCTAGTATGCACTCAAGTGCATGTTTTGCACTCAGTTTACTGACTTACACTTTTTGTTAAATTGTGTTGCACTTTTCAATTATTAAAGTGTATAATAATATTTTTATTCATAGTGACTTACACTTTTTAGTAATATTGTGTTGTACTTTTCAGTTTAATAACATACACTTTTATTTAAACTAGGACGCACAACATGCACTCGAGTGCATACTAGACTTTACCAATTTTAAGTTGTGTGTATTCAATTCCAGCATGCCATCAACTAAAACATGATCGAGCTTTAGCCACAATTATATTTTCATTCGATCGGGCATTAAATCAAACATGTTCAAGACTACAAACTTGAAATACTTGTAGAAATACTAATTCCAAATGCACAAACATATATAGAACAAGAAAAGAAACAAAAATACGAGTTGTACACCCACATATTTTTATGACTTCATAAATTTTAGGGTAAAAAAAAATGGTGGAACGTAAAATGAATTTGTGTCCATAATTTGAGATGCTAGAGAAGATAAAATGAGTTATAATCAGAAAACAATCTTTATTTAATTAGATGGATGAAAACGTTACATACATAAACTTGATTGTGGAAATCATCAAAGAAACTGATTAATACATTAATTATCACCCATAATATTCAGTAAACACTACACCATTGTCCCTGCAATGTTGTTCTAGCTCCTCTGAATCAATTATGCGCAACATGTCCAATGGCCATGCCTTACTGAGGAGGGAGCGTGGCAGTTTCCTCAGGGCAGGGCAATACTCGATGGTTAACTGTTGAAGACAAGGCATGATGGTAGAATATTGTTCTTCTTCTTCGCCCGTGATGTCCTCCCACTCCTTCCACTCCTCGCAAGTCCTAAACTCCAGTTTCTTCAATTTGGGAAAGGCGGCAATAACATGAGTAGTATTTGATGATGAACCTCCCAACAATTCTCCTCCCACTCTTTCTAATCCGAACATTCCATAAATGTAAATCTCTTCTAGGCAAGGTAGTTTTCCAAGGGGCGGCAATGATGACAACTGATTGCATTGAGAGAGCCCAATACACCTTAGTTGGTTCAGGGGTGAGACGATCCAGCTCAACGGAAGTTTGGAGCCCTTATATTTCACAATCCACAGTAGTTTCAACTTGAGATGGGGCTCGAGAGCATCTATCACATCCATCCTCACCCCCTCACTTTCATCATCCATCTCATCCTCAAATTCTATATATAGTTCCTCAAGATGTATCTTTTTCCTCAATTCTGCTTCCCTTGCATCCTCAACCACTTCTTCATCACCTAATCTGATAATCAACCATAGACTACTAAGATGGTTTAACTTGTTCAATAATCCCAACTTACTCTCACCACTTCCTCCTCGAAATCCATGCAATTTGTCAAAACAGATTAACTGGCTCAGTCCTTGAGGAATTCTGCTCAGACTCGTGCACCTAGTAATATCCAAGCTTCGCAATTCATGCAAACCACATATGCTCTCTGGCAAGTCCTTTAAAGACTCATTCTGACTCAAGTCTAAGTCTCTCAGGTGAATCAAATTCTCAATTTCCTTTAGAATCGCTTCTAGTTTGCAGCCACTTAATTTAAGTGTTTGCAAGAAATAAAGTTGAAAAATGATTCTAAGGTTTTCTTGGGATATTGTATTTCCACTCAAGTCCAACCTCCTCAAATGAATCAAATTTTCCAGTCCTAGTGGAATACTTTGCAAGTCACAACCATTCATACTTAAGACTCTTAGACGACGTGTCACACAATCACAAAGACTACTTGGAGGACATTCTTCATTACCCCAATATAAGCTACAAAATTGATTCACATTGGAAACAAATGAAAGGTCACAAACTTGGCAGGTTGTCTTATTCATTCCAGTGCCCTCCACTCTACCACATTTTCTAACAAATTGAGCAAAATCATGTACTATATCATGCATTTTACATTTATATATTTTCTTATTCAAACCACCTCTCTCAAAATCTTGAAATAGAGAACGCATTGCTAAAACGTCAAAACACTCTCTCCCTCTAAGTTTCATGTCACTGATATTGGAGCCCAAGTAACCAAGTGCCATCCAATTTTCTATTAGGCTCTCAACATCAATCTCCGTATCTTTGGGAAAGACAGCGCAGTACGAGAAGCACCGCTTAAGTGTCGGTGACAATTCATTGTAACTCAAAAGCAAATGAGGAAAAATGTCTACCTCTGCTTTCTCCATTTTCCATATTTCACTATTCAACACATTTTTCCACTCGTCCAAACTACTTTTTAAACGCAAAAGACTTGCCAAAGTCTTCACGGCTAGAGGCAAGCCATTGCACTTTTTAGCTATTTTCTTACCAATCTCCTCAAATTCGACTTCGTTCCTTTCCGAAAGGGCTATACGGCTGAATAATAGCCAACAATCCTTGTCCGAGAGCCCTCTTGGATGGCATATCTCATCCTCTCTCGATCCCATCATTTTCACCACCCCTTCATTTCTCGTCGTCACCAAAATTTTACTTCCAACTCCACCACACCTGAGGGAGTTTTCTAGTGGTTCCCATTGGTTATGGTCTTCTGTCCAAACATCATCAAGGACAAGAAGAAACCTCTTTCCTATAATAGACTCTTTTACAAGATCTAATAGGACATCCAGTTGTATAGTATTCGGAGAAGTCTGTTTTTTTACTTTCTCGAGAATACATTTACCAATGACAATAGGATCAAAGGGGTCAGAAACACAAATTCAGATCCTTAAGTCGAAAGATTCCTCCACTCGACTATGATTATAAACTAGTTGAGCGAGAGTCGTCTTCCCAAGTCCCCCCATACCCACTATACCCAGAATTGGGATGCCTTGACTAGCACCATTATCCAAAAGTTTGCTAACAAGAAAATCCACATCTGTATCCCGACCATGGACTTTTGCTGAGTCAACCATGGAAGTGGACTGAACTCGCCAAGATCCAGGCAAACGATCCATGATGGGCACGGATTCAACAAAATTAAATCGATCTTTCTCCCTCAATATTTCATCAAGTTGTTGTTTCATATTTTTTATTTTTGTACCAATATCATGAAGAACAACAACTTTTTTGAAACATAAACACGGAGATGGGATGAAGGAACATACCATGTTCTTAGGAGCAGCCGGAGCAGCCATCTTGAGTTTGAGAAGAGCATAATTCCATTCGCCGAGAACGTCCTCCATTTCATAAGACGTCTGCTCCAGCCTCGACAGCCATTGGTTGATGTTTTTGTCCTGAAATCGTCTATTCTCAGCATCATCCAACACATTCCTGAGGCTCTTGAGGTCGTCGGAAAGATGGAGAATCTCCTTGTCCACACCTCTCACCAAACTGATTTCGCTTTTGATCTGATCATTTATGATGGCTATTAGTTGGTCGACCAAAGCAGAGACTACAACTTCCGCCATGGTTACAAGCTAGCTAGATATCTCAGTTGTTAAATTTCTTATGGATGTGGTAATGATTAATGAATGCATTCCGTCTTTTAAGACATGAATTAAAGAGACGACTTTTCTGCATTATTAATGATCCCATGTGATGTGACCCTGTCCCCTGATTATTTTACAAAGTGATCAATAATTCATTATTATAAAATTACTCCAATCTGACAAATGATTAGGAAATTGCAAATTGCCATGTTCTGATTCCAAAACCTTTAATATATAAAGGTTGTTTTTAGTTAAATATTGTTGTAGTTTAATTGGGGGAAATTTTATTTTTATTGATCCCATGTGACCCTGTCCACCGGCCCTCATTTTTCTTCAATTATATATTCGTATCTGGCAGCTGTATGTATGAGTATGAACCCTCATTTTTATAATAGAAACATTTTTGACTTTGACCTGTTCTAAACAGTGTACGTATTTTTTTTCATTTAATTCAAATTTTATCTCTAATGTGAATTTTTCAGACAAGTTCACTCTCTATTGGAACTACTTATGAGTTTATGACTGTAAATTTTTCTTTTCTTTTATAACACTACCACTTATTGTCCATGTTTTTTTTCATTTTTTTTAACTAATAAAACTCTTAGTTGGAACTCAAATATATAGTATTATCTCAATAATATTAATCTCAATCTATGGTAAAAGGAGAAAAATAAATTATTTGTGTTCGGACAAAAACTTATTTTATTTTTTAGATATCAACATCAATATTTAACCATATATTTTCATAAATATGCATTATCTTTTTGTAATTTATTTATATTTGATTTAAGAAAAAAATAAAAATGAAAAATATAGAACTGGCATGACAGTGACTATATATAAATACAATATTGACTATATATAAATATAAGACTAAAAAATTTATGAAAATAAATATATCTTTTTAATTTTTTTAAATTTACTGAATTTAAATTTTATTTACAAATACAAGGCTCGAAAATTATGTACTCCTAATTCGCGTGTTATGCAACACTAGAATAAACAACCGCAAGTGTACGACGTCTATCGTAGCGTGATAAGCACGAGGTCGATCCCACAGGGAGGTATAACGTAAAAATGTAATTTGTTAACGAAGTTCTAAATAGACGCGATCGATAAATTGAATGGTGGTGAATTACCCTAAATGTGCCTACCAAGTTGTCACAAATAAGCAATAAAGAGTAATGTAAAGAAATCGATCGAATACCATGCAAATCAAGAAATGAAAGCAAGACGAATGAAAACTCAAAGAGAGAAAGTGGGTTCTAAAGCACATGCAATATAATACAAATGAATACATTTATGATTAACTATCTACTTAAGTGGTGTTCATGCTTTGTCTATAAGATTGATCACATAATAATGAATTACACTACTACATATTTGGCCTTGGAGAGCTTTTAGAAGAGCTCTCCAAGTGGGAGCTGTCCAAGCTAAATTGCACTTGGAGAGCCCTTTTTGCACTTGGAGAGCTCCAAGTGCAATTTAGCTTGGACAGCTCCCACTTGGAGAGCTCTTCTAAAAGCTCTTCAAGGCCAAATATGTAGTAGTGTTAGAAGTTCTTTCAATCCAAGTAATTCAAATTAAGGAAATATCACACAACTTAGTATCTCTACCTAAATTGCACAATATAACCCAATCAAGCTCCTAGGATCATCACACATCTTCCTAATCATTGTTCATTTTTCAATCTCACAATAAAATTAGGTTAAATGCTTGCAATCAATTAATCAAAATAGATTTCTCAACCTAATTCAACTAACTAGGATTAACATATCATCATTGTACACTAATGACATGCTTTGCAATGAAAATCAAGCATCCAAATAGAATTAAGCCACACAAACACCAAATAAGCAAAACATTAATTCATAAACTTCAACAAGAGTATTTACAAGGCTTTAGAACCACAAATGTGTTTAGCCAACAACTAGCATGATCCAATTACAAAATCCAAATGAAATAACTAAATAAAAAGAAAGAGAACAAGGAAGCTTAGTCTAGAATGTAGTAGGAAATGGAATTTGCAAGCTATTGCATCCTCTCTTGCTTGAATTGATGGAGAATTGAGAGAGATATGACCAAATCACCTTGGAGTATGTGTAACTATGTGTGGGAATTGAGAAATTGGGGGAGAGTGTCTTGGATTTCAAGAAAGATGGCTTATATAGTGTTGGGGTAGGGTTTGGATGCCAAAATTGCAAGTTGGTCCCTCAAAAATGGAGAAAATGGCCAAAAACCCCAGAGAATAATGTCACCCGGCCGGGTGGATTCCACCCGGGCATCCCACCCGGCCGAAATACAAAGTAAGAGTGAAATTTGGCTTGCCCGAGTGATTTTGACCCGGCCGGGTCGATTCTACCCGGGCAAAATATGAAGTTTTAGGCAAGGCCGGGCTAAAATGACCCGCCCGGGTGGTTTTAACCCGCCCGGGTCAATTCTACTCGGGCATGCTTTTTCGTCTCTTCGTATCTTGAGCTTCCGACCTCCGATTGACTCAATTCTTTTTTTCATTCCACTCCGTTTTTTGAGACGAATCCAACCGTGCACTCCTCTTCCTGATCCAGTAAAGTAAGGTTGGTGTTTTGCTCCAAATTCCATCGTATTTCCTATAAAATTGACAAAACACAACCTTTCTCTCATTTTGGCTCAAACAATCATAATCAATGCATAAGTCAATGAAATCCACATTAAAATATGCTTCACATGTGCCTCTAAAACGTGTAAATTCCACCCGAATCAACTCCATCTTTTATTCGAATTTTATGATATTTTTTTTAATATTAAGCGTATTATGTTATATTTATTTTTGAAATGTGTTGACTTATTAATATGAATCTCAAAATATATGGGAGTGATTTATATATTGGGTATGACTTATGTGAAAATAGCTTATGTGTAATTATGTGTAAATTAAGTAAATAAGGAAAATAAATATACAATTTACACATAATTACATATAAACTATTTTCACAAAAGTTTTTGTGGTATGTGCAAATCCCTTAGGTGTCATTAGGTGTCAAATGGTGTAAAATATTCATGAAACATGAATTAGATTAAATTCGCGGGTCAATCCTGTTTAGTTGAATATGCCGAAGTGAATATATAAACAAAATTATCAGTTATATATTATATTAACACCAGTTAAATTATTTGCACAAAATTTTTTGAGTTATTTTCTAATTTCCAGAACTTATTGACATTTTCTATCATTGACTTAGTAAATTTTTTTTTTTTTAAATTTATGGAAGTAATTTATATGGAGAATATTTGTATTAAGAAAAATATATGCGTAGTATCTCATATTTTATGTGTTATTGTATGGCCAATGAAAAGGCGCATTGACTTGTATGTGTTATTTGTATTAAAATTGAAGTTTTGGTTTAAAAAAAAATAGTTAAATTATGTTTTCTCTATTTGTTTTTAATTTCAAATTCTGATTTTATTTATTTTTTTGAGAGTTGAATATTATCATTAGTTTGAATTTTTATTTTCATCTAATATTAATTGCCTCTTTTATTTACTTAAATAGGTAGTTTTAAGTTTTAACATTACATATTATAATTAAATTAATGAATACAATATAATATTTTACTACATAAGGGTAAATACATAATTTTAAAATTATGTATTATAATTAATTATAAAAATATAAATGTACGATATTATACGACACATACAAGGAATACATACATATTTAGTGCCCAAATTTGAATGATTTTTAAGTATAAAAAGAAAAGCTAAGGGTGTGCTCCCAAGTGATTTTTTTAATAATGATTTTGATCTGGTAGGAGGAATGTATTTTTTTTTTCTTGACCTTGAATTTTATTTTTTTTTCAGATAAGATTTTAATGGTACTTCAATCTCTCCTAGATTTGTGTGCTTATGTTTAAACTTACTTCCATTTTAATCTGAAGATTTGTGTGCTTATGTTTATACTTTCTTCCATTTTAATTTGATTTTTTTTTTAAATCTAAACATATTCTTTTTGAGTTTATTAACAATATATATAGACCAAGATTCAAGTCCATCTTTTAATTCAAGGTAAAAATTATGGATATTACAGCTTAAGACAAATCTATATTTTACATTCCTAATATGCCCTCAACCCAATATATTAAACAAATTAATACTCCCTCCGTTTTTTATTAAATGTCACTTTGCCTTTTTCAATATTTTTTAAATAAGTGTCATTCTACACTTTTTTCTTCAAGTTTAACAATTTTACCCTTGTACATTGTACTCCCTCCATTTTCTTTACCTTGATTTAAGTTTTTTTCCCTTTTGAATATAGTACTATAACATAAATCATGCATAAACCTTAATTATTGTATACATGAATATCATCTACAATATTGACCACATTCATTACTAAACATAAATTTAATATTAAAATTAGTTATCATTAATGAAGGGTAAAATGGTCCATGATTATATATCTTAATATGTTGAAAATTGTTAAAATGACACTTATTTAAAAGTGGAGGGAGTATTATTTAGCTAGACAATTAATATTAAAATTGAATAAATCTCCCTTAATTATAGCTGACCTTTCCTTATACGGATTATTTCCAATTGAATCACTCATTTCCATTTTTTTAATTACTACTGTAATCAATGCATCATAATTTTCAGCGTTTCCAATCTTTCAATTCAGCTCGTTCTTCGTTTCCAAAAATCTGCAATCAATTTATGCGTTTATCTCCATGAATCGATGATAACCTGTTATAGTATAATCAATGGTGTGCATATTTGTGACAAAGTGGGATAGCTCAAGTGGTTAGAGCACCACTACCTAGGCCTTAGGTCCTGGGTTCGAGTCATGGGGAAGGGATGGGTATTTAACTTGTAATCAAAAAAAAAAATGGTGTGCATATTTGTATTGTTATGCAGTTTGTATTTGCATATTGCTACTGTTATGCAATGTATTCGTACATATTTTCTTATTAGCCTTATATAAAACACTTATATATTATGTTTTATACAATTACAACCTACCATAGAGAAGACAGAAAACAATCTTTATTTATAGTGTTTAATTAGATGGATGGATGAAAACGTTACATACATAAACTTGCATGATTGTGGAAATCATCAAACAAACTGAATTATACATTAATCATCCCCAATAAAAACGAGTAAACACTACACCATTGTCCGTGCAATGTTGTTGTAGCTCCTCTGAACGAAATATGCACAACTTGTCCAATGGCCATGCCTTACTGAGGAGGGAGCGTGGCAGTTTCCTCAGGGCTGGGCAATAACAGATGTTTAACTCCTCAAGACAAGGCATGATGGTAGAATGTTGCTCTTCTTCGCCCGTGATGTCCTCCCACTCCTTCCACTCCTTGCATTCCCAAAATGTCAGTTTCTTCAATTTGGGAAAGGCAGTAGTATTTGATGAACCTCCCAACAATTCTCCTCCCACTCTTTCTAATCCGAACATTCCTGTAATGCACATCTCTTCTAGGCATGGTAGTTTTCCAAGGGGCGGCAATGATGACAGCTCATTACATTCAATGAGCACAATAGACCTTACTTGGTTCAGGGGCGAGATGATCCAACTCGACGGAAGTTTGGAGCCCTTATAATTCTCAATCCACAGTCGTTTCAACTTGAGATGGGGCTCGAGAGCATCTATCACATCCATCCTCACCCCCTCACTTTGATCATCTATCTCATCCTCAAATTCTATACGCAGTTCCTCAAGGTGTATCTTTTTCTTCAATTCTGCTTCCCTAGCATCCTCAACCACTTCTTCATCACCTAATCTGATAATCAAGTCTAGATGACTAAGATGGTTTAACTTGTTCAATAATCCCAACTTGCTCTCACCACTTCCTCCTCGAAATTCAATCAATTCTCCAAGACCGGTTAACTGGGCTAGTCCTTCAGGAATTCTGCTCAGACTCGTGCACCCACTAATATTCAGGCTTCGCAATTCATGCAAACCATATATGCTCTCTGACAACTCCTTTAAAGACGCATTCCGACTCAAGTCTAAGTCTCTAAGGTGAATCAAATTCCCAATTTCCTTTAGAATTGCTTCTAGTTTGCAGTCACTTAATTTAAGTGTTTGCAAGAAATAAAGCTGAAAAATGATTCTAAGGTTTTCTTGGGATATTGTATTTTCACTCAAGTCCAACCTCCTCAAATGAATCAAATTTTCCAGTCCCAGTGGAATACTTCGCAAGTCACAACCATTCATACTTAAGATCCTTAGACGACGTGTCACACAATCACAAAGTCTACTTGGAGGACATTCTTTCTTACCCACATATAAACTACAAAATTGATTAACATTGGAAACAAATGAAGGGTCACAAACTTGGCAGGTTGTCTTATTCATTCTAGTGACCTCCACCCTACCACTCTTTCTAACAAATTGAGCAAAATCATGTACTATATCATGCATTTTACATCTAACTATTTTCTTATCCAAATCATCTACAACAAAATCTTGAAATAGAGAACGCATTGCTAAAATGTCAAAACACTCTCTCCCTCTAAGTTTCATGTCACCAATATTGGAGCCCAAGTAACCAAGTTCCATCCAATTTTCTATTAGGCTCTCAACATTAATCATAGTATCTTTGGGAAAGATAGCGCAGTACGAGAAGCACCGCTTAAGTGTCGGTGACAATTCATTGTAACTCAAAAGCAAATGAGGAAAAATGTCTACCTCCGCTTTCTCCATTTTCCATATTTCACTATTCAACACATTTTCCCACTCGTCCAAGCTACTTTTTAAACGCAAAAAACTTGCCAAAGTCTTCACGGCTAGAGGCAAGCCATTGCACTTTTTAGCTATTTTCTTACCAATCTCCTCAAATTCGACTTCGTTCCTTTCAGAAAGGGCTATACGGCTGAACAATAACCAACAATCTTCGTCAGAGAGCACACCTGGACGGCATATCTCACCCTCTCTCGATCCCATCATTTTCACCACCCCTTCATTTCTCGTCGTCACCAAAATTTTACTTCCAGCTCCACCACACCTGAGGGAGTTTTCTAGGGGTTCCCATTTTTTATGGTCTTCTGTCCATACATCATCAAGGACAAGAAGAAACTTCTTTCCTTCAATGGACTCTTTTACAAGATTAAACAGGACATCCAGTTGGTTAGTATTTGGAGAACTCCCTTTTTTTACGCTCTCAATAATACATTTACCAATTACAGCAGGATCAAAGGGGTCAGAAACACAAATCCATATCCTTAAGTCGAAAGATTCCTCCACTCGACTATGATTATAAACTAGTTGAGCGAGAGTGGTCTTCCCAAGTCCCCCCATACCCACTATACCCAGAATTGGGATGCCTTGGCTAGCACCATTATTCAAAATTTTGCTAACAAGAAAATCCACATCTGTATCCCGGCCATGGACTTTTGCTGAGTCAACCATGGAAGTGGACTGAACTCGCCAAGATCCAGGCAAATGATCCGTGATGGGCACGGATTCGACAAAATTAAATCGATCTTTCTCCCTCAATATTTCATCAAGTTGTTGTTTCACATTTTTAATCTTTGTACCAATATCATGACGAACAACAACCTTTTTAAAACATAAACACGAAGATGGGATGAAGGAACATACCATGATCTTAGGATCAGCAGGAGCAGCCATCTTGAGTTTGAGAAGAGCATAATTCCATTCGTCGAGAACGTCCTCCATTTCATAAGACGTCTGCTCCAGCCTCGACAACCATTGGTTGATGTTTTTGTCCTGAAATCGTCGATTCTCAGCATCATCCAACACATTCCTGAGGCTCCTTAGGTCGTCGGAAAGATTGAGAATCTCCTTGTCCACACCTCTCACCAAATGGATTTCGCTTTTGATCTGCTCATTTATGGTGGCTATTAGTTGCTCGACCAAAGTAGAGACTACAACTTCTGCCATGGTTACAACTTACAAGCTATCTCAGCTGTTTAATTTGTTTGTAAATAATTTTTTATGATGAATGAAAACATTAGAGGTGGTACTACTACTATAAGACATGAAAGAGGTAGAGGTCTTTTTCTGCATTATTGATATCCCATGTGACCCTGTCCCCTCCGGCCCTCATTTTTCTTCAATAATTCGTATCTGGCAGCTGTATATATGTATGAGTATAAAAGTCTACGGAAGCTTGTGGCCTCTCCTAATAAACGCATACACATCACAAAAAATAGTATAGTTATCTTCATTTTCAAAATATTTATATAATATTATCTCAATAATATTAATCTCAACAATAGTGAGCAACACTGAGAGGATTGCTACATTGAAAAATGAAATGAGTGAAATAAAGGATGAGTTATCAAAAAAGTTTGATGATATGACTGAAGCATTCAAGATGCAAATGGAGATGTTAACCAAGGAGGTTAAGAGTAATAGTGGAAAAGCTCCAATGGTGGAAGGAGGTTCAGGGGAAGCTGCTGCAATGGACAGATCTGAAGGTGGTTTGCTAGGGACACCACCAGGAGCTAAGCTATTACCTCAGGTAATTCATTTCACTAAAAACACTGAAACAAGACCTCAGAATAGACCTCTTAAGATGGATTTCCCTAAATTCAATGGGATGATCCAAGAGCTTGAATCAGGAGGTGTAGGAAGTATTTTATGTTTCACCCCATGAGTGATTATGAGAAGATTGTTCTCTCAGCTATGAATATGGAGAGATCAGGACACTATTAGTATGTTGATCAAATGGAGGGTAGAGAATATGCTTTGGGAACAATTTGTGGTGTTTTGTAAACAAATTTGCTAATATGGATGATGATAATTTGATAGGCAAATTTAACAAGCTAACACAAAAAGGATCCGTCAAGGAGTATATCAAAGAGTATGAAATACTCAAAGCTTATATGGGTACTGTCCTTAAGCATCTCACAGAAGAATATTGGATTCAAAGCTTCATAAGTAGGTTGAAGGGGGAGATTGAGAAATTTCTAAATATCATGAAACCAATGATGTTAGATGAAGCTATGCAACTGGCAGTCAAACAAGAGGATCTACTCTTAATTCAAGCTAAGAGCAAATCATCCTTCGAGCCTTGCTGCAAATTCTTCGTAGAAGTCGGATACCAAATTTAAGGAAGAACCAAAACAGATGTTTGTGATTTTGGTAGATGGAGGAGGTGATGATAAGGTGAGCAAGGAGTTAATACTACAGGAGTTGCAAGATACTGGGCAAGAATTGAAGGGACAAGCTAATAAAAATGAGTAAGTCATTGAGGGATAACTCGACTGTGAGGATAAGTCGTCTGTCGAAGGGGGGAATGTCACGAGCCAAGCAAACTGAAGAAGATGAGCGCATAATAAATCGCGTTTTCTCTTATTAAATTATATTTCCTTTATGTTGGTTTATTTCAGTCTTTTACATACGACGTCTCTGTGATAGAAGAAAAACTGTATATACCTCTGTTTCTGCCATTTGTATGCATCTTAAATCAAATATATTTTCAGTAATTGAAAATCTCTGAATTCTCTCTCCTTTCTGTTACCGGAGTGCGTAAGGGTGTGTTTTCAAACTCTAGCTATAAATTGCTTTCAAAATCACTTTTTTAAAGTTGTCTTCTCACAGCTTTTACTTTTGAGAAGTACTTTTAAGCTGTTTATAGAGCTTGCAAACACCCCCTAAGTCTTACAAAGCTGTTTATAGAGCTTGCAAACACCCCCTAAGTCTTACACACGCCTCCTCGCCGTTTGCAACCTTCTCTTTTCTTTACGGTAAGTTTAGGGTTTAGAAAGAATAGGAAATGTGAGATTTCTGGAAAAAAAAAATTGGTTTTTAGAATATTTGAATTTTTGTGTATTAGAGTTTTTTTAGTTTGTTCATTGATTTTTTTCAAATAATTGGAAGTTGTTTAGGAATTATTTTCGTACAATTTGCGTTTGTTCGAAAAAAAAATTCGGACAATTTGTAATTGTTCGAAAAAAAAATCTTGTTTGAAAAAAACTTCCAGACAATATGTGTTTGTGAGAGAAAAAATTCCGGGCAACTTGAGTTTGTTGTGTAAAAAATTTCGGACATTTTAGCTTTGTTCAGTTAATATTTTCGAACATCTTAAGAATTATTTTATTTTTAATTTTGTGTTTTTAGTAGTTTTTTTTGTTGAAGTATGGTGTTTGTTTTGGTGGTGATGGTGGTTATGATTCTGTAGTGAAATGGAATAAGTGGGTGTACTCATCTTCGTTTTTTTAATAAATTTCACATGAGGGATATATGTGACATTTCACACCTGAAAGATGAAAAAAATGTTTGGTGGGTGTACTCAATAGGTTGGTGTGTGTATAACCAGACCCCTTTGGAAATTATACTCATCCCATACATTAAAAATGATATTGGGCCAGCTTCAAAGCCCTTTCTTCAATTAAAGTAGGCCAAGGACCACAAACATTTTTTCTTACGGCTGCATATTAATTCCAATGGGCCTGCTTGCTTTTTTTCTGGGCGCGGTTAAAGACACCCACCAATCTATTGAGTACACCTACCAAACATTTTTTTCATCTTCCAGGACTTGTAAAATGTCACATTTACCCCTAGTGTGAAAATAAAAAAAAGGAAAGATGAGTACACCCACTCATTCCATTTCATACGGAATATCCCCACCATCAACACCAAACACAAAAATATACTTCAACAACAAAAAACTACTGAAAAAACACAAAATTTCAACAAAAATAAAAATAAAAAATTTCTTAAGGTGTTCGAATATTTTAACAAAACAAAGTTAAAATGTTCGAAAATTTTTACCCAACAAACTTAATATGTCCGAAAAAAAATCATGAACAATTTTCATTTGTACGAAAAAAAAATCGGACATCTTGTTCAAAATTTTTTCCCCAACATATACAAATTGTTCGAAATTTTTTCCCAAACATATACAAATTGTTCGAAATTTTTTCAAGAACAAACACGAGTTGTTCGAAAATAATATCACAAATTGAAAAAATCCTATTTTTTTAAAAAAACCCTAATTTCTAAAATTTCAGAAACCTAACCTTACCTGAAGCGGCGGCGTCGGCGGGCAAGGGGAGATGGTGGCGGAGAGGAACGAGGGAGGAGGAGTGCGAACGGCCGCGTTGCTGGGAGGAGAACGACGGCAGCCGCGTCCTTCTTCAAAGCTGCGGCGACGGGAGGGAGATGGCGACGGAGAGGAGAGGACGGAAGAGGGGTGCGAACGGCGCGCCGTTGGGAGGAGGGCGACGGCTGGAGGGAGGGAAGGGGGCGGGCGGCAGCGCGGACTGGAGGGAGGGGAGGTGGGCAGCGGCGCCACTTGGGAGTGGAGGTGGGTGGCGGCGGCGCCGATTGGGAGGGAGGACATGAGAGGGGTGCGAACAGCGCGCCGTTGGGAGGAGGGCGCCGTGGGGGCGGGGAAGAGCGGCAGCGCGGACTGGAGGGTGGGGAGGTGGGCGGCGGCGGCGGCGCCGCCGATTGGGTGGGAGGGGGAGGTGGGTTCCTTTGTGTGAAAATGTGAGAAATGGAGAGGATAAGGATTTAATTAGGGTTTGAAATGAGAGGGGGTATTTTTGAGATTTCCATGTGGGTGTCCTCATCCGAACGGTGTGTGTCTTCATCTCGTGGGTGTCCTCAATACAACGGTGGGTGTCTTTAACCGCGCCCTTTTTTCTTCTTCAATTAATTGCAGCTTATGGGCCGTGCTTTTAATCCGATGGGCCAAACAATCTTATTGTTGGCCCAAATCATTTTCCCCTTCCATTCTTTTACTTTTTTTGTCTTCATTCTCGTCTCACACCTTCAATTGATTTCATAAAATAATCGAGACGTGTTTTGTTCCGAAAATCATCATTTCCCCTAAAAAAAAAATAACAAACCACACATTTTCTCCAAATCTAGTGCAATGAGTCAATTTAATATAAAAATCCAATGAAATCCTATAAAATTATGCAAATTAAACACATGAATTACAAACAATTTTCACACTAATCAAATCCTAAAAAAGTTAAGTTGATTTAGTCTCAATTTTTCTAACAATGTTCATTTTCAATCCCAGTTTCGTCAAAAAATACGAAACAACGCCGTTTTGTAGGGATTTCCGGCACATGATCACTAGTAAATTATTTACTTAGCTCTTTTGCACATTGACAAATCAGTTAATCGAAAGAATAACAAACGTCAAATGAAAGAAATCACAATGGTTTTCCGCCCTTAGCCACACCTGGCCGTCAGAATTCTCACACATTCTCCAAAACAACTTGATAATATATAATCTTTATTTTAATTTTCATATCATTAATAATCATAATAAAAAATATGTTGTATTCATTTTTTAATTTTAAAGAACAAACTCACCGTCCCAAAATCAATCTTTTCACATACGATTCTCTTCTTATTATCTTCTTTCATTCGAAAATTTCATTGAAGATGAATTTCAGATATGAACAATTCTATATTTTCTTACACAAATTCGTTTTGACATATCTAGGGTTTGAGATAGATACTTCGATAAATTGAATTCTAGGTTAAATTAGCAATCAATTAGGTTGAATTTTAGATGCAATTTTCTGTTTCAAAAGATTAGAGAGTGGGTTTTAAGAAATAATAATTTAATTTTAAATTCATTATGTATTTAATTTTAATAATAATATCCATTATTTTTAATTTTAATGAAGGATAAAATAATAAATAACAAAATAAAATTTAAAAATAGGCAACATGTATTAAGTTAGGATGACACGGTACAACGAAATTCGACATCCGAACTATTGATAGTTTAGGCATTAAAACTATTCTAAGAAAACCCCTGCTTTTTAATCATCATATTTCCTATAGTAAAAAAAGAAAGACAGATCAAGAATACTTCTTCATGTACAATCCAAGTGTATTGGCGGCACCGAAACCCAGCAACATCATTAAACATATATAAATCATTCGCCTGAAATTCGAGAGCACCTGCACATCAAGAAGCTTTGCACACATCTAAAGTATTGGTTTCATGTCCACACCGATAATAGATATATTCATCACATTGCCACCCCATGGTTGTCTTGTCTTGTACAGGAAATACAACAAGACATAACTAAAACATGATCGAGCTTTAGCCACAATTATATTTTCATTAAATCAAACATGTTGTCTGCAAAATTATCATTACCAGATTTAACAACTGAAATACTTGTAGAAATATCATCACCCATGCTAGCGACGGACAAACATGGAACAAGAAATTAAAGAAAAATATCACCTCAGGAGTGTCACACTCGCTCACATTTTCGATGACTTTAAAAATTTTATGGTAAAAATAACGTAAATTGAACAAAAGGGCATTAAATCAAACAGGTTGTCTACAAAATTATCATTACTGCTACAAACAAGCAAGACAGCAGAAAAATATCATATCTAATTACAAATGCACAAACATAGGAAAAGAAAAGAAAAGAAATCAGAACAGTAGGTAAATGAATATTTAACAAATTAATTACAAAATGAATCCTAAGGCTCAAATTTATACTATGTTTAATTAGATGGATGGAATTAGTGAGAAAACAATCTTCATTTATTGATGGATGAAAACGTACGTTACATAAACAACAAACTTGTGGAAATCATGAAATTAAGAAACTGAATACATTAATCATCCCCCAAAATAAGAATATCAGTAAACACTACACCATTGTCCCTGCAATGTTGTTGTAGCTCCTCTGAATAAGCAATCACCAACTTGTCCAATGGCCATGCCTTACTGAGGAGGGAGCTTGGCAGTTTCCTCAGGACAGGGCAACCCTGGATGGTTAACTCCTCAAGACAAGGCATGATGGTAGAATGTTGTTCTTCTTCGCCCGTGATGTCCTCCCACTCCTTCCACTCCGGACAATAACAAAACTCCAGTTTCTTCAATTTGGGAAAGGCAGTAGTATTTGATGAACCTCCCAACAATTCTCCTCCCACTCTTTCTAATCCTTCCATTCCTATAATACGAATCTCTTCTAAGCATGGTAGTTTTCCAAGGGGCGGCATTGATGACAACTGATTGCATTGATAGAGCCTAATATACCTTAGTTGGTTTAGGGGTGAGACGATCCAGCTCAACGGAAGTTTGGAGCCCTTATAATTTACAATCCACAGTCGTTTCAACTTGAGATGGGGCTCGAGAGCATCTATCACATCCATCCTCACCCCCTCACTTTCATCATCCATCTCATCTTCAAATTTTATCCAGAGTTCCTGAAGGTGTATCTTTTTCCTCAATTCTGCTACCTTTGCATCCTCAACCACTTCTTCATCACCTAATCTGATAATCAACTCTAGACAACTAAGATGGTTTAACTTGTTCAAAAATCCCAACTTGCTCTCACCAATTCCTCCTCGAAATCCACACAATTCGTTAAGACCTGTTAATTGGGCCAATCCTTCAGGAATTCTGCTCAGACTCCTGCACCCACTAATATTCAGGCTTCGCAATTCATGCAAGCCACATATGCTCTCTGGCAACTCCTTTAAAGACCTATTCTGACTCAAGTCTAAGTCTCTAAGGTGAATCAAATTCTCAATTTCCTTTGGAATCGCTTCTAGTTTGCATTCACTTAATTTAAGTGTTTGCAAGAAATAAAGCTGAAAAATGATTCTAAGATTTTCATGGGATATTGTACTTCCACTCAAGTCCAACCTCCTCAAATGAATCAAATTTTCCGGTCCCAGTAGAATACTTCGGAAGTCACAACCATTCATACTTAAGATCCTTAGACGACGTGTCACACAATCACAAAGACTACTTGGAGGACATTCTTTCTTACCCCAAACTAAGCTACAAAATTGATTAACATTGGAAACAAATGAAGGGTCACAAACTTGGCAGGTTGTGATCTTATTCATTCTAGTGCCCTCCACCCTACCACTCTTTCTAACAAATTGAGCAAAATCATGTACTATATCATGCATTTTACATTCGTATATTTTCTCACCCCAATTATCTACTTTAAAATCTTGAAATAGAGAACGCATTGCTAAAACGTCAAAACACTCTCTCCCTCTAAGTTTCATGTCACTGATATTGGAGCCCAAGTAACCAAGTGCCATCCAATTTTCTATTAGGCTCTCAACATCAATCTCCGTATCTTTGGGAAAGACAGCGCAGTACGAGAAGCACCGCTTAAGTGTCGGTGACAATTCATTGTAACTCAAAAGCAAATGAGGAAAAATATCTACCTCTGCTTTCTCCATTTTCCATATTTCACTATTCAACACATTTTCCCACTCGTTCAAGCTACTTTTTAAACGCAAAAGACTTGCCAAAGTCTTCACGGCTAGAGGCAAGCCATTGCACTTTTTAGCTATTTTCTTACCAATCTCCTCAAATTCGACTTCATTCCTTTCAGAAAGGGCTATACGACTGAATAATAGCCAACAATCCTTGTCCGAGAGCCCTATTGGATGGCATATCTCACCCTCTCTCGATCCCATCATTTTCACCACCCCTTCATTTCTCGTCGTCACCAAAATTTTACTTCCAACTCCACCACACATGAGGGAGTTTTCTAGGGGTTCCCATTTGTTATGGTCTTCTGTCCAAATATCATCAAGGACAAGAAGAAACCTCTTTCCTATAATAGACTCTTTTACAAGATCTAATAGGACATCTAGTTGTATAGTATTCAGAGAAGTCTGTTTTTTTACTTTCTCGAGAATACATTTACCAATGACAACAGGATCAAAGGGATTAGAAACACAAATCCAGATCCTTAAGTCGAAAGATTCCTCCACTCGACTATGATTATAAACTAGCTGAGCGAGAGTCGTCTTCCCAAGTCCCCCCATACCCACTATACCCAGAATTGGGATTCCTTGACTAGCACCATTATCCAAAAGTTTGCTAACAAGAAAATCCACATCCGTATCCCGACCATGGACTTTTGCTGAGTCAACCATGGAAGTGGATTGAACTCGCCAAGATCCAGGCAAACGATCCGTGATGGGCATGGATTCGACAAAATTAAATCGATCTTTCTCCCTCAATATTTCATCAAGTTGTTGTTTCACATTTTTAATCTTTGTACCAATATCATGACGAACAATAACTTTTTTGAAACATAAACACGGAGATGGGATGAAGGAACATACCATGTTATTAGGATCAGTAGGAGCAGCCATCTTGAGTTTGAGAAGAGCATAATTCCATTCGTCGAGAACGTCCTCCATTTCATAAGACGTCTGCTCCAGCCTCGACAACCATTGGTTGATGTTTTTGTCTTGAAATCGTCGATTCTCAGCATCATCCAACACATTCCTGAGGCTCCTGAGGTCATTGGAAAGATTGAGAATCTCCTTGTCCACACCTTTCACCAAATGGATTTTGCTTTTGATCTGCTCATTTATGGTGGCTATTAGTTGCTCGACCAAAGCAGAGACTACAACTTCTGCCATGGTTACAACTTACAAGCTATCTCAGCTGTTTAATTTCTTTGTAAATAATTTTTTATGATGAATGAAAACATTAGAGGTGGTACTACTACTATAAGACATGAAAGAGGTAGAGGTCTTTTTCAGCATTATTGATATCCCATGTGATCACCCTGTCCCCCGGCCCTCATTTTTCTTCAATAATATATTCGTATCTGGCAGCTGTATATATGTATGAGTATAAAAGTCTACGGAAGCTTGTGGCCTCTCCTAATGAACGCATACACATCACAAAAAATAGTATAGTTATCTTCATTTTCAAAATATTTATATAATATTATCTCAATAATATTAATCTCAATCTATAGTAAAAGGAGAAAAATAAATTATTTGTGTTCGGACAAATACGAATATGATTAGACGGACAAAAACTTTTTTTTTTTTTAGATATCAACATCAATATTTAACAATATATTTTCATAAATATGCATTATATTTTTGTAATTAATTAATTTATTCATATTTATATTTGATTTAAGAAAAAAATAAAAATGAAAAATATAGAACTGGCATGACAGTGACTATATATGAATACAGTATTGACTATATATAAATATAAGACTAAAAAATTATGAAAATAAGTACATCTTTTTAAATTTTTTAAATTTACTGAATTTAAATTTTATTTACAAATATAAGGCTCGAAAATTATGTACTCCATCTTTTATTCGAATTTTATGATTTTTTTTTTAATATTAAGTGTATTATATAATATCTATTTTTTAAATGTACTTATTAATATGAATCTCAAAATATATGGGAGTCATGGGAAATTCTCAAATGCACCATGTGCACCAAAACAGATTTGGTGCACATGCTTAGGGGTGTAAGTGAGTCGAGCCTACTCGTGCTCGACTCGTAAAAAGATCGAAATTGACTCGAAGTTAATCGAGTCGAGTTTCGAGCTACTCAAGTAGCTACCGAGTTCGAGTTCGAGCTCATAGATACTCAGCTCGAAAGGCTCGCGAGCCTAATCGAGCTTGAACAATATTTACTATTTTTTCATTAATATATAATTTATATACGAGTAATCGAGTCGAGTCGAGCTCGAGTTTATTTTAGAAAAAAATATGTTTTAAAATTAATTTTGAAAATTATATAGGTAATCGAGTCGAGCTCGAGTTTATCGAGTTTCTTATCGAGTCGAGCTCGATCTTCAAAATTTTAGGCTCGACAGAGTCGAGTTTCGAGCTCAGCACTACTCGGCTCGTTTACACCCCTACACATGCTTTTGTCTTTATCTTCCCACTCTAACTTAGTGGTAGATATTTTAACTGAAAAGTATAATTCTTATTATTGAAAATTATTATTTAAGAATGTCTCCAACCGTTAGGACAACTATTATATAATTTGCATATTTTTGCCTTTATTAATATATAGATGATTGACCCGTGCATTAGTGTGCATGTGCACACTATGCACAGGAGACTAACTCGGGAGTGATTTATATCTTTTCTAATTTCCAAAACTTATTGATATTTTCTATCATTGACTTAGTAAATAATTTTTTTTGAAATTTATGGAAGTAATTTATATGAAGAATATTTGTATTAAGAAAAATATATGTGTAGTATCTCATATTTTATGTGTTAATGTATGGTCAATGAAAAGGCACATCGACTTGCTAGGGATTTCCCGAACCAAATTTATGTTCTTCATTCACTACGTGTAATTATGATTTATAAAAATTCACGCTCATCAACCACATTATTTTTATTAATATATTTTCTTTTTAGTAAAAATAAAAACATTTTCAAAAGCAAATCAAATCTTTCATTTACCCACCAACAACAACGATTTATTTTTTTAAGTCAAAGGTGCTAATAGTAAATGTATATATATATAGGTGCTTTTTTTTACAATGAAATGATGGCAAAATCATAAAGTAACCAGCAAGTATATATATAACACTATCAGCTTACTCAAATAGATTATGCTTTTACTTCTTCCAAAGCCTCCTGAGACAGCACCAGTTTTCACAGATCACAATTCCATTAACCACAAATCGTTCTACATAAATCAATGCCAAATTTACCATTAGTTAAAACAAGAAAAAATCATTTGTTTCTCTTGAATTGATCATAATTAAACCCAAGCCAAGATAAGCGCGACCCATGAGACGGTTGATTCGCAAACACTTCTCGATCGCATATCCTTTTGGCTCAAAAGATTGGAAGCATAGTTCCAACGTTGGGTTGCAGGAGCTATATATTCCCGGGACATTTTTTAGAATCTCCATAGCATCCCTAATATATAATTGTCTCAGAAGAAATGCTGCCACTATTCTTGTTCTCCACCCTTTGGATATAATGATCATACAGATTCAAAAGACCTGGCAATAATGATCATACAGATTCAAAACATAATCTTTCTTTTTTAAAATCAATCACCTCGATCTCAGTAATAAATAAAGAATCACTTACAGATCTTCACGCCACCAGACTTTGACCTTTGCACCAACCAAACTCTCGTCATATTCCAGAGTATCAGATGCATCTTTTGATTCTGTCAAGAAGAAGCATCAAGTGAGTGCATAAAATATCTGCTGAAATTTTATATTACTTATAATCGATCTCCTAATTTGACCTGCATCGCTTCTTTCCTAAATAGGTCGTATATACTGATGGTGACGAAGAAGCACTAAATCTCCAAAACGAACGGTGGGAATTTATCGAAGGTGACATGGTTTCAAATGGAGTAAGTAACCTGTTGATTTTAGTGAAGGTTACATTTTCCACTTTACTCACAATACTTGTTCTTTGATCCATTGATTTTTTTAAGCTTTTTGAAATGTTCAATTTCTTTATACGGGTTAGGACACATCAGTCCTCCCCGAATCTATAGTTTTTTTTTTTTTTAAGGTCTTGTAGGCCGTCAACGTTGAAGTAAAGAAGTAATCTACTGAGGCTAAAACTTTGGTTTCCTTGAACCTGCAGGAAAACGAAGAAGAAAGGAAATGCGAATTCTGAAACATCAAGCAAGCGTCAAAAGGTGGAGGGTTCAACGAAAAGGTTTGTTTCCTTAAATCTTGCGATACATTCCGTTCCAATGAAGTTATTTTAAGATATACTGCACCAAAATGTGGCAGTAAATCTAAGGATGATGGCAAAGCAGAGGAGTCAGAATCGAAGGACAACTATAGAGAAATGAACAATATTGGAAATATTATTTCTTGATTAGTTGTAGAGGAGATTTACAATGAGTATTTATACAAGAGAGAATTAGGTCTAACCTAACCCTAATAGGCTTTATAAGAGAGCCCATAGGAAACTAAGGTGGGCCTATACAATAAATAAGAATGAGAGTGTATTTACTAATATAGGTCCAATATGCCCCCTCAAGATGGAGTACCATAGGATAGTCCAATCTTGGTCATAAGGAGCTGAAGACGAGCACCGGAGAGAGGTTTGGTGAGGGCATCAGCAAGCTGGTCGGCAGTCGAGACATGCGAGATGCGGAGGCGAGCAGTTTTGACTAGGTCACGAACAAAGTGGAAGTCGATGGCAATGTGTTTCATTCGTGAGTGAAATACAGGATTTGAGCATAAGTAGGTGGCCCCAATGTTGTCACAGTAGATGACTGGCACTGGAGAAATCGGAAAGTGTAGTTCTTGAAGTAAGGATGTTAGCCATTGCACTTCAGAGGCCGCTGCGGCAATGGCTCTATATTCGGCCTCAGTTGACGAGCGAGCAACAGACTTCTGCTTTTTGGACGACCATGAGATGGGATTGGCCCCCAAAAAAACGACATAAGCACTCGTGGAAGTGCGATCATCGTGGTCGCCTGCCCAGTCAGCATCCGTGAAGCAGTGGAGCGAGGAGGATGAGGATGGGGTAATGTTGATTCCGACATCCCTTGTACCACTGAGGTAGCGAAGTAGACGCTTGACAGCAGTCCAGTGAGTGACGGTGGGTGCATGCATGAACTGAGATAGCTTATGGACGGCAAAGGCGATGTCAGGTCTGGTGAGCTGGAGATACTGAAGGCTGCCGAGCACTTGACGATACTGAGTGGAGTCAGTGGGAGGGGTGCCATCTGATAGAGTGAGGCGAGCAGAGGTTGATAGTGGAGTTTGGACTGGTTTGGAGTCGATCATGTTGTATCGGGCGAGCAGATCAGTGATGTATTTGCGTTGGGAGAGCAGGCATGAGGTTTTAGAGCGAAGAACTTCAACTCCCAAGAAATAGGATAGAGGACCAAGGTCCTTGACTGAAAATTTTGTACTGAGGTCGGCAGCTACCCGGGCGAGCATGGGCGAGGAGTTGCCCGTCAGTATGAGGTCGTCAACATAAACAAGGAAGTAGGCGACCACCCCATTGTTGTTGTAGACGAACAGAGATTCATCAGAGTGAGTGGGGATGAATCCAATTTCTTCGAGAAAGGTGCGAAGAGCATAGTACCATGTGCGAGGAGCCTGCTTTAGTCCATAGATGGATTTGCGAAGCTGACAGACATAGGTGGGAAATGTCTTGTCTTTGAAGCCCGGAGGTTGAGCCATGAAGACAGTGTCTGAGAGCTCTCCATGGAGAAAAGCGTTGTTGACATCGAATTGGCGAAGGGGCCAGTTGTTGGTAACTGCAATGCTGAGGACTGTTCGCACAGTGGCGGGCTTGACAACGGGACTGAATGTTTCAGTGAAGTCAACACCAGGTCGTTGATGAAAGCCTTTGGCGACCAGACGAGCCTTGTATTTATCCAAGGTGCCATCAGGTTTTCGCTTAAGACGAAACACCCACTTGGAGCCAACTACATTTTGAGACGCAGTGGGAGGAACTAAGTCCCAGGTGCCGTTCTGGAGAAGGGCATCAAACTCAGCCGACATGGCTGCTCGCCAGTTTTTGTCCTTGAGTGCCTGTGACACACAGCTCGGTTCAATGTCAGAAGTGATGACAGAAGTAAGCCCATACCTCGGATTTGGCTTGAACACGTTGTTCTGAGCTCGAGTTACCATGCGAGATGCAGGAGGTCGTAAGGGAGCATTGGTCGGCACAGGGATGTCGGATGTGGTGGCGAGCAGCGGGGAGGTAGGTGGGGTTATGATCGGCGGGGTTATATTCAATTGGTCGACCAGTGTGGGGTGCTGGGGAATGGTAGTGGTTGGCACTTGGTCGATCGGGGTTAAGTGAGGTGGCAAAGGTGTGAGAAGAGTGGGCGAGGAGCTGAAGTCAGAGGAGGTGGAGGTCGGCAAGAGAGATGGTTGAATGATGGGAGAGGGGGTGGAAAAGGGAAACGTATGTTCAACAAATTGAACATGCCGCGAGGTGTAGATTCGGTGGGTGGAGCGATCAAGATTAAGGTAAGCACTCTGTGTGGGCGAGTACCCAAGAAAGACACATGGAGTAGAGCGAGGATCAAGTTTGTGGGTGTTGTAAGGGCGAAGCAGAGGATAGCAGAGACAACCAAATACACGGAGTTTGGTCAGATTCGGGGGGCGAGCAGTGAGTTTTTCATAGGCGGAGATCATGTCAAGGTTAACTTTGGGAAGGCGATTTATGGTGTATGCTGCCGAGCAGACAGCATAGGGCCAATAGGTGAGGGGCATAGAAGCATGGTGAAGGAGAGCAAGGGCTGTGTCGACCACATGGCGATGGCGACGTTCAGACATGCCATTATGTTCGGGAGTGTGAGGTGGGGTGGTGAGATGTGCAATGCCATGAGTGTGAAGAAAGGGGCGAAGAGCAATGAATTCTCCCCCATTGTCGGAGTAAAAGGTTTTGATTGTGTTTTGATAGTTGTTTTCAACAAGAGTTTTGAATGTGATAAACGTGGGGAGAACATCTGATTTTCGTTTTAGAGGATAAACCCATATGTACTTGCTGAAGTGATCAACAAATAGCACGTAATATTTGAAATTATCAGGAGACAAGACAGGCGACGACCAGACATCAGAAAAGATAACATCAAGTGGTTTGGTGGACACAATACTGGAATCATAGAAAGGTAATTTGTGACTTTTGATACAAGAACAAGAGTTACAATTGAAATGTTTGGAAGGTGCACTGGATAAGCTGAGCTTGGAGAGGGTGTGAGCAAGGATTTTTGACGATGGGTGGCCAAGGCGAGCATGCCAGGTAGTCGTTGTGGGGTGTTGAGTGGTGAAGGCTTGCGGTGAGGTGGTGGACATGTGTGCCGGCCAGACATACAAGTTATTGATACGACTCCCAACGAGGAGAATGCTCCCCGAGTGACCATCCCGCACCTGAAAAGAAGATCGATCAAAGACAATGTTAACATTATTATCACGACAGAGGCTAGAGACCGAGATCAAGTTTTTCGAGATGTGTGGGACAACCAGGACATTCGAAAAATTGAGAGACTCAAGTTGAGGAAACCGCATAGAGCCAGTGTGAGATATGTGTAAACCTTTACCGTCACCAATTTCAACATTGTCAGGCCCATCAAATGGTGAGTGAAGAGATAGGTTGGCGAGGTCGTTGGTGATGTGATGCGAAGCACCCGAGTCAAGAATCCAGTGCTCGGCAGGGTGTGCCGAGGAGGCTGAATGAGCCGAGTACGCCGGGCGAGCACCCGTTAGATTGTGGCGGGGGGTCGATGGATACTGTCCAGGTGGGCGGCGAGGACCAGTGGTTGGAGCAGTGAGCGGTGAGGGAATCTCAGGGCAGGTGCGAGCAGTGTGCCCTGGTGTACGACAATATTGGCAGGTGCCAAGGTAGGGCCTTTGCGAGGGCTGGCGAGGACGAGTGTCAGCAGTTTTTGACCTCGAGTCAGGTCGCGAGGAGCGATGATGAGGTTTACCAGCAGTGAGAGCAGAAGCAGGTATGATGGCCGAGGCTGGTCGCGAGGCAAGTTGGACCTCGGTACTGAGGAGCTTGTCGCAGAGCTCGGCAAACGAGATGGGCTGTTCGCGAGCTTGGATGGCATTTGCTATGTCATTGTAGGACTCATCAAGGCCGGTTAGGACCTGGAGAGTGACGTCCTCGGCATCAGAGGAAATGCCGAGGAGAGCAAGCTCGTCGACTACAGAGCGAACTTCCATGAGGAAGTCGGAGACCGGGCGAGCACCCTTGGACAGTGAGCGAAACTTGGTTTTTAGGGCAAGAATGCGACCTCGCGAGGGCTTACCATACATGCTCTCAAGCATTTTCCAGGCTTCGCAAGAGGTTTTTGACGAGGCAACAAATGGTATTAGTTCCGGGGACATAGATCCGACCATGGCCGAGAAAATGAGGTTGTCCTGACACACCCATAGGTCGTGTGCCGGGTTTGGAACAGTGGTGTTGGCGGTGCCGTCGGCGGCTGGGGATGTGGACGAGGGGCATGGATGTGTGCCCAAGACATAGCCTAGGAGGTTGTGTCCAGTGAGAAGAAGACGAAGTTGGAAGGACCAAGCACCATAGTTGGTGGAGTTGAGCTTCAGGGACATATTTGCGAGTCCCTTGAAGGTGATTGGTGCCGACGATGGAGGAGAGGCAGCCATTGGTGAGAGGGAGCAGCGGAGTGAGGCGTCGTAAGACGGATGGCGACGGTGGTGCGTCGGAGAAGAAGGCAGCGGCGGCGCTACTGATGCAAAGGCAGCGGCGGCAGTGAGAGAGGAGCGGCGGCGGCGGCTGGAGTATGCAGCGGTGGCAGAGCGGCGGCGGCGGCGGCTGGAGTATGCAGCGGCGGCGGCGGCGGCTAAGATTTGGATCAGGCGTGAGCCGAATGACTCGATGATACCATATAGAGAAATGAACAATATTGGAAATATTATTTCTTGATTAGTTGTAGAGGAGATTTACAATGAGTATTTATACAAGAGAGAATTAGGTCTAACCTAACCCTAATGGGCTTTATAAGAGAGCCCATAGGAAACTAAGGTGGGCCTATACAATAAATAAGAATGAGAGTGTATTTACTAATATAGGTCCAATAACAACTACTTAAAGCCCGGTAAAAAATCTCAGAAACTTGGGGCAAAGGTCGAGTTGATATCAGAAACGCATCTGGCAAAACCAAAGCTGAAGTTGCCAAAGCCTCAAGCTACTCAAAACAGGACTGCCAAAGGTCTTCTAAATCTAAAGGCAAAACAGTTGAATCTGAAGAATTTGTATCGAAGAACGATGATGTCTTTGCAAGTGATTCAGAAGCAAGATCTCTGGATCACACAGAAAAGACGGTGGATGCTAGTAATAAGACAGAACATGGCAAAGTAATCTGGTTTCTCTTCGGAGGCATTATATTACGGATTGAAATCACATGTTTCACATTTTGTTCCACTATATGGATGATTGACACGTGTCATATTAAAAATAATCAACGTCCTATAATATTTGGGATGACACGTGTAAATGATCCAACAGGGTGGAACACGAAAAGTGGAACAGAGGAATCCAACCGATTATATTACTATCAACTTCTTTTCCTGATCAGTTTATTTTCTCATTTATAGCTGTAGACAAACAAAATTTAATTAATTTGGGCCTCCAAAGCCCAACAAATCAAGTCGGACCTCTAAAGTCCGATAAATGAAGTCGGCCCTCTAAAGTCCGATAAATGAAGACGGACCTCTAAAAGTCTCATAAATGAAGATGGACCTCTAAAGTCCAACAAATCAAATCAAGCCCAAATAGGGTATTCTTAGCCCATCAAATAATTCAAAATTTTGAATTAAAGCCCTAACCACTTGCACAAATATCTCCAGGCCTACACCTATAAATAGAGGCCTCATTTCATTCATTTTGATCATCAACAAATTAGAAGCATTCAAGGCTCTAAAATTATCTGCAGAGATTTTAGAGTGTTCTTCATCAAGCTAAGCCTCTTCGATTCGGCGTTTCTTCAAGGAGTTCTTCGTGCAAAGCAGCGAGAAGCAGCGTTCGAGTGGGAGATCAAGGTGCTAAGCCCCTCGATTCGGCGTTTCTTCAAGGAGGAGGTGCTTCGTGGATCTTCAACGGCGTTCGTCCCGGATAAGTCCCGAAAAAGTCCCGATAAGTCCCGTAAATTCAACGTTTGATCCAAAATACGGCGTCAAGCCCTTGGATCAACGTTACAAAGTCCCAAATTCAAGAACGATCTTCAACGACGTTCATCTAAAAAGTCCCTAAATCCGGCGTTTAATCCAAAATACGGTGCTAAGCCTTTGGATTAACGTTATAAAGCCCCAAATACAAGATCGGAAAGGATTCAGCTGCGGATCCAGCTCCAAAAGCTCAAGAAGTCCAAGTAAAGTTCAAACAGAGAGAATCAGAGGAGAAATTAGAGATTGTAAGCCCCAAATACAAGATCGGAAAGGATTCGGCTGCGGATCCAGCTCCAAAAGCTCAAGAAGTCCAAGTAAAGTTCAAGCAAAGAGAATCAGAGGAGAAATTAGAGATTGTAACCCGCAAATACTCGGTTTTAATCCGAAATTAAATATATCGTTTACCATTTTCGCGTTTTATTATTTAATTCACGAATTTGTGTTTACAATAGCATGTTTCCTGCTTGTGGTTTATCATGCAGGACATAGTTACTTCGCGGAAGTCACCGTTAAAATCAACAAAGAATAAAGGCACCGAGGAAGAGAAGCTAGGTATGCATTCCAATTGTGTCACACCCCAATTTTCATAAAAATTATTTTACAAATATAATTAACAATTTAAAATTTTAAGGGCATGAACCAAAATTTACACTTAAGAAATGAAGCTTACAAGTTTCTTTTACAATAAAAATAATTAAAAATTAACTTAGCGTAAGCTTCGAAAAAATAGCAACTTAAAAGAATTTTATAAAGATATCTAGGAAACCACAACGTCTCAATCGATTGTCATCCACCGCTCCTCTTCACCACCAGCTCCTCGATCTGAAATATTAAATGAAGGGGTGAGCAAACCACAGCTCAGTGGAGACATGCTTGTCAAAACTAAATACAATAAGCAATTAAATCATCAGTTCACATTAAGATGTATAATTCCATAACAATTTCAATAACATCACCTCGTAAATAAGTGGCAAATGATATATCCTCGTTTATAAAGGTCAAATGACCTATCCTCGTTTATAAAGGTCTAATGACCTATCCTCGTTTATAAAGGTCTAATGACCTATCCTCGTTTATAAAGGTCAGAAGACCTATCCTCGTTTATAAAGGTCAGAAGACCTATCCTCGTTTATAAAGGTCAGAAGACCTATCCTCGTTTATAAAGGTCAAATGACCTATCTTCGTACATCTTTCACATGAACATAAAAAAATAATCACACATCGCATTTAATAATGACAAACAATTAAATAGAAATCCCCACCTTGATCTCGAGTGAAAATATACAATGGACGAATTATGGCTTTAGTCTTTCTTGCGATTACCGTTGCCTCGATAGATGAATGTATACGTGATAGCCTCGCATGAATTATTTATCATAGTTATATTGTCGCCTTGCCGTGCGATACATAAAATAACAAAGAATATAGTTTTCTTTCGAGAGTACTGAACTAAACTCAATTTCTCAAATATATATAGCATTGGATGATTGAAGCAATGCATATGAAAAGACTTACGGTTACAATTACTAAATCAATTATCTTAAATCCACATAATTAAAAACGTATGGGAAGGAAATGGAGGGTCAAACAATTAAAATCACATGTAAGTTTTAAGAGAGATAAGACAATATTTATATAAAATACATTTGATACAATTTCTTATATTAAATATACATACGTAGGCATATCTATATCTACATGTTATATATTATAATTTTTTTCTTTTCATATAATGTATAAATTAATTAATTATTTATTAAATAAATTTCTATTTTTATTATTATAAAATTCATGGGTATTACAAATTGTATTTTCTGTCCTTCTATTCACTTGACACTGAATTCTGCTGGTGTTCTTTGCACCTGTATCCCTAAAGGCGGATATCCATTTGCTGCTACGAGCTATCGAAGATGGTACGAGAAATGATGTTTCTGGAGAAGCTTCTCTAAAGGAGGATATCCATTCGCTGCCACGGGTTATGGAGGACAAGAATAGTGGCACTTCTGAGTCGTCGACAACTATTAGGGATGCTATGGAGATTCTGAACAATATCCCGGGAATAGCTCCTGCAAGCGAACTTTGGAACTATGCTTGCAACCTTTTGAGCCAAAAGGTTATGCGAGAAGTGTTTGCCAATCAACCGTCTCATCAGTCGCGCTTATCTTGGCTTGGGTTTAATTATGATTCGTACAAGAAAAACAAATGATTAGTCCTTGGACCGGATACCCGAGACTTTAAAAAAAAATAAGCCTGGTAAATTGATATAGTAACTGTGATTGTTATTTTGGTAATGTAAAAACTGCAACGAAGTTATTAATTTTGTTTAGTGCAGGCATTTCCCGATTACGTGCACTGAGGCTTGGACGGGGCACGATCCTCACTCAGTTCCCCGCGAAGTGAACGAGAAAAAATCGTCTCCGTCTCCATCCCCATCCCCATGAGTGACTGAAATTAATATTAAGAATCTTTCTTTTTGATCCAATGACAGGTTTCTTAAATTCAAGAATATGCAGAAAATTGAAGTATTTTTTTCTTATTTCCTCTTATCAATTGGATTTTATTCATGTTTTTTTAAACAATAGATTTGCTAAGTTGACGTTCTTGAGCTTCTGACAACCTTCTTCTTCGGAGGAAAATTCAAACAAGTACGAAAAATAATAGTACCAATTATATATTTATTTTAAATAAGATTTTTTTGCCAAAAAATTGAAAATGGGCCGCACTTATGTGCAATATTTCACGTGAAATATTAGTATATTTAAGGAAGGGTCAAAATTTGCGGATCTGTAGCGGGTTTGACCGGTCAAACGAATATTTTCTTAAAAATCGCGCAAAAGTCGCGCGCAGAAGGCTAACAGGATAACGGGTTTCAGGTCTGTGTTACTATAAAAGTAATTATATGTTACTGCAAGACCAAATATGTGTTACTTTAAGTACAAATAACACATAAATTGACTTTTCATAGGAAATATTAATACAAATTAATTTAAGGAAGGATAAAATAGAAAAATTTGCTTTTAATCTGTGTTACTATAAATACAATTATATGTTACTGTACGGACAAATACGTGTTACTGTAAGGACACAATTGACTTTTGAGTAACACATATTTAACCTTAAAGTAACACAGAAAAATGTGTTACTATATAAACACAAGTGTATTACTGTATTAAGAAAGATGTGTTACTGTATAAATAATAAATAAAACGCCATTATTGAGAGTGAATGAGATACCCACATTAAAAAACACGAAGAACAATAATTGAAAACACCAAAAACACAACCATGTTGAATAATTTATCGATCCTTACAAATAAAAAGACATAATTATCAACAATTAATTGGAATAAATCTGTGTGTGGTATTATTGTTGATTTTTTCTCATTCAAAAATTTATTCAAAAAATAAATAATGATTTTTTCTTTCGTGATTAACAGATCATATCTGAATTTTTTTTTATTTTTTTTTAATGAAAGTTGCGCTGCATATGCAGAAGAGAAGAAAAGAAAAGAAATCGCAGAAGAAGAGAAGGAGGAAGAGAGCGCAGAAGAGAAGAAGGAAGAAAACGCAGAAGAGAAAGGTAGGAGAAGAAGCGACCGGGAAGAGCGACTGTTACCGAATAAAAACATAAGAATTAGTCAAATTGCACCATAAGCCTATGGTGAAATATTGTATATAAGTTTTTGTCATTGAAAATTGATTTTTTTTTTTTTAAATAATTCTTATGACTATATTTATAAATTCTAAAAAATAATGTAAACTATCAGTAAATTCTTAAAATAAATCTAAATTTCTCAAATTAAAAAATTTAGAATTGGTATAATTTTCATTTGGAGAAGACGACAAGGTGTGGGACCAATATTTTCAGTTGTTCCAATTCTTTCTCTGAGAATTGAGGCATCTTTCACTCTTTTTGTTTCAGATCTTTGGATACAACTGACACTTTGTAAAATACTAAAATTGTTACTCAAATTTCTCAGAGAATTTGCACTAACAAAAATGACACCCTATTTTATTTTTATTCTTTGTAAAACACTAAAATTGTTACTCAAAAAAATTTCCAGACCTAAATGCCCTTTTTCCCATATGCACCGCATGCGTAGCACAGGGGTCGTACAATAATTGCACAAGGTCGCACAGGGGTTGCACGAGATCACTTTATTTTTTTAATTAATTTGTTTACCCAAAAAAAATATTCCGTAAACTTTAATTTTTTTGAAATCTCGGTATCCAGACCAACTAATCCGGGGTACCTTAGAAATACGCGCACTGCCCATCCAAATGCAAAATTTAAAAGTGACATTTTACCAAACATCAAACAATGTTTTTGACAGTTTTCATTCAAATGAGTAGGATTAAGTCGAGAAAAAAATCACAAATGGTCCCGTAACTTTCAGATTTAGTCTTTTATCCTTTTTAACTTTTCAACGGTGGTTATATTGTTATCAAAATTGGTCCTTTCTGGAGAATTTCAAATAAAATGGCAGTACATGAAATACAACTGAAAAATCGTTAAGTTTTGCACTTGAAAACTGACACCCTATATTTTATTTTTCCTCAATAGTTCGGTGTGTGTATAACCGGGCCCTTTTAGAAATTATACTCAGCCCATGCTTTCAAAATGATATTGGGCCAGCTTCAAAGCCCTTTCTTCAATTAAAGTAGGCCAAGGACCGCAAACATTTTTTTTTAGGGTTGGGGGTATATACCCCTCCAGCTTTGTTTAATACACTCCGCCTTCATTTTTATTAATTCAATATATATATGAAATACCAATTTTGCCCTTTTACTAAATCATGTTAGATACATACATTCCCCTACCATTTAAAAACAACTCTAACCCTAAAATTAGAAAGCCACCACTGTCGTTGCCACCTCCGCCACCGCGCCACATATAAAATTTAGAAAAAAAAATCTTACTATTTTTAAAAACACATCCGATCGACTCTGGTTTATCGACCAAAAACACTCCGGTCGACAATGATTTGTCGACCAAATTTCGAAAGAAATTTAAAAAAAATAATCAAAAAATTGAAATTTTCGACCATTATCGGTCGCTCAAAAACATTCTCGTCGACAATTGTCGACGAGAATGTTTTTGAGCGACCGATAATGGTCGAAAAAAAAACCCAAACATGTTCTTCTTCGCCGGCGACTTGGTTTAAAGGCTTCAAGGCCGCGGAAGATGGGCGTCGCTAGGGGAGGGCGCAAGTGGGTCGCGACTGCAGGGGCGAGCTGGAGCGGCCGCGGCGGGGGCGATAGGCGGTGGAGGGCGAGAAACGAGGGAGGGGGCGGCGGTGGCGAACGAGGTGAGGGGGAGGGAGGGGGAGTGCGACGGCGAGGGGGAAGAGAGAGAGGCGGCAGAAGAGAGAATGCAGAAAATGGGAGGGCCGGGGGAAGAGACGGGAGAAAGTGTAAAAAAAAGGGAGGGGGGAGAGAGAGGCGGTAGAAAGGTTGGGGAAGATGAAGAAATTAGGTTTAGGGTTTTTGAGGGAAGTGTATGTATCTATAATATTTTACTAAAGGGGCAAATATAGTATTTCATATATATATTCAATTAATAAATGGAAGGGTGAGTGCATTAAACAAAGCTGGAGGGGTATATACCCCATCCCTTTTTTTTACGGCTGCATATTAATTGCAGCTTATGGGCCGTTCTTTTAATCAGATGGGCCAAACAATCTTATTGTTGGCCCAAATCATTTTCCCCTTCCATTCTTTTACTCTTTTTGTCTTCATTCTCGTCTCACTCCTTCAATTGATTTCATAAAATAATCGAGGCATGTTTTATTCCGAAAATCATCATTTCCCAAAAAAAAAAAAGACATAGTAATAACTAATAACATCCCATTAACAACAAAATCATTCTACAAGAGAGTCTTTAATACATCAATGCCAATTTACTAGGCTTATTTAAAACAAAAAAAAATCACATCTCCACAACTACAGAATCATTAGTTTCCCTTGTACTCGTCGTAATTATACTCAAGCCAAGATAAGCGCGACTCATGAGAGGGTTGAAGGACAAACACTTGTCTCATATTTTTTTGGGTTAAAAGGGTGCAAGCATAGTTCCAAAATTCGCTTCCAGGAACTATTCCCGGGAGATTGATTAGAATCTCCAAAGCAGCCTTAACACTCGTGTCACAAGTGCGTTTCGATCTAGCGTATACCCTCAATGGAGCATTGATTCTGGTTATCTCACTGATGCAATAAGCTACACCTACTCTTACCTCAACATCGGAATGCTTCAAGAGATCGTTTACGTTCAGTGCCTTCATTAGTCGAGACACAGCATCTTTCACGGACTGTGCAGGTGCCTCCTTCACTTGTGATAAAAGGGCCTCAATATTCTGAAATCAAATTAAAAAGCACAGAGATTATACAGCCAGAAATGAGTAGCATAAACTTCAATAACTTTTTTATTTCCTCCAATTTAGGAATTATGTACAGTATATAGTGCAAATAAAATCAGATTTCCGAAAAACTGTGCTAGGCGCTCGGGATAGAAGTCAATTTAGTCCCATAACTTTCAAACTTTTATGAAATGGTCCCAAGAAATTAAAATGTATCAATTTAGACCCATTTTTTTTCCAATTTGTTATGTTTTGGTCCCAAAAAAATATAAATGTACCAATTTAGTCCCTTTTTTTTTCAATTTATTCTGTTTTGGTCACAAAAAAGTTAGATTGCGAAAAAATGGGACTAAATTGGTAAATTTAACTTTTTGGGATCATTTCAAAAAAGATAGAAAGTTATGGACTAAATTGACTTCTATCCCCGGAAGCGCTCTACCTTCGCTTTTTTTCCAAGTCCGTCCCTCCTAATCCCCCCGCCTAGGTGTAGACCCTAGTATAGCGCCTTTTACAAACGTACGTGAATACATTAAACTAACACATGCATATCAATGGTATAGAAAATGCATATTTATTTGCAATGACACGAAATTGCATAAATCATGATAACAAAGGGTTCCTCTTCACCTTTTCTAATCACCCTTTTAGAAATAGGAGGATTTACTAATACATAACAACAAAAGCTACCTTTGATAAAAAAAAAAAAAAAAAAATAGCCCCAACAAGGCAAAAATTAATTACAAATTCACTTTCCGCGTTTCCTGATTCTACTAATGCCATAACAATTGACAAGATTATATGAAGAAACATATGGTAACAAAACGCATAAAGGCGACATTGACCAGTTAACAGGTAAGAAGATAAACATTAAACAATGACTAAAATAGGCATCCAGATAAATCTAAATATATAGGTTCTTTCAAAATCAGTCGAGGCCAATCAGCTAAGTTGAACAGTTGAGGTAAATCAGGTAAGTTGATATTCAGGCGACTAAGTCAATTGAGGTAAATCGGCTTCAAATCAAGCAAGCCCTATCAAGATAAATCAAAACCCTAGAAAATTTAATCTCAGTATATACATCATTCAATTTGGCAACTTGTAAAAGGAATGTAAAAGGATTAATTACATTGAGAGGAGTGAGGAGCTCATCGGAAGAGGATCGCTGAGCAAGACTTTTGGCAGATGCGACAAGATGTTTTTCCAATACATTGAAAAGAGGGAGGAGCTCATCGGAAGGGGGTAGCCAAGCAAGACTTTTGGCAAATGCGGCAATTTCTTTTTCCAATTCTTTGTCGGAGAATTGAACCATTATTACAACTGGCAAAGGAAACCCTAGGCTGAGGATTTTATAGGGTTGCCAAAGGACTATTTCATTTTTTTTTAATTAATCATTAAATTGTTGGCTTAACGGATTGGGATCAAAAGTGCAACAGTACTAAACGATTTATGTAACGTTAGGACCAAAAGTGTAAAATAAATCACAAATGGGGCGGAGAATTCGAGAGAGGGGAATTTCCTCTAATGGCAAGGCACGTGTATGTCTTTTTCTTTTTTATCAATTGTTAAATTGTTGGCTTAATTCACATTCCCTTTCTTCTTCCTTTTCCTGGTTCAAGGAAACCATATTTTTAGAAATGGTATAAGCAGCAAAGGGACAACAGTGCTTGAAACTTTTTCATCGAAGGAGACAGAATAAGTCTACAGAATGTGAAAACGAGCCTGTATTATGAGCAAGAAACGGATTACTTCTTTATAACAAAGCGAGTGATGCCTCCTCATTTTACTTCAATGTTGCTCTTACTCTCAAATCACAATCTTCCCTACAGTATCACACATAGTTTTTAAGGCACAAAGGCTCACCAAGGCGCAAGGGTGTGCCTAACGTCCGAGGCGCACACCTTTTGAACATTGTGACTAAAATGAATAAAAACATTATGGAATCTTAAATTAAACATATTAGGGTTACAAGGGGTGTGTGAGACGGTCTCACGTGCACCCAAAAACTAGCCCAAACATTAAATGAAAACTAAACTAATGAGTGGAGTGAAGTGTGAAAGGATCGAAGAGGCCTCTTTTTCCTTCTTTTTCGTGTATTTTCAGCTGCTCCCCCCTAATTGATCGAAGCTGTGCTTTAGAAAGGCCACAGTTATACACACACGGACCTATTGAGGACACCCACCTGACTTTTTTTTCTTGACATGTAAAATGTCTTATATACCCCTCATGTGAAATTTAAAAAAAAAAGTGAAGATGAATACACCCACCCCTTAAATTTCACACCAGAATCATCCCACCATCAACATCAAAACAACAACCATCCTTCAACTAAAAAAAACTCTGAAACACAATAATTTTGATAAACTAATGTTCGAAAAAATAAGAACCGGCAAAAAATTTCAAACAACTACAACAAAATGGGTAAAAAATTTCGGACAAATACAAAATGTTCGAAAAAAAATAAAACTAAAAGGTAGATTTGTTCTTCATCCCTACCCTCTTCAACTTAAAACTAAAACAAATTCCAACCAAAACTAAAACAAATTCAAACTCAAAACTAAGAACTGCATTTTGTTTAACAGATTACAAAGAGAAATAACAAAAAAATTGAAGAAAAATAGTCGGCGTGGCTTGGAGGAGGGGGAACGACAAAGGGGTGTGTGTCGCTTCTTCTTCGTGGTGGCGGCGACGTCGATCGGCCGCGCGAGGGATGGGAAGGAGAAGGGGCGGCTACGCAAGACGGGGAGGAGCTTCGCGGAGAATGGAGAGGAGAATAAAGAAGAAGAGAGAAAAATTGGAGTGGGTGTACCCAAAAATGAAATTAGGGTTTAAGATGATAGAAGAAGGGGTATTTTGGGTTTTTACACTTAGGTGTCCTCGTCGTACGATGTGTGTGTTTATTCAGTTGGTGTCCTCAATAGGTCGGTGTGTGTGTATAACCGGTCCCCTTTAGAAAGGGTCTGACTATATGCACCTCCATTTCGGAGAGATGCACTCCCCCTTTGAGTTTATTAAAAAAATAATAGGGTAAAAAATAAAAAATACCTTTCTTTAAAATAGAGCGTACGTACTAGATGCACCCCCTTTTATCATTTTTTTCACCTTATCCCCAAACCAAATTTTCAATTATTTCTGGTAACAAGAAATAAAAAAAAAAAAAAATTAACAAATCAACCATATTCATCCACAAATCACCATTATCAAACCCATTAACAAACACCATTATTTTATTAAAAAAATTAGTCAAACCAGTGTCGATCATATATCCTCCCGTCGACAACATTTTATCGACGGGAGGATATATGGTCGACCAACAAAGGTCGATCGACACTGTAATGTCGACCATATACACTCTCGTCGACAACATTTTGTCGACGAAATTGTACATGGTCGACATTACAGTGTCAAAATGAAATAAAAAAAATTGGTGTTTAACGCCAACAAATCGGGGTGGCGTAACACTGTGGACGGAGCGGCGTGAGCCAACGCCAGTGAAGAGAGGGAGAGAAGAGAGAGGTAGGGGCGGCCGATGAAAGCTGTTTTTTTTTTTTTTTTTTTTTTTTTTTTACAAATCGGGGTGGTCGGTGGGTTAGGGGGGGGGGAATGGAGGGGGATAGAAGAAAGGGAGAGGGCGGCCGCTATAATTTTTTTTTTTTTTTTTTACAGATTGAGGTGGTGGGGTGGGGGAGGGGAGAGAAGAGATCGGGGTGGTGGGGCGGGGGGAAATGGAGGGGAGAGAAGAGATTGGGGTGGTGGGGCGATTCCGGCGACGGCATAACTTTTTTTTCTTCTTTTTTTTGCAGAAACGCGGAGGAGGGGCGAGGGCGGCGGAGGCTGCGAGGGCGGACGCGGTGGAGGGTGTTGCCGACGGCGGCGGCGGCAAGTGGTGGAGTGATTTGGGGAGGGGAGAAGAAGATGGTGGAGATATTAGGGTTTGGGGGTGTGTGGATAGTAAATTGAATTTTATGAGAAAAGTGTATTTTGGAAAATTAATTTCAAGCAATTTTTACACTAATCAAATCCTAAAAAAGTTAAGTTGGTGTAGTCTCAATTTTTATAACAATGTTCATTTTCAATCCCAGTTTCATCAAAAAAATACGAAACAACGCCGTTTTGTAGGGATTTCCGACACATGATCATAGAAAATTATTTACTTAGCTCTTTTGCACATTGACAAATCAGTTAATCGAAAGAATAACAAACGTCAAATGAAAGAAATCACAACGAAATCCACCTAAGGCCGTCAGAATTCTCACACATTCTCCAAAACAACATGATATATATTATATAATCTTTATTTTAATTTACATATCATTAATAATTATAATAAACAATATATTGTATTTTTTTTTTAATTTTAAAGAAAAAACTGACCGTCCCAAAATAAAGCTTTTCACATACGATTCTCTTCTTTCATTCGAAAATTCCATTGAAGAAGAATTTCAGATATGAACAATTCTATTTTTTCTTACACAAATTCGTTTTGACAAATCTAGGGTTTGAGATATGGCACAAAAGCATACATAAAACATGAGATTGATGTTTGTCTTGATAACCAGAAGATCTGGTGCAAGACAACTTTGCGTTATCTCGGACCAGATGACAAAGCGACAGTGCCGGAGGCAGGACAGGGTTGAGTATTTGCACAAGCGTCGTCGTCATAGACGTACACCTTAATTAATTGGCCTTATTTGACAGCAGCAAAGGTGGTTGTTAATTAGTTGTTGTTTCAAGATTTATCATTGTAACTTAACTGCATTGGCATTCCTAACCTTTCAAGAATTAATCTTCTGAATTGTATATTGACGAGTTTCAGGCAACTTCTTGTGAATCAGGTGGCTGGATATGGAGAAAATTGACAAGATTGTGATGCTAATGTTGCAGCTATTGGCTCTGTTTTTCGTCGTCCCACCATGTCGTTAAACATAAAGCATTCGCCTGAATTTCGAGAGCACCTGCACATGATCAAATTCTCAACTCAAGAAGCTCTGCACACATCCAAAGTAGTTGATCACATAGTCTATCCACACCTGCTTTCATTTTTTCAGTACAAGAAAATATACAACAAGACAGAATTTTAATTTAAGGTGTGTGTCTTTCCAGCATGCCACAATTATATTTTCAATGGGGCATTAAATCAAACATGTTGTCTACAAACAAGCAAGACAACAAAGTTGCAGAAATATCATCATATCTAATTCCAAATGCACAAACATACAAAAAGAAAAGAAAAGAAAGCAGAGCAGTAGGTAATTGCATAGTTAACAAATTAATTACACAATGATCGAAATTTATATTTAATTAGATGGATGGAAGAGAAGATAAAATGATCAAGTGAGAAAACAATCTTCATTTATACATAATAAACTTGTGAATATATTAATCATCCCATATTGAATCACTAAACACTACACCATTGTCCGTGCAATGTTGTTGTAGCTCCTCTGAACCATATAAGTTCAACTTGTCCAATGGCCATGCCTTACTGAGGAGGGAGCGTGGCAGTTTCCTCAGGACAGGGCAAGCATAGATGGTTAACTCTTCAAGACAAGGCATGATGGTAGAATGTTGTTCTTCTTCGCCCGTGATGTCCTCCCACTCCTTCCACTCCCAGCATCCAGAAAATGTCAGTTTCTTCAATTTGGGAAAGGCGGCAATAACATGAGTATTTGATGAACCTCCCAACAATTCTCCTCCCACTCTTTCTAATCCGAACATTTCCCAAATTACAATCTCTTCTAGGCATGGTAGTTTTCCAAGGGGCGGCAATGATGACACCTTATTGCAGAACTTGAACTGAATAGACCTTAGTTGGTTCAGGGGCGAGACGATCCAGCTCAACGGAAGTTTGGAGCCCTTATATTTCTCAATGATCAGTCGTTTCAACTTGAGATGGGGCTCGAGAGCATCTATCACATCCATCCTCACCCCTTCACTTTGATCATCCATCTCATCCTCAAATTCTATACGCAGTTCCTCAAGGTGCATCTTTTTCTTCAATTCTGCTTCCCTCGCATCCTCAACCACTTCTTCACCACCTAATCTGACAATCAAACTCAGATATTTAAGATGGTTTAACTTGTTCAATAATCCCAACTTGCTCTCACAACTTCCTCCTCGAAATCCACGCAATTCGCCAAGACCGGTTAACTGGGCCAATCCTTCAGGAATTCTGCTCAGACTCCTGCACCAACTAATATTCAAGCTTCGCAATTCATGCAAACCACATATGCTCTCTGGCAAGTCCTTTAAAGACTCATTCCGACTCAAGTCTAAGTCTCTCAGGTGAATCAAATTCTCAATTTCCTTTAGAATCGCTTCTAGTTTGCAGTTACTTAATTTAAGTGTTTGCAAGAAATAAAACTGAAAAATGATTCTAAGGTTTTCTTGGGATATTGTATTTTCACTCAAGTCCAACCTCCTCAAATGAATCAAATTTTCCAGTCCCGGTGGAATACTTCGCAAGTCACAACCATTCATACTTAAGATCCTTAGACGACGTGTCACACAATCACAAAGACTACTTGGAGGACATTCTTTCTTACCCACATATAAGCTACAAAATTGATTAACATTGGAAACAAATGAAGGGTCACAAACTTGGCAGGTTGTCTTATTCATTCTAGTTCCCTCCACCCTACCACTCTTTCTAACAAATTGAGCAAAATCATGTACTATATCATGCATTTTACATTCATATATTTTCTTATCCAACCTAGTTATCTCAAAATCTTGAAATAGAGAACGCGTTGCTAAAACATCAAAACACTCTCTCCCTCTAAGTTTCATGTCACCGATATTGGAGCCCAGGTAACCAAGTGCCATCCAATTTTCTATTAGGCTCTCAACATCAATATCCGTATCTTTGGGAAAGACAGCGCAGTACGAGAAGCACCGCTTAAGTGCCGGTGACAATTCATTGTAACTCAAAAGCAAATGGGGGAAAATGTCTACCTCCGCTTCCTCCATTTTCCATATTTCACTATTCAACACATTTTCCCACTCGTCCAAGCTACTCTTAAAACGCAAAAGACTTGCCAAAGTCTTCGCGGCTAGAGGCAAGCCATTGCACTTTTTAGCTATTTTCTTACCAATCTCCTCAAATTCGACTTCGTTCCTTTCAGGAAGGGCAATGCGACTTAACAATAACCAACAATCTTTGTCAGAGAGCACACATGGACGACATATCTCACTCTCTCTCGATCCCATCATTTTCACCACCCTTTCATTTCTTGTCGTCACCAAAATCTTACTTCCACCTCCACCACACTTGAGGGAGTGTTCTAGGGGTTCCCATTTGTTATAGTCTTGTGTCCATACATCATCAAGGACAAGAAGAAACTTATTTCCTTCAATGGACTCTTTTACAAGATTAAACAGGACATCCAGTTGGTTAGTATTTGGAGAACTCCCTTTTTTTACACTCTCAAGAAAACATTTACCAATTACAGCAGGATCAAAGGGGTCAGAAACACAAATCCATATCCTTATGTCAAAAGATTCCTCCACTCGACTATGATTATAAACTAGCTGAGCGAGAGTGGTCTTCCCAAGTCCCCCCATACCCACTATACCCAGAATTGGGATGCCTTGGCTAGCACCATTTTTCAAAAGTTTGCTAACAAGAAAATCCACATCAGTATCCCGACCATGGACTTTTGCTGAGTCAACCATGGAAGTGGATTGAACTCGCCAAGATCCAGGCAAACGATCCGTGATGGGCAAGGATTCGACAAAATTAAATCGATCTTTCTCCCTCAATATTTCATCAAGTTGTTGTTTCACATTTTTAATTTTTGTACCAATATCATGACGAACAACAACTTTTTTGAAACATAAACACGGAGATGGGATGAAGGAACATACCATGTTCTTAGGAGCAGCGGGAGCAGCCATCTTGAGTTTGAGAAGAGCATAATTCCATTCGTCGAGAACGTCCTCCATTTCATAAGACGTCTGCTCCAGCCTCGACAACCATTGGTTGATGTTTTTGTCCTGAAATCGTCGATTCTCAGCATCATCCAACACATTCCTGAGGCTCTTGAGGTCGTCGGAAAGATTGAGAATCTCCTTGTCCACACCTCTCACCAAACTGATTTCGCTTTTGATCTGCTCATTTATGGTGGCTATAAGCTGCTCGACCAAAGCAGAGACTACAACTTCCGCCATGGTTACTAAGATATCTCAGTTGTTAAATTTCTTTGCAAATTTCTTATGGATGTGGTAATGATTCATGAATGCATTCAGTCTTTTAAAACATGAATTAAGAGACGACTTTTCTGCATTATTAATGATCCCATGTGATGTGACCCTGTCCCCTGATTATTTTACAAAGTGATCAATAATTCATTATTATAAAATTACTCCAATCTGACAAATGATTAGGAAATTGCAAATTGCCATGTTCTGCTTCCAAAACCTTTAATGTATAAAGGTTGTTTTTAGTTAAATATTGGTAGTTTAATTGGGGGAAATTTTATTTTTATTGATCCCATCTTAGTCGGAATTTTTTATTGATCCCATGTGACCCTGTCCACCGGCCCTCATTTTTCTTCAATAATATATTCGTATCTGGCAGCTGTATGTATGAGTATGAACCCTCATTTTTATAATAGAAACATTTTTGACTTTGACCTTTTCTAAACCGTGTACGTAATTTTTTCATTTAATTCAAATTTTATGAATAATGTGAATTTTAATTTTCAGACAAGTTGACTAATTCTTATATTTTTAACTTAAAAAATTAGACAAAAACTTATATACAATATTTGACCATAGTCTTATGGTGCAATTTGACTAATTCTTATATTTTTATCCGGTAACCAGTCACTCCTCCTTCCTCTTTTCCCGTCGCTTCTTCTTCCTCCTTTCTCTTCTGAGCTTTCTTCCTTCTTCCTCCTTTCCCCGTCGCTTCTTCTTCCTTCTTTCACTTTTGTGCTGCTTTCTTCCTTCTTCTCTTCTGCGCGCCTTCTTTTCTTCTTTTCTATGCTGTCTTTCTTCTCTTCTGTGCAAAATATGCAGTGCAACTTTCATTAAAAAAAAAAAAAAAAACTTTCAGATCTGATTTGCTAATCACGAAAGAGAAAAATTATTATTTATTTTTTGAATAAATTCCCTAATGAGAAAAAATCAACAATAATACCACACACAGATTTATTCCAACTAATTGTTGATAATTATGTCTTTTTATTTGTAGGGATCGATAAATTATTCAACATGGTTGTGTTTTTCGTGTTTTCAATTATTGTTCTTCGTCTTTTTTAATGTGGGTACCTCATTCACTCTCAATAATGACAGTTTTATTTATACAGTAACACATCTTTCTTAATACAGTAATACATTTGTGTTTATATAGTAACACATTTTTCTGTGTGACTTTAAAGTCAAATATGTGTTACTCAAAAGGTAATTGTGTGTTACTTGTCCTTATAGTAACGCGTATTTGTCCGTACAATAACATATAATTGTATTTATAGTAACACGGATTAAGAGCAAAATTTTCTATTTTATCCTTTCTTAAATTAATTTGTATTAATATTTTCTGTGAAAAGTCAATTTATGTGTTATTTGTACTTACAGTAACACATATTTGGTATTGCAGTAACATATAATCACCTTTATAGTAACACAGACCTGAAACCCGTTATCCTGTTAGCCTCCTGCACGCGACTTTTCCGCGATTTTTAACGAAATATTCATTTGACCGGTCAAACCCGCTACAGATCCGCGAATTTTGACCCTTCCTTAAATATACTAATATTTTTTCACGTGAAATATTGCACATAAGTGCGGCCCAAAAAAATATGAAACAAAATAAATTTTACAAACGAAACCAAAGGGTATTGCAGTTATGAATGATCGATGTTAATTATGTGAATCTTATTTTTCTCTAGTTGAAATGTATAACTAAATTTAATGATAATATCATCATTTTATCAAATACTCATATATATAAATAAATATATTTCAAATAAATTGATTAATTAGTTTTGAGTAGATGCACAATTTTTTTTTAAAACCACCCAAAACTCAAAGTAAACATAGCCGAAGGGCTCCATTTTTTCGAAATAGGAAGGGCTCCATGCCCATGACATGATCATAACCAAGTCAAAGGTGCTAATAGTAAATGTATATAGGTGCATTTTTTTACAATGAAATGATGGCAAAATCATAAAGTAACCAGCAAGTATATAACACTATCAGCTTACTCAAATAGATTGTGCCTTTACTTCTTCCAAATTTTCACAGATCACAATTTATGTTACTGTATCCAATTAACAACAAATCGTTCTACATAAATCAATGCCAAATTTACCATTAGTTAAAACAAGAAAAAATCATTAGATTCGGGGAGGACTGATGTGTCCTACCCGTATAAAGAAATTGAACATTTCAAAAAGATTAAAAAAAATCAATGAATTAAAGAAACTTACATATCAAAACATGAATGTTCAACTTCTTGGTCCTGTTCACAAGTATTGTGAGTAAAGATATGCAGAAACTGGAAAATGTAACTGTTATACCTAGTCAAAGAAGTCAATTTTTGACAATTAAGTCAATCCTAGTCACCAGCTTGCGTGGCGAGAACTAGTCAACTAAGTCGTGCGACGACTAGTTAACAATATGAAGAAAATGTAATAAATGTAATGTATTTAATGTAATTAAGTGCTCGCCTAAAGATGTCGGCGAGCACGTGTTTAGCTAGCTAGAAACGATAAGTGTTGAAGCCTTGGGAGAGAGCATAAAGTGTGGCGACCACCTTCCTCGAAGACGTCGGCGACCACCTTCCACGACGACCAGGTCCTCCGGTGACCACCGTGGCCCATCTCCTCGCCTCCGCTGAGGACGACCGCTAGAGGCGGTTTAGCATTAAATGCGCCGTTCAATCACCTTTTCGGGCAGAAACTCAGGTCCACTATGGGCATGCCACGTGTAAAGGTCGGGCAGCCCCAGAAACCAGTATATAATGCCTAAAAGGCTCATTTGTAAGAACACGCATCATTTTCCTACCAAACCCCAAGCAATAAACACTCTCAAGCTCCTCAAAGCTTTAGCTTCTCTAAGAAGCTACTTCTTGTGTTCTTACTGTTCTTCGTTTAAGATCACAAATCGTCATATTAATCCCGTTCTTCGTGGCCATCAGTATATACGACCTATTTAGGAAAGAAGCGATGCAGGTCGAATTAGGAGATTCAAAAGTAATACGGAGTATAAAATTACACCAGATATTTTGTGTACTCACTTTATGCATGCTTCTTCTCGACAGAATCAAAAGATGTAATTTCACCCACCCTCAAAAGACCTGGCAATAATTAATGATCATACAGATTCAAAACATAATCTTTCTTTTTTAAAATCAATCACAGATCTTCAAGCCATATTCCGTAGTCTCAGATGCCTAGATAAACAACAATATATAAAATTGGAACTGGTTGAACGTAATACAAATGCAGGCTATGCAGCTAGATTTCTATTTTTCAGGGAAGCTAAAAAAGTCTTATGAAATTTCAAATCTTTAATCCATAGATTATGCAACTATTTCCAATCTCCCGGATGATAGTGATCAAATTCAGATCGAGGATAGTTAATTAAATGATAAGGTACAGAGACAGTGTCACAAGTTATGGCTTCCCATTTCGATCAATTTGCTTTTTGCTATCCATATGTGTTGCTCTAACAAGGTTCATCATCTCCAGTTTTAGCATACACAAGCATATTCGTTAAGGTACTTTTGTACATTGTGGCTAAAATTAAGAAACACTACATAAACTTAATTTGAACATATTAGCATGTAAAACTGTTTGTATGGATAGCCGAAACCATTGGCAACCGCTCTCAACAATTATAAATTCAGATTTACTGATACGAGATTCTTTGTGTACACGTACACCGTCACCGGACGAGGAGTCTGAGCTCGTGTACAATCCAAGTGTATTGGCGGCACCGAAACCCAACATCATTAAACATAAATCATTCGCCTGAATTTCATGTCCACACTGATAATAGATTGATCACATTGCCACCCATGGTTGTCTTGTACAGGAAATACAACAAGACATAACTAAAACATGATCGAGCTTTAGCCACAATTATATATCATTCATTGGGGCATTAAATCAAACATGTTGTGTGCAAAATTATGATTACCAGATTTAACAACAACACTACAAACTTGAAATTACTGAAATACTGGTAGAAATATCATTACCCATGCTAGCGATGGAGACTAATTCCAAATGCGAGTTGCACACCCACATTTTTTATGACTTTGAAAATTTTAGGGTAAAAAAAAAAATGGCAGAAAGTAAAATGAATTTGTCGAGATGCTCTGAATCCCTAAGAATTAGATGGATGGAAGCTAGAGAAGACAGAAAACAATCTTTGTTTATTTAATTACATGGATGGATGAAAACGTTACATACATAAACTTGCATGATTGTGCATGGAAATCATCAATCAAACAAACTGATTTATACATTAATTACCCCTCATATATAAGAATTAGTAAACACTACACCATTGTCCCTGCAATGTTGTTGTAGCTCCTCTGAACCATATATGTTCAACTTTTTCAATGGCCATGCCTTACTGAGGAGGGAGCGTGGCAGTTTCCTCAGGGCAGGGCAGGCCCAGATGGTTAACTGTTGAAGACAAGGCATGATGGTAGAATATTGTTGTTCTTCTTCGCCCGTGATGTCCTCCCACTCCTTCCACTCCTTGCATTCCCAAAACTCCAGTTTCTTCAATTTGGGAAAGGCAGTAGTATTTGATGATGAACCTCCCAACAATTCTCCTCCCACTCTTTCTAATCCTTTCATTCTCCAAATGGACATCTCTTCTAGGCATGGTAGTTTTCCAAGGGGCGGCAGTGATGACAGCTGATTGCATTGCCATAACTCAATACACCTTAGTTGGTTCAGGGGCGAGACGATCCAGCTCAACGGAAGTTTGGAGCCCTTATAATTCTGAATCCCCAGATATTTCAACTTGAGATGGGGCTGGAGAGCATCTATCACATCCATCCTCACCCCCTCACTTTCATCATCCATCTCATCCTCAAATTCTATATGGAGTTTCTCAAGGTGCATCTTTTTCTTCAATTCTGCTTCCCTCGCATCCTCAACCACTTCTTCATCACCTAATCTAATAATCAAGTATAGACGACTAAGATGATTTAACTTGTTCAATAATCCCAACTTGCTCTCACAACTTCCTCCTCTAAATCCAAGCAATTCGCCAAGACCGGTTAACTGGGCCAGACCTTCAGGAATTCTGCTCAGACTCGTGCACCCACTAATATTCAGGCTTCGCAATTCATGCAAACCACATATGCTCTCTGGCAACTCCTTTAAAGACCTATTCTCACTTAAGTCTAAGTCTCTCAGGTGAATCAAATTCTCAATTTCCTTTGGAATCGCTTCTAGTTTGCAGTCACTTAATTTAAGTGTTTGCAAGAAATAAAGCTGAAAAATGATTATAAGGTTTTCTTGGGATACTGTATTTTCACTCAAGTCCAACCACCTCAAATGAATCAAATTTTCCAGTCCCATTGGAATACATTGCAAGTCACAGTTTTTCATACTTAACACCCTTAGACGACGTGTCACGCAATCACAAAGACTACTTGGAGGACATTCTTTCTTACCCCAATATAAGCTACAAAATTGATTCACATTGGAAACAGATGAAGGGTCACAAACTTGGCAGGTTGTCTTATTCATTCTACTGCCCTCCACCCTACTACTCTTTCTAACAAATTGAGCAAAATCATGTACTATATCATGCATTTTACATTTATATATTTTCTTATTCAAATCATCTACAACAAAATCTTGAAATAGAGAACGCATTGCTAAAACGTAAAAACACTCTTTCCCTCTAAGTTTCATGTCACCGATATTGGAGCCCAAGTAACCAAGTGCCATCCAATTTTCTATTAGTCTCTCAACATTAATCCTAGTATCTTTGGGAAAGACAGCGCAGTACGAGAAGCACCGCTTAAGTGTCGGTGACAATTCATTGTAACTCAAAAGCAAATGGGGGAAAATGTCTACCTCCGCTTCCTCCATTTTCCATATTTCACTATTCAACACATTTTTCCACTCGTCCAAGCTACTCTTAAAACGCAAAATACTTGCCAAAGTCTTCGCGGCTAGAGGCAAGCCATTGCACTTTTTAGCTATTTTCTTACCAATCTCCTCAAAATCGACTTCGTTCATTTCAGGAAGGGCAATGCGACTCAACAATAACCAACAATCTTCGTTAGAGAGCACTCCTGGACGACATATCTCACTCTCTCTCGATCCCATCATTTTCACCACCCTTTCATTTCTTGTCGTCACCAAAATCTTACTTCCACCTCCACCACACCTGAGGGAGTGTTCTAGGGGTTCCCATTTGTTATAGTCTTGTGTCCATACATCATCAAGGACAAGAAGAAACTTCTTTCCTTCAATGGACTCTTTTACAAGATTAAACAGGACATCTAATTGGTTAGTATTTGGAGAACTCCCTTTTTTTACGCTCTCAAGAATACATTTACCAATTACAGCAGGATCAAACGGGTCTGAAACACAAATCCAGATCCTTAAGTCGAAAGATTCCTCCACTCGACTATGATTATAAACTAGTTGAGCGAGAGTCGTCTTCCCAAGTCCCCCCATACCCACAATACCCAGAATTGGGATTCCTTGGTTAGCACCATTATCCAAAAGTTTAATAACAAGAAAATCCACATCCGTATCCCGACCATGGACTTTTGCTGAGTCAACCATGGAAGTGGACTGAACTCGCTAAGATCCAGGCAAACGATATGTGATGGGCATGGATTCGACAAAATTAAATCGATCTTTCTCCTTCAATATTTCATCAAGTTGTTGTTTCACATTTTTAATCTTTGTACCAATATCATGACGAACAACAACTTTTTTGAAACATAAACACGGAGATTGGATGAAGGAACATACCATGTTCTTAGGATCAGCAGGAGCAGCCATCTTGAGTTTGAGAAGAGCATAATTCCATTCGTCCAGAACGTCCTCCATTTCATAAGACGTCTGCTCCAGCCTCGACAACCACTGGTTGATGTTTTTGTCCTGAAATCGTCGGTTCTCAGCATCATCCAACACATTCCTGAGGCTCTTGAGGTCGTCGGAAAGATTGAGAACCTCCTTGTCCACACCTCTCACCAAACTGATTTCGGTTTTGATCTGCTCATTTATGGTGGCTATAAGCTGCTCGACCAAAGCAGAGACTACAACTTCCGCCATGGTTACTAAGCTATCTCAGTTGTTTAATTTCTTTGTAAATAATTGTTTTATGATGAATGAAAACATTAGATGTGGTACTACTACTATAAGACATGAAGAGGTAGAGGTCCTTTTCTGCATTATTGATATCCCATGTGCACCCTGTCCCCTGCCTGCTGCATGCTTTTTACAAAGTTATCAATTATTCGTTATATATCCTTTTTCTTTTTCTTTTTTCAATCTGAAGTTTCACTTTCACCTTTAGCCATAAAGCAGAGCGCACCAAATTATCATATGAAACTAACGGCCATTTAGCCTATTAATTACTTTTCTATTCAATAATAATTAAAAAAAATGTTGAATCTCTTACTTACTAATAAAAGGCTGGAAATTAAAGCAAAATCTCTCACAAAGAAAATAAAAACATGTTGTTTACCTTGAAATTTTTTTATATGCGTGACAGGTTGGGCTAATTAAATAAACTTTAATAGCATGTAATTTTACAGGGTCGCATTTGCACAAGTGTCGTCATAGACACCTTAATTGGCCTAATTTGACAATCGGAAACTCTACACGCAAGAACTCCATTCAGCTGTACTCATGAACACCAATGAATTCTTTAGACCCAGAAAAGATTTTATATTTATAGCTCTAAGTTTCCGATACTAAGTCAACATTAAGATTATTATCTTTAGAGCTTGTGATTCTTTCACACTGTAGTTGGTTATACACATACTTTTACATTTCAGTTAGAAAAAACCCAACTTGTAAAGAGTATTTGTTCTCTATACAACAAGTAAATCCGTATACAACAAGGCGTGTGTATCTCGATCAAAAGTCTACTCTTGGAACTATAAAGTTAGCTGATAAACGGGGTTTTTCTATAATTTTAATGCTCAATTACGTGTCATTTTAACTCGTATTACATTTGTTTATATCTTAAAAGAGGTGAAATGACGATTTCTTGAAGAATAGCACAAGTTGTGTTATTTCGAGTGTTTTCAGGCCAAAACGAGAATTAAAAGTCAGCCAAAGATAACTCAAAGCTATCGCATAAGAAGCGCGTTGAAGAGAGGGTCACAACGAAACAAGAATCGAGTAATCCGAGTTCGGAAGTACAAGTTATAAATAAAATTATGAAGGATTCACGTAAGTATGGCGAAAATTAGAACTTGGACGTGAATATTGTTATGGGCCTATATATGAGTAAAACATAATTGGGAGCAGCCGAATGAAAGTGGGATTATAAAATAATTAAGCAACCTATTTAGTTGGAAGTCAAAAAGATATTACTAAATCTTGAGATTTATTTGTTGCACAAAAGTATGAGATCTATTTGTTGCACAAAAGTAGGAGATTTGAACTCATCTTTATCTCCTCACAAAGGATATCAACGGAGAGATCTATATATTGGACAAAAACTGGAATATGGAAAAGAGGAGAATACGCTGGGGAGGAGAATTCAGAAGGAAGAAAAGAAGACAGCAGCATCTTGAATGCACCATTCAATAAATTTATTTTATGCCTTTCTTTAATTTATTTTCTTTATTTCTTTATTGATGAATTATTCTAGCTAATTTCATTTGAGGTCCTAGGACATGAAAGTAGATTGACATTTATTTTTGCAACGATTAATTTTAATCAATGAACTCTGTTTTGTTATTCTTATTTATGCATCCTTTTATCTTGTGAATTTAATTGCAAAGGCCACGTGATTGAATTCGTTTGTTTATTTAAATCAACATTTGAGAGAGGAGATTTAAATATTGAGCATAGGATTGCATGATTTATTATGAGTCAATATTCGAGAGAGGAGATTCATAATAAAAGAGGAATATAATCTTGATTTGTTGAGAGGAGTAATTATTGGAGAAAAGTAGAGATACAAACTCTTAAATAATTATATCTAACAAGGTTAATGAGATCGAGAGATGATTTAATCTTCCTTAGTGGTTACCTCTATAAAAATACTAAACGGAGTAATCAGTTGAATTAATTTGTATGCAACTTTGATCTCAATTGAAATCGTAAGTCCTAGGATCCGCCATATCTTATTGATTTCTCAAAACAACGTTAAAGTGATATTTGCATGCTATTTTATTTATTTGCTTATTTAGAGTATTTTAAATATTCTTTTTGCTTAAACAAACCCATCATCCAAACTATTATTTTTCTAGATAAAAATTGGTTATTAAAATCGTAATAGATATTAGAGCTAATTCTCGTGGATACGATACTCGTGCTCACTACGTACTATAATCTACGCCGTACACTTGCGGAATAATTTAGGCTATAAAAATATAGTGAACATTAGCAAGGAATATAATTTCACTATCTGATTAGTGAGAGTGGGCGTAGAACAAGTTGTTCGAAACACTATAAATATTGTGTTGTTTATTGCTTTATTTACTTTATTATTGTTATATTGGTTATTCATACTTCAAAGAGTCAAAGTATAGATTTTACAATCATCATATATTTGTATCAGTTGATATCATTCATTGTTTATAAAGTCGTTTTTTATACAAAGGTTTTCATTCAACCCATCGAGCTTTAGCCACAATTATATATCATTCATTGGGGCATTAAATCAAACATGTTGTCTGCAAAATTATGATTACCAGATTTAACAACAACACTACAAACTTACTGGTAGAAATATCATTACCCATGCTAGCGACGGAGACTAATTCCAAATGCGAGTTGCACACCCACATTTTTTATGACTTTGAAAATTTTAGGGTAAAAAAAAAAAATGGCAGAAAGTAAAATGAATTTGTCGAGATGCTCTGAATCCCTAAGAATTAGATGGATGGAAGAGAAGACAGAAAACAATCTTTGTTTATTTAATTACATGGATGGATGAAAACGTTACAATACATAAACTTGCATGATTGTGCATGGAAATCATCAATCAAACAAACTGATTTATACATTAATTACCCCTCATATATAAGAATTAGTAAACACTACACCATTGTCCGTGCAATGTTGTTGTAGCTCCTCTGAATCTGAAATGTACAACTTGTCCAATGGCCATGCCTTACTGAGGAGGGAGCGTGGCAGTTTCCTCAGGGCTGGACAATCAACGATGAATAATTCAGTGAGACAAGGCATGATGGTAGAATATTGTTCTTCTTCTTCGCCCGTGATGTCCTCCCACTCCTTCCACTCCCAGCATCTAGAAAATGTCAGTTTCTTCAATTTGGGAAAGGCGGCAATAATATTTGATGATGAACCTCCCAACAATTCTCCTCCCACTCTTTCTAATCCTTTCATTCCCCAAATTACAAGCTCTTCTAGGCATGGTAGTTTTCCAAGGGGAGGCAATGATGACAGCTCATTGCATTGATAGAGCGTAATAAACCTTAGTTGGTTCAGGGGCGAGACGATCCAACTCAACGGAAGTTTGGAGCCCTTATAATTATCAATGAACAGTTGTTTCAACTTGAGATGGGGCTCGAGAGCATCTATCACATCCATCCTCACCCCCTCACTTTGATCATACATCCTACTATCCTCAAATTCTATACGCAATTCCCGAAGGTGTATCTTTTTCCTCAATTCTGCTTCCCTCGCATCCTCAATCACTTCTTCATCACCTAATCTGACAATCAAGTGTAGACGACTAAGATGGTTTAACTTGTTCAATAATCCCAACTTGCTCTCACCACTTCCTCCTCGAAATCCACGCAATTCGCCAAGACCGGTTAACTGGGCCAGTCCTTGAGGAATTCTGCTCAGACTCGTGCACAAACTAATATCCAGGCTTCGCAATTCATGCAAACCACATATGCTCTCTGGCAACTCCTCCCACTCCTTCCACTCCAAGCAACTAACAAATTCCAGTTTCTTCAATTTGGGAAAGGCAGCAGTATTTGATGAACCTCCCAACAATTCTCCTCCCACTCTTTCTAATCCTAAAATTGCCCAAATGTAAATCTCTTCTAGGCATGGTAGATTTCCAAGGGGCGGCAATGATGAAAGCTGACTGCATCCCAAGAGCGCAATAGACCTTAGTTGGTTCAGGGGCGAGACGATCCAGCTCAACGGAAGTTTGGAGCCCTTATAATACTCAATGGACAGTTGTTTCAACTTGAGATGGGGCTGGAGAGCATCTATCACATCCATCCTCACCCCCTCACTTTGATCATCCATCTCATCCTCAAATTTTATATAGAGTCTCTCAAGGTGTATCTTTTTCTTCAATTCTGCTTCCCTCGCATCCTCAACCACTTCTTCATCACCTAATCTGATAATCAACTTTAGACAACTAAGATGGTTTAACTTGTTCAATAATCCCAACTTGCTCTCACAACTTCCTCCTCGAAATCCACGCAATTCGCCAAGACCGGTTAACTGGGCCAATCCTTCAGGAATTCTGCTCAGACTCCTGCACCAACTAATATTCAAGCTTCGCAATTCATGCAAACCACATATGCTCTCTGGCAACTCCTTTAAAGACCTATTCTCACTTAAGTCTAAGTCTCTAAGGTGAATCAAATTCCCAATTTCCTTTAGAATTGCTTCTAGTTTGCAGCCACTTAATTTAAGTGTTTGCAAGAAATAAAGCTGAAAAATTATTCTAAGGTTTTCTTGGGATACTGTATTTCCACTCAAATCCAACCTCCTCAAATGAATCAAATTTTCCAGTCCCAGTGGAATACTTCGCAAGTCACAACCATTCATACTTAAGATCCTTAGACGACGTGTCACACAATCACAAAGTCTACTTGGAGGACATTCTTTCTTACCCCAAACTAAGCTACAAAATTGATTAACATTGGAAACAAATGAAGGGTCACAAACTTGGCAGGTTGTCTTATTCATTCTAGTGACCTCCACCCTACCACTCTTTCTAACAAATTGAGCAAAATCATGTACTATATCATGCATTTTACATCTAACTATTTTCTTATCCAAATCATCTACAACAAAATCTTGAAATAGAGAACGCATTGCTAAAATGTCAAAACACTCTCTCCCTCTAAGTTTCATGTCACCAATATTGGAGCCCAAGTAACCAAGTTCCATCCAATTTTCTATTAGGCTCTCAACATTAATCATAGTATCTTTGGGAAAGATAGCGCAGTACGAGAAGCACCGCTTAAGTGTCGGTGACAATTCAGTGTAACTCAAAAGCAAATGAGGAAAAATGTCTACCTCCACTTTCTCCATTTTCCATATTTCACTATTCAACACATTATCCCACTCGTCCAAGCTACTTTTTAAACGCAAAAAACTTGCCAAAGTCTTCACGGCTAGAGGCAAGCCATTGCACTTTTTAGCTATTTTCTTACCAATCTCCTCAAATTCGACTTCGTTCCTTTCAGAAAGGGCTATACGGCTGAACAATAACCAACAATCTTCGTCAGAGAGCACACCTGGACGGCATATCTCACCCTCTCTCGATCCCATCATTTTCACCACCCCTTCATTTCTCGTCGTCACCAAAATTTTACTTCCAGCTCCACCACACCTGAGGGAGTTTTCTAGGGGTTCCCATTTGTTATGGTCTTCTGTCCATACATCATCAAGGACAAGAAGAAACTTCTTTCCTTCAATGGACTCTTTTACAAGATTAAACAGGACATCCATTTGGTTAGTATTTGGAGAACTTCCGTTTTTTACGCTCTCAAGAATACATTTACCAATTACAGCAGGATCAAATGGGTCAGAAACACAAATCCATATCCTTAAGTCGAAAGATTCCTCCACTCGACTATGATTATAAACTAGTTGAGCGAGAGTCGTCTTCCCAAGTCCCCCCATACCCACTATACCCAGAATTGGGATGCCTTGGCTAGCACCATTATCCAAAAGTTTGCTAACAAGAAAATCCACATCTGTATCCCGGCCATGGACTTTTTCTGAGTCAACCATGGAAGTGGACTGAACTCGCCAAGATCCAGGCAAACGATCCGTGATGGGCATGGATTCGATAAAATTAAATCGATCTTTCTCCTTCAATATTTCATCAAGTTGTTGTTTCACATTTTTAATCTTTGTACCAATATCATGATGAACAACAACTTTTTTGAAACATAAACACGGAGATGGAATGAAGGAACATACCATGTTCTTAGGATCAGCAGGAGCAGCCATCTTGAGTTTGAGAAGAGCATAATTCCATTCGTCGAGAACGTCCTCCATTTCATAAGACGTCTGCTCCAGCCTCGACAACCATTGGTTGATGTTTTTGTCCTGAAATCGTCGATTCTCAGCATCATCCAACACATTCCTGAGGCTCTTGAGGTCGTCGGAAAGATTGAGAATCTCCTTGTCCACACCTCTCACCAAATGGATTTCGCTTTTGATCTGCTCATTTATGGTGGCTATTAGTTGCTCGACCAAAGTAGAGACTACAACTTCCGCCATGGTTACAACTTACAAGCTATCTCAGCTGTTTAATTTGTTTGTAAATAATTTTTTATGATGAATGAAAACATTAGAGGTGGTACTACTACTATAAGACATGAAAGAGGTAGAGGTCTTTTTCTGCATTATTAATATCCCATGTGATCACCCTGTCCCCCCGGCCCTCATTTTTCTTCAATAATTCGTATCTGGCAGCTGTATATATGTATGAGTATAAAAGTCTACGGAAGCTTGTGGCCTCTCCTAATAAACGCATACACATCACAAAAAATAATTAAACTACCACTTATTGTCCATGTTTTTTTTAAATAATTAAACTCTTAGTTGGAACTCAAATATATAGTAGTATTATCTAAATAATATTAATCTCAATCTATGGTAAAAGGAGAAAAATAAATTATTTGTGTTCCGACAAAAACTTATTTTATTTTTTAGAAATCAAAATCAATATTTAATTAATTAATATTTATATTTGATTTAAGAAAAAAATGAAAATGAAAAATATAGAACTGGCATGACAGTGACATGCATTAAAATATCTACTATGTAGTATTTCTTTTTTTTATTATTATTATTTAAAAAACAGTGTATATAATTCGAACTTAAATCATCTCAATTATCCTCTAATTATTGGTTATTGACTTACTAGATGAGCCGCCTATTAATAAAAATAAATATTCATGATATATTATATATTTAAAAAAAAATTCAAATAAAAAAATTTGAGAAACAAAACTGAATGAGACAAAAAAAAAAATCGATACAATCTTGTAAATATGAAAACAATATTAAGGATAAATAGTGATAAAATTTTAGAAAATACACAATTAAATTTTAATAAACTAATAATTTTAACCTATTTTCCAAAAATATTTATAGACTTTTATTTTTTACGATATTTTCGTTGATATAGGGAAAATTGGTACCCAAACTCCTAATTTTGTGAAAATGAACCCTAGTTTTAAGGGTAAGGGTACTTTGGTCTATTTGCTTTTGTAAGTCCAATTAGAAAATTCTACAAACAAACATGAAATAGGGCCATAAATAAAGATTTACACATTTTATCGTGACAAATCCACATTCTCAATCCTACTAAGCAAAATGTTTAGTATAGAAAATGGGTTTGACTATATACACCTCCATTTCGGAGGGATGCACTTCCCCTTTCATTATATTAATAAAATAATAGTGTAAAAAACCAAAAATGCCCTTCATTAAAATATAGTATGCGATGCAAGAAGCTACACCTACTTTTACGTCAACATCAGAATGGTTCAAGAGATCGTACATGAGACGACTCAGTTGTTCCAATACTTTCTCGGAGAATTGAGGCATCTTTCAATTCACTCTTCATTAAAATATAGTATGCCCTTCATTAAAATATTTTTTTTTTTTTAAAAAACATAATTCTCGACAGAAAATTGTCGACCATAAACAATTTCTTGTCGAAAATGAAAAAAAAAAACTATCTGTAAATCAAACATGGTTACTAGCTAGCAATCTCAATTGTTTTCTTTGTTATGTTTTTTTTTTGTGATGAGGTTAATCAAGGATACATATATTAGGTGGTAGAATATGTTTTAAGACAGAAACAAGTTTGCATATTATTGATTCCATTTCATGTCCCCTGCCTGCAGCTTTTTACAAAGTGATCAATTATTCCTTTTACTTTTTCTTTTTTCAATCTGAAGTTTCACTTTCACCTTTACCCATAAATTAAGCAAAGCACCAAATTATGTATGAATGTCGTGGAACACATTTTCATATGAAACTAACTGCCATTTAGCGTATAATTAATTACTTTTCCATTCAATAATTAAAAAAAAAATGTTGAATCTTACTTACGTAATAAAAAGCTGGAAATTAAAGCAAAATCTCTCACAAAGAAAACAAAACATATTGTTTACTTTGAAAAAAAATTATATGCGTGACGGGTGACCGGCTAATTAAATCTTTATATTATATATGCAAACATCTAACTCTCTTTTTCTTCTCAAATCACTCTATTTAAAAATTCATCCATTCTTATTAATTTGATTTTATCTTTTAATTTCATCCCTTATTTTAAATCATTTATTTTCATTTCTATATAAATTATTTTGCTTTGCTGTTTCCTTTTATTATTATTTTAAGCTTTTTTTTAATCTGATTAATTTTTATATTTAATCATCTTTTATTTTCAATTTTTTTGTTTTTACAGTTTCCAACTACTCACTCTATTCCCCAAAAGTATCCCAAGTAGGGCAATTCTTACTGTAGTCAAATTTTACAAAGTGACTATATAGTCACTTTATCGAATCGCACCACGTGACGTCGTAACGACCTGCTACATGTTATACAAGTTTAAGTTATTTATATCATTTTTTAAATTGTATTTTGTTATTTACTATATTACCCTTCTTTTATTTTAATTATTTTTAATATATATAAGTAAAATTACTATTCTACCCTTTCTTTATACAAATATTATTATTTTTAAAATTAAATAAACCAATCCAAAATTTAATTAAATAATAGATTAGTTAAATTATAAATTATGTTTTTTTTCTTCCCCAATTCCAATTAGTCTGGCAAGATTCTTAAGAATTTTGAGAATGACTTATTTCTCCCCAAATTTTTTTTTTTTTTGTTAATAAATTGATTTGATTTGTTTTTTTGTTATTAATTTTATTAATAACATAAGGGTAAGTATGTAATTTTAACATTACATATTTTAATTAAATTAATAAATATAATAAATTATTTTATTGTATAAGGATAAAAATGTAATTTTACAATAATATATTTTAAATAATTTAATTTAATAGAAAATACAAATTTATGACACATTACGACCGTAAAATATACAAAAGATAATCGGTCATCAAGTTTAAGCCTTTAGATTATATTTTTAATGGCTTAGATTTACTGACTACCGTAGTCATTACGACACCCTTACTACATGTAGAAGGTCCCAAATATGTTTTTGAACTTTTTTTAACAATGCACCCTCTAAAATTGAAATTTGAAATCTAGTGCGCCCATCAACCAATGCGCCTTAAATGGACGGGCTAGTGGACAAAAAGGGACAACAAAAACAAATCATCATCGATCCTCAAAGACCGTGGTCAGGAAGAGTGTACATAAGTCATGAACGAAAATCACGAACAATAGTACAATCGATTTTGTAATACTTCATCGGTCTAAATTCATTATGCTCGTTTTTTCAGGCACGAGCTTTAATAAATATTTATTGATTGGGTTGGTCTGCTATGGACTCGAGTGCATGTTGTGCACCCTAGTCCACGTTGCACTTTTTGGTAAATTGTATTGTACTTTTCAATTATTAAACTGTATAATAATATTTTTAGTAATAATTGAAAAGTGCAACACCATTTACCAAAAAGTGTACGTTAGTAAACTGAAAAGTGCACATGGACTAGGGTGCATAGCATGCACTCGAGTGCATACTAGACTTTACCTTATTGATTTATTTATAAAGTAAATATATTGGGTGATTGTGGAGTACAATTATAAATAAAATAATTGTTACTCCCTCCGTCCCATACTTTGAAGGCACATTTTACCATTTTGGGCGTCCCATACTTGAAGACACATTACCTAAAATAAGAAAAACACTTTTAAACACTCTCCTTAAAACATCACAATATTACAACAAACAGGGACGGACCCAGGATTAGCGATGAGGGGGGGCCGAGTGTAGTTCAACATTATTATACGTTCGCCAATATTTATGTTATTATTCACTTTTAAATATATATATTAAAATACACAAATATCTTTTTTTTTTTTTTTTGAACTAGTACACAAATATCTTAAACCTTACCATCTATAATCATCTGAATTGAAAATGAAAAAAAAAAAGATGAATGGTAAATAAAAATACATAAAAATTTGAAAAAAATCTAAAAGGTCTTGAAAGTTTTTGTATATGCTTTTGCTACTCCTGCTGTGAACAGGTTAAGACGAGAAAAATAAAATTATAATTTCAATCAATAAAATATAAAAAATTGAAATGAGTGACATTTTGTATGCACTCAATTGGATGGTGCAGTTGAATCATAGTTTTTACTGGATTTTAATGTGGCAGATTAAAAATCTCTAATTGCATACAAATTTGTCAATTTAAATGTATATTGATATTTGGTGATTATTTTTTTAAAAATTATTATTTTGCACAATTAAAAGATAAGAAATTTGAGTTAGGGTCTGTGACTTAATAAATTATTAATTTGAACAATCTAGGTCCAACAAATAATAAATAAATAAGTCTAACTATTTATAACCTAATTCAATAACAAAACTATTACAGTAACTTATAAACTAACTCAATATATTTTTTTTTGAAAAGGTAGAATTACAGAGATTGGAAATAAATTACATTTCATCGCTCTCACCTATCCATATAGTAAAGTTCTATCAAAAGATCACATTTTCCAAACTCAATCGTGAGAGAGTGGAAGGATCATCGATCATGCCGGCATGCCTGGAAGCTCCGCGATCTAAGAAGACAACACACAATCCCTCGTGCTACAAACCTCCCAAATCACATAAGAACGGACCCAAGGACTACCAGCTCCAACAGGCACAACAAAGTGCCACAATGGGAAAACCCGTAAACGGGAAGAAAACCCATCTCATCAGGGAGGGGAGGAAACCAGAACAACAGGGAAAAAGAAAAATACAGTAGGCATAAAATAACAACATAGGAAAAAACAAAACTAAAAACACCAGATCTAAAATAGAAACAAACTAAAAACATGCAGAAAACATTAAAACGAAAGTAAAATGGGATCAAACGGATGACTCACCCGATCGGCCACCGTGGCTCCGGCGGGGAGATTCACCCATTGATCCCAACTAAATCCGTGAAAAAGATCCCTCTTCACCCACTGAAAAATCTGAATGGAACGGCGGTACGGCGGCGCTAACGGTACGGCGGCGTTACAAACAGTGCGGCAGCCCTACAGGCGGTGAGGCAGAGGCGGCGCGGCAACTTACGCTTACACAGAAAGTGGGCAACGAATTATTTAGGTGGTGGTTTTGGACTATTGAGGATGAAGGAGATAGGCGGTGATTTTGGATTATTAAGAATGAAGGAGAGAGGCGGTGGTTTTGGGGGAGGAAGTTTCTAGAGAGAAGCAGTATAATATTTTTTTTGTGTAATAATTTGTTTATCGTTAAACTAACTCAATATATAATATAACTAATACATATAATATTAAAAAAAAAAAAACTTGAGGGGGGCTATGGCCACCCCAAAGGTGTGCATGGTTTTGTCCCTGATAACAAATGTCAGTACTTTATTAGACTAAAAAGTAACTTTATTACTTCCTCTGTCTCACTATAAGTTTCCCACTTTCTTTTTTTTGGATGTCCCACTATAAAAGTTTTCCATTCCATTTTTGGTAAATTATTTTCTCTCTCCCAATCACATCACTTACACTTTATCTATTATTTTATTATACTCCATCTCATACTAATCTATTATTTTCTTTCTCACCATCACATCACTTGTACTACATCTATTATTTTATTATATTCCTTAATCAAAACACCCAAAAGAAGTGGAAAACTTATACCGGGACGGAGGGAGTACTATTTATAAAGTTGAAAAGTCTTATTCATTAAAACCTGTGTCCAATTGATTTGTGTCTTCAAGTATGGGACGGAGTATTAAATGACAATTTGAGGAAATCATAAAAAATGACTTTCATTACTATTAATGTTAGGATTGGGCGCAAAATCGAAAAAATCAAAATTTCAAACCAAACCGATGATTTTCGGTTCGGTTCGGTTGAAATATTTAGTCATAGAGAAAGCTATAAGAGCAATTTGAAAAGAAGATGAGGTGAAAATTTATACTACTTCACCAGTATCTGGCGGGAAAAAGAAATGGCGATTTGAAACCTCTCTTTGTTGAATCTGAAGAAGAAGAAGAAATGGAAGGAACGAACAGCGAGGCCATATTTGAATCGTTGAATCTAACCCCACAGCTCTTCATCAACGAGGTTTTCAATTTCATCGACGATCTGCTTGACGAGGGTTTCGATTTCTTCCTCCAGTGAGACCTCTCTGCATCCTTCTGTTTCCCCTAGGTTTTATCGGACCTTCTTAGTTTTTAATTTTATCTCTTTTCCGTTTAATTCTCTGCAGGGAGGCTTCTACACTGGTTGAATCCGAGGGCACCGATAGATCCGCTGAACTGAGCAAGGTTTTTGTTTCTAATTTGTTATGAAATTGTAATTTTGACAGTTTTTAATTAGGGGTTTTACGAATTCAGGTGTATTAGGGCTGATGCTTTGCTGTTTTTGTTCTTGTTTTGAAATGCAGGGTGTGGCGTATATTCGGGATTTGATCCAATCGACACTCGACCAGCGAATGCAGAAGTGGGAAGAATATTGTCTTCGATTTAGTTTTAGTGTACCTGAGGGATTCTCACTGCCAAAAGCCGTATGTTACACTCGTTTATATATTTATTACTACATGTTTTTCAGTTATATCTCTGGATGCTATGTTTTCATTATTTCAATAGGATTGAATGTTGAAATAATTAGGCTATTTGTTGTTACTAGAAATATTATTATTTAGAGTGATAATAGTGTCGGAGACATAAGCAGAATGAAAAACATGTGCAACCATTTCTGTCTTTATGTGCTTAAGAAATGATATTTGTTGCTTGGGAAATAATTAGGCACGAAGCACTGGTTGCATATGCAGCAACGATCGCACAGTACCAAATCAAAGTTTTGAATTTATATTATCTTTGACCTGCAACTTATTAACAAGGCAACTTATGCTGAATGCCATGTCCCAAAGACTCGTGTTATGAAGGAGTGTGTGTATTAGTTCGTTTCATCTCTAGCCGTTCAGTTTTGCCATTTGGTTAGCGTGGTTCTCAATTATTATACAAATTTCATTATTAATTCATTACGTGTAATTTTTTCAGTTCGAAATTGAATTTCAGATTTCTTTTAGTTGTTTACTTCCTTTTACGAGTTGTATATAAGTCCCCATCTGCATATTTCTTTGTAGAATGGGTTGCACGAAGATGATTTACCAGACATCGATGCTCTCACTGATGCTGAGCTGGATGCAGAGTTGAAATCTGTGCGTGACAGACTTACTTTGGTAACTAAGATGATACGAATTTCTTAGTTGTGCATAGCATATTTGTGTGTGGTAATTTGTTATTTATAAAAACTTTGAATTTCTGACACAGGTTGGAAAAGAATCTGCTGAGCTTGGTAAAGAACTTCGTGCCCTTGAGAGGCAATCTTTGTCAACTAGCCAATCTGCTGAGTCTATTGAAGAAGCTTTGCAGTTGTACAAGGAACAAACAACCCAAATGTTCCAAGGTACCTTATTTTTTTTGTCCTGTCATCAGTCATCACCTGTATTAGTACATTATGGTGGGTTTTTTTATTTATTTATTTGTTATTGTTGTTGTTGTTATTCTTTGATGATGTTGGATCTGGGGCAGATCCAGAGCACCCCTTTTATGCTGTGCTTTTGCACGTAGATTGGTTCCACTGGTCTCATGTTTGTATAGTTCCCAATTTGACCCCTCGATTCCAAACCTGATCTTCTGATCTAAACATATACATACAAGCCTGTGTGTGTGATGAATAAGGAAAATATTGTTTACAAACCTGATTCCTTTGATCTAAACATATGCATACGAGTCTGTGTTATATAGATTTCAGGCTTCATGCAAATTGTTACATACTAATTCAACCCAGGATGATCTAATCATACTATCACCTTCAAGTCACATTTCAAAACGGGCTGATATAGGTCATGAAAATTTTGAATTTGTTCATGAATTTTTCGTTATTTTCCTTCCACGAAACCAATGAAAAAGAAGGTTATGGGTTAGTCGATTGATCAAACTTATGGTTCTCAGTTGTCATGATCTTTCATGGTGAATAATAATAGCTTTTTAGTTGCTCTCTGAGTCTAATGGCAAATGAATGATGAAATCTTATTGATTTGCTTATATATATATTTTCAGTTGATTGAATGTTGTCTTTTCAATCTATATCAGTTTTTGTTTGTTCCAACTTGCCACTGTTATGATTTGTTTTGCCTAAGCAAGTAGATTCCTTCCCCTCAAAATAAATATATATTGTCGATTCTTGGTTGATGCAGAGCTGACAAGTATGGCATCAGAGTTTCACACACAACTGGGGAATTTGAAAAGGAAAAGGATGGAAACTCAACATCTTAGAGCAGAGGGGCGTGGTGGTGGTGATGTGCTTACAATACCAACTCATGGCAATGGCAATGGTAATATTTGATGGCTTAATTGCTGCTAAAATCACCGTCTTTTCACAAATTGCAATCAAATCTAAACTTTTGAGTTTTAGCAAATAAAACCTCGATTTTTTCCAACTTCTGGACAGAGTGACTATTGCCCGGACGTATTGAACAGTTAACCATGGATGTACTGTGGGTAGGACGATAACACGGTTAATTGCATTTTTTTACTAAAAAAGTTGGCTTCTGATTTTGCAGGTCTTTTTGGCACAACACTGGATGGGCTCCAAGAGTTTCTGGATGAAATAAAGGCAACATAGTTAACCGCTCTAGTTTATTATGTGAGGATTCAACACTATTGCTATGTTTGTTTGATGGGTCGAGGGTTGGGTTTGGTGTATAAACATGATAGCATTTGACTTCAAACACTTTGACCCGGGAGAAACGGAAAAGATTGATGTATTGCAAACTTGTGTAGTAGCAAAGGGCTTTGACAATTGACATAGATGGTGTTGAGGGACTCCTCTTTCATATAAATAATTACATTTTGTTTAATTGTAATTTAATTTAAAATTTTGTATAATTATAAATAAATTATTAACTTTAAATGTTATTATAAATTAGTGTCTAGACCTGACCTGATTTGCAGGTGTGCTAGATCAGACTTAAAAAATTACATGAATATATAATGAATACGTATTAATATCCAGCAAGTTGAACATGAGCTTAAAAATAAATTAATAAAAAAATATTCTACAAATAAAAATGGAACACGAGCTTAAAATAAAAAAATAAAAAATATTAAATTGTGCATATCAAATGATCGAAAGACACATTCGATCCCGCAAAGATACATGGCTATTTTTGTAGGGTGGAGCCAGTAATATTTTTTTAAGGGTAGAATTTTAAATTACAAACATCTCTAACTTCCCTATACGAGAATGGTAAGAATTCTAAGCATACCACGATTTAGAAAGATAGCAAACTTGCTCCGAAAAAAGAATAACTTGTCGCACACGACTCGCACCACGACCTCCCAAATCATTAAAATACGACTCTAAAAACAACAAGTTTCAATCAAGCCCAACAAAAGTCAACAAACATCTCTTGCTCCTCTATCTATACGAGAATTCCAAGCATACCAACTTTCCTTAAGCTCTCGATCTAGAAAATAGCAAACTTACTCAAAAAAGAAAGAATTAATTGTCACACACTACGACTCATGCTATAACCTCCCAAATCACTAAAACACGACCACACGAACAACCAGTTTCAATCAAACCCAACAAAGTAGACGTAGTAAATAATTTAACATATGCAGTATAGTTATTGGATTGTGTACTTCCCTTGACGTGAAGAGGCCTCCACTCCACTCCACTTACCTAAACGGCTTGTGTGCTATATTATCTTTGGTTTTGTCGCTATGGAATCAATTTGTATGCGTTTGTACCGAAGGTTATTGTGCACAATGACCAAAACCCAGAGGAATACTTTTTCCTCTTCCGCCATTCAAGCTCTCTACGACCTCTGCGCTCAAACCTTCACGCCCTCTTCGCCCCCTTCTACACGCGCAATTCACAAGCTCTCCTCTTTACTCGGTGGGTACCTAAAACCCTTTTCAAATTAATTGCTGTTATCGTTTATTTTGGAGCTTAATTGTTTGTTTTGGAGTTTCTGTCGATTATTACATTGATATGAATTGGGAGTTTGATTTAATTCACTTGTTTCTAGAATTAATTGGAGTTTTTTCTTTAATTTGCTTCTTACTTCTTAGAGCATCTAATTGAAGTTATTGCTGATTCCAAATACATTGAAAATGCTAATGTACAAAGCAAGGAGAAAAGTTTGTCTGAATTTCGGATTAATTTTTTTTTTTCTTTTTCTACTGTGTACATCCTCTGTTTCCCAAAAAATTGTATTTGGAATTTTGGATTATTTACATTGATATGAATTGCGAGTTTGATTTAATTCACTTGTTTCTAGAATTAATTGGAGTTTTCTTTAATTTGCTTCTTAGAGCATCTAATTGAAGTTATTGTATACGTTGTTAATCTGATTCCAAATACATTGAAACCGCTAATGTACAAGGATGAGCAAGGAGAAAAGTTTGAATGGAATTTCGGATTTTTTTTTCTACTGTGTATATCCTCTGTTTCCCAAAAAATTGTATTTGGAATTTTGGATTATTTACATTGATATGAATTGCGAGTTTGATTTAATTCACTTATTTCTAGAATTAGTTGGAGTTTTCTTGAATTTGCTTCTTAGAGGATCTAATTGAAGTTATTGTATACCTAATCTGATTCCAAATGGAAAATGCTAATGTACAAGGATGAACAAGGAGAAAAGTTTGACTGGAATTTTGGATTTTTTTTTTCTTTTCTTTTTCTACTGTGTACATCCTCTGTTTCCCAAAAAATTGTATTTGGAATTTAGGATTATTTACATTGATATGAATTGCGAGTTTGATTTAATGCAGTTCCTTATTTCTAGAATTAATTGTAGTTTTCTTTAATTTGCTTCTTGGAGCATGTAATTGAAGTTATTGTACGCCTAATCTGATTCTAAATACATTGAAAATGCTAATGTACAAGGATGAGCAAGGAGAAAAATTTGACTGGAATTTCGGATTTTTTTTCTTCTACTGTGTGCATCCTCTGTTTCCCAAAAAATTGTATTTGGAATTTTGGATTATTTACATTGATATGAATTGGAGTTTGATTTAATTCACTTCCTTATTTCTAGAATTAATTGGAGTTTTCTTTAATTTGCTTCTTGGAGCATCTAATTGAAGTTATTGTAACGCTAATCTGATTCTAATACATTGAGCAAGGAGAAAAGTTTGTCTGGAATTTTGGATTAATTCTTTTTTTTATACTGTGTACATGTATCCTCTGTTTCCCAAGAATAAAAAGGGCAAAAAAATTGATGAAAATAAAAGGAATTTCTGTGTGGTTCTTGAAGGTAAATCTTTAGATGCCCAAACCATAATGGAACAACAGCATTCTTTATATTTTGAGGGCTTGGAATTATTTGATCTTATACTATTTGTTGTTTTACTGCCATAATACGCAAATAGTTTCATAATCATCCCTGCCTTTTGTTCTAACATTGATTATTTTCACGTCGTTAGCTCACTGCTGTGAGTTCCTGCCATCATTTATTGATTTGGAGAATCTTTCTTGTTGTGCAATGATTTGGTGCATTATTACTGATCAGTTTTCTGCTGAGACCAATCTTGAAACACTGGTTTCTGCTAAGATCAATCAAAAAGCATGCCTGTTTTGCAGACTCTATTGGTCCTGATGACGTTGGTCTTAGTGATGCTAGCAAAACGGAGGACAGAGGCCATGGTCCTTTTGGCGTCTTTTCATTCAATAGAGTTGATCGATGGGCTCAACCAATAACCTATGTGGATGTACACGAGGGAGAAAATTTCACGGTATTCTTTATAACTTTGTTCCGGTAGCTTCTAAAAAGGTTTTCTGTTTTTATTCTGCTAATGGTTGTCCAACTTTATTTTCATCTGAGAAGTTTTACTTCCTTCGTCTACCAGATTGATAAAGTGTTCATTCCATGGAACTAGTCGACTAGCACATAAAAGTAACTTTTGACACACTTCACTTTTATTTGCAGATGTGCATATTTTGCTTCCCTACCTCGTCAGTGATTCCACTTCATGACCATCCTGGCATGACTGTTTTAAGCAAAGTTTTATATGGTTCCTTGCATGTCAAAGGTTATGATTGGGTAGAGCCTGCCCGCAGCACAAAAATTCAAGGAGCTGACATTTCAACAGGTCGGATCCATGCGCGTTTTCCTATTTTATTTGGATCTTCATTATTTGACACATTTATTATTGATACTCAAGACACGCTCAATATTTAATGGGTTAATTGCTGCTAAAATCACCACTTTTTCACAAATTGCAATCTAAACTAAAAACTTTTGAATTTTGGCAAACAAAACCTCAATTAAAAAGAAAATTGTAATTCGAACTTCTGGGCAGATTGACTCTTCCCCATTTGGGTAGTTTTTAGGCTGAATGACTTGTTTGGGCAGTAATTAGGGTGAACGATGTCGTTTGGGATTTCAATTGTTGCCAAGTAGGATGACACGTTAGAAGCAGGCGAGAGAAATTACTAATATTTATGTGCTAGTTGACTAACATTTACTGTTTGGTGTCGTGAGACAGTGAGACTGGCTAAATTGGCTGTCGATAAAGTATTGACAGCACCGTGTAGTACATCAGTTCTGTATCCAAGAAGTGGAGGGAATGTGCACTGTTTTACAGCAATCACTCCTTGTGCTGTTCTCGACATTCTTGCACCCCCTTACGATGAATTTTCTGGGCGGAGATGTTCTTACTACAGAGATTACCCTTTTTCCAGCTTCTGTAAGCATCTTTCGATTAGTCTGTAAAACACTATAATGCTATACACTTGTGCTGAATACATGTTTTGTAGGCACTGAAGATGAAGATCCAAGTGGTGTTGGGAAAGCAGAGGATCAGTATGCATGGCTCGAATTGATAGACGCGCCCGATGACCTTTACATGCGCTCCGCTTCATACGCTGGTCCAGCTATTAAGAAGTGACTGCCACATTTTGTTTTTGTTGCTTCATGGAGACCTCTGTACGGTTAGTAGTTGCATATATACACAGTATTGACTATTGAGTGACTATTTTTAATTTTTTCATGTTTAGTCAAATTTAAAAATGATGGATGCCTATAAATATATATATGCTACAATTAAAAATTAATTCATATATCACACTTGTTCAAATCTCCTTCAAACACTCATTTCTCACCCCACAATCTCTTTGCCATTATTTTCTGCACATCTTCTTCTCCTCTCCACTCCCTCCATTCCTTCTAATTTCTCACATTCTTCCTTTCAATCAAAACTAATCCTGAAAAAAACGAAAAAAGATCGAAGAATGGCTCGTATAAGCAACTGTTTACTGACATTCCTCAACATTCTAACCGTAGCTGTGTCATTCTGTGTGATATTAACGGCTCTGGTGTTGTACGCCAAAGTAGAATCTCCGTGCGACAGGGTGCTGCGGATGCCTCTGCTGGTCATGGGCGGGGCCCTACTCGGCGTCTCCATGATCGGCCTTCTTGGCTCATGCTGTGGCATCTCCTTCTTCATGTGGATCTATGTAATCTTTCTTTTCCTCCTCATTCTCGCTATTACCGCGTTCACGCTCTTCACCATCGTCGTTACCAATAAAGGCGTCGGGGAGATGCTTAACGTTACGAGAACCGAGGAGCTCCGTAAGTACTCAGGGTGGCTGCAGAACCATGTGGTTAATGATGAAAACTGGGAGGAGATTAAGAGCTGTATGGTGAAAGCCAGTATGTGCCAGTTTATTGAGGCTGGTAAAGTTGAGGAGGTCACAAAAAAGTTGTCCCAAGTTCAGGTCATTTTTTCTTCTTCTTCTTCTCAATATAATTTATTTTATCCTACATGCATGTAGCTTTCTGGTTTTTAAACGGGTCTCCCCAAGTGGACGGTGGAATTGGTCCTCCGAAATAGTCTGTCCTTGGACAGGATACCGAGACATTAAAAAATTTACTCCAGCTTTCTGATTTTAATTAGGGTTTCAGTTTTGGTCATGTTGCTGTCAATTTTGGTCATTTTTGTCCTATACCAATCTTTTGGTCTCGTCCAACACGCTCTATTGCTTCCTCTAATTTCTCTATTCGATAACAGTTCCAACCCTCTGTGTCATTTTTCATGATTCATTGTATGTTTCACTTCTTGAATCTTCAACACACGTCGTTCGACCCCATTATTATGGGTCATTCTTTTTTTAATTCATATGTCAATAATCCAGACAGTTGAATACAATCTGAAACACTAAAACAAGAACAGGTAATCTCAACCGATCCAATAATTACCAAGATTTCTCCCCCTCTAATTTCTCTATTTGATAAAAGTTTCAATCCTCTGTGTCATTTTTCATGATTCATTTGTATGTTCGTTCCACTTCTTGAATCTTTAACACACGTCGTCCGACCCCATTATTATGAGTCGTTCTTTTTTTTTTTTTAATTCATATGTCAATAATTCAGACAGTTGAATACAATCTGAAACACTAAAACTAGAACAAGTAATCTCAACCTATCCAATAATTACCACCACTTCAAGATTTTTTTTGTTGGTGAAAGAATATCCATTCAATTTGGTCAAAGTTACAAGCCTATATGTGATACAATAAAAGTCCAAAATTGTAGAACGAAACTGAATTAAAAATTCATCATTTACAATAATTATGATGATTGTGCAAGTAAAGTAATACTGTTTTGCATGCGCAGTCGGGTTGCTGCAAGCCACCAAGTGGTTGCGGAGGAGGGAAGGGAGCGCCGGAGCAGGTGGATTGCAAAACATGGAGCACGGACCCGACGCGACTGTGCTTCGACTGCGCGTCGTGCAAAGCGGCGACGTTGGACAACATAAGAGGAGAATGGAGAGTAATTGCCATCTTCAACGCCTGCGTTCTTGTATCCGTTATGCTTATTTACTCCATCGGCTGTTGTGCTCTTCGGAATAACAAACACCGTTCTTACAAAAAACAACCACCACCACCAGGCTACTATTATTAACATCCTCTTCTTTTTTTTTTTTATCATGTTCGATAGTTTAGATTAAATTTAAATTAACTTCATATCAGTTTTTATGGGTTGTTTTATAACTTAGATTAATGGTAGATTATGCTTTGTGTATAAAATTTAGATATCATTCTAATCTCAGTTTAATTAGTCTTTGCTATCAAACACGAACTTAGATGTTATTAATGTCGGATATTTAAACTCACAAGATCAACCAAATGCAGTTTAATTTGGACTTTTTTTCTGTCTGAATTCTTTATGTTCATTTTTTCGAACACGAGAGTAAAATTAATGAAATTGGATGGGGGAAATATTATTTTCGAATTCTAATAGATTTTTAAACTAATTAATAAATTGCATCTATGATTAACCGTCTCACACAAAGTTTTGTAATTCTGCAAATAAGTTAAAAAGGTCTTTGCTGCCAAGTATCAAAATTTTAGTACTTTGAGCCAAAAAAAAACCAGCCAAACTGTAAGGCTCAATTACGGTTCGGTTCAGGTTACACATTTTCGAAAATCGAAACCGGCAGTTTTAACCGTTTGTACATGTTTACATGTGGCCTGTGCTCAGTAAAATATCAATTCTATAATAATGATTAAAAAATTAGTATTTTACAATCTGAGTCTACATAAATAAACTCTCATACTAGATGGATGGCAATCACCATCTTCCAAAACCAAACCACTGCCCTGTTTACAAAAACTAACTAGACGAACAGACGATCGCAAGAACAAAGTGTTTCGTAAAAGCATTGAATCACATTTGAATCTTCTGAAGTTCCCAAGTCTCACAAGTTCGTTAGTTGTCTGGATTATTTGAGGAAAGTACATGCTAAGAACAAGGAAACATATACTACCAAGGACGTAAGAAGTTCAAGAGTCCATGTGGGCTGCAACAAAACTGTCGGAATGAGTGGAACCAACACAGAACCACAAAACCATCCCACCACAAGAGCCCCAAATCTGAAATGAAACGAAAATGTGTCCACTTGTAAGTAATCAAGCTCCAAGTCATATTACTATAAAGGAAAAATAGGCACACAATACTCATGTCTCAATAGAACTCACCCAATAGTGGCAGCTCTAGGAAAGCTTTTGTTCTTGTCATTGAGGAAGTAGATACAAGCTGCAAGGGATAACGCCACCTGCCAAGGAAATAAATGTATTTATTATAACATGAGTAAGAAAGTAAAAATTGAAAACTAGTAGTTTGGTAGCTTCTAGTAAGAATGATTTTGGTAATTCCAAAGTGCACAACAGCCAGTGGAGTAGATGATCTGTAACAGAACATCCGCGTAAAAGTCAAGAGAAAAACAAAAGTGATCTGGCGCCTTACAACCATTTAACACTTATTGGCTAGTTAATTAATTTACTTATTGTCATTTACTATCAACAAGTGATATGCGTTATGCTGTACTGAAAATGCCAGAGAATATAATCCGATGAAGTATTCTAAATCATCTCCCAACTCTCTTACTCTCTGTAATTTCCCCCATTTCTGTCAATTGAGATTTTCTCACAGCTATCTCACCATTAAACAGTTACATAAATCTAGAAAATACAGTGAACTGCTTTTTAAACATACAAAAGTTGTCAATAATAATCCGTTAATTAGAGGTATCGGTTGAAAAAAAGGGTAATTTTTGTATGGATATTAGCAAAGTGACAAATAATTAGGAACATCAGACAGAATCAGACAAATAATTAGGAACAGATGTCGTAGTATATTTTACAGAATAGAAATGTGACAAACCTGGAAAGCTGGTCCAGCTTCAGCAGAGTTCATTACACTCCAGCATGCCATAAAAGCAAAGAGGAATAACCGTCTCATAATGATTACAGGAGGAGGAAGCTCCACAAAACTGAGCAAATTCTTAACCCACGGTGGAGATTCCTCAACCTTCTTCTTTAGCTTGGTTTTCAAGTTAATCTTTGTTTTCTTCCTATTCTGGAAGCTGGACATCAATAATTTCTCAAATGCAGCTTCTATTGACTCCGCACTTCTCTCGTGGACAGCATATTGGCTCAACAAAAAGTTACGAGCACTCCAAACTTCTTCCTCAGAAGCATCAGTAGTTATACCTAGCCGCTTATAAGGATCCCAAACATTTACCCTAGGGAATTTTGAAATGTTGCCTGCAGATTGTGCCATAAATGTAATTTTGTAAAATCTACACAAAGCAAGATGTATCATAAGACGAGCGTGGATGCAACTAATTACAGTATATGACAGTGTCTCAAATCTTAAATTCAAAATACATAAATATCATTGCATGATTGAAAACATTCTACAGCACAAACTATTCAGGTATTCAGAATGAAGATTATGCAATGAACATAATTTTGTAAAATCTACACAAAGCAAGATGTATCATACTTCATATGTCATGTTTGTACTGACAGAATGGTAAGAATAATCAGCATAAGCACAGAGATGAGCGTGGGTGCAACTAATTACAGTATATACATGACAGTATTGCAAAATCTAGAATTCAAAATGCATAAATATCATTGCAAACGATTCTATATCACAAAACAATGAAAAAACGATACAATCGAGAACCTCAAAAGTACCATAAAGGATGACTGATTTCAAAATTGTTATAATCTTCATAAGTAGAAGGAAAAGAGAAACGGACCTTCATATGGCGTATCCACAGCACATCTAGGAGGCCTATAACTGACGCAGCAGGGTGTACTTCCCTTCAAATTGCCTCGAATTGACCTGTACTCACACCACCATATTCGCACAAAAATTCCAAAATCAATCGAGCAGCCATAAACAAATTACAAGGAAAGATACAAGACGATTACAAAAGCTTACAGTCGCCGGCCAAGGAAAGGCGAGTGAAGGGTAGGGTTAGTGAGAAGCGCCATTGACATCAGCTAAAAACTTATGTTAATTGAACTTCACCGGTTCTAAGATTTCTGGAATCGTTGATTACAGAGACGGCATGAAATTCGAGACCAGAGAGATGGAGCTGCCGGAGACAGGCGGCGGGTAGCGTTTGGGGCAGCTCTGAGAAAGAGAGAGAAGTGTAGCTTGGTTTCATCGTTTATGGATATAATTGTAATTGCATAAAGATCACGATTTTTCGTTGAATAACGTCTAAGCCCTCTTATTATGCAAAATTATGTTTACATCCCCAACAAGTTGCTTGCGAACTTTTTTTTACCAATTCCTATTTTTTTAGTTTATTCTATCTTGAGAAAATATCCATAATTTTAATTTTATATTTTTTCAATTTTAATTGTTGTAACTTTGAATTTTTTAGTTTTAGTGCAATATTATAGGAATAAAATTGAAAAAATGTAAAGTTATAAAATTAAAATTGAATTCAACGTAAGTTACAGAACTAAAATTAACATTGTTAGATCGTCAATAATTTTTTTACTTCAAAAAATATAAAAAATTGTCAGGCCTATAATTGTTGATGCTGTCACGACTAAAATTTCTACCTAAATTATCAGGACTAAAATTGATATTTTCATATTTAAAAACACATGAAATTCAATTAAAAAACACTTCAAATGTCGTGTCAGGAGGAAAATACTGTACATCTCCAAATCATGTAACAATACAAGTAAATGTTTTAACACTTCACATCACAATTTAGAATTTTGATCACTTTGAGAGATCTGCTGCCGTAAAACCCTCCTCATTACTTTATTCGTGGCTGTTCTCGGAAGTGCAGCGACGGGAACGATATCAGACACCTGCAAGTCGTATCCATAACGATCCATCAGTAGTTCCATGGAGCTTGTAAAAACTAACAACAAGCGAATACGGTGAACTTTAAGGGTGTGTTTGTTTATACATTCCATTGTGTTTGCAATTCCAGTATATAGATTTTATGAATAGTGTAATGTATGTAGGTATTATTTGAAATCCTACACAAAATCAAGTTTGACAAACGAGGATTCCACCCAGCTGTAGTCGACACATTAAACACTGCCCACGTAGGATAAGGAGAGGAGTCCTGTATATCGTACCTTGAATAGAGGATTTAATTTTTTCTGAATCGCTGAATTGAAAGACGCCGCTAGACCACTTAAGTCCAATGATGGTCTGTCGGGATCTTTGAATGCAACAGCAACCACTAGCCGCTCTGGTCCACCACCAGTAGGTGGCACACCAATTGCTGCTGTCTCTAGGATATTAGTATCCACTGCATTACAGATGCGCTCAATCTCAACTGAGCTAACCTGAATCAACAACGGAAGGAACCATCAGCAGTTTGTCTCCATCTAATCTCTGATATCATTGATTCTGAGTATTGATGTTCATTTTAAATTCGAGAGCTCTAGAGATGGACCATATATGCAATTCTACACACCTTTATACCACCAAGATTCATAGTGTCATCAGCACGACCATGTGCACGGTAGAATCCTGTTGAAGTGCGCTCAAAGAGATCACCATGTCTTCTGAGAACCTGTTAGGAAAACGAAAACAAAATGCCACACTTTTTAGTGACATGAGAGACACAAGTAAGCAATAGATTAAGCTGTTGGTTCACCTTCCCATTCCAAACAGGCATGTGCTTGAAGTAAATATCATAGTGTTCAGCGTTCAGTAGAGTGGAAGATGCTCCAAACATGAGTGGACCAAGGGCCAGTTCACCAATTCCAGGAGAGTCTTGTGGCTTCACAACAAATAAAAATTAGAGTTATAACTTGGTAAAAGTTTCAACTGAGACCAACCTTACGTTTTTTACGCCTTACATAATGAAGAGTATGCTAAAAAGACTTCAATATGCTTTGCTTCAAGATCAAGGTTTCAGAGTGCTTACAATTGGGAAACCATCTTCTCCAAGAATAAACAGACTGCAACCCATGGCTGGTGTGCTAAATGCTGCTAGAGACTGATTTTGTAATAATGAACCAGTAACAAACGCACCACCAATTTCAGTGCCACCACAGTATTCAATAACAGGCTTGTATCCAGCTCTACCCATCAACCAGAGGTATTCATCCACATTAGACGCCTCACCAGTTGATGCAAAGCAACTACAAGAGATTAATAAACTATTAAGCAATATTTAGGGTGTAAGATAGTGAAAGCTAACCTTAAAAGTAGTGGATATATTAATTAAATATCTGATGATGGTCTTGTAACCGTTTCCCAACATATTCCAAACAAATATTTACAATCTCTATAAGCACAGCTACGTTTAGGGGATAAAATACAGTGAGAGTCCAACTAGAAATCATTATCTTAATTTTCTGGAATGCATGTGGGTGAGGTTGTGTGTGGTGGTATCAGAAAAAGGGAACAGCAAATGCAATTTTATTCAGATTATAACTACATTTGGTTAAGTGCTTTATTTTAGTGATGCAGTGTCATTTTGAATAGTGATCCAACAATTTAAAGTCTTCAGGCCTAAAACTAATTGTCCAGATTTCAGTTTTCTGAGGATTGGAGATGGTAAATTCATCTCATAGAATGCAATTTCATCCACATATCACAACAGCAAACAATAATTATACAATGAGCTATAACTTATAACTATTGATCTTCAGATATCCACAACCAAAACAAAAATATAAACAAAACAATTCAAGTCGAAGAGGAAATAGAATGAGGTAATAAGCTTCTAAAAACATGTGATTAGAGAAATAAATTCCCACCTACCGGATGGCTGACCAATCATAAGAAGTTGTTGAGTTCGCACTTTTCCATGCCCTCACAATACTAGGGATCACTCCCAGCATTGTTACTTTAGCATCCTAAAGAGTTCAATTGGATTTCAGAACAGTTCAATGACAGAACATAAAGTCAAACTAGCTTTTAATCTAAGTATCAGAAATCCAAAAAGTAGGTACACACAATATTACCTGCACAAACTTGGCAAATCCAGAACCAAGAGGAGATCCATTATAAAGTGCTATTGAAGCCCCATTTAGCAATGATGCATAAACAAGCCAAGGACCCATCATCCACCCAAGATTAGTAGGCCAAGCAACTATATCTCCTTTTTGAATGTCCATGTGGCACCAACCATCAGCAGCAGCTTTAAAAGGTGTAGCCACAGTCCATGGGATTGCTTTTGGCTCCCCTGAGTCACAAACACTGCTTTTTATTGATGCCGTTGAAGACTTTTAATCAACTCCAATATTGTTGAACAAAAGAATTTCTAAGTTCAACTACTATATTAATCATAACAAATTCTTACATTCCAGGATCCATTGAATTCACATCCCAGAAGGTTAAGTCAAATAACAAAAATGAATCCTCTTGCATTCAAACCCTTTGCAGAATGCAATAAATGTACACTCCCTTTGATAGGATTAAAACAAATTAAAGAAATCCAAATCTAACGTATATTTACCGGTGGTGGAGAAATATACTCTCTCAGTCCAGCCATAAGCTTCCCCTTTGTTTTATGCACGGAGATTTTGACATATAGTATAATATGTGTAGTGGGTAGTTGAGGTAGAGAGGGGTAGGAAGAAGAAAATATAGAGAGGGGTAGGAAATAGAAAAGGTAGAGAGGGATAGGAATGAGAAAAGGTAGAAATAGATAGTGAATTTTTCCATTTAAGGAAATGGGAAGCTTATGGCGGGACGGAAGGAGTATGTTTTAACTAATCATTTTATTCTTTTGATTCATTGGTTACAAGACATAGAAAGCTCCATTCTCAACCCTAAACAAACCTTCCCTTCATAAGCTCACAACCAATCTGCACATTGGTGGTGTATTTTAGGGTATCAGAAATTGTGCAACTATTGCATTGTAAGGTTATAAATTATCCCACAAAAATTTACCATGACAAAATGTTGTTCAGTTGCATACATGCTGGACATGGGGCTAGACATTTCTTTTGAGGTTTTAATTATATCATTTGACCAAATTAGTATGCCTAAAAATAATTAGTGTAACTTTAGACTACAATATACCTGTTGTTCCTGATGAGAAGAGAATATTTGAGAATGCTTCAGTTGTTTGTTCGACACCAACAAACTCAACTTCTCTGCAAGTGAACATATATAGTAAGAGAGCTTAATGTTAGCTGATTATACCCAAATGTTCTGATACATTAAACATCATTAGTGATTGAAAATGAGGGAAAAATAGGCTGAACGGATATTCTAAACTTGAAAACGTGGAAAAGATTGGGGGAGCTAATCAACAGAGCCCATCCTTGATCCTTCGCATTCAAACAATAATAAGTGTTATGAAACTATGCATTTAAAATGATGTATTGCATGTTAACTGAAATAGTTAATGGGAAGCCCTTAAGCTAGTAGAGCATTTACTGCCAAAATTGTGAATTAAGATGGCACAAACTTGTGGGACTACATAAGTAGTAAAAGTAGTACTCACGGGATAACATTAACCAAGACTTCATGTAGTCCCGTGAGTACTACTTTTACTACTTATGGGACTTAACCAAGACTTTGTTCTCTATAACTTAACCAAGACTTCATGCATTCCACACATTACTTTAACAAACAGAGAACAAACAGATCAACATAAAAAACATGATAAACAATCATGTTCTTTAGCATGCTTGCCTGGAACCATTTCCTCTCTCTAAAAAACTCTGCCAGGAAATATCATTATCACGCAATACCATGCTTAAACTGGAGCCTCCGGCGGGAATTACAATTGCCATTGGTGATGCATCAACCACTCTACTGCAGTATTAGAAAAAAACAGGTGTTAGGTATAGCACATGAAAGAACTAAAACATCAACAAAGAATAATCAAAGACTATAATGCAGTACATAAAACATAATGTAATGTTATACGTTTGTTTGAATTTGAATGTCTTAATGGAGGTTTTTTGTTTGCATTTTCTTATAATTATAATGAATTTATAGCTTATAATTTCAAAAGGTTAGAACTTTGAAATAGTTTGTGAATGTAATTCATAGAACTATAAATTGTACTCCTAATTCACATTTTCCATGCTTAAGTTGAGTGTTATGCACATAGCCACATATATGGGACTGTTGAATTGGAAGGTTCCAATACATAAGAAAATTCAGGTTTTTCTATCGCTGATGGTGTTGGGGAAGGTACCTACTGCCCTACTGGTGACTTCTTACAAAAACGATTCACAAATGTTTTTCTATATCCAAATTGGTGTGTTATGTGCAGGTGCAGCCTTGAAAATACTTTTTAAGTTTCGCTCATGGCATTTGTCAGGAATTATTTATGTGAATTTCATGTTAGAAACAGAAAACTGCAACAGTGACGTGTTACACTTTAATACGTTTATGCTCACTCTCTAATTACATCTACTCTTTGAAACTCTATTATCACGAATGCCCATTCCATCTTCAAAGAAGTTGATAGCAAAGCCTTTGAGGAATAGGAGCTGCTTATAAATCCAAATATAAAATCTCTTTATATTTTTGGTATATAGTAAATTATTAACATACTGTAAGCTGAATTCACAAATGTAAATCTTCATATGGAAGAAATTTTTTCAGTTCTCACCTTCCTCTCAAGTGAAAATGTATATGTGCACTACCAAGCTAATCGCAAGGGGGTGGGGGAGGGGGGGGAGAGAGAGTGAGAGTTAACCTGTACAAGGGAAGTCTTTTATCACCACGTATAATGAAGTCCTGGGACCGAAGGTTCAATTTAAAGATATTAGACAACAAAAAGTGGTAATTAAAGCGAACAAGCCAGATATATAGCAACTAGACCAACACTGAACACAACAATCTTCTCTTATAATTTGACATCTACACCTACTGTATATCATCCATGTGGTAAGAAAAATGCATTATTTTTGCACAGCAAAGCGCACTACCAGGTTTACTTCATTACATTGAAGATTGATAAGCCATTACACAAATAATAAAAGATTTCCGACCTGTGTGAAAATTGCTTTTGCTTTGGATATTTTGAGCCTTGAAGATATTTCAGTTGGTGCAAAACTATCAGCAATAGATACAACCACATAACCAGCAAGTACTATGGCAAGGTAGATCACCACAGAGTTAACATTCATGGGCATATCAATGGCGATTGCAGACCCCTTCTCCAATTTCAAGGTTTCAATAGCATGGGCAACAAGCCTGCAAAAGAATCCTAAACAAAGTTTTGCATCATCAAAACATTCTCAGACGCTTGGGAACGTTAGCATCATATCATATTGAAATCCTAAGAACGAGGCAGAGCAGTTGAAACCAAAATATGAAACATCATATAGCCACAAATCATACAATGAGAGGCAAGTTTTGTTGAAATGAGAAGATATAGCGGAAAGAGGTACAGTAGCAACCAAAAAAAATCAGCAAGGAGCAAGGCATGATTCTCAATGAAGTTGACAAGTGTCCTGTGGTGGAAATAAGAGGCAACTGGTGAAAGTAAAGCTTAAAAACTCACTCAACACCCAATATAAATCCTAATATGAAGATCGTGTGGAATACCTCCTTAAACAAAAGACAAATGTATGAATGATTTTTCTTTTCTGATAGTTTTCGAGATGAAAAAGAAACTTCATTTTGTTTCACCAATTTACAATGACACTCAATTATTATAAGTCAATATTTTCCTTTGTACGCAAAGGATATCAGGACAGACAGATGAATAAACTGATGAATCTAGTATGCAATGTTTTCACTCTACTTTGTAGCTCTCGTGATATAAGCCAAGGAATCACACATTTATTCATAAAAATGCCCGATACTGCCGACATTTAAATTAATAATAGCATACCAAACTGATGCACGCAGCTCCTTAACGGTCATCTTGTTTAATGACACATCATCATCTCCTTCATCACGCCATATCACAGCAATATCCTCGAGGGTCCTCTGAGCATTCAAACTCAGGCAATTACTTGCAGGATTTGTAGTTGCAGATGGAAGCCAGTTACCACCTGGGTGAGTAGGATCTTCACGCAAAATGCATTCAGGAGGACTCGAGAAACATATATTCATTTTGCCAAATAAAGTTTTCCAATAAACCTAAGAAAAAAATAGTCATCAATAAAAGGGATTTGAAAAAACAGCTAATGAGCTCGTCTATGTATCATAATTAAGGACTAAACATGATTCCAACCTCAGGATTTGAGACAGAAAATTCCTGAAAACTGGCAAAGCTCGAAATAGGATCCTCGTATTTGGACCCCAAGAATTCTTTTCCATGCTCCTCCAGTAGTTTGCCAACATTAGTCAAATTTGCCTCACCCCTGTGGAGAAGAAAAGTTACTTAGAACATAAATTAGATACACCTGATAATCTTTTCAAGTATATTATTTGTCTTTGTTTTCTTATTCTGTAGTTGGGCCTAGTCATGTTATATTTTGTAAGCCTCCAATGGAAATTTGAATGCAGTCACCAACTTTTCCTTGCAATACATTCACATATCTTAACAAACTCTGCATAGTATTCAAAGGATAAATGGCACTTGAAGAGCAATGACAGTACTACTACTAACTACACCCTAACGTTAAAAATCAAAGTTCATTTCCAATTACACACGCACACCTCATTAGATGCACTAATTTTGTAGTTATTCACAACCTTTTCCGGGGTAATTTTGCAGAAAAAGTATTCTTAGCCCTTCAGAATCTCAAGTGTCCATTATGGGTGAAGACACAAATAAAAGTAAAAAACCATTTCCTATAATCAAACATAATTTTCTTGCTCAGGAAGTGATCAAAGGATGTAAACATTCATTTTAATCTTCACTTGCAACGCCTCCAGCACACAGTTGACTTTCTTTAGTTCAATAATAAAAATAACCATAGCAGCAAATTTCTAGCCAGAAACATACCAACACCAGAAATTACCTTCCTATCAGATTTCACCAGCCAATTCACATTTCTCCCAACACTTAATAACCAGTAAAAATAAAAAAATTAAATGCTCCACGCAGATTATTATATAAAGTATCACAAAGAAAACGCTCTCTTAGAAAGAACTCAACAATAAGGAAGAAGAAAATTGACATACGGGTCGGGCAACCAAGCAGGAGGATCGGAGCCGAAGCATTTGTAGCAACCGTAGTACATCATCTGATGAAAAGGAAAGGGCAGCTCCGGAGTAAGTAGGTTTTTGGATATTTTTTGCCACGTTTGGGAAGTTCCGGCGCCGCAATTTTGGATAATTCCGGCGAGTTGCCGGTGGAGTTCATCGGCTTTTTCGTTGGGGATGCCCAACGCAGCTATGTCGGATGAAGTGATGGAGTCGAGGGATTTGTAATGGTCAGTCGCCATTTCGCAAAAGCTTGGGTGAATCGGCTACAGAGAATAGTTTTTCATGGGCGGATTCCTGCAAATGTTTGGTGAAGTTTAGTTGATGGGAGGGGCTATCAACACCCCATATTGTGTTATACATACCCCAAAAAAATTTAGACAAAAATAGACATAAATGCATTTACTAAAATGTCCTTTAAACTTTAAAAAAAATATAAACACATCCCTAATAATTATAAACATACCTCATATGCCAATTCTTTAACTCTCCAATCATTTAATCTTCATTCAAACATTTTTTTACTTTTACTTCATGCATAAACCCTCCAAATGATGATATAATCATAACACATAGAATTTGAAGAAGAAAATGTGATGAACAACGTTAATATAAGTATATTTAATATTTTTTACACTTTTTTACGGTATATACAGATTTTGAGTTTACCAGTCGACGATATGTTCGGCCAGAATCGTGGCCGAACACATCAATGTATGTACGGCCGGAATGGCCGAACACATCAAAGGGTGTACGATCAATTTTGGCCGAACACAATTTTTCCAATTTTTTTTGGTCAATTTGCGTTCGGCCACTCTCTGGCCGAACATCCCTGAAGACGCACATGAGTTATTGGCCGAACAGATTGTTGAGTGTACATGAGTTACTTGCCGAACATATCAATGAGTGTACGGCCAATTCCGGTCGAACATAATTTTTAAAAAAATTTTTGGTCAAGTGGCGTACGGCCAGAGTGGCCGAACATCTCTAAAGGCGCACATGAGTTATTGGCCGAACATATCATTAAGTGTACATGAGTTACTGGCCGAACACATCTTTGTTTGTACATGAGTTACTGGCCGAACACTTTCGATACAGCAGCAAACACAACAGCAAAATGGCGCAAAAACGAGACTCAAAACAACAATTTAACATATCCAACTCATTTTCTTTATGCAATCTTTACACAATATCTTCAACAACGAGATGTTTACAATATTATCTTTCAAAATCATCTAAACAATTCAAAAGTATCAAAATTTCTATAAACCCTAAATATAAAAAGTTCTATAAATCCCAATTTTTTTTTTTAGTTTTGTTTGTAAAGGAGAAAAGGTTAATGGGGTGTGTTCAGTAAAAAATAGATTTTGAATGAAAAAGGGTATGAAAGGAAAAAAATGGGGTGTGTTTAGTATTTTAAATATATTTTTAAATTTTAATGGGGTGTGTATAACAATTGGGGTGTGTATAACATATTTTGGGGTGTTGATAGTCCCTCCCTTAGTTGATAAGTGAATTCGTGCTCTCGAAGTTAAATATGTATCTGTCAAATAAATATACTAGTATATATTTCGTTGAGAAAATATCAATTTTAGTCTGTTAACTTTGGCCGAGTTCAAAGTTTCGTAACTTTACATTTTTTTAATTGTAGTACTGAAGGTATCAATTTTAGTCCTATAATTTACACATTCTCAATTTTAGTAGAATTTTTTTTATTTAAAACGTCCCCAAAAGTATAAAAAATTAATTTATGTACAATAATTTTATAACTTAATTAATTCACGTCCAATTTTTATTGGAGACACTTAAACGATATCATTTCACTCATACTTTTATCACGTGCGCATAAATATTATGGAGAACCGACGTGAAAAATTATGTCTCACATGGATTAAAAAAAAATACAAAATACAAGTTAATCACTATTTACCATTTTCAGAATAAAGAAAAATGACTTAAATTAATCAAGTTACAAGATTATGAGACGCAGGTAAAATTTTAGAACAACTTTTTTTTTAAAAAAAAGGTTGGACGTAAAATAAATTTCTCATTATTGGACGTAAAAAGGCGAAAATTGTATGTAAATTAACAAATTTAAGAAATTATGGGACATAAATTAATTTTTTTTATCTTTTCCAGAACGTTTTAAAAAATATGAAACTTACGAGATCTAACTAAAAATAATCTCCAATTTAGTACAAAGTTATAGGGTTAAAATTGAAAAATGCAAAATTACAGGATTAAAATTGAAATATGTCTAAATTACAAGACTAAATTTGATACCATCAGAACTAAAATTGAGAAAGACAAAGTTACGACTAAAGTTAGACTCGACCTAAGTTACCGAACTAAAATTGATATTTTCTCATATTTGATCATATACGGTAAAAACTTTACTCTCCGTCGACCAAAAGTGTATGTTTAGTCTTATTTTTCTGTCCACCAAAAATATATTTATTCTAGTTAAGTAGTTAACTTTTAAATAATTATCCTAATTTATTAACAAAGTATTTACCCCCATATCTACTATTATTTAATAAGATAATTAAGATAATTTGTTTCATATAATAAAATTAGTCTAGTGGCAATCCGATAAAACTTCCACTCTGTCTCATATAAGTGCCTTCTAAATTAATAATAAGTGCTTGCGTACAATGGGGGTGTTTGCAAAAAAATAATCTCACAATCGCTTCTTTAACTTTTAAAAAGCATTTTTGAGTGTTTTATTAATCATAATTTATAAATGGCTATTTGTTTTTATTTTTTTTCCCTAGCTTCCTTCCAGTAGCAGTTGAAATGCTTTAACAATGCAAACACCCCATAGAGGTATTGCAGTAAAATACTAGAAAATGAGGTATTTATATATATAACTTGAGTGATTCATGCTGGTTCTTCTTCAAGTTTACAAGTGTAAAAAATGTTAATCTGAACCAGGAAGCAACTTGGGCGAAGTAGATGTACCAAATCGTCTAGTGGTTGCAGAGATAACTCGCGAGGGTGATACGATTTGAGCGAAAGATAGGTTATAGGAATCTGTCCCTAAGCGGCTCTGCAACCACCCTTTGCTTCCGGAGAAGCCATCGGCCACAATCCAGGTATTCTTGAACCCGAGCTTTGTCAACGTTCTTGCAACTGTTTTAGCTGAATCTGAGTACCTGAATATGTTGTAATTACGAATCACGTACACAATCAAGCTAACGAGAAGTACATAATACGACGTACACTCTGGGACTAAGTGATAAAGAGTGGTGAAAACTTACGAGTCCAATATCACAATGTTGGAACCTTTGTTGATCTTCTTGAGATAAGAGATCTTGATTGCTGCCAATTCAGCTTCTACTTTCTTCGCATTTCTCACGAGACTTTTGACTTTGCTGGGTAGTTCTTCTAATCTGAAACACATTTGACCAGCATTGATGAGCACAATGGACAATCTTTGTTGAATACAGATTGACAATCATGAAGAGCATACTTACGGGATTGATATCAATTTGTTTTTAGCACTCAAGGGAAGGCGAGGAACACCGGTTTTATCTTTATCCTTCTCTGACCTTATATCAATCAAAACATAATTCTTGGTGGACATCAGATCCAAGGTTTGAGCAGGAGTTAGGTCACCTAAAGAATACCAATCAAAACCAAAATGAAAATGAAAACCCATTGATTAAGCATTTTTTAATGAAACAATTAGATATACTAACCATGCATCGCACTGGGGCATTTCAAGTTATTTAGAAAAGGGGGGAAATTACCTTGGTAACCCCGAAGGTTGAAGGAGATGGCAGAAATGATGGGAGGAAGTAAGAAGTATGCAATGACTAGGGCCCCACCAGTCCCCAAAATTACAACAGGTTCTGCCGATGATATTGTCTTGACAGTGGAAGTGGCGATGGGTTGAGCCTCATTAATTGCCTTTGTTGTTTGCTGAGCTGCATCTGCAACTGTCTGCAATTATAACTTGATAAATACCTTTTTGCATGCATTTTGATAATCCAGAGAGCACTTAGGTATTCAAAGTCAATGATTGTACAATCAATCAAGTTGAGTAACTATATACTACTAACAAAATCCCCATGATTTTTTGGCATCTGTAAAGCAATAGATGCAAGCCAAAAGGTATATGATACATTAAGTCTATTGCAGATAACTCACCAAAACATATCTTGTAGTAATATATCTAAAACTGCTCCTATATTTCATTTTTCTTAATGTTTCATAAAAGGGATTACCAAATTCCAAAGTCTCAAAAATATTTACAAAAGTGATGTTCACACCTCACTCTAGTAATTTTAATGAAATGAATCACATTTCATGAGAAGAAGATAAAAAAAGGTGACTTTCTTAATGATTCAGAAATTTATATGTTTAGACTTTGGAGTGAATTTCGTATTTACTGCCCATCAAGCATATCCTTGAATGCAATAGCAGAGCCATAATAGACCCTTGTGTTACTGTTCTCTCCTCACTTATTTCTTATAAACATCATTTCTCAACTTTTAAAACAAGGATCATGAAAATCATTATCTGTTAAATAATCAACATTAGCAGTGTACCTTAGCTGCAGTTATCACCGGCTGGGTATCAATTCCGGTACTCTGAATAGCTTCTTGGGCTTTCTTAGAAGCCTCTGAGACTACAGGAGAAGCAAACTTCACAACCTGCTCTCCAGCTTGCTTTAAAATAGGAAATGCTGCATCTACTCCGGGCTTTACAGCAGTCGTCACAGCTCCAACCGCTTGGCCTGCAGTGCTGAAAAAGTTTGATCCGAACTCTTGAATTTGATCAATAGCAGATTCCACCTGTAATCCAGCAAGATTAATAAGGGTCTCAATTCTCAAGTTTCTCCTAAACATAGTGATAAGAACAAGGATGAAACATGGACCCATCACCCATTTGAAAAACCAATAAAATCCCCAATTTTTCATCATTCTTCAAATTATCAAGTAATTCTTCAATTTACAGAGAAAAGTTGACAAATCAATCAATTGCAACAAATGGGAGCTACACAAGTCACTCAACCGGTCAGAAGGATAGAGATGATATACATACAACTCAACAGACAGGTAATGTGCGCCACCAGTAGAAGCTAATAGTAAAGAACCAAGGAACGAAAATGCGACTACTACAAATTGGAACTCTTTCGAACTTCAAATTATCAAGTAATTCTTCAATTTACAGAGAAAAGTTGACAAATCAATCAATTGCAACAAATGGGAGCTACCACTAACAAAAGTCACTCAACCGGTCAGAAGGATAGAGATGATATACAGACAACTCAACAAACAGGTAATGTGTGCCACCAGTAGAAGCTAATAGTAAAGAACCAAGCAACGGAAATGTGATTACTACAAATCCGAACTCTTTTGAACCTGAGTGATTCTTCAAATTATCAAGTAATTCTTTATTTTTACAGAGAAAAGTTGAAAAAACAAGCAATTGCAACAAATGGGAGCTAAAAAAGCCACTTAACCGATCAGAACTCAAAAGGATAGAGATGCTATACAGACAATTCAACAAACAGGTAATGTGCGCCACCAGTAGAAGTTAATAGTAAAGAACCAAGCAACGGAAATGCGACTACTACAAATCGAAACTCTTTTGAACCTGAGTGATTCTTCAATTTTACAGAGAAAAGTCGTCAAATCAAGCAATTGCAACAAATGGGAGCTAAAAAAGTCACTCAACCGGTCAGAAGGATAGAGATGCTATACAGACAATTCAACAAACAGGTAATCTACCAGTAGAAGCTAATAGTAAAGAACCAAGCAACGGAAATGCGACTACTAATTCTTCAATTTACAGAGAAAAGATGACAAAACAAGCAATTGCAGCAAATGGGAGCTACAAAAGTCACCCAGCCGGTCAGAAGGATAGAGATGCTACACAGACAATTCAACAAACAGGTAATGTGCGCCACCAGTAGAGGCTAATAGTAAAGAACAAGCAACAGAAATGCGACTACTACAAATCGGAACTCTTTCGAACCTGAGTGATAGAAGATACAATCTGTTCTTTTGGGAGGATTTCAGCCCTGGCTTCAATTGGAGCTGCAAAGAGAGCAAAAAGAGGCAAGACAGAAGTAGCAGGCAGTGACAGACATTCATGGGATTTTGAAGAAGTTTTGGCTTTAGAGGGAATAAGAATAGTCTTGGGTGACGGAGAGAGAGGCGGCGGCGGTGGAAAAGACGGCGGAAGAACGGTGGATGTAGCTCGGATAGCCATCATCACACCTTCTGCAACTGGATTTTGGTTGGTGTAAATTAAAAGAGTGATGATGAGAAATGGAATTTCAGCTGGTGGTGTAATCTGATGTGGCAGGATATATTTCATGAAGCCACCAGATTGTGCCACGTGGAGGTCACTTACCCATTAGATCTAAAAAGTCAATTGAAAAAAAATAAAAAAAAAACAACAATTATCAGAGCCAGGTTTCGATCCTGGGACCTGTGGGTTATGGGCCCACCACGCTTCCGCTGCGCCACTCTGATTTGTTGTTTTATATTTCATTTAATATTATTAAATCCAAATAATAAAAGAGAATTAAGTGATAAATAGATGAATTTTAATTATTTTGAACGCAGAAAAATTAGTGACAAAAATAGCAAAAGTCGAGAAGGGCATCCACAATGTTTAGAGGCTCGTCCCAACTATAAGGGAGAAACCCTAGCAAAAGAATGTGATGGATTTAGATCGATCGAATGTTTAAGTTGACGATATACATTATAGTTTTTTTCGTTTATAACAAATTGTAAGCCCAATCTAAAAAATTTATCTAAAAAAAATATTTCGAATGTTTTCGGTTAGATTTTTCTTTTCCCAATTGACGGGACACGCTGCAATTGATGATCCATGCACTGAAAGCATCTAATTATCAATAAAGTCTTATATGCACTCATTAAATTTATCTTATCCAATTCAAATTTCATGGATCGCACATGATATGGTTGAAATCTCAAGAGTGGTACTCATTAATATTAAAAATGCTACTAGTATATTTAGTAAAAGATAATGTTGAATTTACTCAACTAAATTATCTTCCAAACCTAAGATTTGTGATTGAAAAAAAAAATCAATTTTTTGAGATCCTCCGGTTAATTTAAAATGATAAAATTACCAATTACCAATACATTAAAATAATAATATGAATTGAAAGTGAAAATAAAAAATAAAAAAAATAACATAAGTATTTTTTACAAGGAAAACAAAAATATCATTCTTTACCTTCAAACTATTAATTGTATTAAATTGAGAATACTAATCCAAAACTGAAGCATTCATATTAGTACAGGCCTTCTGAAATACATATATACTACTCTTAAACAATGATCTATGGCCATTTGTTTTCCCTTTAATAATGATTAAAGCTAACAAAAAAACAGTAGCACAATAGATTATATTTCCCATGATAAATTAACTTACAACTTGGAGAGGGAAAACAAAAAACTCACAATCTCACAACTTGGCCTTGTCCTTGTTGTTCTTCTTGAGAGAATCAAAGAGCGACGAGTTTGATTGGTTGGTTGCTGCCTTTGCGAATGGGTTAGAGGGGCGAGTAGAGCTTAGATTTTCCAACTTTGGAACCTTGTTTACTTGTACACTTTGATCTTTCAGTTTCCCAATGGCCTTCAACTCAATTGGTTTCTCCTTTTCTTCACTTTTTCCATTTATATCCTTTGTAAGCTCATCTGCATTCCGTTTTCCTAAGTAGGAAGTAGACGGCAATGGGAGGTCGATTGGAGATGCGGATGCCACTCTACCCTCTTGTGATGATGATGGTGTTTTACTCATTTCTGGTTTCTTGCTGTTCCCCACTGTTTCACTCAGCAATTTTTCCTGTAATAACAATAATGCAACAGAGAATCACAAAATGCTGTTCTGACGAGGCTGGTCTGCCTTTGAAAATAGGTATCTTAAGAACTTTAAGTAAACAAGTGGGGTAGTAATGGTATTAATGATTTTGTGAGAAGCATAGCTGGGAATTGAAATCTCACCTCCAGTATATCATTAAAGCGCTCAGCTAAATTAGGCAGCTTTAATGCGGTTACGAGTTTTATGGCTCCTCTAACTGACTTTTCTAGTGAAAGAAGTTTCACAAGTTCAATGGCTTTCACAAGTTTATCACCTGGAAAAGAGAACACAAAAACATAAGTTTTGAACTTCGACGCGTCATTGTTTGAAAAATGATGATATTCATACGAAATAAAAATAAAAGGTCTGTATTCATACGAAAATTACTAACCAGTGCAACAGGATGCAATGAGCCTCAAGATGCATCTATCTAGTGAAGTTTCCAAATTGAAAGCCTCATCATCAAGTGAGGTGGTATCATGACCAGAAGCTGCTCTTTCTTCTATACTTCTCTGAATCTGAAATATGTTGTAATTTAAAAAGGTAAAAAGATCGTGATTTTTTATGCAACTAACCCTTCTATGTTTTAGATTGTGTACACTTTGCCATCCACAGCTGCCCAACAATGAAAAATTCCATCACCAGGCAGTTCCGGATGGCAAAGAATAACAAGGCATGTAGTTCAGGGGGAACCACTGACTTTCAAATAGCTGAATCCGTTGAGATGTAAAAACTTACCCGGGAGAGATGCATGTTGTTCATCATAAATTCATTCTCAAGGTTGTCTGCACCTAGATCAGAAGAAGCAAGAGGGAATGACAGGTCCAGCAAGGTAAGGACTGGCTTGGGAGTGCACTGAAAAAAGTCGTAGTTAAAGAAGATGAAGTGCTCAGCAGTAGAGTCAAAAGGTCAATGTGGTAACACATAAGCAATGAACCACTACTGCAGTACTATACCTGTGGAAAGCTTTCCGGGGATTTGCAAACAACACAAAACAACTTGTTCCCATTCAATCCAGCAACCCATATGTTCTCCTCAGACTTCTTTAATTTGCTGGCACTGAAAAAACAGGAGTTTCAGAAATTTTGTATAAGCATGAGATAAAAAGGCGCACTGGAGTTTATAATCGCTATAGTACCTGAAAAGTGGGAGCCAAGAACTCCCAAATTGATTTGTAAAGACTCTCAATACACCCTATATATACAGCTTTAAAAAATTAGAGCAACATTTATAAATATTATAGTTGTAGACTATCAGACTTGAGCTCAAAGATATGCACCTTAGAATCAAAAGAACTTAGTTGGTCTTCTTCACTGAAACCAAACCATGTTAAACATGATCCAGGAGTCAAGGGCAGACGTCCTCTGAGAGTTTGTGACCCGTGAGGGATGTTAAAGACTCTAAACTCAAGCATCTGCAAGGAAGAAATATGTTATGGAATACACAATCCAATACCCATTACCTACTTTAAGGCATAAGTGCGCTCTACATAACATAGTATGCAGTGATTCTCATAGTACTAAACTAATTGGGATAAAGCAAACATCCACACTATTAATGTTATTGCCGATTTACATCGACGCAACATTACATCCTGACTTGTATTAAATTTTCGATGATGTACAATTCAAACTAACAGAAAAAACCTCCCTAAGTGAGATTTAGATGTACATATTATATAGAGATTAAATGATCCTCAACCAAAGGAAGTAGCAATGCATCCTTCAGATTCTCGGCAATTACATTTATTAGCAGTTTCTGGCAATGTTTAAGAATACCTGCTCATCTGTGGGCAGAGAAGGGGAGATATGAGTGACAATTGCCAGTTCATCCTTGTTGCCAACTGCAGTGACCACTGGCCCATCAAGACAGAGAATGTGCCTCTGACATAATTGAATATTAAAGTTTAGTAAAAGCAAAACTTAGAATGGCAAATATGATACATTCAAGGTTTCTTGACATTTGCATGCCTACCAAAATATTATATTGAGCAACATGAATAACTGTTTTTTGATAGAAGAACTTTACGAACCTGCAAGCCACCCTCAGTGAAGATGCGAAGAAAATTGAGGCTGGTGACAACAGCAACCCACCCACTTCCAAGTGCTATTGCTCGAACTTCTTCCCCTTCAAACCGCATAGACCACTAAATTGCATAAGAAGATCAGCATCAGCTATAATTAACTACATATTCAGATGAAAGGGAAACTAATACGTAGATGATGTCTTCCATATGTGTGATGGTGACTGAAAGAAGATATCAATCAATCCACACAAACAAAAGATGGTGAGGACTGACCTCACTATTACTTGCCCAGCTACTGAAAGGACGGTACATGAGTGTGCTCATGTTCTTGTCTCCTTTGCATGGGTTGGCAAATGCACCCCCTTTCTCATTAAGAGAAGCCATTGTAAAACCAAAATAGTCAGTCATTGCAGGAACTCGTGGGCCACTGCTAGTGTCATGGAAATCTATCTGCAGTAAAATTATACAAAAGAATATGTCAAAGGATCAGCTTCAGATGATATTCTAAAGGTAAGTCATATTAGTTGCACCATTATCTTCCATCGTAAATCCTTCTCCGCACAAATAAGTACAAAGTTTTATTCAATAAAGGTGACACATTGCACCAATATCTTCCAACCTTAATCCTTCTTCAGACAGATAAGTACAAAGTTTTATTGGATAAAGGTGACAAATTTATCATAATATAGATCTAGTTTCATCCTGGCTATAGAATGTATCCAGTTTTAACTTTCAAGGAAATTGTGGCACCAATCAGAGAAAATAATATAAGAGCAAGGTACCTCAATATGTGAATATCCATCATGTTCCATTGAGGTTATACTTCCAAGCATATTATAGCACAAGAAGTGCCTCTTTCCAGGCTGTGCAGGTGTAGCCCCAGGCTGAAAAGCTTCTTGCATTTTTGGGCCTGCAGCTACCATCACATTTCTGGGTCCACTCTTCCCATTAGTGTTATCTTTGTGACCATAAGAAGCCTTCTTACGAACTTCAACTTTAGGAATGGATTCCAGCTCATCATTGCAATCTTGATCCCATTCGTCATTATCATAATTAGTCTGCCTGCGCAATCTTTTTCTGCTGGGTGGCTCAAGTTCATCTTCATTATGATCACTCAAGCTACCTGATGCACTAGGTTCTTCTTCTCCCTCATCAAACAATGGGAAGTCGTCATGCCTGGATTTTGAATACAAATTTGGAATATCTTCTGTTGGAGATTTCATAGTTGATGGTACAGTTGATTCCCACACACCGTACTTCCCCATAACATCAATAACTGCCAATGCATTTCCCTGAGGCTTCCATGCTATGCAAGATATGCATTCACTAAATTTCTGCCTCTCAATATCCTGTTTCTTATCAACATCCCAAATAAGAATCTGCTTGTCTAAACCAGAAGAAGCCATATATTTACCGTTAGGTGACCATGATAAGAAGCAAACAGGCTGAACATGATCCCCTCTAAGAGAAAATAGCTTTTCAGCAGTGTCTCTGTCATACATTACCACGTCATTTTTAAGACCTGGTACTGCTAGCAATTCTCCATCTGGACTCCATCCAAGTATGTTCATCACAGAAACATCAGAACCATTGTTCGGAGCTATAGCTTTGAGGACATGAAGTGTAGTTCCAGACTGAAGCTCCCAGTAAATAACAGTCCCAAGTGAATCCAGCGAGGCTAAGTACTCATTTTTAGGATCAAAAGCTAAGCTAGTGACAGATCCTTTATGCCCTTTAAGAACTCGAGCAATGGTTCCATCAACAGTATTGACAAGTTTGATGCCTTCATCATCACCAGCAGCAGCCAAAATTGATCCAGACTTATTGAAAGCAATGGCACGAATTGGCAACGTAAATCGAGTTATATTACTCTCAAAATTCCCACCTACAGAAGAAAATTAAATTGCCTATCAGTACTGTTCCATTTTGAGCCTGTGCGTTAACAATTGACTAGTGTCTCAATTTTCACACCAATGATTTAACACCAATTTTCCTATTTCTTATTGGTTTGGGCAGTGCAAGTTCAGATACCAAATTTTCAATTTCCCCTGTACCGTGCAAAGAACCACCAGAGAACCCTAAATCCATAACAAACATTTCCACCCCCAAAAAACAGTAAAAACTTTCAAAAAAAAAGGAAAAAAGAACAGCATCACACACTCCATTACAATTAATCAGAACTAAAAACACGAAGAATAAATACCTGGAAATTTATAGAGCTTAACAGAATGGTCAATGGATCCAGAAGCGAGGCAGGTGGAGTCAGGGCTGAGGGCCAAGGCCGTAACGCCCTCACGGTGGTTGCGAAGAAACTTAGGAGGATTTGACGGCGTAATGGCGTCATGAATGCATATAGCATTGTCGGACGATGAGGATGTGACGATGTGGTCGCCATTGGAAGCCCATAAAACGGAGCACAGTGACGAGCTGCCGTCGTTCTTGTGGGCTTCTCGGAGCTTCATCGTTCGGATCTTCATTTTTTTGGATTTGGAAGTTAGGGTTCAGGTGAGTGGAGGAATTGGAGGTAAAATGTATATAGATTTATCAAATTGGCGGGGAATTGAGTTTTTCGAAGCATTTTGGTTTTTCGCGGGAATCCCTTGAAAGCAAAGGGATTATGTTCACACATTGTCTTATTTTAGTTCGGAATTTCACGTTCAAATTTTAAAGTTCAATTACATTCACTTTTAAGAATATATATATATTTTACTATTATAAATTTATAATAATACAACATTACTCAATTTTACACGATTTGATTTAAAATTAAGTTATATCCTTTCTCCATAGATAATCAACTTTTAATGTAAAACAAAAATAGTAAATAAGTAATTCATAAAATTCGCATGTCATGCATCTTCTAGCGTACCACGTTAGCTCTCAATCGTGAATCTTGAAGAGCCCTAACTTGATCCTATCGTGTCAACTTATCTCTTTTCTTAATCTTTATTTTTTACATAAACCGTCAATGTTCCTAAAACCCGTGTCCAGCCCAAATAAAAATTATAAAATTGAACGGAGTATTATATAGTATAACTTCACTCACTCTTATACAATTCATTTAATATAAAAATTATATCTTACCCTATTCAACATCTCAAAATAAATACATACAATCACTATTCATCGAAATTTTCCCATTCGTATTTTTTCAATCCTATGCAATCTCAAAATAAACCTGACCTAGATGGTCTTTTGGTTGACTCTCCTCATTTTTTTTTAAGGCCCTGGGTATATACCCCTCCAGCTTTGTTAAGTATACTCCCCCGATACATACACTCCCCCAAAAAATGGCGTACGTTAGATGTCCTCCCCTCAAATTACCCTCTTAATTCCTCTCAATGGCATAGGTTAAATGCAATCCCCTATCAAAACCCTAATTATTTCCTCTCCATTTTCTCTCTTATCCCTCAAACAAATTCTCCACCAAGCCGCCGTCTCTCCAAATCGCCGGCCATAGCGCCGCTCCTGCCGCCGGCACGATCGCCCCCGTCGTCGAACCCCTTTACTCGTCGCCCACCCCAGCCTTCGTCGACCGCCGCCCCTTTTCCTCTTTTTTTTTTTCTTCCATGGAAATAGGCCACGGAGGTCAGCCACCTTACGACCGTTGCCAGGCAGCCGTGCCTCCACCAATTGTAGTGCCGCCTCCGCCCCCTCTCCCTCCTCCATTCACGCGGTCGGCCTCCCCCCCCTTTTTTTTTTAATTTCTGCCCTGGATCGGCCATGGAAATAGGCCATGTAGCGCGGCCTCCTCCCCCTCTTTCGCTGTGCCACATGCTTCCCCTCTCCACACGATAGTCCGCCCAGGTAAGTCCTCTTTTTTTTTTTTTAACTTTCAATGAACCAGTGTTGACGGAATGCATTATCGTCGACATTGTCGACGATAATGCATTCCATCGACACTGGTTCATAGAGAATCTTAATTTTTTTTTTTGACAAACTAGTGACGACCGAATGCATTGTCGTCGATAATGCATTCCGTCGACCCTACTTTGTCGAAAATATGTTTTTGATTTTTATTTTATGTTTAAAAATTTTTGTGTTGAAAATGGGTTGATGTTGGTCGCCGAGGAAGCGACAGTGGCTGTGACAGCATCTATTAGGGTTAGGGTTTTAAAAGTGGGGGAGTGTATTTATCATGATTATTTTAGTTTATTTTAATATAAGGGTAGTTTAGGTATTTTACCCGAATATTATATTAATAAATGGGGAGGGGGAGTATACTTAACAAAGTTGGAGGGGTATATAGCCAGGGCCTTTTTTAATTCAATTTCACATTTTGCAAATTGGGCTTCAATTTGGCTGGAAATAATTGTGTGATTGGGCTTGAAATAGGCCTATATTTTTTTTTGTTGAATTGGGCTGCTGGACTTGACGGGATAAGTGGGCTGCTTTCTTGTTGCTAATGGGCTAGTATCAATGTCTTAATAATTGGGCCAAAAGTGGCCTGCAGCTAATTCCATTTTTGCTCTTAAAATTTCCATTCAACTCGATAACCAATTTAACCAAGTCTGGAAGAGTGCCTTTCGGAAAATTTGTAAGAGGAAAATTTGTAAAATAAAAGCAAGGGGTTAAATCTTACTCTAAGTTACTACTTCGATGTAAGTTTTGTCCACAACAATATTATCCTTTTTATTGAAAAAACTTCTTTCACTCGTCAATTGTTTCCAATCATATAAATTTATGGGCACCAAATTTTCTAAAGGGCATATCTCACGACAAGTGATCAATTTGATTATAGTCCCTTTCAAAATAGTCTATTTCCTATTTTTTAATGTTCATTAATAGGACATTGAATGACAATCGTGAATGAAAATTACAACTAGGATACAAATCATCCACTGCATGAAACATGTAATTAAACTATGCATCATGCTCACTAGGGGTTCCTCATCTACATTCCCAAAATTAAACTTTGGACCAATAATTAAATTTGTGCCCACTTTGGAGTACTTTGTATGAAGTCGATTTATCATTCGTGGATAACCTCAGTTTTCCTTATCGTGTAAAGTTTTTCGGAGATATTCATTTTCCCAGAGAGACAAATAAGATATTCCGATATAGCGGGGTTTTGATACCACTAAGAACAGAAAAACTCGATTGTAAGGAAAAAAAAGGGGAAAATTGATGTTTTACAAAAAAAATAAAAAATCCAAGAAATTATTATAGATCACGATTGATTCAAAAAAACATTTTTGGATTAAAGAATTTAGACCTAAAATAAAGAAGGTTTTGTTGATTCATTTCGAGATCTAATTCATATTCTATATTGAAGAAAAAATTGAGTATTCATTCATCAAATCATTCACTCCATAGTTGGATAGATTTTTTAAATAACGGATTAATCGGACGAGAATAAAGATAGAGGGTGTATTTGCAAAACATAGTGATTGCTTTAAAGTGATTAAAATTGATTTTTACACTAAAATAAAAAAATTGATAGTGTTTTATAATTAAGAACTTTAAATCAATTGTGTATATGTTGTGGTGTTTACAAAACAAATCACTTTTTTTATAAATTTACAAAAAACACCCTCATTACATTTGGATAGGTAATGTGTAAAGATGAAATATTATTTAAATTGCGAGGGCAAAATTGTAAAATTGATTGTTGTAATGATGAGAAGCACATAGAAGCTATTAGAAGTAGGTGGAGGGGTGCTTCACCAAAATCACTTTTAACAAATTAACTTAATCACTTTGTTGTGTTTCCAAACACTCCAAAAGTAATTTTATTTGAAAAAAAAAAGTGCTTTTAAGCAGCTTCTAGTGTTTCCAAACACCCACAGAGTCTCATTCTACATGTGAATACTGGCAACTGTAATAACTTTTTATACGTAATTCTCTATACAGATGTATTATCACGTCATTAGATTCTCTAAACGACATTAAAACATCTAATTTGTTTTGGGACTCACACGTCCGCACGTGAAACGTAACGTCTCCTGTCTTGTTCTAGTTTGAAATTTAACATCCGGATCTCACTATTCAACTACATTCACTCTTAAAAATACTTATATATTCGAATTATTGTTGCAATAATACAACATCAAACACTTTTACACAATTGATTCATATACTACTCAAAATTTCAAAACAAACACACAATTGCTATTTATTGTGATTTTTCATTTAACTAATTGAAGATAGACGGTGGAGTTGACGGAGTTAAAGAAAAAGAACGGGATTAGAAGCAACATAGAGGGAGAGGGGGGTTAATGGGGCCCACCGCACGCGAGCCGGCAAGCAGTATGGCAGGGGATGGGGGCACGTGACCTGTTGCCTCTCTCTCTCTCTCACCTCACGTGTGAAGTCGTATCATTTTCTCATTGTGTGACACTGACATTAAAACCTTACTCTCATACAAAATATAAAATTAAAACTTTATCTCAATTCTACAATTGTTTATTTTTTCAATTTTCGACTGTGATTTTTTTTTATGAAGATATATGAAGATGAAAAGATGAATATGTGTTCCACGATTTTTATCCATAATTTTGTGATATGCGACAGCAGAGGATAAAAAAAGATTTTTTTTAATTAAAATTGTTTTTTTGATAACATAAAATGATAATTGTTTATTTTTTTAATTTTCGAGTGTGACTTTTATTTTTTCTAATTATAAAGATATATGAATATGTGCCCAATGATTTGTATCCATAATTTTGTAAAATTTAATTAAATTTAGTTTTTTTGATGGCATAAAATGATAATTTTGTTGGTTTTTTTTTATATATTTTTAAATGATGAAAAATAACTTAATTAAAATCATTTAAAAAAATTTAAGCACAGATTGAAGTTAACAAAAAAATTATCACGGGTTACAAGAATTTGGTCCCAAATATGTGTTACTAATGATGTTGGATACTATTTGTTAACGATGTTTATTTATAAAGTAACACACATTTTTCTTTATAGTACATTTTGTGTTCATGTAATAACACTACGACATTCTCACTCGTAGATAAGAGATATTATCATTCGTTATCCTATGTAGTTATACTTTTCATACATTAACACACATTTTTTTTATAGTAACATATTTTTACCTTATAGTAATGACATATATTCTCACTCGTAGATAAGGGATACTATTCAACATCAACACACATTTTTTTTATAGTAAGTTATAGGAGTAGAAAAATGTGTTTCGTTTAAGTTTGACCCGCATTTGACCCGTAGTGGCCAACAATTTTTTGCTCAATTTATGATTTATCTATATTTCAATTTTCATGTATGAAATGGTCAAAATAATTTAAAAAACTAAGCATACAAATAAATGTAGTAATAAATAAGTGGATAAGTGAATAAAGTACATCATCTAACATCACACATTTGTTGATAAGAAATTGTCATTTTTACATGAAACAAGCCAACATGAGATTCTCTATTTAAGACTACTCTTGTATTAAATAACGTTACAACACAAAATTATTACTTCAGAAGCAATAGATAAATGGGGAAAATTATTAATTCTTTTTCTTCAAATATGCTTTTGTCAACTCAAAAATAGGACTGTTTGCTTGTGGGACTGGAACTTTATTTTCTAAAATTTAATTAGAAAAATATGAATTAATATACTAGTGAAACAATCCCAATATAAAAATATGAACTTACATGTACTATTACTTAAATAAATAAATCAATTATATTCCAAAAAACTTCTGATTTGAATATCACTACAAAAAAAATATACAAATAGAGAGGGATTTGGCGAGGGAAAAATCATCTTTAACATGAATAACGAGGAATTTCCCTTGCCATAATTTCCTCGCTATTTTTTGCCAAGCATTTTAATTTATCCCTCGTCTGGCCGCGAGCATTAAATTCCCTCGCCAGCCAGCGAGCATTAAATCCCTCGCCCTTTGTCATTTTTAAAACAATGTCCCTCATTAAATGGCGAGAGATTTGTAATTCCCTCGCTATTTTGCGAGGGATTTTTGAACCTTCGGTATTTCCCTCTCCATTTGCTCCCCTCGTAAAATCCCTCGCCATTTAACGAAGGATTACATACCCTTGTAATTTTCCCAAGCAATTTTGACAATTATATATATATGGGCCACAAATATCTACAAAGAAAATAAAAAGATTTTGATATGACATTTAGGATGAAAGTACAACGGTGTGAGTAATTTTCTTAAGAAGCTATTTTTAAGGGAAATTGATAGTTTAAATATAAAGTGGATATGTGCAGAGAAGTGGATAGGCTCTTGCTGAAAGCAACTCTATCCATTTAAGTTGAATCACGTTCACACGTTATGAGTTTGATTTTTGTTGAAAGCAATCTCACCCATTTAAATTGGGTCACATCCACGCTTCTGCTGAAAGCAACTCCACCTATTTAAATTGACTCACGTCCACACGTCATGAGTTCAATTCATACTGTAAAATTATAAATTTAGACTTTTAGATGAAACAACCTCGATAATTTGGTTGAATAGCATATTGTATACACCTAAGAATTGTTTTGGTTGCAACTCATGTCATGTAATGTAATGTCATGTCACTTTTGAAAGTTATAAGTGGAGGGACGTGTGCATATATATATATCAACACTGTGCTACCCCACCACCTTCACGTGCCTAATTTGTTTTTTGTAACCTCAATTAATTCAAACTCAACTCTACAACCGATTTCTTTTATTTTCTCAAGGATACTCATGACATTTCACCTAACTCATGTGATTTTTTTTATTTTTGGTATAATTAATGTGATTAGTGTATTAATATTATATTTTAATCAAAATATAGGCGAATCGAGCTTCGAGCATAGGGGGTCGAAGTCGAGGTCAAGGTCAAGATCGATCGAGTACAACTTCTTGCACCGATGTTACCCATTCTCGTACCAGAATCGATCTAGAGACTACTTATTTTAATCCGATCAAGTCTCCTTCATATACAAAGAAACCCCAAATCGATGGTCCACGGATGGACTATCAGTATTAATCCGATTAAATTTCTATTATATTATATTAAATTATTATTCAAAACTCTATCTATTAAATTAATGACTATAATTTTATTTATCAATGTTTATTTTTTCATATTAAGAATGAGATGGTGTATTAATTGAAAATTTCAATTAAAAATGCATCCTCATATGTGAGAAGAAAATTGACAATTAAAAATATGTAAATAAATAAATTTAAAAAATGCATGTAATCTAAAAAAAAATGTTGCAAAAGTCGGCATTTAGGCGCTTTAGTACTGTCCGTTTGGCGATTTCTTACTAGGTATTTGTTTAGACTTCTCGACGTCAAATTCTGATTCGAGCGACCCTAATCCAAGTGAAATCGATGCTCTTGAACAAAACATGTGGCTATGTCATAATATATTTTTAAAAAAATAACAAAATTCTATCATTTAAGAGGTGAAAATGGGGTGAAAATTGTTTTTTTTTCCTACATAATTTTTTTTCAAGTTGTAATTTTCTTCACGGACCCTATGCAATTTTCTGTTTTGTTAGATGAGGGTTTTGTATTTATTGTTAAAAAAAATTAGACGATCGACAAAGTGTCGTATATCCAAATGAGATCACATATTTCAATTTTAATGTTCCACTGCATAAATAATTGACATATATTATATTAAAATACAATTAATATTTTATAATATTGAAAACAACAAATATTAAAAATCCAATATCAGTGAAACGGAAAAATCGAATCGATAAGAAGACGTCAATCCGCTCGAGTATCGATTTTGTATCATTTTTACTAAAATGATGATGGAGGGCTAAATTGGGTGGTGAAATGGGTTGGGTGATGCGTATAATGGGGGGCACCACATCACGGTATTAGTTGGCCACGTGATTCGGAGGTGGTGGTAGGCAGACAATTGTTTTTAATCACGTGACTCTCCCCGCCTTTCGCGGTCCTTGCGCCACGTGTCCTTCCCAATTTTAATTGAAAATGATTAAATTAATTAAAAAGGATTAGAGGGACAAATACAGAGTGTGTGGGCGGGCGTTAATATTATTTATTATCCTAATTGTACAAAAAGAAAACAATGATTGTTAACTGATCCCTAAGCTGATACGAGTAACAAGAGAATGTCCATGTTTTGGGGGCACTTGTTTCATTCTTTTTATTTCTCTAAATCATCAAATTTTATTTTGGTTAAGTTCGGTGATTCGATTGAGAAAGAGAAGAATAATGTAATTTGGAATAGAGTAGTTTAGATGAAAAGTTAATATTGAGACGCGTGAAAAAAGAAAGTTAAGAAAATTTTGTCGGACGATGGAGGTATAACTCTAGCTCTCATATATTTAGTACTTCTCCCATTTTTTAAAAGTTTGCTGTGTATTTTAGATACGGAGTTTAAGAAAAAAGTGTAATGATTAAAGTGTTTATGGGTAATTTTGTAAACATTTATATTAGTATAAAGTAAATAAAATGGTTTGATTGAGTATATGGTAGACATCAAAAGTAATAACATGAAGGATAAATATGTGTATATTGTGAGGGTGATGATTGTGATTAATGTTTTTATTTATAAATATACAAACTTTTAAGGAACAAACTAAAAGGAATGACACACATTTTAAGAAATGCATAAAAAAAAATGTAATGAGTGATGTTTAAGAATAATTTTATAAACTTTTATAAATCAAGTATGCAAATTTCTATGAAACGAACGGAGTACATTTTTAAACACCTTGAGTAATGATATTGATTTTTTTAACTATTAGTTTTTACAAACAATAGTTTATGTGTCGACTTATAGTAAATTTACATCATATGCGTCATAAGTAAATGAGGGGTCTTGTGTTAGACCGTGTCATCAATGAGATAACAGTGTTCCACTTTAATATTTGTGTCATATATCATGTAATAATGTTATTTATATCAAATGTCAAACCCTCTCAAAAGCACCGTCGCATTCGTCACATCAACTTCGAACTCTGCTAAAAATCTGTCGATACTGTTTTTCGATGTCCTGAATAAAATCGTACGCGATTCTCTTTACCATGACATCCCGGCCTTTTTCGGGTATTCCTATGCTACCTTTTCCCCTTCTTTCTTCTTGATTATTGCTTCTTAAATTTGTTGTTATTTCCTTGCCCTAGGCCCTAGACTCAATGTATTTTTACGAACACTTAGACTTACGTCTCATATTTTTCGACTCATCACACTTAAAAATGTACTCAGTGTAAGAATAACGAGAATAATAGTAATGGAATAACAAGCTGTGCAAGGATGTAGCTAGCATCCATCAGCCATGTTCTCGCAACCTTTGATTCTAAGAAAGGTGATTAATTATTAATTATCTTTATTAATGACAGGCTGTTAAGGGCTAATTAGGTTAATTAACCTCTCATTTGTTTTCGTTAATGTGAAAGCTTAGCTTCATTGTCGGGACAATGGACATAAACAAACCATTTCTCAACAATTGCTTTTTTTCCACTATTATCTTATAAAGATTCCACACCCACCGCACACACAAGCAATTGGGCATTATGTGTGAACACTTTTTAGTGAATTTTGAAAAAAATAATTCCTAAATATTTTAAAATGTAAAAAAAAAAGAAAAGAAAGATATATATATATATATATATATATATTGGGAATGGACGAGTTAAGGGTGAAGACCGTCTCACGAAATGTGTTATGAGTGACGAAAAAAAGAAGCATTAAAAAAAAAAAAACAATATCGATTTGAAATAAAATATACTCCGTATCACTTTCAACCCAGTATAAAAATTATGCATTTATAGTAATCTAATTTTAATCATCTTTAGCAACTTTTTTTTTGTCAAGGTGTTTACTTTCAAATTTTTTTGTCAAGATAAATGTTTTTTTTTCAACTATACCCATTTAGTTATGGGATAAAGTTTATCACGTATTTCTATGTAAATAAATAATTAAATATGTACTAGTATCATTTTAAAGATTGTAACATATATATTAAGTTTGTACCATCACTTATTCACTTCGTACTATCATTTTTAAACTCGTACCGCCACTCAAATTATCGTGTACTATCGTTATTATGTTTGTATCACCATATGTTAAGCTCATACCACACTTCAATTCAACTTATACCGTTATTTTAAAATTTGTACTGTTATATATTAATCTCGTGCCACTACTTAATAAAAATCGTACCATAATTTTTTTTTCATTTAAAATATAATGGTCCAAAAGAATATTCTTTTGGCTAAAAAAAATTGATTTCAAACTTTGTGACACTAGAAAACAACCTTTTTTTCTATATTGGACTATTTATAGATCCATCAAAAATAATTTTTGCAAAAGGAAACATAAACGATATTTTAACCTTTTAAAGTAATGTTTTTATTAAGGAGTGGTTTTTTGGGTCATATATACATATTTAGTGAAACAATCACAAATTTAATTTTATATATTTATTCTTCACAATTATTTTTATAAAGTATTCTTTTTTTCAAATATCTCTGTTATACATATTATTAATTGTCAGTGTCGTGCAATATCATTGTAATACATATGAAGTGTCACGAATTAAGATAAAATTTTAGAGTGTATTTTTTTAATTTTTTTTTAAAGGGAGATAATATAGATTTTTAGAATACAATAGCATACATTAGTGTAGTTGTCTTTATGTGTGTATACAGTGTACTTTATACATAAACGTAGAGAGAGAAAAAGGAAGAGAGAGAAAAGGGAGCACGTGGGTGAGGGAGGCCCCGCGTTTCCCGGTGCAGCAGAAAGTGCAGCGCAACTTACACAGAAAAGGGCTGCAGCACGTGACTTTTCTTCCTTTACTACCAACATATATACTCTGCCCCTCTGTCTCTCTCTCCTCACATTTTTAACCCTTCTCCCTTTTTATTTTCTATTTTAAGTATAAATAGAAATACGGAGATATTTAATTTTGTGAAAATATATATGAATTTATGAATATTGAAAATTTAAATTATAAATTTTTAATACATAAATATAGTTAATATTTTGAATAAAATTTACATTTGTGATAAAGATGATCTTGTTCGAAATAATGTCTTTCGATGAAGCAATTAGTACAATTATATATATATAGGTGTATAAAAATTTGTCAGAATATAATATATATAATATAATATTATAGCAATTTATCAATTTTTATAGACTTTTCTATCGACATTTTACAGATATTATACTCAATTTTGAAAGAAGCTTGTACAATCGGGGAAGGAATTTTGAATGATAAAAAAAAAAAAAAAATCTACTTCAATCGACGTACATGCCCTTAGGCAAGGCCATGCATAACATAGAATTACACTTGAAAATGGTGGACAATTAGTTAGAGCGACGGGTGCTATAGCGAAACTGATTACAATAGATGAAAAATCAGTCACATTAAAATTACTTTATAGGGAGGTCCGTTTGATATTCAAAAACTGCTTAACAACAATTGAACAGGTGGGGAATATTGGGACGAACCATCAAAGTTTGGATAGAGCGTTAGCTAGGTAAGCGTGAAGTGATAAAGTGAGTCGTTATGAACTAAATATATCATCCCTATGAGGATGGTGAAAGGTGAGCCCCAATTTTTTTATATTAATATCACATATAGATATTTTATCAATATTTGTATTTTAAATATTTTACAAATATTATAAAAATATCATTTTATTTAATACCCATAGACAAAGTATTATGTGTACAATATCAATGCTTCTCATTTACAATGTTTTTTTTTTCTATGATACATAAAATTCATTACAACATTTTAAGTCTTTGTATTAAAATATAAAATTGGAATTAAAAAAAAAAAAAGTGAAAAGAGGAGAGAGGGAAAAGGATAAAATTAAGAGTGGGGATGTGTGCAGAGTGCAGAAATGATGTTGGGTTTTGGGATTATTAGTGATAATGATTTATTAATTACTCCATTTACAAGGTCAACTAATTAACTGTTATTAAGTCAGCAGTAGTGTTTAGGGGTCACGTGACTTGAGAGGGGTGGGGGGGTGTATATAACTATATATATATCCAACCATACACATTTACTTACAGTGCTGCAGTTTGTAAGGTCAAATTAGGCCTCTCCATTTCATGCCCTCGTGCACGTGCATACAACCATATAGGTATGGGTATGGAACTCACATACTGCCAAACTACTACCTCTCTTTTTTTCCGTGCGTAATGACTGACGTGGTTTGATCGACACACTTTTTAAGAAAATAAAATTTAGTAATTGATGATGTAAGATGAAAAATGAGTATTTAAGTGATTTGATGATTTTGAAAATATAATGATGTTGAGAGAGTATTAATTTTTCAATCCACTGATTTAATTTTGAAATTTTCTATTGTTGTGACATAAGAATGTCACATCTCAAAAGAGGTCATGTTCTAAGGAGTGTCCTTTACACAGATCAAGTGTTCTAGAGTAGAGGCGTATCGGGGATTTGTGAAGTCAAGGGAGATAAAATTACGACCTCCTCTGAATAGATCAATTTCATAAGAATTGTTTTTTCCTCTTTCTTCTGACATGCTAGAGGAGAGATTGTGGAGAACTGAGCATATACGTGAAGTTACCATACAACAGTGTCTCATATTCGAAAGGACGTTGACCTGAAACTCGTCTTTGAAACATAACTACTTAGCTATTTATTCGAGAGAAATCTCTCCACCAGACCACCCCTTGACCAGAGAAAAATAGCGTGTTTATGGATTCAGATGACAGACCTAGCTAAACTCTCCGCCATGTCATCCCTTTCATATCTCCTCTGATCGTCTAGGGGAGAGATGATCAAACCAATGAACTCATGCCCTCTTTTGAGAAGTTGACGTTCATAATTCGGAGAAGAGAATCACACAATCTTAATGTATCAGAAAATCTATGCAAAACGCGCGCACTTTCTGGAGCATTTATTAGATGTCAGAATCGTACGATGATGTGGCATAATTCGGTAACAAACCCTAGAAAATGAAATTAATATTCTACCCCTTAAAGGAGAAATGTATATAAGCCAACCGTTTCATTTTTCAAAAGTTAAGCTCACTTTATAACGGTATACTTTATCTTTTTATAACTTACTGTTAACCGTCTTCTTCGTTTCTCAAATGACTTAAGCGTCGTTTGGAATCCTCTCCGACCCGATTTTGTTACAGGAATTGCTATCACACAAATTTTGATGTTGAATAAAATTATAACTAAAATAAAAATCTTTTTTGGGGGAATTTATTGGAGGCTTGCAATATCAATTTGAAAAGAAAAAAAATACTCCCTCCGTCCCACTATAAGTTTTCCACTTTCCTTTTTTGGACGTCCCACTATAAGTTTCTCATTCCATTTTTGGCAAATTATTTTCTCTCTCCCAATCACATCACTTATACTTTATCTATTATTTTATTATATTTCATCTCATACTAATCTATTATTTTCTCTCTCACCATCACATCACTTGTACTACATCTATTATTTTATCATATTCTTTAATCAAAACACCCAAAAGAAAGGGGAAACTTATACCGGGAGGGAGTACAAATTGAATTTGTGGAGTACATCATTTTATTTTTTTTATTGGGGACAGTAGTATTATTTAATTTATATATTTTGGGTAAATAATTTTTTATATGAATGAAGCATTAATTGGCCCGGACTCCCACAAGATTTAGGTCCAGTAAATAAAGGTATTAATCGGGATCACCAAAAATCCATTAAAAAAATAAAATAAACCAATAAATAAATAAATAAATTAAATCCCCGTACATTAGAGAGTGAGCTGCCAAACGCCGTTTACACCGCCGGAACGCCGTTACCAAACGCCGTTACAAAGCCATTGTTGTTTATTCGGAAAAACGAAAACGAAGCACAAAAACTCTCCCCCTCTCCATTTTCATTTCTGTATAAATACACAGACTCAATAAAACAAGAAAGATTCCTCAATTTTCAAGAGAGAGAAAGCGAGTTCTAGAGAGAGAAAATACTCCTTTCTCTTCTCCCTCTCTACACTCTGTTTCTCCTTTTTCTGTTCTTCAACGAAAATTGTGTTGATTCAAGGTGGACCTACCGTCAATCCTGTTAAAGTAACTGTTCGGATCACGCTTTGTGAATTTTCGAAGCTGAATTATGCGTATGAATATCTTTTAGCTTCAGCCTTTTACATCTCTGGATCTTCGTTTTTCTAGCGCTGTGGAGCTGAATTACGCATGAGTCAGTTGAATTTCGAATTCTGCATTCGATGAAGTGAGTTGAATTACTCTATCGAATTGAATTTCTGTTAAAGTAGTAGCGGAAATTCTTCAGACGGAGGCGAGGAATCGCGGCTAATGCGCCTCCGATCTTCAGATTGGGGGCGGATCTGATTCGGAGGTCCGATTAATCACTTTCTGTGCGCGAAAATCTGCAGATACATGGAATTGCCTATTGGAACCGAAGGTAAATACTCTGAACGATTCGTAACAAATTCGAGAAGCAGAATTATCAAAAGTGGTTTATTATTATTCTGTTTTTTTTTTTTAATTTGATGATTGAATTTTGTTACAGCAGGTAGAAAGGCAACACACGATTTTCTCTCACTGTACTCATCGTCAACTGCCCATACCCAGCAAGATCCAAATCCTCCGCAAGGTAATTATATTGTTTGTTTTCGTTCATGCAGTGAAGCCATTTCCATTAATTTTTTTTTTAATCCTTTTTGCATGTTATAATATTTATTTTAACGGAAATTATAAATATTAGAGTGCTTTTTTAATTAATTGAAGATGATATGAATGATTTATAAACAATTTTGAAAAAAGTAAATTTGAGTGAATGATTTTTTCTTCCACTATTTTTAGATCAATTAATAAGCACAAAATTCTACCGTATGTGGAATTTTTAACCTTGGTAAAAATATGTGGGATTTGGGAAGGATGTGATGTGTGGTAAATTTTGCATGATTGTAAGTGGGAACAGTAAATATCCAAAGGGGGAGGGTAGTGTGGGGTGGAGGGCAACCCACGAGTGGCGCAGTTAATGTACCCGTGACCCCATCGGCGTATGTTAGATCTGGGCTTTTGTATTTACCTGCGGGCCATCTCTTGGATTGGCTGACATTTCCGAATCCTAAAAGGCCCACGTTTGAACTTTGCTCGGTCGAGGCCATTTTGGTTGCACATTTTTTTTAATAAATATTGATTAGCTTTCGTATAAATTAGATAAACTGAGAATATGATTGAAAAGTGAAAATAATGAAATTCAATCTAGGAAGTACTTTGTAAATACTTTGAGCACGTGATGTACGATTGCATCCGTTAAATGAGCAGCTCAAGAGCTCGACTCGACTTGACTCATTAAGGTTTGAGCTGGACTCGTTTTTATTGATAAACTTTCGAGCTCGTTAGATACTCAATTTACTAACGAGTCGGCTCCACCTCAACATGATATCTATGTTTGTGAGTAGAGTCGAACAAAGGCTCGAATCGAGTTCAAATTTTTCGGCTCAATCGAAAAAAAACCTCTATTTAAGATACTTAGATACATTCTACTAAAATTCGACTAACTTATTGAAAAGTATTAGCTGTGATTAAAATTATTGTATACGAATTGATTTTTTTTTAATAGGAACTAATACGGAGTACTATTTAATACTACTACATATTTTTCTTTCTGTGTGTGCGATATAGACCTTAACTTTTGTTAGAAGGGTTGGTGTGTTTGCAAATGATTGTGTTTTTGAAAAAGTGATATGTTTCCTTTGGTCAAAATCTTGAAATTTGAAAATATTTCCTGAAAATCATTATTCACTAATATTCAACTTTAAATATATTCAAGGTGTTTGCATTTGCTATTAACTGGAGTACTAAGTTTTGAAAACAAAAATGAGTGATGTCAAGTTACTGCTTTTGTTTCTAACTACTTTACTTTTACTTTACCTGTAAAGTTTTTCTTTCACTAGAAAATATTTAGAATATGTAACAATATTAAAATGGTGAGTATTTATGAAATAACTCATCACAGTGGAATTCAAGAAGTATTTGGACCACAGAAACTTTATTAATGGTCATAGTCAGAATTTACACTTAGTTTGCTGCTATTTATTTCCAGAGTTCTAGTCAACTTCTACAGTGATTGGAGTAAACTTATTATTTAAAAAAAAATGAACTTGAGATTATATTTATTGAAAAATAGACTTTTTACTTACTCCCTTGTATTTCAGCTATATATTAGTAAGGTACAATCAACATGTTAGTGTTTCTTTTTCATTTGTGGGTGCTCTTCTAGATGTTATGCCGGCCAGAGAAATAACAAAAACTCTACAGGTAGTTTATTCATGGTAAATTATGTAGAAATACGTAGGGAAATGTGTGATTATATGTGTAGCATCATATAAATATTTGTCAACCATTTAAGAGTTATGAGCTGACTAATGGATGTACTGTATGTTCCCATATATTATCCATTCATCAATAATGATCTGTATTGAATAAATGACCCCTATACTTTTGGCCTTTGACTCTGGGTTGAATGAATAAGACAATTATAACATGATTTAAATGATTTTCTCTGTGCCTATAAGGCTATATAACCCATAGCATTCATTTAGCTCTTTTTAGCTTTTAACTGTATATAAAATCACAAATTTCTAATTGCAATCTAATCTGAATTTTAAATCTTGACATTTTTTTTTCATTTTTTTTTTGAACCAAGTGGCATATTCGTTCTTGTCCGAAAACTACGTGTCACCTACCTGACAACGAATAATTAATTATATTGACATGTTTTAGATTAATTCGAATGACAACAAATAATTAATACTCCGTAGTGATTTTTGAGAGAGAGCGAATCTGTATTTGGTTCAAATCGCCAACAAAAATTAAATTTTATTTACCAAAATTCAAAAGTTGAGATTAGATTGCATTTTGCAAAAAAATACCTTCATCGTATTCATATAAACATTTACAGTATCTTCATTCATTTCACTATTCTTAAATCAAGAATTTATTATGTTTCCATTTTTTTCAAGATTAGAGCAAAAAACACTAACACTGTAACAGTCATTTTTATTGTATTTTATTATTCAATGATTCTCATTAATTAAAAATTATGTAAGGTGTTGTAAGGGTAGTAGTGTGTGAAAAGAGTAAAAGAAATATAGTACTAAAATTACTTTTTTTTCAAACTAATTTATGTGTGTTTTTGAAGGTAGCTGCTTCCTGAAAACTCAAGACTTTTTACAACCATTAGAAGGAGGAGGGAAGAATGTGATGACGTCAGAGGTTAAAGGTGGAAGGAGTGGGGTGGAGCATGTTCTCCCAGGTGGGATTGGAACATACAGCATTTCTTATTTCAATCAACAACGCCTTTCAAGGCCAGACCCCGGGGCCTTATTTAATGCTAGTGCTAGCGCTGAAAGCATTTCAAACTGCACTAATTCTTTCACATTGTGGGATGAATCTGCTGCTGCTGCTGTTGTTAAAAAGGGAAAGACAGGGAAGGAGAATATTGCTGCAGCTGCTGCTGCTGCACAAACACATCATCTTCACAGAGGTTTACATTACTTCTTTCATGTAATTAATTATACATTTAACTCTTCATACAACTCATTCATGATTGGCTTTTAACAGAACTAGCAGGTGTGAACAACGTGGTGGGTGGCCAATGGGCCCCATTGCTGGAGAATGCCACTAATTTCACATCTTTATCATCCTCTCAGTCAGTAGTCACTCTTCCACTCCTGTTCTTTTCAATTTTCTTGATTTGTGCAAACAACATACTTTATGTAAATGTCCAAACTACCACTTTAATCAAACAAGGCCTACTTACACTATCATATGTAGCTGTCAAGTCTCAATTCTCACATTTTCATTTCTCAGGCCATCATCATCAGCTCAGAAGAACCAAAGTTTCATGGATATGATAACTTCGGCCAAGAATGATCAAGAAGAGGATGATGATGATGAAGAAGATGAGTTCATCATCAAGAAAGAGCCATCATCTCACTCAAAAGGTTTCTATTTATTTTATACATATAATGGTGTCCCACTGTTCCCCCCCATTTCTTGTCTTACCAATTTTTAAAGATTATATTCATATTTTTGACAGCTAATTTATCTGTGAAAGTTGAAGCAAAGAGCATAGATCAGAAGCCTAATACACCTCGTTCAAAACACTCAGCTACAGAGCAACGTAGGAGGAGCAAGATCAATGACAGGTATGCTTACCAACCCACTTAATTTAAATCTCTTTATTCTAAAATATAATTACAAACTAATGAACTGTAAGTTCAAAATTTGGTCTATTTTTCATTACCTACTGTTAATAGAGTTTGATAATATAATGTTCATCATTCTTTGCTCTGGTAAAAACATGAGACAATTTTTTTGTCTGTCATGAATTGGGGCTCAAAACTCGAACGTAAATATATATTCTCATAGTATTTGGGCTTGTGCAGATTTCATAAGCTGAGAGAGATAATTCCTAACAGCGAACAAAAGAGAGACAAGGCATCATTCTTATTAGAGGTAAATTGAAATGATAAAATAAAATATCTCATCTAACCTGGAACATGGATTATCTTGAATTTGAAAACTGAAGTAGTGTATTACTTTTACAGGTTATTGATTACATTCAGTTTTTACAAGAGAAAGTAAACAGAATTGAGAATTCCAACAGTGTTTGGAACCACGAACCATCCAAGATGATGCAATGGGTAAATTCATATACATATTATCTGCCCTGTTTTTGCTTAATCAAGGGCCTTTAACACCCCATTAAAGTAGTAGTTGTCAGATAATTTCCAAAAAACAGCTTCAAATGGCTGTGCAAAGGTCGTGAATTTATTTGGAAATTACTTTTTGGCTTAACTAACAATCTTTGTGTTAATTGCAGTTTAATATACCATTTTTTTCCGCAATTGATCCTTCCAGGCAGCCCTTTTGTCCGAGTCTGACGTGGCAATCCTTTTAGGCCTCCCCTCTTGAATCATTTGTCATCATATAGCCTAGGGGATGCCAAATCAACTCTTCATGTCAAACTCGGGCAAAAGAAAGCCTGCTCGGACGATTTAATAGCAAAAAAACAAAATTCGTGATTATAACTGAAATTAAGTCATTACTCTTTAATTAATGCCTGTAAGCTTAAATCAAAGTTGTTTCTTAGCAAAAATGACTTGATCACTGAATTCTGTACTTAATGATAACAGAGGAACAGTCACATAGCTGAAGGTTTTCTAGAACACAGAGTAGCAAACACTGATGTTTCTACCCCACCATCAGTATTTGCTACTAAGTTTGATGAGAACAAAGGCAATGTTCACCCAAGTCTCCCGATCAGTGGGCATAACTTAGTCGACTCAGATCTAAGCACCGCTACTACTTTGAACGAAAGAGTGGAAGAGTGCAAGGCGAAAAATATGAGTCTAGGTAGAAGAAGCAATGCATCTTGCTCAGATTCACCAAAGCAAGCATCTAATATTGATAGGACAATCACATGGCCTCCCAGCGAATCTGGTAACAAGCAGAAAGAGCAGGAAGTGAGTATCGAAAGTGGCACGATTAACATCTCGAGCGTTTATTCCCAAGGGTGAGCACGTAATCTTGCATGCATTATATTTACATACGTGAGCAATTGTAGGACATTATGTTTGCAGACGGACACATTTAGACCAATTTGGCCTAAAAACTTGACATTGATGATCCAACTTTGTATTGAACAGGCTGTTGAATACTCTCACACAAGCACTCCAGACCTCTGGAGTGGATCTATCACAGGCCAGTATCTCCGTACAAATCGATATTGGCAAGAGAGCGAACAAGGTGGTTGCTCATGCTCCGTCTCCTACATCCAGTGGCGTGTCCAGAATTTTAAAATTGGGGGTACGATAATTTTATTATTTATTTTTATAAATCCGCGACTGCCTGTGTACCAATAATGTGGTGTTTTCAGGGTGACGAGGGTCGTGGCGGGTTACCGCGTTCGTCAAGAGGGGCAAGTGGAGGAGAGGAGTTTGGGCATGCTTTAAAGAAACTGAGAACAAGCTGAGGCTCACAAGTCATAAGGCTAGTGTAACAGTACAGTAATATTCTTTTGTAGTTTTATTATTTGTTCCTTATTTTGGCTTCTGTTTTAATTTATTTATCAAATATGTGTCTTGCCTAACTCATCAGCAACAACCAATGTACATGTATTTTTTTTTTTTTCACATGTTTTTCTCAACCATAAAAAAATATTCTCACTTTGTATTATCTATATGTATGTTATTCTTACTATTTAATTATTGTTATAAATTACAGGGTTTTGGTATTTATTGCTAAATATTATTGACAAATGGACGTTTTTGTATTTTGGGTAGAATAAAAAATTTCTTCTCTGTCATATGCAGCATCAGGTTAACACACATGTGCATGGATTTTTTGCAAAACAACCTACGTCCACGAAAACCATGCTTATTTGGTTGGACACAAGTTTTAAGATCCGTCTAGGTGAAAGTTACCCATGCATTTTGAACACGGAAGTTAAAATATGTGATAGAATAAGTAGATGTATTAGATGTGATTAAGATTAAAAGAACATAATGAAATGTGATAGGGGTAGTGTTAGGAATTAATATACAATAATTAATTCTCACCCTCTCTACAAGTTCGGACTTTTAGATGAGACGTAATTCTTTCATGGTATCAGAGCAAACTAGGCAAACGACCTTGGTTCGATTCTAAATTGTCCACTCGATGGGCCTCCTTCCCAAAAAGGGTAAGAGGTGTTAATCCGGCCCACGAGTGAGGGGGAGTGTTAGGAATTAATATACAAGAATTAATTCCCACCCTCTCTACAAGTTCGAACTTTTAAATGAGACGAAATTCTTTCAGGTTTATAGCAAAAAAGGAAATGCAAATGCATAATTTTCATCGGAATAGACTAGAACCCTTATTTAAACTAGAACCCTGTTTAAACTCTAAAAAATGATGAAGATTATGATGAAACTAGAACCCTGTTTAAACTCTAAAAAAATGATGAAGATTATGAAGAGGGGATGATACATCATTGAAATATGGAACACGTTTTACTTAGAAGTGAAGAACAAACATAAAATTTGTCACTAAAAACATTTTAAAATTGTGTAATACTACCTTTTGGCCTTGTCTTTGTGTAACACTAAAGCAAACCCATTCTTTTAATCATGATAATATAGGAGGAGCATATTCTTCAAAGTAAAAATATTAGTAAAATTGAATGTGACCCAGAAATAAATACAAAATTTGTACACTCGAGGCTAAGCTTCTTGGATCATACAAATGACATTATTATTATTACACAAATAGTGATGAAAGACATTTAAATCTCTTGGGATCGATCTCTTCGTGGATTCCTAGGCCACCCTTTAACCCCACTCACCATTAAAATTATACTCTCGTTTAAGTGAAAGCTATTTACTTCGTAACTTCTATTTTTCGTCTTGTTTTTTTTTTTTTTTGAACGGTAAGCGTGTTTTTATTAATCTACGAGTACTTGGAGTACTCATCCTTACATTTACAGCTTTTGGCTATATTACATTGAGTATCACCGTACCTCTTTCCTCCTTTTCCTAATGTCTCGCCTATTCATTAAAACATGATACGGGATCGCAAAACCACCCTACTATTGACGAATTCGATTTATTTATTTTATCATATTTTTTAACCTACTGGATCGCAAAACCACCCTACTATTTTTCGTCTTGTTCTGATGTTCTTAATCACATCACTTCTAATTTATCTACTAATTCATCTATTTATTTTATCATATTTTTTAACCTACATGCCCAAAGTCGGTATCTCTATTTTCATCAATTTAAAATTATATTAAATTATTAATATATACATATTTAGTTGAGCTCTAAATTAGCAATTGAATTCTTCTGTTCCACTTTTTGTGTTAATCAATTTTGAAATAAAAAATATTGCATGCTTATATCCACTATACCAACTGACATTTATCATTCTAACTAGTTGATAAATTTTGTTGATGAGACGATCTTAAGACTCACATACTTTTTTAATTCATAATTATATAATGCATATTATTATAAAAATAAATATAAGGGGTAAATTTAAAATATAACATTTGATTTTCCCAGAGTATTTGATGTAGAACGAGTGGCGTTGCAATTTCTGAAGAAACGAGAGCATCCGAAGAATTTCTGAATTTTAGAAGTTTTGAGAGCCGGAACCCGATTTTGGCGTGTGAGCACACCTTTTCGGGTGGAATCGATGCTACGAGTCAAACTCACAGCTTCGCCGTGACGTGTGACGCTTTTTGGCCAAATTCCATCGTTTGAGGGGTCAAAAATGCGTTTTACTGTTTTTCGGGTGTTATTTTTGCAATTTTTAATCGTTTTGGGGTTTTTCTGTAATTTCTGAACTTCGTACCCTAGGGTTTGATTTTTATTCTCGTTTTCCAGACATTGTGGAGTAGTTTTTGGATATTGAAATTATTATTGAAAAATTGTTCTTCGTTTTATCAAGATTCGGGTATTCTGTGAATCAACGATCTTGTTATTCTTTCTTTTGAACACGCACGCTGCATACCACTCTGATGCAGCGTGCGTGTTCAAAAGAAAGAATAACAAGATCGTTGATTCACAGAATACCCGAATCTTGATAAAACGAAGAACAATTTTTCAATAATAATTTCAATATCCAAAAACTACTCCACAATGTCTGGAAAACGAGAATAAAAATCAAACCCTAGGGTACGAAGTTCAGAAATTACAGAAAAACCCCAAAACGATTAAAAATTGCAAAAATAACACCCGAAAAACAGTAAAACGCATTTTTGACCCCTCAAACGATGGAATTTGGCCAAAAAGCGTCACACGTCACGGCGAAGCTGTGAGTTTGACTCGTAGCATCGATTCCACCCGAAAAGGTGTGCTCACACGCCAAAATCGGGTTCCGGCTCTCAAAACTTCTAAAATTCAGAAATTCTTCGGATGCTCTCGTTTCTTCAGAAATTGCAACGCCACTCGTTCTACATCAGTATTGCATAATGACAACTATTTTAGAATAAAAATCCTTCTCTAAAAAGACAAATAAAATAAGACAGAAAGAATATTATTTATAGTTTCCAATTTAATTCAATATACAAACACATCATAATCTATTACTCATTCCACATTATATTATTTGTCCTTTTTAGCTTAAATTTTATTTTAAAATAATTTACGTTTCAACTATTTTTTCAAGTATTATTTTAAATTTTATTTTATACTTACATATCAAGAGTTAATTTGTAAAAAAAAAAGTTATTCTATACAAAACATCAAAAATAACAAATAAAAGATACAAAGCGAATATAAAATAAAACGATTAATTATGAAAAAGTCAATAATCACATGCCATTTATAAGTTGTAACATGTTAATTAGCCATATAATTGAAAAAGAATCGACCATAGAATCCCATTATTGTACTAATTTCAGATTTATTTGTTGGCAGGAATATATGAACGTCACGTTTCCACTAAAAAAAATCAATAATTAACAGCTTGTTTGACACTAAAAATTGTCACATTTAATTTTATTCAAGTTAATATTTATAAAACCCTGCCCACTAACTTGCACGTCTGTCACTATTAATGGATTAATAATAAATTAATTATTCTCCCATCAATTAATAATTGCAACTTCGGTAATTATAAATATTGCAGTCAAATATTATTTTCTAGACGTTTTAAACGTAGAAAACAAGACTAATGATGGTGAAATTACATTTGTACCCCAGTATAATATTCTAATGCAATAGGTACATCATACCTACCATAAAAGTGAAAGGTGTGTATAGTATTTGTAATTCTTGGCTTCATGCAAATAGTTCTTTGTGAGTGAATGATTGCTAGTTTTGGATTTATTTTTCTGTTTTTGAAGTGTATATACTATATACTCCTTCAGTCTGCTTATAAATTTTCTATTTTACCATTCGAAACGGACTTCGACGTGAGGAAATCCAAAAGTCAAGTCGAAAATCGTTAGACGAACAGTAGACCAGCGACTAGATAGAGACTTTTACAACTGAGAATTAAAACTTAAAAATTGGTTATTTATACATTTAATTTTAAAGAATTCCAGCCATTATTAACAAACAATTGATTTGACCCCATGCAATTTTATAAACATTACAGTACGTAATGGAATGGAATCATAATAAACAGCTGTTTAAGAAAAGTAGTTCTACCAGAAACATTCTGAATGTAATAATGCATACAGATGCATCATCTCTAAGATTTTATTATAAAGGAGAAAAAAATATTCATAATTATAAAATTATATAAAATCATGATTAAATAAAATATCCTCCTCAAGAGAGTGGAAAATTGCAGTAAAATAAATCTATATTTGCATATCTGTGTGTACAAAGCAATAGAAGATTAGGAGTTTGGATTCATATACCCCAAATAGCAGGCAGGGTGGGTAACTCCTCTATACAAGAATTATATTATTACTATTATTATTAACTTGGATAAAAATGAAACTTCACTTGCTCCTCCTCCTCCCTACAATCATCATCTTCAGCAAAATCCGTGTCATCGTCTCGAGCACTGCCTCTAAATTCATCGCACAATGTACGTTTGTTTGCATCCAAACACCTCAGATTGTGTATCGAAACAGTATAGTAGTAGCAATAGCTCAAATATTACTCAGAGGTAGAGTTTCTTCTTCGTCTTCATTCTGTGGTTGGAAACACTCCCACGGGTTGGCGTAAAAATAATCCTCTTCTTTTGGTCGATCTGGAATCACTATCCTCTTAGTCGGGTTTCCCATGCGTTCAGCATGAGCATCTTTAACCGCACTAGAGAACTCATCCCATGTTAGTGACCCACTATTGTACTTGTCTATTAAGCCAACTAACAACCTTCGCTCCAGCAATATCGTTTTCTTGTATCCAAGATATCTGAAAGCAGGACGAGCAACATAATATTCAGATAAAGGAGAGGACGAGTAACACTCTCTTTACACAACTAATACATTTTAGTAAAACAACTAATATCAGTTTATTGGTTTTAGACTACCAAATATGGCTTGAAGAAGGGTAACAGATATCATATAGAAATATGATCCAATATCTTTCTTCCATTCAATTTTATCGGCCATAGCAGACAATAGGCTAAAATCCATTTTGATCTCATAATTTTTGTCTTGTCCACAAAAGGTTCCATAAAAAGCTATGTTTTTCCATTTTAATCCCATAAATCCTTAATTGGTATGATATTGGTCCCAAAGTCTCCGGAATACAAAATACAAAATTTACGGAACCAATTTTACACCTCACGTGCTCCAAAAACGTCAAATAAGTTATGGGACTAAACAAAAAGCTAAACTGTTTTTAGACCTTTTGCAAAGATGACAAAAGTTGTGGGACAAAAATGAATTTTAACTCAGCAGACAATTATTCACATTGAATACCTGCGATGTCCTTCAACAACTTTAGCCATGTTTCCATCATACGTGGGAGCAAATACATCACTCTCCAACGAAACGAGATAATCCAGAGCTGCCATTTGTGATGAGTGATTCTGGAAAAACCTGAGGTCTGAAGGCTCCAACAATGTTTCCTTCCTCACCTATTATGCATACCCACAACGAAAATCAATAGATGTAAAACAATATATAACCATTCAAAACCTAATTGCTGGTTTATCTACTGACCAAATTAGGATACGAAGCTGTAAGAGTAGATAGTCTTCTTTCTCCTCCGTATATTTCTCCAGCAGCTATGTAAATCTGGATATTTCGATCAATATCCAGTGCCCGTAATGTGAGTGCAGTTTCTTCAGGAGTCAAAGGACATAAACCTTCTTTCCTTTTCATATCAGAGTCTATGACCTTCTCTTTCCACCAGGGGTATGCATATCTTGAAGTGATTTATAAGTCAGCAGAGTAATAAACAGTAGTCCCAGTACTAGTATATGCATTACTGAAACGGGAATACCTTTTTTTAGAACCGTAACTGTGGGGTAGCAATTGGTGGACAATATGTTTACAGGCTGTGGCACATTTAGTCCAATAAATTTTATTTTTCGCACATTTAGGCCAATTAGGGTATTTCGGTCTGGCAAATTTAGGACATTTAGGTATTTAAATTTGCCAGCCCGCAAACACAATGTCCTACAATTGCTATCCCACTTTGTTACGGGCCTAAAAAAAAACCCATACTAAAACAAACAAAAAAAAGAGTTTACCTCATGCGTGTTAATTCGTCCACCTCCTCTGCATTGCACCCTTGTGTACAGCCAGAAAACGCTAGCATGTCCATTTCATATCTCAGATGAAGTACTAAGAATGGACCATTTTGCCTAAGAATTTTTATAACTTTTCTACCCAATTCTTCAATCTGAGGAGTAAACTTAAGAGCACTAAAGTTTACTCTGCAACGCAGCCGTTGAAGCCCCATGGGCTGATCGTTATTGGCAAGACGAGCATCTGTTCTGTTCAAATGGACAACTTTGTATTTCTGAATCAGGGGAAGAATCTGCATCCAACAAGCATGATATAAATAGTGTTTCATCTCATGTTAAAACACACAATACAATGATTATCCTAAACATGGGATGATGAAACACAAATAGCAACTGATATTTGCTGACCTGATTCTGATAGTAAGAGATATCAGACCAACTAATAGGGGGCATGGTATAGATCATCCCTAGCTCTACCCTCGTCTTAACCCTTGGAGGCAGCTCCTTGAGTATTCGAACTTCATCTCTCAACGATGAAATAAAATGATCAACATCGAATATGTCTTGGAACTCACTGCAAGAACCCAAAAAACTCAGTTTCGTCACAAATTATGAATGAAGTATTAGTTTTTGGTTCGATATTCATGTCTCACAAAACAAACCTAGGATCATTCCAAAATGAGGTCTTGTCTAGTTCAGGAACTATCAATGTAACATTTAGGAACCTTGCAATTGCAACCATGTCACATATCTGAGACGAAAAACACAAGATCAGAACTGTCATTAGATATAAAAGAAAGCTAAAATACGTTTAAAATGTAACATGAGAAAGAAAATCCCACCGCAGCCCGCATTTGATTAAGCCCTCCATTGCACGAAACCATCAGGTAACCATTGTTCTTGTAAACCCCTAGAGAATACGCATGGATTCAAATCATAAGTTAAATAAAAAGCATTCTATAGTGAGAAAATCAAGAAACAAACACACCCTCACATAAAAATCACTTGACATAAGCTCGAAAAACACAACATCTAACAAGATTCTCCAAACCAAACATTCAAAACCAGTAGATTTAAAACTAAACAAGATAAGATGAAACACATAACTGAAGAATCAAGCTAATAATACTCACTCTTGGGGGGGAGAACTTTAGCAAGGTGTTGAGGAGACGACTGAAGGTCTAAAGCAACGGCGGCGGCGGATTCTTGGGAAAAACAAGACGGCCAGCCCTTTAAAACTCGAAGGCCTCTAGTCTCACTGAACGCCGTTAACTGAACTAAACAAGTCCACAACAAAATTGAAGTAGTAGCTCTTATCATCCAAAGCTTCATTCTCGATCGCGATACCATTCCACTATTCCTCAGCCTCTCCAATCCTTTCCCCCCAAACGACGCCGTTTTCAGCCCCATTATCCCCCACCTTCTCCTTCTATTGCTCTCCTCACGCTCTTTTATTCTACACATGCCCGCAAACCCATAAACCCAGTCTCTTGATCCCGAATTCAGTTTCTCTCAATGGGAGATTTGAAGAATCGAGAATGTACGGAAGTTAATTGCGAATCGCGAATCTAGAACGTGCAATGAGGCGAAATTGCTTGCAGATTTAACCCAGATTGGAGGAAATTGCTTGCAGTAGAGGCGTATAACGGTATATAAGTCTAGAGTAACCGACAAGAAAGGCCGATCTTTAGCAAGTGATTTGGGCGAGCAAATGCAAAAGGTCGGCGGCGGCGGGATCCGGTGTCGCCGGAGCTAGCGGAAGCGCGTCGGTGGGAGAGAGAAAGGGGAGATTCAGGAAGAGTAGGCGAAGTGTATGTGGTTGAGAATCGGCGCAAATTGAAGAAAGAAAACATGAAATGGTGAAAATGTTATCGCGAGAGTGAATGAATGTGATTGAAGAATTGAAGACTCCCTCCCATTCCCCGCAGCTTTACCATGGCCACTCTCTCTCCTCTCTCTCTCTCTCTCTCTCTCTACAGCAGTAACTTCCTGTTCTTATCCTGTGTGGTACTCTCCACCATAAATCCTATGTATATCATTTCAAATCAATTTGTTTATCCTCTTGTACACATACTATTTGTGTGCTCTATTTTTCATATTTTATTTTTAATTTGTGTCTGTCTTGCATATATATATATATATATACTCCCTCCACTTTTTAATAAGTGTCATTTTAGCTTTTTTTCAACAAATTAAAATTATAAATTGTGGTCTAAATTATCCTTCATTAATTATAACTAATTTTTATATAGAAATTTTGTAAACTAAATTAATTATGGTATAAACAATATTTATGGAATTTACTCATGAACAATATATATGGTAAATGAATAAGGATAAAGTAGTCAAAATTAAAGAAAAAAACTCATAATGACACTTATTTTAAAATTAGTTAAAAAGACAAGGTGACACTTATTAAAAAAAGGAGGGAGTATTATATAACAATAATTCATTTTCATATTTTTTAGGTTAATATAAATTGATAAAACATAATATCAAATATTTCATTTAAAAATTTATATCAATATTAATCTCTTTATAATGTGAAAATAAATCTGTAAACATGCTTTAAGATTATTTTATTATTTTTCAATACAAATCTAAATTTTTTGTTATATATTTAAAAATATATACTAGTATTTATTAATTTTTTAAAAATATTTTAAAATTTTTTATATTGGGGCGCTTTGACCCGGCCCGACTCGTGACCCGAACAGATCGACCCGACCCAGACCCATATTGAAACAGGTTGGGTCCGGATATCTTGGTACCCGGCCCGATCAGGGCCATTCCCATCCATAGTTTCAATTGAAGCTAGTATTGTATTTTAATATACACAACTAAAGCTATTCGATTGAGAAGATAAATTGTTCGATTACATGTTTAAATTAAATTAGTGCCACATTTCAATTAAAACTAGTGTTACATTCCACCATCTTATTTAATTACATGATGCAATTGATAGTACAAGATATTGACTATATATGTCATACTCTCTCTATTTCGTAAAATTAGTAGTTTTTTTTTATATAAAATTAAGGAACATATTTAACCTCTCATTAATACTCTTTTTCATTAAGAGAAATAAAATATGATACATTAATATATTTACAATAAAAAAGATATTGTAAAAATTAAATACAAATACTTTAGGGAGATTTGTAGTAAAAATAGTAAAACTCACAAATTTTTAAATGGAGAGAATATTGTTTTTTTAATAATACATGTGTTATACTAGTATTAGATAATGGAAAATAAATTTAATTAAAAACAAATTCTCTCATAGTTTCACTTTAATTGTCATCAAAATATTGTTCCAAAATTTATGTCATTTTTCAGGAGATGCTGATTTTTTTATTAATTTTGTTGCCTATTTCATTGTCAATTTAAAAGAAATTATATTATGAACATAGATAATTCATTAATAAAAACAGTAAGAGAGTATACTAGTTAATTTATTAAATAATCATTAATAGTAAATAAATTTCTTAATCAGCAGAAAATATTAAAAGTGACAGTTAAGATACAAACATCTCTATTGCAACTCTAGTCTTATTTAGGAAAAAAGTTATTCAGCAAGTTGTTAATTGTGACTATTTTTGCATAATTTCTTTTTTTAGAATAATGTTTGGATTTATAAAGACTAATTATAGAAAATTAGTGCCCACGTGAAACTTTGAGTACGTCTTAAGTTTGGCTAATTGTTCTTACTAACATTTTAACAAAGTTTAGAATAATGCTAAAATTATATTATTTTAAATAATTGTAAATCAATTTACCAAATTTTATATTAGTGTAATGTAATAATGACTTTTAAAATTTTACAATATCATATTCTACCTTTTTATTTATTAAAAATTTTAAAAACGTGGAACATTTTTTTATATGAAATTTTCGTGTTATGCTTGTGTCAATCTATTAATTTTTTTTTTTAAATAATTGTATATATAATTTGATATTTTATAATTTTATTAGAGATATGTTAACTTGTATTATCATATCATATCATATCGTGTGACGTATATTTTTGTGCTATATTGTGTTGTATCGAATATTATACGTTATACAAATTGAATTTTTAAATTCATTTATTTTTCTTATCGTGTCGATTCAAAAAAAATTATGCTCTTGTTGTATTGACACATATTCTTATCGTAATCGTGTTTAGTTTAGATGAGACGACTATTGTAGTTATCATGGAAAAAAGCAATCAAGTCTTTAATAGTCTAGCGTTTTATGTACAAGTAGTGTATTAATGATGTTTTGAAAAAACGAAACCTGTCGCAAATGTTGACCCTATAGAATTAGCACCATTAATTTATTTTTAATACTATGAATTAGAAGAATTTACATATTAATTGTGCCAGTAGTTACATTATTTAAATTATTACACCGTGGGTGATAAGATAGTTTTTCAATTTTAATAAAATTCAACATTTATGCATAATAAATATTTTTTGTTGATTTATGCAAAAAATAAAACGAGACCGTTTTGAGACGATGAGAGTACAAAGATAGTAGATTAAATGATGCTGAAATACATTACGATTGTACTATCCTATCCATTAAAAAAGTCAATGACGGGCCACTACAGAGCCCGTGATGCATTAAATGGTTTGTACTTTGTACGATCACATTCAGAATTCAGCACACATATGCAATCTTTGTAGCTGAGATTTTTTACGTTACTTTTTGCATTGTCGCTCGTAGCTTCACCTATCGACCAGGGATTTCTATTTAGTCTGGAGCTTGCATGGTCGTCGGGGGCCGTTCAGCTCGAAGTCTCGAACTAGTGATGAAGGTTCGAAGCAGGGATTAGGCCGTACTCGATTCAGTTCATCCATAACTCGGATATACCAAACTCATTACGTCCGTCAATTACACTTAATTTGTGTGAAACATCTTTAAACGACGAGAATAACAACATCCTAGGAAAATGATGAAATCCTTATCGTGGGATGATTGGTGAGAGGTAGATGGTGTACTCCACAGAGGATAATTGCCCATTGGCAACTACAGTGTACAGCTTGGAATTGGGCCCACCAGAATTAAGTTTTTGTCAGACGTGTCAAAAATCGAGCCCGGCCCAACAACCATTTTCGTATAATTAAATCCCTGTGCCGACAATTTTTCACTATTTCTTCAAAATTAAAAACACATTTATTTTGTTTTTCATAAATTTACTACATATATATTATGCAATTTATTTCATCCAGGTACCTATTGACCTTTAGTAATTTAATTTCACTGATTTTTTTTATTTTTTTTTTACAGAGAGCAAAGTCTTATCTATTAAAAAAAATATATACTCCATCCGTTCTGTTATAAAGTAATTATTATTTTTACTTTTTCCATGGAAATTAAATTCTGGGTATAATATAAATTGTGTAGTGAGTAATATAATATCCTTCAAAATTTGTGGTACATTTACTAAAAATATATGTCTCATTTTTTGTTGAACATTTTATTATTTAAAAAAAAAAAAAAAACTCTTTACCCCTTAAAAAAATTCCTCAAAGCCATTCTTTTTTACACAAAGGATTTCATCTTCAATAAGTATAGAAGTTACCAAGTAACCATGCATAGCACGGAGTTGCTGAATACACCAGCTACGCCTAACATGTGAAACGAATGCATAAGGATGTTGTGCTCCTATCTGAAATACAATCATGAAGTTGAAAGTACTAGAAATTCCTAAAGGCATACTTTTATAAAAACTTTCTTGATCGATTGGGTAAATCAAGAAAGCAGCGATAGCCGCTGTAACAACCAACAGGAGCGAAATGCAACAACAATCAATTGTCGCATACCCAAATGGAAACTAAGCTCCTACTCACTACCCATGTAACAAGCTACACCAAGTAAGAAGTGTAGAACAATTAGTTCATAAGGTCCGCCGTTTTATAACCATTCATCAACGGATGCTGCTTCCCAGATTGGGTAAAAGTGCAAACCGATTAGAAGTAGAAATAATAGCACCTGAGATAATATTGTTTCCGTAAAGTAGAGATCCAAAAATTGACTCACAAATACCACATACTCATATTATCTCTCTTTTTTTTCCGACACCTACTCATATTATCTCTCTAAAAAAATAATTTTATCAGTTTTAATATCAATAAACAATTTCTACGATATAACTCGTGTAAATAATAAATACTTAATTAAAAATGGATCAAATATAGTCTCTGTCTCTGTAATATTTTTATTTAAAATGTTTATAATATTTTTAATTACAAAAATAAATGTTAAAATATATTAAAAATTAAATAATTACTATTATACAGATATTCAAAATCTGAATAACCATTTTTTTGTATTATGAAATTTGAAAATGGGGGGCGAAGGAGATGAGAGGTGGGTAGGTGAGGGGTGGCGGAAGTGTCGGTGAGGGGTATTATAAATAAATCAAAACGGCGTTGATATGTGCCGTTTTATATTTTTACCACATGCTCATTCATGCCGCTTCCCTCTTTTCGAGGATGTCTTTCCTATTCAAATAATTGAAAACTGCAATTTTAACTACTTTCTTTGAAGTGACACCTCAAATTTAATTTCAACCAATTATTTATTACATGTACATTTAAAATTATTCAAAACTATTATTTTGAAATTCCAATGGAATGACATGTAGGAATTAAAAATTGTTGATATTATAGTCACTTGTCTATTTTTTTTAAGTAACGTAGTCATTTAGGTTGAAAATCGTTACCCTCGTACTGATATGACTTACACGGTTTGATCGACACATTTTTTAAGATAAATGAAAAGTATTTTAGGTGATTTAGTGGATGTAAAGTGAATTTGGTGAGGTATAAAGTAAAATGTATGTAAAAAATGAATGACAATTTTAAAAATAAAATGACGTTGAGAAGGTATTAATTTTGTGAGGTATTTCAATATTGAGAGTGTACAAGTAATCGTGAGACGTCCCAGTAAAAAATGTGTGCAAGTAATCACGGGACGAATGAAGTATTTAAGAAAAAAAGTATTTTAACTATTCTATCCGTCCGCCAAAAGTATGTTTATACTTTTAAGTACAAGCTTTAAGAAAAAATAGATAGGTGAGGGTGTTGTGAAGTTATTGTGAAATAAAAATAAACTTATTGTTTCCATAAAAGGAAATGAATGTCATTTTGATGGACAAACAAATAAGAAAAATAGATATACTTTTAGTAGAACCGAGTAATTTCTTTCAGTCACCATTGAAATTCAGTTTCAACAAATTATAAAAAGTATAATACTATACTTGTTCTAAATTAAGTGCTTCATTTTATCATTTAATTCGTTCCATATTAAGTTACTCATTTTCATTTTTTTTAATACTCCATTATCGTTAATCTTTTGATTGGAAGCTGCAGAGAATTAAAATGTGTGGGCTTGGGCCTAATTATGTTTTGGAAATTGGGCCAAGTAATAGGGCCCACCCTTTCCCTAAGTATACGTGGGCTGCCTCACAAAAAGCTCTTGGCTTGCACCCGCTTGTTTACTAGCTCTCCATATTCGTTTCATACATGAGATCGTTTACGACGACAAGAAAACATTTTAACACTTTAATATTAATTCGTCTCAATTTATGAACAGTTTCACTGTAAGATCATTTTACGCAAGTCTTTGCTCTAACTATGAAAGAAAATATTGAGGCTACAGAGGAACTTAAGGCAATAATTAGAACAAAAAAACATCACATGAAAAAGAAATGTTTGTATTTTTGTTAGAGAAAATGAATATTCATTAGAAGGAAGAATAAACTGGGCTAATAGACAAATATTGATGAATTTGAAACCTTCTAACTTTACATCATCTCACACATGAATTTGTCTCGAGTGTGCACATCATCATTCATACAAAAGCTTCGAAAATTAATCGAGAAACAAAGCTTGGAAGCACAACATAGGATTAGGCTAGTTGCCGAACAAGTGAATGGAGGTAAAACCTAGCAGTCGCAGCAGCAGAAACAGATTCTTCGTCTTGCTTTGCTTTAGCTGCTGCCACAGCAGCAATATAAGCTTCTCTTGCTGCTTCCAATGCCTCCATATCAATTTCATTATCCTGCATTTATGCAACCAACAATTATCCCACATGCATCTAAAGTTCTCTATAAAGTTACATTCGACCTGCACCCGTTGCTCAACCATATCGACTACAACCAGAACAAATTCAGTATCATAGTTCTGTACAAAGTTACTTCTAATTTACAATAGTTCTTGGTTTTTTGTCATAATTTTTTTAATTGAACCTATTCACATTTTCTCAATTACCATATGTTTCTAAGATTTCAATTCGATACACAGACTTATATATTCTAGCAACTTATGCTGACATGGCAACCACAATTCATACACTGTAACGTTAGCAAAACTTTCAGGAAAATAGCCATGTGATAGAATTGCAGCAATTTGAAAGGTTGTGTATCGAATTGTAAATTTTAAGAACATATGTTGTTGTAACTTGTAACTGTAAAAACGTAAAAATGTCGTGATTTTTTATGCAATCAAGATATTGGCCAACTTACTAGTTCATGGTCCTGATCAATAGGATAAGGAAGATCGTCGCAATCTCCATCAGTATTGGAAAAATCCTTTCGTGTTAAGCCTTCAATTAGTAACATGAAAGATGAAATCTCCCCATCCACCTTATCTAGATCTCCCTGGAGCTTCTCCACTTTTTTGTTAGCAGTAGATGCCTCCCATTGTAATTTTTCCACAGCCGCTTGTTTGTCAGCAAGCTTGACCTATGGAAATAACAAAAAAATTAGTGGTATGGTATAGGTGGCTTGAATGGACGGATATATCCTGAGAAACAGGCATGCAACGTGTTTGACTTTTTTCCGGAAAAACCACTAATACTGGTCAATCACAAATACTATAGGATGCAATCGTAAAAATATAAAATAAAAATTGCACAGATACAAGTTTGATAAAAGGCATATAGTACAGGTGACAAAATGATATTAGCGTGTGTGTACACACACACACATACGGAGTATATATTAATGTTAACTTTAGTATGTGAGGGTAACCATGCCTTGGTATCAGAAAGCTGTAATTGAGTGGACTTAATGAGTGAGTCCTTCCCTGCAGCCTCGGTTTTAATTTCATCAAATCTTTTCTGGATTGAGAACGTCTCACTCTTTGAAAGTTCCAATGATTTTAAAAGTTCATCTTTGTCTGACAATTGTCTTTTTAGATCCTCCACTTGGTCACGCAACGCCATCAGTTCTTCTCTATCCTTCTCAGAAAGCAATGCTGTTGAGGAGATACTTGAGATGCTCTCATCTTGGTTGTTGGTTGCATTTCTATTTTGGTCTCCGTCATCCGTATGTTTTCTTGTCGAAAAAGGAGCACTCCTGCCAGCAGCCTGCACCAAATCAACATTACTTCATATACAAGGAAAGTTCACTTTAATAAGAAATCATTATGAAAACTAAGATCGACATGCATGGTTGATACAGTCTATATTACTGTCTTATTATTATTAGTATTAGTATTAGTGGTCTTTTAAATTCAAGTTCTTTAATAAACAGCTCCTGGGCTTTATTGCTTGAGGGAAAAGTTAGAGTTTAGGTTAAGAGTCTTATGTATATCAGGCTGTTTTACGTCTTTAGGGCATCCAGGGATCACAGAATTTGGGAAATGGCAATTGTTGCTGGGGCAGGATTTAATCATGTATTTATTGTATTGACCAAAAAAAAATCATGTATTCATCGTTTTTCATCTTTCTTGATCCTTTTACTCCATCAAAGCCACACAAGTACATATCAACATTTCTATTTAAGTCAGATCGGGCTTTAAATCTCAGAAATCATTGCTTTCTTGATAAATTATCTAAGATTTCTAAATAAAAGCATTATCTAAACCACCACCCAAGCTAAATGAATCTAAAGTAACGCATATGAGTATTAAGTTTGTCTGTTTGGTCTATATATGCAATAAATGCTATGTTAAATCCAGATAAATCTCTCAGTCATTGCAATGCTCAAAATTGATAAAATAACACCTTAGTAACTTTAACAGGGATGACAAAAATAGAGCACCTAATGTTAAAGCTTTAGTTTAAGCATTCTTCAATCTGCCTACAGATTTGAGGCATGTAAAGTGGGTGTATGCAACCACTCTGTAAACCCTAAGAAAAGCTAAAAAGGCCTATTCTGGAAGCAAACCATTCCTAACTTCTCCAGCTTCTACTTCTTCCAAAATTGGCATCTTTTAGAAATCATCTACTTTCACCTCTACAATAATAATAATAATAATAATAATAATAATAATATATATATATACATAGCATTATTTCAGAGCAAAAGTTTTTGCAAACACCACTAGAGAATTTGTACAGGTTACCACATATAGCACTGCAGCTAAAACCTAAGCATTCTCTAACTACAAGCACCCAGCTGTTTGAGGCAAAAGATCACTTTATTCTTGTGACTTTCAACAAAATATTTTTTTCCAGCTTTTGGTCTTACAAGTTAGGAAATTGAAAAAAAAAAAAAAAAAGATGCCCGGTAACTTTGATGATATTATGAAAATGCCATGTAACTTTTAAATTATTCGAAAGTATCTTGTAACTTTAAAAAAGTTGGTAAAGATGCCCTGCAACGGACTGTTCCCAGTTCTCAACCAGGAGAGAGTGACATGGAAATTTTAGAATAAGCCACGTCAGGCAAAAAACTTGACATTAATGCCCAATAACGTGAAACAACTGATCGATGGGCATTTTTACCAAAAAAAAAATTAAAGTTACAAGCATTTTCATAATATCATCAAAATTACATAACTTTTTTTTTTTTTTTTTTTCAATTTACCCTACAAGTTACAAACATTTACTAATTCGTGACTCAACAGAAAATGCTGAACTTTTTAATTTCATTATCAGTTTGGATTCTACAGGTCAGCCACCCTGCAACATAACATTTAAATCACCTTTCCTAGAAAAGCAGCTACTAGTAGTTTCTAATTCCAATAAACCCCAGCTTGAAGTAAACAAAAAAATCGTGAGGACTTCTCCAGATGAACTTTTCTGTTATATGATCCTTTTGTCCCATGGAAAACAACAAGATTCAAATTGGGATTCAGATACAGAAAATAATACGAAAAAACAATTTATCAAAAATGATGGGCACAATAACTAAACTACAAGAATAGTATCATTGATCAACAATAAAATAACCCTCCAAAAAATAACTAGTTTCGGCTTTAGGTTATACTATTTCGTGACTCTCAACACAAAAGCTGAACCAACTTATTTCATAGTCAGTTTGGATACTACAATTAAACCACTCTGAAAGATAAAACCTGATAATAGTAGTTTGAAAAACCCCCAGCATGTGGTGGACAAATGATCATGGGGACCTCTTCATATGAAGTTTTCAATTAAAACACCCCCTACCACACAAGTCTCGCGGACAATAACAAATTCAGATTTGGGATTGAGGATAAGAAGCAGATAGGAAACTCACAGAAACACATAGACAGTCCACACAGCTAACTTAGCTAATGAAGTCAAATAATTTTCCATCTCATGTAAGTAAGTACTAGTTGATGGGGCAAAATATATGGAAATACATTTAAGGGGATTTATACTACTACGATTGAAATTTAACTACAATGGTACATCTTCAAGTGGAAAATTCACCACAACTAATTAAGCACAATCACTATAAGGACAACCATCAACTTCAAAGTAATTCTAAATCTAAATTCAGCATATTTACCAAAGACTAGTTAAGCAAAGACACATAGTATCATAAGTTCACAAAAACAGAAATTTAAAAATGAAAAACCAAGAAGAAATGCAAAATGAAACTAAGAGATAAGAGAAATTACCTTCTTATTAAGCGATTCTCTGGAAGGCGTCTTGGTATAGATCATCGAACCTCGTCTCGTAAACGAAGATTTCCCTTTCCGATCCTGAATTTTTCATTTGGAATTTCAGAACAACAGAATAAAAAAACGAAAAAAGTAACAAAAGCAATGAACTGAAATGAGTGATAGTTACAATGAGGGACTGGACGAGAGGGACCATCTCCACGAGATTGGCGTAGAGGACGCGGTCGACGTTTCCGGTGGCGGAAGCGGTGGCGGCTGCGGCGGAGAGAGCCGAGAGCGTGCTGTTGAGGTCGTCGTCGTCGCCGGTGAGCCATGACTTCGGGTCCGACCCGAAACCACCATTTTCCTGCAAATCCAACAGATGCTGCTGCTGCGCTTCATACATTCTGCCGTCCATCGATTGATTACCGAGTGGAGATCGATTTGCTGAGAATTTGAATGTTATGAATTTTTCTTTTTTTCAAATTTTTTTCCGCAGCGGTTGATTTATTTGTGCTTTTTTTTGGGGGACTGAGGCGTGACTTGATTTTGAATTTTATTTTGGGCAAGACCTTTGTCCAAATTCACAAAAACATATGTGGGGGATAGAGTTCTTATATTAAGGAGAAAAATAAAATCAAGTCATGAGTTTCACACGTCGGCCTAGAGGTCGAAGTGTCGAGAAAACCCTCTTTAGAAATAAAATTACGGTAAATTGAATTGGTATTGAGATTGAAAAAAGTGGATTGTGGTAATCCACGAATAGTGGTATTGAGATTGAAAAAAAGTGGATTGTGGTAATCCACAAATAGTAATTGTGTTTGGATAGAGATTGAGAAGTATGTGTGATATAATTTTATGTCAAACAAAAAATAATGTTGTAATATTTTATTAGTGGTAGAAAATAATAAAAGAGAGAATGAGCATATCAAAGAAAAGTAGAAGAGAGAATGAGACTGAAAAAATGATGTGTTTATATATTATAGAGGTGTGATGGTATTTGACCAATACCAAACCAAACACAGCCATAAAGAATTTGACCCGATTTCAATTATTTCACATTACTCCCCTACAAAAAAAAAAAAAATCTCTTTATTTTTATAACATGTATGCATAACTTAGTTTTTTTGGTGAATGTAGTACAAATAGCCATACATAATATGTTCTTGAGTGGGGAGAAATCAGTACGATGAATTAAAGTTCAGGATGTAACTGGTTGAAGTCCCCAAAAATAATTGGGCTATGGTATTTTTTTTGTATTTTGTCGTCTTTTCAAAGCATATTATACAATTTGTTGTCATTGAAAAAAAAAGAGCTCTAAATTTTGTGGTACTTATGAATTTATGATGATAGCTATCTTGTATGATTTTTTTTATTAATATTTGTACGAATGTACTATAATGCTACAACAAATAGAAGTTCCTTTTGTTTAATTTCAACTATTGTCTTTAATATGATTAACTAACTAGATGAGCACATGTGTATTACATGAAATATCAAATTGAGAAACAAAACAGAATAAGGGCGTGTTTTGAAACTCTACAAACTACTTTCAGAATCACTTTTTTTCAAAAGCTTGTGAGAGGGAGCTTTAAAAAAAAGTGATTCTAGAAGCAGTTTGTAGAGTTTCAAAACACGCCCTAAGAGAGCGGAGCTTTGTTAAATATGAAAATAATCTTAAAAAAAATAATAATAAAATTTTGAAAAAATAAACCATTTATGTCGATTTCAACCATCCCTCTTACACTAAATTTCAACCAACACATATTTATGTCATATTATTTAATCAATAAAATTATAACATGTCACTTTATGTTAAATATTTAAAGTCTTTAAAATCATGACATATTATATTTCATTAATCCTATAATTGACATCATTTAAATTGATCAGGAAGCGTACGTCAACACACAAAACGTAAATTGTTTACTGCTATTCATATATTTTTACAAACACACAAAATTAAAAGTTATATAGTAAACTTAAATATTTTTTCTTTTATTTTTCCTGATATTTTAAAAATTAAAGAAATTATATAAATTGTTTGGTTAATTAGTTAAAAGATAAATTGATACAATTATATAGAAGTTGCTTTTGTTTAATTTTAATTATTATATTTAATACGATTAATACGAACAGTCCAAATTTGAAACCCAAATTAATAAACTTGGGCTTCACTCAAGCAATGGGCCTAATGGGCCTTATTCCGAAAAAAAGTTGGAGCCAGCTAATGGGCCTTATTATATACTCCAGTAACAATTAAAATCGCCAGTTATGTAAACGCGTTTTCTTGAAAAATAAAAGCTGTCATTTCCCACATATATAACCCTAACGGCTACTTGAAATCCCACCGCCTTCTTCAGAAATTTCCACATTTCAATATGTAATCGCGCGCAAACTTGAATATTTGGCGTGAAATCGATGAAGATAAGGTAAGGGTTTCCCTCTCTCTTCTCTTCTTCCACTTGATCTCGAACACTGGACACCGTTTGTTGATTTTTTTTGTTTTGAATTTGTTTTTGTTGCAAAGGAGTTAGCGAATCTCCATTGGGGCAAGTTTTAGGGCAATACGAATGAAGTAGAAAACACCCATCCATATGTATATTGGCGTGAAATTGATGAATATAAGGTAAGGGTTTTTCTGTCTCCCTCTCTTTTTCTTACTTATCTCGAACACCGAACACGTTTATTGATTTTTTTTTTTGTTTGAATTTGTTTTTGTTGCAGAGGAGTTCGCGAATCTGGGCAAGTTTTAGGGCATTATGAATGAAGTAGAAAACACCAACCGATATGTATATTGGCGTGAAATTGATGAAGATAAGGTAAGGGTTTTTCTCTCCCCCTCTGTTTTTCTTATTTGATCTCGAACACGTTTGTTAATTTTTTGTTTTGAATTTGTTTTTGTTGCAGAGGAGTTGGCGAATCTCCATCGGGGCAAGTTTTAGGGCAATCGGAGTAGAAAACACCCATCAATATGGTATTGTTACTCTGTTTTTGTTTGTCTGATTTTGTTTCAAGTTTTATGATCCATTGTTATGTTAGATTAAGAATGCAACGTTAGAAAATTTGGGGTTTCTGAAAATCATGTTTACCTTTTGATATTCTTTAGTTTATATTTCAATTGGGGGATTACTCTTCATTTTCTATCACTCTGTGTAGAATGTCGCATAGAGCCTGCGAGTAGGATGTACTATATTGGATAAGAACACATATTTGAACCGTGCTTGTTTAAACATCTAAAAGGTGATTAAGGCTATTATAAGGAGAGTTAATATTCCAGTCTCACTAAAACAACTCTCACAGCAAATTAAGAGTGTAAATTATGTACTCAGCAAACTTATTTGCAAACTGGTAGATCAACAAAGATATTAAACTATTGTCCCATATTGCCGATGGATCAGAAAGCATTGTGTGTGTGTCTTGTAATGTTAACCTTTTTTTGTTTGTTCTGTTTTTGAATTTAAAGTAAGAATGAAATGTTCATGAACTTTGTTATTAGAAAAGCTGGTTTACCTTTTGAAGTATAGGCTAAGGGGCTAATTTCATTGCCAAACTTTTGTTACAATCCTTCCAACTATGCGCTTCATACTGAAAATTTTCATTTTATTCGAGTCTTGTATATACGTATCTCTTGGTAGTTTACGTGATTTGAAACAGAACATATTCTGAATCCACACATGAGAATTAGTCCAAAAAGATAGTTAGGAGTTTTAAAACAATTGCCAAATTATTTTAATCCAAAGTTCCCAACACGACCTTTTAATGTTTTTGATGAGTGCATCAGAATTGTTACTACTTGTGTAGCTGTTTCTATCGAGAAAGAACTTACATTCTCTTATTTCCTTCTTCGATTGACTCCTTTCCCTTTCATCTAATGGCTGGTATGTCTTGGTTTGTTCAGTAGCTTATGGCTCTTACCCAAGAAAAGGTGTCAATGTAGCAGCGGCAGAAGCTAAACGTCGGCGATCTCATGCTTGAAAAAGTCAAAAGGATTTCCGATGTGGCCTGCAACTCATGTATGTATACTTCTCTTGTACACTACCTTTTTAAAGTTTTTGATGAGGATTGCATCAGAATTGTTCCTACTTGTGTAGCTGTTTCTATTGAGAAACATCTGATATTCTCTTATTTTTCTTCTTCGATTGACTCCTTTCCCTTTCATCTAATGGCTGGTATGTCTTGGTTTGTGCAGTAGCTTACGGCTCTTAAGTCTTACCCGAGAGCAGCGGTAGAAGTGAAACGTCGGCGATCTCATGCTCTCATGCTGGACAAAAAGGATTTTTGATTTGCCTGCAATTCGTGTATGTCTATTTCTCTCTCTCTCTTTTAAAAAATCCTATATGGCATATGTTTGCATGCTACTTTTACTGTTGTTGAATTCTTTATCTACGTTGCTTGATGCTTGAATAATATGGTAACTATGCTTGAATAATATGGTAACTAAGGGATCCATTGTTAGAATAAGAATGACATTATCGAAGTAGGAGTTTTTGACAAGTAGATGCTATTAGAAAAAATTGTTTACTTTTTGAAAAGGTGCTAAATTTCTTTCCCAAACTTGTTGCAATTCCAATCTCTTACGTCCTTTCTTTAAAATTGTCTTGAAACTCAGATTTTGAGTAAAACTTGAATTTCCCCCTCTCCAAATTTCGCCATTCTTTTAAAATTGACATGAAACTCTAATTTTGAGTGAACTCAAATTTTTCTTCCAAAATTATTTCTCGTTCACATAGAAATATTTCAATCCTCCATTTTCATCTCTAATTTAAAAAATTTACTCGTTAACTTCGATTTTAATAAAAACTTGATTTTTGCATCTATATTTCGCCCTCCCTTTCAAAATGACATGAAACTTTGATTTTGAGTAAAACTTGAATTTCGTCAAAAATGTTTCTCAAAATTTTGCCATTCTTTTAAAATTCACATGAAAATCCAATTTTTAGTAAACTTTAATTTTTCACATGAAAAACATTTCATCCCTATCTTATTATCCCTCATTTTATTAAAATTGACTCGTTTAACTTCGATTTAAAAAAAAAAAAAAACTTGCATTGACATGAAAATCATATTTTTCCTAAACTTGAAATTTTCACATGAAAAACATTTCATCTTCACATGAAAAATGCATTTTTTTAATCAAAATTACGTCCTCTCGTTAAACTTGTCTTGAAACTCCATTTTGAGTAAAACTCGAATTTCCTCCTCCCCTTTAAAAGTGTTTCTCCAAATTCCGCCCTTCTTTTAAAATTGACATGAAACTCTAGTTTCATGTCAACTCAAATTTTTCCTTCCAAAATCATTTCTCCTTTACATAAAAAATATTGCATCCATTCTTTTTCATCTCTAATTTTAAAAATTGACTCGTTAACTCCGATTTTTAGAAAAACTTGCCTTTTGCATCTAAATTTCGCCATCCCTCTAAAATTACGTTCTCTCTTCAAAATTGTATTGAAACTCCGATTTTGAGTAAAACTCGAATTTCCTCTTCCCTTCAAAAGTGTTTCTTCAAATTCCGTCCTTTTAAAATTGACATGAAACTCTAATTTTGAGTCAACTCAAACCTTTCCTTCCAAAATTATTTCTAGTTCACATGAATTTTTTTGCATCCCTCCTTTTTAATAAAATTGACATGAAAGTTGAAACTTCATTTTTAATGAAAACTTGCATTTTTTCCGCCAAAATTACATTCTCTCTTCAAATTGTCTTGAAACTCCGATTTTGAGTAAAACTCGAATTTCCTCTTCCCTTCAAAAGTGTTTCTCCAAATCCGTGCTTTTAAAAATGACATGAAACTCTAATTTTGAGTCAACTCAAATCTTTCATTCCAAAATTTATTTCTACTTCACATGAAATTTTTTGCATCCCTCATTTATAATAAAATTGACATGAAACTTCGTTTTTAATGAAAATATGCATTTTTTCCGCCAAAATTACGTTCTCTCTTCAAAATTGTCTTGAAACTCCGATTTTGAGTAAAACTTGAATTTCCTCTTCCCTTCAAAAGTATTTCTCAAAATATCGTCCTTTTAAAAATGACATAAAACTCTAATTTTGAGTCAACTCAAATCTTTCCTTCCAAAATTATTTCTACTTCACATGATTTTTTTTGCATCCCTCATTTTTAATAAAATTGACATTAAACTTCGTTTTTAATGAAAACTTTCATTTTTTCCGCTAAAATTACGTTCTCTCTTCAAAATTGTCTTGAAACTCCGATTTTTAGTAAACTCGAATTTCCTCTTCCCTTCAAAAGTGTTTCTCCAAATTCCGTCCTTTTAAAAATGACATGAAACTCTAATTTTGAGTTAACTCAAATCTTTCCTTCCAAAATTATTTTTACTTCACATGAAATTTTTTTCATCCCTCCTTTTTAATAAAATTGACATGAAACTTCGTTTTTAATGAAAACTTGCATTTTTTCCGCCAAAATTACGTTCTCTCTTCAAAATTGTCTTGAAACTCCGATTTTGAGTAAAACACGAATTTTCTCCTCCCTTCAAAAGTGTTTCTCCAAAATTCCGTCATTTTAAAATTGACATGAAACTCTAATTTTGAGTCAACTCAAATCTTTCCTTCCAAAATTATTTCTAATTCACACGAATTTTTTTACATCCCTCCTTTTTAATAAAATTGACATGAAACTTTTTTTTTTTGATCCAGACATGAAACTTCTTTTTTAATGAAAACTTGCATTTTTTCCGCCAAAATTACGTGCTCTCTTCAAAATTTTCTCGAAACTCCAATTTTGAGTAAAACTCGAATTTCCACCTCCCTTCAAAAGTGTTTCTCCAAATTCTGTCCTTTTAAAAATGACATGAAACTCTAATTTTGAGTCAACTCAAATCTTTACTTTCAAAATTATTTCTACTTCACATGAAATTTTTCGCATCCCTCATTTTTAGTAAAATTGACATGAAACTTCGTTTTTAATGAAAACTTGCATTTTTTCCGCTAAAATTACGTTCTCTCTTCAAAATTGTCTTGAAACTCCGATTTTGAGTAAAACTCGAATTTCCTCCTCCCTTCAAAAGCGTTTCTCCAAATTCCGTCCTTTTAAAAATGACATGAAACTCTAATTTTGAGTCAACTCAAATCTTTACTTTCAAAATTATTTCTACTTCACATGAAATTTTTCGCATCCCTCCCTTTTAATAAAATTGACATGAATTTCGTTTTTAATGAAAACTTGCATTTTTTTTCGCTAAAATTACGTTCTCTCTTCAAAATTGTCTTGAAACTCCGATTTTGAGTAAAACTCGAATTTCCTCTTCCCTTCAAAAGTGTTTCTCCAAATTCCGTCCTTTTAAAATTGACAAGAAACTCTAATTTTGAGTCAACTCAAATATTTCCTTCCAAAATTATTTCTATTTCACATGAATTTTTTTTACATCCCTCATTTTTAGTAAAATTGACATGAAACTTCGTTTTTAATGAAAACTTGCATTTTTTCCGCCAAAATTACGTTCTCTCTTCAGAATTGTCTTGAAACTCCGATTTTGAGTAAAACTCGAATTTCCTCCTCCCTTCAAAAGTGTTTCTCCAAATTCCGTCCTTTTAAAAATGACATGAAACTCTAATTTTGAGTCAACTCAAATTTTTCCTTCCAAAATTATTTATACTTCACATGAAATTTTTCGCATCCCTCCCTTTTAATAAAATTGACATGAAAACTTGCATTTTTTTCGCTAAAATTACGTTCTCTCTTCAAAATTGTCTTGAAACTCCGATTTTGAGTAAAACTCGAATTTCCTCTTCCCTTCAAAAGTGTTTCTCCAAATTCCGTCCTTTTAAAATTGACAAGAAACTCTAATTTTGAGTCAACTCAAATATTTCCTTCCAAAATTATTTCTATTTCACATAATTTTTTTTACATAAAATTGACATGAAACTTCGTTTTTAATGAAAACTTGCATTTTTTCCGCCAAAATTACGTTCTCTCTTCAGAATTGTCTTGAAACTCCGATTTTGAGTAAAACTCGAATTTCCTCATCCCTTCAAAAGTGTTTCTCCAAATTCTGTCCTTTTAAAAATGACATGAAACTCTAATTTTGAGTCAACTCAAATCTTTCCTTCCAAAATTATTTTAGTCAACTCAATTCTTTCCTTCGATTTTAATAAAAATGCATGTTTTTCATCAAGATTACTATCATTCCTTTAAAGTTGTCTTAAACTCTGATTTTGAGTAAAACTCTAATTTTCTCATCCCTTTCTCCAAATTTTGTCCTTTTAAAAATGACATGTAACTCTAATTTTGAGTAAATTTCAAAATTTTCTTCCAAAATTATTTCTCTTCATATTAAAAATATTTCATCCCTCCTTTTTCATCTCTAATTTTAAAAATTGACTTGTTAACTCCGATTTTAATAAAAACTTGCCTTTTGCAACTAAATTTCGCTCTCCCTCTAAAATTGACATGAAACTTCGATTTTAATGAAAACTTTAAAAACTTGCCTTTTTCATCTCTAATTTAAAAGATTGTTCGATTTTAATAAAAAAATATTTTTTGCATCTAAATTTCACTCTCCTTTAAAATTGACATGAAACTTCGATTTTAATGAAAACTTGCATTATTTTTCTTTAAAATTGTCTTGAAACTAAAAACTTGTTTTTTGTATCTAAATTCCACACTCCTTTAAAATTGACATGAAACTTCGATTTTAATGAAAACTTACATTTTTTTCATCAAAATTACGTCTTCTCTTTAAAATTGTCTTGAAACTCAAAATTTCCCTTTCAAAATCATTACTCCTTCACATGAAAAATATTTCATCCATTTTTCATCTCTAATTTAAAAAATTGACTCGTTAACTCCGGTTTTAATAAAAACTTATTTTTTGCATCTCAATTTCACACTTCTTTAAAATTGACATGAAACTTCGATTTTAATGAAAACTTGCATTATTTTTCTTTAAAATTGTCTTTAAACTAAAAACTTATTTTTTGCATCTAAATTTTACACTCCTTTAAAATTGACATGCAACTTCGATTTTAATGAAAACTTGCATTTTTTTCTTTAAAATTGTCTTGAAACTCAAAAGTTTCCTTCCAAAATCATTTATCCTTCACATGAAAAATATTTCATCATTTTTTCATCTCTAATTTAAAAAAATTGACTCTTTAACTCCGATTTTAACAAAAACTTATTTTTTGCATCTAAATTTCACTATCCTCTAAAATTGACATGAAACTTCAATTTTAATAAAAAATTGCATTTTTTTCATCAAAATCACGTCCTCTCTTTAAAATTGTCTTGAAACTCAAAATTTCCCTTTCAAAATCATTTCTCCTTCATCACATGAAAAAATATTTCATCCCCTTTTCATAAAAAATTGACTTGTTAAATCCTATTTTAATAAAAATTTGTTTTTGCTTTTATTGACATAAAACTTCGATTTTAATGAACCACTTGCATCTTTTTCATCAAAATCACGTCATCTCTTTAAAATTGTCTTGAAACTCAAATTTCTCCTTCCAAAATCATTTCTCCTTCACATGAAAAATATTTCATCCCTTTTTCATCTCTATTTTAAAAATTTGACTCGTAAACTTCAATTTTCATAAAAACTTATTTTTTGCATTTAAATTTCACACTCCTTTAAAATTGACATGTATCTTCGATTTTAATGAAAACTTGCATTTTTTTCATCAAAATTACATTCTCTCTTTAAAATTGTCTTGAAACTCAAAATTTTCCTTCCAAAATCATTTCTCTTTTACATGAAAACTATTTCATCCTTTTTTCGTCTCTAATTTAAAAAATTGACTCTGTTAAAAAAATATTTTTTGCATCTAAATTTCACACTCCTTTAAAATTGACATGAAACTTCGATTTTAGTGAAAACTTGCATTATTTTTCTTTAAAATTTGAAACTAAAAACTTGTTTTTTGCATCTAAATTTCACACTCCTTTAAAATTGACATAAAACTTTGATTTTAATGAAAACTTGCATTAGTTTTCTTTAAAATTGTCTTGAAACTCAAAACATTCCTTTGAAAATCATTTCTCCTTCGCATGAAAAATATTTCATCCCTCATTTTTCATCTTTAATTTTAAAAATTGTCTCTTTATCTCCGATTTAAAAAAAAAAATTGTTTTTTGCATCTAAATTTCACACTCATTTAAAATTGACATAAAACTTCGATTTTAATGAACACTTGCATCTTTTTCATCAAAATCACGTCCTCTCTTTAAAATTGTCTTGAAACTCAAATTTTTCCTTCCAAAATCATTTATCCTTCACATGAAAAAATTTTCATCCCTTTTTCATCTCTATTTTAAAAAATGGACTCGTTAACTCCAATTTTCATAAAAACTTATTATTTGCATCTAAATTTCACACTCCTTTAAAATTGACATGAAACTTCGATTTTAATGAAAACTTGCATTTTTTTCATCAAAATTACATCCTCTCTTTAAAATTGTCTTGAAACTCAAAATTTTCCTTCCAAAATCATTTCTCTTTCACATGAAAACTATTTCATCCTTTTTTTATCTCTAATTTAAAAAATTGACTCATTAACTTCGATTTTAATAAAAAATTATTTTTTGCATATAAATTTCACACTCCTTTAAAATTGACATGAAACTTCGATTTTAATGAAAACTTGCATTATTTTTCTTTAAAATTGTCTTGGAATTAAAAACTTGTTTTTTGCATCTAAATTTCACTCTCCTTTAAAATTGACATAAAACTTCAATTTTAATGAAAACTTGCATTATTTTTCTTTAAAATTGTCTTGAAACTCAAAACATTCCTTCCAAAATCGTTCCTCCTTCACATGAAAAATATTTCATCCCTCCTATTTCATCTTTAATTTTAAAAATTGTCTCTTTAACTCCGATTTTTTTTTTAAAAAAAACTTATTTTTTGCATCTAAATTTAACACTCCTTTAAAATTGACATAAAAAAAAAAATCACGGCCTCTCTTTAAAATTGTCTTGAAACTCAAATTTTTCCTTAAAAAATCATTTCTCCTTTCACATGAAAAATATTTCATCCCTTTCATCTATTTTAAAAAATTGACTCGTTAACTCCAATTTTCTTATTATTTGCATCTAAATTTCACACTCTTTTAAAATTGACATGAAACTTCGATTTTAATAAAAACTTGCATTTTTTTCATCAAAATTACATTCTCTCTTTAAAATTGTCTTGAAACTCAAAATTTTACTTTCAAAATCATTTATCTTTCACATGAAAACTATTTCATCCCTTTTTCATCTATAATTTAAAAAATTGACTCGTTAACTCCGATTTTAATAAAAAAATATTTTTTGCATCTGAATTTCACACTCCTTTAAAATTGACATGAAACTTCGATTTTAATGAAAACTTGCATTATTTTTCTTTAAAATTTGAAACTAAAAACTTGTTTTTTGCATCTAAATTTCACACTCCTTTAAAATTGACATAAAACTTCAATTTTAATGAAAACTTGCATTATTTTTCTTTAAAATTGTCTGAAACTCAAAACATTTCTCCTTCACATGAAAAATATTTCATCCCTCATTTTTCATCTTTAATTTTAAAAATTATCTCTTTAACTCCGATTTTTTTTTAATAAAAAATAGTTTTTTGCATCTAAATTTAACACTCATTTAAAATTGACATAAAAAAAAATCACGTCCTCCCTTTAAAATTGTCTTGAAACTCAAAATTTTCCTTCCAAAATCATTTCTCCTTCACATGAAAAACATTTCATCCCTTTTTCATCTCTATTTTAAAAAATTGATTCGTTAACTCAATTTTCATAAAAACTTATTTTTTGCCTCTAAGTTTCACACTTTTTTAAAATTGACATGAAACTTCGATTTTAATGAAAACTTGCATTTTTTCATCAAAATTACGTCTTCTCTTTAAAATTGTCTTGAAACTCAAAATTTCCCTTTCAAAATCATTTCACCTTCACATGAAAAATATTTCATCCCTTATTCATCTCTAATATAAAAAATTGACTAGTTAACTCCGATTTTAATAAAAAATTATTTTTTGCATCTAAATTTCACACTTGTTTAAAATTGACATGAAACTTCGATTTTAATGAAAACTTGCATTTTTTTCATCAAATTTACATCCTCTCTTTAAAATTGTCTTGAAACTCAAAATTTTCCTTCCAAAATCATTTATCTTTCACATGAAAAATATTTCATTCCTTTTACATCTCTAATTTAAAAAATTGACTCGTTAATTCCGATTTTCATAAAAAATTATTTTTTGCATCTAAATTTCACACTCTTTTAAAATTGACATGAAACTTCGATTTTAATGAAAACTTGCATTATTTTTCTTTAAAATTGTGTTGAAACTAAAAACTTATTTTTTCCATCTAAATTTCACACTCCTTTAAAATTGACATGAAACTTCGATTTTAATGAGAACTTGAATTATTTTTCTTTAAAATTGTCTTGAAACTCAAAACATTCCTTCCAAAATTGTTTCTCCTTCACATGAAAAATATTTCATCCCTCCTTTTTCATCTTTAATTTTAAAAATTGTCTCTTTAACTCCGATTTTAAAAAAAATTATTTTTTGCATCTAGATTTCATACTTCTTTAAAATTATTTAATAAAAACATGTTTTTTTTGCATCTAAATTTCACACTCCATTAAAATTGGCTTAAACTTCGATTTTAATGAAAACTTGCGTTTTTTTAATTAAAATTACGTCCTCTCTTTAAAATTGTCTTTAAAATTCTAGGTTATTTTTTTCAAAACGAACTTATTTGAAAATTGACAAAAAAACTGTGATTTTTGGGTAAACCCCTAAATTTTGGTTCAATTTTTTTTCTCCTCTTCTTCTGAATGTTTGCATCCTCTGTTATTTCTCCCATAAAATCTATTTGTTGTATTTCTCCTAACCTTCTTGTTTTACGATTGTTCCACATATCTTAAAAAAAGATGTCTATCCAAAATCATTCTTCATTTTATTTCCTCTTCTTTTTCTCGCCTTCCTTTTGCATTCATCTTTGTCCCTTTTATTGCTCCTCTCAAGCCCCTACTCCTATTAGTCCCCAATCTTCTTAATTTTTTGTAAATTTCCAAATAGCATAATCCATTGAAGAGCATTTGATATATTAACTTTTCTTAAAAACGCACAATCAGATGATGACGATTTTTTCTTTTACAGGTTATTGGCTGAGAAAAGTATTTGTGTTTAATTATTTACCAAAAGGCATAGGTAAAATTCTTTTTTTTTTCCTCTCAAAAGCTATATAGATAATTATTCTATTTCATTTGTCCTAAAATGATAATCCTCTTTCTTTTCTTTTTAGAATGATAATCCTCTTTCTTTTCTTTTTAGATTATGTGATTTTTAAAAAATATTCTTATTTAATGTATGATTATTGTTTTAATCTTCGATAAATATGAGTATGTTTGAAAGTTATATGTAAAATTCAGTATTTTAGATATAATAAATTATGTTTTGTAAAAAATGAAAGAGGTTCACCATTTAAAAATAGAGCAAATAAGAATATATTTAAAAGTTAAAGGTGTAATAAATGATGTTTTTATTTATTTATATAAAAAAATGTAATATTGTAAAACGGAGGGAGTATAATATTTGGTGCACAAAAATTTGCCTTTTAAGGCCAATATAGTTTTTTCTGCTATATTGTGATTTAGGATTACTATTTTCATTTTATATAAAAAAAAACAAATAAATGTTAAAATTATAATAGAATATAGTAATTATTTTTAAATTTGAGATTGTAGGTGATTTTTTTTAAATGCTACAAATTGTTTATTAAATTTTTTATATTTGAGCTTACTCAAAGGTGTAATAATGTATACTGTTGGACGTTTTAGGTTATTGTCTTCTTTACTCTGATAAATAATTCATATTGGCTGAGAAAAATATTTGTGTTTAATAATTTTTTTTGCAGATTATTTATCCAAAGGAATAGGTGAAATTCTTTTTTTTTTTTTTTGCCTCTCAAATACTATATAGATAATTGCATGTTTACTTCTTATTTAATGAATGATTATTGTTTTAATCTTTAATAAATTTCAGTAAATAAGAATATATTTAAAAGTTAAAAGGTAAAATTTAGAATTTTAGGTGTAATAAATGATGTTTTATTGATTTGTGTAAAAAAGTGTTACTGTATCATTTTAAAACGAAGAAAGTATAATAATTGGTGCAAAAACTGTGCCAAATTTACTTCAAGCCTTTTAAGTACAATATACTCCGTACTGGAGTAGTTTTTTTCTTAGGGCATGTTTGTTTTGGGATGGGAAATCCGGATTTGGGATTTCGAAACTCCACCCCGTTACAGTTTGGGATTTTGATTCAGGATTTCAAAATTCTACCCTATAAACCCTATAAAAGTCAACCCTATAAATACCTACAAATCCTATATAAATACCTATAAAACCTATAACCATATTCTATAAAGTTAAATCTTATCCTACATAAATCCCAAAACAAACACAAAACATAAAAAACATTAGGATTTTAAAATCCACTAGATTTTGAAATCCGGATTTCAAAATCCTCCAAATCCCAAAACAAACATGCCCTTAATGATAACCTGTGTAGTCTGCTTAGTGTGATTTATGAGTAATATTTTATTTTTATATAAAAAATAAATAAATGTTAAAAATATAATAGTAAGATAATTATTTTTAAATTTGAGATTGGAGGTGATTTTTTTTAAATGCTATAAATTGTTTATTAAAAATTCTATATTTGAGCTTTTACTGAAAGGTGTATTGTACTTAGTGTATTTTTATCTTAATGAAAAAAGTGAAGAAAATTCGTGAATCTGATAAAGAATGTAGTCAATTTTCATAAATTAAATTAAATTAATTTTGATATAAACAATATTCATGATTTTCAATATTTATACCAAATTTAAAAAAATATTTTTTTGAATGACATGTAATTTAAAAATAGTTCAAAAGTTAAAATGATCTATATTAAAAAATGGAGGGTGTAATATATTCAATATCACGTGCACATTTATAATGCGAAAATTAATAGATAATGGAGTATTTAATTTATAAATACTAAAAATCTTTGATTTTCATTTACATTTTATGTTTTAGTACTTCTACTTTTGACAATAACTTTGACATTTTTTCTTTTTAAAATGTTTAACAATAACTTTCACATTTTTTTTTAAATGGTCCACAATAATTTTACATTTTTCTTTTTTAGAATATTCCAAAATAACTTTAATATCCTTAAAATCTTTTAATTTGGCATGCGTAATTAAAAAAAAAATAGTATAAAGAATTTAAAGATGAAGAATTTATATCACTATCTTTGATTTCAATTTTGATTGAGGAATGAAAGAATTAAAATTACCGTTTTTATTAAATATTAAATAATAGTACATCAATAATGTGACGTGGTTACTTTTAATAAGACCCACGCTCACATGTCACAAGTTTCACTACAAGTTTCACAATAGTGACAAATTGAGATTGGGGTAGTGGAATACATGTCACATTAGGAGCATTACTATATTATTTTTGTTAAATATTAAATAGTAGTATGTATAATGTGATGTAGTTACTTTTAATAAGACCCACGCTGACATGTCACAAGTTTGACAATAGTGAAAAATTGAGATTGGGAAAGTGGAATGAATGTAATATTAGGAGTATTACTGTATTATTTTTATTAAATATTAAATAGTAGTACGTCAATAATGCGACGGTCTTACTTCTAATAAGACCACGCTCACACGTCACAAGTTTCACATACTGTATTATTTTTATTAAATATTAAATAGTAGTACGTCAATAATGTGACACAGTTACTTTTAATAAGACCCACACTGACACGTTTCAAGTTTGACCATAGTGAAAAATTGAGATTGGGAAAGTGGAATGCATGTAACATTAGAAGTATTACTGTATTATTTTTATTAAATATGAAATAGTAGTATGTTATAGTGAAAAATTGAGATTGGGAAAGTGGAATGCATGTAATATTAGGAGTATTACTATATTATTTTTATTAAATATTAAATAGTAGTACATTAATAATGTGACGTGGTTACTTTTAATAAGACCACGCTCACACGTCACAAGTTTCACATTGAAATTGGGGCAGTGGAATACATGTAATATTAAGAGTATTACTCGTCACAAGTTTCACATTGAAATTGGGGCAGTGGAATACATGTAATATTAAGAGTATTACTGTATTATTTTTATAATAATGTGACGTGGTTACTTTTAATAAGACCCACGTTTACACGTTACAAGTTTAACAATAGTGAAAAATTACTTCACAATAGTGAAAAATTGAGATTGGGATAGTGGAATACATGTAATATTAGGAGTATTACTGTATTATTTTTATTAAATATTAAATAGTAGTACGTCAATAATGTGACGTGATTACTTTCAATAAGACCCACGCTGACACGTCACAAGTTTGACAATAGTGAAATATTGAGATTTGGAAAGTGGAATGTAATATTTGGAGTATTACTGTATTATTATTAAATATTAAATAGTAGTACGTCAATAATGTGACGTGGTTAGGGGTGGAAATAGGCTGGGCTAGGCTAGGCTTTACATGAAAAAGCCTGGGCCTGGTTTATAAATATTGAGCCTGAGCCTGGCCTGTTATCTGTGATAGGCTTTTTTTGCAGCCTAAGCCTGGCCTTTTAAGTAAATAGGCCAGGCCTACGAGCCTTTTAGAAGCCTATTAAATATGAATCGTAGTTCAATATTCAAAGTTGCAAATAAAATTTACTACCAAAATAAATGCATTACAACTATGAGTTTAAATACAAACATTATAATGATTTCAAAAGTACTAAAATAAATTTAACTTACTTTAATTTAATTTAATATAAATGTTAGTACTAAATTTTAAGAATAACTTATTATAAAATATATATAAATATAATATATAATGTTAAATAGGCCGGCCTGGTAGACTTATAAGGCCTTATTTAAAGCCTAAGTCTAGCCTACTTAACTAAATAGGCTTTTTAAAAAGCCTTAGCCCGGCTCATATTATAAATAGGCTAGGCCTAACAAGGCCCTTAATAGGCTAGGCCGTAGACCCCTGTCGGGTAGCCCGGCCTACTTCCACCCCTAGACGTGGTTAAAAATGTGATGCGGTTACTTTTAATAAGACACACGCTCACACGTTGCAACTTGCAAGTTTGACAATAGTTTCGTATTTAAAATATGCAAACAAATTGTGGACAAATAATTAGAAATATTTAATTAAGGTAATTTCTTTCTTTAGTTACTTGGTCGATTCACGCAAGAGAGAGGACTTACAGTCTGTCTTGGAGGGGGAGGAGGGAGAGTGAGAGCAGGCGGCAGGGTGACGACGAAGATGGGGTGGGCAATAGCGCTACACGGCGGTGCCGGTGATATCCAACGTTCGTTGTCACCGGACCGTCGTGAGCCCCGAGAAGCCGCTCTCCGTCACTGTCTTCAGATCGGCGTCGATGCTCTTAAAGCTAGTCGATCACCATTGGACGTCGTCGAACTCGTTGTACGTATTTCTAAATTGGAACAAACTTGTATTTACACTTATTTATCTCCATGTGATAATTTATTGTACTCAAATCGTTTCCAATTAATACGAGTATATAGAAACTGCTTCGCTAGTTGTACTGTGTATATTGGTGTATGATTGTAATCGTCTATATAGATTAATTGAACTATGGGGCGTGCTAACAGAAACGATTAGTATTTAAAAAACTGGATCAGAACTAATATTTTGTTCTTTGATCATCAGAATCGAAATGAGGGCTTAATTCATTTTGAAATTCGCTTTTCTGCTTGAATATAAGATAAAAATTGATTGAGTTAAGTGAATTGGACAGGTTCGGGAACTGGAAGATTGTCCCCATTTCAATGCTGGTAAAGGATCTGTATTGACTAGCAATGGAACTGTAGAGATGGAAGCTTGTATCATGGATGGAAATACAAAGAATTGTGGAGCTGTTTCGGGTCTGACTACAGTAAAAAATCCAGTGTCTCTAGCAAGGCTAGTCATGGAGAAAACTCCCCATATCTATCTTGGATTTGATGGGGCAGAGGCATTTGCTAGGGATCAAGTAAGATATTATTCTGCTTCTTCTTCTTCTATGATATTTTATGAAATACAATTTGATTCTATTTCGAATTTGCTGGATTATACATGTTTCTGGCACATAACTACTTGCATTTGTTTTGAAAATTAACTAATGGCCCTGAACATTGTGTTCTTTTGTTGAATGTTGATCTTTTCCTGGTGGGCTGTGTATCATCACAACACAATAGTTCATTGATTTGGTAGAAAACTTAGGGGGCGCTCGGTTAGAATTCTTCAATGGGAATGGAAATGGAAATGAGAATCATTGAACTCTAATTTGGAATAATCAGGGATAATAAATGATTGTTTGTTGAGGAATAGTGGAATGATTGAGGAAAAATGATTATAGAAGGTGAGGTAGTTAATCAAAATGAGGTAATGATTAATATTTTTGAGTCCATTACCTCGTATGAAGTATGATGAAGGTCGAAAAATTACCTCGTATGAAGTATGATGAAGGTGAATTGATCATCTTTTATTCTCATTAACCACACAACTACCCATACTCATTCCCATTCAAGAATTTTCTGTTTCCCTTTCTCTCTTGGGAATCTCTTATGATTTAGCTGCTGAATGCAACCACATCTGTTCGAGTCTGCTCCCTCCCTTCTTCAGTCTTACTTATTACTTGTGTTCTTCTTGTGAAGGGCGTTGAAATTGAAGAACCAAGCCATTTTATAACTCCAGAAAACATTGATAGACTAAAGCAAGCGAAAGAAACTAACAGGGTTCAGGTATGCTCTCTTCTTAATTCCTTCTTTTTATCCTTTGTACTGACTTTGAGTCTAGTGCAAATGACTGTAAAAACTTTTGACTGTTTGTCTCCTCCATTTATCACCTCCTGTTCATTTGTATCTACCTTTCTTGATTTTCTAAATTGGTTTAACTTGGGAACCACTTGTAAGATGTTTATTTCTTGTTTTTTTGTGATCACAAAATGCTTGAAACAGATCACAGTGTAAAATAGGTGATATATAGTATCTCCTTTTGTAGATTGATTTTACAGCAGATAGAAAAATTGAAGAGGAAGTATCAGTTGCTAATGGTGAAACAGTAGGATGTGTGGCTGTTGATGGGCACGGTAATTTAGCTGCTGCCACCTCTACTGGTGGGTTAGTGAACAAGATGGCTGGAAGAATCGGGGATACACCAATCATCGGAGCAGGAACTTATGCAAACAGCTTGTGTGCCGTCTCTGCTACCGGAAAAGGTGAAGCTATAATTCGTGCTACAGTTGCTAGAGAAGTGGCTGCTGTTATGGAGTATAAAAACCTCTCTCTAAAAGAAGCAACTGCCTATGTTGTACACAAATGTGCACCCATTTGTACTACAGGTTTTATTTTATCCCATTCCTATACTTGAGCTATCCAACCTCAGTCAAAATAAAATGAGAATTTCTGTACTACAGGGTTGGTTGCTGTTTCCTCAACCGGAGAAGTTGCGATGCCTTTCAATACGGTTGGAATGTTCAGAGCATGTGCTACGGAAGATGGTTATACGGAACTGGGAATATGGTCCGATGACTGATTTTTTCAACCTTGGGACGAGCAAAAGATTGAGAAATAGAACTACCTGGTTTATTTCGTTGCTTCATTTATGTAGAAACAATGTGTACTAAAAATTATAACAAAATAATCATTAATTGTAGAATATTTTGTGCTACTACTATGAAATGAAACATATTGTTTTTGGAGTTTTTAAAATTGGAATTTGTTATAAGGTAAATTGCATAGCATGGAGTTCCAAACATGCTCTTGCTCCTAGGCGAGAAGCCAAAACTTCTTGTGACGTTTGGTGGTGATCAAATAACCTCCAAGTTTCTTGTTTTTCATTCTCACTGCAATTGTCATGCAATGAGCATTTTGAATGCAGTAATCAACAACACTGGTTCTTTTCTTCTTGCTTGCCCAAAGCATCTGCAATCTCTTTAAAAGCGATTGCTTTCGATGCCCAAGAACAAGCAGCGACGCCTTCAATCGCTTTGCTTCTTCAACAATGGTTGCTCCCTTTTCCTTTCCTTCTGTAACTGCCATCTCAACTTGCACCTGGTTCATGGTAAGAGAATGATCAATACTGTTTATTTCAATTCAAATGTAATTCCTTCATGTTTAACTAATTGATGAATTGTGATCTCACCTCAGGTCTTTTTTGTTCGCACATACTTTTGGTGGAGCGTAAAAGATCATATCCCCTTTGATCCGTTTCCCCGCTAGCTTTTCCATCTGAAACAGAGTTGGACAATATGTTTACGAGCTAACATATTTAGACGAAGATGAATGCGTGGTTATTTATCTATGTATGTACATACCTTGTTTGGAAACATGTAAAAGAATGATGGTGTCGTGGGTTTGAAGCGTGTGAGAAAGCGCCCATTGAAGAGCTCCTTTAGCTTCGGAGGTGGAATCAACAACAACCATGACTCTATTACCTGCAGCAGCTTCCGATTCAGGTATGCAACTGTTGAAGCTCAACTCTCTCGACGTCTCGTTGTATTGCTCAGACGACTTATTTTGTTGTGGTGTAATGAAACTTGCTGTCTTCTTGTAGTACTGCTGAGAAGGCGAACGAACTCGAACTCGAGACGACTGGAAACGGCCTCGAATGCGTAGTGCAGCACCGCTCATGCAAAACCCCGCCATTCTTGTACGTTTTCAACTTTGTTCTGTGTTTGTGTATTCTGCCAAATTATATGCTTTGGCCTACATAGGTATATATGTATTACGAATTGTATTTAATTAATGTGTGACAATCTTGAAAAAGTCTACTAAATTAATTTATACGTGATGGGGGGTCATTTTCTTGCTTGTTTTTTTGTCTTTAGTGTTATTTTCTAAAGTGTGGCTTCTCAACGTGCTTACCATCAAGGACAAGAACAAAATTTTGAAAAAAAGAGAGAAAATATTTGGTGCAAAGAGATTACTACAAAAATATTAAATTCTTTTTTCATTAAAACTATTATGAATTAATATACAGGAATTAATTTTTCAACTCTCAAGTTAGGATTTTCAGATGAGATAAAAAAAATTCATGGTATCAGAGTCTAAAGGTTCACGTTCGCACATTCTAGGTTCAATTCCTACAGAAAACAACTTTCGACCAATTTAAATTGTCCACTCGATTGACCTTATTCTTAAATGGTAAGAGGTGACAATTCAGCTCACGAGTGAGGGGTAGTATTAGAAATTAATACACAATAATTAATTCTCCACTTTTGTGCTAGTTCAGAGTTTTAAATGAGACGAAATTTGATTCCTACTGAAAGCAACTCCACTAATTTAAATTGTCCACTAAATGCCGATATGTCTCATTTCCAAAGGGTAAGAGGTGATAATTCGACCCACGAGTAAAGGGTATGTCTCATTTCCAAAGGGTAAGAGGTGATAATTCGACCAAAGAGTAAGGGGTATTAAAAATTAATATACAATATATCTAACTTTTCTTTCAATTCAATTTTTAAAATTTCTAAAGAAATAAAAGATTTATTTTATTTTATTTTTAAGATCAAACTTCTCAATTCAATGAGATTAATTTTAAGAAATGAACTTAATCAAATGAAGACATTTGTAACTACATTTAACCATTAAACAATATAAGAAAAATTGTAAAGATAACAAATGAATAAATAAAATTTCCTATTAGTATAGGTGATATAAATATTAAATGCAATATAATTACATAAAAAATAAGTGGATGCACAGTAAATTGATGTATGCAGACGTGCAATGAAATTAGTCACCTCAAGTATTAATTAATTTATTTATTTATTTATGGGATTGTAGGTGAATAATTGTGGGACCCATTTAATCAAATGAGACATGCTTGCACACCCGTCACTTTTAGTTTACCGATTTGGGAGACATGTTTTCTTGAAATGTAAGTGGAAGTGGAATACATGTCTGAATTAAATTATAGATACCCAAAGCACATAATCTCTATCTCCCATTTTAGAATTGCCATTTATCAAAAATAGATTTTACTTTTTTACTCTCTACTTTATCTCATTCAATACTGATAAACAATTTTACATTAAATTACGTGTAAACAGTAAAGACATGTTTGTTTTGTAATTATGTAGGATGAGGGAAATCATGAATGCAGAAATCTCGATAAATAGTACTCCCTCCGTTCCAGAGGAATTTGCACCTCTGGGATGTCACACATTTTAATAAATGTGTAAGAAAAAGTGTAATAAGTGATGTTTTAAAGGGTAATTTTGTATATTTTTATGAATAAAGTAAAATAAAAGGTAGGTTGAGTGTGAAAAAGTAATGGCATATGAGTAAATATGTGTATATTTTGAAGGTGAGGGTTATGACAATATTTCCTTTTGTGGAGTGTGCAAATTGGTATGGAACATACATATATGGAAAGTGTGCAAATTCCTATGGGACTAAGGGCATGTTTGTTTTAGGATGCGAAATTCAGATTTGGAATTTCGAAACTCCACCCCATTACAGTTTGAGATTTTGATTCAGGATTTCAAAATTTCACCCTATAACACTATAAAAGTCAACTATATAAATACCTATAAACTCTATATAAATACCTATAAAACCTATAATTCTATACTATGAAGTTAAATCCTACCCTACATAAATTCCAAAACAAACACAAAACATAAAAAACATTAGGATTTTGAAATTCACCAGATTTTGAAATTCGAATTTCAAAATTCTCAAAATTCCAAAATAAACCTGCCCTAAAGGATGATCGAAACAAAAATGGGATGGAGGGGTATTCTACGTAAATTCACATAATATAAGGTCCACTATATTTTGATGATAAATCTCGGAGTATTTAATTAAAAACAAACTCATTTGTTTTTTTAAATTGAATATAAAATTCGGAGAAAAAATAGTAAAATAATTTAAGTACATTATGTTGGATTTTCGAGATACGAACACCATGCTATAACTGTATAACATAATTGAAGGATAATTAAAGCGTACGTTAAATAATCCTTACAGTGATTCGTATGCGAGATCCTCTACTACGGTATCCACGTAATCCTCGTCTACGAACTTGTGATCCAGATTGGAAGAGAGAACCCGAGAAATATTATGAGTGATACCTCTAACCCTAGAGAGGTATTTATATAGTAAAACAGAAACCCTATTTGTGCACATGGACTTGAGCCCAAGTATATATTTTACCATATTTATGATATACCTACCAAGTATTCCCTCCGTTTTTTTTATGTAAGATGTTTTAGAGTAATTGACTAAAATTAAAAAAAATGTATGTTTTGACAAATATACCCTCAGATAATAAAGGAAATTTATAATTACATTAATATTTTACATACAAGGTAAGTTTGTATAGTAAAAAGATTTGCCTTGAAGATTAGTTAATTAGAGTAATTTAGAAATTATGATTGTTTCCAAAATTAAAAGGAGGGCATAATTGGAATAAGCATTGTAAAAAATCTAAAACATCTTATATTTATTAACAAGAAAAAAGGCATAAAACATCTTATATAAAAAAACGGAGGGAGTATATATTTTACCAAGTATATATTTTACCATATTTATGATATACCTAATATATCATCTTAGATTTAATTAAATAAATTATAATTCTATCAAATAAAATTATTCTATATTTCTCCATAAATTAAATATCTTGATCAAATCAAATAATTAATTCATCCAACTTTAATTCGTAAATTAAGACTACTTGTTGTATGACCCATAGGCCCTCACATATCAAGCGATTAGTCAAACTAACGGTCTTAGCAGAACCCTAAACAATGAACCAGACAATCTCAAAATGTGAGGTACGTTTTGTGAGGTACGTTGCGAGGAAATAGCAACAACCTGTAATGTGAAGCTTACAATGATATGATCCTTTCATTCACGAATACTCTGATTAAATCTAGAACATGATGATGTGTCTATTCCAATAATTTAATCACGTTATCTCATTCTACTAATTGATCACAGTATCGCATTTGAACACCATTCCAAATGTGACGTGCATTGACCAATGACTAACGATTCAATTAGTTATGAGAAGACGAGTATTTTCTCTAAATCTATTTGAGGAATGAATCCTATTCTTGGCTCAACTACCGCGCAGTGCCCAACACATGCCTAATCTACCCCGTTAGGAGTGCAAGCGTCGGTAATGGTCAAAGCCCATCACGCCATACATGTCGCGTGTATTGACCTCAAGTCGAAGGACATTACATTGCTCCACAAATCGATATTCCCGTAGACACGTAAATAGAATACACCAAACGGTTTCTCGAATAGGAAAGCCAATACTCTCAAAGTATCCGTGCGTCCATCATGAGATACCTAGTATCTCGTAGTTGTGAGAACCACTACATCCTCTAAGGATATGATGCAGATCGCACACCAATCTCAATCGCATCATCGATATTCCAATCTCGATGATCCTTGATTAGGGTTACTTTAAGAACCATGATATAGTCAATCGAGATCTCACATCTCAATGACATCATTGGTTCATGGGAATTCGATTCTAGCCATAAAGACTAGTCTGCTGCCGATGGATAGGAATTAACCCATATCAACCGCAGTAAATAATAGACTCAGTCATTTACCCTAAAAACGGATTAGAATAATAGTAGAAGGAGTAATAATGTACCCAATCCATCCTTAATTTATAGATGAAATTCATAGGGTAATAATAACTAAGTTCACAAAAATAAAGTATGTTATAACATACATACATATTTGAATCCCTTATACATCCAACAAGGGAATTTCCTGATATAAGTAGGTTCAAACACAGGTGTATCAATTCTATATATGCCGCATATATATATATGTATTATGTGATCATGCTAGCCATCAACATGGTCTAACATCCATGGAGGAATTACTGGATTAGACATGTGATTTTGTGATCCTCCTCCTCCATTGTTCTCTCCTTCACCTGATGGGTACATGTTACTGCATCATGCATATACATATTCAAACATGTTAGTTATATATTGATTCATCTGTTTCAGTTGGTGTTCCATTCTACTAGCTAGATCTTTAACACGTGTCGTTTCCAATATTATAAGATGCTGATTGTTTTTTAATATGATCCATGTAGTGGAATAAGATGTGGAATAACAAAATTGGAACATGTAATTTCATTCGTAACCGAATGAGATCACCTGTTCCAATATTAGTGTTTCACATCTTATTCCACTATATGAATAATTGACATTTGTAATATTAAAAAATAAACAACGTCATATAATATTGGTGACGACACGTGTTAAAAATCCAGTAGAGTAGAATATCGGTGGAACACAAAAAATGCAACAGGGAATCAAACCGCTATGGGTGTGGGTGTAAAATCGAATGAAACGATCAAAAACTGAATTACGGTTTTTTTTTTTTTTTTTACAAAATAAAAAATCAAACCGTATTTATAAAAATCGTCGAGTAGGGTTCACCTGATATTGAAGGAGGGCATAGGCTGTGGCTGATCGAAACAAGAGTTCAAGTCATTGTTTTGTTGTTCCCAATCACTTTTTCCAGCCATTTCCTTTTCTCTCTCTTTAATCTGTATGTATAAAACACTACTGCTATAAACCACCTTAATTGGGAAAGAAATTAAATTGCAATTTTATTTGCTCATGCATGTGTCCAATACTCCATCCGTTTCAGAATGATGGTCAGTTTTATTGTTTTGTATAGAATTAAGTAACACAATTTATTTTTACAAATTTACACTCAATTATCATTAAAGATGGAGAGAAAAATAAGAAGGCATAAAAGAAAATTAAAAGAGAATGAGTAATAACTTGATTTCTTTATCAAGAAAGAGAAATGAAAAAATAAAACTATAGGGATTAGATAGGGTAGTTTAGGGGGAGATTCATGGTAAAAATAGATAGATGGACAAATTTTTTAAAACAAGATTTAAGACTAAAAGTGACAATCTTTTTTAAACGGCCGGATGATATACTATATATTTAGAAGTTTATAGCTAAAATTCAGAATCTTATGCTCACTAAATTATGTTTTATTGATCAGTATTAAAAAAAAAAAATAGACCATAGTTTTGAAACGGGGGAGTATTTATAGTTTAAAATGAAATCAAATTTATATTACCTTCTTTCCCAGGAGGTTGTTTTGTTCACGCAATGCCTTATCCTGCAAAAAAGACCATCATAATGTTGGTTTTGATATTATTTATCAAAATAATTTTGTCTATCAGTTTCATCTACATTATTAATAAATAAAAAAATTAGTTATAATGGTGGATAATAGAATTTTCGGTGGAACATTGAAATGCGTAGAGATTGAAAAGAACACCAACGGCGAAAGCACTATGCTGGGCCGACACTAACACTGAGAGACGAAAGATAGGGGAGTACGTGAATGGGATTAGATACCCTAGTAGTTCTAGCCGTAAACAATGAATACTAGACGATGTGCATATTGACAGTATCAATTTTAGATAGAACTACATAGGAGTATCATATTTTAGCCATGCATTCATTTGTAACTTATATAATCACTCTATTCAAACTTTACGTGTACGTAAGATCATGGTAAAAATAATATCTCCCCTTTTTCCTTATTATTAGGTCAAACACGTATATAACAGTATATATTATATATATATTTGATATGAAATCAGACTAATATGTACAAGTGATTTATGCATATAATTAGTTCTATAAAAAAACCCACGTTCTATCTATACATATATTATTGCACTTTTCAGATATATAATTAGAGGTGAAACTAAAATTCAAATCAATAAATAAATAAAATATTTAATTGTACATAAATTTCTCACCTTTTTCTGAAGCTCAGAAATGGATTCATTCATCACTTGGTTCTGCAAGTTAATTAAAACATGCATGGGGTTTCAGAAACTATAAATCTCCTTGCAACATTTCGTGTTTTTTTTATGTAGTTAGTATATAAATAAATAGAAACTAGTGATACTCCCTCCGTCCAAACTTCATATGCACACTTTCGTAATTGAAAATATTTATTTCATCTGTACACTAATACATCATTCTCCTTTTACTTAATTTATACATACACGGACAATATTCCTTAAAATCTGTGTTAAATTAATCATATTTATTAACTTTGGACGGAGGGAGTAGTATAATTTAATGGTTGAATTAAAACAGACATAGGATTATAATTTATGTTGTAGTCCCTCCGTCCCAGGATTACTTGCACACCTACTTTTTCGAACCTTTAGAAACTTCACCCGTATAATATCTACAATATTACATTTAATGTAATTATTTTTATGGTCCATATATACATATAAGGCCATTCACTTACTTATTTTTTTATAAAATTATATCTTAAAATTTTATTTATTATAATATTTTTAAAAAAGTGAGTAAACAGTAAGTATGCAAGTAATCCTGGGACGGAGGGAGTATTAAATTAAAATGAGTGTGTAGGTATATATATACCTTGCGTGTGCGAATGTGTTTAAGAGAAACATCAAGCTGATGCTCCAAGTTTTGAAGCTCCTTCATGCTTAGGTTATCCAGATCTTGTCCCATATAGTGCCTTCACCCAACACACAAATAATCAATTAATACTTCCATCCCGTTTCTAGAGTAGATTAGTTCAAGATAGATGTCTAATAAGGCCTAAAGTAAAATATGTACTTAGCACGTAAGAACGCACTCGATTGTGCATCTGTGCATTCGCACCATTTACGATTCAATTTGGACCAGTTGTAATATCCGCGTCTGACTATAGATATCTTAACATATTTACCAAACGAAAAAAAAAAAGGTACTAGTTTTTGTTCACCTTTGGTTTCTCTGCAGAACCTCCATTCTAGCCTTGAGCTTTGCATGCTCTAAACTCCAGCTCGCCTGAACCCAAAAACATGTTTCATTAGTGTTAGTTTATGTTTTTATACTCTAATAATAACTTTCATACTTATCTTTTTAGCACGTTCATAATAGCTTTCACAATTTTACAATGGAAAAACCCTTTATAAACTTCACTCACACTATTCACAATTTTTTACACAAAACGTCAATACTTTTAAACCACACATAAAAATTTACAAAATTACCCTTCAAAACTCGTGGGACGAACATATGAAATTTAGTTTATGTATGTATGCATACCGGTGATTCAAGGTTTGGTTCTTTGAGCTGCCTTTCAGAATATGAATATCTTTCATATCGTTCAAGGATCCTTTCCATGCTGCAACAAACAAATATGAAGATATGTTAATCTTTCAAACTTCATTAATAACTCAACAAAAGATCTATTTTATAACACATTTTTTGTCACACTATAAAATAAGGTAAAGTCTAGTATGTACTCGAGTGCATGCTGTGCACCCTAGTCCATGTTGCATTTTTCAGTTTTACTAACTTACACTTTTTGGTAAATGGTGTTGCACTTTTCAATTATTATACTAAAAATATTATTATACAGTTTAATAATTGAAAAGAGCAGCACAATTTATCAAAAAGTGTAAGTCAACAAAACTGAAAAGTGCAACATGGACTAGGGTGCACAACGTGCACTCGAGTCCATAGCAGACCAACCCTAAAATAAATACGATATTTTTTTTTCCCATTTTGATCAGCATGTTTGGTGTGTCTAATTTGCATGTGAAGGAATTAAGTTGCAAAAAAGGAGGGCAAAAAAGCAATATCTATATATATAATTACATGCTGACAATAATTTTATAACTCTTTTACAAGAAGTGTCAAATGGTTAATTAAAATAACCCTGGCTTATAGAAACTTATAACGATTTCAGGATATTCTGAGGAGTAAAATCAAAACACCACACACGATTCTAACCTAAAAATATTATTAGTATAATCAACAACTTAAAATGTGAATAAAGTAGTAATAAGATAATGGTTTTAATAATTTAGATAAGAAAATAATTGTGTTTCAGAGAATAAAAAACACAATATTTTAATAAAATGGACATGGCATGCACTTGATTTTTCTGATCTATTATAATTATAATGTGAATAAAATAATAAAATAATGGTTCAAATACTTTAGAACAAGAAAAAAGTTATGTTTCACAGAAACATGATTAGAGTAAAATAAGAAATTAATTTACTAATATATTAATTAGACAAATTCAGTTATTAATTAGATTAAATATTTTTAAAAAAAAATTGTTGTAAAAAAATTAAAATGTCAGTCACACAATATTATTTATTTGTAATCATCAGTTTCTTTATATATATCCTCCTCAATTAAAAGCAAAAATACACTCTCTCCGTCCCTAATAAGCTTTATATTTTTTTTGTCGGCAACACTCACTATCTCTATCGTCCCTTCTCTCTAGAAAACAAAAAAAATGGTGATTTAAAATAAGAGAAACAATTTAATTAAATAAAAAAACGTAAATAAATTTCCAATGTGTTAACTTATAGAAAGAAAAAAACAATTACGTATATATTTTAGCAAATATAAGAAAATTAGTAGGGGCCAATAATTAATTCTGCATAATTTCATGCTTTAAGTTTCTTTTGTGAACAATTTTATGTACTAACTACTAATTGTACTTTTGACAGAAAAATACATAATTAATTATTTGAACAAAATTTCAAAAAATTTAATTAGCCTGTACTTGCATGAAAAAATATAAATATAATATATATATGGACGAAACGAAACTGCATATTACTGCTCAAACTTAAAAAGCTAGCCAATAAAAACATGGCACACACCTTCTTATTAATCATATATTTTGTAAACAAGCGTCGGAGTCCCATCACCGAAAATTCGCTTTTCGAATATATAATTTCCATAAAATACTACAAATTCATATATGGAACCAGATGGTGAGTTTCTTATGAAAGCATATGACATAAGCAAAATCTATAGAAATGAAAGCGTACGACGTAAGCAAAAAAAAAAAACAAATACGATGGAATCAGATGGTGAGTTTCTTATAAAATCGCTATAGAAACGAAAGAAGAAGGACAAGTACCATGAATCGGTAGCATACTCGAAGAGTTTGCCTTTAGTGGAAAAGATGATCAAACCGACGTCTGCGTCGCAGAGGATTGAGATCTCGTGGGCTTTCTTCAGTAGCCCCGATCGACGCTTTGAAAATGTTACTTGACGATTTATTTTGTTTTCGATTCTCTTCAGTTGAACCCTTCCCCTCCCCATTTTCTCTCGCTCTAAATTCTCTCTCTTTCTATTTGTATATATATATGTTCTATTTATATATATATAGAGGCACTGTCACTTTTGTTTTTACTGTTTATATGTACATGCTCTGTCACACTTCCCACCACTAAGATTTTTTTTATCTATATATAAATTAGGTAAATTTTGTACCTATTTTTACCCACTGTCGCATTCCTTGTCTTTCTATATATCTATATGTAAACATATTCACAAATATATATGTCTACATTTATTTGATTAGGATAATATGTTTAGTATTTTCTCCGTCCGCCTATAAGTTTTCCATTTTACCATTTTCGTCCGTCCGTCTATAAACTTTCCATACCTTTTTTGAAAAATACTTTTTTTTACATTTCACTTTATATCTTACTTTTTCTCTCTATGTCTCTCCTCTCTCAATCACATCACTTGTACTATATCTATTATTTAATCACTTTTCTTAACCTCTGTGCCAAAAAGTAACGTGTGAAGCTTATAGGCGGACGGAGGGAGTACAAGTTATTTGATCGAAAGAAAGGGAAAAAATATTGTACTACTTCTTTTGTTCATAAAATGTAGTTTTATTCTCTTTTTAAATACACATTTACACAACACTTAATTTATATCATTTTAAAACGCCACGTATTACACTAAATGTCATTGAATTACCACTTACTTTCTAAATTATACTATTGTTGATTTTACATCATATCTATTTTTTACATAAAATATACGTTTTTCTTAAAACATGTGTATACTTAAATAAGATTACTTATTATGGAGGGGGAATACTAGATGTTGTAATAGATTATTATGAGAAAAAGTATTATCAAATTCTAGATATAGTAGCACACTTATGGTTGATATCCAAAATAAATAAAGTGAGAAAGTTACAATGATAATTAGTGATTGAATCTTTTAAAGTTAATAAGTACTCCCTTATTTTTGTGTACAAGTTTTATCTATGAATTATTTATTAGTATTATGGTCATGATAGATAAAAGTGAAGTCGTAAAATCTTTTCAATTTTATAAGTTATAAAACTGTGTTTTAGTGAAAATTAATTAATGATGTAATATTGTAATTAATGTTTTAAGAAAATAATTAAAATGTTCTTTAATTATTTAAAATACGAGTCAAGGAATAAGTATGATTATGCTTTAAGAAATATTAATTGTTTTTTATACTTGAAGTAGATGTATAAATTGAAAAAATAAAGAGAGTATTAAACTTAGATAAATTGGAAAAGACTTAGATTTATTCCTTTTGAAGGGAGAAAGTACAATTAATGTGCTCTTTAATCCTTATACATCAACTTTTTTTTTTTCGTCTGTTTTAATAAAAACTACTCATTCTTTCATTATATTTTTCTCTCTTTCAATCACATTATTTTTAATACATTTATTTATTTTATTGTATTTCTTAACCTCCGTACCCAAAACTCTCGAGTATTTTTCAACGGAACACAGAGGGTACATTAAAAGTAAGAGGGCATAATAATAGTGAAGGGAGTTGTAGGTGTATTTATATGCGTGTTGGTGTTGGAATAAGTTGGAGCATTAAAAAAGTAGAGGTACGATGTTGACATGAGCGGTATTTGAAAACCAGGGTAGTTTCGTCAAAATGGTTGTCGATCTCTGAATGGTCAGAAATCTTCTACTCTGGGCCCACATCTTACATATATACAGAGTAGATTAGACCATGTGTCATATATTAAGCCATCAAAACCACTCCTATATTATTTACAATTTTGTCTCTATTGGCTATTGGTTGCCCCAATTTTTATTATATTTGCTTTTTATTAGGGCTTACAAATTGTGTTATCATGTCGGATTTTGTGTCGAAATGATTAGGCTAAACACAAACACAACATAATAAGAATATGTATCGACACGATACGGTAATTTTCGTGTCAAAGTAACACGATAAAAAAATAAATTTCATTTAATTATAATTTAAAAATTATCGTGTCGTAATCTTGTTATTATCGGATACGTGTCGTTATCGTGTCATGTCATATCAGGTAAATAACAGGTTAATGAGTTACTTGTTAATTTTATCGTGCTTAACGGGTCGACACGAACACGACATGAAATTTTTATGTCGTTATCGGGTCGACCTGATAACGACACAATCCGATAAAGTCAAACACTAACCCACAATTTTCGTGTCGAATTCGTGTCGTGTCGAAAATTGTCACCCCTAGTTTTAGTTTTCATCATAATAGAGAAAAAAGTATAATGAGTAGATTGTTGAAAGATAATTTTGTAAACTTATATGAATAAAGTAAAAAAAGAAAAGTTAAAATGAGTGTAAAAGTAATACTCCCTCGTTTCCTACTTAATGACTTGTTTTGTCATTTTCTTTTGTATTCCTTACTTAATGATTTATACCAAAAATAGTAAGAGAACATTTTAATTATCCACAAAAAATATCTCAATATTAATCCCAATGAGTTGGCTAGTGATGTAGGCTTGATACTTAGAAGTGTACTCGTTTCTAAATCTCATGTTCGAACTCTCTAAGGTGCAAACAATTCCTATTGGGGCCAATCTATACAAAGCGTAAAATTCTATCTTTAAACGGGGCCCCCGCAAGTGGACGGTGATATTGCTGTCCCCCCTCCCCCCTCCGATTAGTCGATTTTTGGACCTGATACCGAGACTTCAAAAAACATCTCAATATCACATTAAATGTCACCACTTTATCTACACTAAAAAAAATTTTACAATTCATATTGTTGAAAAGTCTTTACTATTCTCACTTTTACCTCCCATAATACTAATAAATAATTCATGTATTCAAACTCGTGTCTTAAAGTTATGAGTCTTTAAGTAAGAGACGGAGTGAATAGCATTTTGTGTAAATATGTAAATTTTGTGAGGGTGAAATTTATAAGAGACTTTACTTTTTTTAAGAGTGTGCAAATAAATATGAGATAGACAAATAAAATAAGTGTGCAAACATTAATTGTGGAACGAAAGAAGTACAACTGAAAATCAAATTAGATATCGAATTAGAAAATTTTAAATATATTTTTGATATCATATAAGAATAAAAAGAATAAGAAAAACATAAATAATTAGTTATACATATTACATGTACATGATAAAAAAAATAATCTGATTGAAACGCTTCATTTGTTTTCACAATATAACACTTGTAAATAAACGTTTAATTTCATGATAATAGAGAAATGACTATTCTTTATGTATATAAATTTGATTCCGTACGTATTTTTAGTGTTCCTATTGCTAAAAATTAATATTGAACCTTTTTTTTTTTTTTTTTGGTGTTTTTTATGGTTAAATATTCAGATTCACGTGAACTCTCTTGGGTAAGTATATCAGTAGAATATCACGGTTATGTATTATGTGACCACATGCCCCGTGGTCCCTTTATCTTCAACAATTATTTTTGCAAAGTACATTAGCAATATCATAATGCCTTCCAATTATTTAAGTACAAAAAACATCTTCAACCTCTAATAACTACCCAACATGCATATTGATTGTTTGTTTGAAGTTTGGTATATGTTCCATCATTTGACTGGCCACTTAAATATTGTTTGCATTTCAGAGATTTCAAACTTATTTATATCTGTTTGCTAAGATGGTTGGAATGAAGTGGGAATCGGTGAATTGAAAAGTAGGGTTACACAACTCATGAGGGGGGTTACCGAATACTCTTCACGAATGAGATCACATGTTTTAATTTTTGTGTTCGACATTTTATTCCACTATATGGATAATTGACATGTGTCATATTAAAAAATAATCAACGTTCTATAATATTGAGAGACGACACATACTAAAAATCCAGCATAATGAAATACTAATGGAACACAAAAAGTAGAACTGAGGAATCGAACCATACTTTTTACACCCAAAAATTCAATGACCCACATTTCCATCATTCCTCGAAGTGACGACAATGGCTTCCTAATGGCAATAATTTTGGCAAATTTGGTTCTTGTTTTTGGGGAACTAGTACTTCGTATTAAATTAGGGCTTACTTTTTAAGATCAATTTCTAGAATCCTATTTGAGATTTTTTTTTTAGTGAAATTAATAGTTTACACATGAAATATATTTAATAAATGTAATTTAAAAAAAAATACGCATGCAAGCACAAATTCATGTTGGTCAAAAAAATCTAGGATCACAAGTAACTGATCCTAAATATGTGTTATTGTAAGAACAAATATTTAATTAGGTAGAATTTTTTGCCTATTTTCTCAAATATTCTTCAACATGTTTTTTGTGTTTGTTTTTCACCTATTTTACCTTTAGAGCTTGTTTTTTAAGTTTCACTTTCGTTGACCCGGATTTAATTCTTCATTTGACCCGAGTTTTCCCCTCATAATTTTTTGTTCAATTTATCTCATTTAGTCATTTTTATGTATAAAATATTGTGTTTTCAAAAAAAAAAAATGTATAAAATATTGTATACCTTTTTTTGTTGAAATATATACGAGGCCGTCACACTAAACGTGTTATGTGAGATGGTGAAAAAATTATAGCCAACAATCAAAAAGTAATATTTCAAGAGTAAAAAGCAATACTCATGTTTTCTTATTATTATTATTATTATTATTTATTAGTAGTATTAAAGTTTGTGTAAAACCGTTTCACGAATTTTGAAAAACAGGTACAATACTATCTCTTAAAAAAACATAAATCAAATTGATCAAAATGCTTATTGAAATTCCATTTGACATAGACTTGTCCTATATTTTAATTTTAATGGCCACTCTTTTTTTTTTTCTCTTTTTGTATTGGTCAGTCCCTTGTGTTAAACTTTCATTTAGAAATATGTCCTTGTATATGCTGTCGATATATCATTGTTAGGTCAATTTTTTGAAAGTTACTACATATTTAATGCTTTCATACATATATTGTTTCATTTTAGCCGTCCCTTGCACTAGTGTGTAGTTCACATTCATTGCACTAGTTTGTATAAGGATATATCACTCGAAGCCAACGGGACCATTTTATCTGTCTGTAAAAATCGACGACTCTTCTTAGTCGTCGCCCCATTTTTTTAGCACGGGGATGCTCTTAACTTTCCAATTTCTCACGATTTTTAATCATCGTCGTTGTTGGACAATGTATGAAGAGATAGAAGTCAATTTAGTCTCATAATTTATTTATTTTTAAATGGTCCCAAAAAAGTTAAATATAACTAAAAAAATGGCACTAAATTGATACATTCAACTTTTTGGGATCAAAACAAAACAAATCGAAAAAAATGGATTAAATTGATGCATTTAACTTTTTTTAAGACAATTTCAGAAAAGAATGATAGTTATGAAACTAAATTGACTTCTATCCGTGTATATCGGTACAAACAGAAGAGATAGAGAACCAAAAACCTGCTGATAAATTTCTCATATAAAAAAAACAACTCATAGAATACAATGTCATACAAAAAATATTAAATTAATTAGGAAAATGAAATTGTCCTCCAAGCGTCTAACAAGGGCTTGAACAAATTATTTTTGAAAAAAATCTACTTGGTAAGTGAGGCTGCAGAGGGGTTAAGCTCGTCCCACGCTTCGATCCAGGTGAGCATTGCGTCGGCAAGCTTGTTGAAGTAGTCGTCGACCTTTCCGAGCTTGGCCTTGACTTGCTTCGAGATTTCGATATAGCATTTTTGCACAGTGGTGCAGTCCTTCGGAAGGGTAACCGATTGGAAAAAAGGGATGAGCTCTTCTTGCCAGTAGATACCCTTGTATTCCTTCTTCAGATTCACAAAGGGGTTGCTTGCTTTGCTGTGCCAAATGTAGGGCAAACCCGTCTTTACGCCCAATCCCATGTGGTCACAGATCACCTACGAAAACGAAGTTGATAAATTTTGAAACGACGCGTTTGCAGATCATCAGATGATCAAAAGTCTAGTTAGCATGTATGTACCTTAGTGCACCAACCAGCCCACATGTCGTCGTAGCGTCCAATAGGCTGGCCATCGCCCATTAGTCCAAAGTACATAGCTGGGCCGATCAGCTCGCGATTAAACGCAAGATTCATGCCACACATTGGGAACAAGGTCCCCTTTGGAATTGTCAAAACCGCATCAACATACCTGAAAACGACACAAGATGGATTATAACTAACTAACCACAAGAGAAAATTGAATAAGAACGTCTACCTAGTGTTCCTCTCACGAGGCTTGACGAGCTGAGTGGGAGCATCGTAATCAGGGATATTGAGCCAAAGACCGTGTGACACCGCAGTGGCTACACCTTCACGAAGACTGAAAGGGTACCCACGCACAAAGTCGGTCCCATCACAATACGGATCATACAGGGTGTTGAAGAAAAATGGGGTTGATGGGGACAACAGGTTCTTGATGTGCTGCTCAAGCGCATTAATATCCTTGCCTGATGGATCTTTAGCTACCTGATGAGTGTCGAATCACGATTCGATAACAAAGTGTACCAAAATGATAAAATGGTCCCTACTGAAAAAGGAGTGTAAAGATGTATGACCACACATAGCCCTACAACCCATGTTGTCTCTATTATTTTCTTGATTATATGCAGGGGACTTAAACTGTAAATTACATTCAATTATAACAAGAAAACATCCACAATAATATCATCAACCTACCAACAGTTTTGAACATACAATTGACTTGACTAAAAACTTCTCTACTCTCCAATTTTGATCTTTAAAAATTCACATTTTTTCAATTTAGTCTCAGCATTAAAAATTGTCCAATTTTTCTGAACAATTTTATTTTTGAAATATTGGATCTAAATTGAAATGGTGAAATTTTTTGGGACCAAAAAATTCCACAAAATGATCAGATCTGCATTTAATGGAGTATCAAAACTTTCCAAATCAATCCTATGTAGCAAGCTTGATAACTATTCATCTAAAGTTGGCTATTAGGCCACCCGGCCAGGGTTGGGTCGACCCATGAACTAGACGGGCCTATAAAACGGGAGCCCATCCTAGTCCGTCTTAAACTAGAGGGTCAGCCCGGCCCATGACATATACTTAATCTGAGTCATTACCAATCTTAAAAATACAAGTCATTTTTACAAAATTTAAAAAATATAGAGTTTTTTTTTTTTTTATGGTGAAATGATTACAATTTAGAGGATATATACTGAAGAAATATTTAATTTTCTAATCTATAATCCCAAAATTGAAATCAATATAATTTAATGCAATTATAAAATTATCGATAGTAATTTTTTTTTTTTAAATGTCGGGCCAATCGGGTTGCTGACCAAATTGACCTTAGCCCGTTTTGGCCCGACTTTTTCTGGGCCTATAACTTTTGGGCCGAAATACTGACCAAACTAATTAGACTACAAATTTGCATTTGAATTACGAACTTTCTGAAGAATTTTTCTAAGAGGAAAAAACGCAAACACCTTACGAGCACTCTGAATTCTGATCAAAATTGGTTAAAATTAGAACAGAATTCGAGAAATTAGAACAAAGAATCTTACAAAGCAGTCATCATCAATGGTGAAAATGTACTTCTTCTTGGAAACCAAGTATCCAAAGCAGCGACAGGCGGAATCCTTGAATGAAATGCAACTTGCCTTGGGCCCCAAAATCTTGTTAATGTCATTGCGATTGTAGAGCTCGTAATCGAAACCGTCGGGAACCTTAATCGTCTTGGCGGGATCTCCATCTTGAACTATGATCAGATGATACGGCTGGAAAAAGGGGCGCCACATTTCGAGGAAATCGAGGTTTCGAATGGTGGGAATCACGATGTCTAGCTCGTCTTTCAGAACCGGCGTCGAAGGTTTTGGTCCCGCCATTGATGATTTTTGGAGGATTTGTGAGAAGAATTGAAATGTTTTTGTAGGGTGAAAGAATGAATGAAAGGGGTGTGAATTTGTAGTGGTGATGCCTCCAATGTGAAACGTCTTGTGAAATCAGTACTTTATTAGTATTTTATTGAGTAATTAATTTTTTAAAATTCGGTACAATAGTAGTAATTGAGGAGGTTTCACTAATTTATAATTATCAAATTAAGCTTGTGTGGGACGGTTATAAGAGGTAATTAGAAGATTACAAAATAGTAATATGGTCAACTAAATCTAAAATTTTCAAGAAATTAACGGACTTCCAGTTTTAGAATGATAAATGGTTCCCTCGATTAATCGGAGAAACTCAAGTACAAAGATTTCATCACATCTTGAATAACTGATGAGATCTTGATTGCTCAAAGTTTTTAGAATTATCTTTAATGCGGGTTGAGTTATATAACCCGTAAGGATGAGGTCATCAACATATACCAAAACCACCATACATTTATTATCTCAATGAAACGGTGGACTCAAATGAGAAAAGACAGAACTAAGAGCAATGTACCATTCTCGAGGGCTTGTTACAAGTCGTAGAGAGATTTACGAAAAAGGCAAACACGAGAGGGACAAGTTGAATCGACAAAGTCTGGTGGTTAAGACATATTGTTGAGATATGCTCTTTTAAGCTATTGTGGAGATAAATATTGTTGATGTCAATTGATTTTGGGGGTCGGTTGTAGGCTAAAAGCAATCTGGGAACTGCACAGATGGTTGTTGGTTTAACAATCAGACTGAATGTATCGTGAAAATAAACTGTAGGATGTTGATGAAATCCTTTAGCAACTAAACGAACTTTAAACTCATCAATAGTACCATCGAATTTTTTGTTTGATACGAAACAACCACGTACACCTAATAATAGTTGCACGAGGTGGTGGATTAACAAACTCTCAAGTATCGTGACGTTGTAGATCAGTAAATTCATCTGCCATGACAAGTCGCCATAAAGGGTGAGCAAGGGCCTCAAAGCACACACATACTGAATATCATCAGAGAGGGGATGCTTAGTTGCAAAGTATAGTTTATCCAGCTTAAAAAGTGTTGTTTTGAGCTCACATTGTCATGGTATAAGTGCGGCGAAGGGGGTCGATCGCTGACGCAACCGACTGTTGAGGTGAATAGGCACGAGGGAATGGCTCAAGCTCGGGAGAATAAATTGACGGCCTAGAGAACAATGACATTGCATGTACAAGAGTCAATTGTGGGGTGAAAATTTTGAACTAAATGTCCCAAAATGAATATTACACTAACAAAAATGTACTCCAATTGCAAAAGTTAGCAAATACTACCTTCGAGACTTTGATCAACTCAAAATTTTGTTTTTTCTAATGGAAAAGTATATAATTATTTTATTTATTGTGTTTATTTCATATTTTCATTAAAATTGTTAGAATAATGAGGATTAGGGCGGCAGAATTGGAGCTTTTGAAAGAGAAGAAATAGGACGAAGATTTCAAGTTAGCCGTCCTACAATTTCATCCTTTTCTCTTCAATCGCTATTCTTTGTCCCTATGCAATGCAACACCTCACTTTTATTCTTCTTGTTCATAGTTTTATATGAACTCTTAGGGTATGTTTACTTTTGATTTTAAAAATCAGGTTTTGGATTTCAAGATTCAAAACCCGTTTTACTTCGGGATTTAAAAATCGGTTTTCAAAATCCACCCAAAACCACTCCTATCAAACATATTGATTTGACATAAAGTTATATCTACTCCAATCATTATATTCTTTCTCAATAATAATATAATAATACTATAATAATATAATAATACAATAATATAATACATTTAATCATTACACACTTAACTAATCATTATAATCCAATCAAACAATAATATAATAATACAAACTCATTCAATCTTACAACTTGATTTGACATAAAGTTAAATCCTTCACTATTCCAAAACCCAAAAGAAACACCCATATTACTATTCGTCGGGATTTCAAAAACCAGGATTTCAAAAATCTGGTTTTTAAAACCACCCAAAGCCCAAAAGAAACACCCCCTTATACTATAATTTTTTTTAATGGCGATTTTGTAAAATATACTCTCTTCGTAGGTTTAAAAGTTACACGAGAGTTTTGCACACGAATATTAAGAAATATGATTAAAAAAGAGAAGTAGTTTACTAAAAAATGAATAGATAAACTTTTATTAAAATTCACGAAAAAATAAAAGTGAGTACCTTTGACTAAAACGGAGGAAGTATCTCAATTTAACACATCAAAATTTGAAATAGTTCTCCTCATAATATCGTCACGTACGAAAGGTCGTAGAAATCGAAAATTGATAGTCGGACGGATTGATACCGCCCAGTCGGCCACTGTCTTATCTTATAAAGACGAAACTCTAACAAACAAAAGCAGAAAATTGCAAGGTATCGTTGAATGAATTAAAACTTGCAAAAATGGTGTCGAAAAAAAATGCAGTTTTCACTCTTCACCCGATAAAATTTAACCAAATTTTTTTTTATGCATCATATCAAAGTCACGTGTTTTACTCGAAGTGTCGTTTCTGCTTGAAAAAATGTGTTCGAATCTAAGCTCAACTTTTACCAAAAAGTGTAAGTCAGTAAACTGAAAAGTGAACATAGACTAGGGTGCGCAACATGCACTGGAGTGTATACTAGACTTTATCCAACTTTTAAACAAGAATATTATTATCCCTTGTAAAACAGAGAAAATCTCGATATTGACAAACGCAACCAACAAATCGGCGCCACGTATGATCTTATCCACTCTGATTGGCCCTTCTGCTTCTCTCTCTATACATTTCACCCCCAATTTCTCTTCACATCGCAGTTTCTTCTTCTTCACTCAATCCAAGGGTAAATCAATTTCGAAATGGCGGCTGATTTCGGGTTGGAATCGGCGGATTGGAAGTCCATTGACTTTGGATCGATTTCCGATTTCACGGAGAAAATTTTGACTGATGAGAGCTGAAATGGGGGCTGATTTCGTACTGAAATCTGTTGGGATTGGTGGATTGGGAATCGAAAACGCCATTGATTTTTGGTTGGATTGGTCGATTCCCCACACCACCCATTCCGATGGATTTCGGGATTTCCCCCCTTTTTATCTCTGTTTTTGCATTCTGGGTTGAATCGCCTTTCTTAAACCACAGGTATGTATGTATGTATGGCCATGTTTGTGTATATTTTGATAATGGATGGATGCTACATGTCATCAAATGTATTTTATTCGATTTATCGTGCATAACAAGTTTTTGATTCAAGTATTTTAAGAATTTGGGATCAATCATTGTTTGGATACTCGATAGCAAATCAAATAGGAAAGGAATATGTTTGTTGGATTGTCTTTTTGTTGATAAATATGAATGAATTTGGCCTTGGAATCATCAATCTGTTTATCGTGCATAACAAGTTTTTGATTCAAGTATTTACAGAATTTGGGATCAATCATTGTTTGGATATTCGATAGCAGATAAATAGGAAAGGAATATGGTTGTTGGATTGTCTTTTCGTTGATAAATATGAATGAATTTGGCCTTGGAATCATCATATGATCTGTTTATACACAAATTCCTGAATTATGGCCACACCTTCTTAATTCACTTGTTTGGGCAACAATCTGGTTTGAACTTTACACGCGAGACGGTCCCACGCAAGTGATATGAATCTGTCTCGTCTCATACAAGTTTTTGTCACTTGATCCTTGGATCATATTCGAGTTTTCTAGTTTTATTATGAATCGGTTACTGACTAGTTTTGTTTATTTTTACTCTAGATTCATCTTTTGGATTTCACCATTTTTTCTTGTAGATTATCTGAAAAGATTTGAGCCCTAACTTGCTTGCTTGGACTAGAGCTCCTATGGAGGTGGAACAACTTATATTTGATGACATGAATCCCAAATAACCCCAATGAAACTCTTATTTAAATAGACTTAAACTTAAATTCTAACTTAATCCTTACCAGAAGTCTAAATTGGAACAATATATAAAGTGAGGATTTATTTACAATTATTAAAAAAAAAATGATTGTAAATTAGAGGAAGATGGTGAGTCCATGTCTATTAGTTGATGATGCCATTCATTTTGCTGCCAATGGATGGAAGAATGCTAAAAAAATGTCACTACCTTATGTTTTATTGTGTATTACATACAGTATGAATATTTTTAAATATAACTATGTAATAACACATGCTCGCTTATACACTAACATATTAAAAAATTATTAAGTAACATGTGATTGTTCATATTGTAATACAGAGGTATGCACACATTAACGTCCGAGGCTAAAAATGCATTACCTTGTGAAATACTATGTGTTACTATTATAAAGAAAGTGATTCTTTGAGTATACTTCATGTGCAAATATGTAGAGTGGAAATTATTTTTAAATATTACCGTGCATCACACGGTTACAAAACTAGTTGAGTTGTAGAGAACAGTTAAGTTCAGTGTGAATTGATTTGTACAGTATTTGCTTTAGAAAGCATAAGGGTAGCTAGCCAATGCCCCCTCCTGCTTGTACACCCCCATCCAGTGTAAGTCTAGGATAATACTTCTTGTTCCTTCAAAAGTTTTTCATTTGCTTATGACACTTGTATTTTGAAATATAAGATTATATGTATGGTGGATTGATAAGGTAGATACTGAGTGTTGCAACAAAAAGGGTAACTTTAGATGGTACACTCAATGGAATCCGTAAAAATAACTTAGCAATCATTGCATTAAATTATATTAGTTTACAAAAATGATGTAGCACCATTAGGAGGGTGACTAAATATCTATAATTAAAGTTGAAATGTCTTATGAATAATTAGCACAGGAAATGAAATTCCAACAACCATTAGGTGTGTACCAATTTTTGATCCACACACTTGACTCTACACTCTATAACTATATCATCAAAATATATATATCCCCACAATTTAATTTGAAGTAATTAACAAATATATCATCAAAATGCTATCTCCCACATTCAGATTCACCTTCTGCATTGTCTTCTTCCTCATCATATTTTCTCAAACTGGTAGTTAATTATAATTAATCTCTTTAATCTTTTATTTCTTTCTTTCTTTCTTGTTTGATTGATTAATTTCATTGTATCTTGAAATTGTTAGAGTCATATGACCCATTGGATCCATTTGGGAACATAACAATCAAATGGGATGTTATATCTTGGGCACCAGATGGATATGTGGTGAGTTTTTCTTTAATTTCCTTATCTACAAATTAAGCTCAATTCATATTTGTATTACTTAATGAATTTTGATATGTCTAGTGTGTGATAGTCTCACAAATTAATTATGTACTATCATTATTATTTGTTTTCTCGTAAAGGTTGTTACTATGAATCATTTACTCTTTTCAATTTAAAATAAGTGTTGTTTTGGATCAATGCATATTCGTTTATATAGGCTCTTGTGTCGATGTACAACTTTCAACTGTATCGGCACATCATGAGCCCTGGTTGGACTTTATCATGGGGTTGGGCTAAGAAGGAAGTGATATGGTCAATGGTGGGAGCACAAACCACAGAGCAAGGAGATTGTTCCAAATTCAAAGGAAACGTCCCACATTGTTGTAAGAAAACTCCCACTGTAGTTGATTTGCTGCCAGGGGTACCCTACAATCAACAGATTGCCAATTGCTGTAAAGGTGGCGTAGTGGCCTCGTGGGGCCAAGACCCCTCATCGGCTGTTTCCTCCTTCCAAGTGAGTGTCGGCCTTGCCGGAACATCCAACAAGACAGTCAAACTCCCAACCAACTTCACCCTCCTCGGGCCAGGCCCGGGATACACTTGTGGCCCGGCAAAAATCGTGCCTTCGACCGTAATCCTAACTCCCGATCGTAGGAGGAAAACTCAAGTTTTAAGTAAGAAAATCTCTGTTCAAGCACTTTTATGACATAAAAAAAAAAAGAAGATTAATTAGTAAGTTGTATGCAGTGACGTGGAACGTGACATGTACATATTCACAACTTCTGGTGGCCAAGCACCCGAGCTGTTGTGTTTCCTTCTCGTCTTTCTACAATGATACCATCACGCCTTGCCCAGAGTGCTCGTGCGGGTGTCATAACAAGAAGGATTGCATCAAGTGAGCAATATTTCTTTCCTCAATTTCGTTTTTTTTTTTCTAAATCATCTTTTAAATTAAGAGTTTAGCAAATTTGTGATGATAATATATTGTGTGCAGGAGTGATTCAAAGAAATCGAAAATGGTGGGAGTGAACACGCCAAGAAAAGACAATGTACCCCTCCTACAATGCACTCATCATATGTGTCCTATACGAGTTCATTGGCACGTCAAGATCAACTACAAAGAGTATTGGCGTGTTAAGGTTGCCATTACTAATTTTAATTACAAAATGAACTACACACAATGGACGCTCGTTGCTCAGCATCCTAATCTCAACAACGTCACTCAAGTTTTCAGCTTCGATTACAAGCCTCTCGTCCCTTACCCCTCCATAAGTAAGTTTTCAGCTCTTTCTCAAGGATCCAGATCCGAGGATGTGTAAGAGGAGAGCCTTGGATCACAAACATCCATACAGATGTGTGTGTGTGTGTGTTTGCGTGTGATCCAAGGACTTCCCTTTGCACAGGAGCCTCTTGTACATGAGGTGTTGTACTAGATGGTCTTGAGCAGCACCTTAGCCTTTGGATTTGATCCAAGGGATGAGATTTGATTGGAAACAATCCCAAAAAACGAGGTGCTGCAAGAGACCATCGTGTACAACACTTGATCCTTTTCCGATTTAGTTGTTGATTTCGTAATGTGGTTTTGTGGGACGATATGCAGACGATACAGGCATGTTTTTCGGGATGAAGTTCTACAATGATCTACTTATGGAAGCAGGGCCAACTGGAAATGTGCAGACAGAGATACTTTTAAAGAAGGATAAGAATACATTTACACTGAAGCAAGGTTGGGCATTTCCCAGAAAAGTATATTTCAATGGGGATGAATGTCAACTTCCACCTCCTGATGCATACCCTCTTCTACCAAACTCTGCCCACAGCTCTCTCCTCTCATTTTTCACTATTGCATCCTCTTATGTTTTCATAATTCTGATTTTGTGATAATTATATTTGTTTTTTTGGTATGGGATGATGCTTTGTTGGAAAGTATATATACAATAGTTTTGTTTTCTATTGATGCCTCCATGTGAGACAATGTAATGCCATATAGATTTAGACAAAATGTATTTTTACCAGCTCTTCTTTTGGATTCAAATTCTTGTACGAGACAATCTCACGTGAGACCGTCTCAATATTTTTTTGATGCTTCGGTATCCGGTCCAAGGATCCACTAATTCAGTTGATTCTACCGTCTACTTGTGGGGAGCCCGTTTAAAGTTATTTTGTGTGGGCTTGGCAATGTTGAACTAATGCTCATACGATTGAGAGTTTATGTAGGCTAAAAATTGCATTTTATTATCTAAAATTTTTACACAAGAATAAGCAATCATTATAATTACTTGTGCTAGTATTGAATGGGACTGTCAAACAAGTTTATGTCTTATTTTAAAACATGAATTGAATAGAGTTATAAATTTAGGAATCACTTAACTATATACTTCCTCCATTCTATAGTTCCACTTTATTCGTCACTTTTGAGACTAAGAAGTTTTAAAATATTTATCACCTTTAATTTTTTATAAATTATTTAAGATGTTTTTACAACTTTGCCCTTCTCTAGTTACTCCATATAGACTAGACATGGGAAGCAAACACAAACGTGAGAGAAGAGGCCACTAAATTAACCTGAAAATGCAAGGGCAACTCCTTCTCAAATTGCTCTCTAAATTCCCCAGAAATGCCTCTACTTCTAAAACTAACTTCTTAAACCCATTTCATCAACATCAATTTTCTCAGATTTCCACCCTTTCACCTTCCCATTCATGGAAATTCTGCAATCCAAATGGCGTTTCTCGGAAAATTCACAACGGACTTTTGCCGAGTTCAGTTCTTCTCAGGAGGTATCTCTCCAACGCCGCTTTGAAGGCCCCTACCAAATTCCCCGTTGGTGTTCATACCAGAAGAAACTTCCACTCCTTCGATTCGCACAATCGCGGCTGGTATACTTGTGCACTCTGATCTGAAATGTTTTTTTACGGATTCTTTCAAAATTATGAATTAATCTATGTTTCTCTATTCATTGAATTACTAGTAGTCTTTTGTAGTATAAGATGATTGTTTAGCGGGAATATGGTGACGAGTGGAAACAGATTTATAGCTAAATACGTTTTTTTAGTATATTGAGTTAAATTCTGTTTAGAAGCTCCAGTTCCTTTGCTTCCTTGACAGTACTAATGGTTGAAGTAATTCAAAGGCGAAAATGCAGCTGGTTTTAGTAGCATCTAGGCAATATCCTTTAAGTATAGTAGATATAATAGATTGTAAATTCTGCTAGATTTATTAGATTGGTAGAATTAGCATATGTGTGCTTGTTGAAACGGATTAAAAATATGTATAATCCATTAAATTGACAATTTTATGTAATTCGCCTTGAAGCATTTTTGCTGGTATAAATTTCATAGATCGTACGAGTTATCTTGTGCTAATACAATAGGCTGTTTCCTACATAAATTGGAGTATATTACGTTTTCCATTGTTGAGTATCTTCCAAGCTTGAACATAAAGCGCTACTCTGTACAAATTCATATCCTGGTTTTAGAGTAACAAATGTATTGACTGATTCTATGCATATTTATAGTCAAAAGGATAGACGCTATCAGTAAATTATGTTCTGCCTTAAAAAATTTGCAGAACTTGTAACATAGGGAGAATTTATCTTGAATATACAGTAAAAATGCTTCTATGTGGGATCAAGTCCTGGTTGAACATTTATAATCATTCTATATTCATTAACATAAAAGGAACCAAGAATAATGCTTCACGTGCTTTTGAGCTTATGTGTTTTTTTTTGCACTCAACTGTAAGAGAGTATTTCGTGGTAATGTGCCGAGAGCAACTTCAAACATAAAAATTTCATCATTCTTAGCTATATCTGCCCTTTATTATTGGTTGAAGACTTAGTTATCCATTTCTACAGTTTATCACTCTTAGGTTGTGTTTGTTTATGGATTCCATTGAATTTGAAATCCAGTACATAGATTTTTGAATAGTAAAAGATGTACATTGATATCGTATATTGTTTGCGAGTGTAGATTTTGTAGGATTTGATACGGTAGGGTTTTGAAAAAGTAGGTGATATCGCGATTATTATGTTGTAAAAGTAGTGTAGAAATGATTGAGTGGTTGTGTTATCGGTTTGTTGTAAAGTACTCCTATATAAAAAGGACGAGTCAGAGTGTTGAGTCGGGTAGATAATAATTTTTTAAAAGTGTATCGAAAATTCTGTTTGAAAAAAGTAAAATAGGTGTACTATAGGTATTGTATTCTATTAGATTTGAAACCCTTTTCCAAAATTGAGTTTGACAATCGAGAATTTGGATTTGAAATATAAATGTGGGGGGGGTGTCACTCCAGAAACAAACATACCCTTAGCCATGTCACTTTATGTCAATGAGTCAATTGAACTTTCTGGATGTATACAGATTGAAGGTTTCAAGTATGTAAACCTAAAGGGGATAATAGATCTATCTCACAATGACCTTTTTTTTTTTTTTTTAATGTTTTTATATTGTATATTATAAGCATCAGAATCGCATGTGTAAGTAAACTGTGGTTGTTTTTTTAGGAGATCAGTTTCTGGAAGGCTAACAACTGGTGGAGTTGTAATAGGCTTGATATTAACAAATGTTGCGGTTTTTATGTTATGGAGGGTTGCAGACCGTGACTTTATGAGGAAGAATTTCATGGTAAGTTATTCACAACACTTGGATAATATCATTATTATTCAGATAAATTGTTTTATTATCATTATACAAATGCTTCTCAGTATTATTATCTTTTTCCCCAGGTTTCTATAGACAATTTTACGAGTGGCCGGTTGCACACATTGGTAACCAATGCGTTCAGTCATATGGACATGTCACATCTTTTTTCGAATATGATTGGGCTCTACTTCTTTGGAACTAGTGTAAGATAATATGGGTCTAGTTATTTTTCACAATTGGATTTCAGTTATTGTTTGTATTATATGTATTTAACTTTGTTAAACTTATAAGTAAATTAATGAACTCTAATTTCTATTTTTCAGATAGGACAAACTTTTGGACCTCAGTATTTGCTGAAATTATATCTATGTGGAGCAGTTGCTGGCTCGACTTTTTTCTTGGCATATCATGCTTTTATAGCTCCATCACTGCAGGTAACGGAACTTGTTTTGATTTTCAATGTTTTATGCGCAATTGTGTTTTGGGGACATAATATAAACTACATTGATTATGTACTTTTTGTACATATGTTTTCGTCAGATTACTTATTCTCTCAACTCTAGACATCAAAATTACAATTTTCAAATACACTTCTCACTTTATTTAGGTTGTGGAATTGGAGAATTTAGTTCATAATACCTCAAACCATCATACACAAAATATCTTTGAGTACATTATTTACCTAGGCAATATCCGAAATCAAATTGTTCAAATGATGTGCCTCTCAAACGGAACTTCCATATATTTGAATTTATATTGAATCTTTGTTATGTGCAGGGAAATCGAATGTTTGGTGGCCGTGACCCTTCAAAAGTTCCAGGACTGGTATGCTTCCAGTTACCTTAAAAAAATGTTTCTTGTTGGATTATTGACATTTCCTTTTCCCGATTTTTTTAAAGCATAATAAGTTAATATAGTTTCTTGTTAAAGATGAAATGCATTATGTAAGTTCATAGATCAGTTATCTTCTATTTTTAAGAAAACTGTCTTTCCCAATCTTACTCTTCTTCCTTTTTATGTAATGTTTTAAAGCATGAATTTAGACTATAGAATTCCGTTTAGATTGACGATTCAGCTCTTGGTTTTAGGGTGCAAGTGGAGCTGTGAATGCAATAATGCTGCTTGATATTTTTCTATATCCGACAAAGACCATCTTTTTTGAACTATTTATACCACTTCCAGCTATATTAGTGGTAAGGTTAAACAAATTACATGTTTATAAAGAAAAAAGGATGACCGTAAAAGAAAATTGCTGGAGTTGCTTATTTTTGTTCAAATGTTTGGGCAGGGATGCTTTATTATTGGTCAGGATATCTGGAGGTCATGGGAGGTATGATACTTTGGCTTCTGTTTCTTTTTATTCTAGAGTTTTACCATGCAACTGTTCGCAACTAACTGTTTAAAATACCAAAATACAAACCAGTTGCACGATAAAACTAATTTTCATAAGACTTAGTCATTATTCTATGTTACGTGAGAATCTAGTGTGGAAGGATTCGGCAAGGGGTGTAAGTGAGTGCTGGCTCATGAGCTATTTGTGCTTGATTCGGAAAAATACTCGAAGTTGATTCAAACTTAATTGAGTCGAGCTCGAGCAATTCTCGATTTTGTGCTCAGTAATTCTAGGCTTGTGACTCTCATTAGACTCACGAGCCTAATCAAACTCACATAATTTTAATCGAGTCGAGTTCAAGCTTTGACGGTATTCTACTCTGCTCATTGTTAAACCCTTCTGTATTAGTATTGAATTGGTATTATTTATTTCAGGTAGATCAACAAATTTCTGGATCAGCTCATCTGGGTGGAGCCACAGTGGCTGTTTTAGCATGGATCCAGTCTAAGAGGGGACGTTTTCGAAGATTTTGAACCTTATTTATATAGGAAATAATCGATTAACTAACAAGCTGGTTCGAGCTTTGACTCGTTAGGTTCGATATTCAAGAACTTTCTTGTCATTTCTTTGTAAAGTGGTAATAACTAAAGTGACATAAGGCTTGTTAGCTCAATATTTAGGCGCGTATGTGAGTCGAGGCGAACACCATTTCAAGCTCGTTAATGTGGTCGAGCGAGCTCGGTTCAACTAATGCTAGATGTCGAACTTCAAGTACTTTAGCTCCGGTCGACTAAGGTGATGTTTGTTCAAAAATTAGAATTTGGATTTTAAAATCTTGTTTCTAAAAAATTTTAAAATCTGAGTGGAGTAATTGTATACCACTACAAATAACTTACAAAGTCTATTCAATTTGTTACACAAAACCCAAAACAAAGAAAGACTAGCATGAGAGATTTCACTGAAAGATTGTTTACAGATTTACACTCCTCTCTTTCAAAATGTTAAAACATACTGAAAATTATGTTCCAGATTTACAACACTCTCCTCTCTTTCAAAATGTTAAAACATACTGAAATTATGTTCCGAACACTGTTACGTAAGACCTCCCCATTAAATTTATTTTACTTTATCTTACTATATAATTTTCTAACTAATTATGAAATTTCAATCCTATCTGGTAAAAGCAATCCAATTCATGATAGAATGTAATATAGCATATTATGAAAATAAAAGAATCTACCTAAAATTTGAAAACTCTAATACTAGAATCAAGTGAGAATACAATTGACATAGTACTATAGCAATAGCAGAGTGAAGATACAAGCAAGTTGCCAGCACCGTCATAGCAACAAGTAACTTCCTTCAATCGAGGGGGTTTTCGTTTCGAAGAATAAAAGTATGTTACGATTTTGTAATAACAGAATGAAGTAAAAACGATGGCATCTACACAAACACAATAGACGAGAATCTCATGTTTGAAGTTGTAGGGGCAAGGCTGTTAGTTGCTACCACCACCGAACAGATACCCCAGGGACGATCCACCTCCTGGAGCAGCATGGACTTTGGTAGAAGGCCGATCCTGTCATCAAACGTATCCAATATATCATGATGTTGATGAAATATTATATCTAGAAAGAAATCACATTGATGATGATAAAGAAAGATCAATCAACTGTCACACTGCTGAAAAGGGCTAGCCAAATTGCATCGTAATAAAATAAGAAAAGAAACACCACCAGACAGTGTCACAGTAACAAGTAGAGCCAAAAAAAACAGAGTCGTTGATCCCATCAAATGAAACGAAAAGGCCATAATGGAGATGTAATGTTAAATGAGCTACAAAAAACACAATGAGCAATTGATAAGACATTACCATCTTCCTCTTTTGATCAGCCCCAATCAACACAGATTATGTTGCATTTTCATAGAATGATTACTCATATAAGCTGAAAAGCCAACCACTATTGCAGAAAATCTCAACGAATGAACAGGATTTAGTGGATAGGCATGCGATAATCTTAAGACCTAAGCAATCACTCACTTCATCCCATAGTGACTAGTAGCTTTTCTTTTAACAATCCAATGGATTTTCCTAAAAAGTCAAGGTAAAATGAATTGTTTCAAGATGGGCCCTTATTTTCTTTTATTGAGATGATCCTTAATGAAAACAAAATTCACTTAATAGATACATACACTTACTAACTCGATATAAATTAATTTCAAGACATTTCAGATGTCATCATGAGATTCTGCTCCTCCCTTGAACCAAAGTCTTAAAGAACATTCTTTATAAGTATAGCAGGCATGAAGCTTTAAAGAATGAAGAATTGTATGCAGTGAACAAATATTTTAATTGAATGCCATCTATATACATAATTGTAGATAGTATCATCTACATAACAGATGATATTGTATATAATCAATAAACATACCGTGAGGAAGTTGCCCGTGTTTTGACCATCAGCTCGGATATAGTTATTCTTTTGGCTCTGGATGCCAGCTGGAGTCTGCTTAGAAGAATCAGCAGTTGGTGCAACAGCACATGGCTTCTCTGAGGCAACATTACTAACCACAGGAGCTGAATTGTTTGCAGGAGCTTTTGGAGCAGGAGCCTCATTGCCTCCAAAAAGGTAGCCTAGAGAACTCTGACCCCCACCACTGCTTACTCCACGACCCATATTATCTCTTGAAATTCCTGTTGAATTAATCAGTTTCCAATTTTCCCAATCAGATTATAAGATTCTATCTAATAAAACCGAAATTCTACTTTAGCTTAGCACTACTTTTTCTTCATTGCTACATGGAAGCATGAGTGATGGGAATTCCAAGGCTCAAAATATTTGATGTGGTACTTCATATATAAGTTTTCGAACAAATTAAATTGGAGATAATCATTTTCATTCTGTTTTTAGTCTCTTAAAACCACTGAACCCTAGAAAACCAGATTAAACAACATTCCTCCTTTTTTCCCCAAACAGATTATACGTGAATCTATCTAATAAACAAAACATGTATATCCATAACAGAAATTCTCTTTCCGTATGACATCTCCTTCATATTTTGTTATACAGAGACAAAAATGAAATTTAGAATTGATGAAAAAGGAAAAGCATTCCAACAATAAGTTTTCCAGCAATTTAAATTAGAATTCTCCTCTCATCCGCCACTCTTTCCCACAGTAAACCGACTAACCAAACTACGAATCCAATTTTATCGACTTGACAACCAAAACTCCAAAATGTAGTAACGATGTACACTCGGTGCCCATACGGACTACAAATTCCATAGATCCATCCAAAAGCAACAAACGCGGTAATACGATAACAGTAGCGGTGATGATACAACGATCGGCATTAAAAAAAGAACGAAAATATACAAATGTCACAATCAAGCTTGTTTACACTCAGCATTCGGAATTCAAAAACTTCAGATCTGAAAATAAAAAGCGGAACAAGCACAAATTCTGGTGAAAACAGTTCGCGGCGACATGCAAATGAGAGAAACTTACAACAGAGAGTAGCGAGAGGATTGGAATCCTGCGTCGAAATTCAGATCTGGGCAGAGAGAGTGGAGTGACAACTGTTGGTAGAAACAATGTACTACTACTGTATTTAAAGATATTTCGAGAAAAAAAAGGCTGTAAAGAACAATATCACGATATATATGCACCTTCATTATTATATAGTTTTTTTTTTATTATAAAAATATTATTTGAATTATTGTTATTATTATTTTGACAAAATCTTATTTTTCTCTACTTTTTTTCCTTTTTCTATTTTTCTGTACATTTTTTTCCTTTCTATCCCAATTTAATGTATTTTGAAGCTTTTTTAGGGTCATTTTACACTTATTTTGTAATTTTAAAGTAATTATATTATAATTGATTTAGTTTTTTTTGGGGGGTTATGATTTATTATGGTTGATTTACTTTTTATTTAAATATACTCCAATATTAGTTGTATACTCATTTTTATCAATTAAAAATAATTATTGAATATAAAATATTGTATATTGAATAATAAATGCTCAAGCATTTGTATAAATAAAAAATGGATTTTATTAAATAAAATAAAATAGAGTACTCATTCATTTATTAGAAAAAATCGAGTCAGAGCTTTAGTAGATCGAAGCGAAACTCTAATTTTTTTATTGGGCATCTAAATTGAATCGTCGTTTCATGTATGGAATCGCCTCGTATTTAACGATAGAGAATCATATCCGTTTATCCCTTATTTACTCCTTTGACCTTCTTCACCTTTCTCTCTCCCTCTCACTCATTGTACGACATTATATACGGTGTTAGATTCAAATCTGGTCTATTACCTATAATAATTTTTGTTTAATATGCTCAATTCTAACTTTTTACATGTCATAAGCTCTAGAATAGACCCAATACTTGTATTTTGAAGCTTTTTTAGGGTCATTTTACACCTATTTTGTAATTTTAAAGTAATTATATGAATATTGATTTTATTTTTTTTTGGAGGGGGGAATATTTTTATGATTTATTATGGTTAATTTACTTTTTATTTGAATATTTTATTTAAATATACTCAAATATTAGCTGTATATTCATTTTTATCAATTAAAAATAATTATTGAATATAAAATATTTTATATTAAATAATATAAATAAATTAAGTCCTCATTCATTTATTAGAAAAAATCGAGTCGAGTTTTATTAGATCGAAGCGGAACTCTAATTCTTTTTTGTTGGGTATCTATCTAACTACAGAGAATCGTATCGTTTTATCCCTTACAGAGAATCGTACCGTTTTATCCCTTACAGAGAATCATATAGTTTTATCCCTTACAGAGAATCGTATCGTTTTATCCCTTTTTAGGCTCTTGGACCTTCTTCACCTTTATATCTCTCCCTCTCACTCCGTGCGCGCGCTGTTGTTGGAGATCTGCTTTGTTCCGTTTACCAAATTTTTGTATTTTCTCTATTTGAATTCTTCTTTCCTTTTCTGCTGCATTTTTTTGTAATGTGGTGTTTTTATGCTGTTTGTGGTGCTTCTCTTTGTCAATTATTAACTGTTGCTTTTGTTATTTGTGGAAGATTTTCCGGTGGGCAATAAGAGGCTAATGATGCAGCAACGGTGAATAAAAGGTCACGCAATGCTGAAGAGCTCCACGATGAGGCTGTTTAGAACTGTAGAATGGCTCTAAAAATAATCTTGTTTAAATATACTCCAATATTAGTTGTATACTCATTTTTATAGTTAAAAATAATTATTGAATAATATAAATGCTCAAGCCTTTGTATTAATAAATGGATTTTATATAAAAAAAAAAATTAAGTCTCCATTCATTTATTAGAAAAAACAGAAAAACAGAGTCAAGTTTTAGTAGATCGAAGCGGAATCCTAAACTTGAATCACCGTCTCATGTATCTAACGATCGAGAATCGTATCCTTTTATCCCTTCTCACTCAATGTGTGGGCTTATATACAGTGTTAGATTCAAATTCGGCCTATTACATATAATAACTTTTTTTTTTGGGAATTTTTATGATTTATTATGGTTGATTTACTTTTTATTTAAATATTTAATTTAAATATACTTCAATATTAGTTGTATACTCATTTTTGTCAATTAAAAACAATTATTGAATAATATAAATGCTCAAGCCTTTGTATTAATAAATGGATTTTATGTAAAAAAAAAAATTAAGTCTCCATTCATTTACTAGAAAAAATTGAGTCGAGTTTTAGTAGATCGTAGCGGAACCCTAATTTGTTGTTGGGTATTCAATTTGAATTGCCGTATGTATGAAATCGTCTCGTATCTAACGATCGAGAATCGTATCATTTTATCCCTTGTTTATATGCCTTTAACCTTTCTTCACCTTTCTCTCTCTCACTCATGTGCGACCTTATATAGATTGTTTGATTCAAATCTAGCCTATTAGCTATAATAACTTTTTTTTCAATTCTAAAGAGTAGACCCAAGACTCAAGAAAATCAAGTTAATGTATTTTGAAGCTTTTTTAGGGTCATTTTACATCTATTTTGTAGTAATTTTAAAGTAATTATATTAATTTTATTTTTGGGAGGGGGAGGTTGATTTACTTTTTATTTGAATATTTTATTTAAATATACTTCAATATTAGTTGTATACTACTATTTTTATCAATTAAAAATAATTATTGAATATAAAATCTTTTATATTGAATAATATAAATGCTCAAGCCTTTCTGTAAATAAATGTATTTTATATATATAAAAAAAATTAAGTCATGATTAATTTATTAGCAAAAATCGAGTCGAGTTTCAGTAGGCCAAAGCGAAACCTAATTTTTTGTTGTTGGATATCTAACTTGAATCGTCGTCTCATAAATCGTCTCGTATCTAACGATCGAGAATCGTATCCTTTTACGCCTTTAACCTTCTTCCCCGTTATTTTTCTTCATCTCACTTAGTGTACGAACTTATATACAGTGTTAGATTAAAATCTGGCCTATTACCTATAATAATTTTTTTAGTATGCTCAATTCCAACTTATTACATGTCACAAGATCTAGAGTAGACCCAAAGGCTCGAGAAAGTCAAGTTAATGTATTTTGAAGCTTTTTTAGGGGTGTCATTTTACACCTATTTTGTAATTTTAAAGTAATTATATTAATATTGATTTTTTTGGGGGAGGATTTTTATGATTTATTATGGTTGATTTACTTTTTATTTGAATATTTTATTTAAATATACTCCAATATTCGTTGTGTACATTCATTTTTATCCTTTTAAAATAATTATTAAATATAAAATATTTTATATTAAATAATATAAATAAATGGATTTTATTAAAAAATTTATTAAGTTCTCATTCATTTAATAGAAAACATTGAGTTTTAGTATATCGAAGCGGAACCCTAATTATTTTTTGTCGTGTATCTAATTTGAATCGACACGCCTTGCCTCGTATCTATCGAAAAGAGAATCGTAACGTTATATACCTTTTTAAGCCATTTGACCTTCTTCACCTTTATATCTCTCCCTGCGCTCGCTGTTAGTTGGAGATCTGCTGGGTTTTGAGCTCTTTGTTCTGTCTACCAAATTTTTAGGTATTTTCTCTTTGAATTCTTCTTCCTTTTCTGCTGCATTTTTCTGTAATGTGGTGTTATTATGCTGTTTGTGTTTGTGGTGCTTCTCTTTGTCAATTATTAACGGTTGTTTTTGTTATTTGTTCGTAGGATTCATGCAGTGAGATTTCTGTTGTTACAGTTAGTTAGAGACTTCTTTCCATACTGAGAACAACTGTTTTAGAGTAAGATATTTGTTTGTATTTGGTTGGTATGGATAAAAAAGTAGGAATTGCTGAAAAGAAATCATTAGAGGAGTCTAGGGATGGAATGCTAATCCGAAAGTCGGATGAACTAACTGAAAGTGATAATGTTGAGGATAGGACTGGATGTAATGTATCCGTTGACGATGGTGATGCGTCTGTCGAGGATTTTCCGACGGGCAATAAGAGGCTCGGTTCTCCTGTACCTAATGATGCAGCAACGGTGAATAAAAGGTCATGCAATGCTGAAGAGCTCCCTGTTGTTTCTGAAATTGTAGACGATAAAAGAATAAATATTCCATTGGGTAGAACTTTAGCGGATTACGATGGGAAGAAGCTTCTCGTTCTTGATGTGAATGGATTGCTTGTTGATATCCCCTCGTATGTACCTTATGATTATGATTTTGATGAAATTATAAATAGGAAACCAGGTAGTGTATCTTGTAAGTTGATGCTTTACTAATTGCTTCAAGGTGATTTTCTAACTTGTTTGTATGTTGTTTCAGTTTTTAAGAGGCCCTACTGTAATGATTTTCTGAATTTCTGCTTTGAGAAGTTCAACGTGGGTGTTTGGACATCGAGAACCAAGTACTCTTCAACCTCTCTCCCCCTCTTCTTTTTTCTTATGTTTGTAATCATATTTACATGCTTATTTTTTGTTTGTTCGCAGAAATAATATAGAGCCAATTCTTGATTTTCTTTTAGGGGAGGATAAGTGCAAGCTGCTTTTTTGTTGGGTAAGTTGTTTTCCTTGAAATTGTTCTCTGAATTGGCATGGCACTATGAATAAATTGCAAAATTCGTCTCATATCTATTGGGTCCTATAAATTGCAAGAGTAACTTAACCCTGTTTATATTAGCTAACAGCCTACTTTCAACAGGATCAATCACAATGTACTGATACGGGTTTTAATACTGTTGAAAAACGGGACAAGCCACTTTTCTTGAAGAAACTTGTCAAGTTGTGGGACAAGCGTGACCCTGATCTTCCATGGGAAAGGGGAGTTTATGACGAATCAAATACGTTGTTGTTGGATGATACTCCATATAAGGCCTTATGCAACCCTGTAAGTTTACCTGTACTTCACGTTTGCAGTGAAAATATTTGATCGTATCTCGTAGGAAGAATTTCATATCAAGACCCAATTTTTTAAGGTTGAGTCTTAATATTAACAAGCCCCACTTGAAAGCATGTACAAGTTCAAAAAACTAACAGTTTTGTGCTCATATTTTCAGCCATATACTGCAGTCTTTCCCTACTCTTATAATTTCAAAGATGTAAGAGACAAATCATTAGGTCAGTTCTCTAATTTCTGCTACTGAAACTTCCTTTCAAGAATTCTTATGTTACTGCATGAAAAATAGTCTTATTCTGGCGTTCCCAAATGCAGGACCTGGAGGTAATCTTCGCGTCTATTTAGAGGGGTTGGCGGTGGCAGATAACGTGCAAGACTATGTTAAACAAAACCCATTTGGGCAGAGAGCAATAACTGAGAGAAACTTGTCTTGGGGTTACTACAGAAGGGTTATAGCAGCATGTTCAACGCCACCAAACGAGGCTGGGTCTTCACGTCAAACTTTCTAGTTTTATTTTACAATCCTGGTTATATTTAAATTTTGCCTCCATAGGCTTTGCAACTGCATCAGGAGCATTGCCAAAGGGCATCTGCTGTTTCATTTTTTCGTGTTGTTTTTTCGAGTTTAAGAATTCCAAATCTTGTATGTCGATGAATGTAGACTTAATGCAATGTTAAATGAGCAAATTATGTTGCATTTTCATAGAATGATTACTCATATAATAAGCTGAAATGGCACAGAAAATCTCAACAAGAATGAAAAGGATTTAGTGGATAGGCATGCTATAATCTTCTTAAGACCTAAGCAATCACTCATTTATGTAACTGATTAATATATTCAATTCTCAAGATAACTAGGTTATTTACAAAATACAGTCTCACTTCATCCCATAGTGACTAGTACTTCGTACGTGAAAAGTTTTCATAGTCACTCTCACGATATACACGTTTTTATCCTTCATACAATATTAAAGTTTTCATAGAAGTTTTCATAGTCACTCTCACGATATACACGTTTTTATCCTTCATACAATATTAAAGTTTTCATAGTCACTCTCACGATATACACGTTTTTATCCTTCATACAATATTTTTTGGGGTCCACCATACACTCAATCATACTACTATATTTAGTTTATATATAAAAGTAATTATTACACATTTTTTCTTAAACTTCGTTCCATCAAATGCAAACTTTTCAGGGACAGAGGGAGTAGCTTTTTTTTTAATCAATCAATCCAATGGATTTTCCTAGAAAGTCTAGGTAAAATGAATTCCTAATACTCCATCTTTTATTGAGATGATCTTAATATTTTGTTTTCCAGCAATTTACAATTTGAATTCTCCTCTCATCCGCCACTCTTTCCCACAGTAAAGACTAGTACTAATTTCCATAGATCCATCCAAAAGCAACAAACGCGGTAACACGATAACAGTAGCGGTGATGATACAACCATCGGCATTAATAAAAAGGAACAAACAGAGCGAAAAAACACAAATGTCACAATCGAGTTTGTTTACACTTAGCATTCGGAATTCAAAAACTTCAGATCTGAAAATGAAAAGCGGAACAAGCACAAATTCTAGAGAAAACAGTTCGCAGCGACATGCAATGATGCAAATGAGAGAAACTTACAACAGAAAGTAGCGAGAGGATTGGAATCCTGCGTCGAAATTCAGATCTGGGCAGAGAGTGTTGAGTAGAAACCAAGGTCAAAATTTTCGGTATGAGATTTAAATTTGTGGAAATATGGATATATCGATATGTAAATTTTAATAATTTCGGAAATTTAATAATTAACTTTTAATACATAAATTCAACATGATATTTTTTAAAATTTATAGACATTTCTCGATTTTTTCCCCATATTTTTCTATATTCTTTCGATATTTTATCGATATTAGTCTCGATATTGTTATTGTATATCAATTTTTATCGATTTTTTGATATTTTTACAAATATCGTTTCTTCCCAATATCAATATCAGTGATCGCAAAAAATGAATATATCGGAAAAATTTCCGGATATTTTCGTCCATGATAGAAACAATGTACTACGACTGTATTTAAGGATATTTCGAGAAAAAAAAGGATTAAAGAACAATATCACCATATATTATATATATGCACCTTCATTATTGTATACTCCCTCCATCCCATAAGAAATATTTTATGGACACGTGTATTAGAAAAGTGTAATAATGAGTGGAATTTTGAGGGATAATTTTGTAAAACTTTAAGTATAAAGTAAAAAAATGAGTATGAAGTGTAAGACTTTTGTATATGTGTGAAGGAAAAGTAATGATATTTGTTTAAAATTGAGAATATTGTGAAAGTGGAGTTTATAAAGCGTTTTCTATTTTAAAGGTGTGAAAGGTATTGTGAGACGTTGAGAAAAGGAAAGTGTGTGGGAAAGTAATTGCGGGACTAAAGGATAAAAAAAAAACTATTTGAATTATTATTTTGACAAAATCCTCTTTTTCTCTATTTTTTTTTTCTTTTTCTATTTTGTATGTACCTTTTTTCTCTTTCCTATTCCTTTCTCAATATTTTTCTTTTCTATATCTCTATCTTTTTTTCTTTTTTATCTGTTTTTCTGCACTTTTTTTCTTTCTAAATCAACAAATCACTGTACTTGTAAGTTGTAATAGTAATATTATATTTTTTAATTAATGTGTAAAAGTAAATAAATAACTTTTAAAGGTACGAATGAAGTAATATTAAAGGCATGTTTTTGTATAAATCATGTTTACCGTAAACTTATTAATTTGTCCGATTCGAAAGCTTGCTCTACACGAAATAGTCTCGAGTCTTATATATAGTTGTTAGATTCAAATTTGTAGACTCAATTCTAATTTGTTACATGTCATAAGCTCTAGAGTAGATTTAAGATTGACTATTTTAATAAATTAGTCGAGCTTAAAAGTCAATTTAATATATTTTGAAGTTTTTTTAAGGTCATTCCACATTTGTTTTTGTAATTTAAAAGTAATTATATTAATATTGATGGATTTTTTTATTTTTTATTTCGGAATTTTTATGTTTTATTATGGTTGATTTGCTTTTTTATTTGAATATTTTGTTTTAAATATACTCCAATATTAGTTGTATACTCATTTTTATCCATACAAAATAATTATTGAATATAAAATATTTTTTATTGAATAATATAAATGCTCAAGCCTTTGTATAAATAAATAGATTTTTCTTTAAAAAAGTCTGATTCATTTATTAGAAAATATCGAGTCAAGCAGCTTTGAACCCTAATTTTTTGTTGTGTATCCTGTTTGAATGGCAAATGAATCTCATCCCATGTATGAAATCGTCTAGTATCTAACAATCGAGAATCGTATGATGCGTATCCTATAATCCTTACGCCTTTGGATTAGCATTCCATCAATGTCACTGGACTCCTCTAATGATGCAACAGTTAATAATTGACAAAGAGAAGATTATAGAAAAATGCAGCAGAAAAAGAAGAAGAATTCAAATAGAGAAAATACTTAGCTAGAAATTTGGTAAACGGAACAAAGAGCACAAAGCCCAACAGATCTCCAACAACACCGCGCGCATTGAGTTGGGAGGGAGAGATATAAAACGCCTAAAAAGGATAAAACGATACGATTCTCTTTTCGATAGATACGAGGCGTTTCATAAATGAAACAGCGATTCAAATTAGATACACAACAAAAAAAAATTAGGATTCCGCTTCGATCTACTAAAACTCGATGTTTTCTATTAAATGAATGAGAACTTAATAATTTTTTTAATAAAATCCATTTATTTATATTATTTAATATAAAATATTTTATATTTAATAATTATTTTTAAATGATAAAAATGAGTGTACACAACGAATATTGGAGTATATTTAAATAAAATATTCAAATAAAAAGTAAATCAACCATAATAAATCATAAAAATCCTCCCCCTCCCCCACCAAAAAAAACCCAATATTAATATAATTTCTTTAAAATTATAAAATAGGTGTAAAATAACCCTAAAAAAGCTTCAAAATGCCTAATTTTTTGTTAGGTATCCAGCTTGAATTCTAACATAGACCCAATACTCGAGAAAGTCAAGTTAATGTATTTTGATGTTTTTTTAAGTCATTTTACACCTAATTTGTAATTTTAAAGTAATTATATTAAAAAAAAAAATTGGAATTTTTATGATTTATTATGGTTAATTTACTTTTCATTTGAATATTTTGTTTAAATATACTCCAATATTAGTTGTATACTCATTTTCATCCATTAAAAATAATTATTAAATATAAAATATTTTATATTGAGTAATATAAATGCTCAAGCCTTTCTATAAATAAATGTATTTTATATATATATAAAAAAATTAAGTCATGATTAATTTATTAGAAAAAATAGAGTCGAGTTTTAGTAGGTCAAAGCGGAACCCTAATTTTTTGTTGTTGGATATCTAACTTGAATTGCCTCCTCATGTATGAAATCGTCTCGTATTCTTTTACGTTTTTGACCTTCTTCCCCGTTAGATTCAAATATGACTTATTACCTATAATAAAAAAATTAAAAAAAATTAGTATGCTCAATTCTAACTTGTTACACGTCATAAACTCTAGAGTAGACCCAAAGACTAAAGTCAAAGTTAATGTATTTTGAAGCTTTTTTAGAGTCATTTTACACCTATTTTGTAATTTTAAAGTAATTATATTAATATTGATTTTTTTTTTGGGGAGGATTTTTATGATTTATTATGGTTGATTTACTTTTAATTTGAATATTTTATTTAAATATACTCCAATATTCGTTGTGTACACTCATTTTTATCATTTAAAAATAATTATTAAATATAAAATATAAATATTTTATATTAAATAATATAAAAAAATGGATTTTATTAAAAAAAAAAAAATTAATTAAGTCCTCATTCATTTAATAGAAAAAATCGAATCGAGTTTTATTAGATCGAAGCGGAACCCTAATTTTTTTTTTAGTGTATCTAATTTGAATCGACGCTTTAAGTAACTCGTATCTAGAGAATCGTATCGTTTTATTCCTTTTTAAAAGCCCTTTGACCTTCTTCACCTTTATATCTCTCCCTGCGCGCGCTGTTAGTTGGAGATCTGCTGGGTTTTGAGCTCTCTCTTCCGCTTACCAAATTTCTAGGTATTTTCTCTATTTGAATTCTTCTTCCTTTTCTGCTGCATATTTCTGTAATGCGATGTTATCGTGCGGTTTGTGGTGCTTCTCTTTGTCAATTATTAACTGTTGCTTTTGTTATTTGTTCGTAGGATTCATTGTAGCAGTGTGATTTCTGTTATTAGTATCGTTTGTTAGAAAATTCTTTTATCCAAGGAAGAAAACAGAGTTGCGTGCCCTAACAACAACTGGTTTTGGTCTTTTAGAGTAGGATACTTGTTTGTATTTGCTTGTTATGGATCAAAGTGTAGAAAAGGAATTTGAATCTATGCCTACTTGCTGTTCTGAAAGTATAGAGAACAGTGTGGTTGCTGAAGATGGGATTTCAGTGGAGGTTGATGAAAAGAAATCATTAGAGGATAATATTGAGGATAGAACTGGATGTAATGTATCTGTTGATGATAGTGGTAAATTACCGGGATTAGATTCTAGTGATGCGTTTATCGAGGATTTTCCGGTGGGCAATAAGAGGCTCGGTTCTCCTGTAACTAATGATGCAGCAACGGTGAATAAAAGGTCACGTAATGCTGAAGAGCTCCACGATGAGGCTGTGGAAACTGTTAGTGTTGAAGAGCAGCCTTTGGTGCCAGAAGCTGATGTCTCTTTAGAACTGTTGGATGGTTCTAAAGGTGTTACTTCTGAAATTGTATCTAATGATGCAGCAACGAATGCTGAAGAGCTCCACGATGAGGCCGTGGAGACTGTTAGTGTTGAAGAGCAGCCTTTGGCGGCGCCAGAAGCGGACGTCTCTTTAGAACCGTTGGATGGTTCTAAAGGTGTTACTGCTGAAATTGTATCTAATGATGCAGCAACGAATGCTGAAGAGCTCCACGATGAGGCCGTGGAGACTGTTAGTGTTGAAGAGCAGCCTTTGGCGGCGCCAGAAGCGGATGTCTCTTTAGAACTGTTGAATGGTTCTAAAGGTGTTGTTTCCGAAATTGTTCACGATAAAAGAATAAATATTCCATTGGGTAGAACTTTAGCCGGTTATGATGGGAAGAAGCTTCTCGTTCTTGATGTGAATGGATTGCTTGTTGATATCTCCTCGTATGTACCTTATGGTTATGATTATGATGAAATTATAAATAGGAAATCAGGTAGTCTATCTTGTAAGTTGATGCTACTAATTGCTTCACAATGATTTTCTAACTTGTTTGTATGTTGTTTCAGTTTTTAAGAGGCCCTACTGTAATGATTTTCTGAATTTCTGCTTTGAGAAGTTCAACGTAGGCGTTTGGACATCAAGAACCAAGTACTCTTCAACCTTAGCTTTATCATGATTAAGTCTGTTTCTCTGTTACCCCTCCCCCCTCCTTTTCTTATGTTTGTAATCATATTTACATGCTTATATATCGTTTTTGTCCTTGGAACATGTACTCTGATCGAACCTTCGCAGAAATAATGTAGAGCCAATTCTTGATTTTCTTTTAGGGGAGGATAAGTGCAAGCTGCTTTTTTGTTGGGTAAGTTGTTTTCCTTGAAATTGTTCTCTGAATTGGCAGGGCACTATGAGTAAATTGGAAAACTCGTCTCATATCTATTGGGTCTTGGAAAACCAGTTCTATACAAATCACTTTTCTCAATTAAGTCCCATAACTTTTAGAATGAGGCAATTTTTGTCAATTATGAATTTTTGTATGGTTCTTTTCTTAATGAAAAAGTGAATATCTGGCATTATATCGTTTCAGATTCATTTGAACATATTGGCTTTCGAAAAATTATCCAACTTAGGTTCATTTTTGTCTATTTATGAAATGCACACATTAGGTTTATTTCATACATGATAATCGTGTTGATGCAAGATTAACTTAACCCTGTTTATGTTAGCTAACAGCCTACTTTCTACAGGATCAATCACAATGTACTTATACAGGTTTTACTACTGTTGAAAAACGGGACAAGCCTCTTCTCTTGAAGAAACTTGTGAAGTTGTGGAACAAGTGTGACCCTGATCTTCCATGGGAAAGGGGAGTTTATGATGAATCGAATACGTTGTTGTTGGATGATACTCCATATAAGGCCTTATGCAACCCTGTAAGTTTACCCGTACTTCATGTTTGCAGTGAAAATATTTGATCGTATCTTGTAGGAAGAATTTCATATCAAGACCCAATTTTTTTAAGGTTGAGTCTTAATATAAATGTCACAATTGAATTGAGAAAAAAAAAATTGAACCCTCAATTGAAACATTTGTAATATGAGGACCTAAAAGTTTGACTCTTGCATGGAATTCTTCCTATCTTTTACATAATTTGCATAACAGCCCCACTTGAAAGCATGTACAAGTTCAAAAAATTAACAGTTTTGTGCTCATATTTTCAGCCATATACTGCAGTCTTTCCCTACTCTTATCATTTCAAAGATGTAAGAGACAATTCATTAGGTCAGTTCTCTAATTTCTGCTACTGAAATTTCCTTTCAAGAATTCTTATTTTTCTTCTTAATGCTTTCAGTTATTGTACTTGATGGTTTACTACTTCACTATTTAGCATTTTTCAGTATTTCTTAATATAATCACTTAATTTCCACTGTAGCATACCAGACATCAATGTTAGTTTGATGATTTTTGTTTGTTGACTTATTTCTTGAATGAAAGGTGTGGAATAGAACAATCTACATGGTGGTGGGGTGTGTGTGATACGAGTTAATTGTGTCAATACATTTTAACGAGCTCGTTTGCTACCATGTGAGTGATAAGGTGACATAAATTAAAAAGAGATTATTCCATGGGATAACATGGCGAATGAAAATTTTGCCTCTTTCAAATTTCAAAATTAGAAATTAGGTTGCCTCATCAATACATGCCTTATCCCCCTAGCAAACGAGCCCTACATGTTTAATCACGTCCATCATGATTTGGATGTTAAATCGTTCTGCAATCCTATATACACCCATTATTTTTCCTTTACATTTTTGAAAGGCTGTAACTTGTAATTTTGTTCTCTCTATATATCGCTCTCTCAGTACACATATGTTACTGCATGATAAATAGTCTTATTCTGGCGTTTGCAATTGCAGCACCTGGAGGTAATCTTCGCGTCTATTTAGAGGGGTTGGCGGTTGCAGATGATGTTCAAAAATATGTAAAGCAAAACCCATTTGGGCAGAGAGCAATAACTGAGAGAAACTTGTCTTGGGGTTACTACCGAAGGGTTATAGCAGCATGTTCAACACCACCAAATGAGGCTGTCTCTTCACGTCAAACGTTCTAGTTTTATTTTACAATCCCAGTTATATTTAAATTTTGCCCCCTCAGGCTTTGCAACCGCATCAGGAGCATTGCCAAGGGGCAGTCCAACTGAGCATCTGCTGTTTCATTTTTCGTGTTGTTTTTTCGAGTGTAAGAATTCCAGATCTTGTATGTCGATGGACGTAGACTTGTAATTTCGGTATTTTGTTATAAAAGTGTGCTGTCTGTATTGCATCATTCACATGTTTTGCTGGTATTATCTATGAAATTGTGATTGATCTCGTATAAGACGGTCTCACAAGGAAGAGTCTTGTACGATATGTTTTTTCTCGTGTGATCGGGTGGCAAGGTGAACGAGTTTGGTTTATTCTATGTTATCGTGTAGGGCACAGTCCATTAAAAGTCAACTTAAAATTTTAATCTATATCATTCATCGTTTATAATCTAATCTTAATCAAAGTTAAATGGAGTTTTGTTTTGTAAAACGAAAATATAAGACCGTTTTACATAAGACTTTCTCGACTTTACTATATCTCACAAATTGTGTGACAATCAAGTCACAAGAATTTATCAAGCAACAAATGGTACTATACTTCTCCTAAATGACATATCAGTGAAACATAAGAATAGAACCATACTTCAACAACATAAATGGCCAAAAAAGCAAAGCGTTGACATATATGTACTGATTAGTATGCATATTGATAAAATACAATTTAATCACACAAAAATTCCTCTGTTCAAAATCACCATTTTTTCTACAATAATCATATTGGGTGAACAGCAGGAGACTCCAAATCCTCACCATTAACAGAATGATTATACAAATTCCTTGTACTAGAGTTAGTTGTATCCAAAAAATAGAGTATAAATACCATTACACAACAACATATAAACATGGGAATGGGCCCGAAAACCCAGAGGAAGAGAGGAAACGACAAGTAAAACGCTCGGAGACCAAGTGACCAGAAGAAGCCTCCTCTATTGAGGTTGGTCGCCACGTACTCGATAGCATCCTTTCGTCCCTTGAACGACGGGATGCTAACGAGAAAGCTAGTATGCGCGTAGTACCTTATAGATTGCATGTTGCAAAGAAATGCAATGAGGAAGCAAATCAAGATTGCAAAGAACTTTATTGAAGGCATCACCGAGCCCTTGTTCCCAAGTCTAGTCGAATTCGAGGTCGATTCGTTGCTAACGTATACGCTTATTAACGAGCAGAGGGTGATAGCTATCGTCGCCAAAAGCGTCGATGCCATTATGTTGTTGCGTAATGTTTGGATTGCCAAAACTCCATTCTTAAGTGGATCCTGCAATATTTTCAATTTTCTTAAAGTAAGAATAGTGAAATTGAACTAATTTGTCAAAAGTCAACTGAAGTGACATTTTTAGCCAAATGATCCAACATATACAAAGACTCTATCAGATTAGTCGGTTTTTGGACCAGACTTAAGACTTCGTAGAAATTAGATCAAAAGAGTTGGGAAAAAAACTAACAGCCATCAAGCAGAAGGCCCAGCTGCGGCGGCTCTCGGCGTTGAGGCCGATAACGGTGCAACGGGGGCGGCGACGAATGGTGTAGAGAAGCCACACATGGTAAGCTAGCAGAAGTCCCATTCCCAGAGGCACCAAAACTAAATCCACCTGCCTATCTTCCATTTTCAGCTGCATTGCAATTGTTAAGACTAATTCTCCTTCACCTATCATTTCCATTTGTTTTCTCAACACTTGTACATTTTCCAATCTCCCCTCCATTTATACACCTAATAGTATACTAGAGACAACACTACAATATTATTTTTTTAATTTGCATTATTGAATAATAGTATATGCCACCCCATTTGGGTGGGTAATTTGCCCCGAATTTAGAATAGAATCGGGATTTTAAAATTCTACCCTATATGATGGATATATTTGCTTTGAAAGTTTGAAATTCGGATTATTTGTATTTTTGAGTTTGATTTTAGATTTAAGTAGGGTATAATTTAATTTTATGTGTTAAAATTTATATATATTTATAGGGTTGACTTTTGTAGGTATTTTATAGTTGAAAATTTGAAATTTTAATTCTAAATCTCAAATTAGAACGTACATACCCTTCAGTTCAACGTAAAAACACCAACGAACTAAAAACCGTCTGAACTAAACTCCTAAGAAATTAACAACTAGGTGGGGGAGCCTCCACTTGCTGAAGCGCCAACGTATCGGGACTCCCCTGACGTCTAGATTCGTACAATTTCAAATTCGTATCAGATCAATGTTCCAAAAGTATAGATGGACCACAAATCCAAATCTAAGATCCACGGGCTTGGCCTCGTTTTGGCACGGCTGTACGAGACAATTAACTCCAAATCAATTTTCACAATCTCAATGTAACACGTTAGTAATTCATAAAATACGTCTCAATTTTGTGTATTAGTTTCTTGCCAATCGAAATTCGATTTTGAGATTTTAAACACACTACACTCATCTACTCTGAGAGTAGATCAATCCTATACCATTTCTAATTGTCTGAATTAATTAAAAAAACAATCTTTCCAACAAATATTACAGATAGATTAAATTCTTGGCCTTTCATCATTGGGGTCAGCCAAGGAAGATTTAGATAAATGAATAGTTTGAAGAAGTGAAATGTTGTGCACCACATGACTAGTTTTATTTTATTTTCAACGAGACAGAACAAAATAGATATTTATATTATTCTGTGGGAAGAAAAAGACATCAAATGAGACAAGATCATCAGAAACAATTATTAAATTGTTGTTCCAATCAATATTAAATTAATTCAACCCATAATAATTGTTTTTTTTTTTTTGTTTATAAAAAGTTTTGATTATGTCAAGGCAGAAGTTCTCAATGCTGAATCATGCCTTGTGATATAGCGACATGTATACAATATCAACAAGACCCTTTCTTAACACTGTCACAAAAAAACGTACGGAAATTATATGTCGTGTTCGTGTCAATTCGTTAAATTTGAATTTTTTTTATATTGCATATATGATTTGATATTTCGAAGTTTTATTAGAGCTTGTATATTTTCCTTATCTTTATTATGTCATATTAGTTATGTAACGTGAGTTATCGTATAATGTTTTTAATATTTTCATCTAGTTTTAAGTTTTATTTTATAGTGTCGTATACCATGTCACGTCGACAATAATTTTTACGTGTTTGTGTTGTGTTAATATGATTTTTTTATTGTATCGTATTAGTATTTAATCTGATCATATTGTTTAAATTATCTCCACCCTAGAGTTTCTCAAAACATTATGATCCATTAAAAAAAAACATGTTTATTTTAGAATTTAATTGCAAATGGGCTCAAATAGGACATTGAAGAAATAGGATGATGTATAAGGCCCAATTTATATTTTATGGGCTGCTATATTTGTTGTGGGTTGGCCCAATTTAAATTTCCCCATTGTACATAATTCCAAAATAAAAATGGCTCAAAATTTTCTATAATAATCATATTGGGTGAACAGCAGGAGACTCCAAGTCCTCTACACCATTAGCAGAATGATTGTACAAATTCCTTGTACTAGAGTTAGTTGTATCCAAAAAATAGAGAATAAATACCATTACACAACAACATAAAAACATGGGAATGGGCCCAAAAACCCAGAGGAAGAGAGGGAACGACAAGTAAAACGCTCGGAGACCAAGTGACCAGAAGAAGCCTCCTCTATTGAGGTTGGTCGCCACGTACTCGATAGCATCCCTTCGTCCCTTGAACGACGGGATGCTAACGAGAAAGCTAGTATGCGCGTAGTACCTTATAGATTGCATGTTGCAAAGAAAGGCAATGAGGAAGCAAATCAAGATTGCAAAGAACTTTATCGAAGGCATCACCGAGCCCTTGCTCCCAAGTCTTGTCGAATTCGAGCTCGATGCGTTGCTCACGTATACGCTTATTAACGAGCATAGAGTGATAGCTATCGTCGCCAAAAGCGTCGACGCCATTATGTTGTTGCGTAACGTTTGGATTGCTAGAACTCCGTTCTTAAGTGGATCCTGCAATACTTTCAATTTTCTTAATTATGAATAATGAAATTGTACCAATTTGTCAAAAGTCAATTGAAGTGACATTTTTAATTAGCTGCCACATTTCTCTCAAAGGTCAATAACCCACTATTCCAGATTAGTCGGTTTTTGGACCAGATAGAAATTAGGTCAAAAGAGTTGTAGATGATATCAAATATGAAAAAAACTAACAGCCATCAAGCAGAAGGCCCAGCTGCGGCGGCTCTCGGCGTTGAGTCCGATGACGGTGCGACGGGGGTGGCGGCTTATGGTGTAGAGGAGCCATATATGGTAAGCTATTAGAAGTCCTATTCCCAGAGGCACCAACACTATATCCACCAGCCTATCTTCTATTTTCAGCTTCATTGCAATTTCTAATGCCAACTCTCCTTCACCTATCATTTCCATTTGTTTTCTCAACACTCATACATTTTTTCCATTTTCCCCTCCATTTATACACCTATTGCTATACTAGAGACAATATTATTTTTAAATTTGCTACATTGAATAATAGTATATGCCACCACATTTGGTTAATTTGTCTTTATTTCTGGATTTAGAATCAGGATTTTAAAACTCTACCATATAAATTTTACGAGACGATTCGTATGTTTTGAATTTGTTTTCAGATTAATTTATTTATAAAGTAGATAAGTTTAGAGTATGATGTGGTATTGTGGGGTCCATTTATAAATAAATGATTGTTTATGAATAAAGTGAATGACAAAGTGGGTAAATAAGTGAGGATAGAAGGGTGGAGATAAAGTAGTATGAATAGTATTTTTTTCAAAAAGGGTATGAGCATAATAAAATTGGACAACCAAAAAATGAAGGTGAGAATAATGAAATTGGACGGGGGAATATATATTTATAAGATTGATTTTTGTAGAATTTATAGATATTTTATAGGTTGGAAATTTGAAATCCTAATTCTAAATCTCAAAACAAGTATACACTTATGTTCAATGTACGAAACATCAACGAACTGAAAATCGTCTGGACTAATTAAACTCTCAAGAAATTAGCCAATGTATCGGGACTTCCCTTACGTCCAGATTCGTACATGTATCAAATTCTTATTAGACAAGTGTTCCAAAAAAAAATAAAAAATAGATGGGTTACAAATCAAAGTCCAAGGTCCACGGGCTCGGTCTTGTTTTGGCACGGTCGGATGAACGACGCTCGTGTGGTCTTTAACGTGAGACAATTAACTCCAAATCAATTTTCGCAATCTCAATGTAACACATTAGTAATTCATAAAGCATGTCACTTGACGTATCAACTTTTGTGTGTTAATTTCTTGTCCACCGAAGTTCGATTTAAGATTTTAAACACGTTACAATCATCTACTCTCATGTCGAAGTTCGATTTTAAGATTTTAAACACGTTCTACTCTGAGAGTAGATCAATTCTATACCATTTCTAATGGTCTCAATTAATTAAAAAAACAATCTTTCCAACAAAAATTACAGATATATTAAATTCATGTCCTTTCATCATTGGGGTCAGCCAAGGAATATTTAGATAATGAATAGTTTGAAGAAGTGAAATGTTGTGCACCACATGACTAGTTTTATTTTATTTTCAACGAGACAGTACAAAATAGATATTTATATTATTCTAGTGGGAAGAAAAGGACATGAAATGAGACAAGATCATCAGAAATAATTATTAAATTGTTGTTCCAGTCAATATTAAATTAATTCAACCCATAATATTTGTTTTTTTGTTTATAAAATGTTTTGATTATGTCAAGGAAGAAGTTCTCAATGCTGAATCATGCCTTGTGATATAGCGACATGTATACAATATCAACAAGACCCTTTCTCAACAATGTCACGAAAAAGGGTACGGAAATTACATGTCGTGTTCATGTCAATTCGTTAAACTTGAAAAAAGTTTTTTTTATTGCATATAAGATTTGATATTTCGTAGTTTCATTAGAGATTGTATATTTATCATGTCATATTAATGGTGTAACGTGTGTTATCGTATAATGTTTTGATATAAATTTATCTAGTTTTACGTTTTATTTTTATAGTGTGGTATATATCATGTCATGTCGATAATTTTTACGTGTTTGTGTTGTGTTAACATGATATTTTATTGTGTCGTATTCGTATTTTATCTTATCATATTGTTTACATGATCTCTACCCTAGAGTTTCTCAAAACTTTATGATCCATTAAAAAAAATGTTTATTGTGCAATTTAATTGCAAATGGGCTAAAATATGACATTGAAGAATAGGATGATGTACAAGGCCCAATTTATATTTTATGGGCTGTTAAATTTTTTGTGGGCCGAGGGCCCATTCCACAAAATTCAACAACCTATTGAATTAATTTTCTTCCTATTCATATTTTGTATGTTGTGACTTGTAAGTGGAAATTTTAACTAGACAAGTTTTCTTTGACCGAATGTAAAAATTGATAGTTATTTTTTATTAAAAACATTTCGTGAAGCATAAAATTGAGCTTGGCTCGACTCGTTTAGCTTAATGCGCTGAGCTTGAACTCGTTAAATACTCGATTTACTAACGAACAGGTTCGAGCTTGACTTGCAGGACTTGATAACTAATTTTTTGTAAAAAATTTCATTAAGCTCGACTCAACTCGATAGACTCGTTAACGAGTCGAATCGAGCTCAATTTTTAACACGGTAATGTTATCGAGTCGAGCTCGAACCTCAAATATTCGATTCGGCTCGAATAACAGCTCTAAGTGAAATATGAATCAAAAGAAATCCGCTCAAACGATCTTACACGAATTTTTTTGTCATTTAAAAAAATCACATGTCAAGAATAAATAATTCCATCATCTCAAAGAATTACACAATTAATTTCACAAATCTTGATAATGATCATGCAGGTAGGAAAACAGCAGACTCCAAGTCCTCTGTAATAACCCTAACTGAATGATCATACAATTCTCTTGTAGAATTGTTAGTTACATCAAGAAAATATAGTACAAATAGCATTACACAACAACACACAAACATCGGAACCGCCCCGTAAACCCAAAGGAATAACGGGAACGACAAGTAAAACGCTCGGAGGCCAAGCGACCAAAACAAGCCTCCCCTGTTGAGATTGATAACCACGTACTCGATAGCATCCTTTCGTCCCCTGAACGAAGGGATGCTAACGAGAAAGCTAGTATGGGCGTAGTACCTTATAGATTGCAAGTTGCAAAGAAAGGCTATGAGAAAACATATCAAGATTGCAAAGAATTTTATTGAGGGCAATACGGAACCCTTTTCGTCCGATGTTTCCGTCGTAAAGCTCTTTTCGTTGCTCACGTATACGCTTATTAACGAGCACAGGGTGATAGCTATCGTCGCCAAAAGCGTCGACGCCATTATGTTGTTCCGTAACGTTTGAATTGCTAGAATTCCATTTTCAAGTGGATTCTGCACCAATATTACTTTCAATCACTTAATTTGTAATCAACAATTGCATATAAATAAGTACAAATATACAACATTCAAGTGAGACAAATGTATTACAATAATTTGTCCTTCCCCTATTACGCAACAAAAAGCCATTTTATGTTTTTTTTTTCAAAATTAGCACAACGCTAATAATGTAACTATCATGAAGAAAACTCATCATCCAACATATTCGAGCACGTAGAGGGAAAAAAATTCAGACACGACACGAATCAGACACCAAAATTATGGACTAATAATTGGACTTATCAATTTGTTAAGCACATAATATTGTATTGTTCTCATGTGGTGTCGACACGTATCCTTATTATATTGTGTTCGTATCTGACTTTATTGTTTCACATCACTATCGTGTCGACACAAAACACGACAAAATAACACAATTTCACAAGCCTATCCACAACCACCCAAAATCAATCTTAAACAATTTATTGACCACATGATCCAAAATTCAGACACGACACGAATCAGACACCAAAATTATGGACTAATACTTGGACTTATCAATTTGTTAAGCACATAATATTGTATTGTTCTCATGTGGTGTCGACACGTATCCTTATAATATTGTGTTCATATCTAACTTTATCGTTTTTCATCACTATCGTGTCGACACAAAACACGACAAAATAACACAATTTCACAAGCCTATCCACAACCACCCAAAATCAATCTTAAACAATTTATTGACCACATGATCCAAAATTCAGACACGACACGAATCAGACACCAAAATTATGGACTAATAATTAGACTTATCAATTTGTTAAGCACATAATATTGTATTGTTCTCATGTGGTGTCGACACGTATCCTTATTATATTGTGTTCGTATCTGACTTTATTGTTTCACATCACTATCGTGTCGACACAAAACACGACAAAATAACACAATTTCACAAGCCTATCCACAACCACCCAAAATCAATCTTAAACAATTTATTGACCACATGATCCAAAATTCAGACACGACACGAATCAGACACCAAAATTATGGACTAATACTTGGACTTATCAATTTGTTAAGCACATAATATTGTATTGTTCTCATGTGGTGTCGACACGTATCCTTATAATATTGTGTTCATATCTAACTTTATCGTTTTTCATCACTATCGTGTCGACACAAAACACGACAAAATAACACAATTTCACAAGCCTATCCACAACCACCCAAAATCAATCTTAAACAATTTATTGACCACATGATCCAAAATTCAGACACGACACGAATCAGACACCAAAATTATGGACTAATACTTGGACTTATCAATTTGTTAAGCACATAATATTGTATTGTTCTCATGTGGTGTCGACACGTATCCTTATAATACTGTGTTCGTATCTGACTTTATCGTTTTGCATCACTATCGTGTCGACACAAAACACGACAAAATAACACAATTTCACAAGCCTATCCACAACCACCCAAAATCACTCTTGAACAATTTATTGACCACATGGTCCAAAAATTAGAAATTTTCTAATACCATCACAAACAAATCTCTTGAAGACCAATATATTTTTTTTTTAGAAAATAAATTGTAATTAGAAGAAATAGAAAAAAGGAAAAATTATTTGTCACTCACTTCCTCGAGAAGAACTAGTATCTTCTCGATTCTCATGTTTCATTTATCGTGTTTCACTATTAAAATAGTCAAAAAAACATGAACGTAAGAACAGAAGAAGATTAAAAAACTAACATACATCCATCATGCAGACGGCCCAATTGCGTCGGCTCTCAGCGCTAAGGCCGATAACGGTGCGACGGGGGTGGTGGCGGATGGTGTAGAGAAGCCACACATGGTAAGCTAGAAGCATTAACATTCCCACAAGAGGCACCACCACTATATCCAAATCTTTTTTCTCCAAATTCTTCTTCATGTAAAGAAGAAATCCCCTCACACCTAATGATATCTCTTCATCCATTTGTTTCCTCATTCACATCTCACCTCTCTTTATAAAAGCTAATAAATGCTACATTACACACACTAGAGTACACTTCAAGTTTTATTTTGTTTTTTTCTTTTTCAAATTGAATCGAATATATTTTTCGCCTTTTCTTGACCTGTCCCCCACTAAAAAGTTAACTTTATTAAAATTGCAAGAGTTATCAAAACAACGTCGTATTTAGTCATGCACTCAATACGTGAACATTGAATCTGCGAGACTTTCCTTTGAAAATAGTACTAAATTGATACAGTTAACTTTTTTTTGGTACATTTGAGAAAATATGAAAGTTATGGGACAAAAAAATTTTGAATAAATTATACTCTCATACCATTTTATAAATTAATTTCTCAGTTTCCTCAAAAAATAACTTGCAGACCCCTAAAATGAAAAATCTTTACTTTCACAATATCTATAATTTTCCTTAAATTGTATTACTTTCTTAGCCTTGAGGAAAAAAATTCAATCAACTTCTTTTATTTTATACATACGCATTTATACACATCAAAACTCTATGCATTCTTACTTCATTTTCTTATTTTATGTTTCTATGTTTCAGTGAAAATTATCTAACTTTCTTTTTTTGTCCATCTATATCTTTGTGTTCAGACCTCATTAGTAGCTTTCGTCGGGACAGAAAAAGTTCGTCCTTACCCATATAAAAGTAATCCCGGGATCGGGGACCGGGCGGGAATTGATTGAAAAGACGTACGTAGGGGCCCGAAAAATGGACACTAGAATACATTTTCTTTTAAAGGTAGCACGCGTCGTTATTAATTGAAAATGTTGTGCATTAAATGGACAAATATCGACCACTCGATCTTGTAACACGCTTTAATGGACAATGGATTATGTGAAAAAGTGAAAAAAAACGTAGACTAGAAAACACGATTTTTTAAAGACAAATATTTGAAAATACTGTACATTAAGTGGAAAAATTTCGACCACAAGCTCGTGTAACAGCTTTAAATTTGTGGGTAGTGTGAAAAAGCGAAATGGGGAGCTTTAAATTTGTGGATATAGTGAAAAAGTGAAATAGGGTGCACCATATCCTAGCCTTATTCATTGTCACAAACATAAAATTTTGAGTGGGAGGGTTTCATGAATTTCATTATGTAAGACGGATTTTTACTTAACCCGATGTAAAAAGTGACAACGCTTAAATAAAAAGTGTCAACATTATCACATTTTACTTAAAAATGCATTAAAAAATACACTTGACAACGTTTTGACAAACATAAAGTCTGAAAAAAAAAAAAAAAAAGGATTGTCCAACCCAAAAATTTAAAATATGGATCAAAAGGAATCCGTGAGGAATAATAGTATTGAATGGATAGCGGAATAATGAGGTAGAGAAAAATAGTGAAGTGTTTACAAAATGAAAAAACGATAACTTAGCTTAGGACATTGTAAATGGTAATATGAGACACTTAATCTGAAACCAAGGTTGAAAATATCAAGACTTTAAATTTGTGAAAATATCGATGAATATATATGATATTTTCGTTCTAAACTGAAATAGAGGAAGTATTAAGGCACACCAACCATTACAGCTATAGTGACAAGACGTTAACATTTAATTTAATCATTTCAAAAGATATGTATCACCAACAAGAAGTAACGTGTGTATCAATTTTATTTCCATTTTTGACCCTTCATTTATTTGAAATTGCAAAAAATTGACTTTCTTCCCTCTTAAACTCAGCCGACACTCTACACACTGAGATCTCACACCCAAAAAAAATTCAAAACATTATGGTATATTCCCAAAATGAGATCATTTTTAGGGACCCATTTTATATATGTGAGAAAAAATTGATGCATATTAAATGTGTTCCGCAGATTGTTGACATGTGTCGTTTAAAAATAATAATCAACGCCCTATTACAATAGTCTTGAGTGAGACCATCTCACGGAATGAGATCCGTGAGACGGGTGGTCTCACTTTACCCTCATTTAAAAATAACAATGTTTAAGTAAAAAGTGATAGTCACTTTCGTTAAAAACGTTATCACTTTTTTACAAACATAAAATTTGAAGAAAAAAAATGGGTTGTCCAACCCAAAAATCTGGAATATGGGTCATAAAAAAGTATCAGTGAGACGTTCTCACATAAATTTTTGTCTAGAAAAGAAAAATACAAATCATAACCCAATATTACCAAGTATTCAACGTGCAATGATGGATGTAAAGAGATGAGCAACAAACAAACATACACATAAGATTTAGGGTTGTAAAACCATCAATCTATAGACTAAATAAACAACCAAAACAAACAAAAGAAAAACATGTTTAAAGGTGTATTTATGCCAAACAGTATCCTGAGAACATCAAGCAGTATTACACATTGGAAGAATACTAAATTCCATAAAGCTACATCATGAGAATCTGAACATACATTCAAAAAAAGGGGTACCTGAAATACATTAAGAACAGAACTAGGTTACCTTGTTACAGCTGCTTGAAAACAACAACAATTGCAGTACAGTTATCCTTGCACAATCTTTCACGCACAGCTTCTCGTACGAGACGGCGGCCCACAGCTTTAACTGGTAAGCCCTCCTGTCAGAATTATAGCATGAGAAGCAACCAACAGATTCTTATTAAAGTGCATAAAAGTGAAAAGAATGAAAAACACTCGATTGCATAATCGAACATTCTAAAACAAAATGGTATTTAACCTTTGATTTTGTCATTTAAAGTAACTTAATTTTGCATTTTGTACAAATTGCATCCACTTGTGATATTTAACAAAGTAATTGCCAACCTTTACATATTGTAACAAATTGGTATCTGATCTTTAATTTGTATCATTAGTTATTCGAACTTGGATACTAAAGTGTCTACCATAGTTTTTATTCTAAAATGGTATCTAATATGTAAAAAACACAAAACGTCAGATACCAATTAGTTACAAAATGCAGCAAAGGTCGGCAGTAGTGGTTAATTTACGAAAAATTCTAGTTCAATTTGAACTTCTGATTTTGGTAAAAGAAGTTTAAAGTACCGGGAAAAAAAAGGAAAAAAAGGAACAGAGTGTGCAAATGTAAAATGTTGAACCTTCAACAACTTCTGAACAAAATCGACAGCATCACTAGGTCCAAACACCTGAAATGTTGGGAAATAAATCATATTGGTTCATTTAATTAAAACAAAGTACAAATGAATTAGGGATCTTTTTGAAATAATAAGTTGTGAGACAGTTGTTAGAGATGGATATTATACCCCCCATAAGCCATCACAGCCAAGAATTATAAAGTGATCTCTCTCAGTAAGGTCAAATGAATGAACGTCAGGAATTGCAACGACACCCACCTGAAAATCATTTTCATCTATTAGATTGTATAATCAAATACTGTAAATAATATCTGAAAACACGGGGCCTGATCAGAGTTCAAAGCTTTGATGCATAAGTTTTCACACAGGCACTATTCATTAATAACATGTGGACAAAGAGTAAATTGTAACATGTTGACATAAGATACGTGCTCCCAGTATCACAATAAGAATAAATTAAGTGACTTCACTTTATCACATGAAGCTACAGTTTTGTACCCCTACCTCAATGTAACTTTAAAGATGAAAAATGTAAAACATACAAGTGAAAGACACACATATACACACTATAGGAGAAAGTGGAAGACGCAAATAGTTGTGGGAAAGAGCAAGGGAAAAAAGTATAACCTTCTTAAATTGCCTATCTCCGAAGGCTCTAGAAACTTCAAGTCGCCCTTGTATTCGTCCATTTGAACTGACAGATCCACCCGCCTATGAATTTAGTTTAAGTAGATACTAAGAAATTAATTCATCAAAATACGCACAGCAAGATTGGAGTAAGGCAACCACCAAAAATCAACTAGGCAGAACAATCCTTTTCTTTTTTTTCAATAAATTAATCAGATCCATTAGTAATACTAGGCTTGTCAAGCTCACGAGCCTAATCGAGCTAACATAATTTTACTATTTTACCAATAATGCACAAATTATTTACAAATATACTCTAATTATGAATAAAAATATATAATTAATGTTATGTGAGTGATTGAGGCGAGCCGAGTCGAGCTCGAGTATTTCGAGTTTTCCATTGAGTCGAGCTCGAGTTCTAATAATTGAGCTCGATCGAGATCGAGTTTCAAGCTTCAAGTTTTTTAAACGAGTCGTGTTCGAGCTTGACACTACTTGACTCGGCACATTTTACACCCCTAATTAAGAACCAGGAATCACCAAAGAGAATGTACAGAATACAAGCAGAACTGAAAAATCCTAACGCAACAACCAATACTGACCTTCTGAATGCGTGCCCGTTCTTGTGGATATATGGCTTTGTGTTCTCTGGTCAGAACAATGGCCTTTAAAGGATTTGATTTGTTCGAATCACTCTGCGAGTTGTCTGCTACAGATGATCTTGCTACCACAGCCTTTGCATCGCCAATATTAGCAACAAACACCTATTACAGCATAAAATAGATTTATGCCAGATTAACTGAAGAAATCCAAAGGAATTACTCAAAAAAATCGGAATTCCTGGTCCTGTAAATGTGATCCAAAATTTTCTCTATAAAAATTAGACACTTATGAGTTATGACTTATCCTGTAAGCATCCTAACACCATCTAATCAAAATACAAGTTATGATGTGACAAAAGACAATGGTCTTAAATATGTGGAAAAGCTTTGTAGATGGACATAGGACAATGCATGAATTTAGAATAATAGACACTAAAAACGCCTTGAAAGCTTATACGAGTCAATCTGTTTTAATCTCTTTTGATCAAATAGATAGACTTCAATTCCTAGTTGTATATTTACATATCCAGTTGATCCACCAACACTGACAATACTACTAGGTTTTGTGAAACCATCCTGTCAAGCCTCAAGACCATGGAGTTAGGGCTAGAAGGCAGACTAGTACGCCAAACTCTACTAGCTCTATTCTATTACATTAAAATTAATAGTAGAACATAAGAATATACATCAAAAGTAATGATAGAGAACTTACTGTTTGTTCCAATACCCAAACACATACAGCTGTAGCACCATCTTGCCATCCTCCTTTGAAGAAGCATAAATTAAGTGGACCATTAAGATATTTAAATATAACAATATAAAACAAAATGTAGAATTATATCAAACTTGCAAGCATCTATAGAGGTGAGAGAAATCACTGTATAATAGTAAAAAAGTTGACTGAGATAAGCGTTGTCCATCAAGTGCTCTTTGACATATTGATGCAGAAGAAGGTGCCATAACTAGACCAAACAAGAGGTTCTAATAGCACAAAAGGAGTTAATTTATAGCGTAATTTCATATTCCAAAAAAATAGCATATAAACAAACTCAATGGACTTTCAACTTGAAGCCAAATGCTTCAAGAAAAGCATGAAATCAACTGTGTTGAGGCCTTGAGGGCGACTGTCTGAATAGATATATGCTCCATATAAACATACCAAAAGTGTCATGAAATCCATTGCAGGTTCAAAGAACTTTTTTGCATCATAAAATTCAAATTCACAACACAAAAGCATATCAGATTTTTCCACAAGAGGAGGAAAATTGCATCTCGGCCCAAAACATTCAAAATCTCTGGTGTCTCCGATGTATAAGTTCAGAAAAGATAACATACTCTGAATTCAGGCTATAATCTTTTCTTTTTGTGTCCCCAATAATTATAGTGCAAGTATAATGATTATTTAAAGAGCAAAAGGGCAGAAAAAGATAACACAGGAAGAAAACTATTTGAAAACCTGCAGCACTTTCCTGAAGGAGAGCCTCGTCTGTTTTCCGGAATCCTGTTCAGAAAAGAGACAGATATTATGACTTGTATCTCACAAACCAAGTTGATTTTCACAAGTTCCTTCAAATAAACTTGACAAGCAAGAGGAGAAAGAACACGATCATACCATTAAGTATAGCCTTCTTTGCAGACTTAACATCCAACTGAAATTTCAAAAGAAAACATGTATTACAATTAATAGGAAAAATCTCAAAAAATTAAACAGAAAACTTTGAGTCTAAAAACTACACACACAAGCACACATACACACTCTCAAATTCAAACAAACCACATAACTGCGTAGATAAACAGACCAACTCACGTGGTAAGCCTGCTGAAAGCACATTCTTGTGCAAATGCTTTTGAGCATACTCCGCAGCTAACCGCCCTCCATGCCCGTCATAAATTGCAAAGTGCGCACATCTATAAAGCATAAGAAATCAAAACAAGAGAAACTAGGGCTTATATGAAGAGACTTGTCAATTTCAACAAATAAGAGAAGAAACTAGGGCTTCATAATACTGTGACATTCAAATTAGGCAACGAAAAGCAAAGTTAAAACCATGTAAACGGATTGGAAAGCAATAATTAAGAAGGAACCTCAGGGTTCCGGGGGATTCCAATGTGGCATCGGGAAGAAGGACCCAAGCATCCTCCATAGAGTGCCTCAATCCTTTATCTTCAGCAGCATCGGCTTCTAATGCAAAAAAAGGTTTGCGCGAAGAGGCGTTTGAACTCGTGGCTTCGGCGGTGGCCTTCAATTCTTGCTCTGTTTTCAACTTTTTGCCAGGCGAGAAATCGGAATCAATGAATTCGTTTGAGCGTTTGAGGTCTTCCGCTGTTCCGGCGGTGGATTTAGATTCGGGTGCCGTCATTTTTCTGCAAATGGAATTGGATTAGGGTGGGGGTTGAAGAAAATTAGAAAGAAATGTAGGTTTGTCTTTTTAGTCTCAAATTTGAAACTTCCAAAGTTTCGATAATTTTTAAGGTACAAGTCTATATTTTATTTTTTAGATGTTTCGATTAGTGATTTTTTTTTTAAAATTGATTCGATAACTTCGATTTTAAAAAAAAAAGAACTTTATTTTTTTATTTTAAAAGTCTGTCATTCCTATAAAATTGTAACCCTTTTTTTTCGACATCAAATGTCTTTATTCATTGCACAAGTAAATATTTGGGGGAAGACCCATCAACAAATTAGGTGGATCATCCCAACAGTGCAGACTTCCAAATAAATGGGAAGCTCTAGCAATTAATTAAACTACTCAACATCCTTTTACAAGCTAAAATATAATCGTCAAATGTAGACTCGTCCGTTGTTGGCAACATTATAGCATTCGGCAGTCTTTTTGCATCTCCCTCTATGATAACATTGGCTAGCCTCATATTACGAACCCAAGACAGGGCCTCCAAGAATCCGATCGCCTCTCCCACAGCGACCTCAACAACACACTCGTTGAATACTATCGATCGGGCAGCCACAAACTCCCCATTATCATCTCGTAACACCATGCCGATCCCCGTAAAATTGAGACCTCAAACTCCTATTTTGAGAAAAACTCTAATTTTCGTCATCTTTAAAGATGTTTCTCCAAATTTCATTTTTCCTTAAAAATTATCATGAAATTTCAATTTTAAGTAAAATTCGAATTTCGTCCTCTTTAAAAAAAATGTTTCTTCAAATTCCGTCATTTTAAAATTGACACGAAACTCCAATTTTGAGTGTAATTCATATTTGAATTAAAAACGAGTCGCATATATGTTCTACCCGCTCTTTCGTATTACCTTTTCATATGTTTTTTTTTCTCGAATTTCTTCTCTCTCTTTCTCCCTCTTCACGATATTTTTTGCTCTTCGACAATTCTCTTTCATTGATATATACATTTGTCGATTCTTATTCTCGTTTCTACGATGGTTACGTATGTCTACGATTTCAAACGGTTGTGTGTCGATTCCACTTTTTATGACGATTTTGAAGCTAAGTGATGAAATTCTTGATCCAACTTTATTTTTTTTTAAGTCTCAGTATTCAATCATTGAATCGACTAATCTCGAGGTCAATCCAACCGTCCACTTTTAAGTGCCCGATACAATAATGATGGAGTATATTTTATGTTAGCAAAAGTGTGAACTCAACTTGTTTGGAAGAAACCAAAAAATTCGTTCCATTTGCAAAGGCATATGCAGAGAATAAGAGATCTTTTGGGGCTGATTCCATGTATCTACTGAAGTGCATAAATTTGATTAGGAATGGGCAGTGACAATATTCCTTTCAAGTTGTTCAATGTCTATGTAGGAATATTAATTTCTCCTATTTATTTATTATGGCATCAAAGAGAGGGAATAATGGTGGGTTAATTTAATTTACCCATCATAAGTTTAGATCTAAATAGATTTAAAAAAAATCGCTAGTGGTTTATTACAAGACCAAAATATAATATGCAGTCTTTTAAGTGACAAATACATGAAACGACAATGATCCCTACTTTTAAATCTAATTTAGAGATTGTTCGGTCAATTCTAACCCTACGTTAAATATTATGTTCGACTATTCTTAGAGATTGTTCGGTCAATTCGAACTCTACGTTAAATATTATGTTCGATTGAAGTAGCCGTACAATAAGCATTATGTTTGAAGGATCTTAGGGTGTGTGTAGTGTTATTTCATTATTGATATCTTAGTTATTAGAATACTATATACCCATCTCCCTAATATTATCATCATTAATATTTTAGATTTGTTAAATAATAAGATTCCCCCAAATCATAAGATGCACATGCTATGTTCTTAATTTTTCTCAATCCAAATTATATAACAATTGAACGCAGCAAGCTAAATCATATTGTGTCAGTGTGTACTTGCCAATAATAATTCAATAAACAATTTAATAAAAGGGTGATATAATTTCATGTAAAATCGTCTAAAGACATGATGTATTATAATTGAATTACATTAACTTCAATTAATGAGGGGTAGTTTAACAACTTATTGTTCAATGTAGTATAATTAACCTTTTAATCCTCAAAATTTCCCATACTTAGATTCATAAAGTCTTTTAACACTCCAACTTTGTACATTAATTTTTCACTCGAAATTCAATTTTGACATCAAAGTAGACCTAACATCGTTTAATTAGTTGAAAATTAATTTTAAAAATTGAATTTTGAAATTAGACCTAATACAGTATACTTAACAATTTATACAAATAATTATGAGTTTTAAAAATCGATTTTTTTAAATCTGAATTTTTTATATACTGATAAATAGTAGTAATATGTGTTTATTTTAGATCTTTGAGTGGCGAGAATTTAACTTTACGTCAAATTAATAAGTAGGTTAAACGAATGTGATTTTTAAAATCGATTTTTAAACCTCAGAAGTAAAGTCAATGTAAAATCTTAAAATTCAAAACCTGATTTGACATGTATTATATTAAAAAATAATCAACGTCAACAACACGTATTAAAAATTCAACAGAGTGAAATATCAGTGAAACACGAAAAGTGAAAAAGAAAAACCGAACCATGGTTTTTAAAACAAAAAACAAATAAATTTAAAGCTTGTGACAAAGTTGAAATCTTTGCAAAAAAATGATTGATTGATAGATCATCAAACCCCATTTGTAATTGATAATTAGAACATTAAATTTTGTCCATGTCCTTAACTACCTGCTCAACATGGGCAACTACTGTTTTGTCTCCCTAACAAAGTTCAATTTCAAGTCAACAAATCAAATGCTATAAAATTTCACATAAATTAGTATATATAAAAAAAAAACCTTAATACACTATACTAATCAATTCATATATACATCTCCCATAATGATGTGAATGATTGATGTCAGTGCAATTAGCATATGCTTCAAGGCAGCTAGCCACCATCTTCTTCATCAAATAATGCAAATCATACTAATAATTTCTCTCTTTCTCTCTCATGAATCTCTGTCTATATATTAATACCACTTTCATAATCTAAAGACACAAATTAAAGTACAGAAACAAAGAAAGATATGGTGATGTCTGAGAAAGTGAAGCTCATTGTATCATTGCTGATTCTGCAGTTATGCTTTGCAGGGTTTCACATTGTCTCAAGAATTGCACTTAACATTGGTGTTAGCAAAGTCGTTTATCCCGTCTACAGGAACATCCTCGCGTTGCTCCTGTTGGGACCCTTCGCCTACTTCTACGAAAAGTGAGTTCTCGTCTTTGTATCAACTCGTCTATTCTATGTTACTACTATCTAACGTGTCGTCGTCTTTATGTACAGGAAAGAAAGGCCACCTCTCACATTCTCCTTGTTGGCTCAGTTTTTCCTTCTAGCACTCGTGGGGTGAGCATACACTTATCAAAACTACGACCTATTATCACATCCTTTCCGTATTTTTCAATGTTAAAAACTAACTTATTTTCTCTCCTTCACAGAATCACTGCAAACCAGGGGTTTTACATCTTAGGTTTGTACTATGCAGAGCCAACTTTTGCATCAGCAATACAAAACTCAGTGCCTGCAATTACTTTCATCATGGCTGCTGTTTTAAGGTAAGGAATGAAAGAAAGAACAAGAGGGAGATATAGTGACGAAATTATTAATCTTTATATAATTTCAGGATCGAGCAAATTAGCCTGACGAGGATAGATGGGTTGGCCAAGATTTTGGGGACCGTAGCAAGTATAGGAGGGGCAACGATAATCACGTTGTATAAAGGGCCTCCTCTTTTGCACGGAACGAATCTATCGGGAGAAAATGTGGGTTCGTCTGTAGGCAAAGGCCAGAACTGGACATTGGGCTGTATCTTTCTTCTAGGTCACTGCTTATCCTGGGCTGGTTGGATGGTCCTTCAGGTATTAACTTTAACTAAGATTTGTGATTTCTATTCATCCTACATAAGAAACCCTAAAATCGAGTTCACGTAAACCAAATGAAATCGATAAGATTGTCTAACCTAAGTTGTGTATTGACCATGTGCAGGCACCTATAGTGAAGAAGTACCCAGCAAAACTCTCACTCACATCATTCACATTCTTCTTTGGATTAATTCAGTTCCTATTCATAGCTGCTTTCGTCGAACAGGATCCAGAGCGTTGGAAAATCCAATCGGGAGAAGAAATTTTCACAATCCTATATGCTGTAAGAATTAAGACGAACTTAATTACGGTTTTCACAGTTCAGATACAAACAGGGATATAACTTAAGTAATATATATACTGCAGGGAATAATATCTTCAGGTCTTGTAATATCGCTACAGACCTGGTGTATTCAAAAAGGAGGTCCAGTGTTCGTTGCCAGTTTCCAGCCCGTTCAAACGGTACTAGTTGCTGGAATGGCATCCATAATTCTTGGTGATCAGCTATACTCTGGAGGGTAAGTGGTCAATCCTGTTGCCCTTATTTCAATTTCAATCTTGTCGACTTGCATGAATTGAGAATAATCCTGTAACTTTGGACATTTTAGTCCGATGACTAACTGTAGGAGGTGAAACATTCAATTGACAAATCAGAACTGGATGTTTTACTTCCTATAGCTGGTCATCAGACTAAAACATTGCATAGTTAACAATTATAGGACTATTTTCAATTTGTGAAAATCAACGGATCTGAAATTGAAAAATGATAACGGCATGACTAAAAGAACATATTTTTTCATATAATTTAAAATCTCCATTCTCATCACTCTCCCCTACACTGCAGAGTGATAGGAGCTGTTCTCATTATGATTGGTCTCTACCTAGTTTTATGGGGTAAAACAGCAGAAACGAGATACCAGAGAACACAAACTGAAGAGACGCTGACAAAACGTCTACTAGAGGGGAACGACAGCGATCAAGTCCGTCCTAAAGGGGCTGATATTCCATAATGTCATATTCTTTCTGAACAGGATCAGATGGCATACATCAATTTCATAAACAATTGTCCAAATGGTTGTAGCACCTGAATGTTAGAGTGTAAATCTACACTAGTATTGCTTAAATTTTTCTTCCTTATTCGACTCTGAAAACTAAGCACCAGACTTTGATATGGAAGACGGATCATTTGCTAAACTATGATTTAAATGAACAGATAAATAGCACACAGCTGTGTAAAGATGCTTCACTAATTCATCTGAGTTCATCATAATGGACACCTTGATTAAACGAAGAAAACGAATATCTACCAGCAAAACTAATGAGTTTATTGGTTCATCTACAATTCTAGTCGACTGTTTAAAGAATGGTTGTACACTTAGCTAAGCAATATTGAAATAAGATACACGACAGATCAACGTAAGCAAATTTGATAAACAAGTGCAAAAAAAGGATAACATAATTGATTAACATAAGTAAACAAGCCCAAACACAACAGGAAAAAAGGCTTTAACGTTCTCCAAGACTTCGTACCATTAGCTAATAAGCAATATTGAAACAAATTAAATGATGGATCAGGAAAATCATCATTCATTAACAAAAAATAAACAAGTCTACTTCAAAATACCCCAAATAAATAAAGAAGAGAACACAAGAACTTCAAAAGAAAAGACACACAAACAAAAACAGCAAATATCTAATGTTTAGATCGAATCTACCTAACAGTAACAATATCATCAATCTTCAAGATCATACGAACGCACTCCGTAGCCAAGCTAATCGCGCTGGTGCTCACTAGCAGGGGCTGCACCACGTTCTCCTCCAAAATGTTGGTAATCTGTCCCTTCCTCACATTAATCCCTGCATTGATCTCTCCTTGTGCATGCCTATTCCTCAGTTCAGTAACAATGGCAATTGGATTCAACCCAGCATTCTCAGCCAACGTGTAAGGGATCACCTCAAGAGCTTCAGCGAAAGCTTTCACACAGTACCCTTCCATCCCCTGCAGCACCTTTGCCCAGGCTCCTAATTGTCTTGAAAGCTCGATCTCAGGGGCCCCACCTCCAGCAATCAGAAACTTCTTGTTAACCAAACACCTCACCACACACAGAGCATCGTGCAAACTCCTCTCAGCTTCATCAAGCACCAAATGGTTCGAACCACGAACCAAGACACTAGTCGTCCTTCCCATGTCCTTAATCCCCATGATCTTCACAATCTTCCCACCATCTCCAAGTGGGACCTCCTCAACCATATCCGCAAATCCTAACTTCTCAACGCGGAAATGGTCTATGTTAGAGATGGGCAAGCAGTTCAAAGTCTTGGTGATGAACTCAATCTCATCCCTCTCAACATCCCTAATGACTAGAATCTTAGCCTTAGCTAGATAATGCAAAGACAAATCAGTAACTGCATCCCTCAATATACTTTTCTGAATCAACAATACATTGCATCCAGTAGCTTTGATCTTCTTAATCATCTGTAAGATATAATTCCTCTCCTCCTTCAAGATCCTATCCATCTGTGAATAGTCAGATACCACAATGCTTTGTTCTATATCCGTTTTGGGAGGCGAAATCTGAAACTGTATCACAGCTATCTTAGCATTCTCAACCCTAGTTGGTCCACCAGCAGCATGACTCACTTTCTTATCGAAAACCAGTCCATTAACCAACTCAGTATCATCAACTGTACCTCCTAATTTCTTAACAATCTTAATATCTTTCAAATCCACCATATCAGGGTTTTCAGGATCCACCACAGTAAGCACAGCATCAACAGCTAAAGGAGCCAAAAGAGTGGAGTACTGAGAAACTACCTTCGAATTCAGCGATGTGGAAGCAGATTTCACAAGAGAGTCACGATCCGATAACTCCACGGGAACCGCCATTGCAGCTAAAATCTCCACAGCTTTAATCGAAGCTTTGTGGAGGGAATCGGATACAACCGTGGGGTGAACACCAGCGGTCAACAGATTGAGTGACGCTTTAAGTAGTGCGCCGGCTACGACGACGACGGTAGTAGTGCCGTCTCCAGCGACGATATCCTGAGATTTGGAAAGCTCGACGAGAAACTTGGCCGCGGGTTGCAGGACTTCCATCTTATTCAAGATGGTGGCTCCGTCGTTAGTGATAATGACCTCGCCGGAGGCGGTGGAGATCATCTTGTCCATCCCCTTAGGGCCGAGACTGGTGCGCACGGCGTCCGCCACCGACTGTGCCGCCGCTATATTTGCCATACGGATGTCATCTTTCCTCTTGTTGTCAACGAATGTCTCCGTCTGCCTCGTCGTCTTTGCTGCAGACGCCATAGATTGAGATTTGAGAAAAAATGGAGATTCAAATGTAAAACCCTAGAGTGAGAGATGGGAGGAGAGAGTGAGAGTGTGTAGGGTTTTCTAGACAACTGAAATTGTATTCAAAATGCGCCGGTTAATACTTCAAAGTATAAAATTTCCTTATAAATATAATCCATCTTTATTTCGATTTTCTACTTTTCTTATTTACAAATTAAAAAATAAAAATAAATAATCAATCCCTCAAAAAATCACAATATTATATCAAAATGTCATTATTTTATTCACACTAAAAAAAAAATTGAAAAGTCATTACTACCTTCACTTTTATTTCTCATAATACTAATAATTTATACATTAAAACTCGTGCCTAAAAGCTATGAGTTCGTAAGTAAGTGTCTGAGGGAGTACTAAAATTTTGACGGCACTAAACATCCAGATTCTGGATATCCAAAATTTGATAAAAGGTAGAACATATCTAATCGAATATTATACTCCCTCCGTTCACGAAATGTAGTCTCATTTGTTTAGATTCTGAATATCCAGAATTTGATAAAAGGTAGAACATACCTAATCGAATATTATACTCCCTCCGTTCACGAAATGTAATCTCATTTGTCTTATATTTTTCGTCCATAAAATGTAGTCACATACACTTTATTTCAATCATCACTTTATCATCACCCTACAACCATCACGTAATTACTGGAATTGCTATCAACTATATTTATAAATAATCATTTTATTCATAATGGATCTCACAATACGTTTATATCTACCTTGTCTATTTTTTTTTTTAAATGTGTATTTTTAATGGGCCTACTTATTATAGACGGAAAAAGTAATATTTTCTTTAACGATAATATTACGGTAAAATCATATTAAAAAAAATAAAAAAAATTATGGTGCGATAAATTTTATAGGCAGACAATCACATTGTGTTTTATGTGTTAAAAATTGATTAGTATCACTTTAAAATCACGAATCAATCATTTATAGACTAGAGTTATTCATTGCATTAGATATGAAATTTGTTGTTATGTGAAAGCTAATGTTTTAATTAAAAGTTTTAAACAAAAAAAAAAAAAGTCAATTAAGTGTTGAAAATTTGAATAGTTGGACTTTTTTAAATTTTATAAAGCATTTCATTGATGGAATAAATCAAAATACTTAATTTTATTGATTGAATTTATCCCCTAATTTATTTATTTTTTAAAAAATTATATGACTTCCTCAAATAAGTGAGATAAAAACAATCAATCAATTTTTTAATACATTTAATTCTACTATTTTTTAGTCTGAGATGACGTTGTTATCATAAACAAAAAAAACAAAAAAAAAGTCACAAATTTACAGATTGTGTTAGATGAAAAATCGTTTTTGTTTAGTTTAGTGAATCTGATTGTGTCATACAATCAAGATTTAATTGATGGATTCACTACATTATAATTTCTATTTTTAGTTGTATGCAGGTTCAAGCTAACGACTTAATATTTAACTGTGACAAAGAAAATTTCACTGAACTAGTCATTTGTTCGTCTCTATCTACTTAACAATTTACAGATTAAAAATAGAGTGCGGTGGATTGACTCAAGTACTTAGTCTACCTAGTCAAAATCTTTATAAAATTGAAATGTGACGTTAATCGTCTATATCCATGGTTGCTGTAACAGGTTTCGGCATTTCAACTTGTGAATTTTCATTCAAACGCACGTTTAAAAGTAGACAGTTGATCTCATTGCTGACAGCTTCAAGCGCGCCAAGATTCTTCCTCATCTCCAGACTCGTGGGCTTGTTAAACGCCTCGGCTGAATCTGGCACGTTCTCCACGACTGTCTTGCTCATCTGCAAAAATCGGAACCAAATCAAATTATATCACTTGCAAGCATATCATCTATCAACGAGTTGAGAATATTCTCTACACAATACCTCGTTATACAGCCTGGCCAAATCGAGGCGATCTGGCATTATGTCACATGCAGCCGCTGAAATCTCTTCTGAAGCTGCATCAAGCAAAGTATAGGTCAGAGTGTTCACTCTAAAACAATACATGTAAATCATTTAACATATGAACATATACAATAACATGAACCCCGAACCTCCCAATCTATACCCGACAAAGTAGTCATCACATAATAGGGAGACTTCCCAAGCATCCAGGAAACAGAAAAGTTTTCATCGCAACTACCATACATGGATATTTAGCTAGTAACTTGCAAAAGAGGAACTTATACACTTACAAATTATTTGAACTTGAGGCAACTGATCAAAGACTTGGGAATCCGATGCACCAGGAGATGGTTTTTCTGCATCCTTGTGCCCTGGCACACCATTTGGAACTGCATTCTCATCAGCCTGAAAAAAGCAACTTCCTTAGAGAAGAAAAAGTGGCCCAGATGACAGTTGACTTTCAATATACAACACATCCGTTATAAAATACACCTCAAACACGAAAGAACTTTAATATTTCGTGAAGACAGCAGTAAATAAAGCAAGCTAAGGCACAAACTATCACAGTTCTGTAATATATGAAGTGCTTACATAATGCACTTTCTGCAGTTCAGCATTAAGCCCTTTCTCTAGAAGCAGCACCCTTTTCTTAACAAACTCCACCAGTCTTCTCTGCATCTCCCTAAAATGATACTGCGTTGTTTGATCTAGAAAAATTTGTGATCGGGCTGCATCACTCCCACTAGTAGTAGTTCCAGGTGCTTCAACTTTTTCTTCCGATTTCACACCATTTTGTGACTGGGAGAGTCCTGGAGCTGAAACATGTGGCTGAGAAGGAGCCGAGGGATTATATTGTGCTTGAGGAACAACAGGGGCAGGCGGGTTGACGAAAGTAAGGTTGAGCTCTTTACAGATGACTTCTTGTATTTTCAAGTCCCTGTCATCAACAATTGCTTGCCATCTTCCATACCCATGCCTTTGAGATTCAGGTGGACAAAAGCGTATTCAGTTAATACACACAATCTTACATGGAAAGTCATAGAATGGCTTATTTAAATACCAATAATGACAATATTCAATGTTACCATAATTGAAAGGAGAAGGCATTTCACATCCTACCATTTTGGGACAGCTATCATAACAATTTAATGCAGAACTGATTAATAAAGGGGACATTATTATAATTATTTCAGATTAGGAAGCTCCTACATATATTTGATCTACTCATTATAAGGTACGTGAAATATCCTTGTTTTTTTATGAAACTTCAAATCAACAAGTAGAGCTCAAGGAAAGGGAAAATCAAATTACTTCATTACTGCTCGCAGAATCAACCAATCGTGCTGCTCATTCCAAACTCTCCCTCCTTTCAGTCCTGGGTAGCGGATTATAATATCATTTGTGAAAAGTGGAGAGCCAGTAGATCCAAGCTTCAGCTGTCAACAAGAAAACGCTCCTTCAAATGAAATGAAAATTAAACATAACAAAAGAGCTTCTATGCATTATAGAAGGATTTGGCAAAGATGCAATACAATCCACTTATGCATTATCCAACCTGGGTTTTATAATCACCTACTTGTTGCCCTCGTGATAAGTGGAAAAAACTAAACTGAATATCAACTCAAAAATTGGCTAACAATAATCAATTAAGAAAGTTCTTATCAAAGAAGCCATTACAGACATGCATCAGCTACCACCATGTATTCAGGAGCTAAAGCACGTTACATAAACAATTTTCACCTTCAGTCTCAAAGAAACAAGAGAGATGGCATGGCGACTGGAGATACTAAAATTATTAAAAAATACAGAACTGATATTTCTTCTCTACGATATTAAACTTACTTTGTCCCTCATGAGACCTAGTGTTGCTATCCTGACAAGCACATCATCTGTTCTTAGTCCCTCCTTGGGTACACCATCTGCATCCGACGATATTACGTAATATCAGAACAATAAATTAAATGTACAGACAAATAATAGTGGAAGAGATTAATAATGTAATTAATTGCCTTCAAATGTTGGAAATGAATTCACTTCTTCACATATGTGACTCAAGAAAAGTTGTCCATACCTGCACAAGTCATAAGAAAAGTTGCTACTTATCAAAAAACATGCATAGGAAGATGCAGGGGCAGCCTAAGTTTGGCTGCAAAGAACAAACTGATATACCAACACTAGAAGACACTTTTGATTATTATGAAGCATTTCAGATCGCACTTAACAGCAAAAATTGCCAACTTTCTGAATTGCCAAATTTTGGCAGAACCACTATTTTACCAAGGTAAAAATAAAACAAATTGTATTCGACAATGTACCGAAAATTGTCTTATTATTGCAAAAAAAATGGTAGGATTAAGTTATTAACCCCCGTTTACATTGGTTCAGCCAACATTTTAAATAAAAAAAATTGAATAGACCAGAGAAATTAATCACATACTCATGAATTTCCTGCAAGGTCTTCTGCTTTAGACGTGGCACAAACTCTGCCCAATCATATTCCCCTACTCCAAATCTGTGAGGAACGATTCAGAAAGCTTACTTATTTTTTGATTACCATAAGCTGGGGGCACACTTATCTAGAGTGAAGAAAGAGCAAGAGAGGGACAGACAGTGGGACATTAAAAACTTCATGAAATAATCAAGAAATGCAACCTCATCAAAACTTGAACAAACACAGCCCTCTGACTTTGATTAAATCCCTTTATGCGAAGATTTCTTCCTTCACCCTCCATGAGGGGAATATCCTCAGCAGAATCGGCTAATACAAAATAAACAGGAAAAATAAAATAAATATATTATGTTGCATTTATCAAATCAACTGATAAATTGTAAGCAGTCGGTTAATACCACGAGTCCTTTTTTTATGAGTTTTTTTGACAGCTGAAGTTCCCACCGGAACTGTCTCATTGTCGTCGGATTCAACTTCATAGTTATCATCTTCCCCATCAGAACTTACATCTTCCAAACCAGCAAGGTCATCTTCTTCGACTGACACCATCTGTATAAAATAATCCAAACATTTTGAACAAAAATAAGGTGTAAAAGCACCAACAAAGAGCAGTGCTAATAGAAAAATAAAAAAATTTAAGAGACTGCTGTAAGTTTGAAAACAACCAATTCATTATGCTTTATCTATGGGGTGGGCTTCATTTAGTCTAACCACGTTGAATTTGTGCCAAGCTTGCAATTGTTCCAAAATTGGTCGATGTAATAAGCAACAAAGCATACCTGCTTGCGGCTTCTCTTCCCCTTGCCCAAAGAATTAAATTCTTCTACTTTTTGCACTTCGAATTTATCTCGTAGCAGGTCTTCCCAGAAGCCTGCTCGTTCAGAATTGTTTGCTGAGGCCCTATTCTCTGCTGGTGGCACAGGTGTTTCCTCTTCCACTGCTAATTCCGCTTCATCAACGTACTCAAAGTTTGCAACCTGAAATATATAATAAATAGAGAAAAAGAGTATTAAATTCCAGAGAAGGGTGAAATATTATAAACTGTCAAAAGAATCTTCCATAATTCAAAAAATAAAAGTTCTGATGCAGGAAAAGATTGACCCAAACATTTCCCATAATACAATCTATGAAGGCTACTAAAAGCTACTTCATGACTGCAATTATTACATTCCCCTTTGTTCAAACTTGTAGTCATAGGCAACTTAGCAACTGCCCACAGTTCCAAATGATTGAATCTAGCCATAAGAATTTCATATAAGTTAAATTCAATAGTAAACACAAAGATCTCATATATGATTGAATATATGATGCTTTCACGAACAAATCAATGGCAGAACAGCTCAGGCACATATGCTATTTTCGGATTGTACACAGCAGTCATGACCAACAATTGAACGAGTCAATTTTGGTGACATATACAATACATAAAGATGCTAAACAGATTGGAAATTTAAGAAACAGTTATGAAGAATATTCTATACAGAGCCACCAAAAAGACAGAAAATCCCCTGAGAAATTGCTAGTTTAAGAGAACAACGATTCAGAAATCAAAGAAAATTATTAACCTTGAACGCTTTTAAGAATCCATTCTCCTCTTCATCATCCACTAATGCCTCTTCTTCACCAACTTGTTCACGATCAAGTAATCTACAACATAGAGCATTCAAAGTCTACGCCAACAAAAAAAAGTAAATAATGTCCACTGGAAATTGTGAGAGAAATTTCATTTACCTGTCAATTGCAGCATCATCATAATGAATTTGACGAGATTTCACTGATTCATCATTATCATCGTCAAATAACTCCTTTGACCCATATCTAATTATGTCATCCAGTTCTTCCTGCATCCAAATCAAAATATCTAAGCACAAGAAACCTCATACAGAACACAAGTGAATTTCACTTTAATATAACAAATAATCAATAAAGATCCCTAACAAAAATCAAATCATATACAAGAAATGTAGCAGCGTAACTGGAAAATCGCCCTGTAGCAGTGGTCTTCATTTAACAAAATTTATAAACCATCAAAATGCCATCCAGCTAATGAAAGCCACGTCATTCACATTTAGTGCAATTTGACAAAAAAAGTTATAAAGGCAAATGGGAGAAAATTTAGGCATTCAGCACTTGAAAATTTGCAGGAAAAAGACGCATACAAATATCAACAGAAACGGAAGTAATGGGTCATACAATGAATCTGAATCCTTAGCTATGAAGAAAATTGTTTGGACAGTCAGATTCAGTGGAGTATGAAAGAAGAAAGCTAATGTATTATAAATACAACTATTTGCCAGAACTCACCATGTAAAATTAATACTGTTAACAGATAGTTTTCTCATTTTTCACAGGATTTTCCTTGTACAAAAATTCCTGAATTGCTAGGTGAATTTGAAGAATTATGGTTCACAAAATGTTAAGCACCTTCGCTTATCCAACTATTACTCCTCTAGATAGTTTACAAGAAAAACTATAAGTGACTTATGTAGGATCATGGAATTATTTTAATAAAGACAAAAGCTTGTATGAGACGGTCTCATACATGAGACTGATCTCATTTACTCATGGGCTTGTAGACCCTAACCCAATCATATTTAAAAGGAATGACCCAAATAATAAGGTAGAGCCCCGTCTCAAAATGACGCAAGAATCCCTAAACTTCAATTACTTTAAGTAATACTCCTTCAGTCCTTCTGTCCCTCTCTAAGGTTTACACTTTCCTTTTTGGTCCGTCCCAACTTAAAGTTTACATTTACTTATTTGGCAAAATCCACTATCTCTGTCTACCTTTTCTTCTTCCTACCTCAACTACCCACTACACATTTAATACTATATTCCTTAATCTATGTGACAAAAGCAAATGTAAGCCTTTGAAGGGGACGGAGGAAGTATTAACTTAGTTTTCTAAAACAGCCCTTTTTCCACATCCATGTAACTAGTATAAATGCTAGCAGTAGCATGCATAAATTGATAGGCCCAATAACAGAGCAACTTAGTTATTTTAGTTAGGGTAAATTTCAGCCCCCCACCCCCCTCAATTTGTCCATATTAACCACGTGAATCATCATTGTACAAATGTTGATAGTTCAAGAAAAGGGCAATATACAGAATTGGAAAAAATTAAAAATCAATAGCAGCAAATTGCTTCAATTATGTTAACTTCCCATGATCCAATACAAATAGGCTAAGATATACCTGATTAATATTTTGGGCTTTAAGCTTCCCCACAACCAGATGTTCCAATACCATTTTCTTCTTGGTCATCTGCATCATTCTCTCTTCAATCGTGCCTCTTGAAATCAGCCTATAAATCATAACCTGCACATGCAAATAGAGAAGGTTAAATCCATTGGGAAGGAAAGCAGCAAAGTAAAGCCATGAGATGATCTACAAGGATCATAACCTTATTTGTTTGACCAAGACGATGAGCTCTCGCCATTGCCTGCAGATCAGCATGAGGATTCCAGTCACTGCAAATTTTGGATGCTCACAGATTATCAAAATGCAATGGTGAATAGTGAAGATATAGACATGCCAGACAAAAATGTTACAATTTGATGATCCAAAAATAGCAACCACAGATTTACAGTAGTCAGGTTTCACATAGGGTTTCCAACCTCCACATTGCATGGGGGCAAAATGAACCAAAACAGAACTGTATTTATGGATGAGATTGTACACAAAACTGCCAAAATATGTAAAATGCTAGTATGTGCAAACAAATGCCATAAAACAATAAAACATTCCCATTACCTGTCGTATATAATTACTGTGTCAGCAGTAGCAAGGTTTATCCCTAAGCCCCCAGCTCTAGTTGATAGCAGAAAACAAAATCTCGATGAATTCTTCGCATTAAACCTGTCTATTCTAATTTGTCTTTCAGCTCCCCCAACTTTTCCATCAATTCTCTCGTAATGCATATCCTAAAATATATAGAGCAGCATCAATTAACACTTCTGAGTATATCAAGTAAATTATGTAGATCCAGCTGCTTATTCATACCCTGTAGTTACAGTAATCTTCAAGCAAGTCCAACATATGCTGAAATTGTGTATATACCAGAACTCTGTGACCCTGCTCCTTAAGTTTGACCATCATCTTGTCCAAAAGTTGTAATTTGCCAGAAGACTCCAGCAGTTGCCTAAGATAAATATCATTGTGAACAGAGAATTTTTTTACAAAGTCTACACTTGAAGAAAAGCAAAGCTGTTTAATTGAATAATAAATCACTATAGGTTAATATATATGTTTTCAAAAGAACAGCTTTCACAGGAATAAGAGCAAGGTACTCAAAAATAAAAGTTATAACATGCACATCTGAGATTTTCTGTAAAAACCATGTTAATTGTTACCATATCCAATCTTCATTCAAATCAACAAAAACAAAAGAAAATCAGAGCAAGACACAAATATTACTTGGTGAACTCATCAGTGTCTTCTGGTTCAACGCCTTCCAACATAAATGGATGACAACAGAGCTTGCGCAGTTCCATCACCACATTTATAAGGGAAATCTAGCCATCAAAAGTGTAAACAAGGTTATTCTATACAGTAAGTTATCAAAATTGAAAAATAGGAATAGTAAAAACTAACACACAATGAGTTACGTGTCATCTTACCTGAGCACCACCCTTGCGAGTCAATATCTGATAATTACGAGTCAATATCGCTTTGTAATACTCTTTCTGCATGCTACTCAATTCAACACGCAATATTAGCTCTTTCTTAGGAGGTAAGTCCTTCATGACATCTTTCTTAACTCCTGCAATTCAAAAGAAAATAGTGGCCAACGTCACATATGGTCACAGAAAATTATATGATAACTACAAATGTATAAAGCATATATTAATTTCAGTACATACTTCTCAGAAGATGTGGGGCTAACATCTTGTGAAGCCTAGAAACTTGTTCCTCTTGATTGATATCCTTGAACTCCTCCTGAAAATCCTCTAAGCTTCCAAACTGAAAAGGATTTTTTATATCTTATCAGTGTCGTGAATTTCAAGACTGATAGAATTATTAAGTGTATATTTAAGGAACTAACCTTCCCAGCATCAAGGAAATGCATAAGCATGAAAAGTTCATCCAAGTTGTTCTGCAGGGAATGACTCCAGCTATCATTATAGTTGCATGATAAATTGAAAAAGTTTATAATTGCTTAAACTATGTGCTTCATGACAATTAAAAAAGTTTATAATTGCTCAAACTATGTTTTGCAACTAGCTCAGCCGGACTTTGGATTTTGCAATTCCAGTCCTTGTTTATTACGAGAATCAAAAGGTAAGATTTTGAAATCGTTTTAAATCAAACTCTACTTTATACTACAAAAAACTACTTCATCACCTACCACCAACTCTCTCCTTTTTATACTCCCAATAACACTCAATTATCAAATAATACTACATCAATCACTTTTACACACTTAATTTGACAATAAACAATAATCCTACCCTATCAAAATTTCAAAACCAGCATAATATCACTATTCATCAAGATTTTCACATCCACGAGGATGTTTAATTCTAGATTTCCCCTGCCCACTACAATCCCATAACAGACATACCCTACATGATCGTTAGCTGCCAAGCAAAGAACAAATATGTGGATGCTGCACAAACCATAGCATCTTTTACAATCATGATATTAGTCAAAATAGAAAATACGTTATTAGTCAGGTGGATAAGCAATGAACACCTGCAGAGCTCATGCTCACGTCATATTGGAGTAGGCATACCTGAAGTGGAGTTCCGGTCAAGAGGACACGATGTCTGCTTGAGTATTGCGTCAACATAGAAAACAATTTTGAGTCCTTATTTTTCAGACGATGCCCTTCATCAACAATCTACATTGAGATGTCAAGCAAAATTTGAATAATATGAAAAAGACTAAAAACAAGTCAGGACAATGGCATTTCATCTCACCATGCACTCCCACTTGATGGGCTTCAATGATGATGAATCCAAGATGATCATTTCATAAGATGTCAATAGGACGTCAAATTTTATCCGGCCTTGTTTGCTTTCGCTGGAAGATTGACCAAATTTTTTCTTCTTGCTCTTCTTTTGATTTTTGGGATAGTAAAATTCATATTCTCTAATTACAGTGCGTGCCTGGGCAGTACCAACATACATAACCTGCAACATTTAACTCTTCATTAATTGTAGTCACAAGCTAATCTGGTGCAACCTAAAACATTACACTTAATCAGTTGACTCATAAACATTTCGCAACCTGACACCATGCATACTTACAACATTCATATGAGGAGCCCATGTAGCAAATTCACGTTCCCAGTTCCTCAATGTCGAAAGAGGAGCAATCACAATGTGAGGATGTGTATCCTCCCCATAAAGAGATGCAACAAAGGCAATACTCTGTATCGTTTTGCCTGCACACATCAATAATTACAAGAAATGATGCAAACAAGATTCTGCTGCAAGAAGGATGGAAAAGAAAGTAAAGGAGAGGCAAAGATAGCCTACCAAGTCCCATTTCATCTGCCAGTATCACATGTGTCTGTTTTGACCATGCAAAACGTAAGAAATTCAGCCCTTCAAGCTGATATGGATGTAATGAACCTGGATTTTGATTAGATAAAAACAGAGTCAAGGGAAGAGATTGATCATGATAAAACATTGCCCAAAATCCTCAACTCAATGGAGCATTGTGTACCTCCAGAAAGAAAATCTGGGCTGCTCTCATAATGTTGAAAATCTTTCTGCCTATTCTTCAATTCCATAGCATCGCGATGGTTGCTCTTCTGTTTATTTGCAGATACCTTGCCATGTCGAGACTGAATTTTATCAAACTTTACAATTTCTTGGTGAAAGGATTCAATATCCGACTCCAACTCCCAAGAGCATTCATCATATGGAAGCTCCTTCCATTTCACAAGATATTCTTTTCCTTTTTCTACTTCCCTGTTATTCAGAATTATTTGTCAGAATGTCAGCACTTGACATAACAAAAATGAACAGAACATAACTAGAAAATGTCAGTAATGAATGGATTAAACAATTGACTAAATAGGACCCTGTCAAAGTCAACAAGAAAAGCAAATGATATTTATGATGTAATAGCTTCAACATATTTCGACAGAAGCAGGGAAACTCACGTTTTCACTAAAAGTCGGTCTATGGTTGTCCAACAAACTTTCACTATTTCAAATAGCTGATTTCCTAACTTAATAGCATATGCTTACTAACATTTTTAAGCAAACCCATTACTGATTTCGACTAACTGTTTCAATCGAGTGGCCTCAACAAAAGTCATCACTCCCTGTAACTATTCAACTACTGCAGATTTGGTAGGTGTCAGATTTTTTTATGATTAACCAAGAAGGTCAATGAAAGACATCAATAGTCAATACACAAACAGATGTAAAATAAAAAATTCAGTATTAAAGTTTTCATGATATATAAATAATTAAGAATCCAACGGGAGTAAAGATCAGAGAAACCTGCAAGCAATAATTCGATCCACAGTTGTCCATTCTGGCCTAATAGAAACAAATTCATCTTCGTGGTTATTTGATGATGGAGCTTGTTTGTGGAAATGGTTCATTCTTGTTCTCAAACGAGGATTTGTCTTGTATGCCTGAATGAACAGCTTCTCGGGCACCCTGAATCATAAACATAAAATGCGGCATAATCAGATCCAAGATCTAAGAACACGTGTTGAACATGAAAAACAGGACTGAACATAAAATGCGGCATAATCAGATCCAAATCAAGCAATTGTAGTGACGTACTGGCATCTCTACATTCCAACTCAAGCTAATCTTCTTTTGTCATAGAAACGGCATTAACCATACTACCGATGCTACGAAAACTAAGGTATGTGGTTTAAGCAACAAAAGGTAAGCTCAGGAAATTAAATGATGGCTTCAATTGACAGCTGGAAGCTGCCAACAGTGGAGCAATAGGACAGAACAGACTTCACTTATAATGTCTTCAATTAACAAGAAACAAGAAATAAACAGCATAGACATGAAAAGTTGGAAAATAAAGAACCTACCATACGCTATGGAGGTAGGACTTTCCTTTCCACTTTACTAGATAATGCTTCATCATAACTTGATCCGATCCAAGCTTAGATGCATCTCTATCATTTACAGCAGTAGGACGAATCTCGCAGTCAAGTATTTTATCAAGCTCATTCAGATAGCCCACCTATCAAAGCACAATAAATCATGACAAGGAAAAGCAAACCTCAGTTTCTAGTATCTAAACCATAACTTGATGTGGAAAAGAAACTTACACATTCAGGACATCTCCAGCTACTTGGAAGAGGATCTTTCAGTACTGGCAGCAAGCAACTGGGATGGTAAGCATAAGTACATGTTTCACAGCTCAAAAGATCACCATCTTTTCCACAAACATGGCATAAACCTTCCTCCTGTTATCAGAAAATGATGTGAAGTGATGAAATAACAGAAACCAAACTAATGTTCGCATTAATCTATCACTCTACCAAGTAGTCTGTATGTTGAGCAATTGACCTATATATTGCTAAAAAAATATATACACATATTGATTACCAAAAAGGCTTGTAATTTTTAAAAGAGTATATCTAGATCATTTCGTCGTATTCTAAATCTAGACACTGAGTGAAACTGTCATCTGATTTAATGACACGACATTTTTTCATTCAGTTACTTCTGTTGGATATATGCTCAATTGAAGATTTATAGATAAATCAAATGGGTCGTGGTAGACACATGTCGGTCACATATGATAGGACAACATGTAATGCGCTTTTGCTGTGTGTTTGATGCAATTACTGATGTCGCATGGAACAATTTTTAGTATTTATTTTGTTAGACCCGCACAACTCCAAAAAAATTAAGAAAACTATTTTTAAAATTTTGTTAGATGTCGTCGCATGGAACAATTTTTAAGCAATACTCTTCACTATTTTCAAAATTTTACTTTGCTAATTGTGCTCCCAGTAAAAAGTTATTTAGAAAAAAGAAAAACAGAAAAAATGAAGGAGCTACAGCAACTCAACAACAAGAACAACTACCTAGGTATCAACTCGACAGTTAATACTGCTTAATTCTTAATTCAGATTAAGTAGGGCAGAAATTAAAGCTATGTCGATTAAAACTCTGAAAAATGCAACAAAATCTTCAGTTGAGTGCATGACAGGGGAGAGACACACGACAACTGACCTAAAAACGATGAATTAAAGCAGTTAGGAGAAACATTAAGCCAAAATTACCGCATCTGGGCGTTCAAATTTTTCATCAGAAGAAGCCGCGCCGGATTTCTTGTTTACAAAATCATCCTCGTCTGAATCATCGAGATTGTAAAGGGGCCTTCGATCGGATCGAACCCGTAGCCTCTCAGCCAGACTCGCCATTTCTACATGCACAAAAACGCACGGAAGCTTAAATTCAATGAAAAGAAAAAGGGGGTTTCACAAATGGGGCGAAAAGGGTTTCGTCTATGCATAGAATTCTAGCGTACGCCATTCAAGGAATTTGAAGCTTACCTGATAAACCACTGAGATTGAGTTCAAAAAGAGAAATGGGGAGATTCTCGGCGGCGGGGGAAACTGTGTGTTTGAGAAAATGCGACAGCGAAGAGAGAAAAGTGCAAACGGACACCTGCGGTGTGTGGGAGAGTGAGGGTAAGGGAGAAGTGTGTGTGTTTGAATTTATACTTACGAACTAGTGTAACACCCGCGTATTACAAGACCCGCGTACGACTTTAAATTTATTTATTTTTTATACATAACTTTATTTACATGAAAAAAGAAACAAAAGTGAATAAAATAAAAAATAGAATAAATAAAATATAAAATTTGAATTAGAAACATTGGAAGAAGAAGAGAGAAAAGAAAGAAAAAAAAAGATATAAAATTTGAATTAGGAGAGAAAAAAATGAAATTAAAATTATATAATTTTAAGAATTTGAGAATGAAGATATGTGAGAAATCAGCAAAGAATTATTCAAATTTAGTATATACTACGAAAGATTGCAAGAATAACAAAATGATTCAAAATTAGTATATATGAAAGATTGGAAGAACGACAGTGGGTGCTCTGCAAACTGAACCCCTGATTTTTCAATATACATTCTCAAAATTAATTGGACTAAAATATTCTTATAATCCACCTATAGTCCCTTTTTTTTTAAATATACTTTCTACTTTCAATTTTATAATTTTCATTTGGATTGAACATGAATTTTAAGAAAAATTAATTATTTATGCAAGAGATGAAAGATGTGGATGAGGATAAAGTATAATAGAGTGGTGAGTGAGTAATATTTATTTATTTTTTAAATGAAAATTATAAAATTGAACAAAAAGAATAGTATTTTATGTAAAGTTATTGGTGAAAAATGTAAAAAAAAAAAAAGTATAAAGGGTAAAAAAAATGAAGAGATAAATAAAAAGTGACAATTTATGTAATTTTATGTGAAAGTGAATACTCCATTATTATTAAATGTGGGACCCCAACCTTACCATATATATATATATATATATATATATATATATTTGTAAAGATTAAAAAGAAAGTGTAGTGTTAAATTACTAAACTAGCTCTATATATACTATTAAAATATAGGGCTAGTCTTGGGTGAGACCGTCTCACAGCGTCTCACAGAATGAGATCCGTGAGACGGCCTTCATATATAAAAAGTGATAATGTTTAAGCAAAAAGTGATACTGTTTAAGTAAAAAGTGATAGTCACTTTTGTTAAAAATATTATCACTTTTTACTTAAACATTATCACTTTTTTTACAAACCAAAATCTGAAAAAAAAAAAAAATATGGGTTATCCTACCCAAATTTTGAAATATAGGTTAAAAGAATCCGTCTCATAAAAAAAGATCTATGAGACGGTCTCACACAAGTTTTTGCCTAAAATATAAATCATTCCTCTCCCTCTAAGTATGTTTCTTATGGGGTTTATGAGTGTAGGATAAGTCAACTTTCAAATGTTACTAATTAGTAAAAGTGTGTTTGTTGTAACATTTTAGTATGGTGAAATATTACGTTTTGTCATATCAGTTGATGATAGTTATTTATAAGTATATAAATATAACGTATTGAGAAATGCAATATTCTATTTGTCATATATTTGTTTTAACATTGATATAGACACGTAAACTAAGAAAAAAACGATAAAGTAGATATTGTGTTTAGTGTGCATTGTGCACATTAATGTATTTTTTAATGTGAATTGCCTATTTGTATATATATCAGAAAATGCAAACAAAAGGTATATATTAACGGGAGGAAGGTTTTTTTAACAAACAATAGGTACTGAGTCCGAACTCGATGTATGTTTTTTATTTATACAAGTGCAAGTAGTAATTGTTGTAAAGTATATGTGTTACTGACTAAAAAGTACTAGTAATATAACAAACAAAAAAGTGTCGATATTTCCCCCCAAAAGTCTGTCCAATCTTATTTTTTCGTCCACAAAAAAATATATTTATTTTATTTAAGCAGTTAACGTTTAAATACATTTTCAATTTTATTAACAAAGTTAATAATTTATTGACAATAACTATACTCTTTAACCTATATCTACTTTTACTTTATGCATTAAAATATGAATTATTTTTAAAACTTGTGTTAACTCAATAAGTCATATTTTTCATGGAAGGGGAGAGTAATATTTTTTTACCAAAATGTGCTAATATAGCATATTAAAAAGTGCTTACATTACCAAGTGAATGAGTACTTAATGGAGTATAACTAAAACGAGTAGTCTAGAAATTCATTTGAATAAGAAGAATATTTAGATTAAACATGAAAAATATGAGTTAAAATTAATCACTTACCACAAATTTTCATGTTATCACGTTAGTCCACGTTATAACAATATGTTATAGTAAACCATACAAAACGTCTCTCAACGCAATTTGAACTAAGGATGTTAGTTTTACAAAGTAAAAAAGGACAATATGCTAAACCATATAGAACGTCCCTCAACGAAATTTAAATTTAAGACATATAGAAACTCTAACTTTAAACGGGACTCTCACAAGTGGGCAGTGAAATTAGTCCCCTTCAAATTAGTCGATCCATGTACAAAAAAAAAAAAAAAAAAAAAAAAATTGATTAAAAAAAAAAAGAATTATCCTAAAATATTTATTTTTCATTTCCACTCACCATGATAATCTCAATTCTTACAACCATATAGTATAAAATGAAATGTTAATAGTGAACTGATGAGTGAGCAGCGACCAACCACCTGTTTCCCTCCTCCATTAAACCCTAACCACAATCCATGGTTTATCACGCAGCGGTTATGCGCCATTAACCATGCCTTCCGCCATATTCGTCCACAATTCGTTGAAACTGAAGCTCCGAGCCATGTCGTTGGCGTATCCCCCTAAATCTCTGGCCTCCATAGCCACAACCTACCGCTGGTTCCACAGTTCGTACCCGAGAGCCTACAGTAGAATTCGTTTGAGGGGATTTGCTTTTACTTGCAAAGCGTCTCCCTCACATTCTTCTGTTGTGGGGAGGCGGAATAGAAATGCTTCTTCTACGATCTCCTTGCCGCCAATTTATCAGCAGAATTTGGGGTATGGAAGGTTCGCTTACGACGAGTATGCCTCGGAGGAGGATTCTGAAATTGAATACCAGTCTTCTTCTAAGCAATTGGTGAGTTTTATTGTATATGTGGAATATGTAAATGAGTTGATTTTAATATTCATATTGCTCATTATCTATGTGCTGTTCTGTTTTCTCCTTTTATTCTGTGTTTTTTTTTTTGTTGAAATTTGATTCTTAAATTAATTTTGTGAGTTTGCTCAGCTTTTGTTGGGGAGGACCTTTTATTTACTGGAATTTTAATAAAATTGGCTACACTCTAATCCACTTTTTTGTGAAATGTTTATTTTAATTTTCAGGGTGGTTCAACTCTTGATAATGTTGAAGACTGGAGGTGGAAATTTACCATGCTTATGCGCCGCAAAGATGAACAAGAGCTTGTGTCGACAGAGAAAAAAGACCGACGTGATTTTGACCAGCTTTCAGTGCTCGCTGAAAGAATGGGATTGCATTGGTACATTAAAGATTTTTAACCCCCACCCCACACACAGAAAGACATATATCTTTTCTTTATGATTGTTTATAAGAGGTCGTTTTTCTTGTTGCAGTCGTCGGTATGAGAAAGTAGTTGTATTTAGTAAAGTGCCACTGCCAAATTATAGGTCTGATTTGGATTCCAAGCGTCCTCAGAGGGAGGTACTACGAGATTCTATAATCTCTTTTTAACCTTTTAACTGAGTGTTTTTTGTGTGCGGTTATAATGGACAATTTGTTGCAGGTGGTGTTACCATTTGGGTTGCACAGGGAAGTAGATTCGTATCTCAGGAAACACCTTTCCAGAAAGGCTACGAACAAGGAAGACTTTCATAATGCCAATTCAGCCTCTAATCGGAGCCAGACTCCCTTGATGGATAAGAGATTCGATGAGCAAGAAAAGCCCTCAACCAGAAGTGCTATAGCTGAGAGAATTATTATGCAGAGGAGCTCACAAATGCTCAATAAACAAAAAGATTGGCAAGTTAGTATCATCCTTATATTGCATGGTCTATTGTCTAGTAATACCTTTTTGTACTCTTTACTATAAATCCTTTGTTTCATTATTAGATATTTGTTAGGAGTATTTGTTATTTGTCATGAGTTCACTGGTACTAGAGATTGATTAATGATATATGGGGCTACTCAGTGTATTGCATTTCATAGGTTTCTTGCCCATTTTGTTTAGGCATAGTAATTGGACTTTCTTGTTCGGGGCAGGAAAAACCATTTTGTTCAAAAGCTAAACTTCTCCGTTATAATGATGGCAAACTGCTATCATTTTGAGGCTTTGTTTGCTGTGCTTAACTTTCTTGTTTTCTTAGATGGGCATGCTTGTGAATTATATTAATAATCTACATACAAGTACTGAATATACTCTATATTTACATACAAAAAAAATAGTAAATTAAACTTATTAAATACACAGTAGGTTTTCTTGATATCTCACAGTAGGTTTTCTGCTATATGATAATATCACATATACTACATAATTTATTCATAATATAAATTCTACGCATAGTATATATAATTCTAAGAGTATCATTTATACTATAAGTAAATGTTTAATATGAAAAAATTATAAATACATATAAATAGTAAAATTATGGAGTATGCTTTAATATGTATTTTGTGAATATGTATAAATACTATTGCAATTATATTATTGTTTTGGCAAGGATGCAAACAAATATAACTATGAGGGGCTGCTGACAGAAATATATTCTTCAAAGGCTTTGAGGTGGTAAAAAGTATTTACTTAGATTACTTATTATCTACAGGAATCTCCAGAAGGCCATAAGATGCTAGAATTTCGAAAAAGTCTTCCTTCACATAAAGAGAGAGAGGCATTATTGCAGGCCATTTACCGAAATCAGGTAACTGAATACACTTGCAGAAGTTCATTTGTGCTTTGCGTTCTTTGATTGTTAAGTTCTGTTTTGCTGTTTGACTTATAAAAAATATTTATTTGTGAGGCCCTCCTATTCCTCATACCCTGCGGAGTGCACACAATACAGTCCTAAGATAATTAATATCAAGAAACGAATCTTTGTAAAATACAAGATAGACCAGACCACTCATTATATGAATGCAAATGATTGTTTTGAGGACTGACAAATGCTTATCAAACCTACAAGATTAGTGTATAAATGTTCAAGGAAATTCGTAGTTCCAGTGATTTGATATGTTCCCTTATACAGAGACCTCGTGCTCTTATCTTACTTCAATTACCTTTTGTTTGTTTCTCTGCTCTTTCTCAATTACTATTGAACAACAAAAATATGCCATCTAATAATTATCTCTTACTTACAGCCTCACTCTCTCTGTTCTTGTTTTTTTTTTGTAGGTGGTGGTTATCTCTGGAGAAACTGGTTGTGGGAAAACTACCCAACTGCCACAATACATCTTAGAGGCAGAAACTGAAGCTGCTCGAGGTGCTGCATGCAGTATTATCTGCACCCAACCAAGAAGAATATCTGCTATATCTGTTGCTGAGAGAGTTGCTGCTGAGCGTGGTGAGAAAATAGGAGAATCTGTAAGTTTCTTACCTTTTTTCTGCTCGATAATTCTCAGATGGTTAAACGTAAAAAAATCTTACTGGGTTTACTCTTTGAAGGTTGGTTATAAAGTTCGCCTTGAGGGAATGAGAGGGAGAGATACTCGCCTCCTTTTCTGCACCACTGGTATCCTTTTAAGGAGATTATTGATTGACAGAAATTTAAATGGCGTAACTCATGTTATCATTGATGAGATTCACGAGCGTGGAATGAATGAAGGTACTAGTTAATTGATAATTTCCTTTACTTTTTTTATTTTCTTTGCTCATATTATCATCTTCATATTATCGCAGACTTTCTTCTAATTGTACTGAAGGATCTTCTTCCTCGTCGACCGGAATTAAAATTGATTTTGATGAGTGCAACCCTAAATGCTGATCTTTTTTCTTCCTATTTTGGTGGTGCTCCAACAATCCACATTCCAGTAAGTTAGAATTGCTAAATTGAACACCATAGCATAATTGCGAGCTGCACTTTTTTACTGTTGTAAATTAGTTTTCAAAGCTGCAGTTTATCCTCCCCATTTATATGAATCAGTAGCTAATACTATATTCCGTTTTAATTTGGCCCCATTATCAGGGATTTACATACCCTGTTCGTTGCCATTTTCTGGAAAATATCCTAGATACGACTGCATACAGGTTGACACCGTATAATCAAATTGATAATTATGGTCAAGACAAGTCATGGAAAAATCAGAAGCAGGTTGATCGAAAAAGGAAGACACAGATAGCTTCAGCTGTCGAGGTATATATATATATATTTTTAAGATCAAACTGTGTTTTTCCTATTTTTTTGCCCTTGTCTATTACTCTTATACTTTGTCTTTGAGACTTGAAACAGGAAGCTCTTATGGCTGCTGATTTTAGAGAGCATAACCCCAAAACCCGGGAGTCACTCTCTTGTTGGAATCCCGACTCGATTGGGTTTAATCTAATTGAGCATGTGCTTTGTCATATTTGTCACAAAGAAAGGCCTGGTGCTGTGTTAGTATTTATGACTGGGTGGGATGACATAAATTCTTTGAAAGACCAGCTTCAAGCTCATCCGTTATTGGGGGATCGAAGCAAAGTTCTGTTGCTTGCATGCCATGGTTCCATGTCCAGTACGGAACAGGTACCCATGACCCCCTTTAAGATAATAATTGTTTGACATAACTCATATAATGCATCAACAGACTCCTAAACTATCAATTTTTGTTTCAATAGGTCCTTGAATGATTTTAGTTTTAGAAAGCCCTTCCAAGTATTGGAATTTTATTTCATAAGCTCCTCAAGACAAAAATTGACGATTTTTTGTTCGATTTACCATAATGGTCCTGTTAAAATAATACTCCGTACCTACATTAATTTTATTAATATCCAGATGTGTTTGGGCAAACCGTTTGAACCTTAATTCTTTAGGTGATGGATGCCTAAAATGGCTTGCCATAAATGCTTTTGTGTATAAATAAAATTAAATATAGATGAAATGTACATTATTTATACGGGTAAATAAGGTGAATCGGAAAAAAATGTCAATTATGTTTGTGGGAGCTCGTGAAATTAAATTTTGATACGTTAAAAACAAAAGATGGTAGTTTAGAGACCTTTTTATGCATTATGCTTATATATAGAACTATATGCCAATGACCATCTTTCAAGTGGCACAATATTATGGATTTGCTATAAAAAATCTTGGCTAAGGGGAGGATATTTTACAACAGGATATATATTGATCTGAGAAGTTTGGGGCATGGGGTGTCTGCGCGTGTTCAATAGCAAAATCATAATTCTTGAAGTATGGTCAAGTCAAACAAAAGTCAACTCATGTTTTTTTATTTAAGTAGTAAAAGTAAAATATTTACAACCTGTACTACATCAATAGGCATACAATAAGACATGCCAATAAGCTGAAGTCTTCTTTACAAATATTTATTCAGGATTTGTGACCCACACGGGCCACACCCATTACAGTGTCCATAGTAGAATTCAACTTATTGTGCACAACTATTACCAGACAATCAACTACTATAACAACTTAAGCTCATTTCTCTTCTTTTTTGCCTTGATTTTCTTGCTTCACCTCATTTTCTCTAATTACTTGAGTATTTACTCTCTTTTTTTTTATTTGAAAAACAGAAATTGATTTTTGATAAACCTGAAGACGGAGTCAGGAAGATTGTTCTGGCAACAAATATGGCTGAAACAAGTATCACCATAAATGATGTAGTTTTTGTGGTTGATTGTGGGAAAGCGAAAGAGACTTCTTATGATGCTCTGAACAACACTCCATGTTTACTTCCGACCTGGATCTCGAAGGCTTCTGCTCGCCAAGTAAATTATTTTATCTAATTCTAATTAGCCGTTTTGTTTACAGAACTCTCTTTAAGAGGTGGTATGTAAAGGCCATCATGGATAATTTTAATGTTATTTGTCAGAGGAAAGGCAGGGCGGGCCGTGTTCAATCTGGAGAGTGTTACCATCTCTATCCTAGGTGTGTGCATGATGCCTTCGCAGATTATCAGTTGCCAGAACTTTTGAGAACACCTTTACAGTCTTTATGTTTACAAATCAAGAGTCTGCAACTCGGGAGCATTTCTGATTTCCTATCGAAGGCCTTACAAGCACCTGAACCTCTATCGGTAAGCTTAATGGAGGCCCCTATGTAATTCACCCCTTAACCCTACCCGCTGCATTTAATCAGCGGTATATTGCCCTGCTCTATATTTTTTCAGTATATATTGATATTTTCTTTGTTTCGCAGGTTCAAAATGCTGTCGAGTATTTAAAGACAATTGGGGCTTTAGATGAAAATGAAAACTTGACTGTGTTAGGTGGATATCCAATTCTCAGTAACTTCTGATTAACCGTCTATAAATATGTTTGTTGCCATAGGATATTCCATGATTATAGTCATTGTGAAACAAATTGTGTAATGATGATATGTTCATTCAATTGCAGGGCGCCATTTGTCAATGCTTCCAGTTGAGCCGAAGCTTGGTAAAATGCTCATTTTCGGAGTTATTTTCAACTGCTTGGATCCAATAATGACAATTGTTGCTGGTCTGAGTGTTAGAGATCCATTTCTAATGCCATTTGACAAAAAAGATGTAAGTAGCGTTGTAATTTTTGGATGTATCATTTGGTGCTTCCTTTCTTCTTCTTTCATGGACACCAAACATTATTGGAGAAAAAGAAAATAAATTATTTCAGGGGAACTGCAATTACATTTCCTGTAAATGTGACACTCCAATTTTATGAGCATCTCTTTATAATTTAGGGATCAGTTGTTGGCTAGTTCTCCTGATTAATAAGTACTAAATATGAAAATCGTAGGATGGAGTAACTTGATATTTAGTTGTCATGAATGACTAACCATTTAGCTGTTTTCCATATGCATGCATGCAGGCAGGATTTCCTAATGCCATTCTAATTCTCTTTGAAATTTTTTTGGAGTTTCAAAGTTCAAAATGTATCTGCATGCATTAGGCTACTTCTGCGAAGGGTTTTCTCCTTTCTGCTTGCTAGTATGGTTTGGTATTGATTAAACTGTATCATGTATCAACTCACTTAAGATGTTTAGTCTTTGACTTTAATTTTATAGAAAATAGTGTGAGAATTTTTAATAATGTTGCCTCTATCGCGGGGGAATGGACTCCATGGTATGAACTTGGACTTAATTTTTCTTTGATTGTTATTCTTTCTTTGGCTCTTCTCATTAGGTTTATGTTCAGAAGATATTCCTAATGTTCGCTCGTTAGACCCTGTATTTTCAAGGAGACTAATTTTAGTTAAAAGCAAAAAAAAATATCTTTCCTAATCTCTTTTTATTACTTGCAGCTTGCTGAGTCTGCAAAGGCCCAGTTTTCTGCTCGTGATTTCAGTGACCATCTCGCTCTGATCCGGGCATTTAATGGTTGGAAAGATGCTGAAAGGGAGCAGTTTGGTAATGAATATTGTTGGAGAAATTTCCTTTCTACACAAACTCTAAGGGCTATTGATTCGCTGAAGAAGCAGTTCGCTTATCTGCTCAAAGATACTGGTTTAGTTGAAAATTTTGAGAGTTGCAACAAATATAGTCATGATGAACATCTCATTCGTGCAGTTATATGTGCTGGTCTGTTCCCTGGAATATGCTCTGTTATGGTGAGTTTGCATTATTGGTTCCATTTTATTTTATCCATTGTGTTGATGAGGTTGAGGTCTATTGGGTTGATCTCTCCATGAGATTTTTATTTAACTTGGTAACAAGAATGTACAAGTGTTTCTTCTTGTTTCTGGTTTCCTCTGATTTACAAGGTTTTCAGTGAAAAAGTAGTTTGTTTTTTTTTTCCTTTCTAAATTGCTTTATGATTTTATTTGATGTGAGCTTTGACCTTTTCTCAACACTCGTCCTATATACTTATATTTTGGCTGGATTTTCTTATAGTAGTTATGGCTTATGAGATATTAGGACTAATAGTATATATATTTGATCCAGAACAAGGAGAAGTCGGTATCATTGAAAACAATGGAGGATGGTGGAGTGCTTTTGCATTCGGTGAGTTAATTCAAAGATTATACTTCAGCAAATGCTTTGGTGGATTGAGTATTGCTTTGATTTATTTATCTTTATGTTCTCCTTGCGCTAATATTTCGTCCTATATTGGTCAGAATTCCGTGAATGGCCAGGAAGCCAGAATTCGATTCCCATGGCTTGTATTTAATGAAAAAATCAAAGTCAATTCAGTTTTCATCCGAGATTCAACTGGTATATCTGACTCTGTGGTTCTGTTATTCGGGGGAAATGTTTCCAATGGGGGACTAGTAAGTCTAATGATTTTCTTGCGGATATTGCATTCCTTTATTTTTAAGTCCATTTGTTCATGCAATTTCGTTATTTCATAGGATGGCCACATGAAAATGCTGGGTGGATATTTGGAATTTTTCATGAAACCTGAGTTGGGTACTATGTATTTGAGTATGAGGAGAGAGCTTGATGAATTCCTTCAGAAAAAGGTATATATTCGACTCTGATTCTTATTATTCTTTGTGGGGATCGGCAGAGCTAAACGTGTCGGTAGTAATATTGTTTTCATTCCTACTTTTAATCCTGTCTACTTGACTGCAGCTATTAAATCCCAAGTTGGACGTAGAGAGTTATAACGAACTTCTAACAGCAGTGAGATTGCTGATCACAGAGGACCGATGCGAAGGCAGATTTGTGTTTGGTCGTCAGATATCAAAAGCCTCCAAAAAACCTGTAAAAGATGTTCATCTAAGTAGTGGCGGTGCGAATCCCAAATCTCACCTCCAAACATTGCTTGCTAGGGCAGGACACCAGGCCCCTTCTTATAAGACAAGTCAATTGAAAAGCAACAAGTTCAGATCAACTGTTATGTTCAACGGTCTAGATTTCGTTGGGCAACCATGTGGTAGTAAGAAAGACGCAGAAAAAGACGCAGCTGAAGAGGCTCTCAGGTGGTTCAGTGGTGATACCCAGTCATCTGAAAGAGCCGTTGACTACATGTCTAGTATTCTCAAGAAGACGAAAAAACCAGTTTCTGCTTCAAGGTGGAAGTAAGTGACGAAAAGTCGGGGGAGATTATTGATGTTTTGCTCGGGAGAAAGTTCGTTACATACAATACAGGGTAGCAATCAATTTGCATGTATATATCAGTTAGCTTATCGGTGAAAGGAATAAACACGACGACGATATCGGTTTTGATATGGAGCCAGCCTTCTACTCATTTGTTATTCACATATGGATATCAGCTTTATTTAATCATTTATACCTGAGGGGGTTAGTGTATTATTTTTAGGGTGAAGAATTTCATTTGTAAGTAGAGTAGAAGGTCAAGAATGTAACGCATAATTTAGTTGACTTATAAGGTGTATGAATATATTCTTCTTACTGACCAAAATATCATATATTTCAATTTGATCATATTTCATTCCACGTAGGTGTGTAAGCGAGTCGAACCAACTCACGAGCTACTTGTGCTCGACTCGGAGAATGATCGAAATTAATCGAGTTTCGAGCTACTCGAGTAGTTATCGAGTTTGACCTCATAAATACTCGGCTCAAAAGACTTGCAAACCTAATTAAGCTTGAACAATATTTACTATTTTGCCATTAATTTATAATTTATATTTATATACAAGTAATCGAGTCAAGCTCGAATTTATGTTAGAAAAAATATATTTTACAATTGATTTTGAAAATTATATACGTAATTGAGTCGAGTCGAACTTGAGTTTATCAAGTTTCTTATTGAGTCGAGTTCAATTTTTAAAATTTTAGGCTTAATCGAGTCGAGTTTCATGTATAACAATCGAGTTGAGTTTCGAGTCTACCACTACTCGCCTCGGCTCGTTTACACCCCTGATTCCACGGCTGTATTGAAAGCAATGTTTGATGGCCTCGTTTTCAAACGAGTTTTTAGGAGAAATTGAAAAAAAATCGTGAACACCGATAAAAAGTAAGAGTTGTTTGTGTGTGAGCGAGCTTAGTTAAATAAGATAACCTGATTTAATGTTTGTGTGTGAGCGAGCTTAGTTAAATAAGATAACCTGATTTACTAGTGGTCTAAAACTTTTTTTTTTTGAGGGAGGGGTTTTTACAAGATCATCAAATAAAATTACAAATCATGAATTAAGATCTTGATCTTCAAATCAATGTGGATATCGCAGTCCCCTTCAATCGTGGGAAGAGAAAAGACGAGTTTCCCTTAACTATCAAACATAGTTGAGTGCGAAAATGTAATTGTACATAATTTGGATATTTGACGCGAAATTTGGATATTTTGTTTGGTGCAGGGTCATATTTGACGCGAAATTTGGATATTTTGACTCATAGTAGACTTTTTGACGCGTAATTTGGATATTTTGTTTGGTGCAGGGTCATATTTGTCATTACAACAAGTGTCTACGTCAGTTTCGTTTTTCCACCACTTTTGAAAATTCAGCTCCATATCATATCACACTCACTCACAGTTGAACGGCTTGCAAAGAGTCTCTTTTCAGTCTCTCTCTCTGAAACGCCACCGCCGCCGCCACCATGGCGGTAACAGATTTCTTCGCCGGCGAGATCGCCACCGAACTCCTAAAGCAGCTCATCACCATCACTCGAAAATCCGCATCGTGCCGTTCGAGCGCAGAGCAGCTTATCGTGTACATCCAAGAGCTCCTCCCAATCATTCAGGAAATCAAGCTCACTGGTAACGAGCTACCCCAGCACCGGCAGCGCCAGCTCGATTCCTTCTCCGAGACCCTCGCCGGAGGCCTCGAATTAGCCAACAAAGTCCTCAATTCTCCCCGTTGGAACGTGTATCGGAACATCCGTCTCACCCAAAAAATGGAGAAATTGGAGAAGAATGTCTCGAGATTCATGAAAGGGCCCGTCCAGGCGCACGTGCTAGCCGATGTGCATCACGTGAAAGTGGATATGACGGAGAGGTTCGATCGGTTGGAGTGGAAATTGGGCGCGATGAAAATTGGCGTCGACGGGGATGGGGGTTGGTTGGGAGCGGCGGTTAATAGATCGGAGGAGGAGCGGTGGTGCGAGGATAATTTGGTAAATTTGGGGTCTACGGCGTTAGATTTGGGGAAAATGAAGGTGAAGGAGATGTTAATGGGGAAGGAAGAATTCAGAGTGGTTGGAATTCATGGAATTGGCGGAATTGGGAAAACCACACTCGCCAGAGAAATTTGCAAAGATGAGCAAATTAAGAGTATGTGTTCGATTTTAATATTCGTATCGATTCAAATGATTATTCGATACTATTTGATTCAATTTGAGTATTTGATTTGAATTTTTTTAGAACATATTCAAAATAATAGTATTCAATTCGAGTTGAAACTATTCTATTCAAATTTTATGAAACATAATGAACCTAATTAAGGGGAAGGGAGTAGGTTTTAAAAAATTATACATATATAATAAATATAATCGAAAACTTATGCATATGGAATCGAATATTATAATTTTGTATTTGTATTTGTTAACTAATCGAATCAAAAATAAAATTTGTATACGAATTCGAATAATAAAAATTCAAATAGGAATCAACCATAATTATTTGATTAGTTTACAACCCTCCCTCTCAATCATACTAACTTTGTTAATTAAATTTCCAGATTACTTCAACAACAGGGTGTTCTTCCTCACCGTATCTCAATCTCCTAACGTGGAGCAATTGAGGTCGAAGATATGGGGAATGGTGTCGTCTGAGAATTCCATAACCGTTGGTTTTCCACAATCACAAGTACATGTAGGATACGCTGTGGATAGTTGCTCACGAGCTTTATTAGTTCTTGATGATGTTTGGACGCAATCAGTTGTTGAACAGCTTTTGATCAAGGTCCCCGGTTGCCAGATCCTAGTCGTTTCACGGTTGAAGCTCCCTCCCTCCATTGTTGATTGCTCGTACGAGCTGAATCTGTTGTCTGAGAATGAGGCCATGTCTTTGTTCTGCCACTTTGCTTTTGGGCAAACTTCCATACCTCTTGGTGCTGATAAGGACTTGGTTAAGCAGGTATATATACTTCCTCCGTCCCATTTTAATTGTCGTTTATGGATATTTCACACGAATAGAAAGTCGTTCATAGCAATAGATGTATGTAATGTGACATTCTTTCCCTTTTGTTTGTCTACATGGAGTAAATTTGTTTAATTAATGCATACTTTATCAGTTTATTGTAATAGGACACCTTTTAAAATGGTTCACAAACTATAGTAAAATGCGCATCTGTCGTGCGTTTTTTTCCATACTTTAAGTAAAATGCACGGTTGCTGCGCATTATATAAATAAGTATTTGCAAATTGACCAAAAACACGTTCCCGCCTCGCGTTTTGGTTCTTTTAATTATTCAGACTTACACATGAATGCATGCATGTGTTCTAAAAAATCCTATATAGGAATTTGTCTTAAATTTGTCTTAAATTGTTGCCATCTATGTATAGGTTGTGGATGAATGTGAAAGACTTCCCTTGGCTCTAAAAGTGATCGGATCATCGCTTAAAGGGCAGTCGGAAATGTTCTGGACGAGTGCCAAGAACAGGTTATCACGGGGCCAACCTCTTTGTGAATCCCATGAAGTTCAGCTCCTAGAAAGGATGAAATTGAGCATCGATTATCTATCCGACACAGAGAGGGAGTGTTTCTTGGATTTGGGTGGTTTTCCGGAGGACAAGAGAATTCCACTTGATATACTTATTAACATGTGGATGGAGCTTCATGATATAGACGAAAGCGATGCGTTTGCTATCTTGGTTCAGCTTTCAGACAAGAATCTCCTAACCCTTAAGAAAGATGCAAGGTAATATTATTCTGTATTGCCTTAATTTCTCCTTTGAATCATGAAACAATTAGTTTTCTAATATTTGATGATTTGCAGATCTGGAGATAAATACAGCAGCTACTATGAGATTTCAGTTTACCAGCACGATGTATTGCGAGATCTAGCTATACATCTGAGCAACAATGGCAGCATAAATCAACGGAGGCGATTGCTTATGCCAAGAAGAGAAGCAGGGCTCCCACGAGAGTGGGAGAGAAATATAGACGAACCCTTCAATGCTCGAGTTATATCCATCCATACAGGTATATTATTAGTAGTCTCATGACTTCAGTATTTGGGAAAACAAAATATACAGGACGTTTTTTAAAAAAAGTTAGGTTTATTTTGTGCAATTATCCAAATCAGCACAATATTTCCTGTTTATTTTGTGCAATTATCCAAATCAGCACAATATTTCCTGTGTCGATAACAATTATCCGTAATACAGGTGAAATGAGTGAGATGGATTGGTTAGGAATGGATTGCCCCAAAGCTGAAGTATTGATACTGAACTTTTCATCAACTGAATACTTCCTACCTCAATTCCTCGAGAAAATGCCGAATCTCAGAGCCCTCATACTAATAAACTACAGCAACTCGAACGCCATCCTCCACAACACCTCTGTTTTCAGCACTTTAACCAATCTAAGAAGCCTCTGGTTCGAAAAGATCTCGCTCCCACTATTACCTCCCACTACAACGCCTCTCCGAAACCTCCACAAAGTTTCGCTAATCCTCTGCGACATAACCAAAACCTCGGATATCAATCTACCCCACCTATTCCCTCGTCTTTCAGAACTCACAATGGATCATTGCATCAACTTAACCGAATTACCTTCCACCATATGCCAAATGCGCACCCTTAAGAGCCTGAGCATCGCCAACTGCGACAGTCTCCAAGACCTGCCATCCGAGCTGGGTAAACTCAGCTCCTTAGAGATCTTACGACTGACTGCATGCCCGAATCTGAAGAGGCTGCCCGCGGGAGTTGGTAGCCTGGTTCAGCTCAAGTACCTCGACGTTTCACAATGCGTGAACATGGGTTGCCTTCCGGAAGGAATTGGTGGGTGCGAGAGGTTGGAGAAGATTGATATGAGAGAGTGCCCGCAGATGAGGAGTGTGCCTGAATCCGTGGGGTCGTTGGCGTCTCTGCGACGCGTGGTATGTGATGAGGAGGTTTCTTGCCTTTGGATACACTTGGAGAAGGCTCGGCCGGGGCTCTGTCAGGTTCCCCAGGAGTGTTTTAACTTGGACTGGCTGGCTGACTAAATGTGCATGCCTTTTACATCTTTCTATACTTATAAATCGAGAAATGGTCTAGATGTAAATATATTATATAGTATAAATATATACATACATATGAATAATGAGTTTATGTATACTCGTTTTAAGGCTATGTTTGGCTGTGGTTATTGAATTCAGGATTTGGATATTCGCAACCCTGTTTGTGGTTGGTTAACATTTGGTTATTTTAGGTACCATTTGAAATAAATATGTACTTTTGTCAAATTGAAAAAAAAAAAAATTTAGGTTCATGGATGTTGGAATTTAGTTCTATGAATTTTAAATTTACAATTTAAATTTATTTCAGGTCTATGAATTTTAAATTTATAATTAAAATTCATTCTACTTTAAAGAGTAAATAAATGAATATCATATTTTTTTTAATTAAAATTGAGACTTACAATATAATTTTAAAAAACTGATAAAAAATTTAGTTAAAATTTGAAAATGTAATTTAATTTATCTTATATTATTTGTCCACAAAATTTGTTTCATGCCCTTTTTAAAACACACCTTTATATATCCCTTTATTTATACTTTTTTATACATCTCTTTATTTATACTCCTTTAAAATACCACATATTACACCAAATTTTATTGAATTACCCACTTACTTTATTAGAATAATTTATTTATTTTGAAACCCAGTGTTCAAAAATTTAACAAGAACAAGAAACATTGGAAAGACTTTCCACAACAATTGGAAGCTCGACCTAACAATAGGAGCTAGGAAAATTTCGCGCAACCTTAGCAAAGTATGTGCCATAACATTGACATTTCGATTCACTCACGCCACATTACAATAAGGATAATTTCTCGTCAGTTCCATGCAAGCGGTAATGATGTCCCCCAAGGCTGAATTAGTGTTTCCCCTTGCGTTGAAAACATCCACCACTAATTGTGCATCCATCTCCATGATAATATTTTGTAGCTCCATGTTCTTTATCTAAAATAGCGCTTCATGCAAATTTAAAACCTCACCTTCGTCTGATTTGTATATTGCAGGCCATACCTTGGCACTTGGTGCGACTAACTTTACGTCATATAGAATTGAAAGTTCAATTATAACTTGTTAACTTTGCTTCATACGGAGTATCTACTTTTTACATAAAATATACATTTTCGTTAAAAAAATGTACATATTAAAAAACATAAAAAGAGGTGTATTAAATGCGTTCCCCTTTATATTTCCCGCCCGAGAATTTGCCGATTGAACTCTCAAAAAACACACATGCTTCCACAAAATCAAAATTAGGGTTTCAAAGTTCTTCAAAATGACTGTTAATAACTACACGTTTCTTCCGATTGCGGAAGCAATGGTTTGCCTTGATCAGCGAGTCAATCTTATTGGCGTTGTTGCCGAAACTAGGATTCCCAAACATTCCAAAGGAACCGGTAAATCCCTCTCTTCGTTTCTCTATTTTCTTGGAAGAATCTGATGTAGTTTTCCTCCCTATTTTTGTTACGTTGAAGATTACTTTGTCTCGGTCAAGATTATTGATGAGTCGAAGACGAGTGGGATATACGTACATTTCTTTGCTGAAACTATTGCGGGTCTCCCTCAAGTTGAGAGTGTTGGAGATATACTCTTGGTTTTTCGTGTTCAGGTAAATTAATTGATATTTTTTCAACTTTAGTTGTGACTTGTGAGTGTTTTCGCCTTTGGCTGTGTCGGTTGTTTACTCACTGAGTTGTACAGGTAAAGCATTTTGATCCAGAGCCTTATGCTAAGTTCAACAAGAATATCTCATCTTTTGCTTTATTCAAACGGGGAGAATCTAGCATGGAGGAGCTCGTGACTTATCAAACTTCGCCAAGATATAAACCTAGAAATCATGACATCTCCATCATGACGTTATTGAAATGGTCCGTCGAAAATAATACCAGTAGTGGTAGGTGTTCTTGTTAGTTCATTTAAATTGATACATTGTTAACAATGAACTTGGTACTGTTGAACATAAGCATGTGACTTTTGCTTGGTTTTGTAAGCGTATTTGTTTTCTTGGTAGTCTCGAATGTGTCATCGTCATTGGAAGACATCAGGGAACTGGAGAAAGACGAAACTCTTAATCTGCTGTGCAAGGTAATGCAGAACTATGTAGAATTCATGCGTATTGTGGCGATTTCATGCCCTTATGAATTGTTTTCTTTGGTCCCTTTGGTAGATTCTTTATATTTCTAATGTGGGCAACGAGACAATGCTCGTTGTTTGGGATGGAACAGACACACCACCAGCTCCTCTTAAAGCCAAGTTAGTATTTCTCTTTTCTAATATGTTATTAGTGGCTGATTGGTCGTTGCTTCTTTCCCTTTTATTTTTTGTCATGTGATAAGAGCCCTGCAGCCATATATTTTGAGCATTTTAATAAGTAATTATGATATCTAAGGTTCCTTGTTATATGATTATTATAGTTATTCCCTCTTTGCTTGTAGAAAACTGACTGTTGGACCATCTTTATAATCTTAATTATATATTTCTGCTCGTCTCATCATGTAGCTGTTTGAAATCTGCATTTCGTATACTAAGAGTCCTGTTGAACTAAAACTGTCTCCTTGTGATCTACTATTTCAGACTAGAGGATGAGATGCAAAGTCCACTCCCTGTACAGCTGGAGCCCTCTCTTTCAAGGAATATTTTATGTACCTTTCCCACAGTTGGAACTATATTGAGGATGTATGTTGATAAAGATATTGAGAAGCTTGGTCTTCAGTGTCTAAAACCGGACAGATGGGTTGAGCTAAGAAATGTTAAATGTGAAGTTCGTGAGGCATTATGGGTTGCTGTGCTGATGCCCTTCTCTAAGATTTGCAATCTGCATGATGATGATGATGCTGTAATTGTCCGCCTGAGGTGATTAAAGTTGATTCATTTTTACTACATAAACATGCTATGTGGTCATTTTTGTTTGTTTAAAAGATTTTACTCAGGTAACAAGCAGAAAATTTGTTGATGCAAGCATAAATGTAAACGATATCTGTGCTTGTTAAAATCTTTACTAATGATATAACATGATTCAGGTCTTATGATGAACGCTTATTAGGTAAATGGAGAAGGATGCCCCTCTCTTGTTTCCCTGGGCCTTCTTATATAACAGGTTTTGCCTCTATTGTCAAATGATGACTTTGTATTTTGTGTTCATAATGGTGATGGTTCATTGCTGATATTAACATTTTCAATTTTTGAACATTAGAGACTTGCGAGCGTGATGTGACCTTCGTAACTTTGATGGATGTTCTTACTCATCGTGAGGTAAATTCATTAATCTCTCTTTGCGTTGTTTCTATCATCACAAATAGTTTACTGCTAGATTATATTACGAAATTTTCATGACCACGATGCTGCAATTTCTGAGGGAGGCGAATATGATCTACGATACACATAATCTCAATGAGTCACATACGCATCACAAATTTGATCTTGAATGATGAGTTGTAGATAACGTGATGCTACTTTCGTTTCGTGTACCCGTTCATGCAGGTGTTGGCTACATTCAAGTGTGTAGTTCAGGTTGTTGCAATTATCCCGTGGAGGCCTGAAGATTTCCGGTCTCCTAGGGGCAATTACAGAGTGAGGGTGACTCTGGAGGATCCCACTGCAAGAATCCATGCTTATATATACGCAGACGAAGGGGTTAGAGCTTTTACCTTGTCAAAAATATTTGTGTATAATTTGAACACTTATTTTTTTAGCCTAAATCTGCCTTGCACTATTTTCGTTTTTCACACACAGGTGAACTTTTTTGGGGATTCTGACTCGGTCGATATCCTGACAAAGAAGCGGAACTTGTTGCTTGGAGTTTCCACCGAAGACGGGGCTCCACAAGCTGAGAATGTTACGAGAAATCCGCCGTGGATACAGTGTTGCTTGAAATCTTACTATACCGACAAAAGTGATGTTTGGGGCACTAGGAATTTTCTCATCTATGGCACTAGATGTCTTGGCCGATGATGCTGGATCAGTGAACTCTTTTGAATGTAGCAATATATATTATGCTACTATTTTGTAAGAAAACTAGCTTGTATAGTTTTGTGGTATGATCTAACCTAGGAAAATCATGCTTTCCTTTTTGTGAAAAATACTACTGCTAGTATAACTATTAACCGGATGGGATCTATTAGTGTAACAGGAGATGTAACACCATGTGTATCAGAAGATCCCGTCAGTTAACATTAAAGTTTTTGTGAATGTCATATGATCTACTTATTTTCTACTGAAGTTTCATCGTCACCCATTATATATATACTCCATTTGTTTCTCAAAAGTTTACAATTCTCACTTTCACAATAATTTGTCTAAACATATTTACTTTTTATATCATTACTTTTGAACTTTAATATACATTCAATTTAACTACTTTATTTATTTTATATATAAAAGTTTGTAAAATTATCCCTCCAACACATTATTATACTTTTTCTTAAACTATGTGCTGATTAAAAATAAATATATGACATCAAGAAAAGTAATTGATTACTTAATTTTTTAATAATTAATTATATTATGCAGTAGTTTTTATTAAAGACATTAAAATATGACCTACATTTTCCCAAAATAAAAAACATTGCTTAAAAGATGATTAAATGGTTAAAAATATGATTTTTCCTTGGGTATTCCGATGATAATTCTGAAAATTTCTCAATTCGTCGTTGAGCTGAATTTAAATGCCAAAATCGATGTTATATATTTCTCATTATGTCCAAGAAAACAATCCTCTTGAATCATGCATGAGACGGTCTCACAGAAATTCTGTCGATCTTCAAGATAATACGTTCACGGGAATTGTCGAGCTATACACTCTCTCCTTCGCGATATTCGCCTAAACAAGAAGAAAAAAATGTAGAGTTAACGCCAGACGAGACGATAAAATTAAAAATCCACAGATGATTGGATCAAGAATAGTGTGTGTTTCTTACTTCGTGATCCCAATTAGTGCGTAATAAGATGACACCAAGAAATACAACTTGTACGGTTAATGCACACGTGATTCCAAACCAGAGACCCTACAACACGTATCACAAAAACTTATATGAAATATTTTATACGTGAAATGTAGGGAAATTCAAGATACAGTTTAGTTTTGAAGTGAATGATGTATGTATATGTGCATACCTTTCCTCCTAGGTGCAAAACGAAAGCTAGCAAGATCGACAGAGGAAAGCCCACAAGATAATACGATCCAAGATTGATGTACGCTCCGATCTTCTGCAACCCGATGCCTCTTACAGTTCCTAGAAACACGATACGAATCAATGTATATGATGTTGATTTTGCATTTACGAGATTTTTGTACCTGAGAGAACACATTGGAGGCCGTCCATGAAGTTAGATGCAGCAAGAATCGGCATCATTGTTGCTACATATGACACCACTTGTATCTCATTGGTGTAAGCGTATCCCCATAGATTTCGTATTAAAAGCAAAACGAGCCCTACTACAACGCCCTGGGTGATTGCCATCCCTAAGACGATGCCCACTGCTAATCGTGCTGCTCTTGGATGCCCAGCACCCATTTCATTCGACACTCGTGTGCTACATTAACAGTCATCACACAGAAAGACTTCAACATTCAATAATCATATATAAGAAAAACGAGACTAAAGCATTTGAGCTCCGTTATCTTACTCACCTCACAGCACAACTGAGTCCAAATGAGATCATCCAAACTGTTGAAGATGTATTAAGGCTGGAGATAAAAAAATCAATAACATAAAATTAAGAATGATACAAATAATGAATTACAAACGGACAAGGTAAAGACGCGTTTACCAGATAGAAAGAACAGAGGTTTGGAGCTCAGGATTTGGAAGAAGGCCAGATAGTAGAACCATCAACTCAAAAGACCATGCTTCCAAGCTGTTTAAAACGCACAAATTAGACCTTTTTAGCCTCGTGCAAGAAAGGGGGGGGGGGGAGGGAGTCGTGCAATAAACACGCATTCAACGAATATTTACCAGACCATGACAGCGGAAGGGACAGCAAGTCTAACAAAATTAAGGATATCGTGTAATGCTTCTCTTGAAAACCCGGTCCATGTCTTGGAGCAAGAAGACGAGAACTTGATGTAAAGAGACAGCCACATGACATTCATCCAATACGATATAGAATTGGCGACCGCAGCTCCTCTGCTGCCAAGTCCACACTTGAGCACAAGAACCCAACACAAGACGAGATGCAACAACGACGTGATTCCAGAGCTTATCATCATGGGAAACACATTATTTTGTGTTTGTAGGAACTTAACTTGGCATTGCAGCACACCATAGCCAAAAACGCACGGGATCATATAACGAGCATAAGTTCCAGCTTCTATGGATATAAGCGGATCTTGGCCTAAAAATTGTAAGATGGGAGACGTGTTTGCCCAGATTAGGGCGAGGGGTATGCATACGAGAAAAAGAACAAGCATGGCTCGTTGCATATGAATTCCCAACATGTGGTACTGCTTAGCTCCGTACGACTGCCCACACAACGTGTCTAATGCACTTGCCATTCCCATCTAGATAAGCCACACAACAAAGTTAACATCAATCTCAATATATCCACAAAGTGATAACGACGAGGGGGATGGGGGGCCTATTTTAATATTCGATTCAGACCAAAATATCGACAATGTGTCTAATGCACTTGCCATTCCCATCTAATTTAGCCACATAACAAAGTTAACATCAATCTTAATATATCCACAAAGTGATAACGACGAGGGGGAAGGGGGGCCTATTTTAATATTCGATTCAGACCAAAATATAGTTAGGACCAGCCCTGGATCAAACCACATACATACACACTACCAGTAGTAAACTCAGATCAAAATGAATGCAGGATAATATGTTAACTGACACTAAGGCCATGTTTGTTTTGAGATTCACCCGCTCCCGTCTTGTTCAATTTAAAATCTGGATTTCACCATCCAACTACATCTACTCCTAAAAATACTAGTAAATCCTACTATTTCATCACTCACGATTTGACGTAAAGTTACATCCTATACTACTCAAAATCACAAAACAAAGCCGCACAAGGATTTCCCATCCGAATTTCCACCATCCTACATAATCTCAAAACAAAAATATAATTTTCACCATCCAACTACGTCTACTCCTAAAAATACTAATAAATCCTACTATTACATCACTCACGATTTGACGTAAAGTTACATCCTATACTACTCAAAATCACAAAACAAAGCCACACAAGGATTTCCCATCCGAATTTCCACAATAATCTCAAAACAAAAATATCAACTTTAAACATAATACTGATACTGATGAACCAGCCACAACATATATAAATCTAGAACATGGATTTGCATTACTTTTTCATATAAAAAACACAATAGTACATATATATACTCCAACTACATCTACTCCTACTAATAAATCCTACTATTACATTACACAATTAATTTGACGTAAAATTACATCCTATACTACTCAAAATCACAAAACAAAGCCACACAATGATTTCACATCCGAATTTCCATCATACTACATAATCTCAAAACAAAAATACTATGAACCAGCCACAACATACATATAAAGCTAGAAGATGGATTTGCATTACTTTTTCATATAAAAAACACAAGAGTATATGCATATACTCCAACTACATCTACCCTAAAAATACTAATAAATCCTACTATTACATTACACAATTAATTTAACGTAAAGTTACATCCTATACTACTCAAAAAAAATCACAAAACAAAGCCACACAATGATTTCTCATCCGAATTTCCACCATTCTAAGTAGTCTCAAAACAAGAATATCAACTTTAAACTTAATACTGATACTATGAACCAGTCACACATATATAAAGCTATGGATTTGTACACTTTTTCATATAAAAAACACAAGAGTATACATATACATATATATATGTGGAAGAAAGAGCTGACCAGCAAGCTAAAACCGGTGACAGAGGCAAAGGAGGTGGCCATGGAAGCACCAGCAAGGGGCAATTCCCCTAAATGCCCCACAAACATTACTGAGATTAGCTGCAAACTAAACTGCAATAGGGATACAGAAATTAAAGGCCCTGCAAGCCATAATTGCTTTCTCAATTCCTCCAAAATTGTTTCTTTTGTGTACACATTGTACCCCTCTTCATCTCTAGTTTTTTCTGAGCTTTGAATCAGTGGCCTTTCCATCTCTCTCTCTCTCTCACACACACACACACACACACACACACACACAAATCCCTTGTTTCAAGAATGAGAGAGAAATGAGGCAAATCAAAGAGATTTGAATATTTTATACAGGGGCTAATCAAAAACCTACAAACAAGGGATGGGAATATTGTCGGGATTTCTTGAAATTATATATGTAGAATGTTTTTTTCTTGTTTTAGAGATTCGTGTAGAGATTGTTGTCTTATTATGGATGATAATGATAATGATAATAGATAAATATAAATGTGTGGACTAATGGCCTCAACGGTCGTCCCATTTGTTCATTTGAATCATTTGATTGGAAAAACGAGAAAAGCAAAAAACAAAAAAAGGCCCATTCGATGAATTTACATATGGGGTTACCAAATTTGATACAAACTCTTCCCTAATATTGTGACATCATGATTATCAGACATTACCAAATTAAGATAAATATATATATATTCTTACGAATGTAACGATTTCTTTTATTAGAATTAGTGTTAATGTCGTTTCAAAAATCGTTACTGTTGAGTACACCCTCCGATCGGATTTTCTACTATTTTTTGTCCGTGCAATAATAAAAGCTAATCCTGTTCGCTTAAAAAAAAAAAAGAAATAATAGCCTCAAAACACCTCCCATCTCTTCATTTGAATCATTTGGCTAACTACAAATGGTAGGTGTCAAATTCGATACGAACTCTGCCCAAATGTTAAAGTAACACATTAGTGCACAAATTGATTACAAACCTTAGGGAATAGAAAGACCGTTTTACCCTTTTATACTAAATACCAAGGTTGTAGAAATCGGAAATTGCCCGTCGGACGTTTTCTGACCGTCTAGTATCTAGGTGATCCAATTTTTTATTTACTTTTTTCTAAAAAAAAAATGCATGAATATTAACACTAAAAAAATAATTTATTTATGTATTGTTGTTTTGTTTCCCAAATTCACGTTTGTAAATATAATTGGTAATTTTTGAGTTCTTTTATTTATTTACGAGGTGAAACCACATAGTTTCGAATTTTTAAATAAAAAAAAAAAAACGCCTAAACCGTCTAGGTGGCACCTAATGAGCCAGTTGCCTAGATGGCCCGATTAGTATAAAATCCCATCGGATACCTCCCGTCTAGCGCTTAGATCCGATTTCTGCAACCATGCTAAATACTCACGTTATTTAATTTTTAAGGTAATACACTTATATTTTCATTCAATATTTCTCTTTTCAAAGTCGATGGGTCGTTGCCGAAACTCTCTTCAATTTTAGACGATTTTCTAAAGAATTTTATATGTGTATTTGTCTTTACTTCACATTAGTTAGACAATTTTACTAGTAAATATACCGAAAAAAATAAATTAAGTCAGATGATTTGGCAATTAAGTGGTTTTAGTTAAAGAACTGAAGTAAAACCTTTTATCTAGAGTAATTAAGTGGTTTTATTAAATTAAGTCATATGATTTGGCAATTAAGTGGTTTAAGATATCGACTGCACTACCTTCTGAGTTTTTAGGTGACTGTTTAGGATTCGGCGGCATCATGAAAGGAAAAAACAGTAAGAAGAATGCAACATGCATATGGCTCTATGTGGTTTGGCAAGTCTGGAAATGGAGAAACGCAGTTATATTCAGGAACGAGACACTCTCAATCCCAAGATTCAATGAAGAACTCAAGACAAGACTATGAAATTGATTTACCATCAAATATCCTAACCGGAATAGTTTCTCGTTCAAGGACTGGATTGTGGATTCTTTTAGATGTATTGCTTGAAAAAGTGCTTAGAATAATATTCTCTATTTTATTAACTCTTTCAGCTTTTGTTATTCTATAAACAGAGTATCACTTGTACCCATTTAATAAATAAATAAATACCACCGATAAAAAAAAAAATCTAGAGCAGTTCGATTTCGATTAGAGATTTTTTAAAATCGTATCAGAATTAAATAATTATAAAGCATTGGCTCTTCGGCTCTTCCCGAAGCTTCTAGGCCAGATAAAGGATACTACAAAGTTCCAGACTATCGTATTCTTTTACTACTAATTAATTATTAATTATTATTACTAATAGTATTAAACAATTGCAACCATTTTTCAATTCATTTCATCTTTCTGTTTGGATTTAGTTAGCGACAATGGCAACTTCTAGAACCTCATCAACGCTGCGGCTGAGCAGATCGGCCGCGGCGGCGCTTAAGGCGCGCCGCAACACTGCTCATCGGCATTCTCCGGCTTCCCCTGCTGTTATCCTCCGCCCTCGCGCCGCCGTCCTTCCTGCTAATGCGAATATAATTTCTTCTGCTTTATTCTCTACATCATGCCTCCTAAACCGCATTGCATCCACTCCCGCCCTCGCCCGCTCTTACTCCGCGTCTGCTTCCGCCGGCCAGGTACATAATTTCTTCAACTTGCTCTAACAATCAGCATGTAGAATTACAATTTTCGTTTGCGAGTGCGCAGCTGTAATTCGTAAGTGAAACAACGAAGGGGATATCCAGTAGTTGTGTTATGAAATAAACAAATATATAAAGAGATGCTTGAGGGATTATGAATTGGCTGGTTCTGCTACATATTGTGTAGTGTGTTTCAGTAGAGTATGTATGATTTTGGATATGAATTTCGTTTTAGTCTGCTGAAGGTTTACTTTCTTAAATTTGAATTTCCCCAAATGTGTTATTTGCTTCGGAATTCACTGAGATGGCATGGGATTATGAATTGGCTGGTTCTGCTACATGTTGTGCAGTGTGTTTCAGTAGATTATGTATCCTGCAAAATGATGATTTTGGATATGAATTTCGTTTTAGTCTGCTGAAGGTTTACTTTCTGAAATTTGAATTTCCCCAAATGTGTTATTTGCTTAATAGATTAGTAACTTGGAATTCACTGAGATGGCTTGGGAATATGAATTGGCTGGTTCTGCTACATGTCGTGTAATGTGTTTCAGTAGAGTATCCTGCAAAATGATGATTTTGGATATGAATTTTGTTTTAGTCTCTGCTGAAGGTTTACTTTCTTAAATTTGAATTTCCTCAAATGTGTTATTTGCTTAATAGATTAGTAACTCGGAGTTCACTGAGATGGCATGGGATGGAATCATTGGAGCTGTGGATGCAGCAAGAGACAGCAAACATCAAGTGGTAGAAACGGAGCATCTCATGAAAGCCCTTCTGGAACAAAAGGATGGGCTTGCTAGAAGAATATTCACCAAGGCTGGTGTTGACAACTCATCACTTCTGCAGTCAACTGTTAACTTCATATCTCAGCAGCCAAAGGTATGATCCATGAGAGCAGAGATGATTTAGAATGTCAAGAGTATTCATGCAGTGTTTTCTTTGCAGGTTTCAGGGGACACAACTGGACCTATCGTCGGCTCTCATCTTAATTCTCTGTTGGACAATGCACGGAAAATTAAAAAAGAAATGAGTGATTCATTTCTGTCTGTTGAGCATCTAGTATTGGCATTCCCGTTGGATAAGAGATTTGGGCAACAACTGTTCAAAAATCTTCAGTTAAGTGAGAAAGCGTTGAAGGATGCTGTCCAAGCTGTTCGTGGCAGTCAAAGAGTAACTGACCAAAGTATGTACTTGCATCATGCTGGTCAACTTTTTCAGTGACAATCAATTGTGGATGCCATTCTGTTATGACATAATTCTTGGTACAGTAAGAAATCATAAATAAATGATTTAATAAACCATCTTTTGATGTCGAGTTTGTGTTCTTATTTCCTGTAGATGATCAGTGTCCACCATAAAATACACACAACGTGTACCACTTTTTCTTAGTTTCATCGTTCCCCCTGCTGTTAGAGTTCCCTTTTATTGGTTGTTCTTTTCCCAGACTTTTGTTGTTTATAAGTTATTTATTGGTTGTTCTTTTCCCAGACTTTTGATGTTTATAAGTTATTTATTGGTTCCAGATCCAGAAGGTAAATATGAGTCTCTTGAAAAATATGGGAATGACTTAACTGAACTTGCAAGACGTGGAAAGCTTGACCCAGTTATTGGACGTGATGATGAAATTCGGCGATGCATCCAAATTTTATCTCGCAGGACTAAGAACAACCCTGTTATAATTGGGGAACCTGGAGTTGGGAAAACTGCAATTGCTGAAGGGTACCATCTCAAACTCTCAGTTGTGTCAAATTCTTTGAAAAGTTTCTGCTGCTCCTTCTAATATCTCTTTTCCTGTAATCACTAATTGCTGCTGATCATACTTGAGTTATGACTTATGCTTAACACTGGAATCAGAATATGGGCGGAAAATGAGATTGGGATGTTTATTTTCATTGGTTTTTCCTGTCTTGGTTTAGGGACAGAAACTAATATGGTCAAGGTTGCCATTTATGTTATCAGTTTGCATATTTTTCCTGCATATTGAACTTTTCTTCCATGTTAGAATTATTAGAGAATGAGCTTCACCACCTGTTACTATTTTTTAGGATATCATTATTTTCCTCAATAAAAACGTGGCTAATAATTTTTTTAGGATATTATTCACTTTCCCAATAAAAACATGACTAAGTCATAGAAGATAATTATTAAATTAGAGATCTTCGGGTAAGTATCCTCTATCAGACTATCACTCTATAATTGCTCAAGGGATGTCTGATAGAGTTCCATATGGGTTGTTTTAACATTCGAGTGTGTATTATATTTGTTTCCCCATTTATTTTATCTTCTAATTGCGAAATGGAATATAATCAGAGTTTAGAACTGATGGAGATCTATGAATATTGAGATTGTAGAACCTGTGGATGTTTTCTGCATTGCAAATGTAGCAATACCTCGCATTTGAAGATTTTAACATGTGAAGGTTTAGTGGATAGAGCACAAGTTCGTAACAGCAAACACCATCTATTTGCAGGTTAGCTCAAAGGATTGTCCGGGGAGATGTTCCAGAACCCCTGCTCAATCGAAAGGTAGTCGCTCTTGTCATTGCATGTGTGTATTGTGTAACATAAACAACTTATCATGAACAATTTGTTCATTTGTTCATCTGTTCATTATGTTTGTGGAGTTTGTGGCAGTAATCACTGTGTATTTGTTCTTTGGGTATCAGTTGATCTCTCTGGACATGGGTTCTTTGCTTGCTGGTGCGAAGTATCGAGGAGATTTCGAAGAAAGATTGAAGGCTGTACTGAAGGAAGTTACAGCTTCAAATGGGCAGATCATATTGTTTATTGATGAAATCCACACTGTAGTTGGCGCAGGTTCTGAAATTTTACGCTCTTGGATCTCCCTCTAAAGTTCATGTCAAATCATTATTAAAGTTACTAAATTAAATGTTACTAAATAATTACTCCTCTGCAATAGCTTAAGTTTTAGATGTGGTGGCCATTCCCCATGGTATCAGGGTAAGGCCCAATGAAAGGTCCTTTATTCGAATCTCTTTATCACCAATTTATCAAAATCTCCAGACTTTGATACGAAATAACTGGCCACCACCTAGGAGGGTGCCTTGAAGAATAAATTAGATGTTGAAATGATACTCCATCGAGCAGCTTAAGCTCTTAGATAAAGTGGTGATTTAAGAGTCATATAATATAAACCAATTTCTTACTCTTTGATGCTTCCATAGTAACTTTGACATTTGATGGTTACAGCGATGAAACTTTTCTTGAGAAAATGTTCTACATGCAGCAAAACTGATTTTTTTTTTCATTAATTTATAGAAGTCTGCCTTCTTAAAGATGCTATCAAATCTAACTAGTCTGAAAGGCAGCAGTTGTCTGGCAGATTAAGGATGCATGTTTACATAATTGTAGGCATGAAAATTAATTATGCTTAGTTTGTGCTAAGTTATTATAACTTTAATTGTCCATATCTGATCGTTTCTTGATGAGTAGACTTATCCATGTTCAGGGGCTACTGGAGGCGCAATGGATGCTGGAAATTTATTGAAACCCATGCTTGGCCGGGGGGAACTCAGATGCATAGGAGCCACCACACTCAATGAGTATAGGAAGTACATTGAGAAGGACCCTGCTTTGGAACGTAGATTTCAACAAGTATTTTGTGGACAGCCATCTGTGGAAGACACAATTTCCATATTACGTGGATTGCGAGAACGCTATGAAATTCACCATGGGGTAAAAATATCAGACAATGCTCTGGTAACTGCTGCAATTCTATCTGATAGATACATCACAGAGCGGTTTCTGCCCGACAAAGGTACACCATGGGTTTTGTACTCAACTATAGGTCTTTGTAGGAAATACATATTCCCTAACATTTATAATTCATTTCGTATTTCTTAGCTGAAGAATCCTCTTATTTCCTGGTGGGGAATATGTGAATACTCAATGATCTTTGCATTTAACTAATTACATATGCTCTGTATATATATGTATGTCCAAATTCTAACTACAAGAGCATCTTTTTTCTATGGCAGCCATTGACCTTGTTGATGAAGCTGCTGCAAAATTGAAAATGGAGATCACATCGAAGCCTACCGAGTTGGATGAAATAGACAGAGCAGTGCTTAAGTTGGAGATGGAAAAGCTGTCTCTGAAAAATGACACAGCTCCAGCTTCAAAAGAGAGGTTGAACAAGCTGGAACATGATTTAAGTGCTCTTAAACAGAAGCAACATCAACTAAATGAGCAGTGGGAAAATGAGAAAATTCTCATGAATCGAGTTCGGTCAATTAAAGAAGAGGTAAGAGCTAAGTTCATGACAGGTGATCTATATATGTGTATGTATATATATAATTGTCTCTTATTTGTTGTAATTCCTTGTCTAGATTGACAGAGTTAACCTAGAGATGGAAGCTGCTGAGCGTGAGTACAACCTTAATCGGGCTGCTGAACTCAAATATGGCACATTGATAACACTCCAGCGCCAGCTTGAAGAAGCTGAGAAAGGCCTTGCTGAGTATCGAGTATCTGGAAAGTCATTAATGAGGGAGGAAGTTACAGATCTTGATATTACTGAAATTGTAAGCAAATGGACAGGCATACCCCTATCTAATCTCCAGCAGACTGAGAGGGAAAAACTCGTCTTGTTAGAGGACGTTCTCCACAAAAGGGTTGTTGGGCAAGACATGGCAGTACAATCAGTAGCTGATGCAATACGCCGCTCCAGAGCAGGTCTTTCTGACCCGAACCGGCCCATTGCAAGCTTCATGTTCATGGGCCCCACAGGTGTTGGGAAAACAGAGCTGGCAAAAGCTCTTGCTGGATACCTTTTCAACACCGAAAATGCACTTGTACGAATCGATATGAGCGAGTACATGGAAAAGCATGCAGTTTCACGATTGGTTGGTGCACCACCGGGATATGTTGGATACGAAGAGGGTGGACAGTTGACGGAAGTTGTCAGGAGAAGGCCGTATTGTGTAGTTTTGTTTGATGAAATAGAGAAGGCACATCATGATGTTTTCAACATCCTTTTGCAGCTTTTGGATGATGGACGGATTACTGATTCTCAAGGACGGACTGTTAGTTTTACCAATGCAGTTCTGATTATGACATCAAATATAGGTTCTCATTATATCCTTGAGACTCTGAGAAATACACAGGATAGCAAGGATGCTGTTTACGATATGATGAAAAGACAAGTGATCGAGTTAGCAAGGCAAACTTTCCGACCAGAGTTCATGAACCGGATTGACGAATACATCGTTTTTCAGCCTCTCGACTCCAAGCAAATCCATAAAATTGTTGAAATTCAGGTAAACTGATATCCTTATTTTGCTTCGAATTCTGAATCTTAAAACGGGGTACTGATGGGTTTTTATGTCGCATTATGCAGCTGAATCGCGTGAAAGGGAGGCTTAAACAGAAGAACATCAACTTACATTGCACAGAAGAAGCAGTTAACGTGCTGGCAGCATTAGGCTTCGACCCTAATTTCGGAGCAAGGCCCGTTAAGCGAGTGATTCAACAGATGGTTGAGAATGAAATTGCAATGGGAATCTTGAAAGGTGATATCAAAGAAGAAGATTCAATTGTCCTTGATGAAATTCCAGGTTCTCAAAATAAATTGTGCATTAAAAAACTCGAAAACTCAGCAAGTGATGCCATGGTAGCAAGTAACTAGCTTTTTTTTTTTTTTTTTTTTTTTTCAGAATATGGAATTTTGATGCTATTTATGTGTGTATAAGCAAGGAATAACTCTTGAGCTTACATTGTAGTATTGTACTAGTCTTTTAGATCGAGCTCTGAAAAAGAGCTTTGACAGCTACTCACTTGTTCCATGATTATTTGTACATTTTTTTTAATTGAGACATTTTAAAATTACTTACATTCTTAATATGAAAATACCTCATAAAATTAATACTTTATTTTTAAAATTATCATTCATTTTTTACTTTCATTTTACTTCTTACATCTCACTAAATCTATGTTATATCTCACTAAATTAACTAAAATACTTTTTTTATTTTACATCACTAATCACTAAATTCATATTTTAAAAATGTGTGTCAGTCAAACAATAGATTTTTTTTATTTTTTTTAAAATTCTATTCAACTCTGAATTGATAGTTTTGTCACCTATCAGAATATGGTTAAATTATTATTATTTTTTTTTTTAATGATTTTGAGTAGAATTACTTGTTAAGGGGATGTTTCTTTTGGGCTTTGGGTGGTTTTAAAAATCAGATTTTTGAAATCCTGGTTTTTGAAATCCTGATGAATAGTAATATGGGTGTTTCTTTTGGGTTTTGGAATAGTGAAGGATTTAACTTTATGTCAAATCAAGTTGTAAGATTGAATGAGTTTGTATTATTATATTATTGTTTGGTGAGATTATAATGATTAGTTGATTAAATGTATTATATTATTGTATTATTATAGTATTATTATATTATTGTTGAAAAAGAATATAATGATTGGAGTAATATTATATAGATATAACTTTATGTCAAATCAATATGTTTGATAAGGGTGGTTTTGAGTGGATTTTGAAAACCGATTTTTAAATCCCGAAGTAAAACGGATCCAAAACCTGATTTTTAAAACAAAAAAGAAACATCCCCTAAGGAAATATATAGGTACCTAAAATCAAATTAATGTCGATTAAAACGTTATTTTGATTGCATTCCTTTTATGTGTACTAGTATTTTCTTTACTTTACCTAAGACTGCCTAATAGTTTAATGTTTATATTGAAAAGTAGGGGTGGGAATGGGCTAGGCCTAGGTAGGCTTTACGAAAAAAAGTCTGACCTGTTAAATATTTTTTAGGCCCGAGCCTGGCCCATGGCCTGTTATAGGCTTTTTTTTTAAGGCTTGACCTGGCCTTTTTAATAAATAGGCCTGACCCGAAAGCCTTTTAAATGCCTTTTTAATTCTATTAGTGCATTTAAAAAAAAATCTCCAACACTTGTATTTCATTGAATCATAAATAAACCACAAATTGTATTGGTTAATGCTTACTAGTTAGAAATTATATATATTTGACACTTTTATTTAAAATGTTTTCTATATTTAAATATAAGTATTAGGTATTTATTACTATATTTTTATGTTATATATATATATATATTTATATATTAAATTAATTAAATAGGCCGGCCTGTTGGGCTTGAAAGGCTTACGAAAAAGCTCAAGTCCGGCCTATTTAACTAAATAGGCTTTCAAAAAAGCTTGAGCCCGACTTGTTTATTAAACGAGTCAAGCCGAGCCGAGCTTTAATAGGCCGAGCCGTAGGCCCCTGTCGGGTAGCCTGACCCATTCCCACCCCTATTGAAAAGTAACTTGCAAATATACTATGTATAAATTCAACTGTAAATTATTTTTATTAAATGCAAGAGCTACATTTTAGGTTTCATTATATTTATTTATTTAGAGATATTTAATACTCCAATAAATACTACTATTGTAAAAATGACATGGTGATTTATATATTTCCCAGTAGAATGTGAAAACATTGAATTAAATTCTCACCTGAAGCATATGGTTTTTGACAATGACAAAACAATATTGACTTCATATTCATCGCTAGTCGGCAAAAACTGTCTGACAGTTGGAAACAAAATCCAAGCCATTGTGGTAGATGGATTTTGTAAGGTTTTGGACATGATGGAGAAAAGAAAATTGTTTTGGTGGAGTTATCACTCAATTTTATTATGCCCACTTTTTTAGATATAAATTTTAATAAATATTGATTAATTTATGTATACAAAGTAGATAAGTTGGATGTGTGATGGGATGTTGCAAGGTCCATTTAAAGATAAAGAAATCGTTTATAGATAAAATCAATGACAATTTGAGTAAATAAGTAATAGTTGAAAGGTGGAGAAAAAAATAGTGTGAGTAGTAAATTTTCCAAATAAGGAATGAAAATAATAAAATTGGACAGCCCGAAAAGGAAAATGAGAATTATAAAATTTGACGGAGAGAGTACTTTTTAACCTTGTCTCCGTGTTGTTATTGTATCGACACGATAACGTTACATAAATTTTGCGTCATACTTATGTTAGATTCATGTTGACTAGTTAAACATGATACAAGTAACGGATAGTCATTAAAACAACTTATTACTACCTGATATTGACTTAAAAGGAAACGACACGATAATGACATGAAATAGTTGATTATAACATGTTAATGACTCATACAATTTTATATTTAAATATAATTTTTAATTTATTTTTCTTGTGTTATGTCAATAAAATATAATAGCCTTTTAATTTCCCATTGCCTTTTCTTTTCCTATATTGAGGATGCTGAAACTTATTTTCATTGAGAATTTTTTTGTAGCGTTAATTTAAACAAGGGTAGAAAGATTGTGAAAATGCATGAAAAAAAAAAAAGGTGAATAAGATCACGTGTTTCAATTTTAATGTTTCATATTTTATTTTACTATATAAATGATTGATATTTATCATATTAAAAAACAATCAATGTACTATAATATTAGAGACGACATGTTACAAATTAATAAGATGAAATATCAGTGAAACAGAAAAATCGAACATAACAGACGAAAAAGGATGGGCAATTTGGGCGCGTGGAAGGACACGCGAATGGGCGGCAGTGCAGTGGGTCCAAGTTGTTTTTATTTTTATATATTTTAAGTCTTTGAAATTAGCTGGTTGCATAATACTGTAACTAATAACCCATGCGGTTGGTCGAAGTTGTTATTTAATTTTATTTCTAATAAAATTGTAATAATACCTTGATAAAAAAAATATATTAAACACTGTTTATTTTCTAAAATTAACTCTATTTTTTACATGAAACATACTCCCTCCATTTTTTATTATATGTCATTCTAACAATTTTTAACAAATTAAGATAATAATTTATGTACAATTTTACTCTTTTTTAATGTTAAATGATTTTGGAAAGAATCATAATATTTTGGAAAACAATTAATTGGCTCAGTGGACAACTCAATTTTAAATTAAGACTAAAAAAGAAAAAAGTCTAAATCAAGGTAAAGAAAATGGAGAAATTATAATGTACTCCCTCCGTCCACCAAAAGTGTGCTCACTTGTTTTTTTAGGTCCACAAAAAATACGTTTTATTCTATTTAAATAGTTCATTTTGAATATTTTTTTTTACTTTAATAACAAGATTGAGTATCTATCAAATATAATAGTTCATTTTGAATATTTTTTTTACTTTAATAACAAGATTGAGTATCTATCAAATATATTATTTACTTATCCCAAATATATTCTTTATAAATATAATATGATTTTTTTAAAAAACATGTATAAAAAAAGTGATCACACTTTTGACGGAGGGAGTATAAAGATAAAATTGTGAAAAGAATATAGAATAATATTTATTTTAAAAATATTAAAAAAAATAAAGTGATGGAGGGAGTAATATATAAATTTTGAGCTGCACCTACGTGAACACACGAAATATCTCAAATTAAGACAAATTTTTAAATTTTAAAGATCATAAATCTAAATTCAGGTGACTAAAAAAATTTGTGGGTAGAAAACAGGATTTATTACACGATCAATATATGGTTACTATAAGTTAAAATATTATTACTATAAGATTAAGATTAAAAGTGAATATTTTTTAGAAAATTCGTCTTGTAAATTAAGTGTTCATAATATTTTTGAACTTGTAATGACAATATTATGCTCATGTAGTAACATAGTTTTGACCATACAATATATAGTAAAATAATACTTAAAAGCGAAAAAATATATTTACTAGTTTAACCCGTGTTAACTCGAATTTGACCCACAATTTTTTACTTAATTAGCTATATTTCATACTTCCTCGTTTCACAATAATTTCACATTTTCCTTTTTAGAACGATTAAAAGTCAACTAATTTATTTCCTTTATATATGGAGTATAATTTTACAAAATTACTTCTCAAAATTCCATTAATCTATGAAAATTATTATGGTAGGAAAAAAAAAAAAAAATCATACTCCTCATTTGCTAAGTAGAAAATATTTTCCAAGTACTATTCTTTCTATATACGCGGGAGTCAAACGTCATTTTTTTGGTAAATTAGTAAAACAATTCATTTAACCTAAATTATATATTCTCCCTCTCTCTCTCTCTCCTCTTTCTCTCTCTTCATTGTTGGGCTCTGTGATCTGCTAAACCTCACTCTCCCCACATGGCCACATTCTCCATTCCCAACATTAATGTCTCCACCAACAATCTCTCTCTCTCTTGTTGATAAACGTGCACTATCCAATTCCAAAGTAGCATTCTGATTCCACTTTTTTAATTTGTTCTTTTTCCCAATCTCAAACTCAAATCCAAGAGAAATTGCACCATCCATGTTTTTGTCTTTGTGCACTTGATTATTGTATATTATGTAGGCAAATACGACAATGAGCAAGTGTGAATCCGGATCGGCGGTTTTGGAGCGGCCTCTGAAGCTCTGGTGGTTGATAATCGACAGCGTACGATGCGGCGGCGGTTTCCAGAATAATAAATCTGAGGCGAAAAAGCACCAGCGCGGATCCGATAAGCTGTCGGAGCTTTTGAAACAGCCGGAGTGGTGGGAGAATGAGGAGGAGGTTAGGAGGAAAGAGCAGGCGCTTCAGGTGTTGAAGAATGTGGCGAAGAAATTGCAGCAGGAGGAGGAGGAGGAGGCGCTGGAGGGGGCGGTGGAGGTGCGGCGGTTGACTAAGGACGATTCTAATGCCCGGACGACACTAGCGCTTCTCGGCGTGATTCCGCCGCTTGTTGGTTTGCTCGACGCCGGAGATCCGACCTCTCGCTCTCAGATCGCTGCTCTTTATGCTTTGCTTAATCTCGCCATTGCCAACGATCAGTGAGTTTTCTATTTCTTTTCTTTTTCTCCTTTTTGTTTTTGTTTTTTCTAGCCCTAATTTTAGCTGCCCATTAATTAAATACTTGTTTTAAGTCATGATGAGTCATCTAATTTGTTTGCATTATCAACTGTAGACTGTTGTAGATATTTTGGTGTTTTATTAGTTAGATTTAGTACTACCACTCTATTCAAAATCGTCACTAATTTTAGCCAAAGTGGGTAAGTGAGTCGAGCCAATTAGCTAGCTACTACTCGCGCGACTAGGTGAAAGATCGAAATCGATTTGAAGTTAATCTAGTTTCGAGCTACTCAAGTAGCTATCGAGTTCGAGAAAGGCTCGTGAGTTTAATCTGGTTTGAACAATATTTACTATTTACCATTAATATACTGTCATTTATATTTATATACAAGTAATCGAGTCGAGCCCAAGTTTATTTTAGAAAAAATATGCTTTACAATTAATTTTAAGAATTATATACGTAATCGAGTCGAGCTCGAGTTTATCGAGTCGAACTCGATTTTTTTAAAATTTTAGGCTCGATCAAGTCGAGTCGAGTTTGGAGCTCAGCACTACTCTGCTCGATTCGCCTCGTTTACACTCCTAATTTTAGCACCTCACGGCTCACTAAATCACCCAAAAAACCCCTATTTTATTTGACTTCATTGCGTTAATGTATTATTATGTATGGGATAGGGTGGGAAATTGGGAAAAAATACGGAGTTGTTAAAAAGACACATAATTAGAGTTTAAAAAGATATAGTAATAGGATTAAAAAAAAAAAAGAAAATACTATAAAGTATTTAATTTGAAACAGAGGTAGTACATTCTTTTAAGTTATTTACAAAAAAAAAAACAAGAAATATAAAAGAAGATAATAGTTGAAGAATTTAAGTATGACATGAAGAATACAAAATTCTTAAATTAGAAAATACTAGGTGGTTTAGATGGGCATTCATTGAGAAGAAAATGACAATTACCAATAAAATTTAGAGTCTTGAAAAGAAACTAATGCATTTTATTTTTTTAAAGGAAAAAAAAGACACTAATGTATTAATATATTAAACGTGCATTTTTGCTCCCATTTGCTGTCATCCACTGTATACTTAGTTTATTGGACTGTTAGGTATACATGTTGTCGTTTTCCCCTTAGCTTGAACTTTTTATGCTCATATTGCATATTTGTATATTAGCCTTGTATAGATCAGTTTCACCGTGCAATTTGATTGCATTTTGGGCGTATTTTTAAACTGTATTGGTCGTTTCACTAAAAAAGTACTCCTACGTAAGACCAACACTATTGTATTCCTTTGTGATTTCTGTTTGTATTTTGATCTTAAACCCCCACCCAAATCTTGTTTCAGGAACAAAGCGGCCATTGTGAAAGCAGGTGCTGTTCATAAAATGCTGATGCTTATTAATCATAATCAATCTCCAAATCAGGCCGTATCAGAAGCAGTCGTGGCCAATTTTCTTGGGCTGAGCGCGCTTGACTCCAATAAACCGATTATTGGTTCATCTGGCGCAATACCTTTCCTGGTGGAAGCTCTGGTCAAAGACGAGGACGGAATTGGTCAAGCTCAGGCTAAGCAGGACTCGTTGCGAGCACTCTACAATCTCTCAATCTACCCTCCCAATGTTGTTGTAATGCTGGAGACCGATCTCATTCCTCATTTGTTTAGTAAGCTTGGGGATATGGACGTGAGCGAGAGAGTCCTTTCTATTTTGGGAAATATAGTGTCGGTTGCAGAAGGGAGGAAGAGAATGAGCGGCGTAACAGACGTGTTCCCGGCTCTGATGGACGTTTTCAACTGGACAGACTCGCCTGGGTGCCAAGAGAAGGCATGTTATATTCTAATGGTGATGGCCCACAAATTGTACGGAGATAGGCAAGCCATGATTGAGGCCGGGGTAGTTTCGTCCTTGCTGGAGTTAACTCTACTGGGCAGCGCATTGGCTCAAAAACGGGCTTCGAGGATGCTCGAGTGTTTGAGGGTGGAGAAGGGGAAACAAGTCGACGGAAGTAATAGTAATTATAGTGCGACATTAATGTCTGCTCCGCTGGGTGAAGCAGCAAACGAGGAGTTGGGGGATGAAGACGACGACGACGAGAGCCAAGAGAAAAAGGCGGTGAAGCAATTGGTGCAGCAGAGTTTGCAGAAGAATATGAGGAGAATGGTGAAAAGGGCTAATATGGCTCATGATTTTGTGCCTTCTGATCATTTCAAGTCACTCACAGTGAGTTCAACATCTAAGAGCTTGCCATTTTGAGTTTGTTTATTTTATGTAGTTGTGTAATTGTGCTTTTGTAGTCAATCAGTGTAGTGCAGTTTAGTGGCAGTTATTAGTAATAAAACGGATGGAAGTTGGAATTAATGACATATTTTTTTCGAACATAGGAAGGCTTATCTTCCATTATTACATACATAAACACTGAGTAGGTAGTTCAACTACACAATCCGGTGGGTCTATCTAGAGCTGTTATTCGAGCAGAGTTGAGCCGAGTATTTGAAGTTCGAGCTCGACTAGATAACATTGATGAGTCAAAAATTGAGTTCGTCTCGACTTGTTAACGAGCCCATCGAACCGAGTCGAGCCTAATGGAATTGTTTACAAAAAAATTTAGATATTGAACCTAATGGAATTATTTATTCAACATGTTGTTAAGTGGAAGAGAATATTTGAAGTCGTCCATAAATATTCAAATGCAACTAACTAGTGTGACATCAACCATATTAGTATATAATGACACTATTATTGTCGGTTCCATAAAGGTTAATGACTTAATGTGGCATCAACCACATTAGTATATAATGACACTATTATTATCGGTTCCATAAAGGTTAAAGTCTATTATTATCGGTTCCATAAAGGTTAAAGTCTAAAAGATATGTTTCTTTTTCCAAGTGTTCATAATTTGATGAACTTTTTCTTGGCCATTATATAAATATAGATTCATTCACAACACTTGGAGTGAACCGCAAAACATGTACAAATCGAGACGAAAATGCATAGATAAGGTAGATAAGGATAAAAATGAGGCAGCTCATGTATAAATCGAGACGAAAAAATGTACGTATAAGATAGATAAAGATGACAACGAGACAAATCAGATCTGATAGTTGATTAACCGGACCCGCCTCATTCTAGTATAAGGTAGATAAAGATAATAATGGGATAGAGACCTGATACTTAATTACCCGGACTTGTCTCGTTCTAGTATACTAGGTCCCAAATCCGTCCATTTTTATATTTTATACTAAACTTTTTTAATCATATAAACATTGAAGCAATTTACAATCATATAAACATATACAATTAAAATTACTAACCAACAACAACCCGATTCGTTTAACAACCCAATACGCAATAGAGTGGGTGTATAAACTTGGTGACTACTTTGGGCCGCAAAAAAGCCCAACAATAATCCAACTAACGGAGCCCAAATGATATGGATCGGGCAGTTTTTTTTTCTCTATAGATATACACACGTGTGACATCACACGTGTATAGTCATCAGATATACACGCGCGAGGTAAAATGTTTTGGTCATGGTGTTTCGGATTCGCGCTCCAAAATCCGCCATTTCCGTCTCTCTTCCTCAGTCTAGGGTTTCGTTGGTAATACACAAGGAGCAAGAGTGAGAGCACATAAAAATGCCTGAATTATCCGAGAAAGATCTCGAAGAACAGGTTGCCGCATCTGAAAAAAGTATTGTTCGGCCTCAATTATCCGAGAAAGAACTCGAAGAACCGCTTGCCGCATCTGAGAAAAGTCCTGTTCTGCCTCAATTATCCGAGAAAGAACTCGAAGAACAGCTTGCCGCCGAGGCGATATGTCTTGTTCTGCCTGAATTCTCCGAGAAAGATATCGAAGAACAGATTGCCACAGCAAAAAGTCTCGTTCGGCCTCAATTATCCGAGAAAGAAATCGAAGAACAGCTTGCCGCATCTGAAAAAAGTATTGTTCTGCATCAATTCTCTGAGAAAGAAATCGAAGAACAGCTTGCCGCAGCTGCAAAAAGTCCTGTTCTGCCTCAATTCTCTGAGAAAGAAATCGAAGAACAGATTGCCGCAGTAAACAGTCCTGTTCTGCCTCAATTCTCTGAGAAAGAAATCGAAGAACAGATTGCTGTAGCTGCAAAAAGTCCTGTTCTGCCTCAATTCTCCGAGAAAGAAATCGAAGAACAGATTGCCGCAGTAAACAGTCCTGTTCTGCCTCAATTCTCTGAGAAAGAAATCGAAGAACAGCTTGCCGCAGCTGCAAAAAGTCTTGTTCAACATCAATACTCCGAGAAAGAACTCAAAGAGCCGCTTGCCGCATCTGAAAAATGTATTGTCCTGTATCAATCATCCGAGAAAGAAATTGAAGAACAGCTTGCTGCATCTGAAAAAAGTCTTGTTCTGCATCAATTCTCCGAGAAAGAACTCGAAGAACAGCTTGCCGCATCTGAAAAGAGTCTTGTTCTGCATCAATTCTCCGAGAAAGGACTCGAAGAACCGCTTGCCTCAGCTGCAAAAAGTCCTGTTCTGCCTCAATTATCCGAGAAAGAACTCGAAGAACAGCTTACCGCAGCTGCAAAAAGTCTTGTTCTGCCTCTGCCTTCGGTCGATGAACTCCTGCCTCTTCTCGATGTAAGCAATTATCTTGAACCGCGTTTGCTTCACTAATCGTTTTACGTTTCTTTGAGCGTTCCATTTACTGGTACGGTTTCTGAATTCTTATAAATTTTAGATTTGCTGATTGCAAAAGTTGCCGAATTGGCAGTACATTGTATAGGTATATTATAGGAATCACTTAACACCAAATTGAAGGATATACGTCGGTGTCTTCCGTGACCTATTACAGAGTTAGACTCAGAATCTGGAAACATGGAAAGTGCATTTGTATTTAATTTTTCTGCCTCTTTTGTGAAAAGGTATCAGCCTGGGAATTTATTTAGCTTTTGTTGTTATCTATTCCTAAATCCTCCATTGGAAGCGCCTTAGTGAATCCTCCTATTTCTACAAGGGTAATTAGAGAAGGAGAAGTTTTGAAATATTTAGCTTCACCCATAGATGGAAAAATGTAAAAACAAAGATTATTTTCTCACTTAACACAAGTATTCTAATCTTTTGTGTGAACCTCTTCACCCTTTCAACTTTGAGACAACAAAGAGAGCATGTTCAACTGTGAATTAACCAAAAATATTGATCCTGCTGTTCATTTTCGAAAAGCTTTGAGAAACCCTGGTTATCATGATTTATATGATCTCGTATCGGCAGCAAATATGCATTTCTATAATATTGATATGCACGTGTCTGTTTAATGTATTCAATTTTGTAAAAGACTCTACACTGGGGCGTACACCTAGGCAGGGGGTGGGGAATATGAGGGACGTATTCGGTAAAGAAACAAAGGCGGAGAGGGTTAGTCTAGAATCTAGCTGGGATTTTTGGGAAACTGTTATTATTTGCACTATCTACATATTCATCAATTGGAGGAAATAAAAAACTTATTGAAGTTTATGCAACTCATTTCTGGTTGTATAATTTCTCTTCTTTTATATTTGATTTCAGCAAATTGAGGCACTTTTATCAAAAGTGGAACATCCATCTGCAAAGTCCATGCAAATTTCGTTTTCTCCACTAATAAAGGCACTGGCCATGGACGATCTCTTGAAGCATTCTGACGTTGAAGTAAAAATAGGTGTAACTTTTTGCCTCAGTGAGATAACCAGAATCACTGCTCCATTTGCTCCATATGATGATGAAAAGATGAAGGTGAGTTTTTAAATCTTTGTTCTCTCTCTCTCTCTAATAATATATGTGTGTGTGTGTATTTGTGCCCGTGCATACATGCACATATATTTGCTGCTCTTGACTCTTTTATGTTCTCCCCCTTGGTTTCAGGATGTCTTTCAATTGATTGTATCATCCTTCGAGAACTTGTCAGACATAGGTAGTAGATCCTACGAAAAGATTGCCATCATACTAGAAACCGTGGCCAAAGTAAGGTCCAGTGTCATCATGTTGGACTTAGAGTGCGAGCAGATGATTATTCAGATGTTTCAGCACTTTCTCAAAGCTATTAGGTAATGCTTGTGTTATATTCTGATCAATTATTATCATCTGCCTGTAATGTTCTTACCGGAAAAAAATTGAAATGGGAAGCCATAACTTGTGACACTGTCTCTGTGCCTTATCATTTCTATACGTGTTTGCATATTTTTCTTTCAGTATATGTTTTTGCATGACAGATCTGCATTATTTTTCAAGACACATAACAACCAAACAAACAAACCAAGCCTTTAATCCCAAATAATTCGGGTAGGCTACATGAACTGATAATAGGATCACGTTAGGTCACGTTCATGAATTAATCTTCTCCACGAGCCTTTCAAGAGTCAAAAGACACGCCAGGTTGATATTTTGTAATTGACTTGCTGCTGTGGAGTGTAGGCCATGGCCTTATTGATGTATATTTGGAAAACTTCATAAGACAGTTAACTATTCTCAACCTGAATTTGAGCAGTATCATTCGGGAGATAGGAAATTACCAGATTAGTTTCTCTTTTTTATGGGGTTGATGTGCATGAATAATTTGGGTAAAATTGGATCTTGTGTGCTTTCACCAATTAGCTTGCTCTAAATGTATCAAAGTTTTGTGCTATCTAATATGATTTCTGTACACAATGTGGTTCTGCATTAAGTTATGCAGAACATATTGCAGCTGATTCAAGTGCTTGTAAGATTATAGCGCAAAAAGAATCAAGAAATAGTTGCATAACCTATGAATTAAAGATTTGTATTAGGACAACTAGTTTGTTATACTGTGTACAAAATTGGGACATAATTCTTTCTCAATTGATTATGCCTTATATTTTTATATTTTCAGAGAGGACCATGGTGATACCATCTTTACATATATGGAGACAATTATGACTCTTGTTTTAGAAGAAAGTGAGGATATCTACCCAGAGCTTCTTGCTCCAATTTTGACTACCTTGAAAAGGAACGACGAGGTCAATATCCTGGACATTTTGTTACTTTCTATCAGATTTTACGTGCTGTTGACATAAATATATTTGACAGGCTGCTATGCCAATTGCAAAGAAATTGGCTGAGCGAGTTCTACAAAATTCAGCAGTCAAGATTAGACCTTATTTAAGAGAAGCAGTAAAGTCTTTAGATACTTCATTGGATGACTATAGTGAAGTTGTATCCTGTTTGTGCGGAGGAAATACTGATACAGTTGGGCATAGTATAGAGAGCATCTTACATGACCAGCCGGTATGATTCCATTTATTACAATTGGTTTTCATTGTCTTTCATGGAAATTCATTTGGTCTTCTGCTGTAACTATACTGTCCCTGCTGCCAGTCTGAATTATTCAACAAAGAGCTCTATTTATCAATGAAGTTGCATTTTGGTTTCATTTTTATTTGTAAGAATGAAATGTCTGTTTCCATCATCTATAGCCCTTCTCTTCTCTTCTCTTTTTTTTTTTTTTTTTTCTTTTTTCTAACAGTTGCGCACATGCTCTTTTTTCTCTTGTGATTCTGGTCCCCTTGTACTTCATGACGATGATGTTTTGTTTGTTCCATAGGTTTCGGTTGTATCAAAGAAGGATGATGGCTCCTCACTGAGGAAGGAAGCTGGGAAAAAGAGTGGGCGCGGATGTGCTGAATCTACATCTGGAAAAGAAGTCCGTAGATCTACTGCAAGGGAAGACCATGGCAAAGTAATTTGGCTTCTCTTTAGAGGCATACTATTACTATCAACTTCTTTTCCTTATCAATTTATTCTCTCACTTATATATGTATCTTTCTTGTTGTTTATCGTGTAGGGCATAGTTACTTCACGTAAGTCACCATTAAAATCATCAAAGAATAAAGGCACCCAGGAAGAAACCCCAAAAACAAGTAAAAAGAGAAAACAAACTCCAGGCAAAGAGAAGGTATGTATTTTCTAATTGTATTTCCTGTGCTGCTGTTCACTTGCCACTGAATTTTGGATTCTTTGCACCTGAAATATAATATTTATTTATGAATGAACGGGAGATGTAATCGTAAATCTGAATTTATAATTGATGAGAGCGGTTGCCAATGGTTTCGGCTATCCATACAAACAATTTTGTCTTCTGGTCGTAACTGTTTTCCGTTCCTTGGAATTTTCTTCATCACTTACTAATATCTTGTCCTTTACCCACCTCATAGTAATGGCTACTTTTATATGTTGAAATTTGCATCATAAGGCATTTCTAGGTGTTTTGAAATAGTTGGAAATATTTTGTTACATAGTTGTTAAAGGCGCACCTGCGCAGGGGATGCCAGACTCTGCGCCTCTCCATAGCTGAGGCGGGCGCATTTATTAAAACCTTTTTTTTTTTTGAAGTAAGAATGTGTTTTTAGGCTATGTTGCAGTTTTCAAAAGCGTTGACAGAAGGGATGAAGGGCAAGGATGCAGTTCATGATTGATATTTGAAACCAGTTTAGTTTAGACTTTAGCTTCCCACTACCTTAAAAATAGGAATTAATTAAAATTTTCAGTTTTTCCTACAACCTTTTAAACTTATGGAATCAGTTTTACTATCTTACTCTCCCGATTCTATCTTCTGTTTTTCCCTTCTCCCACCCAACCGACATCCACTTCTCTTCTTTCCTTTTAAGCCAGAATATAAATACACTGTTTTATGCCTTTTATTTGTGTCATTTATGTGTTTTTTTTAACTTTCAATCAAATAGTCATTTACATGCAAATATCTTCAAATTAAGTTTATGTACTGTTTCTTAATTTTAGCCACAATGTACAAAAGGCACGCGCCTTAGGCTCTAGGCACACCCTTACACCTTTTGTATGCTAAAACTGGAGATGATTGATGAGACCTCAATCTGAGGAATTCTAGAAGTCTGGGAAATAATCCCAAATCAACCAGAAAACACGCTGGAGAAGAGATATTATCTCTGAATTCTGAAACGAATTTCATTCATAATCATCTTCTCTAAAACAACCGCAAATAAATAAAGTCTCAAAACTAAATCAGAAAAATAAGGAAATAAATCAAGAGTAACCCTATCTAAATATTTTGTAAAGTAATCAAATCAAATATTCTTCAAAAAACGGGATCCCATCAATGATGAACCTTGTTAGGCATTTTATCCTCATTGATTTTAGTTTAGTATTATTTCGATATGATGATCATTGTCATTCTTGAGTATAACTTATTCATCAAAATGAAAAGGGTCCCTTACTCCCTTCTGGTTGAACATGCGTTTATATTAGATTTCTAAGTGGAGAACTTTGGATTGTTTAATCACGTTCTCAAGGGGCATAAAAGGAAGTAGTGTTTGCCTCTTGCCAATCTTCATTGTTTGTTTATAAATTACTTGCTCAGTTTATCATCAATGATAGTCCAGGAGGCATGGTTTTAAAACTCATTTTCTAATCAAATAGAATAATCCTGCCTTCCCTTCCCTATCTTGTTTCTCATTTGATTTGACTAAAAACCTTCTCATTTAGAAACAAACACCTGGAGCATATGATTATAGCTGCATAGCCTGCATTCGTATTCTCGAAAAAATTATATTACATTCATTCAGTTCCAATTTTATTGTTGTTTATCTAGGCATCTGAGACTCTGGAATATGACGAGAGTTTGGTTGGTGCAAAGGTCAAAGTCTGGTGGCGTGAAGATCTGTAAGTGATTCTTTATTACTGAGAGGTGATTGATTTTAAAAAAGAAAGATTATGTTTTGAATCTGTATGATCATTATTGCCAGGTTTTATGAGGGTGAAATTGCATCTTTTGATTCTGTCAAGAAGAAGCATAAAGTGAGTGCACAAAATATCTGCTGAAATTTTATATTACTTTTGAATCTCCTAGCTAATTTGACCTGCGCTTCTTTCCTAAATAGGTCGCATATACTGTTGGTGATGAAGAAGTACTAAATCTCCAAAAAGAACGGTGGGAATTTATCGAAGATGACACAAATGGAGTAAGTAACCTGTTGATTTTAGTTAAGGTTACATTTTCCACTTTACTCACAATACTTGTGAACAGGACCAAGAGGTTGAACATTCATGTTTTGATACTTCCTCTGACATGTAAGTTTATTTAATTAATTGTTTCTCGCTCTTCTATTTGATTTTTTTAAAGCTTTTTGATATGTTCAATGTCTTTATACGGGTTAGGACACATCAGTCCTCCCCAAATCTATAGTTTTATTTTTATTTTTTAGGTCTTGTAGGCCGTCAACATTGAAGTAAAGTAGTAATCTGTTTCTTGCTCCTAATCCAGGCTTGTTCTCACATTCCATAGACTTATTGATGAAAAATGTCAAACACTGTTGTCCTGGGGTGGGGTTGGGAGAGAGTAATCTACTGAGGTTTCCGTTGTTGAGTTGGCTAAAACTTTGGTTTCCTTGAACCTGCAGGAAAACGAATAAGAAAGGGAATGCAAATTCTGAAACATCAAGCAAGCGTCAAAAGGTGGAGGGTTCACCGAAAAGGTTTGTTTCCTTTTAAATCTTGCGATACATTCTGTTCCATTAAAGTTATTTTAAGAATAACCAGTGGTGAGTTTCATTTGTTCAGAAAACCAATATATACTGCACCAAAATCTGGCAGTAAATCTAAGGATGATGGCAAAGCAGAAGGGTCAAAATCGAAGGACAACTACTTAAAGCCCGGTAAAAAATCTAAGGACGATAGCAGCATTAAATCCAAAGATCAATCTCAAAAACTTGGGGGCAAAGGTCGAGTTGATATCGGAAACGCATCTGGCAGAGCCATAGCTGAAGTTGCCAAAGCCTCAAGATACTCAAAGCAGGACTGCCAATGGTCTTCCAAATCTAAAGGCAAAACCCCACAAAGTCTCAAACTCCCCCAGAGTTTCCGTGATACCAGAGTGACAAAACCTGGTTCATCAAAGGTGAAGGGAAAAACAGTTGAATCTGAAGAATTTGTATCAATGAGCGATGATGGCTTTGCAAGTGATTCAGAAGCAGAAAAGACAGAACGTAGATTCTCACTGTGGAAGGAAGTTGGAAAAAAGAGTGGACGGGCTAGACCTACTTCTGACCGTAGATTTTCTGCAAGGGAAGATCATGGCAAAGTAATCTGGTTTTTCTTCAGAGGCATTATATTACACTATCAACTTCTTTTCCTGATCGATCAGTTTATTTTCTCATTTATAACATGTTTCCTTGTTGTGCAGGACATAGTTACTTCATGGAAGTCACCATTAATATCAACAAAGAATAAAGGCACCCTGCACGAAGAAACACCCAAAATAAAACAAACTCCAGGCAAAGAGAAGGTATGCATTAATCCAATTGTATTTTCTGTCCTTGTATTCTCACTTGACACTGAATTTTGGGGTTCTTTGTCCCTGAAGGAGGATATCCATTTGCTGCTACGAGCTATCGAAGATAGTTCGAGAAATTATGTTTCTGGAGAAGCTTCTCCAAAGGAGGATATCCATTCGCAGCTGCCATGGGCGGAGAACAAGAATAGTGGCAGCACTTCTTCTGAGACAAGTATTAGGGATGCTATGGAGATTTTAAAAAATATCCCGGGAATAGCTCCTGCAAGCGAACTTTGGAACTATGCTTGCAATCTTTTGAGCCAAAAGGATATGAGAGAAGTGTTTGCGAATCAACCGTCTCATGGGTCGCGCTTATCTTGGCTTGGGTTTAATTATGATCAATTCAAGAGAAACAAATGATTATGTAGTTGTGGATATACATGTGATGTTTTCTTGTTTTAACTAAGCAAACGATTTGTTGTTAATGGTTATTTTTTTCAGAAGTATTGAACATAAATGTTAGAAGTTTGAATGGGGACATGCAGTGTGCCTGTTACTATGTAACATAAATTGTGATCTATGGTTTTTTTATTATTATACAGGATTGGCAAGCTGGTGCTGTCTCAGGCTTTGGAAGATCGGTGAATGAGGGTGAATTGCTAGGATTTCTCTTTAAATATGAAGGGGCAAGGTGATCGATATGCTCTGTTTGTGTCTGTCCATGCACAACGCACATATGTATGTTACTCTTCTCTTGGTAGTTAACATGGAATTTAATGTGGTTTCACGATGTCTTTTAATTGTTTGTATCATCGGTTGGTCCCTAAACGAGTATCAATGGTGGAAAAGTTTAGAGGGAAAGGTGAATAGACTTTCTAACTTTACAAACTTTTGTCGTGCTGATCAGATGAGACGATCAGAAAAGCTATATGCTCTATCGTCTGATGCAAATAAAATGATCTGATCTAGAGTGCTAGTGTGAGTAGCAAATCAAGATAACAAACCTAATGATTGCTATATCAGCTGATTAGTTGAAAAACTATCTCAAGAGCTACTAGTGCGGAATTGTGTAGGGCTTAAATATTTAGACTCATGGGTTGAATGAAAACTTAGTCACAAGAGAAAATTTTTGATCGAGATACACACGCCTTGGTGTATACGAATTTACTTGTTGTATAGAGAAAAAGTACTCTTTACAAGTTGAGTTTTTCTATCTGAAATGTAAAAGTATGTGTACAACCAACTACAGTGTGAAAGAATCACAAGCTCTAAATTAAGAATCTTAATGTTGACTTAGGATCGGAAACTTAGAGCTATGGATATAAAATCTTTTCTGGCTCTAAAAAACTCGATTGAATGCTTTCAGAATGCCAAGTGTTCATGAGTAAAGTTGAATGGAGTTCTTGCGTGTAGAGTTTTCGGTTGTTGTTCTAAAGAACAAGTGTTGCATTTATAGAGGAAATGAGCTCGGAACTAGCCGTTGCAGCATATCTTCTATTTTTTGTTAGAGATCTTCATGAGTTGATGTATTTCCTGCGTTCTGGTACGACATTACCTTAAAAGGAAATGTGCATTAAATGTCATTTAATGCATTGTACTTCTCTGAAAAAATCTATGAAATCTAGTCTAAGTCAACTCAAATAGCTGTGTTGTTATTTTCTCATTGGTCCACATTAGCCGAGTTGTTAGACTTGCAGTCTTATCTTCTATTTGAGTAAATTAGATGTTATCAGACCTTTAATGCATCCTTAATAAATTTATCTTCTTCAAACTAAAGAGCCAAATTCGAAAAGCTAGAGCTCTCCTAAACACCCTCTAAATAAATAAATTCTAACATTAACCACTTTAATGATATTTTTTTATATTTAGAATTTGGTAAAGACTTGTGTGAGACGCTAGAGCCATATATAAATTAACACTCATTCAATCTAAGTGTTAAAACACGCGTTGTGTTCAAATTATGACATGTGTGCCACACAATACATTCTCCTAGAACATTAATAATTTGTACCCCCATGCATACAATGTTTGAGAAATGCAAATGGTAAGAAATATATGGAAATATGAACTTATTTACAAGCAATTAATGTTTATTTATAAATTATGGAGTAGCAATTTGTAATGAACCAAATTACATGCGATTAAAGTTTATTTAATTAGTCCGGCCACCCTGTCACGCATATAATTTTTTTTTCAAGGTAAACAACATGTTTTTATTTTCTTTGTGAGAGATTTTGCTTTAATTTCCAGCTTTTTATTACGTAAGTAAGATTCAACATTTTTTTTTTATTATTATTGAATGGAAAAGTAATTAATAGGCTAAATGGTCGTTAGTTTCATATGAAAATGTGTTCCACGACATTCATAATTTGGTGCGCTCTGCTTTATGGATAAAGGTGAAACTTCAGATTAAAAAAAAGAAAAAGAAAAAGGAGAGATAACCAATAATTGATCACTTTGTAAAAAGCTTACAAAGTAGGGAGGGGACAGGGTGCACATGGGATGTCAATAATGCAGAAAAGGACCTCTACCTCTTCATGTCTTATAGTAGTACCACTTCTAATGTTTATCAATAAAACGGAATTAACCTAAGTAAATTAATTTATTTATTTAAGTTAAAATTAATCTCAAAATGAAAAAAATATATCTAAAAAAATCAATCAATTATATATATATATATATATATTTGACTTGAATTTTTTTTCTTGTATTTTTAAATCATTTACTTGTTTATGGGGTTATAAATTAATTTAATTTTTTAGATTATATTTAATATATACTGTTTATTTTTTAATTTGAATTTGTATTTATATATATATTTTATTTTTAATACAAAAAAAATGTTCAAAAGTTATTTAAATTTTAAAATCTACCCCTACTTCTCAATCCTTAACCAAACACAACTTATACACAATTTACTATTCATTGATTACCCAAATCCCAATTCAATCCACCACAATCCAAATCCAATCCAAATCAATCCCAAACCAAACACCACCTTAGCTTTTCTTTTTATACTTAAAAATTATTCAAATTTGGGCACTAAATATTTTGAAAATGTAGTTGAAGAGAGGCCCACAGTTCTCACCTACCGGTACGATTTTATGGAAGGGTACATACAGCTGTCAGATTATTGATGACTTTGCAAACAGGGGGCACATGGGATAAATAATGTCTTATAGTAGTAGTAGTACCAGCTCTAATGTTTTCACTTTTCATTCATCAAAAAAAATTATTTACAAAGAAATTAAACAACTGAGATAGCTAGCTTGTAACCATGGCGGAAGTTGTAGTCTCTGCTTTGGTCGAGCAGCTTATAGCCACCATAAATGAGCAGATCAAAAGCGAAATCAGTTTGGTGAAAGGTGTGGACAAGGAGGTTCTCAATCTTTCCGACGACCTCAAGAGCCTCAGGAATGTGTTGGATGATGCTGAGAATCGACGATTTCAGGACAAAAACATCAACCAATGGCTGTCGAGGCTGGAGCAGACGTCTTATGAAATGGAGGACGTTTTGGACGAATGGAATTATGCTCTTCTCAAACTCAAGATGGCTGCTCCTGCTGCTCCTAAGAACATGGTATGTTCCTTCATCCCATCTCCGTGTTTATGTTTCAAAAAAGTTGTTGTTCGTCATGATATTGGTACAAAGATTAAAAATGTGAAACAACAACTTGATGAAATATTGAAGGAGAAAGATCGATTTAATTTTGTCGAATCCGTGCCCATCATGGATCGTTTGCCTGGATCTTGGCGAGTTCAATCCACTTCCATGGTTGACTCAGCAAAAGTCCATGGGCGGGATAAAGATGTGGATTTTCTTGTTAGCAAACTTTTGGATAATGGTGCTAGCCAAGGCATCCCAATTCTGGGTATAGTGGGTATGGGGGGACTTGGGAAGACGACTCTCGCTCAACTAGTTTATAATCATAGTCGAGTGGAGGAATCTTTCGACTTAAGGATCTGGATTTGTGTTTCTGACCCCTTTGATCCTGCTGTAATTGGTAAATGTATTCTTGAGAGCGTAAAAAAAGGGAGTTCTACAAATACTAACCAACTAGATGTCCTGTTTAATCTTGTAAAAGAGTCCATTGAAGGAAATAAGTTTCTTCTTGTCCTTGATGATGTATGGACACAAGACTATAACAAATGGGAACCCCTAGAACACTCCCTCAGGTGTGGTGGAGATGGAAGTAAGATTTTGGTGACGACAAGAAATGAAAGGGTGGTGAAAATGATGGGATCGAGAGAGAGTGAGATATGTCGTCCAGGAGTGCTCTCTGACGAAGATTGTTGGTTATTGTTGAGTCGCATTGCCCTTCCTGAAAGGAACGAAGTCGAATTTGAGGAGATTGGTAAGAAAATAGCTAAAAAGTGCAATGGCTTGCCTCTAGCCGCGAAGACTTTGGCAAGTATTTTGCGTTTTAAGAGTAGCTTGGACGAGTGGGAAAATGTGTTGAATAGTGAAATATGGAAAATGGAGGAAGCGGAGGTAGACATTTTCCCCCATTTGCTTTTGAGTTACAATGAATTGTCACCGACACTTAAGCGGTGCTTCTCGTACTGCGCTGTCTTTCCCAAAGATACTAGGATTAATGTTGAGAGCCTAATAGATAATTGGATGGCACTTGGTTACTTGGGCTCCAATATCAGTGACATGAAACTTAAAGGGAGAGAGTGTTTTGACGTTTTAGCAATGCGTTCTCTATTTCAAGATTTTGTTGTAGATGATTTGGATAAGAAAATATATGGATGTAAAATGCATGATATAGTACATGATTTTGCTCAATTTGTTAGAAAGAGTGGTAGGGTGGAGGTCACTAGAATGAATAAGACAACCTGCCAAGTTTGTGACCCTTCATTTGTTTCCAGTGTTAATCAATTTTGTAGCTTAGTTTGGGGTAAGAAAGAATGTCCTCCAAGTAGACTTTGTGATTGTGTGACACGTCGTCTAAGGGTCTTAAGTATGAATGGTTGTGACTTGCGAAGTATTCCACTGGGACCGGAAAATTTGATTCATTTGAGGAGGTTGGATTTGAGTGGAAATACAATATCCCAAGAAAACCTTAGAATCATTTTTCAACTTTATTTCTTGCAAACACTTAAATTAAGTGGCTGCAAACTAGAAGCAATTCTAAAGGAAATTGGAAATTTGATTCACCTGAGAGACTTAGACTTAAGTGAGAATAGGTCTTTAAAGGAGTTGCCAGAGAGCATATGTGGTTTGCATGAATTGCGAAGCCTGAATATTAGTGGGTGCAGGAGTCTGAGCAGAATTCCTGAAGGATTGGCCCAGTTAACAGGTCTTAACAAATTGTGTGGATTTCGAGGAGGAAGTGGTGAGAGCAAGTTGGGATTATTGAACAAGTTAAACCATCTTAGTCATCTAGAGTTGATTATCAGATTAGGTGATGAAAAAGTGGTTGAGGATGCGAGGGAAGCAGAATTGAGGAAAAAGATGCACCTTGAGGAACTGCGTATAAGATTTGAGGATGAGATGGATGATGAAAGTGAGGGGGTGAGGATGGATGTGATAGATGCTCTCCAGCCCCATCTCAAGTTGAAACGACTGTTGATTGAGAATTATAAGGGCTCCAAACTTCCTTTGAGCTGGATCGTCTCGCCCCTGAATCAACTAAGGCATATTGAGTTATGGGAATGCAATCAGCTGTCATCACTGCCGCCCCTTGGAAAACTACCATGCCTAGAAGAGATTTACATTTGGGGAATGGAAGGATTAGAAAGAGTGGGAGGAGAATTGTTGGGAGGTTCATCATCAAATACTACTGCCTTTCCCAAATTGAAGAAACTGACATTTTCTGGATGCTGGGAGTGGAAGGAGTGGGAGGACATCACGGGCGAAGAAGAACAACATTCTACCATCATGCCTTGTCTTGAAGAGTTAACCATCTATGATTGCCGAGCCCTGAGGAAACTGCCACGCTCCCTCCTCAGTAAGGCATGGCCATTGGACAAGTTGAATTTATATGGTTCAAAGGAGCTACAACAACATTGCAGGGACAATAGTGTAGTGTTTACTGATTAATGTATTCAGTTTCTTTTATGATTTCCACAATCAATTAAGTTTATGCATTGGACAAGTTGTGCATAATCTCTTCAGAGGTGCTAAAACAACATTGCAGGTAATTTTTTACACTTATATGAAAGTAATATCCGTTCCATGAGTGTTTGCACCAGTAAATGAGTACACTTTTTAAGAAAAATGTGTAATGACTAGAGTGTTGAAAGTAATTTTTTACACTTATATGAATAAAGCAAAATGAGTGTAAAAAGTAATAATCCAAGCATTTTGTGTAAATATGTAAATTTTGTGAGATTGTAATTTATGGAAATGTAAGTGTATAAATAATTATGGAACCGAGAGAATAATTTTGTACAAATTAATATGAAGAGATATTCATCAACACGTGCAATCAATCAATCAAATTAAATAATACGTGCAACCTCCCAATCAAATTAGATTATTTTTGCAAAAGACTGACGGATTTTGCGAACCAAAACCACCTGCACTGGAATTCCATACTAAAAAATATATATTCTCAAGTGAGAAGGTTTAACCACCACACTTATGTTTACCAGTTTTGGATTGCACTACATCACCAATTTAAGCTTTTCCGTTTATGAGGTCAAGACTAACTAAAATACAGAAAACGTAAGAATGTTAAATTACTGATCCTATTTAAATCTAATCTAAACATGTGTTAGTATTTCAAAAGTGAGCCACACGGCCCCTACTGCTGAAATCTAATCATCAAGCCACCCGGACGAGTTATGCTGAGAAAAATGATGCGGACGTGGAACAAAACCGAATGTGCCTTGAATTCCAGGCTTGGTAACCCTACCATGATTCATCTCATCCAAACGAGAAATGCCCCGCTCCCCATATGGAGGCGGAAACTGGGGGGCACTAGGTTCAGCAAAAGTATTAGGTGGGCCCACCCATAGATCAGTTGGGGCCACACCATTCAAGTAGTACCTACCCACCACATCATCCATTTCGTTATTTGGGTTGTTGCTCCTTCGACTGAACTGCTGATAATCGGGGCGAGTTTCATGATCAGGCACGTGATGGCGGGGTGCAGAAAACTGATGATCAGGCATGTTTGGTGCAGACAACCTGTCCATTAATCGTCTATTCTTATTTCCTCTCCTACCAAACTCAGACTTGTCGTCCATTGATCGTCTTTTCTTCTTTCCTTTCCCACCAATATCCTTGGTCTTCACCTCTGAGTGATTCGTAGCTGGTGTATGATTACTTTTACTCCCTTCCTTATAGCTTTTAGTTGTGTCCTTATGTGGCAGATTTTGGGGTTTATCTACAGCCAAAACTACCCCCTTTTTATCCTCAGTAGGATTGGGACATTCCTGTGCAGAATTAGGGGCATGCATGTCATTCTCACTTTTATTATCCGGTCTATACTTCTTTAGAGTCCCAGATGAGTGGCCGTTCTTTTCAGCAATAGTCATGTGTTTGGACGTCCAATCGGGACGGCTCCAGAGATAAAGTGGCGGTGGATCCTTGTTCCAATCCTCCATTTGGTTGTCCTTCACATCGATAGATCCCGGTAGATAAAATGACTGAAATAGACACAGCATGTTGAAGAGCATTTATAAACGGAGAAAAAACTTGTATACACCAGTTGCACCGTTCAATTGGTGGTGTATATTTTTAAAAGGTACTAGTTGCATCATTGAAAAGTACAGAGTAGCATTTTGTTAGTAAAGTTGTTTTATTAATAAATACTCCCTTCGAAAGTTGACAATTTGCTTTTGCCAAAAATATAGTATTAAATGTGTAGTGGGTTGTTAAGGTAGACAGAGATAGAAAAAAGAGTAGCTTTCGGTGGGACGCCCAAAATGGCAAATGGATAATTTTCGAAGGGACGGTGGGAATATTAGTTAGTCAAAAAAGACATTTCCAGAGGAAAACCAAAAAGGATCATATGAGTACTTACCTTGCCGGTGAACATCTGATCATCCTCCCAAATCAAATCATAACGAGGCTCCTCCTTTTCGTCTAATCTGATTGATAGAATACAAATGAAATATGAGCCTTCTCAAATGTGTTCTTCATATGAATAATTTCTCAAGTATAATAAGAGTTACCGCTTTGTCTGCTGTGGAACGATAAGAATTAATAATTTGGGTTTGAACTCGAGAGCTTTGTTGATAAATTTGTTAGCAAGCACACTGTTAACTCCAAACGGTGGGTTCAGCCCCATGACCTACCACCGAGCAAATTAAATTAATTGCAGAAAATTTGATAATGTACAAAACCACAGAATCGTTTATCTTACCAACTTTGACCCATCCGGCAACTCATGTGGTTTCACCCCCATCCAGTCTCTTCGCTCAAAATTAAAATCATCCTACAAATTACAAAACGAACGGACATGAAAAAAAAAATCCAAATGCAAGGATGTCAAACTATGTATTTTTATTGTCTAGAAAGATGTTCCATTCATCAACTACTTGTTTTTATTTAAATTGATTTGTTATAGTCTCTAAAAATAAAAGGTATTGTGAATTGTGATAATGGTCTCGACCTTAGATTGTACAATGTCATAGTTTTTGAATGAGCAGCTCTTCCCAGTCTCATCAAGCCTCTTTTTCATAAGGCAGCTGAAATCGTTTGAACCGCAGCAAAAATCAACTAGCTGTTCAAAGAAACAACAAAAATTAAGCCACAAGAAAATCCATTCCAAGTAACTTCAGAAAATGCAAGTCAAAGAAAATAACCAATCTAAATTATATTCAACAAAATTTGATCTATATTACACAAGAGAATGCTCTAAAACTATCAGGTAAATTAACAGCAAAAACAGTAGGATTAAGCAAAATCTCTCAATAGATATATGGAAGAGGAGAGTACTACCATGTCACCATCTTGAACATACCAATGGAGAATATCAACTATCTGCATGATGAATCACACCACCAACATAGAAAATAAAGGAAGTTACTATAAGGGGCAATGTATTAATTATAGAGTTTCCACTCACAGCCTAAAGCCACAAATTGCAAAATCTTAGGACTTTACTATGGTTCAGGCCAATACGCATTATTTGATATAGACAAATTCAACTCATCAACAAAATCACCAGAAAACAGTAACGTACCTCTTTCAGCTTATTTGTTCTGGTGAAATGGCGACCAAATGATGTATAGCGCATGCCATAAAGAAATGGAGAAAGATAAACCTTCAGCCTGCCCTGCAGAAACAAAGTAGTTCATTATATAATCAGAGGACATGAAACATTTTTAAATCTTAATGCCCAGAACACACATTGTTACTATAAGGGGCAATGTATTAATTATTAAATAACAAAAACCACCTGAAACTAAAACAGACACAAGAGTAATAGTATAACAAAACTCTGGTTAAGGGTAACAAATAGAAACTTATTAAATTTTGAGGATGCTTAGTTTTGAAGTAACACCAAATAACCCAGCTATATTAGCTATCAAACCAAATAAATTACACATCAGGGCACATCAGGGCAAAAAGTTCATTAAAAATGCATACAATAAAACAAAACAAAAAAAAATACGTGCAGAGAACTTTAAAAACCCAGACACTTACTCTCCATTTCGGCACCTGTAAGAGAAGATCAGGCCCACAAACTGCTAGGGCATCCTGAATGCACCCGCCTTCATCCAGTATTTTCAGAGCAGCACGTATGGCCTGCAGTTTACTTTAGTATGAAACCACAATACAATTAAACGATCAATTTCCATGATTTATGATTACCCTTTATCGCACCTTAACTGCACCCTCTGCCTTCCCTAATGTAACTTCATTAAAAGGAAATTTCGATTGGGCATGTGTTGATGGTGATGTAAGCCTTTCTTTAACTTGATCCAGTGTTACTAAAGATGAAGCATGTTTCATCAAACCCAATATTCTGCATTTCGAGGAAAACAGAACAATAAAGTAACGTAAAGAACATCTCTCAGGATTACTTTTATACATAAGCAAGCATCTGTATAGTACAAAAAATGCATCACCTTCTTCTTGTTTCAGCATCGAGACTGAAAGAATCATCAGTTTTCATCTGAGTCATCTCGTTTTCTCCATGTACAACAAATGACTTCTCCCCTAAACATACGTCTCCTGCATGAATTTCAGATTCTTTCGACTTCGCAAGAGAATTTCCATTTATAGACCTTTTCTTCTTTTTAAAGGATGCCTGCATAGGGAATTTCTCCACCTTATTTTCGGGAACATCACCCCTAACTGAACTGGAGGGTGATTTTGTAGAAACACCCTTCCCTGCATAATTTTCCAAAGATACACCTTTTTTCTTCAGATTCTTTTTCCCGCTAGAGTCTAATGGTAGCTTCTTTTTCATTTCTCGCTCCGGAAATTTTATATGGTCCCGATTAGGAGTGCTAATTTCTGGGTCAATCTCATGATCTCTGGTGAGAAGCATAAAAATCAGGTAAAATAAAAACAATAATAAAGCAGGCAGTAAAGGAAAACTAGAAGTTTCCACTACTTACAGGCAATAAATCAATAGGCGATTGGGGATCAGTCCTTCCCAAGCGCGTGCAATTCCATCTTCATCCACATCATCTTCAAACATTATCTCCCTGCCAATATTTTCAGATCTTTGAACTTAGAATAAAAATTGAGACCCAAATAAACTTTCAGAAAGTATCCGAGCACCTTGGTAAACACTTTCTATGGTATGCACGTGGACATCGACGACACACTGCAAATTGCAATTCTGTAACCGACTTAACTTCTACTTCCTTACAGACATGGCATGTGTGAATGGGGCACGCAAACTGTTCCCCAGCAGAAATCCTTTGCTTGAGTTCTTCTGCTGCAGAGCTATTCCCAGGGTGGACAAGTTTTGCCACACAGTGAGGATGGTAGAAGTAACCACAAGTTCCACTAACACAACAAAAGACCTGAAAAACGGGCCATCAAGCTAGCAGTGAGGGCGGCAGAATAGCAGAGATGGTCTTGAAAAAGAGAAAAAGGACTTTTAGCCATGGAGAATCATATCAAAAGATGATGTTCCAAGAATTTTAAGGATCACATACCTCAGGACTAGAATCATCCGAAGATCCCAATTCCTGACATGCAAAGCATTGGTGCTTCTTGTCCTTGCAATTCTTGCAAATAAAAGGAAGATTTCGAATTGCCTGAAAATAAAATCAGGGACGTCATTAAATTCAGTCACACAGAAGAAAGAAGTGTGAGGGAGAGTAGATGCAAACTCTGAAGAAAAAGAAAAAAAAGAGAGAAGGCAATAGAACTATGAAGCATACCAGCAGTTGTGCTTCAGTTAAACATAGAGATTCACAACGAGAATCTTCACCATCCTTTTCAGTTGCATGGAATGACCTCATGCACTTGCCACCACAGCTAATTTTGACAAATATTTACAAGGAAAGATAAGAATTGCATTATTTAGTAGAAATTGTGCCCGAGGAAGATATTAATACAAATGAAGTTACATAAAGCAGATATATGTGGCACATTATCTAGACAAATTAAGATAATGATAATCAAAGTGTAGAAACACATACAACTTCCCAGCAGGAGCAAAAAATTAGACAAGGCAAAAATAAAAAGAGATACTATTCAGCTATTGCATAACAACTCAAACGACTCAAGCATCAGGTGATCGTGAAGAACTATTGGGTTCATTAACTTTCTTTGTGATCCAATTATGCAAAATTTCACAGAACAAATGAATGAAGGGGGCAAAAAACAAAGGTATTCACATCTCTTCCAAAAGAGAGTGCAAGTACATTTTCATCAACCATTTGAGCTCTGGAGACCTAACCGTAGTTAAGGCACACAAGTTTAAAAGACAATATTTCGACAATTCATAATTTAAGATCCAAAAAAAAATAAAAAATACATATTTCGACAATTCATAATTTTAGTAAGAGGATGTCTAATGAACAAAACAGAGTGCTAGACCAGAAAAAATAAAACAGAGTGCCAGACCAGAAAAATAAAAACATGAAAAGTTACATTATGAACAAACATGAACAGGCCCAAAACATAGACACATTACCAAAACAAATCAATTACAGATCTTGGGTTTCACAGAGCTAACATAAAGCAACAATACACGTAAGAATAACCAACACCTTAAAATATCCACAAGACAAAACATAGTTAATGTCAACATTAGGCCCCATCTGACAACAATTTTATTTTCCTCAGTTTGGATATAAACAGATGATAAATTCCATTAAATTTCAGTCATCAGGCATGTTTGATTTGGGATTATAGTGGATGATGGAATTTGGATAGTGAAATCTAGGATTTCAAAATTATGATAAATAGTGATGGTATGTGTTTAGTTTGTGATTTTGAGTAGGGGCATCATTTTATCTTCCACGCATTTCCCCTCAGCTTAAAATGATGTAAAACACTTAACTCACGATTAAAAAAAAGGATCAACCAAGCATGATAATGAGACCAGAATAAAGCTGATGAAACATGATGCATTTTTACGATGCCAGCTTAAGACAAGAATTAACATGCATATCGAAGCTTAAATGAGAAATGAGAGTCAAAGATAAACTTACATAATTACATCACCACCATTATCACAGATTGCACACATATGGTCAAAACAATCATCTTCATCAGACTCAATATCTCCTCCATTTTCATCAATCTCATCATCCTCCTGGTCTTCTTTTTCATTGTCCTCATCGACTATAAAAGAAGGATTTACACCCTAGAAAGGCAGTACATTTACATGACAGTGTGTGTGTGAGAGAGAGAGAGATGAAGAGAACAAACCTGAATAGAACTTTTCCTCTCCCAAGGCTTTTCCACAAGAATTGTACTCAAGATCTGATTACAGGGAAAAACAGCTGTCAGAATATATACAATAATAAATAACAAGAAAGAAGTACAAACCTTGGATTTTGCCAATTTATTGTCCCTCTTAACAGCTTCCTTAATCAAAGGCAAGTGAGGTACCAGATCATCCACACAAGGTTTTTTCTTAAAGCTGCAAAAGGATTTAGACAAGTGTCAAACAGACCTCAATGACATCAAAAGAGAGATCAAACATGCATATTAATTAACCTGAAAGTCGTCTTAGTGAGATGGTCCCACAAAGCTTTCTGAGATTGGTGAGGATTCCACCTGACAAAGTGCAAAAGATGCAGTGTGACCTGAATCGTTCTAATTATGTCATTACTATAGGGATTCCATGGCTTCAGAAGCTTGATCCAGCGCCCCTCTGCTGATAACACTGACATCTCAGGCTTCTCGTTCAAAAGACAAAACTTCCAAGCAGTAACCTGCTTATAGATTTTTCGAAGACCATTATCCATTTCTCCCCTCAAGAAAATCTTTCCATCACGACTCACTTCTTTATCCCACTCCAGGGGTAACACAGTGAATGAAATATCTTCTTCACTAGCAGAGACAAATCTATACTCTGACACATTATCAGGAACTGTCTCCTCCCCTTCGTCGTCAGACATCGTTTTCTTCAATTCAGTTGCTTAAATAACACTTGTTACACAAACAAACCTAGCACATTTACAATTTAGAAATTATAAAGGCATAATCGAAAATCCTAATGAAACTGAAACAGGACTTAGTTCGTATTTAGCAAACAAACAACGTATCAGAAAGGAATTTCATAAACCTAAATTGCATACATGGATAAAAGCATCAAAATTACTTCTATTACTGATTGCTACACAAAACAGCCTTAGTACTAAATACTAATGACGAACTGGGAGACAATTAAACAAACACTGACGATACAGAACAAATCAAAATTGGGGGTTAACGCAAATTACCACGTACAAGAATAGCCACAAAGAGAATTGCGTCGAGAATTATCCAGAGAATTAGCCCTGCCGTCTAAACCCTGATTCGATTCGAATATCTATGAGCCAAAAATCGAAGGCGGTTTGAAGTCTTTTTAGTATTTATTTTAAAAAATATCCCGATTCCCGCGTACAAGAAAGGAAATATGTTTACCTTAATTAAAACATCTTTCTATTTATCTTAATACTCAAAATCTCTTTATATTTCTTTCCATATTTCTCGTTAAATATACCAAATTTACTAAGAATCCCAAACCACCCAACTTTGATTTCAGATTCGAATCCCTTTATTATTATTAAATTCTATGTTTTTTATTTAATTATTCTAGACAATAAAAGATATCTATAAAATTCTATTAAGACATATTTTAAGTAAATCAAATCTTATATTTTTAAGATAGTTCAAATTTTTAAAATAAATTCAAATTCCTCAAATTAAAAATTTTAGAAAGATCTATTGGTATAATTTTCATTCGGGGAAGACGACAAGGTGTGGGGCCAATATTTTTTAAATTTAGTAATATAATTTTTCATATTTTATTATATATTTGTTAATTTTCCTGATTTTTTATTTTTTCTATTTTTAATAAATATATATATATATATATATATTTAGAATTTATTAATATAGTCCCAATGGATTTACTTTTTGTCCTGTTTGTGATTATTTTCACTTTTTGTCCCATTTTTGATTTATTTTACACTTTGGTCCTAACGTTACATAAATCGTTTAGTACTGTTGCACTTTTGATCCCAATCCGTTAAGCCAATAATTTAACGATTAATATAAAAAAAAAAAGACATACACGTGCCTTGCCATTATAGGAAATTCCCCTCTCTCTCGAATTCTTCATCCCATTTGTGATTTATTTTACAATTTGGGTTCTAACGTTACATAAATCGTTTAGTACTGTTGCACTTTTGATCCCAATCCGTTAAGCCAACAATTTAACGAATAATTAAAAAAGAAAAGAAAAGAAAAAAAAGACTTACACGTGCCTTGCCATTACAGGAAATTCCCCCCTCTCAAATTCTCCGCCCTCACCTGTATTAGGGTTTTCGATTGCAATTTGAAATAGTCCTTTGGCAACCCTATAAAATCATCAGCCTAGGGTTTCCTTTACCAGTTGTAATAATGGCTCAATTCTCCGACAAAGAATTGGAAAAAGAAATTGCCGCAGCTGCCAAAAGTCTTGCTCGGCTACCCCCTTCCATTGAGCTCCTCCCTCTTCTCAATGTATTGGAAAAACAATATCTTGTCGCAGCTGCCAAAAGTCTTGCTCGGCTACCCTCATCCGATAAGCTCCTCACTCTTCTCAAAGTAATTAATCCTTTTACATTTCTTTACTCATTTATCTTAATTACTTTTTGGAAATTCTTGTCAAATTTAGATTTGTTGATTATGTTGCACAAGTTGCCAAATTGAATGATGTACTGAGATTAAATTTTCTAGGGTTTTGATTTATCTTGATAGGGCTTTCTTGATTTGAAGCCGATTTACCTCAATTAACTTAGTCGCCTGAATATCAACTTAGCTGATTTACCTCAACTGTTCAACTTAGCTGATTGACCTCAACTCATTTTGAGATAACCTATTTAGATTTATCTGGATGCCTATTTTAGGCATTGTTTAATGTTTATCTTCTTACCTCCCAAATGGTCAATGTCGCCTTTATGCGTTATGTTACTCGAATTGGCATACTCACATGTAGTCGCCTTTATGCCTATGTAGTCGTCACCTACCACGCGTTTCTTCATATAATCTTGTTAATTTTTATGGCATTAGCAGAATCTGGAAACGCGGAAAGTGAATTTGTAATTAATTTTTTGCCTTTTTTGTGAAACGCGGAAAGTGAATTTGTAATCAAAGGTAGCTTTTGTTGTTATCTATTAGTAAATCCTCCTATTTCTAAAAGGGTGATTAGAAAAGGTGAAGAGGAACCCTTTGTTATCATGATTTATGCAATTTCGTATCATTGCAAATATGCATTTCTATACCATTGATATGCATGTGTTAGTTTAATGTATCAAGTTTGTAAAAGGCGCTATACTGGGGCCTACGCCTAGGTGAGGGGATTAGGAGGGACGGACTTGGGAAAAAAAGTGGCCGCGCTCTGGGGATAGAAGCCAATTTAGTCCCATAACTTTCTACTTTTTTTGAAATGGTCCCAAAAAAGTGAAATTTACCAATTTAATCCTTTTTTTTTTTTTTTTGCAATTTGTTATGTTTTGGTCCCCAAAAGTTAAATGTATCAATTTAGTCCCATTTTTTCGCAATTTGTTTAGTTTTGATCCCAAAAAAGTTAAATGTAATTGCAAAAAAATGGGACTAATTGGTAAATTTAAATTTTTTATGACCAAAACAGAACAAATTGAAAAAAAAAAAAGGACTAAATTGGTACATTTAACTTTTTTGGAACTAAAACAGAATAAATTGCAAAAAAATGGAACTGAATTAATACATTTAACTTTTTTGGGACCATTTCATAATAAAGTTTGAAAGTTATGGGATTAAATTGACTTCTATCCCGAGCGCCTAGCACAGATTTTCGGAAATCTGATTTTATTTGCACTTTATACATAATTCATAAATTGGAGGAAATAAAAAAGTTATTGAAGTTTATGCTACTCATTTCTGGTTGTATAATCTCTGTTCTTTTTTATTTGATTTCAGCATATTGAGGCCCTTTTATCACAAGTGGAGGAGTCACCTGCACAGTCCGTGAAAGATGATGTGTCTCGACTAATGAAGGCAGTGAACTTTGGAACTATGCTTGCAACCTTATTATCCAAAAGGATACGAAAGAAGTGTTTGTCTGTCAAGCCTCTCATGAATCGCGCTTATCTTGGCTCGAGTATAATTACGACGAGTACGTACAAGAGAAACTAATACACGTTAACGTGTGCGTGTGTTTATTTCCTAACAGATATGTGATGTTTTTTTGTTTTAAATAAGCCTAGTAAATTGGCATTGATGTATTAAAGACTCTCTTGTAGAATGATTTTGTTGTTAATGGGATGGTTATTACTATGTCTTTTTTTTTAATACTAAAATAAATTAATTATACGATAATAATAGGCATAAAAATTTGTTTTCTTTTGCTTGTGATTGTTTTCTAAGAGCTTGTCTGATGAAGTTTAAAATTATATATATATGCTTGATAACACTTTAACTTAGAAAACCACTTGAAATAATAATTTATGATATCAAAATGTATTTTTGAGATTTCTCACTTTTGAATTATTTTTTTAATTTTTGGGTGAAGAGGAAAGTAAAAGAAGCGCATTACAAAATTAAAGTGACCCTCGTGCAACCCTTGTGCAACTCTTGTACGACGCCCGTGCGACTCATGGGTTTGGGAAGAGGAAGAGTATTTTCCAAGTGTCAGTTTTCCAAGTGCAATTTTCAGTGTATTTCATGTACTGCCATTTTATTTGGAATTAGCTAGAAAGGACCAATTTTGATAACAATATAACCACCGTTGAAAAATTAAAAATAGGTCTGGATATCGAGATTTCAAAAAAATTAAAGTTTACCGAATATATATATATTTTTTTGGTGAATGAATTAAAAAATTAAAGTGATATATCCTCGTGCAATTATTGTGCTACTCATGCGCTGCGGGAAGAAGGGCATTTAGGTCGATAATTTTTTTTGAGTATTAATTTTACAAAGAATAAAATAAAATATAGGGTGTCATTTTTTCCAGTGCAAAACTTAAAAGTGTCACTTTGCCAAATTTCCCAAACATTGTTCTCCCTTTGCTGCATATAACCTTTACAATTAAATTAGCTAAGATTTGAAGTACAAAAATCTGATACAAAAATAGTGAAAGATGCCTCAGTTCTCCGAGAAAGAATTGGAACGACTGAGAAAATTCTTGTTGAGCTTCCCCCTTCAATTGATAAGCTCCGGCCTTGTCTCATGGACGATCTCTTGAAGCATTCTGATGTTGACGTAAAAGTAGGTGTAGCTTCTTGCATCAGTGAGTCGTATTTTCTTGCATCGCGTAAAAGATGTGCGTTGCTCTTCTTGCATCAGTGATGCAGGGAAGCGTATACGATAAGGGGTGAAATCCGTTAATTTCAATAGAAATTCATAAATTAGAATTTGGGTTGATCTGCTATGGACTCGAGTGCATGTTGTGCACCCTAGTCCATGTTGCACTTTTCAGTTACTGACTTACACTTTTTGGTAAATGGTGTTGCACTTTTCAATTATTAAACTGTATAAGTAATAATTGAAAAGTGCAACACCATTTACCAAAAAGTGTAAGTCAGTAAACTGAAAAGTGCATATTGACTAGGGTGCACAGCATGCACTCGAGTGCATACTAGACATTACCTTAGAATTTATATTCAAAATTTCAACTTCTTTTATTTTAAAAAAATATTTATTTTTTAAATTCCAAATCAATGTCAAATATTAAGGAAATAATATATTAATTATTTATTAAGTATTAAAAAATAATGGCATGTGTATTAATAGACCAAAAAACCGTGACATTAAATTTTATTAATATTATTGATAAATTTATCAATGTTATATATTAATATTGTGAATAGATATTAATTTAAGATTAGTCAAGTCTTTTTTTTTTTTTTTACCGATAAAATAAATACTTCAAAATTAAAATTTGGAAACTTGGTAGAGAAGCAAAATATAATCTTTAAGAATTTTTTAATTATGGAAATTATTTATAATTTGTCTCCCATATTTTTTCCTAATTCTCTTTTCCTTTTATAATATTGCATACTTTAATTAAGAAAATTATTTATTATTCATCTCCCATATTTTTCATATTATCTAACGAATATTTGTTTCCTAATTCTATCTCTTTTATAATCAATTCTTTCCTATTTAATAAATTGTCAAAAAAAATTAATTAATTAATTAATTTAATTAGTTTTGAAGATTTAGTTGATTTTTTTACTAAACAATTAAAAAATTAAACAAAGCTAACTCAATAGAAAAAATTATTAAATTAAATAAAAATCTTCAAATATATCAAAAAATCAACTTAAATTTGAAAAATAATTAAATTAATTAATTATTTTAGCTTTATTAAAATTTTGAAAATTTAGGTATATTTATAGGTTTTATTTATATTTTTTATATTAATTTAAATTCTTACTTTTTTTAATTAAATTATTTTTGAAAATTTATTAAAGAGGTTTATGATTTTATTTAACTTTAATTGATTTTTGAATTTTTGTGTTTAACATTAATTTGAAGTGTATATAATATTTATGGTTTTTTTAGTAGGTTCATGTAATATAAAAAAAATATTTAAAAAGAAAGTAAAATAAAAAAATTTAAAACTCCAATGCTAGCTTGTTTGAATAAAGAATTTTACTAACAAAAAAAAATGAAGTTAAAAAAGTTTCTAAAATATTCTTAATATAAATTAATAATTTTAAAGAATTCTTTACCATTAATCTTCATCACATGATCATACTCAAATAATTATAAATAGAGAAATGAGTTCAAATAAATAACTACTTTAAAATAAATTTCTATCTCTAATCATTATACAAATTTAATATGAAAATCAGTAATTAAAATATTGTTCAAAACCAAGATGAAAAATTTGATAAAAATGCAAACAAAACAAAACAAACTAACATACGCACAATGTCGACGTGGGGAAGTGTATGTATCTGAAGATGTGTATACAACGCATTCCACAAAGTTGATTTTTGTGGCGAGTATTTTTTTCAGATATAAATAGCGTACGGGGCCTTTTTCAAAAAAAAAAAAAAAAACATTCCTTATCTGCCTTTTTTTCCAAATTTAAATAAACGCGTTCTTTCCAAATTTAAATAACATGCGTTTTTTCGAAATTTAAAAAAAAAAAACATTCCTTAATTGCATTTTTTCAAAATTAAAAAAAATAAAAGACAATTTTCCTAATTATTGTTACTATATATATACTTTTGTTGATTAATTGATTTGATTCTTCTAAAATCATATATATGGATTGATTTTAATGTGTATGGAGTAATAAATACAAAAAAAATTATTCTTAATTTATGCTTAATCATCTTATTTTACTCTGTTGTTAATTACTAATTAATCGGAGATTAGAATTGATTTATGAGAGATTTAATTTAATTCATAACAAGTCATTTTTTTTAAAACACACCCCCATAAAATATTATACACACCTACACCACACTAAAATTTAAAAATCATTTTTTATTACTATACACACCCCAATTCTTTCATATTTAATAATTAAATTGCCAAAATAATTAAATTTTAAAAAGAAGAATTCAAATTAATATGAAAGATATAAATAAAATCAATAAAAAAAATCTCCTAAATCTTCAAAAATTAAACAAAGCTAAAAAAAATTAATTTATTTAATTAGTTTTGAAGATTTAGTTGATTTTCTACTATTTTTAAATTTTATTTAACTTTATTGTCAACATTTTTATTGAAGTTTTATTGAAGTTAGAACGCAAATAAAACATTAATAAAACATTAAAGTTTAAAACTTTTTTATTTTCTTTTCTTTTTAAATATTTCGTCGATATTACATGAACCCTACTAGCTAACACCCCATAAATATTATATACACTTCAAATGTTAAACAAAAAAATTCAAAAATCAATTAAAGTTAAATAAGATCATAAAAATATTTAATAAATTGCAAAAAAAAATTTAATTAAAAAAGTAAGAATCCAAATTAATATGAAAAATATAAATAAAACCTATAAAAATACCTAAATCTTCAAATTTTAATAAAGCTAAAAAATTAATTTAATTAATTTTGAAGATTTAGTTGATTTTCTACTAGTTTTAAATTTTATTTAACCTTATTGTCGACATTTTTATAGAAGTTAGAACGAAAATAAAACATTAATAAACTGGCCCGAGTTTTGTTGCCTCATCGAAATTTAGAAAATTAAGTTGACATTCGAAGATTACATACAGTGTCGTCACGATTTAGCTTTTATTGTCTTGAGGACCCATCAACAGTGTGCTTAGATGGGAGTTGTTGGTGAGATATGGCCAAAAGCATGCCATTGATTTGTTACTACCCGGCAGTATGAATATATTTTAGTAAATAATTTTCCATTGTAGTGCATTCTCTCTTGTGGACTTCACATCTCATCAAAAATTTATTAATAGGATGAGAAAATTGTTTACATCTCAAGTTATAAACTGTGTTATCACGTAATTATATACATCTTGCTTTCTTTATTAGCAATGCAAACTGTACATTAAGGTTGAAAATCAAACCAAACTATTCAATGATGAATTTGAGAGTTCGATATAAACTTGTTTGTGCTCAGTTCAACATAGGTATCTAACAAGCTTGAACATACTTTTATATGCGGTACAATCTAAAGTTCAACCAGAGCTTGATAAATAAAAAAACAAATGTAAAAATGTCAAACTACTCAAGTTCACTTGTATTTGTGTCATTAAAGTTCAATCAAACTTGACTCGTATCAAACCCTTCAATTCGAAGAAAAAAAAAAGGACGGGAAAAAACCTAATCAAGACTGTGTGCGTACAACTTACCATTGGCACTTGTATTTTCCCCAACCTTTTCCCCAACCTTTTCTTTGGCCATATCCAATGGAGGCAGGTTTTCAAGAATTTGCCACTTACCAGTGTTGGGATCAAAACATTCAAATAGCTTCCTACAGGATAGTTGCACTTGTGACTCCGAGGGAATGTTGGTTAGGGCGTACAACTTACCATTGGCACTACACAAGGCTCGGGCTTCCCTGCGTTGAGACTAGCTTCCATCTTCTTGAAACTGCTCGTCAACATGTCAAAAACATAAACATCTCGAGGAAACTCATCTATACGCTCGTCCTCCACCAACGTCCCGTCTAGGAAGTACAATTTAGAGCCCAGCCGCGCACATCTCATCCCTTGGACGGGATACTGTTTTTGTTTGAATACCAATATTGGAGATAGATCTAGTTGTTGTTGTCAAGTCAATATCAATTTTATATAGACTGTAAGACGTTGATGCCCGTTCATAGTGTTCATAGAATAAGTATAACCATTTTTGTGACGACGGCGAATCTGTCGACTTCATTTGCTTGCTTTGAGAGACAGCCTGGCCAACAAGTTTTGGGTACTGATCACCTCCACCAGGTCTTATTACCATTGCCTGTAACAATGCAATGCAAAACATAGTCATATTAGTCAATGCATGTCTGTCAAATGTTTTCCCAAATTATAGATCTCACAAATGCAATAAAAATTCCATTCTTACTAAAATCACCATCACATTATACTATAAAACAACATCATGATACATTTCTCAATTTTTTTTACCCAAAACAAAATAATCCATATGAGTACTCCCAACTAATTCAACTCAATGCAAGCTTGCCTAGCTAGCTAATTCATACAACTATTAAACATGAAAGGAGTTACCTCTTGAGATAGTTTGCCACCCGGTGGTGTCCCTAGCAAACCACCCTCATTTCCACCGAGTGCACTCGTTCGTGGTGTAACCGTATCTCCGGATTCACCCGGAGATTTAGAGTTTAGCTCTCTCACAATCATTTCCATCTGTAATTTGAATGCATGAGTGAGTCTGGATAGCTCCTCTTTTAAATCACTAACTTGAATTTCAAGTGTTGTGATCCTCCTCTCTGTCTCTGTGTCGCTGCTATTATTCACCATTGCTCTGCCTCTCAAACAAACAACTTATAACAATTACAAAATTTATACTCCCTCCGTCCCATAGCACATTTTACCATTTTAGAGTCTCATACTTGAAAGCACATTACCTAAAATAGCAAAAACACTTTTAAACACTTCCCTTAAAACATCACAATATTACAACATATGCCACTACTTTATTACACTAAAAAGTAACTTTATTACTATTTATAAAAATGAAAAGTCTTTTCTACCCCACTTTATCTTACCCAATATTAATAAACAATTCATTCATTAAAACCCGTGCCCAATTGGTTTGAGCCTTCAAGTATGGGATAGAGGGAGTATCTTTTATGAGAATTATTAGAAGGAAAAATACTTTCCATAGCTCCACATATTTTGAATCTTTCTATTTTTTCACAAAAAACGTGAATAATAGGAGAATTATTAAATTATTGAAAGAAATTAGATTTCTATTAAAATTGAATTTTTTGGAGTTTTAGTGTAGTGTTAAAATTTTGCACATTTATATTTAAAAGTGGTATGCTAAAAAATATTGTAATTTGTATCTAACAACATTTAATATTTTTTTAAGACATTCATCATCTCAATAATAAAATAATTAAAAGTTAAATTTTGGACGGATATTGAAGGTTAATTATATTCTAACTAAATAAAAAAAATTATAATATTTTAACAATTTCGATACAATTACAATGTAAAGCTGAGCTCAATAAGTAAAACAAGAAGTTGCAAAAATGGCAAACTACTCAGGCTCGATAGAAGTTCATTCGAGCTTGACTCGTATCAAACGAGGATTTCAAAGTTCGATAACATGTACATTTCAAATAAACTTACTACAACGCACCTAGCTTAGCTCGACTCATTTCCAGTCCTATTGTGCATATGATTGCCAATGCCATCACTAATTATATATGGAGTACTATAATTACATGAAAAATCAATTAATATTCAGCCATTCTTAGTTAAGGCCTCAACTTTAATGTTCATCACATGCACAAATAATGCCCTTTGATGCTTAAACTCAACAGCACCCGTTGCGTGTGGCTTCCAACATATCAACAAGCATGCTGATGTGAAGTCGCACCGTATCTTCAGCCTCATCATCCCCTGAATTTGGTTCGAGGACAGAACCATCAAACATGGTTACTTCAACTTTAATATTCTCATCCTCAGCTGATTTACCACTCAATGTAATCCACAGCTCACCAGGACGATCTTCGACCATAAATTTATCAAACACTGTAGGAGGCTATAAAGTGCACAAAAAGGAAATAACCAAATTAGAACAAAGTAACTAACCAAACCTCCAAAATATTTTTTAGAAGCATAGTGTCGGATCATTCAAAACTGACATTGTTCAGAAATGGTGAGAATGTAATCAATTTAGTCACAATTCATCAGTAGGGTACAAAGAATGGGCTGTAAAGAAAAGGGGAAAAAGTGACTAAAAAGGGACAAATACGTGTTACTGTAAGAACAAGTAACACACAATTGACTTTTGAGTAACACATATTTGATTTTAAAGTAATACAGAAAAATGTGTTACTATATAAACACAAGTGTATTAATGTATTAAGAAAGATGTGTTACTGTATAAATAAAACGTCATTATTGAGAGTGAATGAGATACCCACATTAAAAAAAACGAAGAACAATAATTGAAAACACGAAAAACACAACCATGTTGAATAATTTATCGATCCTTACAAATAAAAAGACATAATTATCAACAATTAGTTGGAATAAATCTGTGTGTGGTAATGTGGTATTATTGTTGATTTTTTCTCATTAGGGAATTTATTCAAAAAATAAATAATGATTTTTCTACTCTTTCGTGATTAGCAGATCAAATCTGAAAGTTCTTTTTTAATGAAAGTTGCACTGCATATTTTGCGTAGAAGAGAAGAAAGACAGCGTAGAAAAGAAGAAAAGAAGGCACGCAGAAGAGAAGAAGGAAGAAAGCAGCGCAGAAGTGAAAGAAGGAAGAAGAAGCGACCAGGAAAGGAGGAAGAAGGAAGAAAGCTCAGAAGAGAAAGGAGGAAGAAGAAGCGACGGGAAAAGAGGAAGGAGGAGTGACTTGTTACCAGATAAAAATATAAGAAATAGTCAAATTTCACCCTACCATAAGACTATGGTGAAATATTGTATATAAGTTTTTGTCTATTTTTTAAGTTATTTTTTAAATTATTTTACTTTTTATTTATGTAAGAGTTATTTAGTCATTTTATGTGCATCTATTTTTGTATTTAAAATTATGGGGTGTGTATAGAGTATTTTGGGGTGTTATTATTATTATTTTTTTAATATACATAGAGAAGAGGGTGATGTGACATAATATGTGACATTTTGTAAATGATTAAAACATAAATGATTAAAATTTAAATAAAAAAAGATTAAAATTGAAAGATGAAAGACGTATTTTGTATAGTTGACACTTAAAATGATTTATTTTGAAATGTGTAACACTTATTTTTCCGAACACAAATATAATTTATTTTTCTCGAACCTTTTACTATAGATTGAGATTAATATTATTGAGATAATACTATATATTTGAGTTCCAACTAAGAGTTTAATTAGTTAAAAAAAATTGAAAAAAAACATGGACAATAAGTGGTAGTTTTATAAAAGAAAAGAAAAATTTACAATCATAAACTCATAAGTAGTTCCAATAGATAGTGAACTTGTCTGAAAAATTCACATTATTCATAAAATTTGAATTAAATGAAAAAAATAGGTACACTGTTTAGAACAGGTCAAAGTCTAAAATGTTTCTATTATAAAAATGAGGGTTCATACTCATACATACAGCTGCCAGATACAAATATATTATTGAAGAAAAATGAGGGCCGGTGGACAGTCACATGGGATCAATAAAAATAAAATTTCCCCCAATTAAACTACAACAATATTTAACTAAAAACAACCTTTATATATTAAAGGTTTTGGAAGCAGAACATGGCAATTTGCAATTTCCTAATAATTTGTCAGATTGGAGTAATTTTATAATAATGAATTATTGATCACTTTGTAAAATAATCTGGGGTCAGGGTCACATCACATGGGATCATTAATAATGCAGAAAAGTCGTCTCTTAATTCATATGTTTTAAAAGACTGAATGCATTCATGAATCATTACCACATCCATAAGAAATTTGCAAAGAAATTTAACAACTGAGATATCTAGCTAGCTTGTAACCATGGCGGAAGTTGTTGTCTCTGCTTTGGTCGAGCAACTTATAGCCACCATAAATGAGCAGATCAAAACCGAAATCAGTTTGGTGAGAGGTGTGGACAAGGAGATTCTCAATCTTTCCGACGACCTCAAGAGCCTCAGGAATGTGTTGGATGATGCTGAGAATCGACGATTTCAGGACAAAAACATCAACCAATGGTTGTCGAGGCTGGAGCAGACGTCTTATGAAATGGAGGACGTTCTCGACGAATGGAATTATGCTCTTCTCAAACTCAAGATGGCTGCTCCTGCTGCTCCTAAGAACATGGTATGTTCCTTCATCCCATCTCCGTGTTTATGTTTCAAAAAAGTTGTTGTTCGTCATGATATTGGTACAAAGATTAAAAATGTGAAACAACAACTTGATGAAATATTGAGGGAGAAAGATCGATTTAATTTTGTCGAATCTGTGCCCATCACGAATCGTTTGCCTGGATCTTGGCGAGTTCAATCCACTTCCATGGTTGACTCAGCAAAAGTCCATGGTCGGGATACTGATGTGGATTTTCTTGTTAGCAAACTTTTGGAAAATGGTGCTAGCCAAGGCATCCCAATTCTGGGTATAGTGGGTATGGGGGGACTTGGGAAGACCACTCTCGCTCAGCTAGTTTATAATCATAGTCGAGTGGAGGAATCTTTTGACATAAGGATATGGATTTGTGTTTCTGACCCCTTTGATCCTGCTGTAATTGGTAAATGTATTCTTGAGAGTGTAAAAAAAGGGAGTTCTCCAAATACTAACCAACTGGATGTCCTGTTTAATCTTGTAAAAGAGTCCATTGAAGGAAAGAAGTTTCTTCTTGTCCTTGATGATGTATGGACACAAGACTATAATAAATGGGAACCCCTAGAACACTCCCTCAAGTGTGGTGGAGGTGGAAGTAAGATTTTGGTGACGACAAGAAATGAAAGGGTGGTGAAAATGATGGGATCGAGAGAGAGTGAGATATGTCGTCCAGGTGTGCTCTCTGACAAAGATTGTTGGTTATTGTTAAGTCGCATTTCCCTTCCTGAAAGGAACGAAGTCGAATTTGAGGAGATTGGTAAGAAAATAGCTAAAAAGTGCAATGGCTTGCCTCTAGCCGCGAAGACTTTGGCAAGTCTTTTGCGTTTTAAGAGTAACTTGGACGAGTGGGAAAATGTGTTGAATAGTGAAATATGGAAAATGGAGGAAGCGGAGGTAGACATTTTCCCCCATTTGCTTTTGAGTTACAATGAATTGTCACCGGCACTTAAGCGGTGCTTCTCGTACTGCGCTGTCTTTCCCAAAGATACGGATATTGATGTTGAGAGCCTAATAGAAAATTGGATGGCACTTGGTTACCTGGGCTCCAATATCGGTGACATGAAACTTAGAGGGAGAGAGTGTTTTGATATTTTAGCAATGCGTTCTCTATTTCAAGATTTTGAAATAACTAGGTTGGATAAGAAAATATATGAATGTAAAATGCATGATATAGTACATGATTTTGCTCAATTTGTTAGAAAGAGTGGTAGGGTGGAGGGCACTAGAATGAATAAGACAACCTGCCAAGTTTGTGACCCTTCATTTGTTTCCAATGTTAATCAATTTTGTAGCTTATATGTGGGGAAGAAAGAATGTCCTCCAACTAGTCTTTGTGATTGTGTGACACGTCGTCTAAGGGTGTTAAGTATGAAAAAGTGTGACTTGCAATGTATTCCAATGGGACTGGAAAATTTGATTCATTTGAGGTGGTTGGACTTGAGTGAAAATACAGTATCCCAAGAAAACCTTAGAATCATTTTTCAGCTTTATTACTTGCAAACACTTAAATTAAGTGATTGCAAACTAGAAGCGATTCTAAAGGAAATTGGAAATTTGATTCACCTTAGAGACTTAGACTTGAGTTGGAATAAGTCTTTAGGGGAGTTGCCAGAGAGCATATGTGGTTTGCATGAATTGCGAAGCCTGGATATTAGTTGGTGCACGAGTCTGAGCAGAATTCCTCAAGGACTGTCCCAGTTAACAGGTCTTGGCGAATTGCGTGGATTTCGAGGAGGAAGTGGTGAGAGCAAGTTGGGATTATTGAACAAGTTAAACCATCTTAGTCGTCTAGAGTTGATTATTAGATTAGGTGATAATGAAGAAGTGGTTGAGGATGCAAGGGAAGCAGAATTGAGGAAAAAGATACACCTTGAGGAACTGTGGATAGAATTTGAGGATGAGATGGATGATCAAAGTGAGGGGGTGAGGATGGATGTGATAGATGCTCTCCAGCCCCATCTCAAGTTGAAACATCTGTGGATTTATAATTATAAGGGCTCCAAACTTCCGTTGAGCTGGATCGTCTCACCCCTGAACCAACTAAGGTCTATTATGCTCTGGTATTGCAATGAGCTGTCATCATTGCCGCCCCTTGGAAAACTACCATGCCTAGAAGAGATGTCCATTACAGGAATGAGAGGATTAGAAAGAGTGGGAGGAGAATTGTTGGGAGCTTCATCATCAAATATTATTGCCGCCTTTCCCAAATTGAAGAAACTGACGTTTAGGGAATGCAGCCATTGGAAGGAGTGGGAGGACATCACGGCTGAAGAAGAACAACATTCTACCATCATGCCTTGTCTTCAAGAGTTAACCATCAATTTTTGCCCAGCCCTGAGGAAACTGCCACGCTCCCTCCTCAGTAAGGCATGGCCATTGAAAAAGTTGGACCTTACTGGTTCAAAGGAGCTACAACAACATTGCACGGACAATGGTGTAGTGTTTACTGATATTTCATGATTTTCAAAAGTTTATGTAACGTTTTCATCCATCCATGTAATTAAATAAATAAAGATTGTTTTCTGTCTTCTCTTCCATCCATCTAATTAAACAGTATAAATAAATTCTTACTCTTGTTTAGTAATTTCATGTTTGTAGTGTTGTTGTTAAATCTGGTAATGATAATTTTGCAGACAACATGTTTGATTGAATGAAAATATAATTGTGGCTAAAGCTCGATCATGTTTTAGTTGATGGCATGCTTAAAATTCTGTGTTGTTGTATTTCCTGTACAAGACAACCATGGGGTGGCAATGAAACCACTACTTCAAATTAAGTTTATGTAGTGTTTCTTAATTTTAGCCACAATGTACAAAAGTACCTTAACGAATATGCTTGTGTATGCTAAAACTGGAGATGATGAACCTTGTCAGGCATTTATCCTCATTGATTTTAGTTTAGTATTATTTCGATATGATGATCGAAATGGAATGGGTCCCTTACTCCCTTCTGGTTGAACTTAGTGGACAACTTTGGATTGTTTCTTGGCATCTGAGACTCGGGAATTTGGTTGGTGCAACGGTCAAAGTTTTGATATGTAAGTTTCACAATACTTGTGAACAGAGGTTGAACATTCATGTTTTGATTTTTTTAAGCTTCTTGAAATGTTCAATTTCTTTATACGGGTTAGGACACATCAGTCCTCCCCGAATCTACAGTACTCTTTTTAAGGTCTTGTAGGCCGTCAACGTTGAAGTAAAGAAGTAATCTACTGAGGTCCGAGGATAATGGCAGTACTCTTGTACTTCTGAGTCGACAAGTATTAGGGAACTATGCTTGCAATCTTTTGAGCCAAAAGGATATATATGAGACAAGTGTTTGCCAATCAACCGTCTCATGGGTCGCGCTTATCTTGGCTTGGGTTTAATTATGATCAATTCAACAGAAACAAATGATTATGTATATTTTTTTTGAAGTCTCGGGTATCTGGTAATTTGGTAGTGATAACTGCAACAAAGTTATTACTATCTGAGATGGAATCGGTGAATGAGGGTGAATTGCTACTAGGATTTCTCTTTAAATATGAAGGGGCACTGTTAGACTGAGTTGGAATATCTCCTTATTTTTTTTTCTGATACCTCTGCCCATGGCAAACATTAATATAAAGGGAGGGGCTATCTAACACCCCAAATAGTTTTATTCACACCCTAATTGTGAATAAAAAAAAAGTGTGCAAGTAATTACGATACGTGGAAAGTAATATTATTTGACTTTTGCTACTAAATGCATTAGCATGTTATATTGTAATCTTGTAGCCGTTCCATGAGTGTTTGCACCAGTAAATGGGTACACTTTTTAAGAAAAATGTGTAATGACTAGAGTGTTGAAAGTAATTTTTTACACTTACATGAATAAAGCAAAATGAGTGTAAAAAGTAATAATCCAAGCATTTTGTGTAAATATGTAAATTTTGTGAGATTGTAATTTATGGAAATGTAAGTGTATAAATAATTATGGGACAGAAAACTGATGATTAGGCATGTTTGGTGAGTGATGGCGGGGTGCAGACAACCTGTCCATTAATCGTCTATTCTTATTTCCTCTCGTACCAAACTCAGACTTGTCGTCCAAGTAGTCTTTGTGATTGTGTAACACGTCATCTAAGAGTCTTAAGTATGAATGGTTGTGACTTGCAAAGTATTCCACTAGGACTGGAAAATTTGATTCACTTGAGGTGGTTGGACTTGAGTGAAAATACAGTATCCCAAGAAAACCTTAGAATCATTTTTCAGCTTTATTTCTTGCAAACACTTAAATTAAGTGACTGCAAACTAGAAGCGATTCTAAAGGAAATTGGGAATTTGATTCACCTGAGAGACCTAGACTTGAGTCAGAATGAGTCTTTAGAGGAGTTGCCAGAGAGCATATGTGGTTTGCATGAATTGCGAAGCCTGAATATTACTGGGTGCACGAGTTTGAGTAGAATTCCTCAAGGACTGGCCCGGTTAACAGGTCTTGGCGAACTGCGTGGATTTCGAGGAGGAAGTGGTGAGAGCAAGTTGGGATCATTGAACAAGTTAAACCATCTTAGTCGTCTAGAGTTGATTATCAGATTAGGTGATGAAGAAGTGGTTGAGGATGCAAGGGAAGCAGAATTGAGGAAAAAGATACACCTTCAGGAACTCCATATAGAATTTGTGGATGAGATAGATGATCTAAGTGAGGGGGTTTGGATGGATGTGATAGATGCTCTCGAGCCCCATCTCAAGTTGAAACAACTGTTTATTGTGAATTATAAGGGCTCCAAACTTCCACTGAGCTGGATCGTCTCGCCCCTGAACCAACTAAGGTGTATTAGGCTCTATCAATGCAATGAGCTGTCATCATTGCCGCCCCTTGGAAAACTACCATGCCTAGAAGAGATGTCCATTACAGGAATGAGAGGATTAGAAAGAGTGGGAGGAGAATTGAAGGATCTGAGGTTTAACTTTTGTCCTGAGTGGAAGGAGTGGGAGGACATCACGGGCGAAGAAGAACAACATTCTACCATCATGCCTTGTCTTCAAGAGTTAACCATCGATAATTGCCCAGCCCTGAGGAAACTTCCACGCACCCTCCTCAGTAAGGCGTGGCCATTGGACAAATTGAAGATTTTTGATTCAGAGGAGCTAGAACAACATTGCAGGGACAATGGTGTAGTGTTTACTGTTTATAGGGATGATTAATGTATTCAATTTCTTTTATGATTTCCACAAGTTTGTTTATGTAACATTTTCATCCATCCATCCATCAATAAATAAAGATTGTTTTCTGATAACTCATTTTATGTTCTCTAGCTTCCATCCATCTAATTAAACAGTATAGATAAAATCTTACTCTTGTTTAGTAATTTCATGTTTGTAGTGTTGTTGTTAAATCTGGTAATGATAATTTTGCAGACAACATGTTTGATTTAATGCCCCAATGAAATTAAAATTGTGTCTTGTTGTATGTATTTTGAAATGAAAGCAGATGTGGATAGACAAGACAACCATGGGCCAACAATAAGATTGTTTGGCCCATTTGATTAAAAGCACGGCCCATAAGCTGCAATTAATTGAAGGGTGGGACTATTTACACCTCCATTTCGGCTTAGAACACTCCCCCTTTCAGTTTAATAATATAATAATAATGTAAAAAATCGAAAATACCCTTTAAATCATATTACACTACTAAATACACCCCTATCACTAATTTCACCCCACCTTCACCTTTAATAAATCATAAACCTATTTTTTACACACAGCCGTCGCTGCCGGCGCCGCCACAACCACAACCACAAACCAGTGTCGAAAAAGTCTAAAAAGAGGGGCTAAATTGATTATTTTCTTTCAACGGTTCGTGTAATAAACAATTTCAATTTTTCTTTTAATATTCGACAAACCAGTGTCGACCATATTCACTCTCGTCGACACCCTGTTGTCGACGAGAGTGAATATGGTCGACATTGTGTGTCGGAAAAAAAAAATTTGAAAAATTTCGTAGACGGTAGATCAACCAAAAATACACTCGTCGACACCCTGTTGTCGACGAGAGTGTATTTTCGTCGACCTACAATGATCGAAATAAAAAAAAAAGAAAAAAAAAACAAAAAAATCAAACCTGGGATGCGGCAGCGGGGCACCAGTGTGGGGAGGGAGGGGGCGGACGGGGGGCGGGGGCGGTAGCGGCCGATACGCAGGGGGCTGCCGGTGGGAGGGGTTCGGCAGGTGGGCGGGGGGCGGCGGCTGATCAACTCAAGAGAAACAAATGATTTTTCTTGTTTTAACTAATGGTAAATTTGGCATTGATTTATTAAGGCTCATGTAGAACGATTTGTTGTTAATGGGATGGCTATTTTTTTATTTATTGAACATAAATGCTAGAAGTTTAAATGGGGACAGTGTGCCTGTTACTATGTAACATAAATTGTGATCTGGATTATGGGTTGTTGGCAATGACATATTTTATTATACAAAATATAATACTACCAATTATATATTTATTTAAAATAAGATTTTTTTTGCCAAAAAAATATGAAAATTTTATACTCCGTATTGAATAAAAAAAAAGTAAATAGAAATTGAAAAATTAATTTTTTTAAAATAATTCTTATGACTATATTTATAACTAAAAAATAATGTAAACTATCAGTAAATTCTTAAAATAAATTCAAATTCCTCAAATAAAAAAATTAAAAATTTAGAAAGATCTATTGGTATAATTTTCATTCGGGGAAGACAACAAGGTGTGGGACCAATATTTTTTTAATTTAGTAATATAATTTTTCATATTTTATTATATATTTTTTAATTTTCCAGATTTTTTATTTTTTCTATTTTTAATAAATATATATATATATATATATATATATATATTTAGAATTTATTAATATAGGTTTACTTTTTGTCCTGTTTGTGATTATTTTCACTTTTTGTCCCATTTTTTATTTATATTACACTTTCGGTCCTAACGTTACATAAATCGTTTAGTACTGTTGCAATTTTGATCCCAATCCGTTAAGCTAATAATTTAACGACTAATAAAAAAAAAAAAAAATACATACACGTGCCTTGCCATTAGAGGAAATTCCCCTCTCTCTCGAATTCTCCGTCCCTTTTGTGATTTATTTTGCAATTTTGGTTCTAACGTTACATAAATCGTTTAGTACTGTTGCACTTTTGATCCCAATCCGTTAAGCCAACAATTTAACGAATAATTAAAAAAGAAATGAAAAAAAGACATACACGTGCCTTGCCATTAGAGGAAATTCCCCCCTCTCTCGAATTCTCCGCCCTCACCTGTATTAGGGTTTCCGATTGCAATTTGAAATAGTCCTTTGGCAACCTTATAAAATCCTCAGCCTAAGGTTTCCTTTGCCAGTAGTAATAATGGATCAATTCTCCGACAAAGAAATTGCTGCAGCTATCAAAAGTCTTGATCGGCCACCCCCTTCCGATGAGCTCCTCCCTCTTCTCAATGTATTGGAAAAACATCTTGTCGCAGCTGCCAAAAGTCTTGCTCGGCTACCCTCTTCCGATAAGCTCCTCACTCTTCTCAATGTAATTAATCCTTTTACATTTCTTTACTCTTTTATCTTAATTACTTTTTGGAAATTCTTGTCAATTTTAGATTTGTTGATTATGTTGCACAAGTTGCCAAATTGAATGATGTACATGAGATTAAATTTTCTAGGGTTTTGATTTATCTTGATAGGGCTTTCTTGATTTGAAGCCGATTTACCTCAATTAACTTAGTCGCCTGAATATCAACTTAGTTGATTTACCTCAACTGATTTTGAGATAACCTATTTAGATTTATCTAGATGCCTATTTTAGTCATTGTTTAATGTTTATCTTCTTACTTGCCAAATGGTCAATGTCGCCTTTATGCGTTGTGTTACTCGAATTGGTATACTCACATCTTTAGCATAGTAACGCCTATGTAGTCGTCACCTACCATGCATTTCTTCATATAATCTTGTTAATTTTTATGGCATTAGCAGAATCTGGAAACGCGGAAAGTGAATTTGTAATTAATTTTTTGGCTTTATTGTGAAATGCGGAAAGTGAATTTGTAATCAAAGGTAGCTTTTGTTGTTATCTATTAGTAAATCCTCCTATTTCTAAAAGGGTGATTAGAAAAGGTGAAGAGGAACCCTTTGTTATCATGATTTATGCAATTTCGTATCATTGCAAATATGCATTTCTATACCATTGATATGCATGTGTTAGTTTAATGTATCAAGTTTGTAAAAGGCGCTATACTGGGGCCTACGCCTAGGTGGGGGGATTAGGAGGGACGGACTTGGGAAAAAAGTGTGGCCGCGCTCTGGGGATAGAAGCCAATTTAGTCCCATAACTTTCTACTTTTTTTGAAATGGTCCCAAAAAAGTGAAATTTACCAATTGAGTCCTTTTTTTTTTTTTTTTTTGCAATTTGTTATGGTTTGGTCCCCAAAAGTTAAATGTATCAATTTAGTCCAATTTTTTCGCAATTTGTTTAGTTTTGATCCCAAAAAAGTTAAATGTAATTGCAAAAAAATGGGACTAAATTGGTAAATTTAACTTTTTTATGACCAAAACAAAACAAATTGCAAAAAAAAAAAAAAAAGGACTAAATTGGTACATTTAACTTTTTTTGTAACTAAAACAGAATAAATTGCAAAAAAATGGAACTGAATTAATATATTTAACTTTTTTGGGACCATTTCATAATAAAGTTTGAAAGTTATGGGATTAAATTGACTTATATCCCGAGCGCCTAGCACAGATTTTCGGAAATCTGATTTTATTTGCACTACATACATAATTCATAAATTGGAGGAAATAAAAAATTATTGAAATTTATGCTACTCATTTCTGGTTGTATAATCTTTGTTCTTTTTTATTTGATTTAAGCAAATTGGAGGGGTCACCTGCACAGTCCGTGAAAGATGATGTGTCTCGACTAATGAAGGCATTGAACGTAAACGATCTCTTGAAGCATTCCGATGTTGAGGTAAGAGTAGGTGTAGCTTCTTGCATCAGTGAGATAACCAGAATCAATGCTCCATTGAGGGTATACGCTAGATCGAAACGCACTTGTGACACGAGTGTTAAGGCTGCTTTGGAGATTCTAATCAATCTCCCGGGAATAGTTCCTGGAAGCGAACTTTGGAACTATGCTTGCAACCTTATTACCCAAAAGGATACGAGAGAAGTGTTTGTCCGTCAACCCTCTCATGAGTCCCGCTTATCTTGGCTTGAGTATAATTACGACGAGTACAAGGGAAACTAATGATTGTGTAGTTGTGGACATGTGATGTTTTTTTTGTTTTAAATAAGCCTAGTAAATTGGCATTGATGTATTAAAGACTCTCATGTAGAATGATTTTCGTTTTCATTTGTTTGTGATTGTTTTCTAAGAGCTTATCTGATGAATTTAAATGCTTGAACTCGAGCTCATTGTGTGTGTGCATAGAGATCATAAAACTAATTATTTTTCTTTTAATCACACTTAAATTTAGAAAATCATCACTTGAGATAATAATTTATGATATCAAAATGTATATATGTGATTTCTCACTTTAGAATTTTTTTCTTGGGGTGAAGAAGAAAGTAAAAGAAGCACATTACAAAATTAAAGTGGCCCTTGTGCAACGCCCGTGCAAATATATTGTTTAAATATATAATTGGTATTATTTTTCGTACTTGTTTGAATTTTCCACCGAAGAAGAAGGTTGTCAGAAGCTCAAGAACGTCAACTTAGCAAATCTATTGTTTAAAAAAACATGAATAAAATCCAATTGATAAGAGGAAATAAGAAAAAAATTGGTACCCAAACTCCTAATTTTGTGAAAATGAACCCTAGTTTTAAGGGTAAGGGTACTTTGGTCTATTTGCTTTTGTAAGTCCAATTAGAAAATTCTACAAACAAACATGAAATAGGGCCATAAATAAAGATTTACACATTTTATCATGACAAATCCACATTCTCAATCCTACTAAGCAAAATGTTTAGTATAGAAAATGGGTTTGACTATATGCACCTCCATTTCGGAGAGATGCACTCCCCTTTTCATTATATTAATAAAATAATAGTGTAAAAAACCAAAAATTCCCTTCATTAAAATATAGTATGCGATGCAAGAAGCTACACCTACTTTTACGTCAACATCAGAATGGTTCAAGAGATCGTACATGAGACGACTCAGTTGTTCAAATTGTTACTTTCTCGGAGAATTGAGGCATCTTTCACTCTTTTTTTGTATCAGATCTTTGGATACAACTGACACTTTGTAAAATACTAAAATTGTTACTCAAATTTCTCGGAGAATTTGCACTTTAAGTTTTGCACTAACAAAAATGACACCCTATTTTATTTTATTTTATTCTTTGTAAAACACTAAAATTGTTACTCAAAAAAATTTCCGGACCAAAATGCCCTTTTTCCCACACGCACCGCATGAGTAGCATAGGGGTCGTACAAGAATTGCAGAAGGACGTCGCACAGGGGTTGCACGAAGATCACTTTAATTTTTTAATACATTCACCAAAAAAAATTAATTTTTTTGAAAGCTCGATATCCAGACCTACTAATCCGGAGTACCATAGTAATACGCGCACTGCCCATCCAAATGCAAAATTTTAAAGTTCATTTTGCCAAAACATCACTCGATGTTTTTGACAGTTTTCATTCAAAGGAGTAGAATTAAGTCGAGAAAATATACACAAATGGTCTTGTAACTTTCAGATTTAGTCTTTTTTCTTTTTAATTTTTCAACAACGGTTATTCTGTTATCAAAATAGGTCCTTTCCGGAGAATTTCAAATAAATTTGCAGTACATGAAATACACTGAAAATTCGTTAAGTTTTGCACTTGGAAAACTGACACCCTATATTTTATTTTTTGTAAAATTGCTACTCAAATATGTTCTGGACCTAAATACTCTTCCTCTTCCCAAACCCTTCTTCCCACTCGCACGGGCGTTGCACAAGGGTTGCACGAGGGTCACTTTATTTTGTAATGTGCTTCTTTTACTTTCTTCTTCACCAAAAAAAAAAAAAAAAAAAAAACAAAAGTGAGAAATCACATATATACATTTTGATATCATAAATTATTATCTCAAGTGATTTTCTAAATTTAAGTGTGATTAAAAGAAAAATAATTAGTTTTATGATCTCTATGCACACACACAATGAGCTCGAGTTCAAGCATTTAAACTTAATCAGACAAGCTCTTAGAAAACAATCACAAACAAATGAAAACGAAATTTTCATGCCTATTATTATCGTATAATTAATTTATTTTTGTATTAAAAAAAAAGACATAGTAATAACCATCCCATTAACAACAAAATCATTCTACATGAGAGTCTTTAATACATCAATGCCAATTTACTAGGCTTATTTAAAACAAAAAAACATCACATGTCCACAACTACACAATCATTAGTTTCCCTTGTACTCATCGTAATTATACTCAAGCCAAAATAAGCGCGACTCATGAGAGGGTTGACGGACAAACTCTTCTCTCATATCGTTTTGGGTTAAAAGGGTGCAAGCATAGTTCCAAAATTCGCTTCCAGGAACTATTCCCGGGAGATTGATTAGAATCTCCAAAGCAGCCTTAACACTCGTGTCACAAGTGCATTTCGATCTAGCGTATACCCTCAATGGAGCATTGATTCTGGTTATCTCACTGATGCAAGAAGCTACACCTACTCTTACCTCAACATCGGAATGCTTCAAGAGATCGTTTACGTTCAATGCCTTCATTAGTCGAGACACATCATCTTTCACGGACTGTGCAGGTGACCCCTCCACTTGTGATAAAAGGGCCTCAATATGCTTAAATCAAATAAAAAAGAACAGAGATTATACAACCAGAAATGAGTAGCATAAACTTCAATAATTTTTTATTTCCTCCAATTTATGAATTATGTATGTAGTGCAAATAAAATCAGATTTCCGAAAATCTGTGCTAGGCGCTCGGGATAGAAGTCAATTTAATCCCATAACTTTCAAACTTTATTATGAAATGGTCCCAAAAAAGTTAAATATATTAATTCAGTTCCATTTTTTTGCAATTTATTATGTTTTAGTTCCAAAAAAAGTTAAATGTACCAATTTAGTCCTTTTTTTTTTTTTTTTTTTTGCAATTTGTTCTGTTTTGGTCATAAAAAAGTTAAATTTACCAATTTAGTCCCATTTTTTTGCAATTACATTTAACTTTTTTGGGATCAAAACTAAAGATTGCAAAAAAATAGGACTAAATTCATACATATTTAACTTTTGGGGACCAAAACATAACAAATTGCAAAAAAAAAGGATTAAATTGGTAAATTTCACTTTTTTGGGACCATTTCAAAAAAAGTAGAAAGTTATGGGACTAAATTGGCTTCTATCCCCAGAGCGCGGCCACACTTTTTTCCCAAGTCCGTCCCTCCTAATCCCCCCACCTAGGCGTAGGCCCCAGTATAGTGCCTTTTACAAACTTGATACATTAAACTAACACATGCATATCAATGGTATAGAAATGCATATTTGCAATGATACGAAATTGCATAAATCATGATAACAAAGGGTTCCTCTTCACCTTTTCTAATCACCCTTTTAGAAATAGGAGGATTTACTAATAGATAACAACAAAAGCTACCTTTGATTACAAATTCACTTTCCGCATTTCACAATAAAGCCAAAAAATTAATTACAAATTCACTTTCCGCGTTTCCAAATTCTGCTAATGCCATAAAAATTAACAAGATTATATGAAGAAATGCGTGGTAGGTGACGACTACATAGGCGTCACTATGCTAAAGATGTGAGTATACCAATTCGAGTAACACAACGCATAAAGGCGACATTGACCATTTGGCAAGTAAGAAGATAAACATTAAACAATGACTAAAATAGGCATCTAGATAAATCTAAATAGGTTATCTCAAAATCAGTTGAGGTAAATCAACTAAGTTGATATTCAGGCGACTAAGTTAATTGAGGTAAATCGGCTTCAAATCAAGAAAGCCCTATCAAGATAAATCAAAACCCTAGAAAATTTAATCTCATGTACATCATTCAATTTGGCAACTTGTGCAACATAATCAACAAATCTAAAATTGACAAGAATTTCCAAAAAGTAATTAAGATAAAAGAGTAAAGAAATGTAAAAGGATTAATTACATTGAGAAGAGTGAGGAGCTTATCGGAAGAGGGTAGCCGAGCAAGACTTTTGGCAGCTGCGACAAGATGTTTTTCCAATACATTGAGAAGAGGGAGGAGCTCATCGGAAGGGGGTGGCCGATCAAGACTTTTGATAGCTGCAGCAATTTCTTTGTCGGAGAATTGATCCATTATTACTACTGGCAAAGGAAACCTTAGGCTGAGGATTTTATAAGGTTGCCAAAGGACTATTTCAAATTGCAATCGGAAACCCTAATACAGGTGAGGGCGGAGAATTCGAGAGAGGGGGGAATTTCCTCTAATGGCAAGGCACGTGTATGTCTTTTTTTCATTTCTTTTTTAATTATTCGTTAAATTGTTGGCTTAACGGATTGGGATCAAAAGTGCAACAGTACTAAACGATTTATGTAACGTTAGAACCAAAATTGCAAAATAAATCACAAAAGGGACGGAGAATTCGAGAGAGAGGGGAATTTCCTCTAATGGCAAGGCACGTGTATGTCTTTTTTTTTTTTTTTTTTATTAGTCGTTAAATTATTAGCTTAACGGATTGGGATCAAAATTGCAACAGTACTAAACGATTTATGTAACGTTAGGACCGAAAGTGTAATATAAATCAAAAATGGGACAAAAAGTGAAAATAATCACAAACAGGACAAAAAGTAAACCTATATTAATAAATTCTAAATATATATATATATATATATTTATTAAAAATAGAAAAAATTAAAAATCTGGAAAATTAAAAAATATATAATAAAATATGAAAAATTATATTACTAAATTAAAAAAATATTGGTCCCACACCTTGTTGTCTTCCCCGAATGAAAATTATACCAATAGATCTTTCTAAATTTTTAATTTTTTTATTTGAGGAATTTGAATTTATTTTAAGAATTTACTGATAGTTTACATTATTTTTTAGTTATAAATATAGTCATAAGAATTATTTTAAAAAAATTAATTTTTCAATTTCTATTTACTTTTTTTTTATTCAATACGGAGTATAAAATTTTCATATTTTTTTGGCAAAAACAATCTTATTTTAAATAAATATATAATTGGTAGTATTATATTTTGTACTTGTTTGAATTTTCCATCGAAGAAGAAGGTCGTCAACTTAGCATATCTATTGTTTAAAAAAACCCAACTGATAAGAAAAAATAGTTCAATTTTCTGCATATACTTGAATTTAAGAAACCTGTCGTTGGATCATATATTTGTAGCAATTTTTAATTCTCATTTTTCAATTGACTTGTTTCTTTGTTAAAACTCCGGGAGAATTACCAGGATCTAAGGCCTAGGTAGTGGTGCTCTAACTACTTGAGCTATCCCACTTGTGCTCTAACAAAAAAAAAAAAAAAAAAATAGTCAGTATTTTTTTGCCCGACAAGGCATTATTAGAAAATAAAAACATAAACGGAAACTGGGAATCCTGTGGGGATGGGGACGATTTTTTCCCATTCACTTCGCGGGGAGGTAGATGGGATAGTGCCCCCATCCAAGCTCGGTGCACGTAAATCCCAGAAGTGCCACTGTTCTAGTTTTCCATAACCCGAGGCAGCGAATTTGCATTCCCTTTCTTCTTCCTTTTCCTGGTTCAAGGAAACCATATTTTTAGAAAGGGTATAAGCAGCAAAGGGACAACAATGCTTGAAACTTTTTCATCGAAGGAGACAGAATAAGTCTACAGAATGTGAGACGAGCCTGTATTATGAGCAAGAAACGGATTACTTCTTTATTACAATGCGAGTAACGCGTAATTTTACTTCAAATCTCAATCTTTCCTACAGTATCACATAACATAGCCTGTCCAAGGACGACCTACATGACCTCGACTGATGTGTCCTAACAGGTTACTTACTCCATCTGAAACCTCGTCACCTTTATATTCTGGTCTAAAGGCGAAGAAGAGAAGTGGATGGCTGTACAATAAGATAGTAAATATGTGGAATATATACTATTATATCATGATTAAACAATCCAAAGTTATCCACTTAGAAATCTTATATAAACACATGTTCAACCTGAAGGGAGCAAAGGACCCCTTCCATTTTGATGAATAAGTTATACTCAATAGTTATCAGATCTCAGTCACCTCATTTCACCGCCCCCGCTCCCTCCCTCCCCACACTGGTGCCCCGCTGCCGCATTCCAGGTTTGATTTTTTTTTTTTTTTTTCTTTTTTTTTATTTCGATCATTGTAGGTCGACGAAAATACACTCTCGTCGAGTGTATTTTTGGTCGATCTACCGTCTACGAAATTTTTAAAAATTTTTTTTTTCCGACACACAGTGTCGACCATATTCACTTTCACTCTCGTCGACAACAGGGTGTCGACGAGAGTGAATATGGTCGACACTGGTTTGTCGAAAATTAAAAGAAAAATTGAAATTGTTTATTACACGAACAGTTGAAAGAAAACAATCAATTTAGCCCCTCTTTTTAGACTTTTTCGACACTGGTTTGTGGTTGTGGCGGCGCCGGCGCCGGCTGTGTGTAAAAAATAGGTTTATGATTTATTAAAGGTGAAGGTGGGGTGAAATTAGTGATAGGGGTGTATTTAGTAGTGTAATATGACTTAAAAGGTATTTTCGGTTTTTTACATTATTATTATATTATTAAACTGAAAGGGGGAGTGTTCTAAGCCGAAATGGAGGTGTAAATAGTCCCACCCTTCAATTTAAAAGGATTAAATTGGTAAATTTCACTTTTTTGGGACCATTTCAAAAAAAATAGAAAGTTATGGGACTAAATTGGCTTCTATCCCCAGAGCGCGGCCACTTTTTTTCCCAAGTCCGTCCCTTCTAATCCCCCCACCTAGGCGTAGGCCCCAGTATAGCGCCTTTTACAAACTTGATACATTAAACTAGCTAACATATGCATATCAATGGTATAGAAATGCATATTTGCAATGATACGAAATTGCATAAATCATGATAACAAAGGGTTCCTCTTCACCTTTTCTAATCACCCTTTTAGAAATAGGAGGATTTACTAATAGATAACAACAAAAGCTACCTTTGATTACAAATTCACTTTCCGCGTTTCACAAAAAAAGCAAAAAATTAATTACAAATTCACTTTCCGCGTTTCCAGATTCTGCTAATGCCATAAAAATTAACAAGATTATATGAAGAAACGCGTGGTAGGTGAATTTGAGAGAGAGGGGAATTTCCTCTAATGGCAAGGCACGTGTATGTCTTTTTTTCTTTTCTTTTTTAATTATTCGTTAAATTGTTGGCTTAACGGATTGGGATCAAAAGTGCAACAGTACTAAACGATTTATGTAACGTTAGAACCAAAATTGTAAAATAAATCACAAATGGGACGGAGAATTCGAGAGAGAGTGGAATTTCCTATAATGGCAAGGCACGTGTATGTCTTTTTTTTTATTAATTGTTAAATTATTGGTTTAACGGATTGGGATCAAAAGTGCAACAGTACTAAACGATTTATGTAACGTTAGGATCAAAAGTGTAAAATAAATCACAAATGGGACAAAAAGCAAAACCCACGAATTTCGTGGGAATTTAAAAAAAATTATAAAAGAAAATGATAAAAAGAATCGAGAAAAAAAAAAGAGGGAAAGAGAAATTTGTATAAGAAAATTTAGGAGATTTGAGAGAAAAGGAAGAGAGGGGAGAGAGAAAAATTGAAAAAAACTTTGAAAAAAAGAGTAAAATAAAATATTGAGAAGACCTATAAAAACGGAGAGAGAGAGGAGAGAGGAGAGAGGAGAGAGAAGAATTGAAAAAAACTGTAAAATAAAATAATTGTAAATCGTGAAAAAATTAGAAAATTAGAATGGGAGAAAAATGAGATGTCACGTCGGAGAGAAAAGATTTAGAAATAGTATATAAGGTAGATATATATATTTATTAAAAATAGAAAAAATAAAAAATCAGGAAAATTAACAAATATATAATAAAATTTGAAAAATTATATTACTAAATTTAAAAAATATTGGTCCCACACCTTGTCGTCTTCCCCGAATGAAAATTATACCAATAGATCTTTCTAAATTTTTTAATTTGAGGAATTTGAATTTATTTTAAAAATTTGAACTATCTTAAAAATAAGATTTGATTTACTTAAAATATGTCTTAATAATAGAATTTTATAGATATCTTTTATAAAATCTTATTGTCTAGAATAATTAAATAAAAAACATAAAATTTAATAATAATAATAATGATATACTCCCTCCGTTTTTTTTATGTAAGATGTTTTAGAGTAATTTCTAATTACATTAATATTTTACATACAAGGCAAGTTTGTAGAGGAAAAAAATTTGCCTTAAAGATTAGTTAATTAGAGTAATTTAGAAATTAGGATTGTTTCCAAAGTTAAAAGGAGGGCATAATTGGAATAAACATTGTAAAAAATCTAAAACATCTTATATTTATGAAGAAGAAAAAAGGCCTAAAACATCTTATATAAAAAAACGGAGGAAATAATAAAAATAAAAATAAAGGGATTCGAATCTGAAATCAAAGTTGGGTGGTTTGGGATTCTTAGTAAATTTGGTATATTTAACGAGAAATATGGAAAGAAATATAAAGAGATTTTGAGTATTAAGATAAATAGAAAGATGTTTTAATTAAGGTAAACATATTTCCTTTCATGTACGCGGGAATCGGGATATTTTTTAAAATAAATACTAAAAAGACTTCAAACCGCCTTCGATTTTTGGCTCATAGATATTCGAATCGAATCACTATAAATAAGGGTTCTCAACTGTGATTATGGTATCTCTTTGTGGTAATTTGCGTTAACCCCCAATTTTGATTTGTTCTGTATCGTCAGTGTTTGTTTAATTGTCTCCTCGTTCGTCATTAGTATTTAGTACTAAGGCTGTTTTGTGTAGCAATCAGTAATAGAAGTAATTTTGATGCTTTTATCCATGTATGCAATTTAGGGTTATGAAATTCCTTTTTGATACGTTGTTTGTTTGCTAATTTTGGGCACGGTTTATGTAAATACGAACTAAGTCCTGTTTCAGTTTCATTAGGATTTTCGATTATGCCTTTATAATTTGTAAATTGTAAATGTGCTAGGTTTGTTTGTGTAACGAGTGTTATTTAAGCAACTGAATTGAAGAAAACGATGTCATCTAATTCTGACGACGAAGGGGAGGAGACAGTTCCTGATAATGTGTCAGAGTATAGATTTGTCTCTGCTAGTGAAGAAGCAATTTCATTCACTGTGTTACCCCTGGAGTGGGATAAAGAAGTGAGTCGTGATGGAAAGATTTTCTTGAGGGGAGAAATGGATAATGGTCTTCGAAAAATCTATAAGCAGGTTACTGCTTGGAAGTTTTGTCTTTTGAACGAGAAGCCTGAGATCTCAGTGTTATCAGCAGAGGGCCGCTGGATTAAGCTTCTGAAGCCATGGAATCCCTATAGTAATGACATAATTAGAACGATTCAGGTCACACTGCATCTTTTGCACTTTGTCAGGTGGAATCCTCACCAATCTCAGAAAGCTTTGTGGGACCATCTCACTAAGACGACTTTCAGGTTAATTAATATGCATGTTTGATCTCTCTTTTGATGCCATTGAGCTCCGTTTGACACTTGTCTAAATCCTTTTGCAGCTTTAAAAAAAAACCTTGTGTGGATGATCTGGTACCTCACTTGCCTTTGATTAAGGAAGCTGTTAAGAGGGACAATAAATTGGCAAAATCCAAGGTTTGTACTTCTTTCTTGTTAAAGGAGTGGACAACCATAAAAACAAGGTTCAAGAATCCTAGTTGATAGTTCTTGCTTTGTTATTTATTATTGTATATATTCTGACAGCTGTTTTTCTCTGTAATCAGATCTTGAGTACAATTCTTGTGGAAAAGCCTTGGGAGAGGAAAAGTTCTATTCAGGTTTGTTCTCTTCATCTCTCTCACACACACTCTCATGGGAGCATGTGTACACTTACATGCACTAAAATATACTCCCTCCGTCCCCCCGAAAGCTTCCTATTGCTTTTTGCATATTGATTAAGGAATATAATATTATGTATTGAGTTGTTGAGGTAGAAAAAGAAAAGGTAGAGAGAGATAGTGGGTGTTGCCAAAAAAGGAAATGAGTAAGTTTCGGTAAGACGCTCAAAATGGCTTTCAAAGGGATGGAGGGAGTATAAAATAATCCTAAATTAGTTTGATCATGTAAATGTACTGCCTTTCTAGGGTGTAAATCCTTCTTTTATAGTCGATGAGGACAATGAAAAAGAAGACCAGGAGGATGATGAGATTGATGAAAATGGAGGAGATATTGAGTCTGATGAAGATGATTGTTTTGACCATATGTGTGCAATCTGTGATAATGGTGGTGATGTAATTATGTAAGTTTATCTTTGACTCTCATTTCTCATTTAAGCTTCTATATGTTGGAGAATGTTGGACATGGCGACCCTGACATGGATAATTTAATGTTATTGGTGCTTATTATATTATCTTGTTTAATATACTTCAGAGCATACTTTGACAAAGCACACTTTTTTTCTTTTTGTGGGCTTAAAGTGTTATGGGACCTTTATGCTTTGAGTGCGCTTTTCGCTTTTGACTACCTTGATGTCACCTATGGAATAGATTGATAAATGTGCTTCAAAGTCATTGTAAAAGCTAAAACACAAACTTCAAATATAGTGTTTGATTTGGGATTCACCCATCAAAACGTGGGATGTTACGTCTCCCGTCTTCTTCTAGTTTGAGATTACAATCTGGATTTCAAAATACCTACTTACTTTTACATAATTGATTTGGCATAAAGTTCTCCAATAATAATATAATAATATCATATCACTACAATACACAGTTGATTTGCATAAAATTTCTCCAACAAACAATATACTGTAATAATATCACATTATCTACTCTTAACACACTTATTTTGACATAAGTTACATCCAACCCCCCCTACTCAAAATCACAAACTAAACACATACCATCACTATTTATCATAATTTTGAAATCCTAGATTTCACTATCCAAATTCCATCATCCACTATAATCCCAAATCAAACATGCCTGATGACTGAAATTTAATGGAAGAGATGTGAATACCTTTGTTTTTTGCCCCCTTCATTCATTTGTTCTGTGGAATTTTGCATAATTGGATCACAAAGAAAGTTAATGAACCCAATAGTTCTTCACGATCACCTGATGCTTGAGTTGTTATGCAATAGCTGAATAGTATCTCTTTTTATTTTTGCCTTGTCTAATTTTTTGCTCCTTCTGGGAAGTTGTATGTGTTTCTACACTTTGATTATCATTATCTTAATTTGTCTAGATAATGTGCCACATATATCTGCTTTATGTAACTTCATTTGTATTAATATCTTCCTCGGGCACAATTTCTACTAAATAATGCAATTCTTATCTTTCCTTGTAAATATTTGTCAAAATTAGCTGTGGTGGCAAGTGCATGAGGTCATTCCATGCAACTGAAAAGGATGGTGAAGATTCTCGTTGTGAATCTCTATGTTTAACTGAAGCACAACTGCTGGTATGCTTCATAGTTCTATTGCCTTCTCTCTCTCTCTTTTTTTTCTTTTTCTTCAGAGTTTGCATCTACTCTCCCTCACACTTCTTTCTTCTGTGTGACTGAATTTAATGACGTTCCTGATTTTATTTTCAGGCAATTCGAAATCTTCCTTTTATTTGCAAGAATTGCAAGGACAAGAAGCACCAATGCTTTGCATGTCAGGAATTGGGATCTTCGGATGATTCTAGTCCTGAGGTATGTGATCCTTAAAATTCTTGGAACATCATCTTTGACAGAATATTTTCCCTTGTTTGCAGATGTTCATTGTGATTTTTAATACTCCGTTTTTTTTTAAAGTCCTTTTTCTCTGCTATTCTGCCGCCCTAACTGCTAGCTTGATGGCCCGTTTTTCAGGTCTTTTGTTGTGTTAGTGGAACTTGTGGTTACTTCTACCATCCTCACTGTGTGGCAAAACTTGTCCACCCTGGGAATAGTTCTGCAGCAGAAGAACTCAAGCAAAGGATTTCTGCTGGGGAACAGTTTGCGTGCCCCATTCACACATGCCATGTCTGTAAGGAAGTAGAAGTTAAGTCGGTTACAGAATTGCAATTTGCAGTGTGTCGTCGATGTCCACGTGCATACCATAGAAAGTGTTTACCAAGGTGCTCGGATACTTTCTGAAAGTTTATTTGGGTCTCAATTTTTATTCTAAGTTCAAAGATCTGAAAATATTGGCAGGGAGATAATGTTTGAAGATGATGTGGATGAAGATGGAATTGCACGCGCTTGGGAAGGACTGATCCCCAATCGCCTATTGATTTATTGCCTGTAAGTAGTGGAAACTTCTAGTTTGCCTTTACTGCCTGCTTTTATTTTACCTGATTTTTATGCTTCTCACCAGAGATCATGAGATTGACCCAGAAATTAGCACTCCTAATCGGGACCATATAAAATTTCCGGAGCGAGAAATGAAAAAGAAGCTACCATTAGACTCTAGCGGGAAAAAGAATCTGAAGAAAAAAGGTGTATCTTTGGAAAATTATGCAGGGAAGGGTGTTTCTACAAAATCACCCTCCAGTTCAGTTAGGGGTGATGTTCCCGAAAATAAGGTGGAGAAATTCCCTATGCAGGCATCCTTTAAAAAGAAGAAAAGGTCTATAAATGGAAATTCTCTTGCGAAGTCGAAAGAATCTGAAATTCATGCAGGAGACGTATGTTTAGGGGAGAAGTCATTTGTTGTACATGGAGAAAACGAGATGACTCAGATGAAAACTGATGATTCTTTCAGTCTCGATGCTGAAACAAGAAGAAGGTGATGCATTTTTTGTACTATACAGATGCTTGCTTATGTATAAAAGTAATCCTGAGAGATGTTCTTTACGTTACTTTATTGTTCTGTTTTCCTCGAAATGCAGAATATTGGGTTTGATGAAACATGCTTCATCTTTAGTAACACTGGATCAAGTTAAAGAAAGGCTTACATCACCATCAACACATGCCCAATCGAAATTTCCTTTTAATGAAGTTACATTAGGGAAGGCAGAGGGTGCAGTTAAGGTGCGATAAAGGGTAATCATAAATCATGGAAATTGATCGTTTAATTGTATTGTGGTTTAATACTAAAGTAAACTGCAGGCCATACGTGCTGCTCTGAAAAAACTGGATGAAGGCGGGTGCATTCAGGATGCCCTAGCAGTTTGTGGGCCTGATCTTCTCTTACAGGTGCCGAAATGGAGAGTAAGTGTCTGGGTTTTTAAAGTTCTCTGCACGTATTTTTTTTTTTTTGTTTTATTATATGCATTTTTAACGAACTTTTTGCCCTGATGTGTAATTTATTTGGTTTGATAGCTAATATAGCTGGGTTATTTGGTGTTACTTCAAAACTAGGCATCCTCAAAATTTAATAAGTTTCTATTTGTTACCCTTAACCAGAGTTTTGTTATACTATTACTCTTGTGTCTGTTTTAGTTTCAGGTGGTTTTTGTTATTTAATAATTAATACATTGCCCCTTATAGTAACAATGTGTGTTCTGGAGCATTAAGATTTAAAAATGTTTCGTGTCCTCTGATTATATAATGAACTATTTTGTTTCTGCAGGGCAGGCTGAAGGTTTATCTTTCTCCATTTCTTTATGGCATGCGCGATACATCATTTGGTCACCATTTCACCAAAACAAATAAGCTGAAAGAGGTATGTTACTGTTTTCTGGTGATTTTGTTGATGAGTTGAATTTGTCTATATCAAATAATGCGTATTGGCCTGAACCATAGTAAAGTCCCAAGATTTTGCAATTTGTGGCTTTAGGCTGTGAGTGGAAACTCTATAATTAATACATTGCCCCTTATAGTAACTTCCTTTATTTTCTATGTTGGTGGTGTGATTCATCATGCAGATAGTTGATATTCTCCATTGGTATGTTCAAGATGGTGACATGGTAGTACTCTCCTCTTCCATATATCTATTGAGAGATTGCTTAATCCTACTGTTTTTGCTGTTAATTTACCTGATAGTTTTAGAGCATTCTCTTGTGTAATATAGATCAAAGTTTCAAATTTTGTTGAATATAATTTAGATTGGTTATTTTCTTTGACTTGCATTTTCTGAAGTTACTTGGAATGGATTTTCTTGTGGCTTAATTTTTGTTGTTTCTTTGAACAGCTAGTTGATTTTTGCTGCGGTTCAAACGATTTCAGCTGCCTTATGAAAAAGAGGCTTGATGAGACTGGGAAGAGCTGCTCATTCAAAAACTATGACGTTGTACAATCTAAGGTTGAGACCATTATCACAATTCACAATACCTTTTATTTTTAGAGACTATAACAAATCAATTTAAATTCTGGAACCTTTATGTCCGTTCGTTTTGTAATTTGTAGGATGATTTTAATTTTGAGCGGAGAGACTGGATGGGGGTGAAACCACATGAGTTGCCGGATGGGTCAAAGTTGGTAAGATAAACGATTCTGTGGTTTTGTACATTATCAAATTTTCTGCAATTAATTTAATTTGCTCGGTAGGTCATGGGGCTGAACCCACCGTTTGGAGTTAACAGTGTGCTTGCTAACAAATTTATCAACAAAGCTCTCGAGTTCAAACCCAAATTATTAATTCTTATCGTTCCACAGCAAACAGAGCGGTAACTCTTATTATACTTGAAATTATTCATATGAAGAACATTTGAGAAGGCTCATATTTCATTTGTATTCTATCAATCAGATTAGACGAAAAGGAGCCTCGTTATGATTTGATTTGGGAGGATGATCAGATGTTCACCGGCAAGGTAAGTACTCATATGATCCTTTTTGGTTTTCCTCTGGAAATGTCTTTTTTGACTAACTAATATTCCCACCGTCCCTTCGAAAATCAAGTTTATTTGTAGTTTATAAATGCTCTTCAACATGCTGTGTCTATTTCAGTCATTTTATGTACCGGGATCTATCGATGGTAAGGACAACCAAATGGAGGATTGGAACAAGGATCCACCGCCACTTTATCTCTGGAGCCGTCCCGATTGGACGTCCAAACACAGGACTATCGCTGAAAAGAACGGCCACTCATCTGGCACTCTAAAGAACTATAGACCGGATAATAAAAGTCAGAATGACATGCATGCCCCTAATTCTGCACAGGAATGTCCCAATCCTACTGAGCATAAAAAGGGGGTAGTTTTGGCTGTAGATAAACCCCAAAATCTGCCACATAAGGACACAGTGGCGGAAGGGAGTAAAAGTAATCATACACCAGCTACAAATCACTCAGAGGTGAAGACCAAGGATATTGGTGGGAAAGGAAAGAAGAAAAGACGATCAATGGACGACAAGTCTGAGTTTGGTACGAGAGGAAATAAGAATAGACGATTAATGGACAGGTTGTCTGCACCCCGCCATCACGTGCCTGATCATGAAACTCGCCCCGATTATCAGCAGTTCAGTCGAAGGAGCAACAACCCAAATAACGAAATGGATGATGTGGTGGGTAGGTACTACTTGAATGGTGTGGCCCCAACTGATCAATGGGTGGGCCCACCTAATACTTTTGCTGAACCTAGTGCCCCCCAGTTTCCGCCTCCATATGGGGAGCGGGGAATTTCTCCTCGTTTCGATGAGATGAATCATGGTAGGGTTACCAAGCCTGGAATTCAAGGCACATTCGGTTTTGTTCCACGTCCGTATCATTTTTCTCAGCATAACTCGACCGGGTGGCTTGATGAATAGATTTCAGCAGTAGGGGCCGTGTGGCTCACTTTTGAAATACTAACACATGTTTAGATTAGATTTAAATAGGATCAGTAATTTAACATTCTTACGTTTTCTGTATTTTAGTTAGTCTTGACCTCATAAACGGAAAAGCTTAAATTGGTGATGTAGTGCAATCCAAAACTGGTAAACATAAGTGTGGTGGTTAAACCTTCTCACTTGAGAATATATATTTTTTAGTATGGAATTCCAGTGCAGGTGGTTTTGGTTCGCAAAATCCGTCAGTCTTTTGCAAAAATAATCTAATTTGATTGGGAGGTTGCACGTATTATTTAATTTGATTGGTAGATTGCACGTGTTGATGAATATCTCTTCATATTAATTTGTACAAAATTACTCTCTCAGTCCCATAATTGTTTACACACTTACATTTCCATAAATTACAATCTCACAAAATTTACATATTTACACAAAATACTTGAAGTATTACTTTTTACACTCATTTTGCTTTATTTATATAAGTGTAAAAAATTACTTTCAATACTCTAGTCATTACACATTTTTCTTAAAAAGTGTACTCATTTACTGGTGCAAACACTCATGGAACGATGGGGTATTAGCAAAAGTCAAATAATATTACTTTTCACGTATCCTAATTACTTGCACACTTTTTTTTAATTGGGACGTTCCAACATTACATGTACACTCCTAATATGGAAATAACCTATAAAATTAATATATCCCCACAACATCGTTTTATTTCTTGTACAACACCAATTATGTTTTTTGTGCAACAATTATGTAAATCTGTAATTCACCGTATATATACAAGTTCTCTCACTCACCAACATTGTAATTCACAGTATATATACAAGTTATCTCACTCACCAACATTACAGTGATCAAACCCTATTTCTCACATAACTAAATCAAGAATTCCAAGATCCAATGAAGGTGAAATCAAGAATTCCAAGGAACTTAAGTTGTGTTTGGTTGATAGCAATCGCATCCCTGTGTTACTGTGGTTTGATTTCAGGAAACTTGCCCAAAGGAAAATGAAGGCTCATTTCTCTTGTCCCCATATTCTTCATATTCACCATTCTTCCCCTTTATACCACCTCCGCCTTCTTCACCGCCTTACACTACCAGATTTAATTAATAAAAAGTAATGCTATTAAATATTGTTAAACCTTAAAATTATTTAATTAATTACTTAGTGTCCATCCTGAATCCATACATACACTCTGGACTCGACGGATGCCCTGGGATGTTGACGAGCTGTCGACGACTGAGATGACGGCGGCGACTGCCAGACGACTACGTGGAACGGGCGGCGACGTCATAGGCGGCATCAAATTAGGTTGAGGCCTAAGTGAGCCCCTCTTCGATCGGCTACGTCGAGACCCTGAGGCCCCACCAACACCAGAAGGAGCATTCGCATCTTGATTCATCTATTTTAATAAATAAAATTAAAATAGTATAATAAATTAATCAATAATTTATTAATGAAATCAATAATTTTCTAATTTAATTAATAACATTTTACTAATTAAGTTAATAATTTCTTAATTTAATCAATAACAAGTTACAATGAAATCAATAATTTACCAAGTTAATTAATAATGATCTAATTTAAACAATAACAATAATTACTATATTAATCAACAACACCCCTACTTATAACCATAATTACAAATTTAATCAACAATAATAACATAGTTTAATCGATTTAATCATATATAGTTTACTAATTTCAACGAATTTTTTTCTAATTTAATTATAGTAATTTCTTAATTCAATTAACAATTAATTAATAACCTAATTTAATTAATTAATCAATCGACAATATAACCTATTTTAATTAATTGATAATAACCTAATTTAATTATCAAAACACATAATTAATTCTTCTCAATTTTAACTAGAGAAAATCTTATATGCACATGGTTGCACCAACCGAGTATAGGTGCACACGCTTTTTTAATTGAAAAATATGAACAAGTGGATACCCTCACTGTATCCACCTCTTCACTCCCGCCTCCTCTTTCTCCTCACGCTACAAATCATACTCTTATCGGAATCCACCGGAATTAGACCGTAGGTTTCGTCGGTAAAACTCAGCGTAAATGACGACTCAAAAGCTCACCATCATTCAGCTGTCGCTCAAATTAACACCGACTCCAGCCTCTGCGCCGTCGCCTTCAAAATCGACATATCCGATCCGGAACAAGTGAAATCGCCCTTCGACGCGACGAAGACGGCCTTCAAATCGGAGGTTTGGGTACTCGATTCGAAATACCCTCATTTGCTAATACCACCGTCAAAGATTTCGATCGAACTTTCAGTATCAACAACAGAGGCGCATTCTTATGCTGCAGTGCTGCCAATAGGTACAATAATTTAACTTCTATTAAACTTTAATTTAGACAATGATATAGGGAAATTTCTTGCAATTATATTGATTAGGATTAGTTGATTTCATTAAACAATTATTAGTTGTTAATTAAACTGTATTTGTTACTGAAAAGTTACTTGGTAAATTTTGTTACTGAAAGTATAGTTCTTTGTTATTGAAAATTTTACTGAAAAGAAATTTTTTTATTATTGAAAAGTTGAAAAGTGGTAATTGTTGTTACTGAAAAGTGTAATTCTTTGTTATTGAAAATTGGTAATTTTGTTATTGAAAAGTGTAGGATTTGTTTCAACTTTGAGGAAATCTGTCTAATATACATGGATTTATGCACTGATCTTTGTTTTCGTGTCTAAAAGTTGAGAGTTTCGAGTTGTATCAAATTGAATTAGTGAAAGCTCAAATCTTTGAGAAATATGGTGTTATGGGATCTGTTTTTTTGAGTTTGAATATTACTTACCAGAAATCTGGATTGTAGTGCAGCTAAATTTTGCATAATTGATACAATTGTTAAATGCCATTTGCAGCTCTGTTTTGTGATTAAGAATCTGTACTGAATAGCAATTCCGTTGAGAAAATTGTTCTGGTAAGGACTTGGGAAGAAACTATGATCATGTTTGGATAAATCGTGTACATAGCTGCTTTATTTCTTACACTTTTTTTTTTTTTGTTTTTTAGTTTTAGATTGCAGTTGTAGTTCTATCATGGTTAACATGTGTGAACTAAACTAGCCTTCTCCAAATGTTCCTCTTTTCGTTTATTCCTTGAGAGAATTCTTTACTGGCAAAACTATTGTCCAACACAATTAATCATATGCAAATGCGACATCAGTTTCCTTGTATTTGTTTGTTCCCCTCTAAGTGTAGGTGTGAGCAATTTGCTTGGGTTGGGTCAAACATACCTCCCCCATGTAATTTTAGTGTTGCCCTAGGAATCCATGGGGTTTCTGACATTTTGAAAGACTTGCCCGACCTCATACAGTTTTACTCCACTTTCCATTATTTGGACATATCAACTGTATTGTTATTTAAAAGAGATGAAACAAGCTCCTCCATGTGAGTGATTCGCTTCTAAGTTCTAAGGGAACATTTGATCATCTCATTTGATCCTTCTATATCAGCATGTAAAAGTTAGCCTTATTTAATGACTTCTATTTGCAGTATGTCAATGTGATGAGAGGAAGACTTTTGAGCTGTTTTCGGCAAGAAACATGATAAAGGCACATACACCATTTAGATCTGCTAATTCACTACTAGGATCTTTTCTTTAGTTTTTTTTGTTTTAGCTTGTTTTTTTAAATTGTTATTTTTCATTGAGTGTAATTGTTTGGTACATCTTGTGCCACTTTGAGGTTTAATGAAATTCTTTTACCAACAAAAAAAACAGTAATTTTCTTATTTTTTCTGCAATAGTTTAGTTTTTGCAAATTAGTTGAGATCCTTGGATTAGGGCTCCAACAGGTAATTGAAAAGTGTAATTATTTCATCCTGAAAAGTGAAAATTTTGTTTATGAATACTGTAGTTCTTTTATTATTGTAGCTCTTGTTATAGTTAAATTTTGTTTTTATATTTTTCTGATATTTTTATGGTGGAGATCTATTTTCGGTTTTGAAAAGTGGTAATTTAATATTGAAAAGTGTAATTATTGTTATTGAAAAGTGGTGATTTTTGTTACTGAAATGTGTAATTGTTGATATTGAAAAGTGTGGTCATTTTAATATTGAAAAGTGGTAATTTTTATTATTGAAAAATGTAACTATTGTTATTTAATAGTGGTGATTTTTGTTATTGAAATTGTTATTGAAAAGTGTAACTGTTGTTGAAAAAGTGATAATTTTGTTAGTAAAAAGTGGTAACTATTATTATTGAAAAGTGATAATTTTGTTACTAAAAAATGGTAACTATTATTATTGAAAAGTGGAAATTTTGTTAGTGAAAAGTGGTAACTATTATTATTGAAAAGTGGTAATTTTGTTACTAAAAAGTGGTAACTATTATTATTGAAAAGTGAAAATTTTGTTAGTGAAAAGTGGTAACTATTATTATTGAAAAGTGGTAATTTTGTTACTAAAAAGTGGTAATTATTATTATTGAAAAGTGGAAATTTTGTTAATAAAAAATGGTAATTATTAGAGAAAAAAACTATTTACGTCCCGTAACTTTTACCTTTTTTGAAAAACGTCCCAAAATAGTTAAAATTTTAATTTACGTCTCATAACTTTTTCAATTGCTTAATTTACGTCCAATTTTCACTAGAAATCCCCAAATTTATGTAAATGGGACGTAAATTGAGCAATTGAAGAAGTTATGGGACGTAAATTAAATTTTTAATTAAAATGGGACGTTATGCGAAAAAGATAAAATATTCAACAAATGTGTACAATTCACTATAAAATTAATGTAGTTGATGTTATACAATCAAATAAAAAAATAATTCATAAATTCACAAATTAATTAATTATTATAAAAATCAATTAATTTACCTAATTCACTATTAAGAAAATTATTAACTTACATAATTAGAAAAAAATTATAATTAAAATATAAGTATTATAAAATAAATTATGAATATTAAATAAAATACTAAATAATATTATAAAATATATGAAAATAAATTTAGAATAATATTTAAATAAGTAAATAATTTTTCATAATATCAAAAAAAAATATAATATAAAAAAAAATTAAAAAATCAATTAACATACTCAAATAAATATAATTTTTATCTTTAAAATAATAAAAATCCCAAATAATATTTTTTATTAAAATGGTCAAAAACTCTTATTAAAACTTAACAATTATTTTAATATTTTAAATAAATACAAAAATCCATAAATATTTAAAATTCCCAATAAATAAAAAAATATTCAAATATATCCAAAATTCTCACCCCTAATAATTTGTTATTTTTTTTTTGTTTTTCATTTTTATTATATAATTTTTAATTTGATATTAGTTCATACAAAAATATGTGGACCTACTTTGTGTAATACTTAGATTATTTTTATATTTATTTGATTACTTTAAAAAAAATAATTTTTATAATAATTATATTGCAATTATAACTTTTTTCTAATTAGGTAAGTTAATAATTTTTCTAATAATAAATTAGGTAAATTAATTGTTTTTTATAATAATTAATTACTTTATGAATAAATGAATTATTTTTTTATTTGATTGTATAACATAAACTACATTAATTTTATAGTGAATTGTACACATTTTTTTAATATAATTATCTTTTTTGCATAACGCCCATTTTAATTAAAAATTTAATTTACGTCCCATAACTTCTTCAATTGCTCAATTTACGTCCCATTTACATAAATTTGGGGATTTTTAGCAAAAATTGGACGTAAATTAAGCAATTGAAAAAGTTATGGGACGTAAATTAAAATTTTAACTTTTTTGGGACGTTTTTCAAAAAAGGTAAAAGTTACGGGACGTAAATAATTTTTTTCTCTAATTATTATTATTGAAAAGTGGTTTTTTGAAAAGTCATAATTTTGTTACTAAAAAGTGGTAACTATTATTATTGAAAAGTGGAAATTTTGTTAGTGAAAAGTGGTAACTATTGGAGTATTATTGAAAAGTGGTAATTTTGTTACTAAAAAGTGGTAATTATTATTATTGAAAAGTGGAAATTTTGTTAATGAAAAGTGATAACTATTATTATTGAAAAGTGGTAATTTTGTTACTAAAAAGTGGTAACTATTATTATTGAAAAGTGGAAATTTTGTTAATAAAAAATGGTAATTATTATTATTGAAAAGTGGTTGTTTGAAAAATCATAATTTTGTTACTAAAAAGTGGTAACTATTATTATTGAAAAGTGGAAATTTTGTTAATAAAAAGTGGTAATTAAAGTGGAAATTTTGTTAATAAAAAGTGGTAATTATTATTATTGAAAAGTGGTAAAAAAAAAAAACAGGAAAAAAATTGGTAATTAAAGTGGAAATTTTGTTAATAAAAAGTGGTAAAAAAATAGGAAGTAATTAAAGTGGAAATTTTGTTAATAAAAAGTGGTAAAAAAAATAGGAAAAAGTTACAACTTGTAAAAGTTAGGATTCGAACCATTGACCTTGATGAGCTTATATTTATGAAGGGTGCCTGTAACCGCTTGAACAGTATTTACATGATTTTATAATTTCAACTTTGTTAATATACATAGAGGGTTGACATATTCATCAAGAGACCAACTCTGTTAACTATAATCATATCACTAGATAATTAATTATTTAACACTAAGTAACAAGTACCAATTATATATTAATTAAATAAACAAAATATATAATAATCTAACGTAAAAAAAACAATAAATTTATAAAGAACTACACTATATATAACACGAACAATTAATTACAATTAACCAATAAAAAACATCATAATCCACGTAACATATATATCAATTAATTATAGGGGAAAAAACAGAATAGGACAATTCACTCGAAGACTTTAAGTTTCAAGACAAATTTTTTTAGTAAAACAATTAAGGACAAAATGAACTAGTTATAGTCTATTATGCCCCTAATTTCGAATTAAGTATGATTTTCGAATTCAATTAATTATGTTAAGTTAAAATTAGGAAAGTCAACATTTTAAAATTTAAATTAAGAGATATTTCTCCTAGAATCTCGCGCTGGTTTTAATTCAAATGAACATTTCTAAAATATTTCATAAAACCTTATTTTGTGCATATTCGATTATTGTGCTCATCTCCATATAAGTTTTTGAATATTTCAAGCGTTGCACAATCGAAATCGTTCTCGGTAAATTTGAATTAACTCTATGAATTTTGTAACCATCACTTCACTAAAAAATTTATTTTTTAAGCAATGCAAAGATTTTTTCTTTCTTTTTTAACTTAAACCTGTAATTAATTACACTTAATTTTTTTAAGTAGTTTTCCTTATTCAATGTTCCAAAACTAGAAATTGAAATAATTATACTTAATTTCAGATTTGAATCATTTAATTTAATTAATGTAGAATATGAAAAGTCAAATGAATTAAATTTTAAAAAAGTAAGAGATTATCCTAATCTGAAGGAAAATGATTGAAGGTATGTTTGTTTCGTCTTTTCATCTACTCGTTTGATTGTACAAATGAGTTTTCGCATGTAAGAAATCATTGGTTTTTTAAGCTGTGCATTTGTGCATTGCATATTTGTATGATATTTTTGATAGTTTGATGCATATACATAATGCATGTGTGCATTGCATATTTATAGGGGATGCATATATCAAATATGTGCATTGCATAATAATAACATAAGTCTGTATCATAAATTCTATATGCATATTTTATTATATGCAACTGATGAGTGCATATAATTTCAAATATGCATGCATTTTTTTATATATGCAACCGATAATTGCATATACTTCCCAAATTACTTGTATCTACAATTGACCCTACTCTAATAAATTAGGTGCACTTGTTTCCAAGCTCCCCAAATTAAAAAAAATCATGTTCTTGGTGTCTTACTCCTCTGTATAAGATATTTCAAGAAATAGATTTAAAGCTCGAAGGCCTCATATAAATCAGACGAAAAGACGTTTTACAATTATCATGACTCCAAACATTCCAATATACAAAATCAATTTCTACAAAGCAACTAATAAAATGAATCTAAGATTATTGCAATTTCTGCTTAATTAACTACTACTGTATATGATATGTTCATCTAAGGAGCAAACTTCAATTTTGCAGATACTCACTACTCCATTTTCTGACTCTACATGCTTCATTCCATCCAAATCCAAAGCAGGGGCAAACATTGTACCCTCCATTTTTTCCCTAACTGCATAGATTGAATAACATTGCCTTGGAAAACACAGGATTTCAAAGATAAATTGAAGAATTTTTTTGCTTCACTTTTCAATCCATTTGAATAGTGCAAAAATCTTATAAACCATCGAACTAAATAAAATGGATACTTGTATGAACTAGCACCTAGATCTCCGAATTCCTACAAGCAATATACAAATAACTAGATAAAAAAAATTAATAAATCATTCGAAAAAACTAATCTGAATCCCATAGCCGTAATGGGTGGCCGGCCTGGTGCAGCGATTTACACCTCCACTGTCGTCGAGAAGGAGGGGTCGGCTCAGAGCTTGGAGAGATGTTGGCTGGGCGGCAATTTACACCTCCAGTGTGTGAATCGTACACTGTGGAATTGCATCAAGTTTTTGAATAGTCGGAATTTGTAACACAAATTAGAAGGCGTTAATCCGATCGAGCATATTCGCAAACACCTTCAGTGCGCGATTGCGTGAGTTGGTTGTTTAACAGACTTGTGAAGGAGGAGGCGCGACGGTGTATTTGAGATCGGCGGCGATGGAGATAGCATCGGACATCCCTCCTACTCGTCGGCGCGACGGAGTATCCAAGATCGGCGGCGATGGAGATTCATCAATTTTTTGAAAAATGTTTGGTATGTTAGTAATTCATCAATGGAAATTAATCAATTTTTTGAAAAATGTTTGACTGCAGGCGAGAAGACAATATACAATTTGAATTGAATTGAATTCAAATTAGATTGAATTCAAACATGGAATGTAACCGAAATTGAGGGATATTTTTGAAGAAGTTTGATAGTTAGAATAATATCAAAATAAGGGCAAAAGGGGGATTTTGTAGGCTATTTTGGTCTTAATTGTTTTACTAGAAATTTTTGTCTTACTTTGTTTAAATCACTTATGGATTGTCCTACTTTGTTAATAAACTCTTAATTATACATATTCATCAACTACTTACGTACATGCAATTTTATACGTAATAATTAACATACAATTTATAATAATACAATAACTTAATTAAAATTCATTAATAATGTATAAAACATACTGTTCAAATTGAAGAAAACTGAAGTAAGGATGGAATGCTCTTCGTCTTCGAATCGAATCCACGCACGAGAGGAGAGGAGAGGAGAGGAGGAAAGTGAATTTTTTTTTCTTTCTTAATCAAACTGCCTCTCTCGGCGGTTTATATAAAAAAAATGCTACAGCACATGAATATTTATGACACGCGTCTTTTGAGGGGTTTACGAGGCGGTGGAATTAAAAGCTAGTCGGCTACTGACGGAATTTTCCGTCGGGAACCGAAATTTGAACCGCCGACGGAATATTCCGTCGGGAGGCGGGCCGAAAACGGCACCGTTTCACCTTCAACCTAGATTCCGTTGGAACCTTCCGACGGAAGTTGAAATCCGTCGGGAGTCAGCAAATTTCGAGATTCCATCGGAAATCCGTCGGTACGACCGACATAATTGATTTTGTCGGTAACTTTCCGTCGGCAAATTCCGTTTTTTTTGTAGTGGTTGTTAATTAGTTGTTGTTTCAAGATTTATCCTTGTAACTTATATAACTGCATTGGCATTCCTTACCTTTCAAGAATTAATCTTCTGAATTGTATATTGACGAGTTTCAGGCAACTTCTTGTGAATCAGGTGGCTGGATATGGAGAAAATTGACAAGATTGTGATCATTGCCTCTGTTTTTCGTCGTCCCACCGCCCATATCGTTAAACATAAAGCATTCGCCCATGGTTTGTCTTGTCTATCCACATCTGCTTTCATTTCATTTTTTCCAGTACAAGAAATACATGATCGAGCTTTAGCCACAATTATATTTTCATTGGGGCATTAAATCAAACATGTTGTCTGCAAAATTATCACTACCAGATTTAACAACAACACTACAAACTTGAAATTGCTGAAATACTGGTAGAAATATCTAAAATTATGTAAAATGAATTTGTGTCCATATATAATTTGAGATGCTAAGAATTTATTTATACTGTTTAATTAGATGGATGGAAGAGAAGACAGAAAACAATCTTTATTTATTTAATTAGATGAATGAAAACGTAACATACATAAACTTGCATGATTGTGCATGGAAATCATCAAACAAACTGAATTATACATTAATTATAGATGTATTCAGTAAACAGTAAACACTACACCATTGTCCCTGCAATGTTGTTGTAGCTCCTTTGAATCTGAAATCTTCAATTTGTCCAATGGCCATACCTTACTGAGGAGGGAGCGTGGCAGTTTCCTCAGGGCAGGGCAATACTCGATGGTTAACTGTTGAAGACAAGGCATGATGGTAGAATATTGTTGTTCTTCTTCGCCCGTGATGTCCTCCCACTCCTTCCACTCGAGGCATTCCGAAAACACCAGTTTCTTCAATTTGGGAAAGGCGTCAATAACATGAGCACTATTTGATGAACCTCCCAACAATTCTCCTCCCAATCTTTCTAATCCTTTCATTCCCCAAATGTAAATCTCTTCTAGGCATGGTAGTTTTCCAAGGGGCGGCAATGATGACAACTCATTGCATTGATAGAGCCTAATACACCTTAGTTGGTTCAGGGGTGAGACGATCCAGCTCAACGGAAGTTTGGAGCCCTTATAATACTCAATGGACAGTTGTTTCAACTTGAGATGGGGCTGGAGAGCATCTATCACATCCATCCTCACCCCCTCACTTTCATCATCCATCTCATCCTCAAATTCTATACGGAGTTCCTCAAGGTGCATCTTTTTCTTCAATTCTGCTTCCCTCGCATCCTCAACCACTTCTTCATCACCTAATCTGATAATCAACTCTAGACGACTAAGATGGTTTAACTTGTTCAATAATCCAAACTTGCTATGACCACTTCCTCCTCGAAATCCACACAATTCGCCAAGACCGGTTAACTGGGCCAATCCTTCAGGAATTCTGCTCAGATTCGTGCACCAACTAACATTAAGGGTTCGCAATTCATGCAAACCACATATGCTCTCTGGCAACTCCTTTAAAGACGTATTCCAACTCAAGTCTAAGTCTCTAAGGTGAATCAAATTCCCAATTTCCTTTAGAATTGCTTCTAGTTCGCAGTCACTTAATTTAAGTGTTTGCAAGTAATAAAGCTGAAAAATGATTCTAAGGTTTTCTTGGGATACTGTATTTTCACTCAAGTCCAACCACCTCAAGTGAATCAAATTTTTCAGTCCTAGTGGAATACTTTGCAAGTCACAACCATTCATACTTAAGACTCTTAGACGACGTGTCACACAATCACAAAGACTACTTGGAGGACATTCTTTCTTACCCCAATCTAAGCTACAAAATTGATTAACATTGGAAACAAATGAAGGGTCACAAACTTGGCAGGTTGTCTTATTCATTCTAGTGCCCTCCACCCTACCACCCTTCCTAACAAATTGAGCAAAATCATGTACTATATCATGCATTTTACATTCATATATTTTCTTATCCAAACCAAGTATCTTAAAATCTTGAAATAGAGAACGCATTGCTAAAACGTCAAAACACTCTCTCCCTCTAAGTTTCATGTCACCGATATTGGAGCCCAAGTAACCAAGTGCCATCCAATTTTCTATTAGGCTCTCAACATTAATCCTAGTATCTTTGGGAAAGACAGCGCAGTACGAGAAGCACCGCTTAAGTGCCGGTGACAATTCATTGTAACTCAAAAGCAAATGGGGGAAAATGTCTACCTCCGCTTCCTCCATTTTCCATATTTCACTATTCAACACATTTTCCCACTCGTCCAAGCTACTCTTAAAACGCAAAATACTTGCCAAAGTCTTCGCGGCTAGAGGCAAGCCATTGCACTTTTTAGCTATTTTCTTACCAATCTCCTCAAATTCGACTTTGTTCCTTTCAGGAAGGGCAATGCGACTCAACACTAACCAACAATCTTCGTCAGAGAGCACTCCTGGACGACATATCTCACTCTCTCTCGATCCCATCATTTTCACCACCCTTTCATTTCTTGTCGTCACCAAAATCTTACTTCCACCTCCACCACACCTAAGGGAGTGTTCTAGGGGTTCCCATTTGTTATAGTCTTGTGTCCATACATCATCAAGGACAAGAAGAAACTTCTTTCCTTCAATGGACTCTTTTACAAGATTAAACAAGACATTCAGTTGGTTAGTATTTGAAGAACTCCCTTTTTTTACACTCTCAAGAATACATTTACCAATTTCAGCAAGATTAAAGGGGTCAGAAACACAAATCCAGATCCTTAAGTCGAAAGATTCCTCCACTCGACTATGATTATAAACTAGTTGAGCGAGAGTGGTCTTCCCAAGTCCCCCCATACCCACTATACCCAGAATTGGGATACCTTGGCTAGAACCATTTTCCAAAAGTTTGCTAACAAGAAAATCCACATCAGTATCCCGACCATGGACTTTTGCTGAGTCAACCATGGAAGTGGATTGAACTCGCCAAGATCCAGGCAAACGATCCGTGATGGGCACGGATTCGACAAAATTAAATCGATCTTTCTCCCTCAATATTTCATCAAGTTGTTGTTTCACATTTTTAATCTTTGTACCAATATCATGACGTACAACAACTTTTTTGAAACATAAACACGGAGATGGGATGAAGGAACATACCATGTTCTTAGGAGCAGCCATCTTGAGTTTGAGAAGAGCATAATTCCATTCGTCGAGAACGTCCTCCATTTCATAAGACGTCTGCTCCAGCCTCGACAGCCATTGGTTGATGTTTTTGTCCTGAAATCGTCGATTCTCAGCATCATCCAACACATTCCTGAGGCTCTTGAGGTCGTCGGAAAGATTGAGAATCTCCTTGTCCACACCTCTCACCAAACTGATTTCGCTTTTGATCTGCTCATTTATGGTGGCTATAAGCTGCTCGACCAAAGCAGAGACTACAACTTCCGCCATGGTTACAAGCTAGCTAGATATCTCAGTTGTTAAATTTCTTTGCAAATTTCTAGCTTATGGATGTGGTAATGATTCATGAATGCATTCAGTCTTTTAAGACATGAATTAAAGAGACGACTTTTCTGCATTATTAATGATCCCATGTGATGTGACCCTGTCCCCTGATTATTTTACAAAGTGATCAATAATTCATTATTATAAAATTACTCCAATCTGACAAATGATTAGGAAATTGCAAATTGCCATGTTCTGCTTCCAAAACCTTTAATATATAAAGGTTGTTTTTAGTTAAATATTGTTGTAGTTTAATTGGGGGAAATTTTATTTTTATTGATCCCATGTGACCGTGTCCCCCGGCCCTCATTTTTCTTCAATAATATATTCGTATCTGGCAGCTGTATGTATGAGTATGAACCCTCATTTTTATAATAGAAACATTTTAGACTTTGACCTGTTCTAAACAGTGTACGTATTTTTTTCATTTAATTCAAATTTTATGAAAAATGTGAATTTTGCAGACAAGTTCACTATCTATTGGAACTACTTATGAGTTTATGATTGTAAAATTTTCTTTTCTTTCATAAAAGTACCACTTATTGTCCATGTTTTTTTTCATTTTTTTTAACTAATTAAACTCTTAGTTGGAACTCAAATATATAGTATCTGCTGGTTATGTCTGACAAGCACTCGAATGATGATACAATCAATTGAAAGATATCCTGAAACCACATTAAATTTCATGATAAGTACCAAGGGGAGAACAGAGAAGAGTGATTGAACATATCACCTTCAGCTTTTCATCATCATATGGAGCAGTGATTCTGATTATCTCACTGATGCAAGAAGCTACACCTACTTTCACGTCCACGTCAGAATGCTTCAAGAGATTATCCGTGGACAATTCCTCAATTAATGGAGAGAAAGCATTTATCATGGATTTTGCAGGTGACTGATCCACTTTTGATAAAAAAGGGCCTCAATTTTCTGAAATCAAATAAAACAACCAGAAATGAGTTGCATAAACTTCAATAAGTTTTTTATTTCCTCCAATTGATGAATATGTAGTAGATAGTGTAAACACAAATTCGTGAATTAAATATAAAAACGCAAAAATGGTAAACGATTTTATTTCTTTTCGGATTAAAACCGAGTATTTGCGGGTTACAATCTCTAATTTCTCCTCTGATTCTCTCTTCTTGAACTTCACTTGGATTTCTTGAGCTTTTGGAGCTGGATCCGCAGCCGAATCCTTTCCGATCTTGTATTTGGGGCTTTTATAACGTTAATCCAAAGGTTTAGCACCGTATTTTGGATTAACCGCCGAATTTAGGGACTTTTTTTGGATGAACGTCGTTGAAGATCGTTCTTGAATTTGGGACTTTTTAACGTTAATCCAAAGGTTTAGCACCGTATTTTGGATTAAACGTTGATTTTCGGGACTTTTCGGGACTTTTCGGGACTTTTTCGTTGAAGATCCACGAAGAACTTTGAAGAAACGTCGAATCGAAGAGGCTTAGCACCTTGATCTCCACTCGAACACTGCTTCTTGCTGCTTTTCCCCAAGAACGCCTTGAAGAAACGCCGAATCGAAGAGGCTTGGCACCTTGATCTCCACTCGAACACCACTTCTCGTCGCTTTGCACGAAGAACGCCTTTGAAGATCCTCCGCTTGCTGAAGAACACTCTAAAATCTCTGCAGAGAATTTTAGAGCCTTGAATGCTTCTGATTTCTTGATTCTAAAAATGAATGAAATGAGGCCTCTATTTATAGGTGTAGGCCTGGAGATTTTTGTGCAAGTAGTTAGGATTTCGAATTTTGAATTACTTGGGCTCAATTTGATTTGGGCTAAGAATACCCTATTTGGGCTCAATTTGATTTGGGCTCAATTTGATTTGGGCTCAACTTGATTTGTTGGACTTTAGAGGCCCATCTTGTTTTATTGGACTTTAGAGGTCCGTCTTGTTTTATTGGACTTTAGAGGTCCGTCTTGTTTTATTGGGCTTCGAAGATCCATTTTAACTCATTGATTTTTCAAGGCCCAAATTAATTTGGAGGGAACAATTAAATATTAATTAATTATATCTTTATTTTAGGAATTAAATTTATTCCAACAAATAAATAATAAATTTAATTAATGTTTAACACGTAATTTCCACGCGTCGCAATTTAATTCGTAATTGAATTTTCCTTGTCTACAAATTGCCCCCTCGTATTTCATCCATAAGTACATTTGTCTTTGAAGTGGATGAATTGCGAAATTATTTCAATATTTTCCCCATATCTAAATTTTGTGTTATTGGACTTTATGAATTGTCACAATTAATAAAATTAATCTCATGGGCTCAAATAGTGTAGTCTTTTGGGCCAAAATGAACAAACAAGTTCATGAGTGTATGGAGTGTTTCAAAGCCCAATTCTTTTCTTCTTACAATTAGTCTAGTCCAAGAAGAAGGCCCAATTGTATTTGAATATCTTTCATCCGTAAATCACAAAATATATATCACCAAATCTTTGAAATATGATTTTCCAAGAATTGTGGAGATTTAGTTGAGATATACCAAAATATGTGCTTGGTGATCCTTATCTTTTCACCTTTTCAAGCCTATATAAAGGATGTCCTCATTCAATCATCACTTCACAATTTCATCTTCAATCATTACTTCACAATTTCAACAAAGAAGCAGTCGTGTCAAGAGGAGTTCAACGTGTCAAGAGGAGTTCAAGAATCAGGTAATTTTTGAGCCTAACATCTTATTTCATTCCATATACACATACCAGCAAATAAACTAGCTTTTTTTTTTTTTTTTTCTTCTATTTACTGTGTATATATGTACAATTCATGCACTTATCAATTTTTTTTTTTTTTTTTTTTTTCATTGATAAGCAGAAATACAACACAACAATATTGAATTTGCAGCACACATTGTGAGACCGTTTCTCTTGCCGCAGTCATCTTCATCGGTAACTTCTTCTTTTTCATTTATTTTTTATGTCTCAATTTTATTTCAATTCAAATACATATATGTATGTTACGAATATCAATTTGCTGAGAAATAAATTGTTCTTAATTGATTTCTGTTTCATACTATTTTGCCGGGTTCTTTGCCAAATTTTCCTCGGTTTCACGGGTCTTCAAACGAGAGACTGATGTCGGTGTCCCATGGGTCTCTTTTTTTTCTCTCTTTGAAACTTGTTAAACCTGGAGAAAATTTGGTTGTCTACATCTCAAATATTCTTGCGGTGGCAACAACAATCTTAAATTTCACAGAATTCGAAAGAGAAAGTGGGTGTCCCGTGGGTCTTTTCACTCTTTCGAATCTGTGAAATTTAGATTTGGTCGCCCAAATCAATTTTTTCAATAGCCCTTCTTTAATCAAATTGAAAAAAAATTCAAAAGAGATAGTGGGTTTTCGGTCGTTGGCATATTAATCTCTTTTGATTTTGACAATTTGAAAGAGGATGGGATTTTGAGATTACTTGTTTTGGGCCGCGAGGGAGGCGGTGTTGCTTGGTTTTCGGTGACGGCAGCGACTGGACTTTAGTTGCGGTCAGTGACTCACGGCGGCAGGGGGCTTTCGGTTGCGGTCAGCCGCTGGACCCAAGCAAGGCGGCGAGCTTTCGAGCGCGGCGGCGTTGTCGACGACTGGCTTCGAGGTGGCGGCGCGGTCATTGCAGTGTGCGAACGGGCGTCACAATTCCAGGCGGCGTGAACTTTGGGGCGCGGACTTCCGACGGCAGGCGTGCAGCGGCGGCGCGGCTTCAGGCGGAGCACAGTCGACGGATTCGGGCGGTACGGCGTCGGCTTCAGGCGACGGTGGCCGTAGCAGGCGTTGCGCAGCTTCGGGCGACGGACTTCCGGCGACGGTGTCTGGACTGTGAGGGTGGCGGCGGCCTTCAGACGGCAGGCGTGCAGCGGCGGCGCGGCTTCAGGCGAGGTGCAGCGGCGGCGCGGCTTCAGGCAAGGTGCAGCGGCGGCGCGGCTTCAGGCGAGGTGCAGCGGCGTCGATTTCCGGCTATGGTTCGCCGGCGAGGAGGCAGATAAATTGTTTTCCATGACATAGAACTCCGATCGAAAGAGAAGACTCAGACCATTTTGGTTGAGAAGCGAGGGGAGGTGAATCCCTAGAGAGAGAGAGAGGATGTTTGGGAAAGAGGAAAGAATGTGTGGGGAAGAGAGGTTGTATTTATGACACTCTGATTCCGACAGCTACATGCTGACACCACATGCATTCACTCTATGACATTTGCTTTTTACTTCCACCACTCCACAATTTGCTATTTCCCATTTTATTTTATTTTTCCTCTTTTTACTACTCTCCTTAACAGCATCTGTTAGTGAGGATTTTTGAATTTATGTGTGAGAAAATAGGGCATCACATGCTTTGGATTTGGGCTTGACTCATTAAGAAAATGGGCCCAATAAAGTGTCCCATTTATTTAATTAATTCAAAACAGGCCCAATGTATGAAAAAGAATAGTGGGCTATTTGGGTAAAATTAATTAAAACAGGCCCAACTCCTTATTTGTTAAATTAATTTAGAATAAATGGGTTTTCTAGCTTTAATTAATTGTCGTCTCTTTACGATAAATTTCCTAATAATTTTATTCTTCTCTTCCCAGGTTTTCAAAAAAAAATGGTTCACTTCAAAAATACCGCTACTTCTTCCGGAGTTCGTCATTTGGTGATCCTTAATGACAAACGCCAACCTTTAGAGAAAGGGACCCATCTACGTGTAGAAATGCCCCTTATTGGTAACTCTGCACAACCTTGGCCCTTAGTGAATGCTGGACTTCACTTGGATAATTGGTCGCATGAGATATCTTTGAACAAATCAACGAAAGCATGGGTTCTTGACAACACTTCCCATCGCAATGAGATTGAAGAGGATGTAAGTCATCTACCAACCTTGGGGAGGCGTATAGTTATGGGCAAGGACAATTGGAGAGGAGCTATAGAGTTTTCTGGAGAATTCAGTTATCACAAAGGATATTGGGAGTGGACTGAAGACGTTTTAAGCCGATGTGAACATACTCTCAGGGACGCCAGGATTTATTATGCTGTCTTTGCCTCCCTTTTCACTTACGACTTTAATTCTGAAATTATCAAAGCTTTCTGTGAGGCATGGTGTCCATCTACAAATACGTTGCTCACTACCTTTGGAGAGATGTCCATCTCATTATGGGACGTGCATGAGCTAACGAATCTTCCTCTAGATGGTTGTCTATACGACGAGGTGACACCTGACGCACCCGAACTTTTCGACGAGACTGGGGATTTATGCCTTCCAAAAAGTTGCAAGTACTTACTCCACGCTTACCACATACTTCGTGGGGGAGTTTCTAGGGGCGGCGTATCGATTGAACGATGGATTGAATTTTGGTCAAGAAAAACTGGAAAGTATCGTCAACCTCCCACACGAAGTGAGAAAAAGAGAAGTTGTCGCCCTAAGTCGACTCACAATCCACTTGGGAGTCTTGGAGTCCATAAGCCGTGGTCCGATGCAGAAGTTACTTTGTTTAAAACACTCAAGATTGAACCGGCCCAGCAAGAAGAGACGTATCTTGCTGCTCATTTAGCTTGTTGGCTTTGCGTATTCGCCCTTCCTAATGGTGAAGTGAATATGATACGTCCCGCTACTTTCAAAATGGCTAGTTTGATGGCTGCGGGTAAGACAGTTAATCTTGTCATACCGGTCTTGGCTAATATTTACAGGGGTTTGAATCGGATTTCGCTGCACCCCGAACCGTCCCGAGCTCGATCTGCTTTTCCGGTTCATTTTGTGTACGTTTGGTTAGCCCGATATTTTAGGACTCATTACCCTGCTGTTCATGATCACCGTGCCCCTATGATGGTGAAGTATTCTGGAGAGAATGGTGCTAAGTACCATAACCCTGCGGAGGCTCGTAAACGGATTCATAGAGGAGAGTCTGCCGAATGGACATGCAATATGTTAAATCGGCAACAACTTACTTCTTATGTTGATTCCGGAACTGGTCAACGGGCTAACTGGAGTTACTTTGTCGCTATCCGATCCAATTACCTCACTTGGAGACAAGGTAATCGCTTTATTGTTGAACCTTACAGCCCACATCGATTTAGCCGTCAATTCGGCTTTTACCAAGAAGTTCCGGGAGAGTTGAATTTTGATCTTCGTGACACCCCATTAGATAACGGGACGCATTATTGGCAATCTTGTGCTTTGCGCGGATCTCGTGCTAAGGTGTGTTTTCCGATTGCCCCGGTGAATCCTAAGTCGTATTCTTCACCAGATTACAAGAAGTGGTGGGCCCAAGCTCATGGTACTTACTTAGAAAATCACGTTGACGACTTGATCAACTCGAAGCATGACAATGTCTTGGAAGAAGAAGTATTGGTTGTTGATAGTCATGATCTTTGTGGAGAGCTTGATAAAGATACTTCTCGAACGCCGGTTGATCCTCCCTTGATTCCTGAAGTAGCGCCAGTGGTTGAGACTAGCAAGAGAAAGAGTATTTCTCCATGTTCGGAAGAGAGTCAAGGTGAAGACAATGATCGCCATTGGAAACGGGCTAAGAAGGTTACCAAAGCTTTAGTGCCTTTGGAGGAATCAGTTAAAGACCCCCTAAAGAAAGAGGTTTTTGTCATTCACTCTTTTCTTACTTTCCACTTTTTTTTCTTTACTACTACTTTACTAATTATGTCTACTTTTTCAGGCGATGGTAAACATCTTTGGTAGTGATTGTGAATCAGATGAGGAAGAAGTATCGTCTTCAGTGAAGGTTTTGAAAGCTTCTTCTCCTATCAACGTTGGGAAGCAGTGTACTCAAGCAGTTTCGGTATTTCACTGTGATAAGTTCTTTCTTGATCGTGAACGGGACTTTGTTTTGTCTACATGGAAAGCTCTTCAAGCAAGAATCATGGGAACCCCTATTAACCTCTTATCTTCTATGAAGGAGGAAGTGCTTATTGCATTCACGAGGTTACAGACTTATGCCCAAACTGAACTTCCGGCTATAGAGGCGTCTTTGATATCCTTATTTGAGAGAGCCGATGCTCATGATAGGATGAAGTCTAAATCTTCCGATGGATGTCCTAAGGAGGTTCTTAATCAACGGTTGACCGAAGTTAAGCATGCCCTTCACGAGGTTGAGGAGAAACGTGCTGAAAATCTTTCTCAAGTCGAGGCTATCCAAACAAAGCTTCAAAAAGTCAAGGATAAGGTGCGCCGCTTAAAAGAGTTAAAGAAGGAGAAGAAAGTATTGGCCCAGTCATTGGAGGAGAAAGAAACATTAGTTCAAGGTTTTGACACCGAGATCCTAAGTTTTCAAGACGAAATCTCCACTATCAACAATACGCCCCTGATAGAAGATGATGTAATTGAAGGTTTGAAGAAGACGGAGACCGAGCTAGAAGAGGCTTTAGAAGAGTTTAAGGGTTTAGGCCTCTTTTTTTAGTTGCTCTATGACTTTTATGATTTCTTTGATTTATCTGTTGTTTTTCATGGATATTTTGTTTTGCACACTCCATGTATCTATTTCATTTTTGCTTTGGCACTTTGATTAAAAAAAAATTATTTTCTTCGTCTATGTCTCACATGTTCATATTCTTCAATACTTGCTTTTGTATATTCATCGAGACAAATGAATTGGCCCTTTTGGAGAATAAAGATTATCTATTAAAAGAAAACCCTAAAGCCATAAGTTCACATGTCGAACCAGAGGCCGGAGCGCCGTTAAAACCTTGCCTCGGAAAACCCTCCTTAGGGACAAAACCTGGGTCAAGGGAAAAGGTACACCCCTCTACAAAATTGAAGTACAAAATTGGAAATATAAAGCAAAATGAGGTTTGGGCATTGCCCCCTTCACTTTCTTCCTTCTTTGTTTTCTTCATGCTTCATATGTTCGTCATTTTTGTATTCATTGATCCGACTTACTCGAACAACCCAATTTAACTTATGACTGTACTTAGAAATATACCAAGTTGCCTACGTACCTCTTTAAAGAGGATCAAGCCATAACGTAGTTCAAGCAAAATATGATTTATATTTTGGGGGGGGACCGTTCACAGTTTATACTCATGCGGGCCAGGAGTGACTATTCTTTAACTACTGTAGACAAAGTAGGGATTTAAGTATTTAACCACTTAAAATGCCTTTAGTGGAGTAAGTTAACAGTTTAACCACATATATTTACCTTTGGTGGTTGTCGTACACAGTTTATACTCGTGCGGACCAGGAGTAATAAGCAGTTTAGTCTCGTGCATCGTGGAGCAACAAGCAGTTTAGGCTCATGCGTTCTTGGAGCGACAAGCAGTTTAGGCTCATGCGTTTATGGAGCGTTCTTGTTTTCTTTACGCGTAGTAGCGTTTCAAAAACTTCCCGTTTATAGGACCAACGTTCACGCCATCTTCAGAAATCAGCTTGTAGGCGCCGTTTGTGTAAACTTCTTTAACAACATATGGGCCGTCCCACTTAGGCAAGAATTTATTCCCAACACGGTGAGTTACTACGATAGGCCTTCTTACAGCAAGAACCAAATTACCAACTTGAAAAGAACGTATCCTCACTTTCTTGTTAAACGTTCTGGAAAGGCGGGCTTGATAGCATTCGAGCCTTTGTTGTGCTTCCAATCTTTTCTCATCTAGCGCTTCCAACTCTTCAAGACGCAAACGTGCATTCTCTTCTTCCGTCAGCCCTTCTTGTATTGCCATCCACTACAAAAAAACTGCGATTTAGAGACGGATTAGATACCATAAACACTGTCTCTAAACAGGTTAGAAACGGATTTTGGAACCATTTTCTATCTGTTCCTAATCACATGGTATCTAATGTCAGGAACGGTTTTCTAAATTCCGTTTCTAATAAGAGACGGATTTGAGACCTATTTTTTTCGGTTTATAATGAGAGACGGAATTTGACACCGTATATTCCCGTATCTAAACGATGAACGACCCGTTTTATATCCGGGTCAAAAATCCGTTTCAAATGTCGTTTTTATTTAACAACGACATTTTATCGTCTCTAAATCCGTATCTAAGCGATAAACGACCCGTTTTACATCCGGGTCAAAAATCTGTTTCAAATGTCGTTTCTATTTAACAACGACATTTTATTGTCTCTAAATCCGTATCTAAACGAAGAACAACAACCGACTCCATCCCATCCCATCCCAATCCCCTCTCCAACTATTAAATAATCCCAATCCCAATCCCGACCCCATCCCAATCCCAATCCCGACCCAGCCCCCAAACTCGACCCCAAAACCCCTCTCCAACTATTAAATTGGACCATTATTTTGGTCTATGTGGGAATTGAACCCAGGTGGGCAAGTCTCCATTATTGAGCACCCGCCACTAGGACAGATAACTCTTTTATTTTATCTTTTAATATTAATTGTATATGTATATTAATTTATTTCTTTCACATGTATTTAAATTATAACTTTTAAATTTGTAAATGTAATTTTTTTTTTTATTAATTTCTAAAAATTGTAATTACTCACAGCGGTCAAAAGCATAAGTTGTAAAATACTAAGAACTGTGCATAATATTTTAACATATATAATTAATTGATTAATTTGTAACTTTAAAAAATATATAAAAAAAAATTGTTATTGAATAATTTCAATTGTAAAAGTTTATAAATTCAAATAAATTGATTAAATTACATTTAATCTTAATCTTCATCTTCATATTTCCTTTCATCATTGTCGTCATCATCTTCTTCTTCATCATATTCATTTCATTCTTGTTATCCTTCTCATCATCAACGTTTTCAATTCCCAATCAAATCACGATTGTAATTGTTAAATCTAAAAAAATATTGAAATCTCCCTCAAACGCCTTTACTTTGCAAACAACAATCCATTGTTACGGTCCTCTTGGATAGGTGATAAACATCCACAAACTTGTAATTCAAATGGATTTTTGTTTCTAATGAGGTGTGATCAAACCAATCACATTTGAATAATAGTGGCCCTTTGTTAATATCCCTCGATTCTCAACGTCGTGTGAACTCACCTTGCATTAATGATGTATATATATACACTAAGACTCGCATCTATGTTTGCATTTGAGATATATTTTGTTCTTCTTGTAGTAATGGTTGAATATACATCCTAATTCACAAAAATATATTATTATCAATAATAATTATAGATCGAATAAACATGGATAAAACTGCCTACTTACTTACTTACGTAGGGTTGAACTTCTGCACAATTCAATAACAATGTAAGGTTGGACTTCTGCACAATTCAATAATAATTTCCCCTAATTGTAGGTCTAAAACACCTGAAATTCTTAATTTCCACACACATTTGAGTAGGCTCGTTGATCCAACTCCACAACCCTGTAATCGTCTCACCCATATAACACTCTATTTTAATTTAATGAAGTTTTAATATATGAATCATTCACTTAATTTGTATCTCTACCTCCCTTCATTTTGACACTTTTTAATTTAAGTTTATTTTGACACATGATATATTTTTTAAAATTTTGTAAAATTAAATGAATTCAATTTCTATAAATTAGATAATTTATTGTATCTCTTCCAAACAACTTTTAGACTAATTTGTATTACTCCCAAACAACTTTTAGACTAATTTAGTAAAATTAAATGGAACAACTTTTAGACTAACTTGTATCACTTCCAAACAATGACTTTTACAATTTGCAATGCTTCACGTATTTATACTTTTTCTAAATGGATGATATAATTTTTTTTTTAATCTAAAACTTTTTAAAAAATACTATACAAATTTCTTTATAAGTCTTAATAGTCAAGATATTTAAAAACTTTTAAAAATTATTAAATGACACCGTACACCTCATTTTTTTAATCTAACGTCTCTAGACAACATTCAAAATTGATATATGATTAGAGAATCAATTGTTCGAATATTTTCATTAGAGAATCAATTAATATATATATTGTGGAATTGAAGATATAATATAATATTATTATTATAATATCTATGTCTATCCTAAAATATATCTACATAGTATTATTCTAACATTTATGTTTATCCATACATAGAAGATATATTAATTGATTTTTTTATTTTACTAATTATTAATTATAAAAGAGTAATAAATTAATTAATATAACTCAATTCACCCGTCCATATTCTCAATTCTCTCTCTCTCTCTCTCTATATATATATATATATATATATAAGGATTTACATCTCCAAAATTACCTCTAAAAAAAAAATAACTCTCTGAAGAAAAGAATCCTCTCTCCCTCTCTCTCTCACTCAGTGTCCTACGGTTTCGGTTTCAAATACTCCTCGTGTGGCATTACTAGTAACTTACGAGGAAGGGCGCGTCGTTGTTCACTCAGACCTCCGATTCAGGATCCCCGTGACCTCCGATTGAGGATCCTCATGTACATAGGATACCTCCTCATGTCGTGTCGTCGTCCTATTGTGTCGTCGCCTTTTCCTTCGTCTTTAAGTTTATTTTTTGAACAATTTAATGGTTTGTTTCTTTATTTTAGAGATGGTTAGATTTCGTATCACAAATTTCGTGTACACATTGTCTCGTTTTATATTGGGGAGAAAAAATTGACTGTTTAGAGACGGTGGTATACGTATCTAATCCGTATCTAAAACTCTCGAAATTGAAAGTCGCGTATCTAATTCGTATCTAAAACTCTTGAAACTAAAAGCCGTATCTAATTTGTTTATAATGAGAGACGGTTTTATTTTCGGTTTCAAATATCGATTTTTTAACAAATCCGTATCTAATTCGTATCTATTAGACACGGATTAGGTGTCCGTCTCAAAATTTCGGTATCAAAATCAAGCTTTTTTTGTAGTGATCCTTAGAGATGGAATCTGCTTCTCAAGGGGAACAACTGCTTCAACACCATACACCAACGAATAGGGAGTAGCTTGTGTAGGCGTTCTGTAAGTAGTTCGATATGCCCATAGAGCTTCATTCATCTTTTCATGCCAATCTCGCTTTGACTTGGAGACTACTTTCTTCAAGAGGTTGCACAAAGTCTTGTTGAAAGCTTCAGCGAGTCCATTAGCAGCTGCGTTGTACATAGAAGATTTCCTTTGTTTGAAGTCAAACTTGTCACAAAGTTTATCGATGTGACTGTTACTGAACGATCTTCCATTATCGGTGATGATGTACCGAGGGACCCCGTATCTAAAAATGATATTGACTCGAATAAAATCAGCAACATTTTCTTTCTTCACTTCTCTCAAAGGTACGGCTTCCGCCCATTTAGAGAAGTAATCGGTTGCAGCTAGGATGTACAGATGACCGCCTGATGACTTCGTTAGTGGTCCCACCACATCTAGACCCCAAGCATCGAATGGCCACGAGGCAACGGTTGGGTGCAACAGTTCTGGGGGTTGATGGATAAGGTTGGCATGAAACTGACAAGCTTGACATTTTCGTGCGTAATCCATACAGTCTTTCACCATTGTTGGCCAGTAATAACCCATCCTCTTCACTCGAAAGTGTAACTTTGGCCCTGACTGATGAGCGCCACAAATTCCGGCATGCGCTTCTTCCATTGCGTGGGCGGCTTCACCATTACTGAGACACCTTAAGAAGACCCCATCAAATGATCGTCTATAAAGCACACTCTTGTAGTATATGAATCGAGGGGCTCGACGTCTGATATCCACTCTTCGCTTCAGATCACTTGGTAACTTATCGTATTTCAAGTAGTCGACAAATGGTTGTCGCCAATCTTCTTCTTCAATTTCGAATACCTCAATAACATGACTTTCACCTTCTTTATCACCGTCATCCTCAAATATAGGGGGCACAACCCAACTTTTACATATTGGGATACGGGCTTTACTTTCGGGCAATGCTATTGCTGAAGCAAGTTTTGCTAAAGCATCAGCTTGTTTGTTGTCTTTCCTTGGAACATGCTCAATTTCCACGTCTCCGAGATAATTCATGAGTCGGCGAGCATACTTATGATAAGGAAGCAACTCCGGTTTCCTAACCTCGTATGATCCAAGCATCTGGTTCACTATCAACTTTGAATCTCCATACACCCTGAGATGTAGTTGCTTAATATCGACTGCCATTTCCAACCCAAGTATGAGTGCTTGGTACTCAGCAACATTGTTTGAGCAATTCTCTATTAAAGTGAAAGAATAGGGCAATACTTCTCCATCAGATGTTACAAACACAACTCCAGCACCAGCTCCTTCTTTATGGGCGGACCCATCAAAATACATCTTCCATGGAGGGGTTATTTCAACATTTAGGACATCTTCGTCTGGAAGGTCGTCACATAACTCCCATTCTGCAGGCATTGGATGATCGGCTAAGAAATCGGCCAGAATTTGTCCCTTGACAGCCTTTTGAGGGACGTAAATGATCTCAAATTGTTGCAACTGGAGATACCAGCTTGCGAGTCGATCCGAGAGAACTGGCCTAGACATAACATACTTCAACGGGTTTGCTCTCGATACAAGATGGATGGTATGGGCTTGGAAATAATGCTTTAACTTCTGGATCACGAATATAAGAGCCAGACACAACTTCTCAATTGGTGAGTACTTCAATTCATTTGGAGTCATCATTCTACTCAGGTAGTACAAAGAATTTTCCTTCCCCGACTCGTTTTCTTGCGCCAGCAAGGCTCCAACTGAACGCTCTTGAGCAGCGATGTAAAGAATCAACGGACGTCCGGGCACCGGAGCGATCAATACTGGTGGCTTCATCAAATATGACTTGATGCTTTTGAAAGCATTACTGCAAGATTCATCCCATTCAAATGGTGTATCTTTCTTCATGAGACGACTAAATGGTTGACATCGTCCGGCTAAGTTTGAAATGAATCTTCTGAGGTAGGCCAACTTTCCTTGTAGGCTTTTAAGCTCGTGAATGTTTCGAGGTTCCGGAATCTTTAAGATTGCATCAATCTTTGCTTGCTCGATTTCAATCCCTCGCTGGCGAACCACAAATCCAAGAAACTTTCCTGATTTGACTCCGAATGCACACTTCAAAGGATTCATCCTAAGCTGGTAACGCCTCAAGCGTTCAAAAACAACCCTCAGGTCTTGGAGGTGATCATTCCTCCTCTTTGATTTTACGACTAAGTCATCAACGTAACATTCAACATTCTTGTGAAGCATGTCGTCGAAAATCCTTTGCATGGCTCTTTGGTATGTTGCGCCTGCATTCTTCAAACCAAATGGCATCACTTTGTAGCAGTATATTCCTTTTGGGGTACGAAAAGCAGTGAGCTCTTCGTCTTTTGGCAACATGCGAATTTGATTGTAACCCGATGACCCATCCATGAAACTTAGAGCTTCATGACCCGTCGTTGCATCAATCATAAGTTCGGGAATAGGTAACGGAAAATCATCTTTGGGACATGCAACATTCAAATCCCGAAAGTCAACACACACACGAATCTGTCCGTTCTTCTTTCTCACCGGGACAATGCTCGAGATCCATGTAGGATACTTTACTTCTCGGATGAAACCTACTTCAATAAGCTTGTTCACCTCAGCTTCAATCAACGGAACAAGATCTGGTCGGAATCGGCGTTGAGTCTGCTTGACTGGTCGAACTCCCTTCTTTACTGAGAGATGGTGCACTGCTACTTTTGGGTCTAATCCTGGCATCTCTTTATACGACCATGCAAATACATCTTTGAACTCACGTAGCAGTTCAATGTAAGTTTCTTCCTCATCATCGGACAATAAAGCACTCACATAGATTGGTCGCGGGTCGTTAACATCACCCAAATTAATTTCTTTCAACTCATCAATAGTTGTCTTGACGCCCTCTTCGAGTTCTGGAGGAGCATCCTCTGCATCCACTTCCTCCACTTGAACATCTTCGCATTCGGTGATGTAATTCATAGTTGCGATGTCTTCATTGTATTCATTTGTTTTCGTAAGGTCCACACGTGATCTTATTCGACCATCTCTTCCTCTAACTTGGATGGTTTGCATAGTGTTGATAACATCAAAGACGTACCCTTCTCTGATCATTCGAGTGATCCTTCTTTGTGCCCTTTCCATATCTTGTGGCACTTGCTGCTGAATGTTGTAGGTACTGACAAAATTGGAAGAAGCTACACTCTCTGTATCATCTTCTTTGTCGCTATACTCGAGAACAATGGTTTGCCTTCTGGCTTTGGATACACCCCCATATGCTATTGTCAACATATGCTGCCTCTTCATGCGGGATTGCTTTGAGCTTCGAACTCTGGAAACACCCAACTTTTGATGATGGGTTTGTGGCCCGAGTCTATCAAAGACTGAGGGGCGTTTCATCTTCTTACTCTTCTTGCTAGCAGACTTCCCAAGTCTCTCAAAGACCGAAAGTCGTCTTACCTTCTTACCATCTTCATCGAACGCATCATTTGTTGATGAGTATTCTTCTTCAGAAATGTGGTTGGCATTGGCTCTTTTAATTGCAATGCGAACCGGATTCTTTGTGGTATAACCAAGTCCCATTTTGGTATTCTTGACGGCATAGCCGCTCTTTCTCAACATTTTCTGGGTGTCATTAAGTCCATGTTCTGACTGACTAACAACCTTCCCCAATGCACAATTTTCCCGTGTATCATACCCGGCTTTGACTAAAAGCTTGTAAGCTTTAGGACCGTAAAACTTTGTAACATCCTGTCCCATTACCTCTCCATGTTCCACCTTAGGTCCTTGAGTAGGACGAACAAACCCCTTAATTGGTTGTGAAGATGGCTTCTTTCCATCCAGTTTAGTTAACGGCAATGTTAACTCCTCCAATGCCTCAACAATAGAGGGAACTGATTTGTTCTCTTTGAGGCGAGATGTTGATGCCTCCTTGCAGTCCTTCTGTGTTGGACCTTCCTCGTTCTTTGTTTCTTTCGCACCTCGAAAGAAGTATTTGGCGTCAGCAAAGTACGACTCTGCCTCTGTGAAAGGTTTATCATCTCCGACCACTGTTTTCACAACCCCTTGACTAAAGTATTTGAAGCATTGATGTAGGGTAGAAGGAACCACGCCATTTTCGTGCAGCCACGGGCGCCCTAGAAGCATGTTATATGAAGTCCTAGCATCTATGACGTGGAGGGTTACAGTCGATGGCATCCCACCAATTAGCAAATCCAACACTATGGTGCCAAGGGCCCTCTGTCCTTCCTGATTAAACCCGTGTATCATCAGCCGACTGCCTGCGAGTTCATCCATATGTATCTCCATCTTTTTCATCACTCGTAAGGGTAAAATGTTTACCCCGGAACCTCCGTCAATCAATATCCGATTTACTTTCTGCTCTCGAGTATGGCCAACTACGAATAGTGGCCTGTTATGGGATTCTGAACCAAGCATTAAGTCTTCATCTGTGAAAGCTATCGTTGAAAAACAACCATTAACTTTGTCATCGAGACCATCGTTGGTCCGAGGTCGTTCATCATCTTCCTCGCTGGTCATGTGGCAAGAGAGGTCTCTACATGCGCTGTTGTTCTCAACTGTGACAACATTTGCCGTTGTCTCACTATCCTCTAGCAAGATCTTTCCTTCCTTGGCTAGCTGCATAACTTTCTCCTTGAATATGAAACAGTCTTGGATTGGATGCCCTACCAACCGATGGTATTTGCAATACTTTGGGTCATCCGTTCGCCCAGCTTCATCCGGTCGTTTCATTTCTGGTAATTCGATGAGGTCATTCTTGATCAGGTCATCGAACATTCCGGGGATGTCAGAGTCTAGGAATGGATACTGTTTTTGTTGTAATTCCCTCAGACTTGTTCTCCTTTGCCCCCATTCTTGGGCGACGCCTTTTCCTTTACTCCCCGTATCAGTTTCACCCTTTTTGAATTTGACAGTAGTAGCGGTCACTGCCATGGATTCTTTATTCGAATCTTTAGTGAAAGGTTTGCCCCCTTTCTTAACTTCCTGCTTGTCTTTGAACTTCCAAGGCTCCTGAGTTGGCGGCCCTCCAGCTCTGGTTGTAGACATACTCAGCTCCATATCGTGAGCTTTAGTCGCCAAATCTTCAAACGACCTTGGCCGAATTGCCTGTAGGATATATCGAAGACCCCATTGCATTCCTTGAATACACATCTCGATTGCCGAAGCTTCGGTCAATCTATCCTTACAATTCAAACTTAAATTCCTCCACCGGTTTATGTAATTTATCACCGATTCCTCCTTTGATTGACGAGTGTTCGTCAATTCAATCATGCTCACCGTTCTACGAGTGCTGTAGAACCGGTTGAGAAATTCCTGCTCCATTTGCTCCCAACTGTCAATCGAGCTAGCTTCCAAATCGGTATACCAGTCGAATGCATTGCCCTTTAGAGAGCGTACAAATTGCCTTACCAAGTGATCTCCGTAAGTGCCGGCATTGTTGCAAGTCTCTACGAAGTGAGCAATATGTTGCTTTGGATTGCCCTTGCCATCGAACTGTTGCAACTTTGGAGGTTGATAACCAGCTGGCATCTTCAAACTGTCAATCCTCTTCGTGTAAGGCTTGCTGTAGGTGAATGAGGACTTGGGATTTTCCTCCAACTTATCTTTGATTGCCCCAAGTATGATTTCTTTCAATCGGTCAACGGGCACCAAACCATCGGGAGAAACTTGTAAATCTTTAAGAGTTTGGTCAACTTCCATTGGCTGGCGTTCACCAGACGTCTCAGCATCATGCCCTTCGACTTGCTTTCCTTTGTCTGTATTGCTCATCAATTTAGCAATCCGAGCATCTTGTTCGTGGACATGTTTCGTTAGTCCTTCTATGGCTCGAGTTAAGCTTGACAATTGCTCCTCAATAGTCGTAGTGTCTGTTGCCATTGCTGAGGCTGTGCTTGAATCTGATGAGCTTGCTGTGGAACGAGTAGGGGAACATGTTGGATCGTTCTCCTCATTCACAGTGTTGGGTGGTGGACCCTCTGCAGTAGCCTCCTCTGAAGAAGACGATGACTTCGAGCTTCTTGACATACTCCTCGTGACTACGTTCACGTCTTCAAAGTCAAGACCAGCTGATCCGGATGCAACACCTCTCTTAATCTTAATCTTGATTGGTGTCATCGTCGAGACTTGATTTGCTTGAAGAGTAGAGATGAGAGGTAGAGATTGTCCCACTGGGCGTGCCAATTTGTAAACACAAATTCGTGAATTAAATATAAAAACGCGAAAATGGTAAACGATTTTATTTCTTTTCGGATTAAAACCGAGTATTTGCGGGTTACAATCTCTAATTTCTCCTCTGATTCTCTCTTCTTGAACTTCACTTGGATTTCTTGAGCTTTTGGAGCTGGATCCGCAGCCGAATCCTTTCCGATCTTGTATTTGGGGCTTTTATAACGTTAATCCAAAGGTTTAGCACCGTATTTTGGATTAACCGCCGAATTTAGGGACTTTTTTTGGATGAACGTCGTTGAAGATCGTTCTTGAATTTGGGACTTTTTAACGTTAATCCAAAGGTTTAGCACCGTATTTTGGATTAAACGTTGATTTTCGGGACTTTTCGGGACTTTTTCGTTGAAGATCCACGAAGAACTTTGAAGAAACGTCGAATCAAAGAGGCTTAGCACCTTGATCTCCACTCGAACACTGCTTCTTGCTGCTTTTCCCCAAGAACGCCTTGAAGAAACGCCGAATCGAAGAGGCTTGGCACCTTGATCTCCACTCGAACACCACTTCTCGTCGCTTTGCACGAAGAACGCCTTTGAAGATCCTCCGCTTGCTGAAGAACACTCTAAAATCTCTGCAGAGAATTTTAGAGCCTTGAATGCTTCTGATTTCTTGATTCTAAAAATGAATGAAATGAGGCCTCTATTTATAGGTGTAGGCCTGGAGATTTTTGTGCAAGTAGTTAGGATTTCGAATTTTGAATTACTTGGGCTCAATTTGATTTGGGCTAAGAATACCCTATTTGGGCTCAATTTGATTTGGGCTCAATTTGATTTGGGCTCAACTTGATTTGTTGGACTTTAGAGGCCCATCTTGTTTTATTGGACTTTAGAGGTCCGTCTTGTTTTATTGGACTTTAGAGGTCCGTCTTGTTTTATTGGGCTTCGAAGATCCATTTTAACTCATTGATTTTTCAAGGCCCAAATTAATTTGGAGGGAACAATTAAATATTAATTAATTATATCTTTATTTTAGTAATTAAATTTATTCCAACAAATAAATAATAAATTTAATTAATGTTTAACACGTAATTTCCACGCGTCGCAATTTAATTCGTAATTGAATTTTCCTTGTCTACAGATAGTGCAAATAAAAACAGTTTCCCAAAAATCCCTGCTAGATTCTAGACTGACCCTCTCCGCCTTTGTTCCTATCGGGCCATGTCCATACAGAGTGCAAAGCTCTGGCTACGGGTCCTGCAAGTGGACGGTGGGATTGATCCCCCGAATTACTCGATCCCAAAAAAAAAAATACTCCCTCCGTCCGCCTATAAGTGTTACATTATTTTTGGCACAGAGATTAAGAAAAGTGATTAAATAATAGATATAGTACAAGTGATGTGATTGAGAGAGGAGAGAGATAGAGAGAAAAAGTAAGATATAAAGTTAAGTGTAAGAAAAAATACTTACCAAAAAAGGTATGGGAAACTTATAGGCGGACAGACCAAAATGATAAAATGGGAAGCTTATAGGCGGACGGAGGGAGTAGCATACAAGAATATATACACACGTGTCACTAAAATAAATCAAAACCCAGAAAACTTTGTCTAACTCTGTCACGGAAGTATATCCTTCAATTTGGTGTTAAGTGATTCCAATAATATACCTATACAATCTACTGCCAATTCGGCAACTTCTGCAATCACCAAATCTAAAATTTATACTCCCTCCGTCCCTGTCCTTGAAAAGCTTGCACACTCACTCTCACAATATACACATATTTACAAAAGGCCCATCATACACTCAATCCAACTACTTTATTTACTTTGTATATAAAAATTTACAAAATTACCCCTAAAACTCTAATCATTACACTTTTTTCCTAAACTCCGTATCACAATCACTCTCACAATATACATATATTTACCCATATCATTACTTTTGCCCATCATACACTCAATTCAACTACTTTATAAAAGTTTACAAAATTACCCCTAATACTCTAATCATTACACTTTTTTACTAAACTCCGTATCACAAAATGCAAGCTTTGCAGAGACGAAGGTAGTATAAGAATACAGTAACCGTACGAGTAAATGGAACGCTCAATGAAACGTAAAACAATTAATGAAACAAACGCGGTTCAAGATAATTGCTTACATAGAGAAGAGGCAGGAGTTTATCAACCGAAGGCAGAGGCAGAACAAGACTTTTTGCAGCTGCAGCAAGCTCTGGGATAATTGAGGCATCTTTATGTGCTCTCACTCTCTCTCCTTGTGTATGATGAACAAAACTCTGTGCTAAGGAAGAGAGAGAATTTAGAGAGACGGAAATGGCCGATTTTGATATACAGAGCTATATGATATGATGGAACACGAAGAGTCACCATTTATTCTACCTAAAAATTGTTTACTTTGAAAATAGTAAAAAAATTTATTGAAGTGATATTTTATAAATATAATTTAGGGATGATTTTGAGTGAATTTTAAAAATTAAGTTTTTAAATTTTAAAATCCAAAATCTAATTTTTAAAACTAAAAGTAAACATCACCTTAAAAGTTTCTTTTAGTTTTCAACAATTGCATTTAATTTATATTCTTAAAAGTTTCTTTTAGTTTTCAACAATTGCATTTAATTTATATTCTTATAATCTTTGCCGCCTTTATTGAGGTCTTGACTCAAACTTTTTGAAATCCTTTTTACAAAAAGATATATTCTACTGCTCCATCCGTCCGTCTATAAGTTTTTTTTGTTACTTTTTGACACATAGATTAAAAAAGTGATTAAATAATAGATATAATACGAGTGATGTGATTGAGAGAGGGAGAGAGATAAAGAGAAAAAGTAGATATAAGAATAAAAAAGATTAAAAGTACTTAACGAAAAGAGTATGAGAAATTTATAGTCGGACGGACCAAAATGGTAAAATGTGAAACTTATAGGCGGACGGAGAGAGTATTATAATAATAAAACATCATACATTCTTGTCTAATTGATTTGACATAAAGTTGCATTATATAATACAACATCACTCACTCTTACACAATTGATTTGACATAAAATTACATTATATCATACTCAAAATTCCAAAACAAACACACATAATCAATATTCATTAAGATTTCTCCATCCAGGATTTCCCCCGTCCAACATAATCTCAAAATAAACATACCCCTAAGAATTCTTCCTTATCGTGTGTTTTCCGACATTTCTATAGAAATCACTGGACTTCGCCCCTTATCGTATACGCTTCCCTGCATCATTGATGCAAGAAGAGCAACACACATCTTTTACGCGATGCAAGAAAATACGACTCACTAATGCAAGAAGCTACACCTACTTTTACGTCAACATCAGAATGCTTCAAGAGATCGTCCATGTGACGACGCAGGAGCTTATCGACCCAAGGGAGAAGCCGAACAAGAATTTTCTCAGTTGTTCTAATTCTTTATCAGAGAATTGAGGCATCTCTCACTCTTTTTGTATCAGATTTTTTTATACAAGTGGTACTTCAAATCTTAGCTAATTTAATTGTAAAGGTTATAAGCAGCAAAGGGACAACAATGTTTGGGAAATTTGGCAAAGTGACCTTGAAAAAATGACACCCTATATTTTATTTTATTCTTTGTAAAATACTAAAATTGTTACTCAATTTGTTTTCTAGACATAAATGCCCTTCTTCCCGCACCGCATGAGTAGCACAGGGGTCGTACAATAATTGCACAAGGTCGCACAGGGGTTGCACGAGGATCACTTTAATTTTTTTATTCATTCACCCAAAAAAATAGTAAACGAAACTTTAATTTTTTTGAAATCTCGGTATCCAAACCTACTAATCCGGGGTACCTTAGAAATATGCGCACTGTCCATCCAAATGCAAAATTTAAAAGTGACATTTTACCAAACATCACACAATGTTTTTTGACAGTTTTCATTCAAAGGAGTAGGATTAAGTCGCAAAAAAAATCACAAATGGTCCTATAACTTTCAGATTTATTATTTTTTTTCTTTTTAATTTTTCAACTGTGGTTATTTTGTTTTCAAAATTGGTCCTTTCTAGCTAATTTCAAATAAAATGGTAGTACATGAAATATACTGAAAATTCGTTAAGTTTTGCACTTGGAAAACTGACACCCTATATTTTATTTTATTTTTTGTATTAAAATATTTTCTGGACCTAAATACCCTTCGTCTTCCCAAACCCTTCTTCCCACTCGCATGAGTCGCACGGGCGTTGCACGAGGCTCACTTTAATTTTGTAATGTGCTTCTTTTACTTTCTTCTTCACCCAAAAATAAAAATTCAAAAGTGAGAAATCACAAATATACATTTTGATATCATAAATTATTATCTCAAGTGATTTTCTAAAATATTTAAGTGTGATTAAAAGACAATTAATTAGTTTTATGATCTATCTGCATACAAAAAATGAGCTCGAGTTCAAGCATAATTTTAAACTTCATCAGACAAGCTCTTAGAAAACAATCACAAACAAAAGAAAACGAAAATTTCATGCCCAGTAACAACAAAATCATTCTACAAGAGAGTCTTTAATACATCAATGCCAATTTACTAGGCTTATTTAAAAAAAAAAAACATCACATGTCCACAACTACACAATCATTAGTTTTGTACTCGTCGTAAATATACTCAAGCCAAGATAAGCGCAACTCATGAGAGGGTTGAAGGACAAACTCTTCTCTCATATTTTTTTGGGTTAAAAGGGTGCAAGCATAGTTCCAAAGTTCGCTTCCAGGAGCTATTCCCGGGACATTGCTTAGAATCTCCATAGCAGCCCTAACAGTCGTCTCACAAGTGCGTCTCAATCTAACGTATACCCTCAATGGAGCAGTGATTCTGGTTATCTCACTGATGCAAGAAGTTACACCTACTTTTACCTCAACATCGGAATGCTTCAAGAGATCGTCTACGTTCAGTGCCTTCATTAGGCGAGACACAGCATTTTGCACGGACTCTGCTGGTGACTGCTCCACTTTTGATAAAATGGCCTCAATATGCTGAAATCAAATTTTTTTTTAGTCCATAACTTGTGACACTGTCTCTGTACCTTATGAGGGTGAAATTGCATCTTTTGATTCTGCCAAGAAGAAGCATAAAGTATGTGCACAAAATAGCTGCTGAAATTTTAATGCTATTTATAAAGTGCTTTCGAAGCTCCTAATTTGACCTGTGCTTCTTTCCTAAAAACGGTGGGAGTTTATTGAAGGTGACAAGGTTTCAGATGGAGCTTGTCTGATGAAGTTTAAAATTATGCTTGAACTCGAGCTCATTGTGTATATGCATAGAGATCATAAAACTAATTATTTGTCTTTTAATCACACTTAAACTTAGAAAATCACTTGAGATAATAATTTATGATATCTTGCGTGATTTCTCACTTTTGATTTTTTTTTTTTTTGGTGAAGAAGAAAGTAAAAGAAGCACATTACAAAATTAAAGTGACCCGCGTACAACCCTTGTGCAACTCTTGTACGAAGCCTGTGCGACTCATGCGAGTGGGAAGAAGGGTTTGGAAAGAGAAAGGGTATTTATTAGGTTCAGAAAATATTTGAGTCACAATTTTACAAAAACTAAAATAAAATATAGGGTGTCAGTTTTTCAAGTGCAAATCTTAACGAATTTTCAGTGTATTTCATGTACTGCAAATTTATTTGAAATTCTCCGGAAAGGACCTATTTTGATAACAAAATAACCGTTGTTGAAAAATTAAAAAGAAAAAAGACTAAATCTGGAAGTTACAAGACCATTTGTGAATATTTTCTCGACTTAATTCTACTCCTTTGAATGAAATGCACTTTAAAATTTTGCATTTGGATGGGCAGTGCGCGTATTACTATGGTACTCCGGATTAGTAGGTCTGGATATCGAAATTTCAAAAAAATTAATTTTTTTTGGGTGAATGTATTAAAAGATTAAAGTGATCCTTGTGCAATTCTTGTACGACCCCTATGCTACTCGTGCGGTGCGTGTGGGAAAAAGGGCATTTAGGTCTGGAAAAAATTTTGAGTAACAATTTTTGTATTTTACAAAGAATAAAAATAAAATATAGGGTGTCATTTTTGATAGTGAAAAACTTAAAGTGCAAATTCTCCAAGAAATTTGAGTGACAATTTTAGTTTTTCGCAAAGTTTGTATCCAAAGATCTGATACAAAAAGAGTAAAAGGTGCAATTCTCCGAAAAAGAACTGGAACAACTGAGAAAATTATTTTTCGGCTTCCCCCTTCAGTTGATAAGCTCCTACGTCGTCTCATGGACGATCTCTTGAAGCATTCTGATGTTGACGTAAAAGTAGGTGTAGCTTCTTGCATCAGTGAGTCGTATTTTCTTGCGCATCGCGTAAAAGATGTGTGTGTGTGTTCGTGCAAAATGCACGTATGTATGTTGCTCTTCTCTGTTCTCCCCTTGGTAGTTATCATGATATTTAATGTGGTTTCAGGATGTCTTTCAATTGTTTGTATCATCCTTCGAGAACTTGTCACACATAACTAGCAAATCCCACGTGGCGACGAGGGCCAAGATACTAAAAAATGTGGCCGAGGTAAGGTCCTGTGTCCTCATGTTGGACATAGAGTGTGATCTGATGATTATTGAGATGTTTCAACACTTTCTCAAAGCTATTAGGTAATGCTTGTGTTATATGTTGATCAACCATAACTCGTGACTCTGTCTCCGCGCGTGCATATATTTCTTTCAGTCCGATGTGCATTGTTTTTCAAGACACATCGGGCTCGTATTCTGTAATTTGGCTTGTTTCTGTCGTGTGAACCATGTCGTTATTGATGTATATTTGTAAAACATCACAAGATTAATTCGTTTCTCTTTTATGGGGCTGTGCATGAATAATTTGTGTAAAATAGAAAAATGTGTGCTTTCAGCACTGAGTTTGCTCGAGAAAAAATTTATTTACATTCCCGTAACTTTCATTTTTTTTAAAACGTTCCAAAAAAGATCAAATTTAATTTACGTCCCAAAAAGATAAAACATTTAATTTACGTTCAATAATTTCGTAAATTAGTTAATATACGTGTTTTTTCTCCATTATAATAATTATAAATAGTGACTTGTAATATTTTTTTAATCCACATGACCATTGTTTTTCCACGCTATACAAGTCGAGTTTGGCCACATTACAACTTCTGTCGGTTTTAAATAATTTTTATGCGCACTTGATTAAAGTGAGAGTGAAACGATGTTGTTTTGGTGTATCCGCAAAAATATTGGACTTAAATTAAATAATTTACAAAATTATGAGACGTATATTAAAATTTTATATTTTTGGGACATTTTAAAAAAAAAAAGATGAAAGTTACGGACCTAAATAATTTTTTCTTAGTTTGCTCCAAATGTATCAAAGTCCTGTGCAATCAATCTAATATGATTTCTGTACACAATAGGTTTCTGCATTAAGTTGTGCAAAAAGAATCAAGAAATAGTTGCTTAAATTATGAATTAATGTTTGGTATTTAGGACAACTAGTTTGTTACTGTGCATAAAATGTGGACATAATTCTGTCTCAATTGCTCATGCCTTATATTTAGCTATAACTTAAAATCCATGGAGACAATTATAACTCTTGTTTTAGAAGAAAGTGAGGATATCTCGCCAGAGCTACTCGACTCGCTCCAATTTTGGCTACCTTGAAAAGGAACGACGATGAGGTCCATTTCCTGGGCATTTGACAGGCTGCTATGCCAATTGCAAAGAAATTGACTGAGCGAGTTCTTCAAAATTCGGCAGACAAGCTTAGACCTTATTTAAGACGAGCAGTAAAGTCTATAGATACTTCGTTGGATGACTATGGTTAAGTTGTATCCTGTGTGTGCGGAGAAAAAGGGCATTTAGGTCCGGAAATTTTTTTGAGTAACAATTTTACTGTTATACAAAGAATAAAATAAAATAGGGTGTTATTTTTGTTAGTGCAAAACTTAAAGTGCAAATTCTCCGAGAAATTTGAGTAACTATTTTAGTATTTTACAAAGTGTCAGTTGTATCCAAAGATCAGATACAAAAAGAGTGAAAGATGCCTCAATTCTCCGAGAAAGTATTGGAACAACTGAGTCGTCTCATGGACGATCTCTTGAACCATTCTGATGTTGACGTAAAAGTAGGTGTAGCTTCTTGCATCGCGTAAAAGATGTGTGTGTGTTCGTGCACAATGCACATATGTATGTTGCTCTTCTCTGTTCTCCGATCCCCTTGGTAGTTATCATGATATTTAATGTGGTTTCAGGATGTCTTTCAATTGTTTGTATCATCCTTCGAGAACTTGTCACACATAACCAGCAGATCCCACGTGGCGACGAGGGCCAACATACTAAAATTGTGGCCGAAGTAAGGTCATGTGTCCTCATGTTGGACTTAGAATGTGATCTGATGATTATTGAGATGTTTCAACACTTTCTCAAAGGTATTAGGTAATGCTTGTGTTATATGTTGATCAACCATAATTCGTGACTCTGTCTCCGCGCGTGCATATATATATATTTCTTTCAGTCCGATGTGCATTGTTTTTCAAGACACATCAGGTTCGTAATCTGTAATTTGGCTTGTTGCTGTTGTGTGAACCATGTCGTTTTGATGTATATTTGGACAATGTCACAACATTCGTTTCTCTTTTTATGGGATTGTGCACGAATAATTTGGGTAAAATCGAAATGTGTGTGCTTTCAGCACTGAGTTTTCTCGAGAAAAAAATTATTTACATCCCATAACTTTCATTTTTTTTTAAAAACGTCCCAAAAAAGATAAAAAAAATAATTTACATCCCAAAAAAGATAAACATTTAATTTACGTCTAATAATTTCGTAAATTGGTTAATATACGTCATTTTTCTCCATTATGCAAATTATAAATAGTGACTTGTAATATTTTTTTAATCCACATGACCATTTTTTTCCACGCTATACAGGTCGAGTTTGGCCACATTACAACTTGTGTCGGTTTTACATAATTTTTATGCGCACTTGATTAAAGTGTGAAACGATGTTGTTTTGGTGTATCCGCAAAAATATTGGACTTAAATTAAATAATTTACAAAAGAGAAAAATTCATTTTACGTCCTGTAACTTAGACCTAATCCAATTTATATCCTTTAAGTTTTCACTTTTTCGATTTACGTCCTTTTTGGTCCAATTTACATCCTTTTCGCCGGAAAATTTTCAAACTCACCGGAATGTGAGGAATAAATTGGGAATCCGGCCAAATAGTCCAATTTACATCCTTTAAGTTTGAAATTTTTTAAATTTTAATAAATAATTTTTCTAAAAATATCTTTAAAAATTTTAAAATATTATTAAAAATCCGAAAACATCATTAAAATTAAAAAATATAAAATGTGTAAAATAAAATTCAAAATATCTTATTTAATTTTTTTAAAATCTCATTAAAATTTATAAAATGTGTAAAATAAAAATAAAAAATTTTACAATTGAAAAAATAAAAAATGTTTAACTTCAAATTAAGAAATTCAAAAATCTCATTAAAAATTCTAAAAATTTCATTATAAATGCTAAAAATCTCTTTAATTTTTAGAAAATGTGTAGATTAAATATTAAAAATTCTAAAAACCCAATAATAATAATAAAAATCAGACTTGATTCGAACTCATGCGCCATTAAAGTTTTTCTCGAACTTCTAATTTTTTTTGGATTCCACGCGTTGATTTATTGTAGAACCGTGTCAAATTCATTTTAATGAGGTTTTTAGAATTGTATAATTTTTAATTTTATTTTAAAAGTTTTAAAAATTTTAATTTATAGATTTTTTTTATTTAGAATTTTATGTTTTTATGAGATTTTTAGAAATTTTTTTTTTTTAATTTACAAATTTTTCAAATTTTTAGAATTGTGAATTTTTTTAATTTTTTTTAAGAATTTTTTATTTTTATTTTACACCGTTTATAAATTTTAATGATATTTTTAATTATTTTCAAAAAAATTTAATTATTAATTTTTAATTTTCAAACTTAAAGGACATAAATTGGACTATTTGACCGGAATTCCAATTTTCCGGCGAAAAGGACATAAATTGGACCTAAAAGGACATAAATTGGACACCCTAGGACGTAAATTGAAAAAGTGAAAACTTAAAGGATATAAACTGGATTAGGCCTAAGTTACAGGACGTAAAATGAAATTTTCTCTTTACAAAATTATGAGACGTAAATTAAAATTTTATTTTTTTGGGACATTTAAAAAAAAAAGGTGAAAGTTACGGACCTAAATAATTTTTTCTTAGTTTGCTCCAAATGTATCGAAGTCCTGTGCAATCAATCTAATATGATTTCTGCATTAAGTTATGCAAAAAGAATCAAGAAATAGTTGCTTAAATTATGAATTAATGTTTGGTATTTAGGACAAATAGTTTGTTATACTGTGCATAAAATGTGGACATAATTCTGTCTCAATTGCTCATGCCTTATATTTAGCTATAACAATCCATGGAGACAATTATGACTCTTGTTTTAGAAGAAAGTGAGGATATCTCGCCAGAGCTACTCGACTCGCTCCAATTTTGGCTACCTTGAAAAGGAACACGACGATGAGGTCCGTTTCCTGGGCATTTGACAGGCTGCTATGCCAATTGCAAAGAAATTGGCTGAGCGAGTTCTTCAAAATTCGGCAGACAAGCTTAGACCTTATTTAAGACGAGCAGTAAAGTCTTTAGATACTTCGTTGGATGACAATGGTGAAGTTGTATCCTGTGTGTGCGGAGAAAAAGGGCATTTAGGTCCGGAAATTTTTTTGAGTAACAATTTTAGTGTTATACAAAGAATAAAATAAAATAGGGTGTTATTTTTGTTAGTGCAAAACTTAAAGTGCAAATTCTCCGAGAAATTTGAGTAACAATTTTAGTATTTTACAAAGTGTCAGTTGTATCCAAAGATCTGATACAAAAAGTGTGAAAGATGCCTCAATTCTCCGAGAAAGTATTGGAACAACTGAGTCGTCTCATGGACGATCTCTTGAACCATTCTGATGTTGACGTAAAAGTAGGTGTAGCTTCTTGCATCGCGTAAAAGATGTGTGTGTGTTCGTGCACAATGCACATATGTATGTTGCTCTTCTCTGTTCTCCGATCCCCTTGGTAGTTATCATGATATTTAATGTGGTTTCAGGATGTCTTTCAATTGTTTGTATCATCCTTCGAGAACTTGTCACACATAGCCAGCAGATCCCACGTGGCGACGAGGGCCAACATACTAAAAAATGTGGCCGAAGTAAGGTCCTGTGTCCTCATGTTGGACTTAGAATGTGATCTGATGATTATTGAGATGTTTCAACACTTTCTCAAAGCTATTAGGTAATGCTTGTGTTATATGTTGATCAACCATAACTCGTGACTCTGTCTCCGCGCGTGCATATATTTCTTTCAGTCCGATGTGCATTGTTTTCAAGACACATCGGGTTCGTATTCTGTAATTTGGCTTGTTGTTGTCGTGTGAACTATGTCGTTATTGATGTATATTTGGAAAACGTCACAACATTCGTTTCTCTTTTTATGGGGTTGTGCACGAATAACTTGGGTAAAATCGAAATGTGTGTGCTTTCAGCACACAGTTTGCTCGAGAAAAAATTATTTACATCCCGCCTAACTTTCATTTTTTTTAAAAAATGTCCCAAAAAAGATAAACATTTAATTTATGTCCCAAAAAAGATAAACATTTAATTTATGTCCCAAAAAAGATAAACATTTAATTTACGTCCAATAATTTCATAAATTGGTTAATATACGTCTTTTTTCTCCATTATTCAAATTATAAATAGTGACTTGTAATTTTTTTTAATCCACATGGTCATTTTTTTCCACGCTATACAAGTCGAGTTTGGCCACATTACAACTTCTGTCGATTTTCCATAATTTTTGTGCGCACTTGACAAAAGCTTGAGTGAAACGATGTCGTTTTGGTGTATCCGCAAAAATTCTGGGACGTAAATTAAAATTTTGGACGTTTTTCAAAAAAGGTGAAAGTGACGGGACGTAAAAAAAATCTCATGTCATTATTGACGTACGTATATTTGGAAAACATTACAAAATTGGTTTCTCTTTTTATGGGGTTGTGCAAGAATAATTTGGGGAAAATCGAATTTGTGTGTGCTTTCAGCACTGAGTTTGCTCCAAATGTATCAAAGTCCTGTGCAATCTAATATGATTTCTGCATTAAGTTATGCAAAAAGAATCATGAAATAGTTTTTTTAATTATGGATTAATGTTTGGTAATTAAGACAACTAGTTTGTTATACTGTGCATAAAATGTGGACATAATTCTTTATCAATTGCACATGCCTTATATTTAGCTATAACTAAAAATCCATGGAGACAATTATGACTCTTGTTTTAGAAGAAAGTGAGGATATCTCGCCAGAGCTACTCGACTCGCTCCAATTTTGGCAACCTTGAAAAGGAACGACGTCGATGAGGTCCGTTTCCTGACAGGCTGCTATGCCAATTGCAAAGAAATTGGCTGAGCGAGTTCTTCAAAATTCGGCAGACAAGCTTAAACCTTATTTAAGACGAGCAGTAAAGTCGCGCGTTAGATACTTCGTTGGATGACTATAGTGAAGTTGTATCCTCTGTGTGCGGAGAAAATACTGCAACCTTTTGACACTAAAGGATACTGCAATCTTAGCTTAAGTTTATTTACGATCAATTCAAGAAAAACAAATGATTATATAATTCTGATCTGCACATGTGATTTTTTATTTATTTTTAACAGCCTAATATATTGGCATGTATTAAAGCCTAATATATTGGAACATAAAAATGTATTTTTGTGATTTCTCACAGTATTATATATATATTTGGGTAGAAGAAAGTAAAAGAAGTGCATTAAAAATTAAATTTATCCTCTCGTGCAACCCTTGTGCAAGCGACGTTGTGCAACTCTTGTACGACCCCGTGCGACTCATGCGAGTGGGAAGAGAGTTTGGGAAGGATGTTTAATTTTGTCCAATAATATTTTTGTGACACTTTGCAAAATTTCCCAAACTATTTTTTGCCATATATATTATTCTCTCAAGAAAAAAATCACAAATGACCCAATAATTTTGTCCGAATTCACATTTGGTCCATTTTCTTTTTAGTTTTTCAAATGAAGTACTTTTGAAATCAAGATAAGTGCTTTCTGACTAAAATTTTAAAAAAAAAATTAGCTTAAAAACTCTCCTTTCTGACGAAAAATTAAAAAAATTAGCTTAAAATTCTATGTGCTTGGCCAGAATCCAAATTTAAAATTTGCCAACAAATAGAGGGTTGGCTTATTATTTTTTTTAATTTAAGGATAATTAATGATTTACACATTTTCATATTTAATTCAACTATTTTAATATTTTTCAAATTCTTTGTTTGACAAACCAGTTCCTATTCACATATTTATATAATTAGTTTTACATATATTTTTTTTATTATGATTTAATTAAAAAATATATTTCAACATGAGGTGAATTTATTTGATGGGTTGGAAGTAGGGGTGGGAATGGGTCATGCTACTTGACATGGGCCTATGGCTCGGCCTATTAAAGCTCGCCTCGACTCGTTTAATAAACAAGTCGGGCTCAAATTTTTTTGAAGCCTATTTAACTAAATAGGTCGGGCTCAAGAATTTTTGTATGCCTTTTAAGTCCAACAGGCCGGCCTACTCATATAGTATATGATTTTCAAATAAATAAATAAAGTTGAATATATTTTCCTTTGTAATAATTGAAAAAAAATAGATTTTTTTGTTATTATTTTTATTTCTTCATTTTGAGATTTTAAGAGTCGATTTTTATAATTTGATAATAATAATAATAGCGTTGTAGAATTTTTATTTAAATGCATTAATATGACTAAAAGGCCTTTAAAAGGCTTTCGGGTCAGGCCTATTTATTAAAAAGGTCAGACTTTAGCCTTTAAAAAAAACCCATAACAGGCCATGGGCTAGGCTTGGGCCTAATAAAAAAATATAAAACAAGCCCATTTTTCTTAAATTCTAGCAAGGTCTGGCCCATTCTCACCCCTAGTTGAAAGACTATGCAAGCAAATTTATTGGAATAGGACCATTTTGGAAATATCACTTGAGAGACTCATGGGTTTTTCGTCCAAATTTTTAATTTTTCGTCGGAGAGGACCTGTCCTGATAACTAAAGGACTACAGTTAAAAAACTGAAAAGAAAAACCAAATGTGACTTCAGGTAAAGTTACATGACCATTTTTTATTTTATTTTCTCTAATTCTTTCTGTTGCACTTTAATTTTTTACAAATTGCACTAATTAAATTTAGTCTAATATGTTTTTAAAATTGTATATTAGGTCCTAATAACATTAATTAATGATTGCATTCTCTGTTTGTGTTCGAAATCTTTACATGTTCAATTTTTTTGTGAGAAATAAAAAGGAAATGGAACAAGTTATGGGCCCAAAAAGATCAAAAAGTGGTACTCTCACTATAAAAACATAAATGGCAAGGAAAATAAATATTATTATCAAATGTGCCGAACGATATGAGCCCAATATATTAAACGAATGTTTCGAAATAATTTGCACGCTTCTAAAATGAAAAACTCTCTTTCAATTTCATTCTCACAATATTCACAATTTTATATAAAATGATTTTTGAACCCATATATATACAATTCAACTTACCAATTTTTTTTATACATAAAAGTTTACAAAAGTATACTTTAAAACAACAATAATTACTCTCATTTCTTATTTTATTTGCTCTTGCACGTATATAAATTATTATATTATTTCACACAACCACCGACATGCCCTGCATTAAACATGTGAAATCCAAAATTTTGGCAACCTTTTTTTTATCTCATTAATTAGGCCTTTCAAAAAAAAATCTCTCTCTCCCCTTTTTATTTCATCCGGATTCTTTTTATCCCTCTTAATTAACGTATTTTACATTTATGTTTCTATTAGATGAACATCTTGTGCATTACGCGGAATGTTAATAAATTTTATTATACTGAAAAGAAGAGAATAAAATAAATAGTAATTTTTGGTATATTTAGGACAACTAGTTTGTTATGACGTGTTTGTGTTTAAAATCTTTACATTTTCACTTATTTTGTGAGAAAGAAAAAAAAAATGGAACAAGTTATAAGTCCAAAAGTGATTCAAATAAAAAAAATAAAAATAAAAATTGACTATCAATATAATTCAAGACTAAAAAGGCACGTACGGAAAAAAAATAGTATTATCAAATGTGCCGAAGAATATAAGCCCAATATATTAAACAAATGTTTTGAAATAATTTGCACGCACCTAAAATGAAAAACCCTCCTTCAATTTCATCTTTTTACACAAAATACTTTTGAACACACAATTCAACCAATTTGTTTTATACATAAAAATTTATAAAATTATACCTCAAAACTCCTCATTTATTATTTTATTTGCCCTTGCACATATATAAGTTATCATAGAACGGAGAAAATATTATTTAACCCCAAACCACCCATATGCCCAGCATTAACATGTGAAATCCAAAAAAGTTGGCAACCTTTTTTCTCCTGCATATCTCATTAATTATGCCTTTCAAATTTTTTTCTCTCTCTTCTTTTTATTACATAATCTTTTTATCCCTAGTAATTAACGTATTTCACAATTATGTTTCTACTAGATGAACATCCGCCGTATTAGACAGAATTCAAATTTAAAAATTAGTTGGATTTGTTTTTGTTTTTTAATTAAGGGTAATTGATTTACACGTTTTTAGATTTAATTCTATTATTTTAAACTTTTACATATTCTTTTTGGTAAAAAAAAATTGGACAAACCAGTTCCTATTCACAACATATTTTTTTATTATGATTTAATTATAAATATATTTAAATTTAGAAGTGATATGGATTTATTTGGTGGATTAGATGGCCATGCAAGCAAAATCTTCTGAATAGGACCATTTTGGATGAGAGTCTCATGGGGTTTTTGTCCAACTCTTTAATTTTTCGTCGAAAAGGGCCTGTCCTAATAACGTAAGGACTACAGTTAATAAAACGGATCCCAAATGTGACTTCGAATAAAGTTACATGACCATTTTTTTTATTTTTTTTCTCTCTAATTCTTTCTGTATATTGCACTTTATTTTTGACAAATTGCACTAATTAAATTTAGTCTATGTTTTTAAAATTGTATATTAGGTCCTAATAACTAATAAGCCCATGTAAGCCCAATATATTAAATGAATGTTTTGAAATAAATTGCTCGCTACTAAAATGGAAAATCCTCCTTAATTTAATTTTTACAATATTCACAATTTTAAATAAAATATTTTTACTTTTGTACACGCACATATACAATTCAATCAATTTATTTTATACATTAAAATTTATAAAATTATACCTCAAAACTTAAATAGTTACTCTCATTTTATTTGCCACATATAAATATTATTATGAAACTGAGAAAATAATATTTAACCCTCAACCACCCACATGCCCCAGCATTAAACATGTGAAATCCAAAAAAGTTGGCAACCTTTTTTGTCCTGCATATTTCATTAATTAAGCCTTTCAACTTTTTTTGTTTTTTTCTCTTTCTTTTTATTACATCCAGACTCTTCTTATCCCTCGTAATTAACGTCAGTATTTCACTACATCCAGACTCTTCTTATCCCTTGTAATTAACGTCAGTATTTAACATTTGTGTTTTTTTTTTTATTATTCAAATTAACACTCATTCAACCTTTATTTATGTGTTTTAATATATTTTTATAGGAATAAAAGTTAATTTAGTTCCTTAATTTTTAATATTTTTTAAAATGGTCTTAAAAAAGTTAAATATACTAATTTAGTTTTTTTTTTGTAATTTATTCTGTTTTGGTCTTAAAAAAATTAAATATATCAATTTAGTCTCATTTTTTTCTGTTTTGATCCCAAAAAAGTTAAATGTATCAATTTAGCCTTTTACATTTAACTTTTTTGTGACAAAACAAAATAAATTGAAAAAATTGGGACTACATTGATGTATTTAACTTTTTTTGGATCAAAATAAAACAAATTGCAAAAAAAAAAAAAACTAAATTGGTAAATTAATTTTTTTTAGGACCAAAACAGAATAAAATACAGAAAAATAAGACTAAATTAAATTGATATATTTAATTTTTTTTGGACAATTTCAAAAAGTTATGAAACTAAATCAACTTATTTTTATAGAAATATTTCAAGTTAGTCACTATTCATTCATTTTTTCCAAAAAGCCAATCAAGTATCCAAGTAAACGACACCGTATCAATAATCGAGCTTGAATTAATAACACCTGGCGGCAACATTTTTTTCACACTACAAAACAACACTGTGTGTGTATGTATATATGTATGTATTGTTCATGGTGTTGAATTTGCACTTTGTGTATGAATTTGTTGCTAAAAGGTGAAATTTCCCAGCGGATAGTTTCAGAATTTAATGCTCTACCGAATCCCTCCGCCTATATAACGATTTCCAAAAGTCTCCCCCACTCCACAAACCCAACTACATTCACTCTCCCAATTCCTCTGCCTAGGGTTTCGTTGCGCCGTCGAGGTTGCTGAATTGGAGTGAAATCTGATCTATCCGAGAATGATGCCTGGATTATCCGACGCACAATTGCAAATAAAGCTCGTCACAGCGACGAAATTGCTTGACCGGCTTCCCCCTTCGGCCGATAAGCTCGTGCGTCGTCTCGAAGTAAGCCGGTTAAACTGCATTTGCTTAATTAATCGTTTTGAGCTTTCCATTTACTGCTACTGCTACTGTTACTGAATTATGGTGTTTGATTAGAGTCGTTGCTTTCATTTACTTCTGCGGTGCCCTGTTTGGAAATTCTTATATATTTTAGATTTGTTGATGGTTGAAGTTGTCAATTGAATGATGCAATTCGGTGTTTTCCGTGATGTATATGAAAGTGAGAAAAAAATTCTGGATTTTGATTTGTCTTGACAGACAGGGCTGGCTTGATTTGATTCAATATTTGGATATATCTGGATGCCTGTTTTAGTCATTGTTTATCCTGTTACCTGCCAAATTGTCGATTCCGTTATGCGTTGTGTTAATTGAATTGACATGTTGTTTGCCTCTTTTGTAAAAGGGTACAAGTCCGTAATTTCGGGCATTTATTTATCAACGGTAGCTTTTGTCGTTGGCTACTATTCCTATTTCATAGCTGGAAAAATAAAACCAGAGATTCTTTTGTATGAACCTCTTCACTATTTCAACTTTGAGACGACAAAGAGAGCATGTTCAACTGAGAATTAACCAAAAAATTGATCCTGCTCACTTTTGAAATGCTTTGAGGATCCCTTGGTTATCATGATTTGTGCGATCGCGTATTGTCAGCAAATTATCCTGTTACCTGCCAAATGGTCAATGCCTTTATGTGTTGTGTTAATCAAATTGGCGTATTCACATATTTAGCATAGTGATGCTTATGTAGTCGTCACCTACCACGTGTTTCTTCATATATTCTTGTATGCTTTGTTAATTGTTATGGCATTAGCAGAATCTGGAAACGCGGAAAGTGGATTTGAAATTAATTTTTTGCCTATTTTGTGAAAGGGTACAAGTCCGTAATTTTTTGGCATTTATTTATCAACCGTAACTTTTGTCGTTATCTATTAGTAAATCCTCCTATTTTCTAAATCGGTAATTAGAGAAGGAGAAGTTATCCTGTTAACTGCCAAATGGTCAATGCCTTTATGTGTCGTGTTAATCGAATTGGCACTTATATATTTAGCATATTGATGCTTATGTAGTCGTCACCTACCACGTGTTTCTTAATATATTTTTGTATGCTTTGTTAAATGTTATGGCATTAGCAAAATCTGGAAATGCGGAAAGTGAATTTGTAATTAATATTTTGCCTATTTTGTGAAAGGGTACAAGTCCGTAATTTTTGGGCATTTATTTATCAACGGTAGCTTTTGTCATTATCTATTAGTAAATCCTCCTATTTTCGAAATCGGTAATTAGAGAAGGAGAAGTTATCCTGTTACCTGCCAAATGGTCAATGCCTTTATGTGTTGTGTTAATCGAATTGGCACTTACATATTTAGCATAGTGATGCTTATGTAGTCGTCACCTACCACGTGTTTCTTCATATATTTTTGTATGCTTTGTTAATTGTTATGGCATTAGCAAAATCTGGAAATGCGGAAAGTGAATTTGTAATTAATATTTTGCCTATTTTGTGAAAGGGTACAAGTCCGTAATTTTTGGGCATTTATTTATCAACGGTAGCTTTTGTCATTATCTATTAGTAAATCCTCCTATTTTCTAAATCGGTAATTAGAGAAGGAGAAGTTTTGAAACATTTAGCTTCACCCATAGCTGGAAAAATAAAAACCCAGGATTATTTTCTCACTTAACACAATTATTCTAATCTTTTGTGTGAACCTCTTCACTCTTTCAACTTTGAAACAACAAAGAGAGCATGTTCAACTGCGAAATCACCAAAAAAATGATCCAGCTGTTCACTTTCGAAATGCTTTGAGGAACCCCTTGGTTATCATCATGATTCATATGATCACGTATCGACAGCAAATATGCATTTCTGTATTATTGATATGCATGTGTGTGTGTTTTATGCTACTCATTTCTGGTTGTATAACCTCTGTTCTTTTTTATTTGATTTCAGCTAATTGGGGCCATTTTATCAAAAGTGGAGCAGCCACATGCAAAGTCCATGAAAAAATATTTGTCTCCACTAATAAAGGCACTGGTCATGGACGATCTCTTGAAACAGACAGATGTTGACGTAAAAGTAGGTGTAGGTTCTTGTATCAGTGAGATAACCAGAATCACTGCTCCAAATTTTCCATATAATAAGAACAAGATGAAGGTAATATGCTCTCTCTCTCTGTGTCCATGCAGAATGCACATATGTATGTTGCCCTTCTCTCATTTCTCTGTTCTCCCCTTGGTAGTTAACATGAATTTTAATGTGGTTTCAGGAGGTCTTTCAATTGTTTGTATCATCCTTCGAGAACTTGTCAGAAGTAACCACAAGATCCTACGTGAAGAGGGTCAACATACTAAAAAATGTGGCTGAAGTAAGGTCTTGTCTCCTCATGTTGGACTTACAATGTGATCAGATGATTATTGAGATGTTTCAACATTTTCTCAAAGCTATTAGGTAATGCTTGTCTGTTATATACTGTGCATAAATAAAATTGGGCCATAATTCTGTCTTCAATTGCTCATGCCTTATATTTTGCTACTCGCAGAGATTACCATGCTGATGTTATATTAAAATCCATGGAGACCATTATGACTCTTGTTTTAAAAGATAGTGAGCGTATCTCCCCAGAGCTACTCGCTCCAATTTTGGCTACCTTGAAAAGGAACAATGAGGTCAGTTTCCCGGGCATTTTTTTACTTTCTCTCATATTTTACGTGCTGTTGACATAAATACATCTGACAGGCTGCTATTCCAATTGCAAAGAAATTGGCTGAGCGAGTTATTCAAAATTCGGCACACAAACTTAAACCTTATTTAAGACGAGCAGTAAAGTCTTTAAATACTTCATTGGATGACTATAGTGAAGTTGTATCCTGTGTGTGCGGGGCAACCCTAAAAATGAGTAACAAGAGAAAACCAACTCCCGGCGTGTAAGTTTCTTTATTTCATTGTTTCTCACTCTTCAAGTCTTTAAATACTTCGTTGGATGACTATAGTGAAGTTGTATCTTGTGTGTGCAGAGCAACCCCAAAAAGGAGTAACAAGAGAAAACCAACTCCCGACATGTAAGTTTCTTTATTTCATTGTTTCTCACTCTTCAAGTCTTTAAATACTTCGTTGGATGACTATAGTGAAGTTTTGTATCCTGTGTGTGCAGAGCTACCCCAAAAAGGAGTAACAAGAGAAAACCAACTCCCAACATGTAAGTTTCTTTATTTCATTGTTTCTCTTCAAGTCTTTAAATACTTCGTTGGATGACTATAGTGAAGTTGTATCCTGTGTGTGCAGAGAAACCCCAAAAACGAGTAACAAGAGAAAACGTACTCCCGACATGTAAGTTTCTTTATTTCATTGTTTCTCACTCTTCTATTTGTTTTTTCTTTAAACTTTTTGAAATGTTCAATTTCTTTATACGAGTTAGGGCACATCAGTCCCCAAATCTATAGATTTTTATTGAGGTCATGTAGGTTGTCCTTGGACTGGCTATGTTATATTGTTATAGGTATGTGTGATAATAAATGTAAGATTGAGATTTGAGAGTAAGAGCAACATTGAAGTATAATGAGGCGGTACCCACTTTGTAATAAAGAAGTAATCTGTTTCTTGCTCCAAACTGCTAATACGTACTTGTTTTTCATTCTGTAGACTTATTCTGTCTCCTCCTTTGATGAAAAATGTCAAACATTGTTGTCCCTTTGCTTCTTATACCCATTATAATTTGTTTTCCGGGGTGGGCAGTTTCGGTTGGGAGAGAGTAATCTACTGAGGTTTCAGTTATTGAATAGGCTAAAACTATGATTTCCTTGAACCAGGAAAATGAAGAAGAAAGGGAATGCTAATTCTGAAACATCAAGCAAGCGTCAAAAGGTGGAAGGGTCACCGAAAAGGTTTGTTTCCTTAAATCTTGCTATAAATTATTTTACAAAGATGAAGTTCTTTCAAGAATAACCAGTGGTGAGTTTCATTTGTTCAGCAAACCAATAGATACTGCACCAGAATTTGGCAGTAAATCAAAGGATGACGACAAAGCAGAGTTTGGGGGTAAAGGCCATGTTGATATCGGAGAAGCATCTAGCATATCAGATGAAGTGGCCAGAATCTTATGCCAGTTGAGTTCTGGTAGAATCAGAATGACGAGATCTATTTCATCAAAGGTGAGAGAAATTGATCTGGTGAAGGAAAAAACTAATGAAAAAACAGGTGAATGTGAAGAAGTTGTATCAAAGAACGATGATGCCTGTGCAAATGATCAGACAGAAAAGACAGCGGATGCTAGTAATAAAACAGAGCATAGATCCTCACTGAGAAAGGATGATGGGAAAAAGAGGGGACGTGCTAAACCTACTTCTGAATGTGAAGAAGTTGTATCAAAGAATGATGATGCCTGTGCAAATGATCCGACAGAAAAGACAGCGGATGCCAGTAATAAAACAGAGCATAGATCCTCACTGAGAAAGGATGATGTAAAAAAGAGGGGACGTGCTAAACCTGTATCAAAGAACGATGATGCCTGTGCAAATGATCCGACAGAAAAGACAGCGGATGCCAGTAATAAAACAGAGCATAGATCCTCACTGAGAAAGGATGATGTAAAAAAGAGGGGACGTGCTAAACCTGTATCAAAGAACGATGATGCCTGTGCAAATGATCCGACAGAAAAGACAGTGGATGCCAGTAATAAAACAGAGCATAGATCCTCACTGAGAAAGGATGGTGGAAAAAAGAGGGGACGTGCTAAACCTACTTCTGAAAAAGATGTCCGTAAATCTTCTGCAAGTGAAGATCTTGGAAAATTTTCTGGAGAAGCTTCTCTGACCGAGGATATCCATTTTCTGCCACAGGTTATGGAAAACAAGAATAGTGGCACTTCTGAGACGACTGATGTATCAAAGAACGATGATGCCTGTGCAAATGATCAGACAGAAAAGACAGCGGATGCTAGTAATAAAACAGTGCATAGATCCTTACTGAGAAAGGATGTTGGAAAAAAGAGGGGACGTGCTTTACCTACTTCTGAAAAAGATGTCCGTAAATCTTCTGCAAGTGAAGATCTTGGAAAATTTTCTGGAGAAGCTTCTCTGAACAAGGATATTCCTTCGCTGCCACAGGTTGTGGAAAACAAGAATAGTGGCACTTCTGAGACGACTGTTATGGCTGCTGTGGAAATTCTAAACAATGTCTCGGAAATAGGTCCAGGAAGTAAACCTACTTCTGAAGAAGATGTCCGTAAATCTTCTGCAAGTGAAGATCTTGGAAAATTTTCTGGAGAAGCTTCTCTGAACAAAGATATTCCTTCGCTGCCACTGGTTATGGAAAACAAGAATAGTGGCACTTCTGAGACGACTGTTATGGCTGCTGTGGAGATTCTAAACAATCTCCCGGGAATAGGTCCTGGAAGTAAACCTACTTCTGAAAAAGATGTCCCTAAATCTTCTGCAAGTGAAGATCTTGGAAAAAATTCTGGAGAAGCTTCTCTGAACGAGGATATCCATTTGCTGCCACAGGTTATGGCAAACAAGAACAGTGGCACTTCTGAGACGACTGTTATGGCTGCTGTGGAGATTCTAAACAATCTCCCGGGAATAGGTCCTGGAAGTAAACCTACTTCTGAAAAAGATGTCCGTCGTCAATCTTCTGCAAGTGAAGATGTTGGAAAAATTTGTGGAGAAGCTTCTCTGAACAAGGATATTCCTTCACTGCCACAGGTTGTGGAAAACAAGAATAGTGGCACTTCTGAGACAACTGTTATGGCTGCTGTGGAAATTCTAAACAATGTCTCGGAAATAGGTCCTGGAAGTAAACCTACTTCTGAAAAAGATGTCCCTATATCTTCTGCAAGTGAAGATCTTGGAAAAAATTGTGTAGAAGCTTCTCTGAACGAGGATATCCCTTTGCTGCCACAGGTTGTGGAAAACAAGAATAGTGGCTCTTCTGAGTCCACTGTGAAGGCTGCTATGGAGATTCTAAACAGTCTCCTGGGAATAGGTCCTGGAAGTAAACCTACTTCTGAAACAGATGTCCGTAAATCTTCTGCAAGTGAAGATCTTGGAAAAATTTGTGGAGAAGCTTCTCTGAACGAGGATATCCATTTGTTGCCACAGGTTGTGGAAAACAAGAATAGTGGCACTTCTGAGACCGCTGTTAAGGCTGCTATGGAGATTCTAAACAGTCTCTTGGGAATAGGTCCTGGTAAACCTACTTCTGAAACAGATGTCCGTAAATCTTCTGCAAGTGAAGATGTTGGAAAAATTTGTGGAGAAGCTTCTCTGAACGAGGATATCCATTTGTTGCCACAGGTTGTGGAAAACAAGCATAGTGGCACTTTTGAGACCGCTGTTAAGGCTGCAATGGAGATTCTAAACAGTCTCCTCCTGGGAATAGGTCCTGGAAGTAAACCTACTTCTGAAAAAGATGCCCGTAAATCTTCTGCAAGTGAAGATCTTGGAAAAATTTCTGGAGAAGCTTCTCTGAACGAGGATATCCATTTGCTGCCACAGGTTATGCAAAACAAGAATAGTGGCACTTCTGAGACGACTGTTAAGGCTGCTCTGGAGATTCTAAGCAATGTCCCAGGAATAGTTCCTGGAAGCGAACTTTGGAACCATGCTTGCACGCTTTTAACCCAGAAGGATACGAGAGAATTGTTTGTCTTTCTAGCATCTAATGAGATACGCTTATCTTGGCTCGAGTTCAGTTATGATTCATACAAGAGCAACAAATGATTATGTAGTTGTGGACATGATTTTTTTTTGTTTTAACTATAAGCCTAGTAATTTGGCATTTATTTATTAACGACTTTCTTGTAGAATAATTTGTTGTTAATGTTATTACTATGGTTTTTTTTCTTTTTCTAAAGTGTTTTTCAGAGAATTTGTGCAAAATGGCACTTTTAAGTTTTGCATTTTGAAAATGCGACCCTCGTGCGACCACTTTTCAACTCCTATGCCACTCGTGGGGTGGGAAGTTTACATAGGAGTTGCAAAGTAATCGCACGAGGTCGCTTTAATTTTTTTATACGCTTTGTTTACCTTCTTCGCCCAACGAAAATCTGAGAAACATAATTCTGTGAGAAATCAAGAAAATAAATCTTGATATCATAAACTTTTCTGAAGTGATTTTTTCAGTTAAGTGTGATTAAAAAACAATTAGGGTATGTATGTTATAGTTTGACAAGTGGATTGTGATATTTCAAATCTAAAAATCCTGATTTATTTATTCTGGTTTTGGCATTGAATTTCTCATTTAAAATCCTACTCTATAATATTCATAATGATGAGGGGAAAAAATCACAAATGGTCCTTCAACTTTGGCGGAATTCACATTTGGTCCTTTTGTCAGTTTTTCAACAGTACTCCGTCCTTTTCAGTGAAAAATAAAAAAATTGGGTCGACAACTAGGGGTGGAAATGGGTCAAGCCTAGTTAGGCTTTAAGAAAAAAAATATCTGGTCTGATATATATTTTTTAGGCCCAAGTCTTGCACATGATCTGTTATAGGCTTTTTTTAAAAGGCTTGGGCCTGGCCTTTTTAATAAATAGCCCTGTCCGAAAGCCTTTTAAAGGTCTTTTAAATTCTATTTGTGTATATTTTTTTTTAAATCTACAACGCTAGTATTATCATAAAATCATAAAAATTGACTCTTTAAATCATAAAATGAATAAATAAAAATATTCAACTATTACAAAGAAAAATATAAGTAGTTAGTATTATTTAAACTTCCTTATTTTATTTATTTAATTAAAAATCACATATTATATATATATATATATATATATATAGTTAAATAGACAGGCATGTTGGGCTTTCCTGCAAAAAAAGCTTGAGCTCAATCTATTAATTAAATGGGCTTCTAAAAAAATTTAAACCAAACTTATTTATTAAACAAGGCGAGCCGTAAGCCTCTATCGGGTAGCCTGATCCATTCCACTCCTACCGTCAACCTATGTGCTTGGCCAGAATCCAAATTTAATTTAAGGTAATTGATCGATTTACATATTTTCAGATTAAATTCAATTATTTAAATATTTTTAATATTCATTTTGGTTGATTTTTTTTTTTTATTTGGACAAACCAAGCCCTATTCAGAAATTTATATAATAAGTTTTTTTCTAAATTTACAGATTTCTTAATATGGTTTAATTATAAATATATTTTAATTTGCTGTGGCAGTGACATGAATTTATTTGGTGGGTTAGATGGCCATGCAAGCAAAGTCACTAAAAAGGACCATTTTGGATATATTATGTGAGAAGCAAATGGAATTTTCGGCAATTTTTTTTTATTTCTCGTCGAAAAGGACATGTCCTTGACACCGTGTAACAAAAGGACTACAATTGAAAAACTAAAAAGAAAAAAGGACCAAATGTAAATTCGAGCAAAGTTCAAGGACCTTTTATGATTGTTTTTTTTTTCTCTATCTATAATACTCCTTACATCCGCCTATAAATTTCACGTCATTTTTGGACGCATAGACTAAAAAAAAATGATTAAATTATAGATATAATACAAGTGATGATAGACCAAAATAACAAAATAAGAAATTTATAAACTAACGGAATAAAATCTATAATTTTCAAATACAAATGAAATCTCTGGTTGAAAAGAATGAAGTTTGAATTTATATCTATAAATCAACTTAGAGAGGTGCAGTGCAATAAAATAGTAAAACTCCACATACATTCAATTATAAAACATAAGCATTTCAAACCTACAATTAATTAGCACAGACATCATAACCTAATAATATAATGTAGTCCATAAAAATAAATTGTAGTTCGCCCCTAATTAATTTAACCTCAAATCTAAAAATAAAATAAAAAAGTCTAGAATAAAAAGTAGGGTAAAACAGATGACTGGCTGCTCTGCAAACACAGGCTTCATCGTCTCCCCTTCTGTCTTCTAAAGCAGCCCGACTGCAAGCCTACGCTCGTCTTCGCTTCTTCCCACTTTCCCGTGATTTTGAGGTCCCCTTAGCTGTTTCGGACGACTTTGCAGATTCGCCTACTTTCTCCTTGAGCAGCTCAGTTTGCTTCACCTTGGATGAACCTGGTGTTTTTGAAGCTTTGGCAGGACTCGAACTCTGGGGGATTTTGCCGCCTTTTGATTTGGAGGACTTTAGGCTGTCCTGTTTTGACACTTTGGCAGCTTCATCTTTGGATTTTCCAGAAGCTTTTCCCCCAAGTTTCGGTGTCTGGTCTTTGGATTTAGCGCTAGCATCACCCTCGGTTTTTTTACCGGACTTAGATTCTGACTCAGCTTTATCATCATCCTTCGACTTACCAGCAGATTTCGCTGCAGATTCTTTTGGTCTGCTGAGCAAATGAAACACACTACTTATATTTTAAAAACAACTTCATCTGTGTAAGAAAATGTACAGCAAGATTTATGGAAACAAACCTTTTTGAAGAACTCTCCGTCTTTTGTTTCTTGCTTAATGTTTCTGAAATTGTGTTCCCCTTTCTCTTCTTTTTCCTGGTTCAGAAAGCAAGTTTTAGCAAATTCAATAATGCCCCCAAAAACAAGTTAGAAAGGGTATATACAAGTAGCAAAGGGACAACAATGTTTGACATTTTTCATCAAACGAAGAAACAGAATAAGCCTACAGAATGGGAGAACGAGTCTTTATCAGGAGCAAGAAACAGATTACTTCTTGATTATAAAGTGGGTACCACCTCATTATACTTCACTTTTCCCTTAGTCCAATATAAAAACCCGTATATAACCTAACCTGTATAAAAACCTATGGGGACGACTGATGTGCCCTAACCAATATAAAGTAATTGAACATTGAAATGCTTAAAGAAATATAAATAGAAGAGTGAGAAACAACGAAGTAATGAAACTTACATGTCAGAAGAAGTATCATGGCTTGAATGTTCAGTATCTTGGTCCTGTTCGCAAGTATTGTGAGTATGGATATGCAGAAAGTGGAAAATATAACCTTAATAAAATCGACAGGTTACTTACTCCATCGGAAACCTTGTCGCCTTCAACAAATTCCCACCGTTCTTTTTTGAGGTTCAGGACTTCTTCATCACCGTCAGCATAAGCAACCTATTTAGGAAAGAAGCACAGGTCAAATTAGGAGCTTCAAAAGTAATATAAATAGCATTAAAAATTCAGCAGCTATTTTGTGCACTTACTTTATGCTTCTTCTTGGCAGAATCAAAAGATGCAATCTCACCCTCATAAAACCTGTCAATAATGATCATACAGAATCAAAACATACTCTTTTGTTAATCAATCACCTCTCTTAAGAAATGAAGAATTACTTACGCCCGATCCTTGGGCCACCAAACTTTAACCCTTGAACCAACCAAATTCTCGCCATATTCCAGAGTCCCAGAGGCCTAGATAAACAAAAAATTTGGAACTGGTTGAATATAGTGTAACGTTTTGAGAATGCAAATGCAGGGTACATAGCTTTCATATGCTCCAGTTGTTTGTTTCTAAATGACAAGATAGGGAAGGAAATTATTCAATTTGATTAGAAAATGAGTTTTAAAGCCCTAAGGCAAAACACCACTTCCTTGTATGCCCCCTCGAGAACATGATTAAACAGTCCAAACTTCACAACTTAGAAATCTAACAAGCACATGATCAATTCCAGTTTTAGCGTACACAAGATATTTTCAACTATTTCAAAACTCCCTGAAATGCCTTATTATGCAAATTTCAACATATAAAAGAAACATTCTAGGTTTTGTAAGCATTACTATGAGGTGGGGAAAGGACAGGATATTAGTAAGCGACGAAGAAAATTCCAAGGAAAGGAATGCATACCTTCTCTTTTCCTGGCGTTTGCTTTTTCTTGGTAACCGTTTTTGGGGTTTCTTCGAGTGGGCCTTCACTCTTTGTTGATTTCAATGGTGCCTACACGATAAACCACAAGAAAGAAACACATATAAACAAGGGAATAAATTGATCAGGAAAAGAAGTTGATAGTAATAAAATGCCTCTAAAGAGAAGTCGAATTACTTTGGCATGATCATCTTTGGTGGAAGATTTACGAGCATCTTTTTCAGGGGTAGCTTTAGCACGACTCTTTTTTCCATCCTCCTTCAGTGAGGATTTAGACTCTTTCTTATTACTAGCATCTACTCTCTTTTCTGTCTGATCCAGAGATCTTGCTTCTGAATCACTGGCAACATCATTGGTAGCTTTAACACGACTCTTTTTTCCATCCTCCTTCAGTGAGGATTTAGACTCTTTCTTATTACTAGCATCTACTCTCTTTTCTGTCTGATCCAGAGGTCTTGCTTCTGAATCACTTGCAACATCATTGTTCTTTGATCCAACTTCTTCGATCAATGTTTTATCATTGTCAGCTGAGTCATCAGTTTGCTTTTTCCCCAAACGTCGCTTCTTCTTTGCTTCTGAAATAGGTTCTCCATCAGATGCTTTCTTAGAAGCAGTTTCAGATACCATCTCTTCACTAACCAAGTTTCCCTTCCCCTTTCCCAAGATGTCAGATTCAGACCGGCTCTCATTATCGTTCTTTGATAAAACTTCTTCGGTCAATGTTTTGTCATTGTCAGCTGAGTCCTCAGTTTGCTTTTTCCCCAAACGTCGCTTCTTCTTAGCTTCTGAAATAGGTTCTCCTTCAGATGCTTTCTTCGAAGCAGTTTCAGATACCATCTCTTCACTAACCAAGTTGCCCTTCCCCTTTCCCAAGATGACAGATTCAGACCGGCTCTCATCATCGTTCTTTGGTAAAACTTCTTCAGTCAATGTTTTATCATTGTCAGCTGAGTCATCAGTTCGCTTTTTCCCCAAACGTCGCTTCTTCTTTGCTTCTGAAATAGGTTCTCCTTCAGATGCTTTCTTCGAAGCAGTTTCAGATACCATCTCTTCACTTACCAAGTTGCCCTTCCCCTTTCCCAAGATGTCAGATTCAGACCGGCTCTCATCATCGTTCTTTGATAAAACTTCTTCAGTCAATGTTTTATCATTGTCAGCTGAGTCATCAGTTCGCTTTTTCCCCAATCGTCGCTTCTTCTTTGCTTCTGCAATAGATTCTCCTTCAGATGCTTTCCTAGAAGTAGTATCAGATACTATCTCTTCACTAACCAAATTGTCTTTCCCCTTTCCCAAGATCTCGGATTCAGATCGGCTCTCATCAGGATGACTGCCACTGTGGATTGGAGATGCTACAATTACAGGCTCATTCTCAGGTTCCTTTGACGGTGAACGCTCGATGATACTCTCTTCTACTTTCTCCTCAGATTTGGCTGCTTCATCAAGTTTAACCTCAGTAGAAGAAAGATGCACATCTTTATCAGGACTATCATGGTTTTCTAGCACCTGCTGAGATTCAACATCCTCTGGTTTATCTTCGGAGTTCACTGGAGTATCAGCATCGCCATTATCAGACTCAGTTTTGGTATTTGCCTTTTCATCATGTTGGCTGTTAGAATCAGCCCTCTTCGGAGAACTTGCATCAGTTATAATTTCTTTGTTCTCAGTCTCCTTGATACCACCATTACTCACAACTGACTTCGGTGATCTAGTGGCAGTGGTGTCTTCATCTTGAATGTTAGTCTCTTCACTACCATCCTTACCTTCCTGTTCATACAACAATGAGGTCTTATAGGTCAAGCTTATAAGATAGAAAAACTATTCCAAGTTCTATGAAGTATGCAATCAAGAACATAATCCGGGATGCAGCTAGGCTTCTTATCAATAAAAGAAAAATAAAGTGCCATCCACGTATTAAACATGAGCAAAATTTCAAGAAAGGGATATAGCAACATGCCTGAGTTACGGGATCCTGAGCTGAAGCACTGGTGCACTTCCCCTCCTCAACAACCTAGAAGATAACATGATATCAATATTTAATACCAATATCTGAATTTGGCAGAACATCACTTGAATGATAAATAGATAAAGCCAAAATGAGGATTTTTATCAAATCCAACTAAAACAGAAGGGCTACAGAATAACGGAAACTAACATTCCATTCTTACAAATAAGAATGAAACAATTAATGCAACTTCGCTGATAAATAGAGCTCTCTGTTGAATAATTCACAACAATAATACATAATGACTATCAGCAGGGACAGCCTAGTTACAGCAAAAGACCCAATAAATTTCCATAAAAGACAAAGAAAAACAAATTATTATAAATGGAAACATACCGGCTGGTCTAAGACGCTCTCGTTACTATCGCCAACTGTATCAGTATTTTCTCCGCACAGAGAGGATACAACTTCATCATAGTCATCCAATGACGTGTCTAACGACTTCACTGCTTGCCTTAAATAAGGTCTAAGCTTCTCTGCCGAGTTTTGAAGAACTTGCTCAGCCAATTTCTTGGCAATTGGCACAGTTTCCTGTCAAATTTAGTTATGTCAGCAGCACATAAAATACGAGAGGAAGTAACAAAAAAAAAATGCCCAGTAACTGACCTCATCATTTCTTTTTAAGGTTGCCAAAATCGGAGCAAGTAGCTCTGGCGAGATATCCTCACTTTCTTCTATGACAAGAGTCATTATTGTCTCCATGGATGTCAAGATGTTATCAGCATGGTCCTCTCTGAAAGTAACAAAATATAAGGCATGAGCAATTGAGACAGAATAAAGAGAAACCAGTAATCATTCCAGGCAGATGATAGGAGTTGATCAGCATATAACGCAAGAATTACCTAATAGTATTGAGGAAGTGTTGAAACATCTCAATGATCATCTGATCACATTCTAAGTCCAGCATGATGACACAGGACCTTACTTTGGCCACAGTTTCTAGTATGGTGGCCCTCTTTTCGTAGGATCGGCTGGTTATGTCTGACAAGTACTCAAATGATGATACAATCAATTGAAAGACATCCTGAAACCACATTAAATTTTATGATAAGTAACAAGGGGAGAACAGAGAGGAGTCGAGAACAGCATACTGCATATATATGTGCATGTGTGCACGGGCAAACGCACGCGCACACACACACACATGTGTATATATATATATATGGACAAAGATTGAAAATATCACCTTCATCTTTTCATCATCATATGGAGCATCTGGAGCAGTGATTCTGGTTATCTCACTGATGCAAGAAGCTACAGCAACTTTCACGTCAGCGTTAGAATGCTTCAGGAGATTATCCATGGACAATGCCTTCATTAGTGGAGAGAAAGCATTTTGCATGGATTTTGCAGGTGACTGCTCCACTTTTGATAAAAGGGACTCAATTTGCTGAAATCAAACAAAAAAGAACAGAGATTTAGCATAAACTTCAATAAGTTTTTTACTTCCTCCAATTTATGAATATGTAGATAGTGCAAATAAAACCAGTTTTCCAAAAAACCCCGCTAGGTGCTCTGCCTTCGCATTTCCCCAAGTCCGTCCCTCCTAATTCCTCTGCCTAGGTGTACGCAGTATAGCGTCTTTTAAAAAATTCAGTGCATTAAACACACACATGCATATCAAATACAGAAATGAATATTTGCTGACAATACGAGATCGTATGAATCATGATAACCAGGGGTTCCTCGAAGCATTTTGAAAGTGAACAGCAGGAACAATATTTTGGTTAATTCGCAGTTGAACATGCTCTCTTTGTTGTTTCAAAGTTAAAAGAGTGAAGAGGTTCACACCAAGATTAGAATAATGGAGTTAAGTGTGAAAATAATCTTCGGGGGTTTTTTTTCAGCTGTGGGTGAAGCTAAATGTTTCAAAACTTCTCCTACTCAAATTACCCTTTTAGAAATAGGCGGATTTACTAATAGATAACGACAAAAGCTACCGTTGATAAATAAATGCCCAAAAATTATGGACTTGTACCCTTTCACAAAATAGGCAAAAAATTAATTTCAAATCCACTTTCCGCGTTTCCAGATTCTGCTAATGCCATAACAATTAACAAAGCATACAAGAATATATGAAGAAACACGTGGTAGGTGGCAGCTACATAAGCATGAGTATGACAATTCGATTAACACAACACATAAAGGCATTGACCATTTGGCAGGTAACAAGATAATTGAAACATTAAACAATGGCTAAAATAGGTATCCAGATAAATCCAAATATTGAATCAAATCAAGCAAGCCCTGTCAAGATAAATCAAAATCCAGAAAATTTAACTCAGTTTCGTATAGGTCACGGAAGACACCAAAGTATATCATTCAATTTTGGCAACTTGTACAATCTAATCAACAAATCTAAAATTTGACAAGAATTTCCAAACAGTAAATGAAAGCTGTGATTAAGATAAAAGACTATAATTCAATGGCTAAAATAGGCATCCAGATAAATTCAAATATTGAATCAAATCAAGCAAGCCCTGTCAAGATATATCAAAACCCAGAAAATTTAATCTCAGTTTCGTATAGGTCATGGAAGACACCGAATTATATCATTCAATTTTGGCAACTTGTACAATCTAACCAACAAATCTAAAAAAATTTGACAAGAATTTCCAAACAGTAAATGAAAGCTATGATTAAGATAAAAAAAACTATAATTCAATGGCTAAAATAGGCATCCAGATAAATCCAAATATTGAATCAAATCAAGCAAGCCCTGTCAAGATAAATCAAAACCCAGAAAATTTAATCTCATTTTCAGAAGACATTCAATGGCTAAAATAGGAATCCAGATAAATCGAAATATTGAACCAAATTAAGCAAGCCCTGTCAAGATAAACCAAAACCCAGAAAATGTAATCTCAGTTTCGTGAAGACACCAAAGTATATCATTCAATTTTAGCAACTTGTAGTACAATCTAATCAACAAATCTAAAAAATTTGACAAGAATTTCCAAACAGTAAATGAAAGCTATGATTAAGATAACAGACTAAAATTCAGTAACCGTAGCAGTAAAGAAATGTAAAACAATTAATGAAGTAAATAGAGCAAGCAAGCCCTGTCAAGATAAATCAAAACCCATAAAATTCAATCTCAGTTTCAGAAGACACCGAAGTATATCATTCAATTTTGGCAACTTGTACAATCTAATCAACAAATCCAAAATTTGACGAGAATTCCCAAAAAGTAAATGAAAGCTATAATTAAGATACAAGACTATAATTCAATTCAGTAACCGTAGCAGTAAAGAAATGCAAAACGATTAATGAAGCAAATAGAGCAAGCCCTGTCAGGATAGGTTACGGAAGACACCGAAGTATATCATTCAATTTAGGCATGAACAAATCCAAAATTTGACAAGAATTTCCAAATGAAAGCTAAGATTAAGATACAAGACTATAATTCAGTAACCGTAGCAGTAAAGAAATGCAAAACGAAGCAGCTCAGGACATGAGGGCTTACATCGAGAAGAGGCAGAAGCTCATCGACCGAAGATGGAAGCTGAACAAGGCCTTTCCCAGCTGCGGTAAGCTGCAGTTCCAATTCTTTGTCGGAGAATTGAGGCATTTTCGAGTCTTTTCGTGTCGGATCTTTGGATAGAAGAGGCGGAGAGCAGCTCAATTCAGGTATGAGCAAAGAAACCCTAGAGTCAGGATTTTATAGGGTTGCCGAAGGAGAATTTGAAATTGGAATTGGGCGGAATGGAGAGACTGGAAATGGAAACCCTAATATAGGCGCGGGGGGAGGATTTGTAAACCTTGAATCATGAATTGGTGTCCGGTGGGAGAATTAAAGAGGGGAAATTTCCTGTTTTGGCAACACACAGCTTGCACAGAAGCAGCACGCACAAAGTGCGAATGCGAATCCAAAGCAATATCCAAGAGTGACCATAGAGAACAAAACAATGTATATCTGATTACTACATGTGTGTATGTGTAGATTAATAATTCAAGAATCAATTTTTGGGTGGCAAAAAGGATGAAGGAAGCCCGTTTTGTAGTGTTGCAAATCGATTCGGGCCTCGTTTACTTGGATTGGATCTTGGTAGGCCCGACTATGTACATATATATATTCAACAATTTTCGGACAAATTTTAGTACTTTTTTTATAAATGTCTAGTGTCAATCATGAAGCTCGTTACATAATTACTCGTTGATGCGACAAGTGAAACGTGGTGCCTTATTTTAAATTTTTTACTATTTTAGAAGACTATGAATAGAGTTATTTCTTACGTTACCGTCGACAGTGAAGCTCATTAATAGAAATAAAATGCACATTTGTAAGTTCATGTAGTCTCTCTCACGTTCACATGAATGACACGTGGTTTTAAGCAGGGACGTATCCAATCGGGGGATATGGGAGTACAATTGTACCTCAAATTGAATCTTAAATTAAGTTGTCGTTTTTAACTTCAAATGGAATTGTTTTTTACAACTATCTATGGTCGATCATGTAGTGTACTTAACACGTGGTTTTAAGTTGTTGTTTTTAAGTTGAATCTCAAATGTACCTCAAATTGAATCTCAAATTAAGTTGTCGTTTTTAACCTCAAATGAAGTTATTTTTTACAACTATCAACTATCGATCATGAAGCTCGTTAGTAGAAATAAAATTTACTCCTTGTAAGTTCACGTAATCTCACATTTATGTGAATCAAACGTGATTTTAAACAGGGGCGTATTCAACAAAGGAATATGGGGTACAACTGTACCTCAAATTGAATTTCAATATAAGTTACTATTGTTTTTAATCTGAAAAAAGTTTCAACAAATAATTGTCGAGCCCAACTTTAAAGTTGCATCGAATTGTATAACTTTTACGAGTAGTATTTTACTTAAAAAATTTCAAAACTAAATCTTTGAATCACCTGAATTTTAAGGTAGTTAAGACTTGAAAAAATGGCGGTTATGTGAGGTTACTCAATTTTTATTAATATTGCATGCACACCTCCCAAAGTACTTTTATGTATTTTGAATAACAATAAAATGTGTGGCTAAATTCTAGGTGGTCGGAATCTTGTAAAATGTTTAATATGTTCTTAATAAAAGTTATTAATTTCTATGTTAATAAATTAATTACTTCTTTAAATTTTTAAAACAATTACCTAACCTCGTTTTTAAATTTTCAAGACAATCACTTTATCCCACCAAATTAATTGTTTTTCTTTTAATAATTTTGTGAGGAATTTGTATTCAATCTTACAAAAAAAAAAAGAAAAAAGAGGATCAAAGCCATTTTTATACGTAGTATAATTCTTATTTTTCGTAAATAAAAAATATTATTCACACAATTTTTTTTTAAATTCGTGTTCAACTAAAATAAAAATTAAAAAAATAAACAGAGAGTATAATTTACTTATTGTTTTCTTCTCTTAATAAAAATAATATCGTTATAAACATATATACCACATTACTTATAGATTTTTTTTTTTTGGAACGAACATTACTTATAGTTAATAATTTAGATTTATTTGTGTTCAAAACGATAGTTCAAAAAATATATCCCCTGAAGTTAAAAACCAAGAAAAATAAAAAAAAATTGTTTATGTTTAAAATTTCATGTCCATTTTAAACTATTAGTTGCTGCTATATCAAAAGTTAATGAGATAAAATTTCCTAAATATTCATGGTTAATTTTTTATTAATTATATTTTAGTATTATTACCCTAATTTTAAATATTTATCTTTAGCATTAATACCTACAGTATTATTTAATTCCACACTCTTTGTTAAGTCAATTGGGGCCATGAAAAAAATTCATGACTCTGGCCTCTGGGTGACATGCCCAAAAAAAAACCCGAATTGAAGCGTCAACCGACCGGTTCGGTTAAGAAACCAAACCGAAACCTTATATAGAACTGTTCAATTTCGATTAGAGATTTTTAAAATCAAAATCTGCAGTTCGATTAAAAAATCGAAACCAGTAGAACCCCGGTTCAGTTTAACTGCTTTTTTGTACCAGTTTAGAAATTGGCCCAACGAATTTCGCCAAATGAAGTTGACAATTCATTAAAATGACATTTGCCAAATACTTATTGAAAGCCTGATAATAAACAACTCTCCTCCTAACGATATTTTCTAGCTAACATTATGGTACGAATCGATAATAGCATCAGCAAGGTATTCGCACTTGGCAGCAGACAATCCGGCTAAGGATATTCTTCCATCCTTGGTCATGTAAACGTGCCACTTGTTGGTCATGTGTTCACTCTGATACACGAGAATTTGTTAAAATTGTCCAAATCGAGCAAAAATAAAAATGTAACGTATATGACATGATGTACCTGAGTTTTGTTCAAGCCTGTAAATGAGAACATGCCAATTTGTTGAAGAACAAAAGACCAGTCCTTCCCACTCTTATCCTTGTTACTCAAGCAGTCGTGTAGCTTCTTCCTCACGCTCAATATCCTTCCGGCCATCATTTCCATTTCCTCTTTCCAATCGTTGAAGAGTTCCGTATTCCCCACAACATTGGCAACAATCTTGGCTCCATGAATGGGAGGATTTGAGTACATTGGTCTTGCAATCCTTTTCAATTGGCTTTTTACCCTGCACTTACCAACTCACTTCATCAATATATGTTCTCAAGTTTTACATAGGATTTACTTGAGGCTCGTACTTGCTTTATAAATCTTGTCAATAAAGCCATATATCTCGTATCTTTCAAAAAAAAAAGGCTATATATCTCATCTATATAAGGAGAATAATCCCATACTTACTTTTGTGCAACGTCAGATGATGAACAGACAACATTAATTGCTCCAATCCTTTCTGCATAGAGACCCAAATTTTTACTGTAAGACTGAGCAATCAGAAGCTCCATTCCTCGCGCAGCAAACAGTCTCACTGATGATGCATCTTTGTCAAGACTCCCACTAGCAAAACCCTACACTCACCCATTAAATTTAATCAGCAATACATCAACATAAATGAAGAACAAACTGACCAATATGTATACTCTCATGTAAAAATTAGAGTACCTGGTATGCGACATCAAAGAATGGAATATGGTTTTTTTCCTGAATGACATCAGCAATTATTTCCCACTGTTGTGGAGTGGGATCAATACCAGTTGGGTTGTGTGCACAGCCATGCAGTAACACAAAAGAACCTTCTGGAGCTGCCTGAAATGAGAGGTTACATCCAAAGTGTCAGCTCTCTTATCCACACAGATTTGTCACACAAATGAGTGAATGCTTACGAAAAAATCTAAAAAATTCTACCACGCACACACCATGTTTTGGTACAAAGTCTTTTTAATTCTTACTTCTTTTTTACCACTCATCTTACCCACCAATCTAGAAAACACAAATTTCTAACTAGGAATGTCAATTAAATCCAAATTTAATCGCCTCTTCATATCCCAAATTCAATACTGAATCAAATCAGACCTATTTAGCCTACTTTTGATTATATAAATATAAAAAAAGTCACCTCAAGTTTTGTAACAAAGTGAAAAGAGCGAAATGAGCACAGCCAATTGCAACCTAAACTGCTCATAAATATTTTCATGAAGAGGGTCTAATGAATCTAATACATTGATATCAGACTTTTCATGGGTTAAATTGTCTTTGGCACAGTTATCTGGATCATGATCCAGGTCAACAGGTATGGGTACAGGGAATAAAATATGACATTCAGTACAACGAGTTACAAATTGCAGATAAGGAGCTAATAAGATGTAATATCATACCCAATACTAGCTTAAATTAACATGGGTGAGCATAAGTAATATAATCATAGGAAATTATTGGCTTAAGTTGAGGGAACAATGATTCTAAATGAATGCAGCAGATAGTATAATTTAAACAACCTTTATATCAGATATCATTCCATCAAAATCCAGGCCAATAGTTTTGGGATCATAATAGCGATACTCGGACCATGGAACTCGAGCATCGTTGAAAATGTTCTTGTGGTTCCCTGCAGATACACTATTAGGTAGGCGAACAATACAAACATCTTAGCCAGGCATATTTAAGAGCAGTTTAGGAAATACCCCATGTGGGAGATGATATCAAAACTTTAGCACCAGGAAAATATCTTTCTATGAATGCTGCAGCAAGTCGCAGAGATCCCGTTCCTGAAAGACCCTGAACAGTGGCAACCTGCATGAAGAAACAAGGATCTTCATTGAGATTTGAGGGTCTTTCTTAAGCCAATAATATACGTATAAATTATAAGTCAAATACTAACTGAATCGTAGATTCTTAAGTGCAGTAACAAGAATGTATATCTTACTCTTTGCTCATGAATAACAGTACTGTCTGCTCCAAATAATAATTCTGCTGTGGCCTTGTTAAATGCAGCCAAACCTTCGATTGGTAGATACTGCACATTGTAATGATTTTATAAGAATGAAGTAATGTAGAACCCAGAAATAACGCTAGTTCAACCCTTTGGAGATAATATTACAAAGTACCTCTTTGTTTTCTCCTCTTTCCAGCATAAGTTTTTCAGCCTACAATTTTTATTTTTCAAAAATCAAAAAGTGAAATTAGAAATATTGTTTCCTTCAGTACATGAACTTGGCTAGAGAAAGCAACTTACTTTTTTCACAACATTGAGCACATAGGGCTGTAGATCTTCAGTTCGATAGGCACCAACACCAAGGTTAAGCTTCATTTCATGTGTATCTGCTTTAAAGGCTTCAGAAACACCAAGAATGGGATCTGGAGGAGCCATTGTTACTTCATTGAATCTGGAAACCTCAACGGCGATAGACATGCTTGTCCTCGTGAAAGACTTCAAGAAAGATGACATAAACAACAATCATGCAATTGATGCCTCCAAAAAAATGCGGTGAGTTTAAACACAAGGAGTTAAAGATGGAGTAAGGTGGAAGAGCAGGACACACATAAAAAAACCACAGTAACACATGATTGGAAGATTAATAACCAACACTAGAAACATATTCCACAGAGAAAGAGAGATTTGAAAAACTGAGTGAAGCAGCAACTGTTTCAACAGCCATCAAGTCACACACACAAAACTACAGTAAAACATGATTGGAAGAATAATAACCAACACCAGAAACATACGCCACAGAGAAATAGAGATTTGAAAAATTGAGTGAAGCAGCCATCAATCAAGTCACGAATTCATATAACTAATAGAGGACTAAAACAAGCAGAACACTGAACACACCTTTGCCTTGATAAAATCTTTCCCAAAAAATGTCGATTGATTGGAAGCTCCATGGCTGGAATTTGGCTGCAGAATCAAAACATTTCAACAGAAATCTCGTAAATTCTCCAGCTGGAAAAAAGAGGAGAAACTTTGATCTGGTAAAATAGCAAGTTTACCTTGAAGGAATCGAGCAAAGGGCGGCGAGAAGCGGCAGCGGAAGCGGTAAGCGAGAGAATTGCTGAAGCCATGGCAGAATGAAACCCCTAATCAACTGAATCAAGCTTGTTTTTGCTTAGAGAGATGATTCAGAGTGAAATAAATGGATTTATAGCAGCATAATCAAAAGATCAAACGTACCGATGGAATCCAGTGACGAGAGAACAGAGGAACCGAGGGCGATAAACACGAGATTGCGAAATTGCTTCCACAATCTCAATCTCTCTCTATATATATATAATAAAAGGGAAAAAATGGTCTATTTCTTTCGTATTCTCTCTCTTTCACTTTTCAGTTCCAGCACCACTTCACCGTCACCCGCCAGCCATCTGTACCGTTAGATTTGTTTAATGGATTATCTAATTTTTAATATCCCCTTCTCTTCGTTCTATAATAATTTTTATACGTAGACACATATTAAAAAAGTGTAATAATGAGTTAAATTTTAAAGGATAATTTTATAAATTTTTCTGTATAAAGTAAGGAGTAAATGAATTGGTTTGGAAACATAACTATTAAAAAGAAAGTGGGAAAGTTATCGAGTAAAATTGATTGTGAACTTTTTTTTTCAATAATTATTGTTTCTATTAAAAATATGCTTGATAGAAGTTTTATTCACTAATTTTATTTTGACTTACTTTATTATTACATTATTATAAAGTGACTGTTTTTCTTGTTGGGTGGTTATTCAGGTAAAATATGTTTTTTATTTATTTTAAATATACTTTATTACACTTATTTTATTTTATTATTTATTTTATCTTTTTTTATAAATAAATAAATAAAATGATGAATACAAAATATTTTTTTAAATCTGTGTAGAAAGGAGGAAAATAAAATTGAAGAAAATTTGCAATTTTAATAATAAACATTTTTATGTGGGCCCCTAATGCAATTTAAATGTGCCCACATATTATATTAGCAATTAATTCAAATCAATTTAAATGAATTATTCCTAATCCTAAGGGGTGATACTTAAATGTAATTATTTGTATCTAATATTAGATAAAAAAAAATTAAAGTGTATCACTTTTTATCCATTTTTTTTTTATCCTATTCTATCTTTGTTTTTCTTATACTTTTCTTTCATCCACATTCTTTCTTTTACGGAGTAACTTTTATCTTAATCATCATTTCATTAACTAACTATAATAATAATACAATATTATTTTTAATTTGACATAAGTTTCATAGGGCTCTAAAACTTTATCCACAATTAAACACACATTTATTGTTCATTGGATTACCACATCCACCATTTTTTGTATTCATCCTCATTATTAGGAAATTAATACTATGCAATAATTAAATTTTGGGTAGATCTCTTATTATGGAATTTGGTAATACTTTAAGTTATATTGATATACACTTTTTAGTAATGTTATACGGAGTATTATATATTTTAGTTATATAGACGTGCACTTTTCATTAATATTGTGTTGTATTTTTTAGTTATATGAATATAGCGACTTACAATTTGCAGTTATAATGACTTACACTTAAAAAAAAAAAAAAGACTTCTGATCAACTCGATTGCATATGGAATCGGGTCTATACAAGACCTTGACATTAATTTTTCACATCTCTACAAATTCGAACTTTTAAATACCACAAAATTATTTATGGTATCAGAGTTTCAAGGCTCGTCTACATATAATGTGTTCGATTCCTGCTGAAAGCAATTTCACCAATTTAACCTACCAATAAAACGTTGAGTCTGAAAGGGACAAATTAGTAGAGACTAACCATCTCATGAACCTAGATCAAACGTGTTTATGCGCGATTGAATTTTGTGTTTAGCATGTTTATGCACTATTGAACTTTGGCTAAGGAAGATTACACTCTTATTATCTCATAATAAGACTAGACAATTTGTTTGTTGATAACTCATTTGTGGGGCCGGGTAAAGTATATTAGGCCGTTTCTATTAGTTGTTTAATTTACAAAGATAAAGATTTATGTGAGGGGTTGGTCTGCTATGGACTCGAGTGCATGCTGTGCACCCTAGTCCATGTGCACTTTTCAGTATACTAACTTACACTTTTTGGTAAATGAGTAATAATTGAAAAGTGTAAGTCAGTATACTGAAAAGTGCACATGGACTAGGGTGCACAGCATGCACTCGAGTGCATACTAGACTTTACCTTATGTGAAACGTTCACAGTAAAATTAACATAAATTACTAATTTATCGGGTCGGATAAAATATTTTAGGCAGCTTCTATTATTTGTTCAATGTGCGAAACGATTTCACTATAAAATTATTTCAAATTGTTAAAAGACGATTTCACACAAACCTAGTACTAAGGGCATGTTTGTTTTGGGTTGGGAAATCCGGATTTGAGATTTCGAAACTCCACCCCGTTACAGTTTGGGATTTTGATTCAGGATTTCAAAATCCTACCCTATAAACCCTATAAAAGTCAACCATATAAATACCTACAAACCCTATATAATTACCTATAATTCTATTCTATAAAGTTAAATCCTACCCTACATAAATCCCAAAACAAACACAAAACATAAAAAGTATTAGGATTTTAAAATACACTAGATTTTGAAATCCAAAATCCTCGAAATTACAAAACAAACATGCCCTAAGAGATGGTAAAACCCCTCCCTCGTAAAACCCTTAATTGGATTTGGATTTGGATTTGGGTTCCACAATCAAGAGACAGAATGATGAATGGAGCTTTTGTTAATGGCTGCCGCAGATCACTGTTTTCCCGCCGCCGCAGTAGCTTCTTCCTCAACTCCATTCCCCCTTCTTCTTCCGTTCTGTGCCGGCGCACCCACGGCTCCTCTAATGCCCCTCAAACCCAGAGAAACCCCTCAGAATCATCTTCGTCTTCCCCCTTCGTATCTAGATTACGGCGGATTCTACAGAATGAAATTCAATACCAATACGATTACGCTCCTCCTCAACAGGTACCATTTTCCGTTTCCGGAGCTAGAACTCCTAAATATTGGCTTTAATTGCCCAATTGATTAGTCGAAAATGAAGTTTCTTCTTGGTTGTATTTACTTAATTCAATTTGTCATTGGTAGCTGTTATATTTGATCGTACTGTGATAAACAAAGGCAGTGAAGAATTTAGTCACTTTTTCCCCCTTTTCTTTACAGCTCATTCTTTGTACCCTACCGATGAATTGTGACTAAATTGATTACATTCTCACCATTTATGAACAATCTCAGTTTTGAATGATCCGACACTATGCGTCTAAAAGAAATTTTTGGAGGTTTGATTCGTTACTTTGTTCTAATTTGGTTATTTCCTTTTTGTGCACTTTATAGCCTCCTACAGAGTTTGATAAATTTACGGTCGAAGATCGACCTGGTGAGCTGTGGATTACATTGAGTAGTAAATCAGCTGAGGATGAGAATATTAAAGTTGAAGTAACCATGTTTGATGGTTCTGTCCTCGAACCAAATTCAGGGGATGATGAGGGTGAAGATACGGTGCGACTTCACATCAGCATGCTTGTTGATATATGGAAGGAAGGAGAAACTGATTCAATGGAGTTTGTTTGCTCAGCATGGCCTAATTCCTTGGAAATTCAGAAGATTTACGTATTCAGGCGCGATAATCCAGCTAAACCTTACATGGGTCCAGATATTAGGTATGATCGTTGCTCTTTCTTTCTGCCTTTTCATTACTATGTATATTTTGGATTGACAAGTTTTGCCTTTCTATCCTTTCGATTTCCTCATGCAGTGTTGGTGTATAATAAGTTTTATATGGGTTTGATGTGTATCTGGCTGCATATTTATGTGAATTGTTGAACATAAGAATTAGAGTCATTGTTTCTATTTGGTGTGAAATCTGAAATATCTCTAACAAACTAGATACTTAAGTTCAACATTAACATAGATAATTATATGTGATTGTTCATTTATAACCACTCTGGCATTAAATGTTTCACTCTTCGATCCTTTGATAACATGTGTAGATATGTTGGTAACTCATATCTGTTCATATCTGATGGAGGCTAATGTTGCTTGCAGGAATCTGAACAAGAAGCTCCAGACCGAATTTTACAAGTTCCTGAACATGAGAGGGGTGAACGATGACCTCTGTAAATTCTTGCATCAATATATGTCCAACAAAGACAGGATTGAGTTAATGCAGTGGCTGGGGAAACTCCAATCTTATTTTGAAAAATAGGTCATTTACGTTTGAGATGCAATTGCTTTTTGGGGCTGGTATTCTGTTTTTTCTGCAAACAAGATTAAACCGTTTGAGATGCAATTGCTTTTTGGGGCTGGTATTCTGTTTTTTCTGCAAACAAGATTAAACCGTTCTCCTCTGTGCTGATGGTGCAGGCTGTGTGTGTGGTGACCACCATATCTTTCGGAATGATTAGGAGGTTTTGTTGATATGTTGGAAGCCACACACTTAAACCGTTCTCCTCTGTGCTGATGGTGCAGGCTGTGTGTGGTGGTCGTGCTGATGGTGCAGGCTGTGTGTGGTGACACGCAACGGGTGTTGTTGAGTTTAAGCATCAAAGGGGGCATTATTTGTGCATGCGGTGAACATTAAAGTTGAGGCCTTAACAAGAATGGCTGAATATTAATTGATTTTTCATGTTATAGTACTCCATATATAATTAGTGATGGCAATCATATGCACTATAGTACTCCATATAATTATTCGAAATGTTATCCAACTTTGAAATCCTCGTTTGATACGAGTCAAGCTCGAATGAACTTTTATCGAGCCTGAGTAGTTTGCCATTTTTGCAAGCTCAAGTTGAGCTTTAGACTGTACTGAATGTAAATGTATGCTCAAATTCAACATTGAATAATTTGATTTGATTTTAGTTTCTCATTTTTTGGTATTTTAGGCGAACAGAGGGAGTATCTTTTTTAGTTAAAATTGAGAGGATTTCAAATCCTCACTAAAACCATGTCATTTGAAATCCTTCAACCATCACTTAATTACTGAATTTGTCATCAACTTTATTTACAAACAATTACTTTATTCACAATGAACCTCACAATACCCTCTAATACCCTTTATCTACTTTATCTACTTTTTTTCTTAAAATTTGGGGTGACATTTGGTGGATGGAAGGATTATATAATTACGTGATAACAAAATTTATAACTTGAGATGTAAACAATTACTCCTATCTACTTTATCTACCTTTTCTTAAAATTTGTGTCTCATTCCAATGGTACTACATTTGGTGGATGGAGGGAGTATATAATTTTGGTGGATGGAGGGAGTATATAATTACGTGATAATAGAATTTATGTGAAGTTCACAAGAGAGAATGCACCATAATGGAAAATCTGTCACACTCCAATTTTCATAAAAGTAGATTTTGCGGAAATACTTAACAATTTCAAAATAAAGGGGCATGAACTAGAAATTTTAACTAAATAAATGAGTTTTACAAACTTACATACTAATAATATTAAATGACAAGCAGCGGAAGACTCAAAAGAATCTTTAATTTGATTATATTACAAACTTACATACTAATAATATTAAATGACAAGCAGCGAAAGACTCAAAAGAATCTTTAATTTAAATTATAATACTAATAATATTAAATGACAAGCAGCGAAAGACTCAAAAGAATATTTAATTTAAATTATAATCGTAACAGATCTCTACTATCTCATGAAAAAGCTTAATAAATATATAAACTAATTAAAATTGATTTTACAAAATTATAATTGTTTAATTTAAATTATAATCGTAACAAATCTCTACTATCTCATGAAAAAAAGCTTAATAAATATATAAACTAATTAAAATTGATTTTACAAAATTATAATTGTTTTGTCATCCACCGCGTCTCCTCGCCATCAACTCGTCAATCTGAAATGTTAAATGTATGGTATGAACAAACCACTAGCTCAGTGAAGTCGCTTTGACAATATTAAATACGACATATAAATAAAATGTATAACAACATAAAATCATGTAATTCATAGAAAGTCACATAAGCACGTTTCATCATACTCTTAAATAATTCATAATTACGTTTCACTTGTTTCACAGTTTTCCCAAAAATCTCTTTTAAATTTAAGTTCTTTTCTTGTGCACGGCGGATCCCCCAAAGATCTCTCTTCAATCCCGGTTCACGAGGACCTCTTGAGAGAAAAGTTCAGGAATCTGAATATATCATAAAAATAAGATTTGATTTACTTTAAAATATTCCTTATAGATGTTTTTGAGAATTAATAAATATCTCGTATGGAATCTTATTTTCTAAAATATTTCAATAAAGAAACTTAAAATATAATAATAATAATAATTAGTTAGTAAGAAAGTTAAGATCTAGAATCAATATTGGTACGTGGCTGGTTTCGAAAATAATATCTTAAATAATATTATTATATACAATAATAATAATCTATAAAGTTTTCAAATCTTTTATTAAATGAAAATTTAAATGTGTTTTGAAAGTAACTAACTTGAGAATTTTAGGGGTGTTTCAAAATCATTTACTAAAAGGTGTTCATACGAACTGTAGTAACAAATCAATGGCATGCTTTTGGCCAAATCACCAATAACCCCGTCTAAATACAGTGTCGATGGGTCCTCAAGACAATAAAAGCTAAATCGTGACAACACTGTATATAATCTTCGAATGTCAATTTATTTTTCTAAATTTCGACGAGGCAACAAAACTCGTGCTAGTTGTTTGAATAAAGAATTTTACTAAAAAAAAATGATTCAATCTCAAACCGAAGTCCAAGTCTCCGCAAGCACTAAGGCTGCTTTGATACAATAATATTTTCAATATTATTCAGTTTTTTTTTTAATCAAAATTGATCATGTTATTAGTCAATATATCATGAATAATCGCGACAACGGATTTTGAGCACGAAATTCACTTAGGCTTATAACTTATAAGCATAAATTCACTTCTTTGATAAATCTGAATAATAGTGATTATTTTGCTAATATAAGAAATCTACAATAATGTTTTAAATAGAAAAATATCTAGAATAGAAAAGAAGGAAAGAAAATAAGTTTGTGAAATATTCTTAATATAAATTAATAATTTTAAAGAATTCTTTACCATTAGTCTTCATCACATGATCATACTCAAATAATTATAAATAGGGAAATGAGTTCAAATAAATAACTACTTTGAAATAAATTTTTATCAATAATCATTATACAAATTCAATATGAAAATTAATTAGTTGTTAAAAAAAAAACCAAGTATGAAAATTTTAATAAAAATGCAAACAAAACAAAATAAATTAACCCATACACATAAATCTAAATCTAAAAGTTCTTTTTTTAGAAATTTTCAACCATAATATTTTGAGAGATTACTATAAAATCCAAAGTAATTGGATACGAAGCTTCCATAATAATAATTTCCGTGGGTAGTCCCGTGTTGCACTAAATATACGACTAAATATACGAGTCCAATAAACGATAAAATCCTACCTGCACATGGCGGACAAATGATACTCTAAAATAAATTTGTCATCTGGATGCCGACAACCATTTGATTTGTAAGCTTACACATAAGATCGGTTAGAGGGTAATTGTCTCGGTCAAGTGGTTGCCAACCAACTCTTCAATTACTGAAGCAATCTTCTACCATCTTTGTCAAGAAATCCCACACCAACCAACTCTTCAATCACTGAAGCAATACAACACCATTGTATAAAATTGTTCGAATGTAAATTCCATTAAACAAAAACCTTTATTTTGAATATAGAATTTGCTGATTGACTGCTCTAATATCTAATATTGCTCTAATTGGGTTGGTGACCTATAGGATTTTGTATCCAACTTTTTCTGGACATATGCTCTAATATTACATTGAAGCGTACAAAAATCAGGTTTAATGATTCTTTATCAAGAATTCTACACATTTTTGTGGCGAGAATGTAATAACATCTCATAAGACCGGACATCACATATTTCTTGTTGTTATACCGAATTTTTATCGTGTCGTGGTGTATTGATTAAACGGTAACAAATAATATCATTTATATGTGAGTGGTGTTTTACGGATTGAAAGATGAGATGTTCTTGAAGAACTCTTTAAGTTTAGGGTTTGTTCTTGATGAAGAATTTTGGAAAACTAGAGAGAAGTTGAAATTAGGGTTTTGTATGTAAGAAAATAAATTCGGATCTATTTATTATGCCTTCAATGGGCTTTTATACTAGGTTACAATTTGCATGCATTCACTGCTGACAACTCATCATTAATTCAACCATTAATTGAATATACTTACTATTAAATGTAAGGTAAAGTCTAGTATGCACTCGAGTGCATGCTGTGCACCCTAGTCCATGTGCACTTTTCAGTTTACTGACTTACACTTTTTGGTAATGGTGTTGCACTTTTCAATTATTACTCATTTACCAAAAAGTGTAAGTCAGTAAACTAAAAAGTGCACATGGACTAGGGTGCACAGCATGCACTCGAGTCCATAGCAGACCAACCCTAAATGTAAATACAACTGTTATTAGTGTAATCATTCTATGCATTTAATGCATCTACTTTATATCAAGTCCCTTTGCAATCAGCCACTTTAAGTCCCATCATTCGTTGTACACTGTGCCGATCATACCACTTGCACTGCCTTTGACTTGTCAATGTTCGGAGGATGAATTTCATCATTGTTCAATTATTTCTGCTTTAATCTGGACTTGGATCTTCTCATATAACTGTCCATATCTTCAAGACATCTTGTTCGGCAATGACATTGCTCGTCATTCTTCATTATGTCGACCATCTATACTTTTACTCATATATATATATATATATATATATATCATTTTGCCACCATTTCTAATTACCCTTGTTCGCCGAACATGAAGATTCTTGCTCGCTGCCACGTGGACACTTGTGACCTGTTTGACCATTAAATATATACTTATCTTGTTCGCTTCTTAATGGTTGCTCGCCATTGACCTGACTGACTGGGCTTGATGACTTTGACTTTTCTTCGTTGAATTGTTGACCGGTCAATAAAACAAATGATGACTTGTTGACCGAACATAATGTATATAACATTAGCCCCTGGTCGCCCCTCGTGATTCTGCTCGATGGGCGAACATAAATATATATGTCCGTTGTAATATTTTTGTTTTATTCCCTTCAAAACTTACTAGACTGAAACGTCGCCTCGATTTGCCAAGATCTCTTGCTTTTTCGAAGCGATTTGATGACACCTGATTTGACGGCTGGTGTCAGACGCATGCGCCAAATTTAAATTTGAATTTACGCGTGGGCCGCGTTTGGAGATGAAAGGACGCGCGTGATTATCAATTAGCGTGTCAGTTTGAAGAAAAGCCCCAAAACTTTGTGTTTATTACGGGTTTTACACCATATTTGAATTAAACCGTTCTCCTCTGTGCTGATGGTGCAGGCTGTGTGTGGTTTCCACCATATCTTTCGGAATGATTAGGAGGTTTTGTTGATATGTTGGAAGCCACACGCAACGGGTGCTGCTGATTTTAAGCATCAAATGCCATTTCTCTTTCTTTGGCCTATAGAATAGAGCATTTTCATTCTCCATCATATGTTTCTTAATTCCTTTTCTCCATGTTGGTCGAATGCGGTGAACATTAAAGTTGAGGCCTTAACCAGAATGGTTATATGTTAATTGATTTTTTAGCAGTAGTAGTGGTACACATTATATAATTAGTTAAATGTGTTGTAGTTGAAATATATTTTTAAAAAATGTTATTGAACTTTGAAATTCATATTGATACGAGTCAAGCTTTGTGTTGCTGAATTTAAATGAAGGGTTAGTCTTATGTGAATATTGCATACATGCATTCCATCCCAATTAGGTAAGTCAAAACCCTAAGTTCAAAAGTCAAATTAAGTCAATTTTAAAAAATTCGCGGGTCATAGGCCTGGATCCGGATTGCCCAAAAAATTCGCGGGTTGCAAACAGGTGGTTTACTACATGACCAAAATATTGTTACTACAAGGCCAAAATATTACCACTACAAGGCCAAAAATTTAATACTACATGTCAAAACATTCTGAAAAATTCACCAAAAAATAAAGTCTCCAGAATATTTTTGAACATGTAGTAATACACTTTTGACCTTGTAGTGATAAAATTTTAGTCTTGTAGTAACATTGTTTTAGTCATGTAGTAGCCGAATAAGTCAAAATTATTTTAGTAATTTTGCCCCCAAAAAATAAGTGTCCAAAATATTTTTGGACTTGTAGTAATACACTTTTGACCTTGTAGTGACAAAATTTAGTTCTTGTAGTAACATAATTTTGGTCATGTAGTAAAATAATAATATATTAGAGTGAAAATAAATATTTTAATTAAGGTTGACCCGCTTTGACCCGTGTTGACCCGCGTTGACCCACGAATTTTGACCTAATTACTTTAATTAGTCATATTGCATACATGCAATATGTATTGCATATAAGTTTTTGCGTTAAATGAATAATCAAACAAGAATGTTCTTTTATCCATTTTCCTTTAGCTCTTTCTCCATGATTCTTGAAGTGCTCATTAAAAATACCCTCCTCTCCCTCAAAGAGCTTTCTGTGTCATTTCCAGCAGAACACCCTTTTGCCCTCAATAACTCTATCCGAGATCAAACACTTCTTATCTATCTCAATGTTGAACTATCTGGGAAATAAACATCCCAAAATTGAATGTAAATTAAGCAATTGAAAAAGTTATGGAACATAAATTAAAATTTTAACTATTTTGAAACGTTTTTAAAAAAAAAAAAAACTCGGAAAAGTTATCATAATCAGTATTTTTTTGCTCGACAAGGCATTATCGTCTCATCTTTCATGTAATTATAAAAACACTACAAAAAAAACATAAGACGGTTTTTTCACATTCACTTCGCAGGGAAGTGAGTCGGGATCATGCCCCGTCCTTATAAAAACACTACAAAAAAAACATAAGACGGTTTTTTCACATTCACTTCGCGGGGAAGTGAGTCGGGATCATGCCCCGTCCAATCCTCAGTGCACGTAGTCGAGAAAAGGCTGCACTAAAAAAAATCAATAACTTCGTTGCAGTTTTTTCATTACCAAAATAACAGCCACAGTTACTATTGTCAATTTACCAGAATTAATTAGTTAAAACAAAATAACATCACATGTCCACAACAACATATCATTTGTTTTTCTTGTACGAATCATAATTAAACCCAAGCCAAGATAAGCGCGACTCATGAGACGGTTGATTGGCAAACACTTCTCGCATATCCTTTTGGCTCAAAAGGTTGCAAGCATAGTTCCAAAGCTCGCTTGTAGGAGCTATTCCCGGGACATTTCAAGAAGCTTAAAAAAATCAATGAATCAAAGAAACTTACATATCAAAACATGAATGTTCAACTTCTTGGTCCTGTTCACAAGTATTGTGAGTAAAGTGGAAAATGTAACCTTAACTAAAATCAACAGGTTACTTACTCCATTTGTGTCACCTTCGATAAATTCCCACCGTTCGTTCTGGAGATTTAGTTCTTCTTCGTCACCATCAGTATATACGACCTATTGCAGGTCGAATTAGGAGATTCAAAAGTAATATAAAATTTGAGCAGATATTTTGTGCACTCACTTTATGCTTCTTCTTGACAGAATCAAAAGATGTAATTTCACCCTCAAAAGACCTGGCAATAATGATCATACAGATTCAAAACGTAATCTTTCTTTTTTAAAATCAATCACCTCGATCTCAGTAATAAACTTACAGATCTTCAAGCCGCCAGACTTTGACCTTTGCACCAACCAAATTCTCGCCATATTCCCGAGTCCCAGATGCCTAGATAAACAACAATAAAATTGGAACTGGTTGAATGTAATACGGAGTAATTTTTTTGAGAATACAAATGCAGCTAGATTTCTATTTTTCAAGTAGTGGGAAGCTAAAAAGTCTAAACTGATTTCAAAGTAAAAAAAAAAAGAACTGCATCCTTGCTCTTCATCCCTTCTGAAAACTGCAACATAGCCTAAAAACACATTTTTACTTCAAAAAAAGGTTTTAATAAATGCGCCCGCCTCAGCTATGGAGTCCCATGCACAGGTGCGCCTTTAACAACTATGTACACTTAACTATTTCAAAACACCCACAAATGCCTTTATGATGCAAATTTCAACATATAAAATTAGCCATTACTATGAGGTGGGGAAAGGACAAGATATTAGTAAGTGATGAAGAAAATTCCAAGGAAAGGAAAACAGTTATGAACAGAAGACAAAATTGTTTGTATGGATAGCCGAAACCATTGGCAACCACTCTCATCAATTATAAATTCAGATTTACGATTACATCTCCCGTTCATTCATAAATAAATATTATATTTCAGGTGAAAATAATCCAAAAAATTCAGTGGCAAGTGAACAGCAGCACAGGAAATACATACCTTCTCTTTGCCTGGAGTTTGTTTTCTCTTTTTACTTGTTTTTGGGGTTTCTTCATTCTTTGATGATTTTAATGGTGACTTCCGAGAAGTAACTATGCCCTACACGATAAACAACAAGAAAGATACATATATAAATTGATAAGGAAAAGAAGTTGATAGTAATAGTATGCCTCTAAAGAGAAGCCAAATTACTTTGCCATGATCTACGAACTTCTTTTTCCCAGCTTCCTTCCTCAGTGAGGAGCCATCGTCATTCTTTGATACAACCGAAACCGATTCTATACTAGGCCCAACTGTATCAGTATTTTCTCCGCACAAACGGGACACAACTTCACTGTAGTCATCCAATGAAGTACCTAAAGACTTTACTGCTTCTCTTAAATAATAAGGTCTAAGCTTGACTGCTGAATTTTGTAGAACTCGCTCAGCCAACTTCTTTGCAATTGGCATAGCAGCCTGCAGTCAAATGTATTTATGTCAACAGCACGTAAAATCTGATTGAAAGTAACAAAATTCCCAGAAGATTTACCTCGTTGTTCCTTTTCAAGGTAACCAAAATTGGAGCAAGTAGCTCTACGTAGTCTATATCATCATTATTTTCTTCTAAAACAAGAGTCATAATTGTCTCCATGGATGTAAAGATGGTATCACCATGGTCCCCTCTGAAAGTATAAAAATAGAATGCATAAGGCCACGGTCCAAACTCCACAGCAGCAAGTCAATTAAATGATAAGGTACAGAGACAGTGTCACAAGTTATGGCTTCCCATTTCAATAATTTTTTTCCGGTAAGAACATTACAGGCAGATGATAATAATTGATCAGAATATAACACAAGCATTACCTAATAGTTTTGAGAAAGTGTTGAAACATTTCAATAATCGTCTGTTCGCACTCTAAGTCCAACATGATGACACAGGACCTTACGTTGGCCATAGTTTCTAGTATGTTGGCCCTCTTTTTGTACGATCTGCTTGTTATGTCTGACAAGCACGCGAATGATGATACAAACAATTGAAAGATATCCTGAAACCACATTAAATTTCATGATAAGTACCAAAGGAGAACAGACAAGAGTCCAGAGCAGCATACTGCATATATATGCGCATGTGTGCATGGGCACACGCGCCCACACACACATGTATGTATGTATATATATGGACAAATATTGAACATATCACCTTCATCTTTTCATCATCATATGGAGCATATGGAGCATCTGGAGCATCTGGAGCAGTGATTCGGATTATCTCACTGATACAAGAAGCTACACCTACTTTCACGTCCACATTAGAATGCTTCAGGAGATTATCCATGGACAATGCCTTCATTAGTGGAGAGAAAGCATTTTGCATGGATTTTAAAGGTGACTGCTCCACTTTTGATAAAAGGGCCTCAATTTTCTGAAATCAAATAAAAAAGAACAAGAGATTATACAACCAAAAATGAGTAGTGTCTTTTACAAAATTGAATACAAATGCACTTTCCACGTTTCCAGACTCTTATTGGGACATGTCCATACAGAGCGCAAAGCTCAGTCTACAAAAGACACCGAAGTATATCCTTCAATTTGGTGTTAAGTGATTCCTATAATATACCTATACAATCTACTGCCAATTCGGCAACTTCTGCAAGGCAAATACTTGTGTGTACCAGTTACATACATGTAACTTGTTTCTTTTTAATACAATTTTTTAAAATTGGTGAATGTTATTCATGAGTTTGGACAAATACAGTATAATATTAGTTCAAATAAAGTATAATATTAGTTCAAATACAGTATAGTATTAGCTCACATATTGTACAGTATTAGTTCAAATATTAAATAGGAATAAGTTATATGTATGTAACGGATACACAAGAGTGCAACCCCTTCTGCAATCACCAAATCTAAAATTTATACTCCCTCCGTCCCTAAAAATAAAAAGCTTGTACACTGCTCTCACAATATACACACATTTATTTACCATTTCTGTCATTACTTTGTCATTCATTACTTTTGACTCATTATATACTCAATCCAACTGTTGGAAACTGGTCTACGCCGTGTAAACTGCAATATCAAAAATTATCAGAATAACAAGCAAATTCCACGAATAAGTCGAGTCAAGGGAAACCCTTTTCCCGCAGAACAGAATACGCCCAGGATAGTGCTCGGCTGTTACGGCGTTCCGTTCCCAAAGGTAAAACGACTTTCACTTAATACACAGTAGCACCACTGTATAAGAAGTATCGGCGAACGTACGTAGTACGAACTGAACACTCTCGGAAATAAATCTGGCACAAGAAAGAACAGTGTAAGGCTTTCGGTAGCTCAATACACTGCGTAGGGACGAGAGGAGAAAGAAAGGTAGAGGGGCGAATTTCAGCGTAAATTTGGAATGAGGGAAGAGTCTGTATTTATAGGCACAAGAAACCCTAGGAGGTTGTTGAGGAAATCGTGGGAATATATTGCAAAAATATCGCAGCGGTTGAGATAATATCTCACACGTGGATAAGTCTAAGACCGAATTTTGAAGACTAAGTTTGAGACTGAAGTAGTTCGAATGGGCCGAGCCCATTCCTGAGTTGGGCTTTCGGAGTTTTTGGGTCTGCAAAAAGATAGGTGGGCCCCAAAGACCAATTGCCGAAGCCGAAGCCGAGCCGGCCGGGCGCGCGCGCGCGCGTGTGGCTTTTAGAGGAGTGTCCCTCTTTTAGATAGTTGAACTACCAAGTTACTTCAATACCTTTATACATCATAAATGTTTTGTAGGTTTCCTATGTGGGACAAATTCCCACTTTCTCAAACTTTCCAAGTTGAACCTCTTCAACTTCAACAATTAATTTCTCACTCACCTTAACTCGGTTTTGAGATATTAAATATACCACGTTCATCTACTCCGCGAGTAGATCGACTATGTCACGTTCAATTATTTCTTAATTAACGTTTAGTCCGTCTAATTAATTAAATTAGATCAGGGTGTCAAAACCCAATTAATTCCCATTAATTCCAACAATCCCCCACATGAGTGAAAATCGTATCTATACAACATCAGACTCAGTGTTCAGTTCGAGTGAGATCTCCGTGCTTCCGGATAAGTGGTTTTTGGCCTTGAACTTTCCGTAGCCAAACACTATCGGATATACCGGCGGCTTAGTGGACGCGATGCCTTGAACTATTCCTCCAAAGTGTATACCTAGACAACAGTGTCAGCACACTTCAATCTCGTCTTTGTAACATTCTCACGTTTTTGTCCGTTTTGGCCATGGACGTCCTTTGTGTTCATAAATGTTTGGTCGAAGCGGCCCTCACTTCTCATTTATATAGGTGACTTCCTTTCGAGTATCCCGTTATACTCTAGGAATCATTAAGAGTCGAAGACTCAGCCTTTACCACATCTTACGGGTCGTTAACACTTGAGATAGTGCTGTCCGAAATAGTCGTAATTTTCAAGTGTTTTATCACTAACCTCCACAGCTTCGTTTTCCCATTGAACCAAGTTCTTGGGATCTCCAGTCATCATGGTTGGGTTACCACTGCTTTGGTTTTTATTGTGGGTTTTAGACCCATTCCTTCTACCAGCTTGTTCAATTGATCTCGGTTTATGCTCTTCGTGAGCGGATCCGCTATATTGTCCTTCGTATTGACATAATCAATGGACATTACTCTAGTGGAGATCAATTCTCTAATGGAGTTGTGTCGACGACGTATGTGTCTCGACTTTCCGTTGTACATGACATTCGTAGCTCTTCCAATGGCAGCTTGACTGTCACAGTGTACCGTCACCGCAGGTACAGGCTTTCTCCAACAAGGAATGTCTTCCAGAAAATTACGCAACCATTCAGCCTCTGCAGCGGCTAGGTCTAACGCTATAAATTCTGATTCCATTGTGGAACGAGCAATACATGTTTGTTTCTTGGACCTCCACGACACTGCTGCTCCTCCAATAGTGAATACATATCCACCAGTGGACAACGAGTCTTTGGTGTCTGATATCCAATTTGCATCACTGTATCCTTCGACTACAACTGGATGTCTTGTGTAGTGAAGCCCATAATCAATGGTGTACTTCAAGTATCTTAATACCCTTTTCAACGCTTTCCAGTGCACATGACTTGGATTGTTCGTGTATTGACTCAACTTGTTTACCGAACAGGCAAGATCAGGGCGTGTACAGTTCGTGATGTACATCACACTTCCAATGATCCTTGCGTATTCTAATTGAGCCACTGGTTCTCCTCTGTTCTTTTTCAAGTGAACATTGAGTTCCAAAGGTGTCTTAGTAGGTGGATCGTCAAAGGCCTTAAATTGCTTTAGTACCTTCTCCACATAGTGAGATTGTGTCAAGGAAATTCCATTGGACGTTTTCTCTATCTTGATTCCAAGAATCACATCTGCTAATCCCATGTCCTTCATGTCGAAGTTTCTACTTAACATGTTTTTCGTATTAACTATGATATCGTGATTGTTACTCATGATTAACATGTCATCGACATATAAGCACACAATAACATATCCATTTGGTGTGTCCTTCACGTATACACACTTATCACATTCGTTAATTCGAAACCCATTTGACAACATCGTATTGTCAAATTTCAGGTGCCACTGTTTAGGAGCTTGCTTAAGTCCATACAGTGATCGAACGAGTTTGCACACCTTTTTCTCGTTCCCAGGAGCAATATATCCTTCAGGTTGATCCATGTATATTTCAGCATCCATCTCACAATTAAGAAATGCCGTCTTAACGTCCATTTGGTGTATTTCGAGATTGTGCAACGCAGCAATGGCGACCAACACCCGAATGGAGGTGATCCTTGTCACTGGTGAGTATGTATCGAAGAAATCATACCCTTCCTTTTGTTTAAAACCCTTTGCAACTAGACGAGCTTTGTACTTATCAACAGATCCATCTGCTTTGTACTTTCATCTAAGGATCCACTTGCATCCTAAGGGCTTACAACATTTAGGGAGGTCAACCAACTCCCACGTGTGGTTTAAGAGAATAGACTCGTATTCACTTTTTATGGCTTCTTTCCAGAGGTGTGCATCTGGTCTTGCCATTGCTTCCTTGATAGTTTTAGGTTCTTCTTCCTCCAAAACATAAGTAATGAAGTCTGAACCAAAGTCTTTATCAATTCTAGCTCTCTTGCTGCGTCTTGGTTCTTCACTCTCTTGAGTGGAAGGACTAACAGCGTCGTCCGTTGCTTCGAGAGTTCTTTTACTCGAACAGTTTTCCTCTCTTTCCTTAAGAGGAAAAATGTTTTCAAAGAATACTGCGTTCCTTGACTCAATTGTAGTGCCTTCTGTCATATCCGGTACTTCGGATTTGTGAATCAGAAATCGATAGGCACTACTATTTGAAGCATATCCTATAAAGATACAATCGACGGTTTTAGGTCCGATTTTAACTTGTTTAGGAAGCGGTACTTCAACCTTAGCCAAACACCCCCACACTTTGAGGTAGTTGTATGAAGGTTTTCGTTTCCTCCATATTTCATAAGGAGTTTGATCCTTAATTTTATGAGGAATCTTATTCAGAATGTGGTTAGCCGACAGGATAGCTTCCCCCCACAAGTTCTGAGGTAGACCAGAGCTAATTAACATTGCGTTCATCATCTCCTTTAGTGTTCGGTTTTTCCTTTCCGCCACACCATTAGAGTGAGGTGAGTAAGGGGCTGTCGTTTGATGTATAATCCCTGATTCAATACATAATTGTTCAAACGGGGCTACGTACTCTCCTCCTCTATCACTACGAATTGATTTAATTCGAGTGTCCAATTGATTCTCTACTTCAGTTTTGTAACGTTTAAAAGCTTCAATAGCTTCGTCTTTACTCTTTAAGAGGTAAACGTAGCAGAATCTTGTACAATCGTCTATAAAAGTAATAAAATACTTTTTCCCTCCTCTAGTTTGTACAAACTTCAAATCACATACATTCGTGTGAATTAAGTCTAGAGGAGCAGCAGTGTTCCTTTCAACAGTTTTAAACGGTAGTTTGGTCATTTTTGCTTCCGTGCATATTTCACATCGTTTGGATGTATCAACGTTGTCAATTTTAAGTAAATCGAGATTTACTAATCGCTTTAAGGATTTTAGATTCACATGTCCTAATCTAGAATGCCATAAAGAGGAACACTCAACGATATAAGCAGAAGTGGAAGCAATTTCATTAATAACTTGTTTGCCTTTGGGGCTTACAACCATTGTGCTTAATTTAAACAAACCATTCTCGAGATAACCCTTCCCGAGAAATTGACCAAACTTACTTAGAACTATCTTATCAGCTTCAAAGACTAGTCTAAATTTGTTGCTAACTAGAAGAGATCCCGAAATCAGATTCTTCCGGATGTCTGGGACATGCAGCACGTTCTTCAATGTTAGCTCCTTTCCAAATGTCAGTTTAAGCACCACTGACCCAATTCCAGCCACTTCAGATGAGGCTTGATTGCCCATGAACAATTTTCTCCCATCAGATGGAGAGTAGTCTGTGAATGCAGATCTCTCCGAGCAGACGTGGCAGGTGGCACCAGTGTCCACAAACCACTCTTTCTTGTTGTCCACCATGTTGACCTCCGTCACCACTGCGGACATGTCCAAATCTGTAAGGTTCACAGAATCTTGTGCTTTCTGTTTGCCCTTTCCCTTATCGTCACGACGAGGTTGACGACACTCACTGGACCTATGGTTTGGTTTCCCACAGTTGTAGCAGTTTCCAGTGGATTTCTGCTTTGTGGCTGGACCCTTCCCCTTCACATTCTTCGTTGTGGGGGCAGCAGATTCGTTTGGACGTCTCCTTTTCCTTGACGGACCCTCTTGTTCCATCAAGTTAGCTTTGGCTTCAATCTGGGGGGCAGATCCCTTGCCTTCTCTCTTCCGATTGTCCTCCTCAATCCTGAGACGGATAATCAGGTCCTCCAAGCTCATCAGCTTTCGTTTGTGCTTTAGATATGATTTGAAATCCTTCCACGATGAAGGCAGTTTCTCGACCACGGTCGCTACTTGAAATGCATCAGGTAACACCATATCCTCAGCAGCAATCTTGTGGAAAATAATCTGCAGCTTCTGGACTTGATCCACTACAGACTTATTGTCGTCCATCTTAAAATCGTACAGTTGTGAAACGACGAATTTCTTTAATCCGACGCCTTCAGTTCTGTATTTCTTCTCCAAGGATTCCCACAGTTCCTTGGCAGATTGAATGTCACAGTAGACACTGTAGAGGGCATCAGAAAGTCCTCCAATAATGTGATTTCTGCATAGATAATCACCACTTAGCCATTGATCATAGAAGATCCTTTCTTGTTGGCTAGCATTTGCCTCAGGCTGTGTAGGTTTTGTTTCGGTTAAAAACCTATCCATTCCAAGCATGGTCAAGTAAAATCGCATCTTACTTTGCCATCGCTTGAATTCAGTTCCGGAAAATTTTTCCGGCTTTTCTCCTTGTACGACCATTGGCCTCGGCCCTGGTGCGGAGAAGGTAAACACGGGATCCCTTACGGGATTGTGGAAGGCAGGGAGTGGTTCATGCGGATTGCTTCTGTTATTGACTCTTTCCGCATGATCACTTTGTTTTCCTTGTGATCTCAAGTCGGAACTGTGCGACTCTGAGCGATCAGGAGATGCTCCGTTATTAGCATTGTTGCCAATATTTTCAGTGCCACGCACTGCTTCCGTATTAACGGGATCGACATCCATGTTATCATTCATCTTTGATACTGCAGTGAATTTTAATTAAATTAATTAGTTTCGAAAATATTAATTAAATTAATTAAGTCCGAAAATACTAATTCAATATTCTGTTCTGCGATTGTTGGAAACTGGTCTACGCCGTGTAAACTGCAATATCAAAAATTATCAGAATAACAAGTAAATTCCACGAATAAGTCGAGTCAAGGGAAACCCTTTTCCCGCAGAACAGAATACGCCCAGGATAGTGCTCGACTGTTACTGCGTTCCGTTCCCAAAGGTAAAACGACTTTCACTTAATACACAGTAGCACCACTGTATAAGAAGTATCGGCGAACGTACGTAGTACGAACTGAACACTCTCGGAAATAAATCCGGCACAAGAAAGAACAGTGTAAGGCTTTCGGTAGCTCAATACACTGCGTAGGGACGAGAGGAGAGAGAAAGGTAGAGGGGCGAATTTCAGCGTAAATTTGGAATGAGGGAAGAGTCTGTATTTATAGGCACAAGAAACCCTAGGAGGTTGTTGAGAAAATCGTGGGAATATATTGCAAAAATATCGCAGCGGTTGAGATAATATCTCACACGTGGATAAGTCTAAACCGAATCTTGAAGACTAAGTTTGAGACTGAAGTAGTTCGAATGGGCCGAGCCCATTCCTGAGTTGGGCTTTCGGAGTTTTTGGGTCTGCAAAAAGATAGGTGGGCCCCAAAGACCACCAAAGACCAATTGCCAAATTCGAAGCGCGCGTGTGGCTCTTAGAGGAGTGTCCCTCTTTTAGATAGTTGAACTATCAAGTTACTTCAATACCTTTATACATCATAAATGTTTTGTAGGTTTCCTATGTGGGACAAATTCCCACTTTCTCAAACTTTCCAAGTTGAACCTCTTCAACTTCAACAATTAATTTCTCACTCACCTTAACTCGGTTTTGAGATATTAAATATACCACGTTCATCTACTCCGCGAGTAGATCGACTATGTCACGTTCAATTATTTCTTAATTAACGTTTAGTCCGTCTATAAGTTTCCCATTTTAACATTTTGGTCCGTTCGCCTATAAGCTTCTCATACCTTTTTTTGTAAGTATTTTTTCTTACACATCACTTTATATCTTATTTTTTCTCTCTATCTCTCCTCTTTCAATCATATCACTTGTAGTATATTTATTATTTAATCACTTTTCTTAATCTCTGTACCAAAAAGTAATGTGAAGCTTATAGACGGACGGAGTACTTTATATATAAAAGTTTCCAAAATTAAAGCAAAACTCTAATCATTAAACTTTTTTCTTAAACTCCATACCACAAAATGCAAGCTTTGCAGGCGTACGAGTAAATGGAACGCTCAAAGAAACTTAAAACGATTAATGAAGCAAACAAAAGCGGTTCAAGATAATATCGCTTACATAGAGAAGAGGCAGGAGTTTATCGACGGAAGGCAGGGGCAGAACAAGACTTTTTGCTGCTGCAGCAAGCTGTTGTTCGAGTTTTTTGTCGGATAATTGAGCCCTCTCTCTCTCTCTCGAATTTAGAGAGACAGAAATGGCCGATTTTGATGTACACAGAGCATGCATACAGAGCTACTGTATATGATATGATGGAACATGAAGAGTCACCATTTAATAACATTTGACTTTGAATGGTTTTGAAAATGGTTTTTAAGAATTTTGAAATAGTTAAAATTTAACTTTATTTCAAATTAATACGTGTAAAAATTTTAAATTTATACTCCTCCATTCCTAAAAAGTTTGTGAAAAATCTTGGCACATGTTTTAAGAAAAATGTGTAATAATAAAAGTGTTAGTGTAATTTTATAAGCTTTTATATATAAAGTAAATAAAGTAGGTGGGTTGAGTGTATGTTGGGTCCAAAAAGTAATAGCATGAAGGGTAAATAAGTGTATGAGGGTAGAGATTGTAATGATTATTTTTATTTTAGGGTATGCAAACTTTTCGGGGACAAACTATAAAAAGGAAAGTATGAAAATTTTTTAGAGACAGAGGAAGAGGAAGTAATGATTAGTTTATTGTGTAATAATTGAATATATTATATTATTATTGATAAAATTATAACAATTGAAATAATATTTTACAAATATAATTTTATGTCAAATTAAAAATCAGGTTTTGAATTTTAAAATTCTACATATATTTTATTTCGGTATAAACTCAAAACACCCCTATCAAAATTGATTTGAGCATAAAATTATATCTATATAATATTAATCCAATCATTATATTATTTCTCAACAATAATATAATAATACTATAATAACTATAATAATATAATACATTTAATCATTATAATTTCACCAAACAATAATATAAATACAAACTCATTCAATCTTACAACTTGATTTGACAGTTAAATTTTCCACTATTTCAAAATTTAAAAGAAACACTCATATTACTCCCTCCGTCCAGGGGAAAGCTCCCCATGAACTCCAGACACGGAGGTTAAGAAATATCAATATAAGAGATTATTCCCTAATAGGGTCATTATTAGAACCCCTTAAGCTAATAGAAACACCAAGTTTTATAATTTTCTAATAGAGTCAAATTAAAGCCAAAAATCCCATACTACCCTTGATTTAATTATTTAAACTATTTTCGTCAATAAAAACTATTAATGAGATATTTTTAATTCCATAAAAGTTGTAGAGTCAAAATCCTAGAATTTAGGTTATGTTACCCGTAATTTACTGACTTTCCAAATTCGATTTTCGAAAATTATTCCCTCAGATTCTTGTTATGCACCGAAGACAAATTCCCAAATTCACTTTTCAATTTCAATTTCTCAGATTCGATGATGCACTGAGATCAGAATAAGAAATTTCATATTGATATTAGATCAAGATTCGTCTGAATAGTACGTATCCAATTCTTATCCTTTTATTTTTTATCGTTCGATTATTGATGAACTCAAACCCTGACGAGATTTCATATTGATATTAGATCAAGATTTTTTTACTAAATATTTATTTCTCTTTATATTTTCGGACCATCTATCCTGTGTCTCGTCAGGGTTTGAGTTCATCAATGTCTCACTCAGATGCTGTATAGTTCTCCATTGTTTTTTTTTTTTTACTTTTCTTACTAAATCGATCACTTGTGTAATACAGTCAGAAGCTTAATCATATGCCTTGTAACTGCACAATGCATATCGGTTTAGTGCACTGCTCAATGCATATCTATTCATGTGCATTCAACTATGCATATATATACATGTTACGAAATAGATATGCACTACTTACTTCATATTGTGTTTTTTACCCACATATAGATATGCAATTCTATATACATATTTTTTCAATATTGCAGACCATGCACTATTCACTCCATAATTTTTTATGCTTTTATTTGAATTAATGGGATATCTACTTTTTAGGAAAATTTTTAAATTTTGAAAGTCGCTTAAATCTTGTTTTTTTCGAGATTCTCTGTTAATAACTCATACATGTTGATCAAATTTTTCAAATTTTGAAAGTTGTTTAAATTTTGAAAATGCAGACTCTAGAATTCTCGAAGCTAAGCAAGTGAAACCAATTAATAAGGATGCCTACTTTTTAGGAAATTTTTAAAAATTTGGAAGCTGCTTAAATTTCGCTTCTTTCGAGAATATGTGTTAATCTATAATTAAGGTATTTAGTTGACCCATTTAATTTGAATTAAAAATTTCGAATTGTGTCAAATTAGTAAAAGGATATAATTGTCTTAGATTTTTCAATTTGACTCTATTAGACAAGAAAATTTAGTGTAGGTTTTATTAGATAAAACTAGTAGTGAAATAACCTTATTAGTTATTAACCCTCAATATAATAAGTAAATGTATTAGAGGTGATGTGATTGAGCGGGAGAAAAATATAATGAAATGTGAGGGAGAATAGTTACCAAAAAAATAGAATGGATAGCTTTCTTTGGGACGGACAAAAAAGAAAAGTTTAGTAGCTTTTTCTGGAACGGAGGGAGTACTATTTATCTTGATTTCAAAAATCAGAATTTCAAGCAGAAGGCTCATCTCAAGTCATCATGATTTCATTTAGACTTTTATATTTATTGCGATTGGTCTATATTTAAGTATTTTTTTTTACTACTTGATACTCCCTCCGTCGCTCTTTTTTTTTTTAGTTCACAAAAAATATACTCATTCTATTTAAGTATTTTTTCTAGTTTATTAACAAAATTGAGTATTTACCAACAATATTTTTACTAGCTACCCCACATATATTTTTGATAATTAATAGTATATGATTTTTTTTTAAACATGTATAAAAAAAAAGTGAACATATTTTTTGTGGACAAATGGAGTACATATCTTCACTCATATATATTAGGCACACTGGCATGCATGTAGGGTTGAAAATCAAACCAAGCTATTCGATACTCGATTCGAGATCGTTCGGTAAAAATTCGTTTGAACTCGGTTCGACAGAGATATCAAACTAGCTTGAACATATATTTACGTTCGGTATGGTCCAAAACTCGGCTCGAGCTCGATAAGTAAAAAAATATAAATTTAGTGTAAAAATGTCAAATTACTCGAGCTCGGCTCGTGTTCGGCTCGAATAAAGCTCGTTCAAGCTCGGCTCGTTTAATTATCAAACAAGCTCAAACACTAATTTCAAAGCTCGATAATATTTCAAACAAGCTTGAACAGCATCGCGTTCAGCTCGCCTCGACTCATTTACAGCCCTACTGACATGTTTGTTTCATGGGTTTAGGGGGGTTTAGTGATTAGTTTGATATGTAGATCTATCTTCTCCCATGTTTGATTTTTCATAACTTTAAACACCTTGATCAGTGTTTATAATTTGACCCGATTTTTATAAACTAGATTCCATGAGATTAAACAACCTAGCCTCCTCTTGGATTTATTTAGTCTCCCCCTTACGTTTATCTAGCCTCTCACCACATCTTAACCCATTTTATCTCAATCCATAAAGCAAACATGTTCATAGTGTTTTTTAAAATATCAATAGGGATTGAATAATTGAATTCACAAGTTGTGATTTCTGTATATAAAACAATTTTGTTTTACGAGCCGTGAGTATTGAATATTTAAGTGCATGATCATTGCATTATTTGTGTTTTTCTTTTTCCCCCTGTTTTTTTCAATTAATTTGTTTTCTCTGTTTTCCATTCGGTTAATTGTAACGGATTCGTTTGATAATAGTTTGAAATTTTAATACTTTCATTTTTTCTCTTAAGATTTTATACTGTTGATGTACAATTATCTGTCAAATTGTAATTAAATTGTAATAATTACTAAGTACATTTTTTTATTTTAAATTTTTGTGTGACAACTCATTTTTCCTATGAACCGTATAGAAACTAATTACTCATATTGCTACTCTGATATAGAAACAAATTACTGTGCTCCCATTGCAAGTCAATTATGTTTTAAATTAAAACATTATCGAAGTATTAAAGTGGAGACTTGTTTTATAGTCTAACATAAGTTTCTTAATTTTTCTAATAAACTTATAATGTAAATTTATACTACTATATAAAAACAATTAATTATAATCAAAGTATTATAAATATTATAAACTGTGGTGAAATACTAGTTAGTTAAAAATCAATCACGCATGAAGAATGATATTGAAAATATTAAATATTATTTAAATGAATGACAGAGAAACTTTATGAGAATGTATATCTGTAGGATAATTCGATTGATCTCACCAGAGCAGAAAATCAGAATGAATGGTTAGGAAGAAATACATTAAAAATAACATTTAACAACATGCTAAAAAAGATTGAAAATTTACATGTACCAACAAAACTACAAAATTCAATTTAGATGATCTCTTTATGATACCAAATCAGAACAAATTGTCACAAGCAAAATATCAAAATATGCGCTTGGAGAGCATAAGCAAGATATGTGCCAAAATGATAAAGTCTAAAATATTAAAATTAACATACAAATAGGTGAAGCAAGTACTCAAAATTAGGGATGACAATTTCAACTCGCTCCGACCCGTGCTATTTGGGTCGCCTCGGACCCGTATTGAAATGGGACGGGTCCGGGATACACACTCGACCCGTGACCCGAATCCGTGATCCGTTTTTATATTTATTTTATATATATATTATACATATAAATATAATATATGTTCCTAAGACTATTTATAAACATGATCCTAAGATTATTTTATTTATTTTTTAATACAAATCTAAAATTTATGTTATATATTTTAATTTTTCTTTTTCTAAAAAAATTTATAATGGGTCGCTCGAATTTGCCTCGACCGCCTCGTGTTCCGAGTGGGTCGACCTGACTCGGACCCGAAATAAAACAGGTTGAATCTGTGCATCTAGGTGCCTGATCCGGCCCATTGCCATCCCTACTCAAAATAGTCATTTTATGAATCTGTGCATCTAGGTGCCTGATCCGGCCCATTGCCATCCCTACTCAAAATAGTCATTTTAGGCTGATCATGATAGTAATTAAACTAATTGGACCAAATACGGTATCTCTATATCTATTGAGCACGGTTATATACACACAGATTTATTGAGCACACCCACTTACTAAACACGTGGAAACTCAAAAATACTTGTATTCTTTCTCTTTAACCTAATTCCAAATACACCCACTCTCACTCTTCTTTCTCTCCGTCCCAAATTTTTTTCTTCAGCCTCTCCAATCGCCACCCCATCGTCGCCGCCGACTCCCTCAAGACTCGCCGCCGCCGACTCCCTCAAGACTCGCCGCCGCCGTGCGCGTCCGCCACTTCCATCCCCTTCGCCTCGGCCATTCCTGCCCCCTCTCCTTCGCCGCAACCGTTCGCACCCCTCCTCCCTACCAGCGGCCGCCGCCCCTCACCTCCTCCTTCCATGAAGGCCGTCGCCCTCCCCCTACTATGCCGTCGCCGCCGCTGTTTGCTGGTAATTATTTTATGTTTTTACAGATCTAAAAAATTAGGGTTTGAAATTTTTGTATTAGGGTTTTTTAGATTTTACAGATCCAAATGTAATGTAAAAGGGTTTTTGATTTTTTTTCGATTTTTTTACATTTGTTTGAATTTTTTTTGCCGAATCCCATTAAATTTTTCGAAAAATTTCCCCTAAATATTGTGTCCGATTTATTTTTTGGGACATTTATTCTGTGTTCATTTATTTTTTTCTAACACTTATTTTGTTCTCATTTATTTTATTTTCGAACATTAGTTATCAAAATTATGTCGAATGTTTTTATTTTGAGAAATGGTTAGTGTTGTTATGTTGTTGGTTGTTTTGATGTTGATGGTGAGGATGATTATTCTATGAAAAAGAATTGGTGTGTACTTATCTTTGCTTTAAAAAAAAATCACAAGAGTTGTGTATGTTTTGATTCAACGGGATTGAGCGTTTGCAGTTTATGAGGCAATTTAGTTTTTTGATGTTGTTATTTTAGTATTAAAATACTCTGTTTTTGTCAGATTTTGAAGATGAAATTTTAATCATATTATCTAAATTTTGTTTTTTTGTATTAAGGTGGATGGTTTGTAATTCATGGTTTTGAAGGAAATTTTTTTAGGCTTTGGTTTATAAGTTTTTTGGAACAATACATGAAGCCAATGTGTTTCTTTTTTGCATACCTAATACATGAATGCTTTGTCTATTCCCCTGTGAGTATTGTTGATATTGGCACATATAATACATATAACTTGTTTATATTTTATATAATACACTTCAATCCTCTCTACATATAACTTTTTTATTATTTTATTAGTAGGAGACCGACTTCAATATTTGAGGACAACTAATCCTCCTATAAACATTGAGATCATATTAATTGAAAAAAACTTAGGTGGTGTTTGTTTTGAGATTATGTAAGATTGTGTAAATCCGTATGTGGAATTCAATATTTGAGGACAACTAATCCTCCTATAAACATTGAGATCATATTAATTGAAAAAAACTTAGGTGGTGTTTGTTTTGAGATTATGTAGGATTGTGGAAATCCGTATGTGGAAATCTTGATGAATAGTGATTGTGTATGTTTGTTTTGGAATGTTAAGTAGGATAGGATGTTACTTTATGTCAAATCAATTGTGTAGGAGTGTGTGATGTTGTATTATAGGATGTAACTTTATGTCAAATCAATTAGTAAGAGTGAGTGATGTTGTATTGTTATAATAGTAAAATATATAGGTATTTTTAGGGGTTGATGTAATTGGATGTTGAAATTCGTATGTGAAATCCCGAACTAAAACAAGACGGGGAACATTACATATGTTTGTTTTATATTGTAGATAATGTGTACATTAATCTTGCACTCTATAACTTACAAACTTGTTAAAACTTAGTTTTTTCTCTTATTGCATGGTTGGAGGATGTATAACTTAATTTATATTTTTTGAGACGTATTTTAATTATATTTGTGTCATCGAAGCAGGAGAATCTGCAGAAGAAACTCGACAAGAGGAAAAAGAAGAAGGTGCAGTCATTTGGATCTACTAGCGGTTGATGTGTTGTGTTTTGGAGCCTTTTCAGTTCAATTTCAAATGCAGAATTGGAATGTCTTCATCTGTATAGGTATCATTACTATCCCTTGATAAGCCGTTTAATGAATCATTTTGTTGGGAATTTTCCACATATCACATTCTCCTTTGATTCTTGATACTTTGGTCACCCTTTTTTGAGAATTGCTAATATTACTGTCAACATTTATATTGTTGTTAGTGATAATTGGTTGGTTCGGTCCCTGAATCCCAATTTACAAAGCAATTAAATATGGATATAGAAAGTTTTAAGTGGACATTATGCTGGATAGATTCCTGAAACTTTTTATAACAAAATCATTTATATTAATCTTATAAGAGTTTTCCAACAAAAATCAATAGAACATCCCCAACAAAAATTCCACCTCTTTCATCAATCTATCATCATCCATCTGAGAAGTCACTTCTCTTTGGTGGCTCTTCCAAACATTAATTTAAGAAAAATCATATAGGATTGTGTTAATAGAATTATGACAAGTATTACTATTGCACTTAAATGCTTAAATTACGTTCCACCATCTCTTTGTACATGTTCAGTAGTCGTTCACTAGGAAACTCGAGAAACATTCTGTTAGCACAACTTCGACAAATTGATTGTCAAAGTAGTTTTTGTTTTTTGCATCTGTTAGATAAACAAGTGAACCATTATCAAAGTTGAACTCATGAAGATGTAGACAAACATGTCTCATTAAATATGTATATGAGGCATGTTTGTCTGCATTTTCATGAGTTCAATTTCGGTACTTGTTCTCTTGTTTATCTAGTAAATGCAAAAAACAATAAAAACTACTCCCTCCGTCCCGGAAGTGTTTGCACCACAAAGTGGGCACACTTTTTAAGAAAAAAGTGTAATGAGTGGAGTGTTGAGGGGTAATTTTGTAAAGTTATATGAATAAAGTAAAAAGGTGATTGGAAAGAGAGTAAAAGTAATGGCATTTTGTGTAAATATGTGAATATTGTGAGGGTGGGGTTTATGAAGAACTTTCCTTTTATGGGTGTGCAAACAATTGTGGGACGGACAAATAAGGTAAGTGTGCAAACAGTTGTGGGACGGAGGGAGTATTTTGACAATCAATTTGTCTAGGTTGTGCTATCGGAATGTTTCTCGGATTTTCAAGTGAACATGTACAAAGAAATGGTGATCCGTAATTTAAGTATTTATGTACGATAGTCATACTTGTCATAATACTATTACAATCACAATCTTATATGATTTTGCTTAAATTTGTTCCCAATTTTACTAGGATTATAAAGGGCGTGCCACAAGGAGAAGTGGCTTCTCAGATTAATGATGATTAAACAGGGGTGCCAATTTTCGACATGATAGCACGAAAATTGTGGGCTAGTGTTTGCCCTTATTGGGTCGACACAAAAATTTCGTGTCGGGTTCGTGTCAACCCGTTAAGCATGATAAAATTAACAAGTAACCTGTTGACGCGTTATTTACCTGAAATAACATGATAATGACACGTATTCGATAATAACACGATAGTGACACGATAATTTTTTATATTAATTTTATATATTTAAATTGATTTATATCCTTATCGTGTTACGTGTCGTGTCACGTCGACACGAAAATTATCGTGTTCGTGTCGACACATATCCTTATCGTGTCGTGTCACTATCGTGTCGACACGACACTATAGCACGATTTGCCAGCCCTATGATGAAAGAGATGTGATTTTTGTTGTTGGGAAACTCTTATAAGATTAATATAAGTAAAATTTCCAATATACATATTTAATTGCTTTGTAAATTGGGATTGTGCACGTTCTATTTTTGTAATGCAGAAGAAAAGAAATTGAGTTACAATCTGTCTTACCTCATCCCATTCATTAGACTTGTTTCTTTATTATCTAGAAGTAGCTAACTAGTATGAAAGTTTAAAATGTAGAATCTGTTAATTCATAACTCTTTTGAGAATTGTGGTCAATATTCTTTCTCTCAACTCCCCAAATACAATGTGTAGTTTGTTTCCCTATCCATCTGTCTCTGCAAGTATTATCTCTACAAGTTATCTCTACAAGGCACATATTATTCATCAGACATTTCTTGAAATGTCCTACTTCGTCAATTCTTGTTGCCTATTTTTGGCCCTTAGTTCTGTCGATTTTTTTGTTTCCTTTCGAGAATACGCCTGCATTGTTCTCTGTTGCAGTTGATAAGTTTTTGGAATGAACTAAAAGAAAATGGACAAGCATTAGATTACATTATTAAGCTTCTTCCTCCCTAGTGATAATCTGGATAATTACGTAATCCTTCGAGTTTGTTGAAGCAGATGAAAGGCACTTTTCATTCTCACTGGTTTACAGAGTTTCTTTGCTGATGCATTCAGATTTTGATATTTCATACTACCTTGGTCGCACATTCTAAATTATGTTGCTTCTAATGTGATACTGCAACCTAGTATACAGAAAGAAGCTGCTGATCGACATTCAAGCTCTTGCATATGTGTACGTGTTGTATTCACTCAGTTCATTCTTTGTTACTTTTTGACAAATTCTGTTCATTAATTTTCTCAGCCTTTATATCAAGTATTCTGGTTGTGAAACTTGTTTTATATCGAAGGCATATTTCTCATTGCTTAATTGCATCCAATATGTGCAGGAAGCTGTCCTATGAAGGATTCGGAGCCATTTAAAAAGCAATATGCTGCTGCGCGCTGCTGTTCTTATACACATTTGAATGAACCCAATACAAATATGATCTTTAAGCATAATTTTCTTTGGCAGGTTTCTTCAGCTTAATTTACACTGCTTGAGAGAACGGAACATTGAATTCTTTTGATCCTTCTGCATCTCAAACTCAGGAAGTGGGAGCGAGCACATGTCAATGAAATCATGGATAGTTCTACAACAAAAGCCCGACAAATGGTGGATGCAGGTTGGAGGATTTTTGCATGTGCCCCTCACGGGAGCTGCTGGAATTCCATGTAGCAACCGGACTAGCATCACGAACATTCATAGTTTTCTAATTGTGGTAGATGAGTAGTAAACTTATTGCTTGTTAATTCTGTATATGCTGCTGCATTTGACAAAATATGACATTGAATAGGGAATGCCATTGACAGATTATGAATTTCACCTGCTGTTTGGAGTATTTTTTGGTGGATAAGCTTGAGAAAAGATATGCATAAGTTTTGGTTGTGTCATGTGTGCCAAGTCAGTAACAGACATCCCATGGATTTTAAAAGTACCATAGTTTTTTAAAGACGCAAGAGAAATACGAGTATTTTATGATACTATAACCTTATTCAACCGCATAATACTATCAAAAAGGAGGGATCAGTGGAACTGTGTATATTCTTCAAAAGAAGTTAATTAATTTCTTTGGCTTCTACCATGAGTCCATGACGTGTATATTCTTCAAAAGAAGTTAATTAATTTCTTTGGCTTCTACCATGAGTCCATGACCCGTTTTTCTTCTGCACTAGTGCGTACAAAATGAAAATTAATACTTATAGATAAAATGAAAATTATTTAGGAAATTTAAACTGATGAAGAAATTAAGAGGTGAGAGAATGGTTTTAAAAATGAAAATTAAGAGGTGAGAGAATAGTTTTAAAAATGAAAATTAATATTATAAGTATTTAGAAAATTTAATCAGATGAAGAAGTTAAGAGGAGAGAGAAAAAAATAGGAAAGAGAATTTTTTTTTTAAAAAAAAATCAAAATTACAGAAATTAAAAGATATGGTGAACATTATAGTTGAGGCCTTATTAACAAGAAGGGCTGAATATTAATTGATTTTTCATGTTATAGTGCTCCATATATAGGACTGGAAATAAGTCTAGCTTAGTTCAAGTTTATTCAAAATGTTATCAAACTTTAAAATCCTCATTTGATACCTAACAATGCTCGATCTTGTTTGATACATTGAATGATCTCGAATTCAGCATTTGAATAGTTCGTTTTGATTTTTAGCCCTAATGCACGTAATGAAAACTTTCACATTAACATCCGTACCAACTACGAAGTCAAATATAGGCGTTATTACATCGAAATTGACCTGACATTAGGACTCAACACCAAGCTAATAAGGAAGCAATATGTATATAATTACGTAATAACACAATTTATAACTTGAGATGTAAACAATTTTCTGTAATTTTGAGTTATAGCTATTTATAATATGATTTTCAGACTATTAATAAATTTTTGATGAGATGTGAAGTTAACAAGAGAGAATGCACTACAATGGAAAATCATTTACTAAAAGATGTTCATACTGCCTGGGTAGTAACAAATCAATGGTATGCTTTTGGTCAAATCACCAATAACCCCATCTGAGCACACTGCCGATGGGTCATCAAGACAATAAAAGCAAAACCGTGACGACACTGTATGTAATCTTCGAATGTCAACTTCATTTTCTAAATTTCGACGAGGCAACAAAACTCGTAAATGGTATGTATATACAATATACCCAGCGTTTAAGATAAACCTCAATTGGCTCCAGAATAGTAGGGGAAACAGCCTACTTGGTCCACCAGTAAATTAGAATTAAAAATGTGCAGACAGATGCAACTAAGGAGAGTATGATGGCGTCCATAGATTTTTTCTTCTTTATGGCTGAGAGAATGTGATTAACCTGCAGAATTTCAAATTCCAAACAGCCAACAATTTCATTATCAAACTTGGTTTTTGTTCTATAATTTCAATATGCATTTTATTACAATTTCCTTACCGTTGGAAGGCGGCTGCTCACGTTACTAAGCTTTGAATTGATGCCCCCAAATGTAGACCGTTGGAACACAAGGGTCTTTAAGGTCTCTTGTGCTTGTGATATCACAGAGTCCATCTACAGTAAAAATCGGTTAAATATAGCAAGTAGAAACCAAAACCCATGAGTAGATAATGTCTCTAAGCCAAGTGCTACATTACTTTCGGAAAAGAATACTGATCATAAAAGATTATATGAACTATACACTGATACTCTGTTCCAAAATCTCATATTGACCATCAAAAGGTAAATTGCCTTATCCATGAAAAATACACCCCTAAATACATATACATCTAAATATATTTACACATATACTCCATTATTTATGAATACTTGGACATAAAAAGGCCACCAATTACGAAAAACGATGATTCCATTCATTAGAGATGCTGCTTGCAATTTATAGCAACCTTCAGAATTTTAACTATGTGCACTTTAGACATATTTTGACTGTAAGTCTCTTTGAAAATTTGAATGGAAATATTTCGATAATTATTCACACCTAGATTCCTGTCAGTGGACTTTTTTGATGCAACTCCTATTTCCTACTACTACAGTTCCGTATTATTAGCACTTATGTGAAACAAGCAAAGCCCACCATATTAGGTGATTCTGACCATATTAGTTCCAGCTTGTGGCAACATTGTGAACCAAAGCAGGCATTATTGTACAATATTCACCATCAGATGGTGCTCTAGTTCTCAATTGCCAATATCTTTGCATTTGATTCATTAGTAAGCATTGTGGCATTAGAGGAGAATAAATAACCTCTACACCTAGTGCTGCTATAAAAAAGGATACATGACGATATCTCATATTCTCACAAGTCCCAAGTACTTCCATTATTGACCCTAAAACATGCCCAGTCTACCTCTCAAATTTGCCCGACAGGCGAAAAATCAATGTTGGTCCGAAGAAAATCCAGTGGCCATTTAAGGTATACAACATGTCAACATGGTTAGAAGATGTGTTTCCATGTTATGATAATATTAGGGCCCAAAATGATAATAGACTCCACATTCATGTTTTGAGTGACAGTTCAAAATGTTTTCTGAGGCAAGCTGCATAAAGTCACAACATGGGCCACATCTACTAAATAATCATCATTTCACCTTAACGATTATATAAACAAGATTATCCATTACCTGGCCAGAACTTCTATGGACGGAAGCACGCTCCTTGAGAAGAGAGTGTTCGTAGGAACCCCCACCATCTTCGAGGTCTAATCTTGTACGATCAAACTCCCTAAAATCCTCAAGTAGTGATGCATGCTCTTTCTTAGCCCTGTGACTGGAATGGAGTCGATTGAACTCCTAATAACATCCAAATATAATATAAATTAAGCAGCATAAGAATCCTTTAATAAACAATAAATGGCAGCACACAAGAGAGGATGCTAAGTAAAAACTTTTATATAACAGCTTAAGAATTGTTTAGTCCAAATGAGCATAAGAAGCAAAAGCCAAAAGGTAAATGAAGTTAAGCAAGTTGCATTATACTATTATCTGACCTTCCATGTTATAAAATTATGAGTTTTGTGTGTCTATTAGCTTCACAATCCAGACTATGAGCTATAGTTTTACACTGTTTTGCTCCAGTCAGCACCCTCACATTTTAATGTTAAATCATACACATATCGCCAATCACTAATGTACACAAAAAATGATACATGAACACAAAAATAGCCCTACTAAATCCAGGTTTTTAACACTGAAGTAACAAAAATATTGTATACCTGAGTAAGATCCTGAAGAATTTCTTGATGTCGAGTCAATGTATGAGAAAAAATTTCCGATCCTCCAGATGAAACCCAAGCTTGCATTTGCATATTTACTTGTTGAAGCTGTTTCAAAAGTTGATCGATTCCAGACTCCAAATCATTGTCATTCGAACTATCAAGTTTTGTTGATACTAATTTACGATACATGTGCATTTGCTCATCCAGCTGGGTTTCAAGTTTCCTCGCCTAGTCGGATGTAGACAAAAGGGCAGAAACAGTTAGACCTCAAACAAAGAGGAAAAGGAATACAATGTAATCTTATATAAGTTTTATCACAATCTAAAGGTGGTTGTGGAAATTAACAAGGATACTATTTATTTGTCAAGAATTACACTGAAGAACCTCAAGAAATAGTCTAACAGAAGCAATGCTTACAAAGATCAATGAAGAACATGATTCAGGATCAAATGTGTAACAAGAAGAAGTAAAAGGTAAATACAGGATTAGATCCAGGATCAAATTCCAATTTGACAACTATAATACATTCGGATCAAATTTCATATGTGAAGAATTAGCATTATTCGCCAAACACGATTGCAGATCGTTTCCGCATTACATTACATTACATTTTCATCACAAATCTAGCACTAGGATTCATAATCATAAATCTGATCCCATTGAACGAAACCCTAAAATTCAAAGCGGATGGATATTGAATAATTCGCGAACGGAATTGTGGTAAAGAATTCAACAACTAAACAGAATCACGTACCTGCTTTCGCAAGGAATCCCAAGATGTAGGAGGATCCATTTCTTGTTCAGTGACCAGTTTCTTGAATCCAATTCAGAGTTCGGTAGCTGGAATTGTGTGCCGATTAACGAATTGGAAATTGGAAAAAGAAATGGAGAAGATATGAGATTCAGATTCGGAGAAGCGTGAAGATGAAGGCAATGTTTGTTAGGTGTTCGCAGCAAATTGTCAACTTCTTCTACTGCTATTATCTTCTTGCTGCTGCTTCCATTCAATCAATCGGCAATAATATTATTTTACCAAATCAACTCTTTTCTTCTCAATATATATATACTCGTATAAATCGTATTACTCCTTTAATTATATATTACTCGTTTTTTTTTTTGGGAGGGGCTATCAACACCCCAAATTGTGTTATTCTCACCCCAATTGTTATACACCCCCCACTTAAATTTAAAATTCAATTTAAATTACTAAACATACCCCAATTTATTCCTTTCCTATCCTTTTTATTTTAAAACTTAAAATATTTACCCTTCTTAACTAATACTATACACACCCCATCCATTTATAAAATTTAACCCCTCTCTCCCTCACCAATAACCGTGTCTTTTTTTTAAATTTCTAGGGTTTACATTGTTGAATGAGTTTGATTTATTGTAAAAAAAAAAACTCTAATAGAATGGATTATGTATGAATGTATAACATATTGAGTTTGATTTTGTGTTTGGGTATTGTTTTTCATTGGTTTGATTTGGAAAAATCGGCCAAAATCGACTAGTTTTTGCTGCTGTTCGCGTATCGTACGGCCAGTCCCGCGGCCGCGCGGAGCACACTGTGCACGGCCGGTATTGGCCGCACGCAACAGAGGGTGCACGGCTGGTATTGGCCGCACGCAATAGAGTCTGAACGGTCGGTATTGGCCGAACAAAACATTATGCACTGCTGATTTTTTGCTGAACATGATGAAACCAGATTTGCGCAGCAAAATATTGATTCTCATTATTGGAATGCTTTAAATGCTTTCTTTTTTAAATACCAACAGAAAAATTATAAATGCATTCATTTTATGTTGGTGGCCTGATGGGTTTTTTGTCTGCTTTGAAACTGCAGGTAGCTGAAATTATCAAGGAGGATATTTGGCCAAACCCAATCGCACACCTTGATAATGTAACGCATTTACACTTTCCGTTTTATTGGAGTATTAGACCCTTTTTCCATTTCACTTAACTGTGAACTTACGACTGCAGGTAGAGGATGAAGACGATGAGGCTGATGACGACGAGGTACTAGAATCTACATTCTCCTCAAATTTATTTTTGCATGAAACTTGTATAGTGTTTCGTTTTATCACGTGTTGCTCAAAGTTTAATGTTTGTTGGAACTTTGAATTTCCTAATTATGTGCTATGCAATTTTGTGCATTCTACATTCTCCTCAAATTCTCCTATTATGTGCTATGCAATTTTGTTACTTGTATCTAATTGTATGAATACTCTTTTACTGATTTGTTTTTAAAACAAGGTGAGGATGGCAATGGGGAAGATGATGGTAGCGGGAACCTGAATTGAATTGTCTCCAAAACAAACTCTTTAATTTATTTCCAACTATTGTGTTGTGAAATTATAAGTGTGCCTGAGGGACAACTTTTCAACTATACCTGAAGTGTATACTTCTGCCTCAGATATCTATAAGTGTGCCTAAGTACTGTAATACCCTTTTCCTGTTTTAAATAATCAATTGCTTAGAACTTATTGTTTGACTTGATTTTTTCAATCAAATGTTGGGGCTTTGTATAGTTCTGTGTCCATAGGCTTAAACATAGGGAATTCCATTCTACATGGGAGATCTCAAAATTGCACTATTCTATTCTTTATTTTACTTGCATTCATCGATGTAGGTAAGGTTGTAAGTGGTTCGTGAGCTACTTGTGCCAGACTTTTAAATTGATCACATTTAAAGAGTCAAATACCAAGCTACTCGAGTATGAGTTGAGCTCAAGTTTAGTAATAGACTCATGAGCTAAAGGCAAGTTTACTATTTCAACATTGATGTGCGACTGAAATAGTCGAACGCATCTTCTTTGAATGCAGTTTTGCCTACCAAATGTGGATGGGCCGCTTTAATTGGCTAGAAGTATCGACCAGTAATAATGTACACCTAAGGATGTGTTCGGCCAGAAACCCATGTACATCCTTATATGTGTTCGGCCAGAAACCCATGTACAACCTCATGTGTGTTCGGCCAGAAACCCATGTACAACCTCATGTGTGTTCGGCCAGAAATCCATGTACAACCTCATATGTGTTCGGCCAGAAACCCATGTACAGCCTCATGTGTGTTCGGCCAGAAACCCATGTACAGTCTTATGTTTGTTCGGCCACGATTTCGACCGAACACGTCGCGATTGTTAATGTTTAAAAACTGTATCAAGTGTAAAAAATGTATGAAAAAAGTGTAAAAATATTAAATATACTTACATTAATTTTCTATATCACGTTTTCTTCTACCATAAACATGTTTATTGTGATTATATCATCATATAAATGATTTATGGTGATAAGGGTTTATGCATGAAGAGGAAGGGTTTTAAGAATAAAGTGAATTTTTGAAGTAAAAGTAAAAAAAGTTGAATGAGGGTTAAATGAAGTAGAATTTAAAAATGGGGTGTGTTTAAAATTATTAGGGGTGTGTTTAACATTTTTTAAAAAAGAAATTTTTTCGATCCAAGGCCTGAAAGATGGGTCAACTATCGATTTAAGGCCTAAAAGAAAATTTATATCGATATAAGACTCGATTTATATAAAACTATCAATTGAAGGCTTGAATTTTAACACCGTTAACATTTTATTTAACGGAATGTGAATGCAAGTGTGACTCAATTTTATTTTATTTTTTGATACGGACTCAAAAATAATTTCCTTATAAAATTATGTATGTAGTCATGAAAAAAATTGTATGAAAGATAACATTTCGCGTACATGGACGCTAGTATTGTATAACTAATTGTTAACGGTGTTAAAATCTAAGCCTTCAATTGATAGTTTTATATAAATCGAGTTTTATATCGATAAGAATTTTCTTTTAGGCCTTAAATCGATAGTTGACCCACCTTTCAGGTATTGAATTGAAAAAATTCCTTTAAAAAATTTAAAAGGACATTTTAGTAAATGCAATAGTGTCTATTTTTGTCCAAAATTTTTTGGGATGGGAATAACAATATTTGGGGTGTTGATAGCCCCTCCCTTTTTTTTTTCATTTTGAGTTTTCTCTCCTATATTACACATTCATTTATTATTTTATTATACTATATCCATTATTTTTTAGGTTCATGTCACATCACTTCTGGAGTAATATTTTTTCATATTCATTAATTTATGTGATAAAAAATTATACTACTTTTTTAGTCCACTAAAAAGTGTTCAATCCTATTATTTTTGTATACTAAGTATTTTTCTACTTTATTAACTTTATAATTAAAATATAAATTACTATTTTAAATATATGCAAAAAAAAAAAAGAAAAAAAAAGCACACTTCTAATAAATACATCTATTAATATATACTTCCTCCGTTAAGATTGTGTGCATGGTTTGATTGGCACGAAGATTAAAAAAATGAAATATAAAAAGAAGGGTATTATTGGTAATTCATTGACTAAAGTGAATGAGATTTGACTAAATTTATAAATTGTAGGTCCAAATAGAGTGACATTTTTAAAATTATATGAATGTTGTAAGAATAAAAATTATGTGACTTATTTCCTTTTTTGAAGTGTACAAATAATGTTGAGACATCTGTTAATAAAATGTGCAAATAATCACGGAACAGAGGGAGTACTAATACTGGCCCTATCTTTTACTCCGTAACATTTACAGATCTATTTATCAATAATTAAGGAGATAAAAAAAATTCTAAAGAGTAAAATGACCAATTAAGTAAATAAGAAAAAAAAAAATTATGTAATATTAAAATGCTTGAAAGGATAGTTAAAAAGAAATTACTCCCTCTGTCCACCAAAAGTGTTCGATAGATACTCAATCTTGTTAGTAAAATAGAAAAAATATTCAAAAGTTAACTATTTAAATAGAATAAGCACGTTTTTTGTGCACCCAAAAAAAGAAATGAGCACACTTTTGGTGGACGGAGGGAGTAGTTGTTTTGTTCTCATTTTAGAAAACAAATTAAATCAAGGAGGAACCCTTTTGACAAATGTTCAATTGAGTTATAAAAAACATATTTTATAGTTGAAAAATGTAAAATTATTGTGATTTTTTTTATGCAATTAAACTTATAAATAGATCACCAAATGCTTATTAGCCCTACTGCATTTTCTAGAGTTAACTAGTCTGTTTAACATCTCTAATCCAGTGTTATGTTTATATGATATATTAGTATATTATATAAGGTTTGCAGTAACTACAACAAACAAATGAACCATGAAAGCACTTCAATCTGCAAGGGGAATTAAAAAAAAAAAACGTTTGATTTTATCATCAGTGATATTGAAATGCCTGACATGAATGGGTACGAGCTCTTTCGTCGAGTGAAACGTCTAACGGACATCCCGGATATTGGAATTCTCTGCATCCATGGCTGTAACTGGTTTCGAACTTTCAACTTGTCCATTTTCATTCAAATGCTCATCTCCAAGTGTCTGTATCCTCGACTGCAACGGGTTTTGGTTCTTCAACTTGTGCATTTTCATTCAAATGCACACTTGAAAGTAGCTCGTTGATCTCATTGTCAACGACTACAAGCCCGCCAAGATTCTTCCCCGTCTCCAAACTAGCAGGTTTGCAATTTGAGGCAGCTGAGTCTGGCACGTTCTCCTCGACTGTCTTGCCCATCTGCGAAAATTGGAACCAAGTCAAATGATCTCCCTTGCAAGCAAGTTGAGAATATTCTCTACACAATACCTCATTATACAGCCTGGCCATATCTAGGCGATCCGCCTTTCTATCACAAGCAACTGCTGAAACCTCTTCAGAAGCTGCATCGGGCAAAGTGTTTGAACAATCAAACAACATATAGGGTTTTCTCATGCATCAGTTTTGGATCACAAGAAAGACGCAACAATTCCTTTAAATGCTGCATACGAATTCACTTTGAAAACGGAAGGTTCAGCAAAACTATCGAATGCCTAAAAACAGTTCAGTTCTTCATAAGAGTATATCAATGCCTATTGGTGCACCAAAAGCAGTGGGCTTAAACTACAGATGGCATCTATTTAAAAACATGAAGGACGCTTCAACTGAAAACAAAGAATCGGCAAAAAAAAAACTGACTGCTAATACAAGAGTTAGTTTTAAAGCAGGCATTACAAAATGAAGGCAATATATTCTCAAAATGATAAAAAGAATCACGTATAAACTTGCCACAGAAGAAATGTATTATTTTTAATTTTTAGACACTTACAAATTATTTTAACTTGAGGCAGCTGATCGACTTGACAATCCAATGCCTCAGAAGATGGTTTTTCTGCATCTGAGACTTTGTGCTCATCATTTGGAACTGTGCTCTCATTAGCCTGAAAAAGCACCTTCGTTAGGGAAAAAAAGTGGTCCAGATAACAGTTGACATTCGATATATTAACATATCAATTATAAAATACACCTCAAACAAACTCACAAGAACTTAATATCAAGACAGGAGTGAATAAAGAATGCTAGACTTAGAATTAGAGAAATTTTCCATTGCTTCTACTACAGATAATCTAGTAATACTTCGGAATTACAGCTATCACAGTTCTGGAATATTTTAAGGGACTTACATGATGTAATTTCTGCAGTTCTGCATTAAGTCCTTTCTCAAGAAGCAGGACCCTTTTCTTCACAAATTCCACTTGTCTTCTCTGCATCTCTCTAAAATGATACTGCGTAGTTTGATCTTGAAGAAGTTGTGAACGAGCTGCAGTATCAGTGGTTCCATGTGCAACATCAGCTCCAACATTTTCTGAGTTGACATCATTTTGCAGTTGGGGAGCTGAAACATGTGGCTGAGAAACACCAGTAGCAGAGGCTTGTGCCTGAGAAGTACCCGATGGATGATATTGTGCTTGAGGAGCTCCAGGGGCAGGTGTATTGATGAAAGTAAGGTTGAGCTCTTTACAGATCAATTCTTGTATTTTCAAATCCTTATCATCAACAATAGCTTGCCATCTTCCATACCCATGTCTTGATATTCAGGTAGAAAAAAGTGTATCCAGTTAATACAAACAATCATACATGGAAAAGTCATATAATGGCTTATTTAAATACAAATAATAACAAAATCCAATGTTACCATAATTGAAAGGAAAAGGAATTTCATACCCTATCATTTTGGGACAGCTATCATGACAACTTAAAGCAGAACAGATAAATCGAGGGAGACAGTAAAATGATTATTTATTATCTTTGGAGTTTGAACAATTTTTTCTAGGATGCTCCTACATATATCTATCTACACATTATAAGGTATACAAAATATCAAATCAACAAGCAGAGCTCAAGGAAAGGGAAAAACAAATTACTTCATTACTGCTCGCAGAAGCAACCAATCGTGCTGATCGTTCCAAACTCTGCCTCCTTTCAGTCCAGGGTAGCAGGATATAATATCATTTGTGAAAAGCGGAGAGCCACTAGATCCAAGCTTCAGCTGTCAACCAAAAAATGCTCCTTCAAATGAAAATTGAACATAATAAAAGAGCTTCTATGCATTATAGAAGGATTTGGAAAAGATACAATAAAGCCCATTTATACATAAATTGTATAGAGATTGCTTATATCAAGTTAAATGAACCAGATAAGTCTGCACAGACAAAATACCCCCTCAGTTCACCAAGGGAAGATATCATATACTCCAATATACCGATTATCATACCCTAGTTTATGTCACTGTATATTTTATAATCACCTACTGTTGCCCTCAGGATAAGTGAAAAAAACTAAACTGAATATCAACTCAAAAATTGGAGAACAATCATCAATTAAGAAATTTCTTATTAAAGAGGACATCACAGACATGCATGAGCTACCACCATGTATTAAGAAGCTAAAGCAAGTTACATCAACAATTGTCACCTTCAGTCTCAAAGAAATGAGAGAGATGTCGACTGCCAATACTAAAATTATTACAAAATATAACAAGTGATATTTCTTCTCTACGATGTACAACTTACTTTGTCCCTGATGAGACCTAGTGCTCCTATCCTGGCAAGCACATCATCGGTTCTTAGTCCCTCTTTGGGTACACCATCTGCATACAATAGATATTACGTATTATCAGAACAATAAATTAAATGTGCAGACAAATACTAGCAGAAAATATTAATAAAGTAATTAATTGCCTTCAAAGGTTAGCGATTCATTCATGTCTTCACATATGTGACCCAAGAAAAGTTGTCCATACCTGCAAAAGTCATTACAAAAGTTGCTACTTATCAAAACATGCATAGGAATATGTAGATGCAATAAATTTGGCTGCAAAGAACAAACTGCTACCCCCACACAATAAGACGATTTGATGATTATGAAGCATTTCAGATCGCACTAATTTGATCTTTAGTAAACAGACAAAATTGCCAATTGGCATAACTACTATTTTACTAAGGTAAAAATTTAACAAATTGCAGTCGACAATTTACTGAAAATTCTTGTATTTTCCCAAAAATGGTAGGATTAGCCACCGTATACATTGATTCAACCAACAATATAAATAAAAAAAATTGAGAATAGACCCGAGAAATCAATCACATACTCACGAATTTCCTGCAAGGTCTTCTGCTTTAGACGTGGCACAAACTCTGCCCAATCATATTCCCCAACTCCAAATCTGTGATAAACAATTCAAAAGGCTTGCTTTTATTTCGATAACTATAAGCTGGGGGACACTTATCTAGAGTGAAGACAGAGATAGTGGGATATTACAAATTTAATGAACTAAAAGAGAAATGCAACCTCATCAAAACTTGAACAAACATAGCCCTCTGTCTCTGATTAAATCCCTTTACGCGAAGGTATCTTCCTTCACCCTCCATGAGGGGAATACCCTCAGCAGAATCTTCTAATACAAAATAAACAGGAAAAGAATTAAATATACCATTGTTGCAATATCAAATCAACTGATAAATCATAAGCAGTTGGTTAATACCACGAATCCTTTTCCTATAAGTTTTTTTGACAGCTGAAGTTCCCACCGGAACTGGCTCATTATCAGATTCAGCTTCATAGTTATCATCTTCCCCATCAGAACTTACATCTTCCAAACCAGCAAGGTCATCTTCTTCGACAGACACCATCTGTATAAAATATATAAAGTCCAATCACAAAAAGAAAGATGTTTCCTGTTTTTCCTTTTGCAATCTTATAAACAAAAAATAAGAAAGGCAGTGAAGAGCAGTGCTAATGGAAAGTACAAAATTAGTAAGAGAGTGCTGTAAATTTGAAACTAACCAAGTCATTATTTCCATCCATGCACGTTGAATTTGTGTCAAGTTCTTAATTGTTCACAAATTGGTTGATGTAATAAGCAAAAAAAGCATACCTGCTTGCGGCTCCTCTTCCCCTTGCCCATAGAATTAAATTCTTCTATTTTTTGCACTTCGAATTTATCTTTTAGCAGGTCTTCCCAGAAGCTTGCTTGTTCAGAATTGTTTGCTGAGGCCCTATTCTCTGCTAGAGGCACAGGTAGTTCTTCTTCCACTGCTAATTCCGCTTCTTCAACGTACTCAAAGTTTGCAACCTGAAATATATAATAAATAGAGAAAAAGAGGAGTATAAATTCTAGTGAAGGATGAATGATTATATAAACTGTCAAAATAATCTTCCATAATACCATTTACAAAGGCTAAAAGCTATCTAATGGCGACAATTATTACATTTCCCTTTGTTCAAACTTGTAATCATAGGCAACTTAGCAACCATCCCAAAATTCGAACTGATTGAATCTAGCCATAAGCATCTCATATATGTTAAATTCAATATAGTAAATACACAGATCTCATATATGATTGAACAAATAATGTTTTCACGAACAAATCGTGGCAGAACAGTTCAAGCCCATATGTTATTTTTGGATTGTACAAAAGAGTCATGACCAACAATTGACCGAGTCAATTTTGGTGATATACAATACATAAAGATGCTAAACACAAGGAAAATTTAAGAAATAGTGACGGAGAAGATTTATACAGAGCCAACATAAAAGACAGTAAAGCACAAGAGAAATTGTTAATTTTTTTGTTGCATTGATTATGAAACAAAGATGCAGAAATCAAAAAAATTAAACTGATAAGAACAGATACTACACTTGATCTTAGCCAAATCAAAAAAATTATTAACCTTAAATGCTTTTAAGAATCCGTTCTCCTCTTCATCATCCAGCAATGCCTCTTCTTCACCAACTTGTTCGCGATTAAGTAATCTAAAAAATGGAGCATTCAAAGTTTAAAGCAACAACAAAAAGCAAATAATATCCAATGGAAATTGTGAGAGATTTCATTTACCTGTCAATTGCAGCATCATCATAATGAATTTGACGAGATTTCACTGATTCATCATCATCATCAAATAACTCCTTTGAACCATACCTAATTATATCATCCAATTCTTCCTGCATCCAATCAAAGATCTAAGCACAAGAAACTTCATGCAGAAAACGGGGAGATTTCTCTTTAATATAACAGATAATCAACAAAGATCCATAACAAAATCAAACCGCATACAAGAAATATAGCTGCATAACCATAAAATTACGCTGTAGCAGTGGTCTTCGTTTAACAAAAATATAATCCATCATGAATACGGAACTTTTATCAGATTTAACAGCCAAATTATATCTGTCATGAGGTATTTCTGGGGTGGAAGAATTAAATGCCATCCAGCTAATGAAAAGCCATGTCATTCGCATGTAGTGCAATTTGCCAAAAAAATTATGAAGGCAAATGGGGATAAACTTAAGGATGCGGAATTTGTGGGCATAAAGTTATTACGAATATCAACAGAAAGGATATTAAGGAGCCATACAATGAATGTGAATCCTTAGCAATGAAGAAAATTGTTTGGACAGTCAGATTCTGTGGAGTGTGGAAGCAGAAATCTAATCTATTATAAATCAATTAATTACCAGAACTTGCCATGTTAAATTAATATAATATGGAGTGCAAAGAAGTAGATTAAAAGACTTAAGAAAGTGATAACAAGAACTCAGCCGAAGCTGCCCAATTTCCAATTTCCAATTCCAATTTCTAATCCCCCTCACAACAATAGTTCCAGCCTCTATTTATAATACCTAATAGCAGAAACTCCCAAAACTAACTTCTCCGTAACTGCTATCAAGCCAAACTAACTAACTGCTATTTACTAATATTTCCCTCATCAGTAATATTCCCCTCGACTGCCTGCCAACATTCCTCTCGTTTACGATACATAACAATTCCCACCCTCTCAAAAACAGCCTTGTCCCCAAGGCTGGAAACAGGGAACAAACAGTATCTTCGACCATGGAAATTCCTTCCTCCAGCAGATAGCCAAGGAATTGCAAGAAACACTCCCAATCAGCTGGACATAGATCTAAGACCTTCTGAAACTCATCAGCTGCAGCAACATAGTCTCCTGCCCTAGCAAGAACCCTTCCCTGTAAATGTCGTTTAACTACTTCAATCATAACAAGGGATCCTGTACTTCCAAATAGAATCACTAATGCCTCGGCACAATTGCATTGATGCTCCAACAGAGAGACATAAACGCTAAGAGCTTCAGGCTCATTCAACCCATGAGAAGCTATACGTTCATTTATCAAATCTTCACCATGAGGACCCCACGATCTGCGACTGTTTCGATCTGAGTCAGCGACAGCAGTGTTCGGTGATAGTCTCTCAGCTCTTCGGGAATTAGTTGGGACCATGGTTATGCGTTGCCGGCCTCGATCCCAGTATAAACGTGCAGGCAGCGCATCCGGAAGAGTGGAAAGTTCCTTCTTCAGCCAACTCGTAATGAGTTGTGGCGATTTCAGTGTAGTTGAAGCTGTGGCATATGGTTTCCCCTCCCCTGGTAAGACGGACGTAGCTGGGAGAAGTGATGGGCTCTGGGACGACAGTGCTATCTCAATAGAAGAACCCGAGCTTTTAATTCTAATGCCCTGTTCGGTTGCGACAGGTTTGGGGCCTATCACGGTACTTGTGGCGACATGAGGCGTCTCCGGAGCAGCAGTGGGTTGGGCTACAAGATCCTTATGGATGGCAGTAAATACCAGAGGCGGGCTGGATACAGAAGTTGGGACCCTAGAAGTCCTGACGCCAACAGACGGAACTGCAGTTTGGCTGACTGGTTTTGTGATGGGTTCTTGTTGACTCTGTACGGGTTCTTGATGACCAGGTGCAGTTAGCGCGCAAGCTGCTGGGGCTGGTGCCGGCGAGACAGCCACGGCTGAGTTATCCAAGAACTGGCACAACATCTCACGGATCGTCGCTACTTCTTTCTCCAAAGTTACGCAAGACGACTGAAGCGTCGCTACTCCTTTCTCCAAAGTTACGCAAGACGACTGAAGCGCCGCCACTGCCGTTTCCAAAGCGTCGAGACGTGATTCTGTTCGCGTCATGATCCGGTAGGTCGGACCAATTAATATGGAGTGCAAAGAAGTAGATTAAAAGACTTAAGAAAGTGATAACAAGAACTCAGCCGAAGCTGCCCAATTTCCAATTTCCAATTACAATTTCTAATCCCCCTCACAACAATAGTTCCAGCCTCTATTTATAATACCTAATAGCAGAAACTCCCAAAACTAACTACTCCGTAACTGCTATCAAGCCAAACTAACTAACTGCTATTTACTAATATTTCCCTCATCAGTAATATTCCCCTCGAATGCCTGCCAACATTCCTCTCGTTTACGATACATAACATAATACTTGACAGATAATTTTATCATTTTTCTTCAGATTTCTTTTTTTGCAAGATTTGTCTTGTACAAAAATTTCTGACATTATTGCTAGTTGAATTTGAAGAGTTATAGTTCACAACATGTGAAGGCTCCTCTAGATATTTTACAAGATATGACTTATATAGATTGATCATGGACTTATTTTAATAAACACAAAAACTTGTACGAGACGGTTTCATACATAAGATAGATCTCTACTATATTATTATGATCCATGGACTTATGGGGCCCCAACCCAATCATATTTTTAAGGAAACTATTACCCAAATACTAAGGTAGAGATCCGTCAAATATACGAGGCAGTCTCACACAAGACTCCTTTTATAAACCCTGAACCTAAAATTCAATTACTTAGTATTTCTAAAACAGTCCTTTTTCCAAATTCAAGTAACATAGTATAAGTGCTAGCAGCAACGTGCATACATTGTTAAAAAAAATGAATGAAGCAACTTAGTAATTTATTTTAGGTAAATTACAGTTACCCCCTCAATTTGTCCAAATTAACAAACGATCCACGTGAATATTCATTGTATGAACACTGATTGACTGATTGTTCAAGAAAAGGGCAATATACAGAATATTTAAAAAATCAACAATGGTAAATTGCTTCAATTATGTTAACCATCCAACTTGTGTGATTTTCAATGCTTTATTTGCAACTGCTGAAGATACATACATTACCAATAGGATAAGATATTCCTACCTGGTTAATATTTTGGGCTTTAAGCCTCCCCACGACCAGATGCTCTAAGACCATTTTCTTTTTCGTCATCTGCATCATTCTCTCTTCAATCGTACCTCGGGAGATGAGCCTGTATATCATGACCTGCATATAGAGAAGGTTAAATCCATAGAGAAGGAAAGTAGCAAAGTAAAGCCATGAGATGATCTACAAGGAGCATAACCTTATTTGTTTGTCCAAGGCGATGAGCTCTCGCCATTGCCTGAAGATCTGCGTGAGGATTCCAGTCACTGCAAATTTTGGATGCTCACAGATAATCAAAATGCAATGGTGAATAGAGAAGAACATACATATAAAATAAAATAGATCAAACTGCCAAAATATGTAAAATGCTAATACAAGAAGACAAATAAAAAAACAAAAAAAACATTACCTATCGTATATAATTACTGTGTCAGCAGTAGCAAGGTTTATCCCTAATCCCCCAGCTCTAGTTGATAGCAGAAAACAAAATCTCGATGAATTCTTCGCATTAAACCTGTCTATTCGAATTTGTCTTTCTGCTCCCCCAACTTTTCCATCTATCCTCTCGTAATGCATGTTCTAAAATATAAAGAAGATCATCAATGAGCACACTTCTGGGGTATATCAAGTAAATTAAGTAGATCCAGTAGCTTATTCATACCCTGTAGTTACAGTAATCTTCTAGCAAATCCAACATATGCTGAAATTGTGTATATACCAGAACTCTGTGTCCCTGTTCTTTAAGTCTGACCATCATCTTGTCCAAAAGTTGTAATTTGCCAGAAGATTCCAGCAGTTGCCTGAGATAAATATCATTGTGAACAGAAAAAAAAATATAGAAAATCTACACCTCAAGAATATCAAAGCTGATTAACTGAATATTAAATCATACAGGTTAAATATATACGTTTTTCAATTGAACAGCTTTCAGAGGAACAAGACCAAGGTACTCAAAATAAAAGCTATAACATCCACATCTGTGATTTTCCATAAACGCAATGTTACCATATACATGTTTCATTCCAATCAACCATGAAACAAGAGAAAATCAGAGCATGACAAAAATATTACTTGGTGAACTCATTAGTGTCTTCTGGTTCAACGCCTTCCAGCATAAATGGATGACAACAGAGCTTGCGCAGTTCCATCACCACATTTATAAGGGAAATCTAGCCATCAAAAGTGTAAACAAGGTTATTATTTACAGTAAGATGTTTAAATTGAAAAATAGGAATATCAAAAACTCACACAATGTGTCATCTTACCTGAGCACCACCTTTGCGAGTCAGTATCTGATAATTACGTGTCAAGATCGCTTTGTAATACTCTTTCTGCATGCTACTCAATTCGACGCGCAGTATTAGCTCTTTCTTAGGAGGTAAATCCTTCATGACATCTTTCTTAACTCCTGAAATTCAAAGGAAAATAATGGCCACTGTCATCTGGTCACATAAAATTATATAATGTATGGCAAGAGGTATCCTTCAACATCAAAGACTCATCTAAAACTGCAAGTACAAATGAAGGATCATAGATCTGCAGAGATCCAGCTTGTGGATTTAATAAGTTAAAATCAAGGAAGAATTATTGCAATATCCTCCATTCTAATGTGCAAGGGTTAACCCGATCTGACACTGCAGAGCAAAATCATAAAAGTAAAGATTGTGGATGAAGGTTGATATGAATATCTCCCAGATATGGTTAGATTATATTGTTAATTTGTCTGTTGCTGGATTCTGATAAATTCACCAAAATCTGGCACACACTGTGTATCCACTTGTTTGTTCTATTTCTCTTACTGTGCGGGCAAAAAATTTAAAAATATTCCCCAGCAAAGCAACTGTAACTTTAGGCTGCAGTGGAATAAACCACTTGGAATTCACCTACTTTTTAGAGAATGTGTAATGTCACTGCACAAAAGGTTTGCATAAACTACATTTTTTTTTATAAAGCATATGGAGTATTAAATTTCAGTACATACTTCTCAGAAGATGTGGGGCTAACATCTTGTGAAGCCTAGAAACTTGTTCCTCTTGATTGATATCCTTGAACTCCTCCTGAAAATCCTCTAAGCTTCCAAACTGAAAAGGATTTTTGATATCATATCAGTGACGTAAATTTCAAGACTGATAAAATTATTAAGTGGGTATCTAAGGAACTAACCTTCCCAGCATCAAGGAAATGCATAAGCATGAAAAGTTCATCCAAGTTGTTCTGCAGTGAATGACTCCAGCCATCAATATAATTGCATGACAAATTAAAAAAAGTTTATAATTGCTTAAACTAAGCGTTCATGAGATGTAAACTAGAATTGTTCAAAAGATAGAATTGAGTCAAATGTTTTTCTGTCGACTGAAGAATACATTCAAAAAAATACGGTATGTTTTTTTGCAACCAGCTGGGGCGGACTTGGGATTTTGCGATCCCAATCCTTGTTTATTACGAGAATCAAAATGTAAGAATTTGAAATCTTTTATAGTCACGATATTAGTTATATCCACATTCAACCAAGCACAAACTAGATATAAGTTACAGAAGCAAATTCAGAATAAATTAACTTTACTGCAGGTACTGCACAAACATGGCAAAATATCATCATTTATAGTCACGATATTAGTCAAAATAGAAAATATGATGATTTTTTCTTTCTTCACAAGTTAAAAAAAATATCTATGTCAGGTGAATAAGCAATGAACACAAGCAGAGCTCCAGCTCACATCATATTGGAGTAGGCATACCTGAAGTGGAGTTCCAGTCAAGAGGACACGATGTCTACTTGAGTATTGCGTCAACATAGAAAACAATTTTGAATCCTTATTTTTCAGACGATGCCCTTCATCAACAATCTACATTGAGATGTCAAGCAAAATTTTAGAGTAATATGAAAAAGACTAATATATAAGTCAGCAAAACAATATTTCATCTCACCATGCACTCCCACTTTATGGGCTTCAATGATGATGAATCCAAGTTGATCATTTCATAAGATGTCAAAAGGACATCAAATTTTATTCGATCTTGTTTGCTTTCGCCGGAAGTTTGACCCGATTTTTTTTTCTTGATCTTCTTATGATTTTTGGGATAGTAAAATTCATATTCTCTAATTACACTGCGTGCCTGGGCAGCACCAACATACATCACCTGCAACAGTTGACTCTTAAATCAATTACACTAACTCTCGAGCTAACCTTTCCCAACCTGACAAACAGTATGCATACTTACAACATTCATATGAGGAGCCCATGTAGCAAATTCACGTTCCCAGTTCCTCAATGTTGAAAGAGGAGCAATCACAAGATGAGGAGATATATCCTCCCCAAAAAGAGATGCTAGAAAGGCAATGCTCTGAATGGTTTTTCCTGCACGCATGAATAGTTAGAAGAAGTGATGCAAACAGAAGTAACAGAAAGAGTGAGGACGGAAAAGAAAGGAGAAGAGAGAGCCAAGCGTAGCCTACCAAGACCCATTTCATCTGCAAGTATCACATGTGTTTGTTTTGACCAGGCAAAACGTAAGAAATTCAGCCCTTCAAGCTGATATGGATGCAATGAACCTTGATTTTGATTAGGAAAAAACAGAGTCAAGGAAAGATATTGATCATGATAAAACATCACCCAAATTCTCAACTCAATGAAGAGCATTATGTACCTCCACAAAGAAAATCAGGGCTGCTCTCATAATGATGAAATTCTTTCTGCCTATACATTAATTCTATAGCATCACGAAGGTTGCTCTTCTGTTTGGCTGCAGATACCTTGCCATGTCGAGACTGAATTCCTTCAAACTTTTCAATTTCTTGGTGAAAGGATGCAATATCCGACTCCAACTCCCAAGAACATTCATCATATGGAAGCTCCTTCCATTTCACAAGATATTCTTTTCCTTTTTCTACTTCCCTGGTATTCAGAATTATTTGCCAGCACTTGACATTAGTAAAACGAACAGAACATAACCAGGAAATGTTAGTAATAAATGGATTAACCAATTGACTGAAGACCCTGTCAAATTCAACGAGAAAAGAAAATGATATTTATGATGTAATCGCGTCAACATATTAACCAAGAATGTCAGTAAAATCCATCAATGCGGAAACAGATGTAAAATCAAAATTTCAGCATTAAAGTTTTCATGATAAACTTGTGACAAAATATAAACATCAAATCCAACTGGTGTAGTGTAAAGATCAGAGAACCTGCAAGCAATAATTCGATCAACAGTTGTCCATTCTGGCCTAATAGGAAAAAATTCATCTTCAGGGTTATTTGATGATGGAGCTTGTTTGTGGAAATTGTTCACTTTTGTTCTTAAGCGAGGATTTGTCTTGTATGCCAGAATAAAAAGCTTCTCAGGCACCCTGAATCATAAACATAAAACACAGAACAATAAGATCCAAGATCTAAGAAGATATGTTGAACATGAAAAACAGGATGCAAAAATTGTTCCTCTTATTATTGTAGTGACGTACTGGCATCTCTACATTCCAAATCAAGATAATCTTCTTTTGTCATAGAAACAACATTCACCATACTACTGATACTACGAAAACAAAGGTATGTGGTTTAAGAAACAAGAGGTACGCAGAGCTCAAGAAATTATATGATGTATTCCTCAAAATTATTGACAGCTGGAAGTCACGAACAGTGGAGCAAGAGAACAGAAGAGATTTCACTTATAATGACTTCGATTAACCAGAACCAAGTAATAAACAACATAGACATAACAAATTGAAAATAAAGAACCTACCACACGCTGTGGAGGTATGACTTTCCTTTCCACTTTACTAGATAATGTTTCATCATAACTTGATTTGATCCCAAATTCGATGCATCACTATCATGTACAGCAGTTGGACGAATCTCACAGTCAAGTATTTTCTCAAGCTCATTCAGATGGCCCACCTATCAAAGCCCATTAAATCATGACAAGGAAAATCAAACCTCAGTTTCTAGTATTTAAACCATAACTAGATGTGGAAAAGAAACATACACATTCAGGACATCTCCAGGTACTGGGAAGAGGAGCTTTCAGCACTGGCAGCAAGCAACTGGGATGGTAAGCATAAGTACATGTTTCACAGCTCAAAAAATCACCATCTTTTCCACAAACATGGCATAGACCTTCCTCCTGTTTCAGAAAATGATGTGAAGCGATGAAATAACAGAAACCAAACTAATGTCTGCATTAATCTAGTCACACTACCAAGTAGTCTTTATGTTGAGCAATTGACCCATATATTGCCAAAAAATAATATACAGAAAATGGCTTTTAATTTTGAAAAGAGTATATCTAGATCATTTTGTCGTATTCTAAATCTAGACACTGTCATCTGATCTAATGACAAAACATTTTTTCATTCAGTTACTTCTGCTGGATATATGCTCAATTGAAGTATTTATAGGTAACTTAACTGCTTATTTAGTAGTCTGCCTTTCTTCCTATCATGTGCTCAAATAAAAAGGCATGTTCTTGTGTAGCTCTGTGTTATTCTACGGCCTTACGACCCAATAAGTTAGAAGAAACAAGACAGTGCTTGAATCTGACATGCGGGCTTACAGGACATTTCACATGATACAACAACATCTAATGCGCCAAATTTTAGTATTTACTTTGTTTGACCCGTGCAACTCCAAAGCCTAAGCATAAGAGTTGGAATAAGTATATCATGGCGTAATATTCAGTTTAACTTTGTGAATTAGCTGACCATATAATTTTTTAAACACAAGTTTAACAATCTTTCACATGAAATAGTCAGAAGACTCAGAACTATCACTATTTTTTAAAAAATTGCTAACTGTGCTCGCATAAAAGGCTTTACAATCATTTAGCTATAATACCACCATAAGAAGACTATTATTAATGGTGCTCCCAGTAAAAGTTTATCTAGAAAATAGCAACTCAACATGAACTATTACTTGCAGCGAGTATTGTGAAAGATCGCCACACTAAACTTCTTAATTCCGAATTCAGATAATCTAGTGTCCTTTAAACATTGCGCATAAGTGAAAAAGGGAAATCAAAGCTATGCCGCTTAAAACTCTGAAAAATGCAACAAAATCTTCAGTTGAGCTGAGTGCATGTCAGAAGAGAATGCAGAAATAGGTGAAGAAAGACCACAATTAACCTAAAAAACGATGAATTACCGCATCTGGGCGCTCAAATTTTTCAATTACTTCCGAGCCCGTGCCGGATTTCTTTACAAAATCAGCCTCTTCGTCTGATTCGTCAAGATTGTAAAGGGGCCTTCGATCGGAACGAACCCGTAGCCTCTCAACCAAGCTTGACATTTCTGACATGCACAAAAACACATGGAAGCTTAAATTGAAGGAAAATAGAAAGGGGGTTTCACTGAGTTGGGGTGAAAAGGAGTGTGTGTGTGTGTAGAATTGTAGTGCATGCCATGCGAGGGAAGGAATTTGGAGCTTACCTGATAAACCACTGAGATTGTGCAAGCTCAGTTAAAAATGGAAATGGGGGAAAGAGTGAGATTTTAGGGGTCAAATGTTGGATTCTTGGTTGAACTATTTCCACTTCTTTTAACCGCTGTGGCATGACTAAAGTCTTTTTTTTTTTCTTTCAAAAATCTTTTATTTACGGAGTAATTTTTATCTCCTATATTTCTCTTTAAAAAATTTAAGGTCGATTTGGCGTTTACCAAGGTCGTAGAAGTCGAAAATCGGTAATCGAACGGATTTGTACCGACTAGGCCACGCCTAGATTATTTTAATTTTTTTTTTATAAAAACAGTTCTCACCTCTTCATCGATAGAATTTGAAAAAAAATTGTACATCATGACAAAGCAATGAGTATTATTTAGAACCCTCTTTTTCCCTTGAAAATTTGTACACAATTGTCTAGATATATCATAATTCAAAATCAATTTTAAAAAAAAAAATTAAAATATTAGGTTATGCCAATTTTTCACCAAAAGCACCTAAAGAGGCAAAATCGAGTCGATCAGTGACCGTCAAGCGTTACTATAAAGACGTTTACCTTCTCTGTATTGTTTTTCTGTATCATCTACTCTTTTTTTTTTTTTTTTTACACTGCTAAAATTGTGTTACTACATGCATCAAAATGAAATTTGATCAATTCAACTTATAACACTTTGGAACAATTAGAAAATTACTAAAATAAAACAATTTAGTTTGAACAGCAAAGGGCAATTAATCAAGTCGACAACGGAAGAAAAAATGGTCCAAATAACAGTTCACTTTCAATACATTAAATAAATACCAATGTATAAAATACATCACAAACACACAACAACTGTAGTCTCATGAATCAGTAAATAAAGTACGCAAGTCTTAGAAATAAAACAGTTTTCCATTGATTCTACAACAGATAATGGCACAAACAAATCCGTAATACTTTCGAATTACGGCTATCATGGCTCTGGAATGAAGGGACCTTACATAAGGCTCTGTTGCAGTTCATCATTAAGTCCCTTCTCTACAAGCAGAAACCTTCTCTTGACAAATTCAACTTGTCGTCTCAGCGTCGTCTCCTTAAAATCACCCCCTCCCTTTGCCTGATTTTCGGGCACTTCGATATTTCCAGAGTTAACATCAGTAGCAGAGGCTTGGGCCGAAGAAGTACCCGATGGATGAAATTCTGCTTGAGAGATCCCTAGAGCAAAATTCTGGGCTTGAGAGGTCCCTGGTGCGAAATTCTGTGCTTGCGGAGCTCCAGGGCCGGGAATATTGAGCTCTTTACAGACGACTTCTTGTATCTTCAAGTCCTTGTCATCAACAATTGGTTGCCATTTTCCATACCCATGTCTGGATATTCGGGTGGAAAAAAGCATATTCAGTTAATACATGGAAAGTCGTAGAATCGAAATATTTGGTGTTACCATAATTGAAAGGAGCATAAGGTATATGAAACTTCAAACTAACAAGAAGAGTTCAAGGAAAGGGAAAACAAATTACTTCATTACTGCTCGCAGAAGCATCCAGTCATGCTGCTCATTCCAAAATCTCCCTCCTTTCAGTCCAGGGTGGCGGGATATAATATCATTTGTGAACATCGGAGAGCCATTAGATTCAAGCTTCAGCTGTCAACCAGAAAATGCTCCTTCAAATGAAAATTGAACACAACAAAAGAGCTGCTATGCACAGCCAACGGGCTTAAAAACCAAACCAAACAAATCTGCGAGTCCAAAACGAAATCATATATCCAAATACCAGTTATCTTACCCTAGTTTATGTGACAGCACATTTTATAATCACCTACTGTTGCCCTCAGGATAAGTGAAAAAAACTTAACAGGATATCAACTAAAAAATTGGCTAAAAAATAATCAATTAAGAAATTTATTATCAAAGAAGGCATCACAGATAAGCATCAGTTACCACCAAGCATTCAGAAGCTAAAGCAAGTAACATAAAAAAAATGGCCTTCAGTCTCAACAAAAATTATTACAAAATACAACAGAAGTGATATTTCTTCTCTGCGATATACAACTTACTTTGTCCCTGATGACACCTAGTGCTCCTATCCTGGCAAGCACATCATCTGATTTTAGTCCCTCTTTGGGTACACCATCTGCATACAATAGATATTACGTATTATCAGAACAATAAATTAAATGTGCAGACAAATACTAGCAGAAGATATTAATAAAGTAATTAATTGCCTCCATAGGTTAGCGATTCGTTCATGTCTTCGCATATGTGACCCAAGAAAAGTTGTCCATATCTGCACAAGTCATAACAAAAGTTGCACTTATCAAAACATGCATAGGAAGATGTAGGTGCAGCCTAAGTTTGGCAGCAAAGAACAAACTGCTACCCCACACAATAAGACAATTTTGATGATTACGAAGGATTTCAGATCGCACTAATTTACCAAGGTAAAAATGTGGTAAGCCTTCAATAGTGCAGAAGGCTAATTAAGTATAGAAACAGGAAATGAAACATAAGCAATGATAATATATATAGACAACACAAAGTAGATAAAGTGGAAACTAATAGTTGTGAGAAAATACTAGCAAGAAACAAAAGGTTTAATAGCAATTTATATATATTTAACCATGACCATGCACATAAGTTCTGAGGACAAATTTTAGTCAACAATGTACTCAAAATTCTTGTATCATTCCAAAAGATGGTAGGATTAACAACCATATACATTGATTCAACCAACATTCAAAATAAATTTATTGAGAATAGATCAGAGAAATCAATCACATACTCAGTAATTTCTTGCAAGGTCTTCTCCTTTAGACGTGGCACAAACTCTGCCCAATCATATTCCCCAACTCCAAATCTGTGATAAACAATTCAAAAAGCTTGCTTATTTTTCGATAACTATAAGCTGGGTGCACACTTATCTGGAGTGAAGACAGATCAAGGGAGGGGCAGACAGTGGGACATTACAAATTTAATGAAATAATCAAGAAATGCAACCTCGTCAAAACTTGAACAAACACAGCCAGGGAGGGACGGACAGTGGGACATTACAAATTTAATGAAATAAACAAGAAATGCAACCTCATCATAATTTGAACAAACGCAGCCCTCTGTCTTTGATTAAATCCCTTTACGCGAAGATATCTTCCTTCACCCTCCATGAGGGGAATACACTTAGCAGCAGCAGAATCTTCTAATACAAAATAAACAGGAAATTTTTTTTAAAGATATCAAGTGGCATTTATCAAATGAACTGATAAATTATAAGCCGTCGGTTAATACCATGAGTTCTTTTCTTTTGAGTTTTTTTTATAGCTGAAGTTCCCACCGGAACTGTCCCATTATCAGATTCAGCTTCATAGTTACCATCTTCCCCATCGGAACTTACATCTTCCAAACCAGCAAGGTCATCTTTTTTGACAGACACCACCTGTATAAAACATATAGAGTCCAATCATCTGTTCTTGATTTTCTCAGATTGGTCTATGTATAAGAAACAAAGCATACCTTCTTGCGGTTCCTCTTCCCCTTGCCCATAGAATTAAATTCTTCTATTTTCTGCACTTCGAATTTATCTTGTAACAGGTCTTGCCAGAAGCTTTCTCGTTCAGAATTGTTTGCCAAAGCTTTATTCTCTGCTAGTGGCACAGGTGTTTCCTCTTCCACCGCTAATTCTGCTTCGTCAAGATACTCAAAGTTTGCAACCTGAGGCATAATTTCGTTTTAGCTTCCTCTAAAAATGAAGGTACAATATTAAAATATATAATAAATGAGTATAAATTCCAGTGAACAATGAAGCATTATAAACTGTCAAACAAATCTCCCACAATTCAAAAAATAAAAGCTCTGTTGCAAGAACGATTGACCCAAACATTTCCTTTTGTTCAACATTGTAATCATAGGCAACATAGCAACTGTCACAAATTCGAAATGATTGAAAATCTAGCCATAAGCATCAAATGTTTTAAATTCAATAGTAAACCCAAAGATCTATATCTGGGAATGGTGTTAAAACATTTCACCATGTTACTAAACTACTAGACTGAATAAATGATGCTTTCACTAACAAATCATGGCAGAACAGCTCAGACCCACATATTATTTTCGGATTGTACACAGGAGTGATGACCAAAGATTAATCTATTCAATTTTGGTGACATATACAATACATAAAGATGCTAAACAGATGGAAAATTTAAGAAATAGTAATGACGAAGATTGTATACAAATCCACCACAAAAGACAAAAAAAACCCTGAGAAATTGCTAATTTTAATGTTGCAATGATAATGAGAACAAAGATGCAGAAATCAGAGAAATTTATTAACCTTGAACGCCTTTAAAAACCCGTTCTCTTCACTGTCCAACAATGCCTCTTCTTCGCCAATTTGTTCGCGATCTAGTAATCTACAACATAGATCATTCAAACTTTGCACCAACAACAAAAAGCAAATAAGATTCAATGGAAATAGTGAGAGATCTTTACCTGTCAATTGCAACATCGTCGTAATGAATGTGCCGTGATTTTACTGATTCATCGTCATCATCAAACAACTCCTTTGAACCATACCTGATGATGTCGTCCAGTTCTTCCTGCATCCAAATCAAAGATCTAAGCACAAGAATTCTCACCAGTTTTATAGGCAAATTGTATCTGTCATGAGGTGTTTATGGGGTGGCAGAATTAAATGCCATCCGCGTACACCAACTGTTAAAATACCATCCGCTTATACCTACTGTCAAAATTCCATCCGTGTACACCTACTGCCAAAATTCCACCCAGCTAAATAAAGCTATGTCATTCACATTTAGTGCAATTTTCCAAAAACTATAAAGGCAAAAGGGGATAAATTTAAAGGTGCGGAATATGAGGGCAAAAGGACTCATTCGAATATCAACAGTTGTAATTTACAATGAATGTGAGTCCTTAGCAATGAAAAAAATTGTTTGGGAAGTCAGATTCTGTGGAAGCAGAAATCTAATCACCATGTAAAATTAATATTTAACAGATACTTTTCTCATTTTTCTTCAGAAGTTGCTAATCTAATCTTTAATAATTCCTTATACAAAAAATTCTGAATTTATTGCTAGTTGAATTTGAAGAATTATGGTTCCCTCCCACCATTTTCCTCTAGATATTTTACAAGATATGACATATATATTGATCATGGAATTATTTTATAAAGACAAAAACTTGTATGAGACGGATTTATACATGAGACCTCATTTAATATATTATTATGATCCATGGGCATATGGGGCCCCAACACAATCATATTTAATGGAAACTATGGCCCAAATACTAAGGGTAGAGATCCGTCTCACACAATACTCCCTCTTTTATAAACCCTGAACCTAAACTTCAAGTACATCAAGTATTACTAACTTTGTAAAAACAGTTTTTTCCCAAATCCAAGTATCCTAGTCTAAATGCTAGCAGCAACGTGCATACATTGTTAGGCCCAATAACGGAGCAACTTAGTAATTTTATTTAGGGTAAAATACAGTTACCCCCTCAATTTGTCCAAATTAACAAACGAACCACGTGAATAATCATTGTATGAACGCTGATTGTTCACGAAAAGGGCAATACACATAATTGGAAAAAATCAATAGCAGTAATTTGCTTCAATTATGTTAACCATCCAACTTGAGTGATTTTTTCAATACTTTATTGGGCAACTGCTGAAGATAGATAAATTACCAATGGGTTAAGATATGCTTACCTGATTAATATTTTGGTCTTTAAGCCTCCCCACGACCAGATGTTCCAGGACCATTTTCTTCTTGGTCATCTGCATCATTCTCTCTTCAATCGTGCCTCTTGAAATCAGCCTATAAATCATGACCTGCATATAGAGAAGGTTAAATCCATTGAGAAGAAAACCAGTAAAGTAGAGCCATGAGATGATCTGTAAGGAGCATAACCTTATTTGTTTGACCAAGGCGGTGAGCTCTAGCCATTGCTTGTAGATCTGCGTGAGGATTCCAGTCGCTGCAAATTTTGAGTGTTCCAGATTATCAAAATGCAGTAGTGAATACAGAAGAATATAGATATGCCAGACAAAAGTGTTACAATTTGATGATCCAAAAATAGCAACCACAAACGGAATAGTATTTATAGATGAGATTGTGCCCTTTCTTTGTGAATACAATTACAATATATACACACCAAGATTAAAATCCTGAATTAATCAGTCAAATATCAACATATTTAGCACTTATATCTCCATACTTGCCATTAAACAATAAAACATTCCCATTACCTGTCATATATAATTACTGTGTCAGCAGTAGCAAGGTTTATCCCCATGCCCCCAGCTCTAGTTGATAGCAGAAAACAAAATCTCGATGAATTCTCCGCATTAAACCTGTCTATTCGAATTTGTCTTTCTGCTCCCCCAACTTTTCCATCAATCCTCTCATATTGCATGTTCTAAAATATATAGAAGAGCATCAATTAACACACTTCTGGGGTGCATCAAGTAAATTAAGTAGATCCAGTTGCTTATTCATACCCTGTAGTTACAGTAATCTTCTAGCAAGTCCAACATATGCTGAAATTGTGTATATAGCAGAACTCGGTGACCCTGCTCTTTAAGCCTGACCATCATCTTGTCCAAAAGTTGTAATTTGCCAGAAGATTCCAGCAGTTGCCTGAGATAAATATCATTGTGAACAGAAAAAAAAATATAGAAAATCTACACCTCAAGAATATCAAAGCTGATTAACTGAATATTAAATCATACAGGTTAAATATATACGTTTTCAATTGAACAGCTTTCAGAGGAACAAGACCAAGGTACTCAAAATAAAAGCTATAACATCCACATCTGTGATTTTCCATAAACGCAATGTTACCATATACATGTTTCATTCCAATCAACCATGAAACAAGAGAAAATCAGAGCAAGACAAAAATATTACTTGGTGAACTCATTAGTGTCTTCTGGTTCAACGCCTTCCAGCATAAATGGATGACAACAGAGCTTGCGCAGTTCCATCACCACATTTATAAGGGAAATCTAGCCATCAAAAGTGTAAACAAGGTTATTATTTACAGTAAGATGTTTAAATTGAAAAATAGGAATATCAAAAACTCACACAATGTGTCATCTTACCTGAGCACCACCTTTGCGAGTCAGTATCTGATAATTACGAGTCAAGATCGCTTTGTAATACTCTTTCTGCATGCTACTCAATTCGACACGCAATATTAATTCTTTCTTAGGAGGTAATTCCTTCATCACATCTTTCTTAACTCCTGAAATTCAAAAGAAAATAATTGGTCACAGAAATTATATGATGTATGTATGGTAAGAGGTATCCTTCCACATCAAAGAATCATGTAAACCCTCAAGTACAAATGAAACATCAAAGGTCTGCATAAAAGTTTTTATATACTACAAATTCATAAAGCATATATTAAGTTTCAGTACATACTTCTCAGAAGATGCGGGGCTAACATCTTGTGAAGCCTAGAAATTTGTTCCTCTTGATTGACATCCTTGAACTCCTCCTGAAAATCCTCTAAGCTTCCAAACTGTAAGGGATTTTTTTACATCATTTCAGTGTCATAAATTTCAAGACTGATAAAATTATTAAGCATGTGTTTAAAGGAACTAACCTTCCCAGCATCAAGGAAATGCATAAGCATGAAAAGTTCATCCAAGTTGTTCTGCAGTGAATGACTCCAGCCATTATTATTGTTGCATGACAAATTAAAAAATTTATGATTGCATACACTAAGTGCTTCAGGAGATGTAAACTAGAATTGTTCAAAATATAGAATTGAGTCGAATGTTTAACCGTCGACTGAAGGATACAACAAAAATATACGGGTATGTTTGTTTAGCAACTAGCTCGGCCGGACTTTGGATTTTTGCGACCCTAACCCTTATTTATTACGAGAATCAAAATGTAAGGTTTGAAACTTTATCACCTACCACCTATTATCTCCTTTATATATCATTCAAATAATACTATATCAATCACTTTTACATACTTGATTTGACTTAAAACAATAATCCTACCCTATCAAAGTTTCAAAGCAAACATACTATCACTATTAATCAAGATTTCCACATCCGAAAGGATGTTAAGTATAGATTTCCCCCACCATTTTAATCTCGTAACACACGTATCACCATCTACAGTCACGATATTAGTCAAAATAGAAAATATGATGCATTTTTCTTTCCTCACAAGTTAAAAAAATATCTACATCAGTTGAATAAGCAATGAACACCAGCAGAGCTTCGGCTCACATCATATTGGAGAACGCATACCTGAAGTGGAGTTCCAGTCAACAGGACACGATGTCTGCTTGAGTATTGTGTCAATGAAGAAAACAATTTTGAGTCCTTATTTTTTAGACGATGGCCTTCATCAACAATCTATATTGAGATGTTAAGAAATTTTTTAGAGTAGTTAAGGAAAGAGATTAATGACAAGTCAGCACAACGAGATTTGATCTCACCATGCACTCCCACTTTATGGGCTTCAATGATGATGAATCCAAGTTGATCATTTCATAAGATGTCAAAAGGACATCAAATTTTATCCGATGCAGATTGCTTTTTCCAGAAGTTTGACAAGATTTATTTTTCTTGCTTTTCTTTTTACTTTTGGGATAGAAAAATTCATAATCTCTAATGACAGCGCGTCCTTGGGCAGTCCCAACATACATCACCTGCAACAGTTGACTCTTAATCAATTGTAGTCACAAGCTAATCTGGTGAAACCTGAAACATTACACTTACTCTCAAGCTAAATTTCCCAACCATGCATACTTACCACATTCATATGAGGAGCCCATGTAGCGAATTCACGTTCCCAATTCCTCAAGGTCGAAAGAGGAGCAACCACAAGATGAGGAGATATATCCTCCCCAAAAAGAGATGCTAGAAAGGCAATGCTCTGAATGGTTTTGCCTGCACGCATGAATAGTTACAAGAAGTGACGCAAACAGAAGGAAGTAACAGAACAAGTGAGGACGGAAAAGAAAGTAAAATAGAAAAGAAAACATAGCCTACCAAGTCCCATTTCATCTGCTAGAATCACGTGTGTCTGTTTTGACCACGCAAAACGTAAGAAATTCAGCCCTTCAAGCTGATATGGATGCAATGAACCTGGATTTTGATTAGATAAAAACAGAGTCAAGGGAAGAGATTGATCATGATAAAACATCACCCAAATCCTCAACTCAATGAAGAGCATTGTGTACCTCCACAAAGAAAATCAGGGCTGCTCTCATAATGTTTGAAATCTTTCGGCCTATTCTTTAATTCCATAGCATCACGAAGGTTGCTCTTCTGTTTGGCTGCAGATACCATACCACGTCGAGACTGAATTCTATCAAACTTTTCAATTTCTTGGTGAAATGATGCAATATCCGACTCCAACTCCCAAGAGCATTCATCATACGAAAGCTCCTTCCATTTCACAAGATATTCTTTTCCTAGTTCTGCTTCCCTGGTATTCAGGACTATTTGTCAGCACTTGACATTAGAAAAATGCACGGAACATAACTAAGTCATAACCAGTTGACTGAATAGGACATTGTTAATTATTCAACAAGAAAAAGAAATGATATTTATGATGTAATAGCTTCAAACATATTTCTCCAGAAGTAGAGAAACATTTTCACTAAAAGACGGCCTATAGCTGTCCATCAAACTTACACTATTTCATATAGCTGATTTCCTAATTTAAAAACATAGGATTACTAACATTTTAAAGAAAACTCATTACTGATTCTGACTGAATGTGTCAATCAAGTAGCGTCAACAAAAGTTATCACTCCCTATAGCTATTCAACAATTTCAGATTATGTAGGTGTTAGATTTTTTTATGATTAACAAAGAATGTCAGTAAAAGCCATCAATACACAAACAGATGTAAAATCAAATTTTCAGCATTAAAGTTCTCAAGATGAAATTGTGATAAAGATCAAAGAAACCTGCAAGCAATAATTCGATCCACAGTTGTCCATTCTGTCCTAATAGGAATAAATTCATCTTCGGGGTTATTTGATGATGGAGCTTGTTTGTGGAAATTGTTCACTTTTGTTCTTAAGCGCGGATTTGTCTTGTATGCCTGGACAAATAGCTTCTCGGGCAACCTGAATCATACACGTAAAATAAATTCAATGACGGCCTCCTCAAAATAATTGACAGCTGGAAGCTGCCATTGGTGGAGCAAAAGAACCTACCATACGCTATGGAGGTAGGACTTTCCTTTCCACTTTACTAGATAATGTTTCATCATAACTTGATCCGATCCCTGCTTAGATGCATCGCTCTCATTTACATCAGTTGGACGAACCTCGCAATCGAGTATTTTCTCAAGCTCAGTCAGATGGCCCACCTATCAAAGCACATTAAATCATGATAAGGAAAATCAAACCTCAGTTCTACTATTTAAACCATAACTCGATGTGGAAAAGAAACATACACATTCAGGACATCTCCAGCTACTGGGAAGAGGAGCTCTCAGTGCTGGCAGCAAGCAACTGGGATGGTAAGCATAAGTACATGTTTCACAGCTCATAAGATCGCCATCTTTTCCACAAACATGACATAAACCTTCCTTCTGTTATCAGAAACGGTGTTAAACGACGATAATTGTTAAAATTGTTAATTCCGAATTCAGATCATCCCGTTTCCGTTACATTTAGTGTATAATAAGTGAAATAAATAAAAATCTAAGCTATGTCGCTTAAAACGCTGAAAAATGCACAAAAACTTCAGTTCACTGCATGCCAGCTTGTATGATATATCCGTCAAAACATATAATTAACGCGGAAATTGGGGGAAGAATTACGACAACTGAAACAGAGATGAACTAAAGCAATTGACGAAAACACGATCAATTCTATCAAACAGGGGAAGCCAGAATTACCGCATCAGGCCGTTTAAATTTTTCAGAAGAAGAATTCGCCCTGGAATTTTTTTTCACAAAATCAGGCTCCTCCTGGTCCGATTCATCTAGATTGTAAATCGGCCGTCGATCGGATCGAACTCGTAGCCTCTCAACCAGACTTGCCATGAAGCAGCTCAAATTCTGGAAACAGAAATGAGGTTTTCAGTTTTCACTCAATTGAGACGAAATCAGGGAATGTAGAATTCCAGTGCATGGCAGGAATTGAAGTTTACCTGATAAACCACTGAGAGATTCTTCTCACTGAACAAAACGAGAAATGGGGAAAATGTAGAGAGATACTCGGGTGACTGAATGTTCGAGGAACTGCGACAGCGAAGAGAGAGAAAGGGGAAGAGAGAGAAAGCGGTGAGTTTGTTGTGAAACGGCCACCTGCGTTGTGCGGGAGAATGGGCTGGTTTGGCCTCAATTTATAGTGTGTGTGAATTATAGAAATGCCAAGTGAAAACACGCGCTTTTATTCAAATGTATTTGTATTTTGTAATAGTATTGCATTATTCTAATATACATGTAGTATTTAGTCCATCCAGTTGGGTCGAGCCTCCAGTTTTTGTAGAAGGTCTTCTGAATAATATTTATAGTTTTTGTTTCGTCGGGGTTGGGATTTCTGCATGAATGCATCGTGGCTCGATCGTTGTCTGATTGATCGACGTGTTCGAGGGGCTAGTGGAACTTATATGGAAAGACACAAGCCATCGGACCACCCCCGTCGTTTATAGAAGTTATGTGGACGTCGCAACTTATTTTTATAAAAAATACACAGAAAATACGTCTTTGGGACGTTATCACGTGCATGTAAAAACCATTGAGACTATTGGTATGCACAATTAGAAGAGGAGGAAGTGTTGAGATTGCATGCAATCGTATCTTGGATCAGAAACTTAGATTAATGCGGATAATTTTGAATTGGATTCGAAGATTGTAGTGGACGCGATCGGTGTCTAGCATACTGATGAATTTGAGTTTGGTGGTTTGGTTTTATGTTTTGCGTAGATGGTACTGAACTTTCTGATTTTCCGATAAAGTGTTTTTCGTTAAAATGTCAATGGAGTGGCACATAATGACAGCGATAATGTATGATTTGTGTTTACTTTCATTTCATTCTCCTCTCATGCCATGCAAGTTATGCATTTCCATGTTAACATCTTCATTAGATGGCAATGTATGAAATCAATGATTGACAAAGAGTATACTTATTCATATCAATATTAGTAATAGGGTTAATTGCAAAAATAATCATCAATCGTGTTTATCAATTTTTAAATTGTACACGAAGTTTATCGCCTTTTGTGTTTTGCAATTCAATGCAAATGACCATTTTTTTTGTAAAAACTAAATGATGTGATTGCTAGAGCCGTCGTGAAGTGTCACTAGTCATGACTAATGAATTTTAAAATTTTTTCAAAAACTTCTTTAACCAAAAATCTTTTTTAAAAAAAATTATAAACCAAATTAATTGTTACCATTATCCCAAAAAAACTCAAAAAATAAGATTGCGCCCTTCAAATATGTTTTGGCGTATACATGGATACAGTTGTCACATCATTTATATGTTTTAAAAATACAGAAAAATGTATCAAATTAAATTTTTAAAAAAATAGTGTATCAAATTGCAAAGAAAAAAAAATATTGGAATCGATAAATACATTTAGGACGTGGTTTATTGCAATTAACCCTTACTAATACTAATACAACCCCTATTAATTACACACCAAAACCTTCATCCCTATCAAGAACACACGATCCCCAAATCTCATCATTTTTGTTAAAACTATAATTAACACACTAATTATGGATTTCAAAAGGATTATACTAGTCAATGTAACTTAACATAAATTTATTTTCAGTTATTAGTAATTTTCAATAAATTCAATAGTGCAATTTCTCATTAATGTAATTTAAAAAAAAAATGGCAAGTAATGTGAATCAAGAACCATCATTGCAGAAATGTCAATGAATGAAATTAATGATGGACCAAGAATTACCTATTTGTGTCCATATCTCAATATTAATTACATAAGACAAAAACTGGTGTGAGAGTATTATCATTTTTTAATACAAATGTATCACTTATTAATGTAAAATGCATCACTTTTAAATTTTTATCTTAAAATAATATATTTTATATTTTTTTTTTTGAAAAGTTAATAATATTTAATTATAAAATGATACTCATCTCACATTTTTAATGTAAAGTGTATCACTTTTAAACTTTTATCTTAAATCGATACATTTTGTATATTTCTTTTTAAAAAGTAATACTCCCTCCGTCCGCCTATAAGCTTCCGTCCGCCTATAAGTTTTTCATACCCTTTTTGGTAAGTACTTTTTCTCACACATCACTTTATATCTTACTTTTTCTCTCTATCTCTCTCCTTCTTCCAATCACATCACTTGTACTATATCTATTATTTAATCACCTTTCTTAATCTCTGTGCCAAAAAGTGACGGGAAGCTTATAGGCGGACGGAGGGAGTAATATTTAATTATAAAATGATACTCGTCTCACCTTTTAAATGTAAAGTGTATCACTTTTAAACGTTTATCTTAAAATGATACGCTTTACATATTTCTTTTTAAAAAGTAATAATATTTAATTATAAAGTGATTCTCGTCTCACCTTTTTAATGTAAAGTGTGTCACTTTTAAATGTTTATCTTAAAATGATACGCTTTACATATTTCTATTTAAAAAGTAATAATATTTAATTATAAAGTGATATTGTTCTCACCTTTTTAAAGTAAAGTGGGTTTCTTTTAAACTTTTATTTTAAAATGATACACTTTACATATTTCTTTTTAAAAAGTAATAATATTTAATTATAAAGTGATACTGGTCTCACCTTAATTTAAAATGTATTACTTTTAAACTTTACTCTTTATATCTATATTTTTAAAAAAGTAAATATTTAATTATAAAGTGACAGTGGTCTCACTTTTAAACTTTTATCTTAAAATGATACGCTATACATATTTCTTTTTTAAAAAGTAATAATATTTAATTATAAAATGATATTATTCTCACCTTTTTAAGGTAAAGTGGGTCTCTTTTAAACTTTTATTTTAAAATGATACACTTTACATATTTCTTTTTAAAAAGTAATAATATTTAATTATAAAGTGACATTGGTCTCACCTTAATGTAAAATGTACTCCATTACTTTTAAACTTTACTCTTTATATCTATATTTTTTTAAAAATAATAATATTTAATTATAAAGTGACAGTGGTCTCACTTTTTAATGTAAAGTGTATCACTTTTAAACTTTTATCTTAAAATGATACGCTATACATATTTCTTTTTAAAAAGTAATAATATTTAATTATAAAGTGATAATGGTCTCACCTTTTTAATGTAAAGTGTATAACTTTTAAATTTTTATTTTAAAATTATACACTTTACATATTTCTTTTTTAAAAGTAATACACTAATATTCAATTATAAAGTGATATCGTTCTCGCTGAAATAGTACAAACAATACTTGGTCATAATATAATTAGTCAAACCCCATTAAACAACAATAACACATTAATTATTTATTGTCAACAAATCCAATTGTGCATTTTTTCATTAATGTAATTTATCATTCATATAAAGCTCAATTAATGTACTTTTTTTAATAGTTCAATTTCTCATTAATGTAATTATCCATTCATTAAGTGTTGAGTAATGGGAATGTTGAGTGATGCATAATCAATTGGCCTCTTAAAGAAAATGGTTTACGGTAGAAGTGGATTCATATTACAAATATGGATCTAAAAGGACTCAACCGGTACAAAGAGTTGTTTGGGTAAATCGTGATGCCAATATTTTGGCGCATACTATAGCTAGATCGGCAAGGAATTTTTCTAATCCGTATACTTTGATCAAGCATCCGTCTATTATGGAAGGCCTTCACGAAAAAATCGACTTGCACGTGCTAGTACAAGTCGGGTCCTCAAGAAAAAGAATTTAATTATAAGACAAAGTTCCTCTCCCGGTCGTTCCCAATTTAAGTGAAATTTCATTTCATACGTAACACCGCTCACACAACGTTAAATGAAACTCCGCCTCAAAAAAGTTTGTGTGCAACCTTCTTCAATGTTGAAATTCAAATGCAAGCAAATAAAATGATCAAAACACAACAAATTAATCAAGGGGCCTTGAAACCCAAGAAAAACAGCCATGGCCGAACTAATTGATATTGCCAAATGACTTGATAATTTTTTATTGATTTTGGTTATGATATAATTAATGGCAACGTTTTTTTTTTTATTAAGGAGTTTAGAAGAAGCCCAAGATCTTCAACTTGAGACGGAACACTACGGTATGCTATCCCCTCCAATCGTGAGGAAGTGACAAGACGAGTGTACCCTTCGTCCACAGAAACGTCCAAATCTCTATTCTCAAAATCAGACAACCCCACAATAAGACATTCTCATCTCAAGACAAATAGAGACAGAAAAAAAGGGCAAAGATCCACGGAGTACCAAGATCTTAAGGACCATCACCAAATCCAACCCAAACTAACACAAAAGATCGCGTAATAGGAAACATAAACCGCCTAAATGCGCAAAGGCCGCCCAATGACGCACAAAAAAGTAATAATAAAATGGGATCAACGGGTGACTCACCCGACCGGCCACCTTAGCGGATTGGCAAAGGCCATCAAATTGGAGTTAAAACAAGTTTTGCTTCCACATGCACATAACAATTTCAGAACCTAACAATGAATCACTAATCAAGTAATCAAATTATTGCAAAAATCATGCTACTGGATGAACAGGGATAATTCAGCACTTACAAATTGGAATTCTCATCAAAGTCCAGCTTTCAACACAGTAACCAAATTCTCTATATGCCTAATCTTCAGTTCAAGTTCTTTTCCAAGTGCTCTGTATTTACTCTTCTCATCCACTCTATCTCCACACTTCACTTTACCTCCAACCAATTTTCGAACGTTTGCTTTCGAGTCTAACGGGCTGTTTCCATCGCGAGCTGCTCGTTTCTCACTCGAATCAGACGATGATATCACCTCACAATCCTTAGGAACAACAAATTTCCTTGGCCTTGTCCCACTATATGAAGGCGTTTCCCAATCTTGCAACTTCTCAGCACCTCCAACCCTCCTCCTTCGCTTCGGAGAAAAACCCGGAGGTGGAGGAATATCATCGTCGCCATCTTTTGGCGAAAAACCAGGTGGTGGAGGAACAACATCACCACCATCTTCTGCAAACAACTCTTTCTTGACTCGCACCTTTGAATCCAACACCCATGGAGTGGTCTTTCCACTCCACCCATGGTTCAGTTTCTTCCACCAATTCGAGTAACGAGCAGTGACACACGGCTGGGAAAGGCGAGACGGTACGTAGAGTTTACCATCTCTAATCGAACGATTGTAATCGCTCCAAGCAATCCCTGGATTCACATTCACTCGAGCTACGTAGCCCGGAATGTCTTGATCCATCCCAAACTGCATTGCCACACGGTGGGGCAGATACTGCTCTATACAATCCAACCCAACAAGCTCACTAGCCCTCAAGCATCTAACAAACACCATTAAATCATCATCTAAATCGGATCCAACTTTTACCCAATGTTCATTATCCTTATAAATCATTCCATTTGTATAAGCCCGCCATTGAAAGTCTTTACCAACGGAATCTAAGGTCAGAGACCTGTGTTTCAAGTCCAATTTCAAATCATGCCAACGGGCCAGGCCCGGTTTCAATCCCACGGGCTCGGGCTTTGGCCTTAGGGATGGAAACCGTTCCCAGATCCAAACCTGAACGAGTGCTAATCCCGGTACCGCAACTTGAACAATACTACCATCTCCCCCTGTTCCTGATTTTCTAGCAGCAACAATGGCGGCTTTCAACAAACTCAAACCCTTGTAAATGGAAGAAAGCACCGCAGGTGCAAGCGCGATTTTAGATCCTCTAGCTAAGTGAGCTGCAATGGCGACTACGTTCGTCGCAATCGTGTCGCGTGCGAAAGGAAACACGAACCTGGAAAGCCAGTAAGAGAGAAACGCTTCGTGCTCGATTTCGCTTCCGCTTCCCATGAATTTCGTCATCCATTTCCCTTGACAAGCTTTCTTCGAGCTGGATTTCGTTATTTCAGAACGCGATTGCTGCAATTTCTTCACCACTCGTTGAATTTCCTCGCTTCTAGGAGGATCCATACTCGAAACCCCCTCCCCCAACACAGGGTAACCCCCAAGCACCATCGTATCCTCCAACGTCACACTCGCTTCTCCCCACGGAAACACGAAGGAATTCGTCGTGGCACACCACTTCTCCAGAAATCCAAAAATCAAATCGTCGTACCGGTGAATGATACACTTGGAATTCATGATAGCATCCACAATTCCGGCGTTTTTCCAGGTGGAATTGTGCAATTCGTGCATCCGATCCACCCATGCTTTCCAGTTCTCCGATGGAATTCTGCAACCCTGGTAGCTAACGTTTAAGGGTAAACCCTTGTATCCAGCGGCGGCGGGGCAGCTGAGAGAGGGAGCGGCGGCGGGGCCAGCAACGGAGGTGACAGTTGGCCTGAGAAAATGAGCTCTTCTGATACTCGCTTCGCCACCGGCCGCGGCGGCCGGAGACACCATCAAGTCCTCTCTCTCCTCCATTATAAGATCTTCTTCCATTGATGAGCTTTCTGAGTTTAGCTTTTCAGCTTCTCCCAATTTCCCTTTTTAAGTAGTTTTTGAAAAGATTAACAGATCATTTTCAGAGAAGAAATTCTTTATAGAAGATTTTTTTTAATTACGATAAATAAAAATAAAGTAATTGAAAATATGTTGTCTTATTTAATGGGAAATTGTATAACTACACAACACAACAAATTGTTGTGGTTTACAAGGAATGTTTTTAGAAATTTATGGAGTAATTTTTAACATTCATTTTGTATTTAAATATTATGCTGAGATTTATTATTATTTTTTTTTTGGTATCGATTAATTACATTTTTTTAATTATTGATTACTCTTTGTCGGATTGAATTCGATGTGATTTAGAGATATTTCATCTAACAAACAATCAATCAAAGAATGATGGAAACAAAATATTGAATGTTAATAATGACTGCAGAAACGACATATAGAGTTCCTTTAAAAAAAAATTAAACAAACAACAAATGTAGGAGAACTTAACAAACTCCTCCTAAAATGTTAAGTGTATTGAATGTATAGCGAGAGACCAACCGTCCAACCCTCGTAGATGGGGTTAAGTCTTCTATTTATAGTGTTATACAATGTGTATTAGGTCGGGTCGATTCTATCTAAAATGAAGAGCTCTGGTTTTGATCTTACACGTGTCCTAGAGCTAAATTTGGGTAGGTTGGACTCGACTCCCTATGTAGCATGTATGTAGGAAAAGGTTGCAAGTCTATGAGTGCATTTGATCGGTAGATGCTTGTACGAATGCATTAAATGTACACGCCTTTCAATATTTTCATAACAGCGACACTTGACACATTCTAATTGATGTTATCATAGTTAATTTAGTCGAGGTTGCGTTTTTCTTTTAGATGCGCCGCTCCAAGCTCTAATAGTGGTTTGTGGTCATTTAGGACCATCAAACTATTCTTCTCCTAGTCTGTTGCACGTCTGACGAACCTTCCACTGATTCAGAGCAATTGAAATCTCGAATCCAGATAACCATGTACGACCATTTAGATTTATTATACTATCTTTATACAAGTTTAATCTCAATTAAATTATAACATAATAAAATTAATTTTACTTTGCAACTAAAATAAAACATTATAACTATATTTGGTTCAAATAACTAGAATTGAATTAATATATCCAAAAAAAAAATTATATAAATTTAAGTTCAGAAAACAAGAAATTGATATGTGTTGAAATAAAAAGAGAACGACACGTGTAGAAATTAAATGTCTCATAAATAAAAAAATTCCTTACACCTATTGCTGCTGAATATCCAGCACTATAATTATCACACTTAGGTGGCACTATCCCATGTTTCTTTTTAATTTTCATTTTAAATTAAAATTTGAATCACATCTTTAATTAGGAGAAGAATCAATTAAGCTCAATCAAAATTCTAAGTTTTCTATGTAATATGAGTATTTCTTAATTTTGAATTTAGGATCACAAATTTAATTAGAAGAATTATAATTAAGATAAAACTAATGATATTAACATCAACTAATCTCTCAACCATTCTTTTAAATAAATATTTGAAATATTTAATACTCCCTTCATTTTTTGATAAATGTCATTTTAACTTTTAAACTATTTTGTGTATTTTTTTAAAATTTAACTAATTTATCCTTATCAAAAATATTTTTCATAATTATATTTCCCATAATTTGGGAATTTTGTTAATTTGATTTCTAAATATTGACTACAATCTCAGCTAAATTCTTTATTAATAAATTTTTATACCAAAATTTAGTTAGTTAATAATCATAATTATAATTAATGAAGGATATTATAGACATAAATGTATAATTTTAAATTGTGGTGAAATGTGATTTTTTTTTTTTTTTTGAGAAGTGTTACATTTATTAAAAAAATGGAGGAAGTATAAAATTAACTTTTTTCAATGTATTATTTTGAACCCTATTTCATTTTATTTATTTAAATAAAAAAAACAGTTAATTTGTTTTTAAAACCAGTGTTTTATTGCCATTTGAAGATTGTTTATTAACATATTAATTAATTAATAAATAAATAATCGTTCTTCTTCTATAATGATTGATAAGAAAGGGGAACCAGACAAGCAAGCAGTCGATCAAAATCTCAACTTTTGATAAATAAAGGGGAGCAAATCGATCAACTTCATAAAACCCTTTAATCATCCTTGATTGATTTCAAACTCTCCAGTTCTCGTAATCCTTTCTGGTATGTTTTCATCGAACCCCATTTGTAAATTCTACTGTTTCATGTTCTGCATTCATTTTCACGTATTTTAATTGCACAAATTGTGATCTCCTCAATATTTTTAGGTCTTAGCAGATACAACTACCCTAATTAGGGAGGGGGGTGATTCTTGTGTGCCCTTTAGATTTTAGATTTTAACCGTTGTTATTTAGTGGATTAAGGATTTAAACGCCTTTAAATTTGATCTCGCGATGTTTGTAGTTTCCTGAATGACAGAAATGACGATACTAATATGTTGGTAATGGAAGATTTTGGCAATAATTTGAAGTGCATAGGTATTGAATTCTCATGTATTTTGAGGACTTTGTGAATGATGGGGGTGGGTAAGTTATGGTACCATGGTATCTTTTGCTTCATAGTGTAGTGTCTTGTTGGCTTACCAAATCACTATTTCGCCAATGGCCGTATTGTATGTGCCAACTGCATATTGTATTGTACTCCCTAATACTGTATTTGAAGCAGTTGTTCGAATTCCTTATGATAAGCAAGTGAAACAAGTTCTTGCTAATGGTAAGAAAGAGGGTTTTAATGTGGGGGCTGTTCTTATTTTACCGGAGGGGTTTGAATTAGCTCCTCCCGATCGTATTTCTCCCAAGATGAAAGAAAAGATAGGCAATTTGTCTGATAATGTGATAATGTGATGGTAGTGTCCAGCTTCAAGCACCATATGATTTGTGGCTAGGCCTTACTAACGAGAAGGTGTAATTAAGAATACATTGTACACCTTGTTGGAAGAAGCTTTTAAGATTAATCTACCTGACTCTGAAATTAATTATTCTAAAAAGTATGATTCATAATCCTATGTCTTCTTACTTCTTGGTTCTCTATATCTTTGTTGGTTTTATAGTTCGTTCTTGGGAATGTATTCAAGCTTGCCTTCTTTGAATCTTATCATCAATTCCCTACTTACTTAACTCTGGGAGCTTGTGAGTTTAAGCATAGAAAGTTAGAATGATAATGGACAGCCATTAAGGTAAAACATTATTTGTGTAATGTAACGAAGTCCTCTGTTAGTCTCCAAGGTCTTGAAAACAGCACATTCCTTAAAGCTGCTTTAGGATAATGTGCACCAATTATGGCAGTCTTCTATCATGTTTCCTGTGAAGTTGAAGTTGGGTATAGAATCGAACAAATATGGCACAATGATTTCATTTAATTGAATCCCACTTATTCCACTATCATGGAACATTCTCAATGTATTTGCTAAATTTTATTTTTGCTAGTTATGCTTATTCCCGATGTGCCTTGTTCGTTTTATCAGCTTTGTGTAATGGCATTCTTGAACTAAATATGTTACATAAACTGTCTTTCTGTGAAACAGGATGGCGGACTTGCCTCGTCATCTGCGAGCTTGTTTTCAAACTGGGAAACTTGCTATGCTAGCGATTCTTGTGTCAGGAGGAATTGTGTTGCAAATACTGGTATTCTTCCACATTGAGCTTTTAGTTGCCTTCAGTTCATTGACTTGCTATTGAATCTTATGACATATTGTAACACATTTTCTGATTATTTGATGACTTTTCAGGCATGCGCTCTGTACCAAAATTGGTGGCCAATGTTAACAGGTATTTATATGCGCGATTAATTGCTTAAATGGATATGGTACCTTGTTGTTTGTATGGATCTTCAAAGCATCCTTCATAATTTTTAGTTGTTCTTGAGAGTATAGTTGCTTTAAAAACTTGAACTGCATTTCCCAAAATTCAGGAAATCCTCTAGATGTTTTTATGTATTTTTCATGTTTTAAGCAACACTCTTGTGCACAACAAACTTAGTTTGAGGTAAGTCTTCCTTTTTGGATATGAACAAAAGCTTATAGGCAGAAATCATAAAATACAAATGTGATTAAATTCAGCTTTTTTTTTTTAAAGCCCTGTAATTTGTCCGCATCTGACCATCTAAGAATTATCATTTTTTATGTTTTTCGATTTATATGTCAGATTTTGTGGTAAAATAATTGGAATCTTCAACTTGCATGAAACGTAGAAGTTAACTTTCCTTTCACACACTGAATAATGCACTGAACACAATGGGCTGGCGATATTGAAAGTAAGATTCAATGAATTATGCTAATGACCTAATCCAATTATCCAAACCATCCTTGCTCTCCTGAAAGTGTCTAGTCTAGTTGTAAGAAAATCTCCTTGCACTCGTGAATAAGTCTGATCATTCTTTCTCTTGTGCCCTACTTTGTTGCTTGGTTAATTGATTCTTGTTCATTTTCCTGTACTAATGCCAGAAAATATACATGCTATGTTGAACTTGTATCCTGCATTTTCAGAAACTAATCATGAAGTTAATGTTAGAAAAAGGCGTGTTCATTTTGTGGTATTTCATTGTTTCTTTTGCAGTGTTAATGTATGTATTTTTACCAATGCCTCTAGTCTTCTTTGCTGGGTCCGATACTTCCTCTCTCTATTCTGAATCAAGCAGCGGGTAAGGCCTTTCATTTCGAATCGACACTTATCAGTATTCTTTTCAGTTAATGACTATTCTGGCCTTATATGTGATAATTTGACAAATGTCGCAGTTGGGTAGATGCAGCTAAGTTTTTGACTGGTGCTTCAGTAGTGGGTAGTGTTGCTATACCAGTTATTCTCAAGCATGCCGGTGTAATTGGTTGGGGAGCCTTAGCAATGGAGCTCTCGTCCTTTTTCATATTCGCCATGGCCATTTTGTGTTTTCTTGGGACGAATGACGATGATGGGTACAGTATGTTTTGAAATAAAGCATGGATGTTCGTGTTCATACCAGACGCATTGGCTCGTGTTTATAGTTCTGATTTTTTTAGAAATCTTATCGTTGGGTGTCTACTCTACCTTGCATTGCTGTTGTTGTAAATGTATAAACATTCTTTCTGCGTTCGATACGCTTGTCGCTTGGATTCTCCGTCGTCAAATGAAAGCTAGTTTGGTGAAATTTGGGGATCATTTGTGTGAAACAAAGTTTATATTTGAAGTTATTATTCGAGCTGAGCCGAGTATTTGAAGTTCGAGCTCGACTCAAGCTCTTATCGAGCCGAGCTCGGCTCGATAACATTGACGAGTCAAAAATCGAGCTCGACTCGTTAACGAGTCTATCGAGCCGGACCGAGCCTAATGGAATTTTCTAAAAAAAAATTAGATATCGAGCCGGCTCGTTAGTAAATCGATTATCTAACGAGCTTGAGTTTGGCTCGTTTGACTAAACGAGTCGAGCTTTATCGAGCCTTAACGAGTCGAGTCTCATTAAGGCTCGGTTCAAATAGCAGTTATGCAAGTTGGTTTCATGTTCCGGTTTCGTCTTAAATAATTATAGCCAAGGTTGTAAAAGTCGAAAATCAGTAGTCAGCCGTTTTCAGCTGTCCAGTAGTTTTTTTTTTTTTTTGGGTAAATTTTGTACCAGTTTGTTACCATTTATTTCTGGCCCAATATATGGGCCCAAATGTTCAAAATATTCTAGGTTGTTGGACTGAGTTAATAATTAATATTAGGGCCCAATAAATGACTTAATTTAGACTATTTCCCATTTTCCATTCGACCGATTTGATTTTTGTTCACATCTCCAAATTCCGATCTTATGTGCGGCCTTGCTGGGTTTGTCCCCTTGGGTTTACCAGTAGGGGGTTTTTAACCCGACCTCGAACGGGTGGGGAAGGAGAGGGCTGAGTGATTTTGTATCGTTTACAGCAACTCTTTGAATTTGTCGTGTTTGGGCTGTTTTAATTTAACTAAACTTTCAGGTGGCTAACAAGCAGCAAGCGTGGTGATCGGTCTAGGCGATTTTCTGCGTTTGTCGCCACCTAGGTGCCGCTTAAACGCCGCCCAACTCCATAGCCGATTTTCTCTAATCGCGGCGGTCGGTGGACGCCTATGTGCCATCTAGGCCGATTTTTGCAACCATGATTATAACACGATAATTTTTATATATTAAATGCAAAATTATTGTATAGTGTCGATATATATTCTTATCATGTTATGTGTGTTTGATCTTATAATGTCGTGTTATTGTCGTATCGAAACAATATCATTTTTGCCAAGCTTAATTTGTACCACCATGTGAGAGAGAAGGGGAGGGAAAGATGAATGGTGGTCCAATAAATAAAGGTATCATTTACTTGCACCACCGTGGTCCATTGCGGCCACTCCCTTTCAAATAAATAAAATTTGAAAATATGATGATGAAAATTAAATTAAATTGGAAAATATGATGATGAAAAATAAATAAAATTGGAAAATATGAAGTAAGTGGTCCCTCACTATTATAGAACATTGAGTATTTTTTAATATGACATATTTCAATTATTCATAGAAAATGTGAAGCACAAAAATTAAAACATGTAATTTTATTCCTGAAGTGAGTATTATACACATTTTTTTCCCTAAATTCTTTTAAGCTACCACCCGACTCCAAACAATTAATTTATATTAAAATTAAAATAAAATATATTTCCATTAAATCATCAAAACAACTTTAACAATTTATAAGCTACTTAAATTTCCATCTTAAGCTCATAAAATAACTTAAAAAAAGATTTTGAAATAAACCTAAACAGACTCTATACTAGCCACAATTGCATTTTGACTTGTCTAGAGAAAAAATCAAACGGAAAAGTTGCCCCTTCCCTAATCGGCATACAAATCTGCTTTCATTTTTTTGTGTAAATTTCAAGCACAAGTTGCACTCTTTTGTACTTTCACTCCGAAATTTATAATAAATTGACACAAAAGAAATGAAACTTGAAAGCCAAGTTTACAATTATTATAGGGGCTGGTCTGCTATGGACTCGAGTGCATGTTGTGCACTCTAGTCCATGTTGCACTTTTCAGTTTACTGACTTACACTTTTTAGTAAATGGTTGGTGTTACACTTTTCAATTATTAAACTGTATAATAATATTTTTAGTAATAATTGAAAAGTGCAACATCATTTACCAAAAAGTGTAAGTCAGTAAAACTGAAAAGTGCACATGGACTAGGGCATACTAGACTTTACCTTATTATAGAAGTAAGGAAGAAAAATAAAAGATTTAATGTGCAGAAATCTTTACTAGTGTTAGGCTAAGCCATTATTTAAACATTTTAATTGTAAGAGTTCGTAATATTCTTGTTATTCTTAAATATATTCCAATTGCTGACAATATTATTATATTTTTAAATATATTCCAATTGCTGACAATATTATTATATTTGTATAAGGCCAGTTCTTCCCCGTCATGAATTACTAACCCCTTAATATTTTATTTTTAGGGAAAAAAAAGAGAGGGTAAGATAGAGGCTCGTGCTAATTAATTTGATTCATCTGTTTCACTTTTTGTATTTCACTTTCGTCTGTTCCATTTTTTATATTTCACTTCACTGGATTACTAATACGTGTCGGTGTAATACATAACATGATCGGATTTTTATTTCTTTATTAAATGGTTGTTAGATAGATAAATTAGATACCATGTTGTCTTGTTATTTTAAATTAGGTTAACGACAGGGCCAAATGTTATTCTTTAACACACATATATTACTCCCATTAGATACACAATTTTTAATAGGTTAGATATGGCAAATGATTGTCGAATATAATTTGAAGATCCCAATTAAGAATGAATGAAGGAGGCACCCAACACTAACCCCAGTCCCAACTCTTGTTTTGTTGTTTTGTAGGGTGGATGGAAAGCCGCCTACCAATACCCACCTTCATCTACTTCCTCCGTCTCATCGTAAGTTTATTCTTTGTTTTTATACGAAAATTAAGAAAAACGTAGTACAAAATATGTAGTGAATAGTTGAGATAGAACGAGATAGAAAGAAAAAAGGTCTGAATTCTCAGATAGATTAAACAATCATATCTCATCAAGTTCGAACTTATATAGACTATAGAGATGCGGAAAAATAATTCATTTATATTAATTATCTTATAATAAAGGGCTAATTCTAAATAAATACACCACATTTAATCTCAGTATCAATTTAATCATGACTTTTACGATTATTGTAGAAAATCCCAACATTTCATCGTGTTGTAATTAGAACACATTTTTTTTCTCCAACCAACAATTGATGATGTGGCTTGCCGGAGCTTGCCACGTCAGATTACAAATATTATTTTTTATTTATTTTATTTTCCACATCAGACTACACTTTATAGAAATAAAAAATAATAATGTGTAATCTGACGTGGCAAGCTCCGGCAAACCACATCATCAATTGTTGATCAAAGGAAAAAAATGTGTATCTAATTGCAACACGATGAAAGGTTGGAGTTTTAAACAATAATCGTAAAGGTCTGTGATTAAATTGATACTGAGACTAAAGGTGGTGTATTTATTTAGAATTAACCTTATAATAAAAAAAGTGTACTATGAAACATCCAAATAAGATAAGTGAGAAGCTCATGGACGAAACAGAGAGTGTCAATTTCTTTTCAAAGTTAAAATCTAGCCCAAAATATCTTCCTTCGTTTCAGTGAAAGCTACGCATGACTTTTGGACATAAAAATTAATTTTTTTCAATAGAATAAGTAGATGTATTAAACGTGGTATGATTGAGGGGGGGGGGGGAAAGAAGAAAATAATGCAACGTGAAATGAAATAGTTTGTCAAAAAGAAAACGAGCAACTAAAAAAAAGTTTGATAGCTTTACTTCCCCTGTCCGTAATTACTTGCACACTTTTCTTATTTGAACGTTTCAAGATTACTTGAACACTCTACCCTACAAAATTAATACATTCGCTACATCATTTTATTTTCAAAAATATCACTCATTTTTTACCTACATTTTACGTTACACATCACTGAATCACCTAAAATGACTCTCGCTTATTCTACCTCACTAATCACAAAATTCTTTTTTCTTAAAAATCGTATAGATCGAATGGTGCAAATCGTATTGGGACGGAGGGAGTATAAAATAAAGAAATGTCCACGCGGGAGATGATGAGTGGATAGACGGCGACATATTAGTTGACAAATGCGGTAAATTGGGTAGCGGGTGCTCCACGGCGTTTATTATTTCTTATTAATTAAAATGATAAAGTAGGAGGGACGGCAGCAGTTGACGACGGAAGTTGGTGGTTGTGGAGAGTGGGCCCCACTTATCTGTCCTAAATCCCAGGGAGGTGGGGACCATTTTCCAAACAATCTTCCACACCCCTACCCTTTTTTCTACTCCCTATGTGTCACGTTATTTTTTGACATAAAAATTAAGAAAAATGATTAAATAATATATATAGTACAAGTAATGTGATTGAGAGAGGAGAGAGATAGAGAGAAAAAGTAAGATATAAAGTGAAGTGTAAAAAAAGTATGAGAAGCTTATAGGCGAACAGACAAAAATGGTAAAATGAGAAACTTATAGACGGACGGAGGGAGTGTTTAACAATCTTCCACACCTCCCCATTCTTATTATTAACAAATTAAACCCGTTGTTTATATTTAGTGTTTCACTTTATATTTCAGGGGGATTGAACTATACGAGATATAATCTCCCGTTGTTCCTCAGTAGCTCAGTGGTACTGCGGTCGGTTGTTAACCAATTGTACATAAGTTTGAATCGTACTTGGAGAGATTTGATTCATTCTAAATTAACGAATTCAAAATAGAATAAAGGGACTCACTTTGACTGTTAAGAGTGGGGAACATGTTCTCTAATTTGTTTCGATCTCATCGTATATATACCATTCTGTCGATGTATGTTAATAATTCAATATGATAAAACATTAAGTGGAAATTTAGGACTGTTATTCGAGTCGAGCTGAGCCGAGTATTTGAAGTTCGAGCTCGGTTCGAGCTCTTATCGAGCTGAGCTCGGCTCGATAACATTGACGAGCTAAGAAAAGAGCTCGACTCGACTCGTTAAAGGGTCTGACGAGCCTATCGAGCCGAGCCTAACGAGCCTAATGGAATTTAAAGAAAAAAATTAGATATCGAGTCTAACAAATCGAGCTCGAGCCGACTCGTTAGTAAATCGAGTATCTAACGAGTTCGAACTCGGCTCATTTAACGAACGAGCCGAGCCGAGCTCACGAACGGCTCGATTCGTGTAACAGCCCTAAGTGGAATAAATGAATCAAACTATATTATTAGGGTTTGCAAAAATAGTTTAGGAGGTAATTTTTTTTTTCTTTGCAATTTATGCCTAATTTTATTGAAAATTTAAATTTCACCGCATTTTGTCAGCTCTATTATGATACTCCGTATTACATATTCGAATTTGAGAAAAAAAAAATTGGTATTTGAGAGACAAAGGCAAAATAAGCTAGAATACATTTTTTTAGTACTTAACCTCTTTAGCTTAGGGATTTCCTTGTTAAAAAAACGATTGTCAACTCTTTGGCTATCATTTTTCTAATAATTAAATGACAAGTGATATATCAAATTGTTCATCTATTCAAACTCGTCAATCGCTTGTTTAATTTGAGTGATTTATTCACATCAATTTGCGTTTAACTTCGTCATTTTAGACAACATTCAGTCAAAAATTGACGAAAAGCGACAGTTGACGAATATGCAAACATGAACAATTGGACATATCACTCTTCGTTTAATTTTCCAAAAATAACGGTAATAGGTTTTGAAATTTATGTTTTCCAATCAAATTAAGCATAAATGGCGAAAATATGATAATTAAAGGGCATAAAATTGCTTACCTCCAACTAACCTTAAAGGAAAAATTTACAGTGCTCCGTTTCATACAATATCTGATTTATTAATACATGTGATATAAAAAAAATGATCAAAGTCTCGTAATAATTAAATCAACAAATATTAAAGATCGATAAAAGTGGAACAACAAGTGCAATATGAAAAAGTTAATCATCTACTTAAAAATCTATACTTTCAATTCATTAATTGCTAAAAAAAAGTAGGCAAATATAATAAATTGCATCAAGTAGGGAGATGACACATTGAGCAAAGAGAGAGAGAGGTGGTCCTGTGTTGTGGGGGTAGCCATGCGTCCCACACCATTGCCATTGATTAACTCAACATCATCCTCCAACCACGTGTCTCCTTTTGATTGGGTAGAGTCGAGAAGCGTGCTTTGATGTTGTGGTCCGTGTGCGCGTAACGTGGACAGTGTAAGCTACTGAGAAGACCTAACGAGTGAACAATTGTTTTTAAAGAGATTCAAACACATGACCTTCACGTAAGACGAAGACTCTCGAAGACTCGTGCCATGATAAAGTAAACATTTCAGGTAAAATCGTAAAAGTTTAAACTTATAAAAAGATGTGAAATTAATTCCGCATTTCCTTTTTTTTTTCATTTTCTTTAATTGTCTTCATTCAAATTTAAACAACAAAATATCAATTCAAATACCATTAACCCATTGCATAAGTCATAACATAGACTTCAATGTAAAACGAGTGTCAGCATTGTCAATTTTAATTACATTACATAAAAAGTTTAATTGAAACAATACATTTAATTTTTAATAACACGAGGATTTATGCATCAAATTCACGTATTCGTTATTTTTGTTTAGGGTTGGTCTGCTTATGGACTCGAGTGCATGTTGTGCACCATAGTCCATGTTGCACTTTTTAGTTTTAGTGACTTACACTTTTTGATAAATGGTGTTGCACTTTTCAATTATTAAACTGTATAATAATATTTTTAGTCATAGTGACTTACGTACATTTTTTAGTAATATTGTATTGTACTTTTCAATTTAATAACATACAATTTTCTTTAGACTAGGGTGCACAACATGCACTCGAGTGCATACTAGACTTTACCTTTTGTTTATTTTTATTTTACATATTCGTCAAGTGAGAACTAAATTCGTGAATTACACTATTCTTTTGGTACACATATATGCAAATCCAAACAACAACACAATGTTTTTTAGGTGAATAAGTTGATCATAATTCTACATCCAAACAATAATGTAAGCTAACTATTTCATATGTTAACACACAAAATGTATAATTGTATAATCAAGTTAAATTTTTTTTTTTTAACACAAAACGTCGATTCAAATATAGACCTTATTAAAAACACCATATTCAAACTTTTATAAACTGTATGCATAATATTCCTTTAGAAATCTCTTATTAAAATCTATTTGGATTACTTATTAAAATGTGAGAAAACAAAAGAGATTAAGTATTAGAAGAAGATAAAAAGAGTGGGCCATCATATATTATTTACAATAACCAATATTAGGAGGCAAGCTTAGTACTGTCTTAAGTCTTAACCACTACTATTGCCATTTAAATAAGTATTAGTGCATAGTTAATCATGACCGAGGTTAACTTAAGAGAGACGGCAGCAAAGCATTTCGGACAAACTTGATACACTTTTTTTAAGTGTAGTGAGTAAAATGTTGAGGTGTTATCTTACAAACTCATACAAATAAAGTAAAAAATTTGGTTAAATTGAGTATAATGTTAATTTTTTATTATATATAACAAGTTTCTTTTTAACGAGTGTGTAAGTGTATAAATAATTGTGAGACGAACGAATAAGAGAAATGTATAATTAATTGTGGAACGGGGTAGTATATCATGGTTCGATTATTCTGTTCCACTTTTCGTGTTTCACTGATATTTCACCATTGATAATTTTTAACGTGTCGCCCCCTATATTATAGGACGTTGATTATTTTTTAATATGTCACATGACATGTCAATCATCCATATAGTGGAATAACGTGTGGAACACCAAAATTAGGGTTGTAAATGAGTCTTGTTTGAAATATTATCAAACTTTGAAATTATTGTTTGATAATTAAACGAGTCAAGCTCGAACGAGCTTTATTCTAGTCAAACACGAGCCGAGCTTGAGTAGTTTGACATTTTTACACTAAATTTATATTTTTTTTACTTATCGAGCTCGGGCCAAGCTTTAGACCGTACCGAGCATAAATATAACTTCAGTCTTGTTTGATATCTATGTCGAACCGAGTTCAAACAAGCTTACCGAACAAGAGTATCGAATAGTTTGATTTAACTTTCAGCCGTAACCAAAATTGAAACAGATGATCTTATTCGATTTATTTTGTATTCGGTTTTAGGGGAGAGAAGAGCACGTGGTAATCAAGAGACATGATAAAAAGGAAGAAGAAAACAGACAAAATATGCCGCCCCGGCAATCACCAAACTATACGCCCAAACAAAAGCTAAAAAAGATAGTGTAAAAGCGGATAACATCCTTCTTTTTATTTTTTTATTTTTAGAGTTGTTTTATTTAAAATATATATGATGTATTATGTGGGAAAAAAAAATCCACTTCTTGATATATGAAATCAAAAGCTATATGTGATGTATTCTGTAAAATCAAAATTTCCACTTCTTCATTGATTTCGTAACAACTCCAAAAATTCGTTTGTCCTCAAAGTCGTATTCAGCTTTAAAGTAATCATAAATTTCAGATTAATAGTATTAATTTCTAAGCACCTAGTTGCATGGGCCAACTAAATGAAATTCAATTTTGACACATTGCAAAAGCACTAAAATAAAAAATATTACTCCATATAAAGAAAATACATAGATTATAGTAGTTTCTGATGAAAAAGTGTCGCTCAGACGGTCCTTGACTGACTCAATTTTCGACTTTCAGGTAGAAAAAACGTTCTAGGGCCATTAGGCATTTTGATAAAATATTTGTGTTGCATAGATGTTCGATTTGGACAATCGTGGACACTTTTTAAAGTTTAAACGTGATTTTGAGCGATACACACAAGTATGTCGTGATGTACCATTTTTTTTTTCAAATTCAATCGTTTTAAGGGTGAAAACTACATTGAAATAATAACAATAATAAATTAAAAAAAAAGCTAGGCGACACCTAGTCAGTCTACTGCTAGACGACTAAAACTTGTTCGACTATCGATTTTCGACTTTCAATTAATATGAATTAATATTTTCAGCTTAAAAAAAAAAAAAACCATGGGCGGTGCGATTAGTGCACCTAGATACTAATTTATTATTAATTTCCAATTACTGTTTTAACCACTTCATTCAGCCGGCCGTGAATATATTAGTATTAAATTTATACCATGGATGCAAATGATTAAATTCTTTGTACATATCAAAATAATAAGCGTGTCGAATGGTTGGCAACCACTTTTTTTTTTTCCTCTCCTTTTTCCCTTTTTTTCATAATCGTGGAAGAAATTTCGGTTTGATTCTCTCGTTCTACTTTTATATTTCACTGGTATTTTACTCTATTAAATTTTTAACACGTGTAGCTTTTAATATTATAAGACGATGAATATTTTTTAATATGACACATGTCAGTCATCCATATAGTGAAATAAAACGTGGAACACAAAAACTGAAACATGTGACCTCATTCGTCATCCAGTAGAACAGAATACCAGTGAAAAATAATGAACGTTCTGTAATATTTAGGACGATACGTGTTAAAAATCCAGCAGGATGGAATTTCAGTGAAATACGAAAAGTGGAACAAAGATCATACGTTAAAATTTTTGTGTTCCACATTTTATTCTACTATATAGATTATTGACATATATTATATTAAAAAATAATCAACGTGCTATAATATTGAGAGCGACATGCGTTAAAAATCTAGTAAAGTGAAACACGAAAAGTGAAATCGGAGAATCGAATCAACTGAATAATTGACATGTGTTATATTAAAAAATAATAAACTTTCTATTATATTGAGGACGATACGTGCAAAAAGTGGAACATGAGAATCGAAACGGATAGAAAGAGAGAGTATTTCTTTAGCTCCCAACAAACAATAGTCTTTTCTCTCTCTAGTCTCACACTCTTTGTAATTTCATTTCACATACAAAAACACACAGCATACGGTACAGAGAGAGAGAGAGAGAGAGAGAGAGAGTGGCGGTGGGTTCTGTTAATTTTGTCTGCCATCATCTCTCTGCCGCCGTTGACGTTCAGTTACAGTTTCTTCAACAAACTCGGAGCTACACATCAATGGAATCCTCAACGTATTGATTCGTATCATGAATCAGCAGCTTCTCTGGTAACCGTTGATATTACGCACGTTGACCGCCATGGCCTTCCCCAACCACCATTTATCACAAGAAATGGCTATGCAGCATTTCGCCGACACCGATAATTCCTCTTCTCTGCTCGCTCCCGACGGAAAGCCCTCCAACAACCACCACCACCGTCCTCCGACCTCCACCTGGCTCACAAGTGCAATTCTCCGCCAGTCTTCTCACTTCCCATCCTCCGCCGTCGCCGCCGATTCTAATTTTCTCAATCTGCACACGAATTCCGGCTCCTCCTCGCCCAACAATCAGTGGCTTTCGCGGTCCGTTTTGCAGAGGAATGTCAGCGATGTGCAGGTTTCCGGCGATTCCATGATTGCTGCCGCGATTTCTCATGAATCCGCCGAGTTTAACAACAATGATGCTCGTAGAAATGATAACGGTGATCAATTGCCGGCTGAGAGTGGCGCCGCCGAGGCTAGTGGTGTTAATGGAGTGATGAATTGGCAGAACGCGAGGTACAAAGCGGACATGCTTTCCCATCCGTTGTACGAGCAGCTCTTATCTGCACACGTCGCATGCTTGCGTATCGCCACTCCGGTGGATCAGCTGCCGAGGATCGACGCACAGCTCGAGCAGTCGCATCAAGTGGTTGAGAAATACTCCGCCATTGGACACGGCAATCTCGGCGACGATAAAGAGCTTGATCAGTTTATGGTAAGACCTAATAGAGTTTTCCCAATGAACAATTTTTGATTCTTAGGATTTGGGGATTCAATATTCATTCGTATTCCTCCTTGGATTTTCCAAAGTATGTCAATTATTAATCTGAGATGCCTATTGTTCTTCTCAAATTGAAGAAATTTGGGGGTCAACTCATGAGAAAATTGTAGAAGGTTTGAATATGTCTTATTTTGGTAGGAGGTAAATCCGTAAATAATTATTGGTTCATGGTCTTTGGAAATCATTTGATAAAACAAAAGGATTCAAAATCGTATGAATAAGCTCAGTAAAATCATCTTGAGTATATGCCTAATCGAGATTATTAAGTTATGCGTACTAAGTTGCATGAAACAGATTTCCTGGTGAACACAATATTAATCTGCAATACTCAATGTAATTGGTGAATGTTCAGAATGTATAATCTTCCTCGAGCATGGGTTAATCTACTTCATTCGTGTCAATGCTATGCATCTTCATGATCGATCCATTGCATGATTCAATATTACAGGGCATTGAGTGTCATTCCACAAAATATAAGCGGAATGCAGACAGAGTAACTCTTTTGTAGGCTAGCTAACTCATAACGATATGACACACGACTCGTCTGTTTTTTCTTGAAAATAGAGGTTGCTACTTCATATAGACGTGTCTGTCTAGGCCCTGTGCTTTATCTTTCTCTGTTATCAGATTTTATGAGTATGGTTCATTTATTACAGCTTCCTTAGATTTTTGAGTTAACGAATGCTTAATCATGGACAACTAGTACTCCGGATATCATTCTTACAAATGTTCTTTAATTTCCACCTCTGCATACAATGAATTTGAAGCATATGTATATATTACTTTACCTTATCTTTCTTGTACCCTTGTAGACACATTATGTGCTGTTGCTGTGTTCATTCAAAGACCAACTCCAGCAGCATGTGCGTGTTCATGCAATGGAAGCAGTTATGGCGTGTTGGGAGCTTGAGCAATCATTACAAAGCTTGACAGGTACTTTCCTCTTTTTATGATTTTTCCATGGAAAGGAATGCTCATAAGAAAGGCTAAATCTTGGAGACTTTTAAACTTTTCTCAGCAATTAATCTTCTTGATCTCCAAGTTTTAGTATAGCCCATTGCATGAGTAACTGGTACTGGAAACATTTATGTGTTCCAAGTAAGATTGCATTGGGCATGCTATTTAATTATATAAAGATAAAGTTTGCTAACTTGCATGCTCTACTCTTATGCAGGAGTTTCACCTGGAGAAGGGACAGGTGCCACAATGTCAGATGATGATGATGATCAGTTAGAGAATGATGCAAACTTGTTCGATGGAAGCTTCGATGGTCCTGACACTATGGGATTTGGTCCTTTGATCCCAACAGAGAGCGAAAGATCATTGATGGAGCGTGTAAGGCAGGAGCTAAAGCACGATCTCAAAAATGTATGTCGTTCTACTGACTTTGTTTCTGTTGATTGATTAATAAATTAGTTGATCAAATAAAAGTCAAAAGGTGTTTTTCTTGTAGTTTATTTTTCTCCTGATCTTGCAACAGGGGTACAAGGAAAAAATAGTTGACATCAGGGAGGAAATTCTACGTAAGAGACGGGCAGGCAAACTTCCAGGTGATACAACGTCAGTGTTAAAAGCGTGGTGGCAATCACATGCAAAGTGGCCATATCCCACAGTAAGTTTAAGAGCATGCAACTCTGCAAAAGTGTGTGTAGATGGTTTTTATTTGAATTGAGATTTGATGTTTAATTGATTAGGAGGAGGACAAGGCGCGATTGGTGCAAGAAACGGGATTACAACTGAAGCAGATAAATAACTGGTTCATCAATCAAAGGAAGAGGAACTGGCACAGCAATCCTTCTTCTTCCTCCACGGTTTCTAAAAACAAACGCAAAAGGTACTACTACAGTTATCCACATCATCATTGTCAAATTTCAGTAGTTGCAGTTTACAAGGGCTATTAATTTCCACTAATTTAATCTAATTAGTTAATATGAAAAAGAAGCAATGCAGGTGACAGTAGCAGCAACCGTTAGGCGATTATTCATCAATCTTCCGCCAGCAGCTTCATTCAAACAACGGATAAATATGTTGTAGCATTAATTAAATTCTCGATCGATGAAGAGGTGGTGGATGTATATAGCAATATCGATCGATGTGGATGTGAGTAGGAAGAATTTGGTTACGGTAGGTATGCCAAGAAAAAGCAAGCTATGAAGAAGGTGAGGTCTTTTCCTTAGGAAAATATCATAAAAGCTTCATATTTACATTATATGATTCATAATTAGTGAGTGATTGTTTAATATATGGTCGCATTACTTTGCACAACACTGGTTTATTATAGCCTTTCCGGCATTTGTGAATAAAATGAGGATATATATATTTGTGTTACTTGAAAATTAAGATGAAATTATTTCATTATCTCTGCAAAACTAATGCTAAACATGAAAAACAAACAGCCCCAAACATATTAATTTAACACAACTGGACTAGAATCTCTCTATTTGAAGAAATTCCGACCGGTGATGTTACCTCCTCCCCCGCTGCCCTGGATGACGAAGACGACAGCCCACTCTTGTTTCTTCTCTGCGGTGGAACCTTCGTCGTTCCCCTGTTCGTCTCCATCTCCTCCGCCAGTGACTCTAATCCTCTGCCCAAATGACTACCCTCCATTCTGGGCTGCGTCGCTGTCGCTGCCTCCCCCTTCCACTGGTCAGGTGATCTATGCACCGCCGGCGACCTTGGAGACTCGTGATCAAAAGCGTGAGGCGTCCCCCTGGGCGACGAGATAGCCGAGAATCTGGTGCTGAAACTCATGGCGCGAGAGTCGTCGTCTGCATCGTCGTTGAAGTTGAGAGAGTAGCTTAGAGGGTCATAGCTGAACTCGGCGGATGCATGGCGGCGGTGGCGCCCTATTCGTGAGATGAAGCTGCGACATTTCCCCTTAATCTCCGGAACGTCGTAGTTCTTCGATTTAAACCAACCGGACCGTGGACTGGGACTGGGTTGAGATACGGCGGTGGAGGAATACGAACTGAGGTCGAAGGAGGCGTGGCGGTGGTGCTTGGTGGTGCCGGTGAAGCAACATATTATCCCCTTGGACGATTTCTTCCGCCGGGTTCTCAAATTCATCATTTTCTCCTGATCCTCCCCCATCTTTTTTATTTGCAAGATCTAATTAATCAGAATTCAATTAAACAAGAAGAAAAAATGGAATGGCGATCATCAAAGGAATGTTTATAATAAAAATGTGAAATTTTTGGGAGGAATGGGGATATATATTGATATGGATGGTGATGAGTGAAAGGTGGAATACTTAATTATGCATGCATGATTATTGATGGAGCTGCTAATGCTATTGAACCTATTGGTTCAAAAATTGCGGAGAAACAGTGTATGCATTGTATGGTCTTCCTATTTTCGCCCAGCTAAATCTTTGGTCATTTTTTACTTTAATTTTTTCTATCAAATTGACCATTGTCCTAGTAGATTCAGAAAATAGGTCACGTATCGAGGAGCAACAAGATAAAAATTCAACAAAGAAAAAAAAAACATGATACGGATGATTTTGAAAATTACCACATAATTGCAACATCCCTTATTTTGTTATTGGTGTAACATGTAGTGTTAAACAAGGTAACATATTTTTGTAGCTTGAGTGTTACAATGTATTACCTTACGAAGAGTCTTCAAGTGTTACAACATGAATAAGTATATGTTATAGTAAAATTATTTATATTATATAAAATATAAGATAACTTATAGAGGTTCAAAAAGTAATTTTATATATGGTAACAAAGGTAGACATGTACAAAATATTACTCCCTCCGTCCGCCTACTTCCCGCTACTTTTTGGCATAGAGATTAAGAAAAGTGATTAAATAATAAATATAGTACAACTGATGTGATTGGAAGAAGGAGAGAGATAGAGAGAAAAAGTAAAATATAAAGTGAAGTGTAAGAAAAAAGTACTTATCAAAAAGGGTATGGGAAGCTTATAGGCGGACAGACTAAAATGGTAAAATGAAAAACTTATAGGCGGACGGAGAGAGTACATATTGATAAAAGTATGTGATATTACATGAACAAAAAAAGTGCACGTGACAAAATGTGTTATTACATGAGCAAAATATTGTCACAAAAGGTTTAAAAAGATGAACAACAAAGGAATAAAACACAAAAAATAAAATAAAATCTCATCTAAATAACCATTTGAAAAAAACAACAACTAATTTTTAGACAACCTTTCTGAAAAATCGTCGTGGAGGAGGAGAGAATGAAAGTACGTTGAAAGAAACAAAAAACTTGACTGGAAATCTGTGAAAGTATGAAACAAAACGTAAATATTAAAAATGGGTAATGCGAACAATAGGGTATGTATCTTATGTCAGTGCAATATTACAAAATTATCCTTCAACACTCTAATCATTACACGTTTTTTTAAACTCCGTGCCCAAAAAATACCACAAGTTTCCAAGGGACGGGAGGGAGTATCAATTTTTTGTTTGCCCAAACAGTAAAAAGACTATAGATTGGGCCGAGCTGAGTTATGGCCCATCATATTCCAAAATTGGGCCCATTCATGTTTCACTTAGAAGGGATTTGGGACACCAGTTCTGTTCTGTTTTACTCTCTAGTCTCTCCCGCCCAACGCGACGACAGAATTCCGGAATCACCGAATAACCCCACACGCGCGCATTCTCATATATACGCGCCGCCGTAGTTTTGTTGAGCAATTCAGGCCAACTCTCTAATGGAGGAGATTTCATCTTCTGCTCTACAAGCTTCGACGTCAGCCTCTGCTCCGTCCTCCTCTTCCCCTTCTTCTCCGTCGTTGGAAGATATTACGAAGCTACTGAGAGGAAAAACCGATTCTCAACGGTTAGCTGGTCTTCTTCTGGTCACCAAATTTTGCGACAAAGACGATCAACACACTATTCTCAATGTCTACGACGCCGTCGGCTCCACTTTTCTCCACCGCCTCTTACTCACTGGTTTGTATTTTTTGCCTACTTTATTTCATTCGTTTAAGTTTTTTTGTTCATTATCTTCAATTGGTATTTAATCCGTCGCAGGAATAGGGAAGGGTGGCGGTGGAGGTGACGATTCCAACCGCGAGGCTTACTTGCGGTTGTCTGTGACTGTTCTCGCTGCTTTTGCCAGGGTTTCTCAAATAGCTTCTAGTGATGAAATGTTGTCGAAAATCCCGCTTATTTTGGATGTTATGTCGAAAGAGTATGCATCTCTCTATCTCTCATACCTGTTTAGGCTTCTGGTGTTGCAGGAAGTCTGAAGTTCATTCTATTTATATTGCGCGCATGATTTGGTTTTTTAATGCTCATATTATGTTGCTTAGAAACAAAATTTTCGATTCAAACAAGTTAAATGACTGCAGTTCAATTTGGGAGAACTCTTTAGTCTCTTAAAATTCACACGGTGTCCCTGTTTTAGAGTATAGCATGTCATTAAAAGCAAGCTTGAAGTCTAGTTTTAAACCTGTCAATTTAGCTTTATATGCATGTTGTGCTGAATTGCCCAGTGAACTATCTTTCTGGTAGTAGGAACTTAATTTGTTTGATCCACCTGAGTTGATTTATATGTTTGTTGGGGATTGCAGGTCTGGTTCATCTCTCAGTGGAGAGTGCTGTGAATTTCTATTTTTGGTGACCAATGCTCATGAAGATGGAGTTGTAACTTTGTTTGAATCAGGTGGCATGAAGGTTTTGGCATCGCAAATGCCTATTTTACCCGACGGTAATAAGTTTGACACTTTATGGAAATAAATCATTGCTCTATGCTCAACAGGTTTATTGGATGGATTCCAGTTGGCAGATTATTGGTGTTTTATGCAGTATGTTGATATTGTGTTAGTTTTGTGATGTTGGCATGGATAGAACAACTTCAGCAAATTCGAACAATAGTCAATAGTTGTTCAGTGTCTGATGCTAAATGTGCCGCAGGTTCTCATGCGATGGAGCTTGCTATGAAACTCGTTCAGTTGACTATAAGTAAGCTGCCTGCCGAAAAAGTTTATGTAGGTTACCCATCAGAGCTATCAAAGATGGTGAGTCTATTTTCTTCTTGCCTTTCTTATGTTGTTTCTTGAATGGTACTTCACCTATACTTTTTTTGTTGGAGCTTGTCTTAATGGAGATTGTCTTTTGTTGTTCTAGGTGTCGGCAATAGCAAAGCAATTTGCGCTGCTACACAATGCCTTGAAATTTGAGGCACTTCACCTCCTCTCCACTATTCTCTCTTCAAGTCATTCGGTAGGGAATTTCTATTTACCTTCTGCAGAACTTTATCTTCTCTATAATTGTAAGGTTCTTGTATAGGAGTTGCATTTTTTTCTTCCCAAAATGGGCTCCTTATCCCATTTAAGGAGAAACTGCACATTGTCCATGACCACTAGCTTCTTTCATACTTTACGAATAAATTTACATTTTCTTGAGTCAAGTAGACACCCATCACCATAAACCTTATGCTACATGTCAAATCATGTTAAAACTTACTCATCTCTCTGAAAATTTCAATTTATTTGGAAACTATTGGGTTATGTTTGTCAGGAATTTAACTCAGTGGATTAAAGTATAACTTTACTGCACTGCACAATTGCAGCTGTCCCATAAATGGATTAAAAACTGAAATATATAGGTCCTATGCTATTTTACCCTAATGCTTGGGGCTTATTCACAAGTTCTGCATATGTAGAGTCAGTATCTTCTAAACAGTGATCAGTGATCACCTTTAATCTATTTTTTCATAAATTTCTATGTAGCGTGTGCAACTTTGTACCCTGTAAGTGTTATTGTTACCTCAGTTATTAATCTATTATTTGAAACAAAATGAAATCTCAGTTGAAATTGCGACATAATGAATGCTTAATTGGATCTAATGGCTCCCAGGCACTCTTATGCATATCTATGAGTTCTGACTGTTTATATACTTGTTCGTTATCTTCAAATCTATTGATATATTGCCAGTTTATTCTTAGAAGCCTAATAACTGCTAACATTTTTAGTGCAGCCTATGAATCATCTGCCAATACATCTATTTGAACCTTATTGTTCCTTTTGTATGATATCTTTAGGCAGTTTTACATGCGGCGCTGTTGTCAATGAGCGATGATTGGTCAAATAGCATCCGTATTGGTGTCATTGATGTTTTACAGAATCGAGTGGGTATGTGCATTTGCAAGATACACATTTATGATTAAATGAGAGGCACATTTTATAAATTCTTTTGAAATATAGTGAAGTCCCAATATTTTTTTCCAGAAGTAGCATAACTGCCAGCTTTTTTTTATGGTAGTTGTTGAGATCTCTCCTTCTCTGGTCGTATTTAGGTCCTGCTGAGAAACTCCATGCTCTTGTTCTTGCTGAGTGTGTCATATCCATTGTTGGTGAGGAATGGCTAATTGAACCCGCTACCTTATCCGGTGCACAAAGTTCTATGCCTGAAGCCCGGTGAGTGATGGATGTGGCTTTTATTTTTTCATTGGTTTTTCTCATCCCTTTATTAAATATTCCTCCAGAAGCATAACATATTATTTTGCCTCTCCCTTTTATTCCAGATGTATACTTCTTATTTTGGAGTCATCTAGGGTTGAAATTGCTGTTATGTTAAATGAGCTAGCATACTCGAAATATGAAGCTTCCAAGGATTCCCCTATAAATTCTGAAGCCTTTCTTGGAAAGCTAAGGAATATTGGTGTTGCCTTCTCTTTAGTAGAAAGGATCATCAAACTCATTGCAAAATTTGGTGAAAATGAAGGTATGTAATTATAAATTGTCTAATATATCTGCTGTTATCATGTTCTAGTATTCTGTGTAATGGAAAAAAAGTATTTAAAAAAGTAAACTATATTATGTTCAAAGAGAAGTTGTTTGGAGGTGATAATAGGTGAATACCATTTGGTAGGCTATTGAGAAACAATCTTTTTGATAGAACAACATGTTTATAGAGACACAGATAAACGAATTGAGGTAGGATCGTACTTTCTAAGGAAATCCTTAGGTACTATTTGTTTTCTGGCTGATGGCTAGTACTAATTGATTCTGAAACCCTTGGCTGGGACTTTTATTGTTGGTCGTTCATACAACATTTTCTTGTTAAATTTTTTTATACAAAAAATACAGGAGTCGATGTCTGCTCTTGACTTCTAGCTGACAATGACAATTGTCTGCAGAATCAAATTCAACCTTCACCATTAGTGATAGCACTTCCACCAAGATGATTCACGGGCTTAACGAGACTATTGGTGTGGTTCTTGATTATTTGCAAGATGCTAAGGTAAGAGTATTACTTGATGTGAAGCAATGAAGTTATTGTTCAACCTGTTCACTTTATCAATCTTGTTTTCTGCAGGATCATGGGGAGAGAAAAGGGAATGACCTTTTAGCATCTGTTAGAATAGTTGGGAGGTAGCATTATTTCCCTTGTTACCTTTTCACTAATAAGTGTTTGATTTGGTCTTAGGTAGATGTAATTCACTCTTTTCTTTTTCCTGTTGAAAATTTTCAATTTCTTCTATACATTGTTCTGTTATGCAAGTGTTACTAATGATTTTCTTATGAAGGATATAACAGATAGTTCAATCTTAAAGCATGCAATAGTGTACTAAATAAAGAGATTGTTCTCTGAAGGTTCAGGACAAATGAGCCACCAACTAATAAAGAGATTTCCTTGTATACAATTTTATGATGTAGATGATTCATTTTACTTTGCTAGTTACTTAACCTTATAATGCGGTGGTGACTATTTAATCTAGTAATAATTTGTGATATTGTGACTGCACTGTCGTGTCAGCTATCTTGCAGAAGCACCTGATGCATGCAACGAGAAGGTTAAGGAACTTCTTGGTTATATGCTGTCAGTGGAAGGGGAAGATGAGTTGAGGTTTGACCTTCCTCATAATACATAAGTTAAAAATTTATTGGGCATTCCACTCCTGTGTTATTAACCTTTTGATTTTTTTTAATGGCAGCCCTTTCCAGTCTATCTCCTTTTTGCTCCCTGTGCTGTGCCAAATAACAATGGAGGATGACGGATGTAAATTGTTTGCGTCCACTGGGGCTTTTGGAGCTGTAAGATAATGCCTTTAAACAATTTGTTGTATATTTTCCCTTGGTGGTTTACTCTTATGGCCAAGCACAATCAGCGTTTATTTGATAATCAATTTTTTATCGTAATTTTTGTTCATGACCAAGGGCACCGTATTCTAGGAGTGTAATCTTTAAAAATCACAATGATCCACCTTCTATTGAGAACATTGCATCTAAGAGTTTTCCAATTCTTGTGGCAGGTTGTTGGCTTCCTGATTTCTTTGATTGATTCAAGCAGCTCAAGGATTGACAGCAGTAGTAGTACTGTTTTTTTGGCATGTGATACAGTTTTGAACGTTTTGTTAAAGGTATAATCTGCTGATTTCAAAACTGAATATAAGGAGATCCAATTTATTGAAGTCACCCATTCTTTTTTCTTTCATGTATAGAGGGAGCAACTTCATTTTACCTTGGAAAAGTCTTGGTCTGTCAAGCTTTTGCGGGCTTTGACGCGCTGGACAGGTATGCTTGTCTACTTTGAGATCTCAACTCTTAAGCAATGCTATTTCTTTTATTATGTTAAAAGTTAATTAAATGGCTGTCCACTTGGAATGATAATTAAGATGAAATGAAGGAGTTGAGGAGACAGGAGAAGTATTGAATGTTAGTGGTTCACATAATTAAACATGATTGAGAAGAAACTATAGATCATGCATGAGCTATTACTATGATGATGTGTTCAACTAGGTTTAGACAATTTAAACAATGTTGATTGTTGTCCTGTCAAGATTAGATTTGACTATCATTAGCGATGTCAACACTTAAGACCGACTCTTCACTCTCATATACTACAATATTTGACAAAAAAAAATTGGGAGATTAATTGTAATTGTTGTAAATCTTTGCACTTGGCAAAAATCATGTTTTGCACATTTTTTTCATTTCCTGAGCCACATGCTAATGCTACTACACGGTTTAAGTGTTACTTCGATTCATTGGACTTGTGGCTTGATTATGCAGAGGAAACAGTCGAGCCTTGTGTTATTATGATGGCATCTAGCATATGCTCATTAATACTTGATTCAACTTGTGAGGAAGCTCTTGTGCACCATCCAGAATTTAGTGCAGATGATATAATTGCTCTGTCCCAGCTCATGAAGAGAAGTTTGGTTAGCTTTGGACAGGTATTCTCCATTATTATTTTTGAACTGCGATGCGATTATTGGTACCCACTTAATGCAAAAGAAAACATAGTGACATTTATTTTTTGCTTGTTGAAATGCAAGGATTTAATGTGCGATGATACCAACACAGAGGCTGATCTATATCAGATTGTCACCTCAGGTATGTAGAGTAGAATCTCTGTTTTTTAATAAAAGTATTCCAGGGGTGTTTGAACAATTCATCTGATTGGTAAATTTGGATGTAGGATATTCTTCTTGGGCAGATCGGTTTCCTCATATCAAACAAATAGTTGAGAATGTTGCTCGATGATCGATCATGTTTTCTTCAGTCTCCTCTTTCATGTGTGTGTGTATGTATAGGTGGAGGATGGTGTGGTTGATCTCTTACTAATGATTAACTTAATATCTGAAGAGTTTTCCTTATATTATTATCATTTTATAATTATTATGAAGGACCAGTGAAGCCATTTTTAATTAAGTCAATTATGTAATGGCACCATCGTGTTTGCTACACTCACCATTTCTGGATCTCAACAGGTAACAGCTCATTTTATCTTTTTCATTGTTGTTTGTATAAATAAAATAACATAAAAGGACAACTCTGAAGCGGATTATTATTCTCTCTCGTTATATCGTAAATTTGTATTTGGAAAGAAACAGAAATACTCCTTTTTGCATAACAGAAAAATAAGGCAAGCTTCAAATATCATGCAGGTTTTTTCTAAGGATATGCAGGCTTCGCCCTATCCGACGGTCAGACAATCCTTTGAACTTAATTCTGGTGAAATTCATTTTAAATGATTGAACTGCACTGCACCGTATTAGTTGTCTTACTAATAAATTTACAATAATAATAAATTACAGTTTCACGGATTTCAATCTGTGAGACGGGTCCTTTTGATCTGATTTAAAAAAAATGATATATTTAAGTAAAAAGTGATGATCACTCTGGTTAAAAATGTTATCACTTTTTATTTAAACATTATGATTTTTTTGATAAACATAAAATTTGGAAAAAAATAAAATGGATTGATCAATCTAAAAATCTAAAATATGGGTCAAAGCCTCAAAGGAGATCTGTCTTACCAGTGGAAAAAAATTACAATCTCACACAAGTTTGTGTCAGAAAATATATTTAATTATAAAATTATCTCACACAAGTTTGTGTCAGAAAATATATTTAATTATAAAGTTATCTCTAATCAACATTCTTAGTGGGGTTCTAATTTTTATCTGGAAAATTAAATTTCTTTGCTACACTAAAATCAGCAAAAAATTGCATTTCGTAGTGTTCTTCGTTTGAAGAAACTAGGGAAAAGGACATTAAATTTTACTCTTTTTTTTTTTTGGCAATTTTTTGTAAATTTTGGAAAGTAATAGACACATTGGGTAGGTTTTACACTTATCTATTTACACTCATTATTGTATTACATATCTATCTCTCGAAATTTATAAGAAATTTATCAAAAGAAATTTAGAAGGTAAAAAAAAAAAAGTGTTCTTGAGATTTGGATTGGATAGAAACCAGAATCACCACCATTTGTTTTTAAGTAATTAAAGAGACAGTCCTAAAAATTGAAAAGTAATTAAAGAGATATTTCATTAATAGTTTTAGTTCATTGATTATTAAATTATTATTTTTAGGACAAAAAGTCAACTTTATAAATTTGTAAATTTGGTATATAAAAGAAAGATTATAAAGACATATTAGTAATTTTATATTTTTATAAAAATTAATTATTTCATCTCAAGGTAAGACTAGATCATCTCATGATAAAATTTAAATGACCGTGTCAATTTTTTATTAAATGTTTAAAGTCAAATAGGGAAAACAGAATTAAATAATTTATTCCACATGAGTGAAACACGAAAAGGGCAAACACTCTGTTTAACCTGAGAAAAGCCCTTTCATGTAGTAATGTTTTATTTCAAGTTGAAATCAATGCTTAGAGTTGTGAAATAAAAACGACCTGTATGCTACCTGCTCCCTCTCGCTGACCAAGTTATATAGTGACGTATGATACGAAACTGCCAACTCTCAATCTTTGTATGAGTCTGATATAGTCAAATCCCCCCTTTGCACTGAATTCAATTCCTTTCTTCTTCTTCATCATGGGGGGTTGTGGGAATATGTTCTTCACTCTGATAATCACATTTTCAGCCGCACTCATCACATACAACATAATCATATCTGCAAATGCCTCACTGAAACAAGACTTCCCTGGCAATCCAAACCCATCGAAATTAAGTGTTGACCCCATCATCCAAATGCCTAGGGATTCTTCTTCTGCTACCAAGAAAAGTAAGAGGCTTTTCCATACCGCCGTTACTTCTTCTGACTCGATCTACAACACGTGGCAGTGCAGAGTCATGTATTACTGGTTCAAGAAGCAGAAAGATAAACCTAATTCTGACATGGGGGGATTCACCAGAATTTTGCATAATGGCAACTCTGACGAATTCATGGATGAGATCCCCACCTTCGTTGCTAAGCCCCTCCCCGATGGAATGGATCAGGTTTTTTGATTAACAAATTTGAATTTCAGCTTGCTTACTGTTTTTGCTCATTTCTTGTATTGAATCCTGCATTTTATTCTTGATTGCTCTCTTTTTTAATATATACTAAATTGGAAGTTTTGAGACCACATTGATATGATCCTTGAAATACATCATATGGGAATCTACTCTTTTTAAGGCCTTGGTGTTTTGCATATGATTGCTGTTGTTTTTACTTGGAAGAAAAACTGGTTAACATAAAAAAAAGTTTAAATTTGGATCCAAGTTCAGCACGGACGCTATGAGGGTTCTGTTTAAGCCATGTCGGACAGTCATTGTGGTTTATGTTTGCTTTAGTAGCAGTATGAGTTTTGATAGTTATGATTGCAATCCTGATGGAATTTAATTCGTTTACTGAATGTATTTTCGATTTCTGTGATGTTTGTATAGATAATTAATGGTAAACAAGACAGTTTTCTTTGTTGAGATCCAACTGTGTGAACTCATTGAAGACCAGATATCTCCTCAATTTCAAAATTCTGCAACATTTCTTTTGCAGTCTGCTGAATTGTTTGCTCGATGCATTCAAGTCTTTCTGCAGTATAATAGAGTTATTTGCATGAGAGTCTCATATGGTCAGGTTTAGATGTGGGCCACGTGGTGCCATTGATGTTTGTATTTGTACTCATTATTCCTCAAAACTAAAACGGCCTTCCATGTGTATAGATCAGCTTGAACGATTGGCTGTAAGAAACAAACTTTATGTAAAAACAAGAATCAGAGTTTATGCTCATTACAACTTGAATTGTAAAAAGTGGTCCGTCTTTAAATCTGATTCAGCTCACCTCACATCTCATGTCAGGGTTACATAGTCCTGAACAGGCCTTGGGCATTTGTGCAGTGGCTTCAGCAAGCAAATATTGAAGAAGAGTACGAAACCACATGCTTTAGATTCTTATATTTTTGATAATTCAGATATTCTTATCGATTTCAGCTCTTAGATGAAATACTTATCTTGCACCTGTGTCTATGTAGCTACATATTCATGTCTGAGCCGGACCACCTTCTGGTAAAGCCCATCCCAAACTTGTCGAGAGACGGCCTCGCTGCTGCATACCCTTTCTTTTACATTGAGCCTAAGAAATATGAGACTGTTCTGCGGAAGTTTTTCCCAGAGGAAAAGGGGCCAATTACTAACATCGATCCCATTGGAAATTCCCCTGTCATTGTAGGAAAGGTTTGTTACGCAGTTACGCTACATAAAGCTGCCTGGTTTTTCCATCACTTTCTTTCTTGAATTGCTGTAAGGACCTTTGGCTGTTTGTTAATGTACAAAAATTATAACAGGAGGATTTGAAAAAGATAGCTCCAACGTGGATGAATGTTTCCTTAGCAATGAAGAAGGATCCGGAAGCAGACAAAGCTTTCGGATGGGTCCTCGAGATGTATACAAGTTTCCGAAATTAATAGTCACATTTCCTTGGATTCTTGGAGACGAACTAACTTAACCTTTTGCGAGTGTAGGTACGCATATGCTGTTGCATCCGCATATCATGGCGTGGGTAACATCTTATACGAAGAGTTCATGATTCAGGTCAGTGTTATTGTTGTTATATACTTAAGTGGAAGTTGATATACTTGTTTTAATTTGTGGCTCATGCAATTCGTTGCTTACTACTCCGTATGTCTTTGTCTGATTTAATTTGCAATTTAATCATCAACTTTCAATATTGTTGCAATTTAAGCTTTTTGGCAACCTCATTTGTGTCTGAATTTGACGTTGAGATTAGATTAAATTAAAAACCAATGTTATTTCATAAAGAAGGTGTCATGTCACCAAACCACGTTAGATTCGGGCACAAAGGGAGTTGCCAACTTCAGTCTAAATTGCAACAATATTTAAAGTTGGTGTTTTATTTGCAATTATCTAAAATTTAGATTAAATTGCAAATCACCTTTCAGAAAGGTGGTGATTTAATTTGCAATTAACCATTTCTTTTTTGGGTGCAAGATCATTGGGTTGTATTGCTTAAATTAAGGTGCTGTTATTCATATTATCAATGATCTAAAAAGTTGCTTGTGTTGCAGCCACCTTGGTCTACAACAATCGGAAAGTCGTACATAATCCATTACACTTACGGATGCGATTATGATTTGAAGGTATTACTTGTTATATTATCTTGTGGGTTTTGTATGCCACATAGCCACCAACTTACTTTCCCTCCGTGTGTGTATTTTGAATCATAATTTTATCATAAATGCTGGTGGTGTCTATCAGAGTAGACTGTAGACATGTGCAAAATCGAAACCGACTAGTTTTGAACCACTAGTTTCGGTTTGAAAATTGAACCACAACCTTAGAATTAAGGTTCGATTTCGGAAATTCAAAACCAAAACCAGTGGTTTGACAGTTAAACCAGTCAAACCGGCAATTTTGCCCTTTTTTCTTCTTCCTTTTAATATTTTTCTATAAATACCTCAATTTCGAATCATTTTTTCACACCAACCTCTCTCATCACTTGTGCAGTAGTTTATTTTGTTAAAAAATTAAGGAAAACGAGCGAAAAACGGTGGTTCAGTTCAGTTTTAACCGTATGAAAATGCCTATTTGTCAGGGTAAAATGACTCCCGGAAAGATTGGAGAGTGGAGATTTGACAAAAGATCGTACGACAATGTTTGGCCTCCCAGAAATCTTTCTATGCCTCCTGCTGGTGTCCCAGAAAGTGTGGTATGTACGCTACTCTCGTCACTCCTAATCATTATATTTGTGATTGTAAGACATATAGAGGCGTAATGCAACGAAAATTCATGACATTGGCAGGTTACATTAGTGAAAATGGTGAACGAAGCCACTGCAAACATTCCAAACTGGGGCTCGGAGGATTGAGAGAAGAAAGATTACAACCAAAACAGCGTTCGTCACAAAAAACAAACAAATTTGTAGTCTGTAGAATACTTAAACCTCCATAGCGATAATCATGAAATGTACTTCTTCCATATAAAGTATGTGTACAAGCATAAAGCATTTCTACTTACACCACACGCAGGCAGGCAGGCTCTCTCAATTTAAATAACGCCTGCAATTCTTTGACTTACAGTAGCAAGGGATTTTTTCCCCGTCGTCTTCATGGTTGAAATGGTAATCGTACGTTATCTCCTCCCCAGGGTATATCTCTCTTTCAGCTAAAAATACAACCTGCACATCCACCATCGTCAATTTTATTAGTTGGACATAGACATGTTCATACGTTTAAAACTGCTGGTTTCGGTTAAAATTTGTCAGTTACAGTTTTGGCCATTTTACGGTTCTGTGTTTTTCTTCGCTCGTAAACTACTACATACGAGATGGGAGAGGTTGGTGTGAAAAAATGAGTTCAAATTGAGATATCTATAGAAGAATATTTTTTAAAAAAAAGGCAAAACTGCCTGTTTAGCCCCAAACTGCTGATTTCGGGTTTGAATTTTTGTAAACGAAACCGAACCTTAATTTTAAGGTTACGGCTCGGTTTTCAAACTGAAACCGACGGTTTGGCGAACCGGCCGGTTTGGACAGTTCGTCCAGTTTCGGATTCGATTTTGCACGTGTCTAGTCAAACATAAGTTATGAAAAGAAGATGGAGTCAAGACACATTACCTTCTTTTCTGCCCTTACTGAGATAACTTTGGCAACACAATTTGGCTGTCAAGCAAAATAAAATAAATGTAAGTCGGAGAATCTTTCAGAAATCAACAACGTTGGGACATGGAAATATTGCATTCAGATTATCTAACTGAGATGGAAAAAACTACCTGACATGAATGGTTAACGAAACGGGCAATCCCACCCTTTCGAGTAGCATCAATTATGTGTTCTTTATCTAGCCTGAAGAAATAACATGCACTCTTGTGCTGCACCTTCTTTCCCGAATGATATTCCATCTCTCGTCTGTCTGCCACTCGTTGACCCACTATCTCCCCTACGTACTCAACTACCTGCCAAGGAAACAATTACCATTCAACTTTCACATCATCTATATTGTTTTTTCAAATATGAAATACTGCTGGATCATACCATTGCCCCACGAGGGATGAAGCGTGATGTGTAGAGACCCAGAGCATGTATGCCTGATTTATATACCACCAAATGTTTCCAACTCTTTGACTGCTTATAGCTTGCGTACGCCTTCTGCAGTTGCAAACATGAACAGCATTATGTATGATTCTATTTGAGTAGAAACGTCTTATAAAATATGACACTTGTATCTACCCGATAGTCAGTTTCTACTATAGAAGTTGAGAGCCTTGAACGCCCTTTTGTCTGTGGCTTTTGTCGATGAATGTAGAGCCAGGCATTGAGTTGCTCTTGTGAAACAAGGCCACTACCATTTCCATCTGTATCTTGGGCATTATTATGCAAGAACCCTTCTCGTTTTCGGCCCTTGTAACCCTAATATGTAAAGTACTAAACATTAAAAATAAATTTCGGATATTTGTATCAGTATATCTGTCGATTTCATGAAGAAGGTACCTCAGTTCGAGCACATGTCATGGATTTGTCTTCAGGTTGAAGGTTTTCACTTTCAGTATTAGGTGTGATACCCTCCGACGGTGCGATTCCCTTCTTGCCTGTATTCATTTGCTGGAAGAGAAGATGCAACTCAAGAGGTGAAGGGAGAGATTAACTTTCTTGAAGTGTAATGTTTTCAATTGATAATCAAATGGACATTTCATTTTGTTAATAATATCTCCTGTTTTTTTTTACTACTTTCTGTAGATTCAGTTGTAAGAATTAAGATATCCACCAGATGAACATCAAAGGGGTAGAGGAAAAGTGTGTCAAGCAAGTTCATTAAGTTGTTTACCAAAATTAATATACAAATTTGAAGTTTTTTTCTCAATGCTTCTCACAAGTTAAAAATACCAATGAAAATGTAAAGTTAAAACTTTGATGCTGTGTAAAATCTGAAAGGAAGCAAGATATACACCTCTAGATTGCATGCTTGAATTTTTTTAGCACTACATGGGCACCATGGAAATGTGAAGCAAATGAAAATGAACACACCAACAGCAGTACATACCTTTATTAAAACCATGCTGTCTTGCCACAACCGATTATATTCATCTTTGTCTGAATGCCCACCAGCATAAGAAAACATGTCTGAATTTTCAGGTTGGGGCTTCTCTGAGCATCTGTATCATTTCAGAGTTAGTCAGTAATGTGATCACTGATTTTCATGACTTGCTATATCAGCACTGTACAAGTTAAGCTGCATGATTTTTCATAGATTTCTCACCTCGTAGAATTATTCATTTGGGAGACAGTAGAGTTAACAACTCTGGAACTATTCCCTGGCAGAAAAATGTGGAATAAGTCACAGTGAATTGTAAAATATGAAAGCAAAAGGAAATATCTTAAATATCCAAAATGCTAATGTCTAGTACTGGAGAATAATGACAAAGTTCATTGTGGTCAAACCTGAATTATCCAGGAATACCCATAGTCAATAAAGACACTTTATGGAACTCCATTGAGGAGTATAAAAGAGAAGACAAACAATCTCAGAACAACTACCTTTAACTAAAAGTTCATGAAGGCTGCGCTTCCGACCTTCCTTGAACTTTGTCTTCTGCTGAAACCAAGGTTTGCTTACTGTAATACCATGATTGTTGCATTTCTGCCAAGACTTATATGATAGATCATCACTTCCATTAGTTTCAGAGCAGGAAGCGGTCTTCATGTCCCCACTCAGGTCACCATATTCTGGTTCAATAGGTTGCGAATTGTGAGTTCCACCTATTTTCACTTGACTCTTTTGAACTTTCTTACCCAAAGCTGTTTCCTTCACATGTCCACCACTCGTATTCTTCGCCTTACCAAATGCAGATTTTAGTTTCTCACCATTCTTGTTTACCTTATCTGAAAGAGACACCGCAGTCTTGAGAATTGTGCTCAGGGGAACGATTTTTGGTGGTTTTAATGGGTTTCCATTAGAAATAATACCATACTTCCCAGAAACTATAGGCCTGGCCATTCGTTTGTCGGAGTTCGAATTACCTAGAGAATTGCTATGGACACTTGATGATGTCAATTTCGCAGCCAATTCAGCATTATTACAACTTGTTTCTTGAACCTGTTTACATGAGGCAGAAGCATCATCTAATCTTAACCTTTTCTTTCTAAATGTTGCAGAATCTTTCAAAGTATCATCAACCACTGAAATTATATGTGACTCAGTTGTCTGCTGCTCTCCTTGATGACAAACTTTCTGTAAGTTTTTTCTTTGGGAGATCCCTTTGACAGCAGAGAACGCAGAATTCCTCTGCTTGGCACTTTGCTCGATAAAATCTGCACAATTAACGTGACTTCCCAGACCACATTTAACTGGCATCTGCATCTCCCATGATGAATGAGCATTCTGCCCAACCTCCTCAGTGCATTTTAGGGATCCATTATTAACAGACGACTGGCAAGATAGTCCTTCTGGTACATCCAACTTCATCCATTTAACTGCTTTCCTTCCCTTTTTTGGCCCCAGCTCAAACTTTTCTAAGCAGTCTTTTTCTTCCTGAATGGTGGGGGTTCTCTGTATCCCGCATGATGAATTTTGGAGTCTAATCTGTTCAATGAGACTAAGAGTTCGCTTTCTAGGAACTACCTTGGATGGTTCTCTCTTGGCCAAGTTGATACTGGAAGCAGATCCAAAAAGTCCAGCACAAAATTCATTATCAAGTGCATCCTCAGATGACCAGCTTCTGTCAATTTTTGATACTTCATCCAGAGCAAGGTTACTTGAACATCTGATATTCCCACCTTCAACAGTGGAAGAATCATTATTATTAATCTCAATGGATGACTGAGTCGCATCAGGAGCAGAACATCCCGAAGAGATATTAAAAATCTCTTGCTCCTTCAAGGGGACAACATTTCGAGCAAACCCTGTTAAGCATTCAGCAGCATCAGCAGCAGGGCTTCCCAAAGATTGAATATATGAACAACCTTGCTGTTCGTTCCTAGTAGAATCACAACTCTCCATTGCTTTTTTTGGTACATCCCTCCACATAAAAGAATGAGACTCAGCACTGTTCGTGTTGGTGGCTGCTAAACTTGCATTTTTTTCAAAAGATTTAGCTGTCTCCTTCAGGAAAATAGAATTTTCATTCAACTTCGAGCGAAGCAAACTCGAGGCTGCTCCAGTTCTATCATCTTGTTTTACCATATTACAAAAATTATCACCACTTAGGTGACACTTCACTGTCAAACTATGTTTTTGGGCTGCAGAGCTACACCTTTCAGGTACAAAGGCAAATGGTAAACCTTGGGAGCAATGCTCCATGCTATGACTAGAAATGCATTCAGTTCCCCTGGGTCTGCATTTTACAGTAATGACAAAGTTGAGCAAGTTGGAAGAGGAATGAGGGTGAAAAGGGACATCAGTAAGGAACTAGGACATTAATTAGCAACATGTGGTTTGGAAAAGTTGCAACTTAAGAAATAACATGTACAACAATAGCTTGGGAGTCAATTTTTTATAAAGACAGCAAGTCAGCAACCATCCCTCCACCCCACCCCACAGGTCCTCTCCAGTTTACAATTTTACCAAAACTAATTCAAGGCTAATGTGTAATGTGCTTTTAATATACATGCCAACTGCATTCCAGAAGAAGAAATACAGATATATCACTGGAATGTGTAATGCGGAGTATGATTTATTAAGCATGCTAATTGCATTCCAGAAGAATAAGGTACCACTATATTGTGTAATGTGATTCATCGGAAGAAGAAAAAGGATAAAAATACATCATTCTCATTACAAATCTTGAGAGCTGTTTCCTTGGAGCAGGCAACTCGGGTAAAGTTTCAGCCAAAAGATTCCTCATGGTGCAAAAAATGTGCAGCTAAAATAAGAGAGTTACATATTCATTAACCCGGGAAAAGAAATATTAGTCAGCAGCAGTTACCTCAACAGACGGTGCTTCGAAGGAGAAAGACTTGAATCTCCAGTGCACAGAGATATTCCTGTTTTGCATGATGAAAAAATGCAGAGATTAAATGAATCTGAATTGCTATGAATATTTACATGGTACTTATGCCCTGTTGAAACAGTCAGGGAGCAAAATACATTATACATGCAAAGAAATTAAAAGGCTGGACCGCTGAAACTTTGCAAGTGATGGAACAAGATTACCTGGCGTAGTACCAAAATTCTCATTGTTAAGGCCCATCTGACAAGCAGTACCAGGCAACATTGACTTTTCTCCAACTTCTGGTAGTCTTTGCATCCCTATTGAATCAAGTAGATACATTTGATCCTTTGATGCTGACGGAGAAATACTCAACAGTGATTGGGCACAAGGGTTCTTTATTGTCTCACATTGTTGGACACTTTTATCAGGAGCAGTGCCATTGTTTCTATTCGATAATTCCAAGATGTTCCACAGAGTAGGCGTTTCCACATTTTCGTACTGCAGACCTATTTTTATTCCACTAGGTTGTTCCTTCGACAATGTTGGAGTTGCATTTTGAGCAATAGTAGAACTTTTGGAGCTGAGACTCATAGGCATTTTTCCCTTAGAAACTACGGAATTTTGGATAGGTCTAACATGATCACGATTAAAATGCATGGTATCAGAGAAAGAAAACAGGTTTGAGCAATTGTTTAAGATGGCTCTACCATTTGATTCTGCAGTCATGGCAGACATCTGCTGTGAATTAAGGCTTCTTTCATCAAAAGTAGAGGAATAAATGGATAAATTCTCACCCGCAAATAGATTAAAACTGTTCCGATCTTCCTTAAATGCCTTGGAGAATTGAGTATAGGGTTTAGCTGCACCAAGCAAGGCATTCGGCGAACATTCCACTTCTGTGCCTTTGTTCACATTAATCTGAACATTTGACACATTCATACCAGATTTCCTCATATTAGCAGCCACTGAACTCCATGGGGGGCAGATTTTCTCACTTTCGAAAGAACGGAATTTATGATGCAGTTTCTCACCAATATGACTGTCACTACTGTTATCGTAAATATTTCTGACTTGCGATTTAGTCCCAGAGTTTTTGAAAGATGAAAGAAACATAGAGTTTGCATTTGCCATTTCCAGGCTAACATTAGAAGGTTCTCTCTGGTAATCTGTTTTTGCACCATCGGTTCCTCCCACATTGCATGAATGGTCCAATTGAGCAAATCCTCTTCTTTCAGTGGGATTAGAAGCAATATCAGCATACTTTACAGTCAACTGATTTCCTTGCAATTCATTAGATGCTGCAACACACAGGTTAAGCAGGTTACTTAAAACAATTCGTCCACATGCAAGGGGAGCAAAAGCAGATTAGTACAATAATATAAACGAAAAAGAAAAGATAACATACTTTTCTGAAGAATCTTGTCCGGAAAAAATACTTTTGAGGACTCTGCATGCATGCCATTCAGAACAGATACAAAGGCAGGTTGAAATGTTGTCTTCAATGCCCGACTTTGTTCTTGCTTCTGCCCAAGTCTCAATTCAATATTAGAAGAAACGTCTGGACTGTTACATGGCATTTTTAAATCTCGAAAATAAGGGAGGGCAGGCAAAGAAATTGAACTTTCACAAATGGAATCAAGTTTGTCTGTAGTGGACTGAGAAGCTTTTTCGGTATGTGAACAAAATTTGTTTGGCAGTCCATATATATCTTGACCAGCTATGTGGTGCGGGTTTCTAGGAGTACCATTCGAGAAATATTTGATAATTGGTTTGCTGCATTCCTGAGAAGTTCTGTCTCGTTCATGATGTGAATATATCCCGCTGTACTTTTGCTGCTCAAGGCTTACTGAAGCTTTAAAAAGACCAACTTGATTCAACAGCAAAGAATTGTTTGGCATACTAGCTATAGGATGATTAGTCAAACCAGAAGCTACATAATTTCCTTCAGGCCAATCCCATCCTCTCTGACCTTCCAATAACCGAATCTGAGAATGATAAAATCACATTGTTGTCATGCTTCAAATGATTGCCAATATCAATATCATTGCAGTTTCTATTCAAATATTATTGAAGCTGAAGCTTTGTAGAAGTGGTCAGTTTTGACTTCTGATTAGAATACTGTCCAAGAAAATATATTGAGATGCAAACACTCGAAAAAAATGAAGCAATCCCACATTTTCCCCTTACATGCATGTTTTTGGGCAAAACCATTGAGGTTTTGGCAAGTATATTATCAACTAGTTCAAGACTTCAAGAGAATTAAGATTAAAAAAAATGTCATATGGAAATGTTAAGGTAGATTTTCCCGAAACTATTGGCAATGAAGTATTGGATGGTAAAAATGTATATGTGCAGCCTCTTTCTTTGTATAAGATGGCCCGGCAGAGAAGTTAACAGGATGAGATTTTTCTACAAAGTGATCCAGTTTCAGGAAGTTAGCAAGAGGTGTAAGTATGATGTATATACATGCCTCCAGAACTCCAAGTATGTGTAGTGTTTATTTTTCACAAAATTTTACTAGAAGATACCTTTTGAATATCATAAGAGAAATTGCACAGGCTAACGCACTAAGAAAACATAAAACTTAACCTACCCCAGTTATGGTACAAAAGGCCTGCCACCAGTGAGCTAATGTCTCACCATTGTCCATACGAACTGCAACACCGGGATTGACATCATAGGATCCTGAATGCTGCAAAACAATTTTAGCGTAAAATACTTTTTCAAGGAAAAATCAAGGTATTTGCTGATGCTTCACAAGTAAAAGGATGCACAGCATCAATAAATGGTAACAAATAGAGAATGGCGGATTATTACCTCTGAGAATTTAGAGATTGACATATACAAACCATGGCATGCACAAACAACTCCAAGAAGTCCAGTATCACTGAGAAGCAAATTTCCACCTATTGAAATCATTAATCCAGTTAGTGTAGATGGCAATGGATTGCAAAAAAAATATAAAAATAAAAAATAAAAATATTAGCCAAATAAGAGTATCAAGAACTTACTTGTGCCTAAACAAAAGACACGAAGGAGACTGCTAGGAGTATTACAGCCATGATGTTCATTGCTTTCTACATGAAACTTCTGAAAAGATGTTATATGAGCAGACTGCTGAAGCTTCCAACTGTCAGCAGAGGCTGGAGTGGCATTATTGTTTCCTGTCAGAGAAGAAACTATACCTACTTTGTTTCTCTCGTGAGTGCTGATGTTCACATTGGGATTAGAAGAAGAAAGAGGAGAAAAGGCATCTCCAGATGTCAAATTTGGGCAGTCCATGTTGGACGGCCACAAGGCACCAGGAAGGAAGGAAACTCTACTTCCTCCAGAAAAGGCACTGGCAGTCCTACGATTTGATGAAATCAGATTGGTGATAGAGACTGGTTTTGGATCCAATAAACGCTGCTCGTCACAAGGTATATGAGATGCAGTCCCCGAAACTAGAGATAAAAATGACGCACCAAGATCAACATGGTCAAGACCATGCATATTGGACAAAATGTGATCTTGAATAGTTCCACTGGTTAACAGCATTGATTCCTGCAGAAGTTGCAAATAAAGATGACAAACTGCACTGGAAAACTATTTTTGGGAAAAGTTGGGTGAGATATTGAATCTAATGGAACTGAGTATCATCAAGTCAATTTCTGAGAGGGGTCAAACACACAAAATTCTCCTCCATTAATCACAGCCTACATTTAGAATATTGTGGATACACAACTAAAGCATATTCTCTTTTCCGAAATCTACGAGGCCAGTTCTCGACATACAAAGACATGGACACCCTTTCATTAAGCTTTTAATCATTTTCCTTCAGTTTTTGGACCACAAAAAATGTCAATACAGAGAGAGGAGCTAGTCAATGACTTCATAGTGGTACTAGTGAGTGTGACCTCTAGATTTTACTATATATATAAAACAACGATGAAGACATTCTATAAAATTCATCTAGTCAAATAAACATCTAGCCACACCAATTACAAGACATTAACCTCATAATCGGGAGGCTAAAAAAGTAGAGTACGGCGCTGGCGCATTGGTTGATTTCTTCGGAATTAAAACATTAATACCCGCATCTTTAGCAGAATCCACCCAGAATATGTAAAAGTATAAACACGTAATCGCACTATCCAAAGTCCAAAAAACCATAAAATTAACGCTCGACCACTGCATGCAAGAGCATCTATCATCCTACCCAAGCAAAACGAACACAGTATGCAGTAAATTGTAGAAGAATCGCCGTACATTTTCAGTTACATGCAATTTACCAACATTAATTCAAATTTCAAATGCTACAGCATTCGAACTATTCCTATTCCAAATGGTAGCAAATTTCTTAACTAATTTCATTTAATTAAAAAAATAAATTACTAGTGTGCGCAGTGCGCAGTGCGCGTATGAACACAGCTACACCGCGAGAAACCTGATTATGATTCTCAAGCAACGACGAGTGCACGAGCGACGGCGGCGGAGGAGGAAGAGGATGCGCCTGCTTCCAGAACGATCCACATTGGCTCTGCCACAAATTCTCCATCTCTTCGAAACCGGAAAATCCTATACCTCCTCCATTAAAACGGCAGAATCGCAAATCGAACGCGTAGTGAAAGCCAAATATCTACAGAAGTTACAGAAAGCGAGGGGATATAGATACAGGCGTGTGTATGTGTACATACGAAGAAATGTGCAGAGCATTGAGTGAAAGAGAGAGAGAAAGAGAGAGAGAGAGTATAAATGATGACGACGGGAAAGCCTGATAGTTAATGGAGTAACACGCAGCCGGTGCGAGAGAGAAAGGAACAACACGCGCAGGGAAGTGCGAGTGATTCACACCGCGAGATCTACACCGTTGGATTGTTTTGCGGGGAGGTGTGAAGCGTTGGATTTCGTGGCGCGAGTGCAGATAGTTTTGTTGTTTTTTTATGGGAAAAAAGCGTAAAGGGTGTCAGATAAAGTGGGGTCACAAATGGCGGGAAAGTGAGGAGACATTGGTGGGACCCGCAAATCTGAGTGTTCTGCGATTGGACCAGAGGTAAGTGGGCCGAAACTTAAGTAAAGGCCCAATTATGATTGGGCTCCTTTTTAATAAGAAGCCCAATAGTTTTGCATGACTTAAGTTGAGGCCCAATAAAGATTGGGCTCCTTTTTACTCTAAAGCCCAATAGTTTTCCATGACTTAAGTTAAGGCCCAATTAAGAATGGGCTTCTTTTTACTACAAAGCCCAATAGCTTTCCATGACTTAAATAAAGGCCCAATAAAGATTGGGCTCCTTTTTAATCTAAAGCCCAATAGCTTTCCATGACTTAAGTAAAGGCCCAATTAAGAATGGGCTTCTTTTTACTACAAAGCCCAATAGCTTTCCATGACTTAAGTTAAGACCCAATTAAGATTAGGCTTCTTTTTACTAAAAAAACCCAATAGTTTTCCATGACTTAAGTAAAGGCCCAATTAAGAATGGGCTTCTTTTTACTCTAAAGCCCAATAACTTTCCATGATTTAAGTAAAGGCCCAATTAAGATTGGGCTACCTTTTAATACAAAGCCCAATTGTAAGTAGAGGCCCAATTAAGATTGGGCTTCTTTTTACTACAAAGCCCAATAGCTTTCCATGACTTAAATAAAGGCCCAATAAAGATTGGGCGCCTTATTACTACAAAGCCCAATAGTTTTCCATGACATAAGTAAAGGCTCAATTAAGATTGGGCTCCTTTTTACTACAAAACCCAATGGTTTTCCATGACTTAAGTAAAGGCCCAATTAAGACTGGGCTCCTATTTACTACAAAGCCCAATATTTTTTTCCATGACTTAAGTAAATCCCAATTAAGATTAGTCTCCTTTTTACCAAAAGGCCCAAGTTATATTTTGCCAATAAAGGTAGCCTAAGGTATGAAGGTTAATAAAAAATTAATCCAATTAAATAATTTTAAAAAAATTATTTTCAATCTTTTTTAGTAAGTCCATCCACCCAATTTTCTTTAAAAGGTATAAGACTATATTACCCCTAAAACCCTAATTTCTACATCGTTCCTCCCGTCCAATATAACCGCCGCCCAACCCCAACCGACACCACCTCTCTCCCCCACCGACACTTATTTTTTCCGATTTCTCTAATTATAGAAATCTAGTTTCGCTATAACATAAATATAAATTATTACATAAGGAAATCACAATCGATAAATGTTTTGATATGCACACAAGCTCCACATCAACTGCAATTGAAAAAATAAAATCACACACACTTCAATCGAAGATCTAGCTTCGAAATGTAGTTTTTTTTTTTTACTATTTTAAATGATAAAGATCTAATTATCAATCCAAACAATCGAAGAATCTAAGTTTCTTTATTTTTTTAAGAACCTTACATTTTTCGACCAAAATAATCTAAGAACTGCAACATTCCAGCCTAGACAATAAAAAAATCACAACATTTTCAGTTAAAAACAGTTGAAGAGCATAAAAAAGGAAATACAAACAAACCTGGTATCATTTTAACAAGCGGCGTCGTGGCTATGGGAGGCCAAAATTAGAAGGAGGGTTAATTTCGTTATTGATTTTTTCTCAAAATCGCGATCTATCTAAATGAGTGCGGGCGAAGAAAAGGGGGCGGTGCTGAGGAGGGCGAAGACGTCAATGAAATATAGGTAGAGAGAAGAAAGGGTAAGGAGAGAAAATTAGGACTTGGGGATGTATGTTAAACTACTAATTTGGTATTTTATAAAAGATAAAAGAAAATGAAAAGAGGTTGTGAAAGAGCGAAAGTGGCCCAAAACAACAAGCAATGGGCCCAAACGTGACTTTCAATAAAATTCAAGCCCAAATAGGCCGGGGAAAAACAACCACAAACTAGTTTGGTAGCACCTATTTCAACACTTTCTACATCTATATCGACACTCGGTCTTTTGCAAGTGAAGACGATTGAACACATGCAACTAAATCTTTCATTACAAAAGGCGTTAACGTCTTTTTCGATATCACATCATGCTCTACTCTATTTTTCTTCGTTGTTTGGCTCTACGTGTTGTATTCCTTCTTTGATGTCGCCCTTATTTTCTTCATTTTTTTCAGCAATGGCAATATGATCGTTCTTCGATGGCCATAATTTGAGGGACAGTCTCCTCATTTACATGTTGTCACTGCGAGCATTAAACGAAATGGTTTTGATGAATTAAGCTCGAGAACAACCAATGTAGACTCGAGATTGGGTTGTGACTCGTCCATCGGCTCCGTCCAACTAGTCTCCTACCAAGAGATCCCGCCTTGGGTGTAAGTTTAAATATGAGAAAGAAGGGTAGTTTAGGATGTTGAAGGTGGGTGTACTAATATGATGGTAAGTTTAAAAACCCAATTGGTATACCAAATTAAAAAGGAGATGCAAATAACTTGGGCCTTAAATAAAAGGTTAAATCATCAATGTTAGCCCATTATTTTCACTTTTATCAAATCTAACACATTTTCTCTTAACTAAATCAAACTATCAATGGATGTATTATACCAATTTGCACACTCCCCAACCCTCAAAATATACTCTTATTTATCCATATGGCATTACTTTTCCACACTCAATCTATTTTTGACTTTACTTTATTCATAAAACTTTACAAAACTATCTCTCAAAACATCACTCATTACACCTTTTCTTAAATTGTGTGCCCACCCAAGTGTGCAAGTTCCTATGGGACGGAAGGAGTAATGCTTTTCTTAAATTGTGTGCCCACCCAAGTGTGCAAGTTCCTATGGGACGGAAGGAGTAATTTATATATACATTAGATTAGCTTGGAGTATAATGAATTATTTTGGATCCACACATAAACAAAGTGATTGTTTATAAATAAAATGCATAATAATTTGAATAAATAAATGACGACTAGAGTAGAGTGTAAAAATATAGTATAAATAATATTATTTTCAAAACAAAAACAACCAAAAAAGAAAAGTAAAAATAAAATTGGTAGGTTTTGCCATGCTTATATACAAGATCCTAAAGAATTAAGACATATGAGAAAGGTTGATTGAAGCAAACACATAACTTATCAATATGTCATCCTCTAAGGAAATGAAACGTGTAAAATCAGCTTTCACTCAAGGTACCCATCCATGGAGGAGGCGTCATCCCCGTTTGGTCATGCACAGTCTTGAACAACGGAGGCAACATCTTGTAAATCCCGGCAACCTCTTTCATGGCAGTATTAACAGTCCCATGATCACCACCTTTTTCTTGGCCTGCACCTGTCCAAATGCTGATTTTCGGCTGCAGCCCTCGTATAGCCTCGCCGTTGATCTTGGCAACTTCTTGATACATTCCTCCACTTATCATCAAGTAATCTCGCAATGCAGAGTAGTCGCCTCCGAATGCGTCGAGGAGGGTGCGAATGTAGGTCCCCTGAGCTTCTGCTAGAGCTATCATCCCTTCGGCTTCCTTCTTTTTCTCGTAGAGATGTCCGTCGACCTTTTGCTTTTGTGCAAAGAAAGAGGCCTCTGCTGCCTTTTTTTGGGCTTCTGCCTCTTTCTCCTTCTCGTATAGGTAAGCTTCTGCGGCCTTTTGCTTCTTGTATAGCTCCCAGTTGGCCTCTTGCACCTTTAATGTTTTGGTTCAAAGACAAGGCTTATTCAATTGATTATTAACTTTAAGAGAGGTATGTACAAATGCAATTCGGGCCCGTTGCATATACGCGATTTGAGACTCAATGTGTAGGACAATCAAACTCGAAAAACATAGAGAACAAAAATCAAAATTGGTACAACTTAAAAGGACAAAAAAAATGTATTTTCCCTTAAAAAAAAAAAAAAAAAAAAACAAATCAAGAACTCATGAACGTATCACTTCTTTAATGGTGAAGCCACAACCTTCTTGTGGTTCACATGAAAATATTATTGATGTGTTTAATATCAAACATGTCTTATCAATACAGCAAAACTGCAAAAGGCCTTTAAACATGAAAATCAATTGAAAACAGAACAAGTTTATAGCTTACTGAAATCAAGATTCAAAAGTCATGTGTTTAATATCAAACATGTCTTATCAATAAAGCAAAACTATCAAACATGTCTTATCAATAAAGCAAAACTGCAAAAGGCCTTTAAACATGAAAATCAATTGAAAACAGAGCAAGTTTATAGCTTACTGAGAATCAAAAGTCAGTGATGATTTTTGTGATATGAAAACAGAGCAAATACATTCATAATTCAAACAAATAAATTCATGATTAAGGAAACAAATAGTTAGAAAAATCACCTTAGTTTCATATTCAACGCTGGCTTTGGTCAGAAACTCGGCCTTGAGCTTCTCCGTCATAGTCATGGCATTCATCTCCTCCACCGCCCTCTGCAGCTCCGCGTCTCTCAACGCCACCGCCTTGTTGGCCTCAACTTCCGCCACCTGCGCCTCCTTAGCCCAACCGGCCTTCTTTTTGGCAAGCTCCGCATTAGCCTGAGCAACTTCAGCCTCACGCATATTCTCAAACACCTTAACTTCAGTCCTCACCTTGATCTCCTCCTTCTTCCCTTCCCCCTGCCTCTGCGTCGATATAATCTTCGTCTCCGCGTCAATTTTCGCCGCATTCTGCAGCGTTTTCCCGTCTCTCAACTTCGATCCAACCTCCCCCTTCATCCTCGCCTCCGCTACATCAACCTTCGCCTGATTCGCCGCTTCCATCTGAGTTTTCTGCCCTAAATACGAGAAATACTCATGCCCTCGCACATCAACAAGCTGCTTCACATTAGCATTGTAGATCAACAGCCCGAATTGGTCCAATTCCAATTGAACCTTATCAAACACCTCCTTCTTAAACTGTTTAGTACCACTGAAGATCTGCTCCATCGTCATGGACGCCGCTAAAACCCTAGTCTCCCCTTCAATCACCCCCTGGACGAGCTCATTCATGTGATTCGACAACCTATCGTGTGACGTCATCAGCCTAGCGTACTTGTGGAGGCTATCGCCGTCGTCTACGCGAGGGCCGATTGTGAACACGGCGGGGAGAATGAACGGGAGCTTCTCGGCGCTCATGGCTTGAACCTCGAAGGTGTAATTCACCGGAGAGATGTCGAACACGGTGCACGATTGGCCGGGGAAGATCCATGCCTTCTTCGCGATTTTGATGTCGGAGATTCCGACGCCGGTGATCACCAGGTACTGCGATGCGGTTGCTACTCTGTACATGACTATTGCGTGTGAGATTTTTTTTTTTTTTTTTTTTTTTTGAAATATGAGAAATTGCAATATGGGAAACACGTATTTATAGGCGGATGAATATAGATCAATATATTGGATATTGTGATATGGACAAAAATCATAAAAAATATAATATAATTTTCGTCATTATTTTAATTTGGTAAATGGAATATATCCGTATATCATTAATATTAAAGATGTGATGTTTGTTATAGTGTAAAATTGGATAAAAATCGAAAAAATATCATGAATATGTTATAGTGAAAATTTGGACGGAAATCATAAAATATTATGAATATATTGCATGATATAATAAAATTTTCGTCATTATCGATATATCCTTAAAATTAAAGCTACAATATTTGTTATAGTGTAAATTTAAATATTGAGTATAAATTTTATACATGGGCACAATTTAAATTTAGTAAATATATTTAGAGAAAAATGTGGAAGTATAAAATATGAGATCACATATTTAAACTTCATAATTATCTTTTTTTTTTTTCAGTTAAACATCTACTGCTTTTTAAATATTTTGAAATCTCATAATCTTCGAACTTCAAAGTATAAAATTCAAATTTAAAAATTATTGATCCATTATTAAATTAATAATCCGCAATGAGTATAGGATCTGGTCATTGACCTAGTCCAATAAAATAATTTTGATCAAGTCAATTCCTAATTAATTAATAATTGCAAGATTTTTCCAATAAATTGATAGTTTTATTATAAAAATAAATTTAATCCACCAAGTTGCAATTTGTAGATATGATCATAGACCCATCCTAATTAATTAATAATGGAAAAAAAAGTCATAGACTTGAATAATACGTAAATTTATATTCTTTCGATAATAATTAATTTAAAACTATTTCACACAAAATTCTTTCGTTAATAATTAATCTAAATTTGTTCACTAGCCTCGGTTTATAGAAAGTCTTGCAATTCATACCCTAGCCTAGAAGGGAATAAAGCAATAATTAAACTTTTAATGGAATTTAATTCGAATCCTCCAGGAAAAAATACAAGTCTTGTCAACCTTTATATAGTTTACTTTCTGCATTAGTCTCATTAAACTTTTTTATTTTATTTTCTAAATTGAAATTGTGCCCCAATGTTGGAAAGAGGAGCTAGAGTAAAGTTTCAATAGTGTTGGGTTTTCTTTGAGTTTTAAAAATATTATTTTAAATTTGAACATTCTGTAATAATTTTATTTTAAAATTTGAATTTGAAAAAATAAAACAACTATCATAATTATCACTACAATCGACTATTTCTTCATACATTTTAATATATTGAAAATATATTCAACAATAGCATAATAACTTAATATTATTCAATCTTATCCATTAATTTGACATAAAATTTAATTGTTTCTAACTTAAAATCCTAAAACAAATGCATATTGCAGTTAATCGAGATTTTAAAAATACAAAATTTCAAAAGTCAAATATAATTTTTCAGACTAGAAGATAACTATGATTGAACCCGGTTGTATTGTCTTCAATGTTATAAGCTAGTTGATTATTTTTTAATATGACATGTGTGAAATATGAAAAGTGAAATAGGTGATTTCAATCCGATTGAAACACGTTAGCATCAATTTCCTGATTGGGTCGAATCAAGAAATGGAGTGTATTATTGTCCTAAGTCCTAATATAACAATGGACTTGGAATTAACTGGAAATTGCATTAAAATTCACATGGGAACCAAACCAGAGCATATGCTCAAGAAATTCACTTGCAATTTCCATTGACTTAATGCTCATTAATCGTTGGCCCCACTGTCACTTATTACCTTTTTTAATCTCTTTCTTCCATTGAGTAAAAAATTGAAAGTAAAAGTAAAAATTCCATTTAGGTTATCCAGCTATTTACTAAACAACTTTTTACCCTTTTTAATCAATTTCATCGAGTAAAAAATTGAAAGTAAAGGAAGAAATAAGGCAGTATTGAATTTACGTTCCACAACTATTCCTAAATAACTTTTTACCTTCTTTCATTGAGTAAAAAATTGAAAGTAAAAGGAACAAACAATGTAGTATTCCATTTACGTTCTCCAGCTATTCCTAAATAGTGTAATAACATATGTTTCGTCAACGTAATGTAGTACCAAGTACTATGATTGATAAAAATCACTTCAACAAAGATTCTGAGACATACTACGATTAGAATTGATTTACAAAAAATCACTTCAACAAACAAATCCAAATATTAATTTTGCTCACAAACCATCCATTAAAAGACAGACCACATATTGTCAGGTACATAATAAAACTTAAGCTAAGATTGAGAAACACAAAAAGGGATAAATAGATGCTATAGATGATAAAATACCAAAATTTAAGCTGTCGAAAGGATAATGGTAACAATTCCCAACTGAAACAACAAAAGTTCAAAACTCATCCTTCAGATGGTTGTTTAACAACTTAAAAACAGATTCAAATTTGCCTAAATCACATCCCAACAAAAGCCTTCTTGCCACCAGAAGAACCAGCAGGAACGACCTTCAGGACATTAAACCTCACGGTCTTCGACAAGGGCCTGCAAGGCAATTAAGTTATTCATCAATCATAAATACTATAGTCTAGTCCAAACAGATGAAATTGAAAACAAATGAGTAATTCTTGCCTGCATTGGCCAACGATGACATGGTCACCCTCCTTCACACGGAAGGCTGGTGAGATATGAGCTGGTATGTTTGAATGCCTCTTCTCGTATCTGTAGATCAACATTATACAGTCAGACATAAGCTCCAAATGAATAAAATATCAAACAGATAAAAATATATATAAAGAATAAAAATGTACCTCTGGTATTTCTTAACCCAATGCAAATAGTTCCGTCTCACAATGATGGTCCTCACCATCTTTGCACTGTGGCAGGTCCCAGCAAGGATACGCCCTCTGATGGACACATCACCAGTGAAGGGGCACTTCTTGTCAATGTAGGTGCCTGGATTAAGAGTGAAAACTTATTAGAAAGTAATATAACAGCCATGGAGTTACAAAATTTTCACACGCAGATCAGGAAAAGTTAGGAGATGATTTCTGCCAAAGAAGTACTGTATTTGTAACTAAAAATGAAAATGATACACACAAGAAAATACAAGAAACATTAGGTTAGGGAAAATAGATGACCACATTTAGTTTATTAAAAACAATGTAATGCCAACTTCCATGAGCAACATGTATCAGAGACAAAGAAATCTACAAAACCAAAGGCATATCAATTTCAGGAAGTATCTAGGGACAATAGAGTGCTTTACTTTGTTTACTACCTTCATTTAGTGTATAGACAATGAAATGCTCAGAAATTTATAATTGCATACAACACCACTTGGGATAAGACCACAACAGCAGTTACTCTGAGATGTTTAAAATTAGCACTAGCAAAGCAATACTTTCCACAACATTAAAATCTGAAACAGACATTTTAAGGAATTGGACAACAAAAAAACATTTCAAACGAGACTGGTGTGACTATAGCTAATCAAAAACGAATAATTACTGCTTAGCACCAGTGAGAACTTTGAAGCCACATAACAGAAAAGGTAAATATTGAAAAGCAAACATAATCAACTGAATTGGACCTTCAATCGCCTCTCGTGGTGTCTTGAACCCTAACCCAATACTCTTGAAGTATCGGTTTCCTCCCTTTCCAGGTGCCTTTCCCTTCCCGGACTTCTTGGAGCTACAAACACAGCGAGAGAGAAAATTACCACAGATTAAATCTCACTCATTACATTTCTTAACTAATACAATTCTTCGGAGCACTAAAAACGAAACGTAAATACAAATGCTACAATCATAATATATATCTCCGATTAAAGATAAATCACAGTTTCAGAACCAAGTCTATCACCAGATCAAATATAAAAAACCACAGTAACTCATACAATATGCACTTACCAAAGGAAAACCTTAGGCTGCTTCAAGAAAGCCTTCTCAGTCTGCAAATCAATTCAAATTTAAAGGGAATTAACAAATCAGGCATTTCAATTCGTATATGCAAACACAAACGGTGAAAATAAGAGGCGGCGCTACGAAGCGAAACACATGATCGAAGAATTTACCTGTTCAGCCATGGCTGCCGCTTCGGAGTGTGTGTGTGCGTGACGGTGGTGAGAAGAGAGGAGGAGCAGCAGAAACCCTAGTTCGCAACATCTGAGAATGAAGCATATTAACCCTTAATAATGCCTCCAGACGAATTGGGCTTTAAGGAAGCCCAATAAATCGAGCCCACGTTTTTCATTTAAATTTTATAGGCCCATATAAAAGCCTTTAAACTGGTCTAAATCCACTCGTTTGATATCCAAGCCCATTTTCTTAAATTAAACTTTTTATAGGACATGTTTGTTTTGAAACTCACGCATTCGAAAATGAACATAACGTACTCGTCTTGTTCTAGTTCATGATTTCATATTCAAATTTCATTATTTAATTACATTCACCCCTAAATATATATATATATATATTATTACAATAATACAACATTACTCACTTATACATAATTTATTTAACATAAAGTTACATCTTATCATATTCAATATCTCAAAACAAACATATACTATCACTGTTACGGATTTTCCCATCCAAAATAATTCTAAAACAAACCTGGCCTTAGACACGCGCAAAACCGAACCGTCAAACCGACCAACCGGCCAAACCGTCGGTTACGGTTTACAAACCGAACCGTAACCGAAAAATGGCGGTTCGGTTACGGTTCGACATTTTGACAAACCGCAAACCGCCGGTTTTTTATTAAAAAAAAAAAAAATTATTTTTTAATACAAAATTCTTCTATTTTTAATGTATAAATTTAAGTTATATAATTTTTATTCAAGTCTAGTAATGTATTTTCTAAAAAGTGAGTTAAAACGAATAAAAAACGAACAAAAACGAAGTGAAAACGAGCGAAAACGGAGATAATATTTAAAAAAACCTAAAACCGCCAAACCGCCGGTTTGAAAACCGTAACTGTTACCGTAACCGGCGGTTCGCGGTTCGGTTACGGTTGCCGAAAAACCAAAACCGAAACCGGCGGTTTGGAACCGTTGCCCATGAGTACCCGGCCTTAATGTTATATGTGCATATGGATATGGGCGCGGCTAAAGGCACCCGGGTTTCCTATGAGTACACCCACGCGATGAGGACACACACAAAACGGATGAGGACACCCACGTGGAAATGTCAAAAATAACCTTCTTATCTAAACCCTTTATCTTCCACAATCCTCCCATTCTCTTACATTTTTAACACACGGGTGCACCCACCTCCCCCTCCCTCTCAAATCGGCGCCGCCACCACCCCCTCTCAATCGGCGCCGCCACCACCCCCTCTCAATCGGCGCCATCGCCCACCACCTCTCCCTTCCTAGCGGTGCCGCTCCTCCCCACGTCGCCGCTTCGAACACCACCGCCGCTGGAGAAGGGTGAATCGTCCGTCGCCGCTTCAAACACCGCCCACCACCCCTCCCTCCCTAGCGGCGCCACTCCTCCCCTCCCCACGTCGCAGCTTCGAACGCCGCCACCCCTGCCCTCGTCCGCCCCTGCCCTCGCTCCGCCTGTTTCAAGGTAGGTTTTTGAAAAATTTAGGAACTGTAGGAAAATTAGGGTTTTTAGAAGTTCGGGAATTATTTTCGAACCTATTGAGTTTGTTTTGGAAACATTTTCGAACAATTGGTGTTTGTTTTCAAAAAAAATTCGAACATTCAGTTTTTGTTTTTGAAAAAATTTCGAACATCTTGTTAGATTTTTTTTTTCGGACAAATTTAAGATGTTTTGAATATTTTTTCGAACATATTGAATTTGTTGGGTAAAAATTTTCGTACATTTTAATTTTATTCGGTTAATATTTTCGAACATCTTAAGAATTTTTTTTATTATTTTTGTTGATTTTTTGTGTTTTTGTTGAAGAATAGTATTGATTTTTTGTGTTTTGTTGGTGGTGGAGATGATTCTGTAGTGAAATAGAACAGGTGGGTGTACTCATCCGTCTGTTTTTTTTTTTAAGTGCGAGAGAGGTACAAACGTCATTTTGCATACCCTTGGGTTAAAAAAAATTCCCGTGGTGTACTCATAGGATCCTTGGGTGCCTTTAGCCGCGCCCTATGGATATTCTGGGTCGTGAACTTGAATACCCTGAGCCCGGCCCATTTTTGCACAAAATTCTTAGTATTTTTTTATGAATAATGCAAAATACTATATTTTTAAAATAAATAATATAAATTAATATTTTTACATATAAAAAATAGTTGATATTATTCAACTTAATCTTAACTAGTAGTTAAACAATACTATTAAATATTCCTTCCGTTCCAGGATGACTTGCACGGTTGGTGAAATAAGATAAATAATGGGTAATTTAGGTGATTTGGTGAGGTGTAAAGTTAAATGTAAGTAAAAAAAATAGTGTCAGTTTTAAAAATAAATTAATAGTAGAAGAATATTAATTTTATTGAATATTTTTATATTAAGAGTGTGTAAGTAATCTTTGAAATGTTCCAATAAAAAAAAATGCAAGTAATCATGAGATGAATGACCTATAAAATATAAACTTATAAAGCTTATGAATAATTGGGTATTCGAATAATTTATCATTATGACTTTATTTCGTTTTTTATGCATACTTTGATAAAATTACATGTAAAGGGAAGAAAAATAAAAGTATAAGGACAGCAGAGCACAGCTCATATGATATGATGCAACGTGTATGCATTTTAATTTGTTTGTTTTTTTCTTTTGTATTATTATTAGTTTGGTGGGTCAAGAATTATGACTTCTTTTCAATTTAATAAGTTTTATTCGTTAATTTCGTGGTTTGGAATATTATGGTTTGATGTTGTAAAAAGCATACACGTATCTCCACTCTTCACATTACAATCACCTTGATTAAAAAATTGTGTGCAAACTCAAGAATTATGCTCGAATTGACTCGTCAAGGTTCAAACTCAATTTGTTTAATGTTCGAACTCGTGAAAAATTAGATCTATTAATGAGTCAGTTCGAGATCAACCTGCTATACTTAATATTTAAGAATCAATTTTTATCAAAATTGGAGAGATGGTGAGGTACCTCGATGGGTACTAGACATAGCGAGCTTTTGAGTTCGATTCGAAGAGGGTGTAATATGTTTTAGTTTTAAAAAAAAATCTTCTAATAACTTTATTAGGCTCACTAGACTTATCTGCGCGTCGAGTCAAATCATATTTCTAGCTCATTGATGTTATTGTGTAAGCTCGAGCTTAATTCTATACTTGGTTTAATCGAATTTCGAACATCAAATACTTGACTCGATATTCATACAAAACCACTTGTCACAATATAATCAATATTTGAACGAGTATGAGACATCGCTCCAAATTCAATTGTTTGAGATGACAGATACATATGAGGGTATTTTTTTATTTTATTTTCTTAGAATTAAAGAAAATCAGCCATGTGGCAAAGTAACATTATAATTAGGAACTAGTCTCTGTCCTACTCCAAAAGTTCTTGAATGTATATCATATCATTTTCATTGATTTAATTATTATACACTCACTTTATACGATGCAAATTTTATAAAATATTGATTTTTTTTATGTGTAAAGTAAAAAGTGAAGGATAAGAATGTATTCATGTATTAAGAGAATGAATATTTTTATTTAGACTTATTAAATTTTATCAGACATAAAATAAAAAATTAGATTTATTTATTAAGTTTGGACGAGAATAGTATACAATCATGTTCCAAATGAACCCCTTGAAAATTGTTCAGACAGAAACATTTATGTACGAAATTTATAGAATCGTAACTGAAGTCGTAGTGTGCGACATCTTGTAGATTTCTCAAGCAAGATACAAACCTGCAGCAACTACTTTTGTGGAGACTTTAAAATAAAGACATATAATACCATGTTTGTATGAGCTAATGATTTTATGTCGGCTGAAATAATTTTCATTAGAGTACAAGATACTGGCAATTGTATTTTGCGTTAGTATTACGATGGCCACAACTACTTATTCATCTTTTTTTATATTTAACTATATATTCAACAATTTAAATTTCTATCAAGTAATGATTATTATTACATGTTGCTATTTTTTTATTTTACACATATTAATAATCTAAACAGTGAAATATAGAGTTGAATATAAAAAAATATTACTAGTAATTTATGAGGGGTTTGGGTCTCGTGGGGCTATTTTGGACAGGCACTCAATGGTGTTTCGGGGTTGCTTGGATGTTCGAGTGGGGAAGGCCATGAGTAGGGCTGGCAAATCGTGCTATCGTGTCGTGTTTCGTGTAGATACGATAGTGACACGACCCGATAAGGTCAAACACGACACGATAAGGATCTGTGTCGACACGAACACGATAACAACACGATAATTTTTGTGTCGACGTGACACGACACGTAACACGATAACAACACGATACGAAAATAAATTAATTTAAAATTGTATTAAATATATAAAAAATAATATATTTATATAAATATAAGAATTATCGTGTCATTATCGTGTCATATTGTCAGAGTCATTATCGTGTCGTGTCATATCAGGTAAATAACAGGTTAACGGGTTGTTAACAGGTTAATGAGTTACCTGTTAATTTTATCTTGCTTAACGGATTGACACGAACCCGACACGAAATTTTCGTGTCGTTATCAGGTCGACCCGATAACGACACGAACCCGATAAGGCTAAACACTAACCCGTAATTTTCGTGTCGGTTTCGTATCGTGCTATCGTGTCGAAAATTGACACCCCTAGCCATGAGGTTCTTCGAGGCATTATCATGGATAAATTTTAATGGTTGGATACATGTATCATTGAAGGGGATGGGAAGGTTGTTGTCGATACTATTGATTCAAGGGACACATCAAAACTGAGTTCTCTAGTTAAAAAAAAAAAGTTGAATATGTTTAAATTATAAATCAATCCTACAACGTCTTGGTTTGACTTCTATTAAACACTCCACTAGTGAACAATGATATTGATCTTAGTCGAACTTTTATCGGATACTGAGATTTAAAAAAACATTTACACTAATACTTACAATAATTAATTAATTACTACCGACATGATGTATTAACAACACTTTAACCAAATTCAATCGCGATGCGCCGCTTGTCACATGGTAGTTAGTTTTTTTAAATTATTTTCAAATACTTTTTTTTGACCTAATTGATTTGACTCAACTAAATAAATAGTGTAACTAAGAAGATAATTGTGAGGATTCGAAATCTAATATATTTTGTAATTTTTCTCTGACTGTCATTATTTGAGTTGAATATAATAACTAGCCAATAATTTTCACAAATACTTAATGTAAAATAGTCATCTAGTTTCAATTTCGTCAAAACTATACTTATTACTTCATAATAATTTCAACTAAATCTTTAAATTCCATTAATTGTTTTCAATAAGCGCAAAAGTGGATTTCATAAATGCAGCAAGAAACATGTATTTTTGTCAATAGAATTTTAGGAACTAGCTGTCCATCTCATCTTAACTTTCATACCTATTTTTTTTGATTATTTAGAAACTCTATCCATACAATATTTAAAATATTACTCCGTATATTTTATGCTATTATTTTTATGGTACATTAATACACACAAGTCAACTCACTTATTTATTTTTTTATAAAATTATATCTCAAAATTCGATTTATTATAATATTTTAAAAAATGGAGTGAATAGTAAGTATGAAAATTAAGTTGGGACGGAGGGAGTACTAAATTAGTTCTATAAGACAAAGATTCGTGTGTTATTCGTGTAACTGAGTCCTATGTGAGAGTTTATTTATGAGTGTAATTGAGTCATTTAATGAGTAAAATACAAGTTACATAGTACTATCATAGAAGTATTTAATAAAACAATTAAAATTTGAAGTATGAGAATTTTGTATTGTATTTTAATTTGGGTAAAATGCAAACTATATTTAAATGATAGACTTGAAGTATTTATTTTATTTGAAAATAAAATCGGCACTCACTTATAAATAATGCATCTATGGGTGATTTTATTTATAATTGATTTGTCATTAAATTTGTTCACATTAAATTTCAAATTTCACAAAATATAGTTACTCCTCCTTTTCAAATTCATTATTCCTAATTTTCTTTTAAACAAATTACTTTCACACTCTTATAAACTCTATTTTTATAGCATTTATAAATTTACATAAAATGTCATTATTTTTCGAGTTACACTAACACAGTCAACTTATTTATTTATTTTATATATAAAATTTACAAAATTATCCCTTAAATTATTACACTTCCTAAAAAATGTGTCAACTTACCTGTAAAATAAAAGTATTTCGGGAATGGAGAATAGATAAATAAAAGTTGGAATTTAAGGGGAAAAAAGTGAGAGCCTTTTGAACTACCACAAATAATTAAGTTCTCTCTGTGTTAAAACTTGAAAAAAACTGCAAACATTCCCTTCACGATTCTCCAAATATCTCCTTCAGCAGAGATTGAAGGCTTAATAATCTCCACATTTTTAGCTTCAGAAATCAGAAAACACAGAAGCCATTAAAGCCCATTTCAAGAAACAATGTTCTGTTTCAAGTCCCTGATTTTCTGCTTAATTGCAGCATTTCTGCTTGTTTCTTCGATACCCTCTTCCTTTGCATTTACAAAAAACACCCCTTTTCCCACAACCCACCAAACTTCTGGTAATTAAATCCCCTTTTCTCACTCCAATTGCTTTTTTTAATTAAAAAAAATTCTGGGTTTCATCAATTTCTGCCGTTTTTTTGAAATTGTACTCAGGGGCATCTTGGGGAAGAATAGAAAGATTTCTTGCGAGTGATGAACAAGTGAACACAACTCTAGTGTTGGCTGCTAAGAGAACATTGAGGAAAGACCCTCTTGATAATTTTGATAAGTATAGAGGAGGATGGAACATAAGCAATCGCCATTATTGGGGTGTAAGTTTTTCAAATTTTTGCTATAAATAGTGTTTTTGTTGTATTAATGTGACTATTTTTTTGACTTTGTGTAATTGGTTTAGTCTAGTTATTCCCTAGGTAGATTAGATTTCATAGTTTAAGCGTTTCTGGTATAATTTCTGTGTATATAAGATTAATTTAGGCCATGTTTGTTTTGAGATTATGTAGAATGGGTGAAATCTGGAATGGGAAATTCCAATGAATAGGGATTGTGTGGGTTTGGTTTTGGGATTTTGTGTAGTATAAGATTAACTTTATGTTAAATTAATTGTGTAAGTGTCCAGTGTAGTATTATTGTAATAGTACAATATATAAGTATTTTTAGGGATGAATGTAATTGGGTAGTCTACTTATTCCCTAGGCAGATTAGATTTCATATTTTAAGCGTTTCTGGTATAATTTCTGTGTAAATAAGAATAATTTAGGCCATGTTTGTTTTGGGTTTATGTAGAATGGGTGAAATTCGGATGGAAAAATACTAGATGGGGAAATTTCGATGAATAGTGATTGTGTGTGTGTGTGTTTTGGGATTTTGAGTAGGAAAGAATGTTATTTTATGTCAAACCAATTGTGTAAGAGTGATTAGTGTTGTATTATTGTAATAGTAGAATATATAAGTATTTTTAGGGATGGATGTAGTTGGATGGTGAAATGTCGATGTTAAATCCCGAACTAGAACAAGACAGGGGATATTATGTCCCACGTCCGGACGTGTCTCAGTAAACAAACAGGCCCTTATGCATTTGGTAAATTGGGTTTTGGGAAGAATAGTGGTCTGTTGTTGTAGTAGTTGTTGTAATTCTAATGGATGGATCAAGAATTCATGTTGGATTTATAACTCTACTGTAGTAGTTCTATTTGTTGTAATACTAATGAATAGATCAAGAATTTCTCTCATACATCAACTTTGTGTTGGGTTTTATACAGTCAGTAGCCTACACTGCTGCTCCGTTTTTCATTATCGGGGCGATTTGGTTTCTGATCTTCGGGATTTTCCTGACTCTTATATGCCTCTGCTACTGCTGCTGCCGGAGAGAACCTTACGGCTATTCTCGAGTTGCATATGCTCTCTCTCTCATTTTACTCACTCTCTTCACAGTTGCTGCAATGTACTCTCTCTCTCTCTCTCTCTCTTGTTCTCTGTAGTTGCATTTGTGACAAAAAGAGAAACTAATTTCTGGTGGTGAATTTTCAGTATTGGTTGTGTTATCTTGTACACTGGGCAAGGGAAGTTTCATGCTAGTACTATAGACACTTTAGAGTACATTGTTCGTCAAGCAGATACAACGTCGGAGAGTCTTAGGAATGTGTCGGGATATCTTTCTGCAGCCAAGAATATCAACGTGGATCAAGTGATTCTGCCTGCTAGTGTCATGGGGGACATTGATCGAATCCAAACCAAGATCAACTCTTCGGCTGATACCCTCTCTACGAAAACAGAAGATAATTCGAGAAAGATCAAGGACCTAATTGACTCAGTGTAAGTGATCCCCAATCTGATTACTCTGAATTCCGGTTTCACTATAAACTGAACGAACGTATTTACGTGCAGGAGATTGGCTCTTATCATACTCTCTGCCGTTATGCTTCTTCTAACGTTTCTTGGATTCGGTACGCCAATTCTGTTATCTTGAAGGAAAAATCTTTATTTCATGGCATGTTGGGTTTTATCTATCTTATGTTGGGTTTTTTCGTTTCAGTGTTTTCGCTCTTTGGCCTGCAGTTTCTCGTCTACCTGTGAGTTCCATGGCTGTTCTCTCATAACTTAGGGGGCGCTTGGTTCAAATAATTCGAACCAAGGGCCACGAAATGAAACAAAAACGTGTAATTTGACATATGCCTCGTGTTTGTTTCCATTTGTCGTTGCAGCTTGGTGATAACCGGATGGATTCTCATAACCGGAACATTCATACTGTGTGGCATTTTCCTTCTTCTCCACAAGTATGTATAACTGTCAAAAACTCCTCCTCTTCAATTAAATCCGCCTTGATTTTTATTACAAACTTGTATCGAATGTTAGTGTGACAGGAGATACTTGTGTGTCAATGAACGAATGGGTCCAAAATCCGACTGCTCATACGGCCCTCGACGATATCCTGCCTTGTGTCGACAACGCCACTGCCCAAGAGACCTTGACGAGAAGCAAGGAAGTAACATCCCAACTAGCCACTTTAATGAACAAAGTCATCTCTAATATATCCAACAGCAATTTCCCCAGCTTTCTCCCGTTATACTACAATCAATCCGGTCCACTCGTCCCAAACCTATGTAATCCGTTCAATCCGGACCTGACTGATCGAGGTTGTGCCCCCGGTGAAGTGCATCTCGACAATGCAACACAGGTATGTATACATACATAAGTCATTCCGTATTGGCCTTAATCTTTCCATTTTTGTTTTAAAAAGCCCTTCAAGTATTGAAATTTTATTTCACAATCTCCCTCGAGACGAGAATTGATGGAATTTTTCAATTCATCTTAATTGTACCTTTATATAATATATACTCCGTAGTACATTATTTTTACTAATATCTGGATGCGTTTTGTGCAAGTCTGTAATTGTAATTAGCGGGACAATTAAGGTGAATCGAGTTTAGGGGGAGCTTTTGATGCATTATGCCTTCCTAGAGCTGTTAATCGAATTGCTTGAGAGCTCGAACTTGGCTTGTTTATAGTAAAATAAACGAGTTGAGCTTGTAAAATACTTTATTTACTAATGAGCCGGCTTAAGTTTGACTTTTTAGGCTCAACATTTAAGGAGTTTCTTATCATTTCATCACACCCATTAGGCTAGGCTGGAGCTCGACTTGTTAGCAAGTCGAACTCTATTTCCTACTCGTTAATGTAAAATTGAGCGAGTTCGGATTGATAAATGCTCGAGTGATTAAAGTTTTAGCGATAATGCAGGTGTGGAATGGGTACGTGTGTCAAGTATCAGGAAGCGGAACATGCGTTACAACAGGGCGTCTGACTCCAAATATGTTTAGCCAGATAGCTGCTGCTGTAAACGTGAGCTACGGATTGTACACATACGGTCCGTTTCTGGTAAATCTCGAAGATTGTACCTTTGTGAGACAAACATTCACAAGCATAGAGACGAGATATTGTCCGGGGTTAAGGAAGTACAGCGAGTGGATTTACGTGGGGCTGGTGGTGGTGGCTCTTGCAGTGATGCTGTCTCTCGTGTTTTGGGTGATATACGGGCGAGAGAGGCGACACCGTGTGTACACGAAAGAGCATACGCCGGGCGGCGGATTAGATAAGCATTCTTAGATTGTGATGCATATACATGTAATGTAATGTTGCCTTTTGTGCACAGCTCTGTTGTAAAGAGTTAGTTTGTTGCTCTCCTCTTGTTAGAAACGAGCGTATAACATATTTAAATTATTTGTGAAAATTGTGTGTTCAGGCTCGGTTTTATATCTTATCATTATTTTATTTTTAATACAAGTGTTGTTGGCCATTTTGCAACGAATGTCCAAGTAACGATGTTGATGATTTCTTCATTCCATCTATAAACTTTCTTATTTTGTCATTTTAATTTTGTTTAAATTAGTACACCGTTCGTGATTACTTGCACACTTTCTTTATTGGGATGTCCCAAATTACTTGCACACTCTTACTATGGAGATACTCTATAAAATTAATAACCTCACTGTTAACCAATAAATTTAAACACCTGCAGATATGTACAAATTAAAAATGTGGGTTACAATGTGGGTTACAACTCTCGTTGATCTCTGATTCAAACATAATTTGATACCGGGGTCTCAGCGACGTGTTCCGGATTTTGAATTTAACCTACAATTTAGTATTAGGAAGTTGATGGAGTCATTTGTGACTTATTCCATGAGACTCGATTTGACTTCACTCTCCTATTTATAAGACACTAACGACTTAGAGAGCAAGAAAGATATTCAAAAATTCTAGAAAAGAGATAATCCTCAAGTTTTGGAAATATTATTTTATATTCTTATCTCCAAAACCAGAATTTACAATATTTGACACTTTCAAATTTTAATAAAATTTCAGTGTCTACACTCAAAACATCATTTTATTTTTAAATTTGACACTCATTTTTTCCATACATTTCATTCACTTTACACATCAACAAATGTACTTTACACATTATCAAATTATCTAAAATACTCTTCATTTATCTTACATCATCAACCACTAAATCTACTTTTCTTAAACAACGTGTCGGTCAAATTATACAAGTTATTTCGAAAAGAATCATCAACCACTAAATCTACTTTTCTTAAACAACATGTCGATCAAACTATACAAATTATTTCAGAAAGGAGGGAGTATTTTTTAACTTTCGTATACGCGGAAAAATTTATAGGCATACGAAAGGGAGTATTTAATAATAATGCAATAGGTGTCAAAATAAGAGTTCATTTGGTCAAACCTCGAATTAGGCCGTTCAACGTTTTCATAATAGTGGGGCCTAGTGGCGTTTTCAATTACTCTCTCCTCCGGCCGCCTATAAACTTCTAATTTTATCATTTTAGTCTGTCCGTCTACAAGTTTCTCGTACTTTTTTGATAACTTTTACCCCGTAATTAAATTTTTTTTGTTTCAAAATGAATAATTATACTCACTTTTAATATAAAAATACCATAGTAATATTCTTCCAAAGTTATGCCAGTCATTTCGAAATGAAAGGAATAAAGGACAAGGGCAGTTTCGGCATTTTCAGAACCTTGTTTTCTGGATAAGAGTGGACAGCTGCACTGCACATCATCGTGGGTTTTATTAATATCCTCCTCACCTCTGATTCATTTTGTCAAGTAAATTTTTTTGTCTCACCCTTTCCAATATAGTGGGCCACAACCCACAAATAAATCCATCAACACACATACTACCCGGTTTCCACCATACAGGCTGCTAGCCTACAGCTGTCCCATGTTTATCACTTTTTTTTTTCAACTTTAAAATTTGGCCCATAACTATTCCAGCCTGGCATCCATTTTCCTATCCTCTAAATCAAATCAAATCAAATCCCCACCTTATTCTCCTTTTATCTTGCTTTTTCCTTTTCTTCACTCATTTTATAATATTATTATATTAAATTTTCCATTTTTTTTTAATAAACTTTTCATTGTATTTTTTTAATTTTAATTTGTTTTTTCCGTTAGCAGTAATTCTCGAGCTCCCATCCTGGTAGTGAATCGAGGTACAGATATGGAGTATTTATTAAGTTTTTCAAATCCCCACAAGTCCAAAGTTTTCCTAATTTCAACGCTTTGAAATTGATACTTCCATCACCCTACACTTCACGCATACTGCACATCTTGCCAATACAAGTTAAAATACAAAAAACAATTTAATAAATAAATAAATCAATAAAGAAAACAAAATGAACGGAAATTACCTCAACGGAGAACACGGACGGAACGGACGCACGGTGAACGGTTACGCAAACGGGCCAATGAACGGATAATGGGACGAATCATAACGACACACAACACGCAATGGAATACCAACGCTGCAAGGAGAATGGATCGATCAATGAATTGATAAAACGAATCGAAACAACACAAAACCAACCAACGCTTAAATCATTTTTTCCAGTTTTAGATTGAATTAAACTTCGCTGAAACTCAATTCGTTTGCGAGGAGGACAAGTTAAGTGAGTTAGATTTGCTTTATTCGGATGGTGAATGTTGTTTTAAATGTCCAATATGTGCTTCATTTTGAAAACATATGTACAAAGGAGAAAAAAACACCGGCTTCCCCTGTTCCAAAATTGCTTAGGTGGTCACCGCTCGCCGGGTACAAAAAGCCGCCGGGGTCATCTCAACAGATCGGAGCACTTCCGTCGCAGACGAGACAATCTTTAACAATATCAAATAACCAAACCTGCGATTCGTGAGTTAAAACATCAGAGATCATCGGCCTTGGACATGACCGACAGACGGCTGGGCCGCGGCTGGTACTCGCCTCGACGGCGCTGCTGATGCGACGACGGACGAATCAAAGCAGCTAAAGCTCGCTTCATCATATCTCCTTCTGTACCGATCCGCACCAGAGAATTCGTCATCGCCGATCTCCTCATGTTCAACCGGTTGGGCAAGTACGGCACCGAGTGATTTGCGCCGCCGCCTCCGAAGCTTTTTTTGTGCATAGCACACCGAAACGATCCTGGATGCGAAGTAGGCGAGCACAAGCACGTCCTCTTCTGAATATTGCCGGTAGGCCTCTGAACGACTTGACTACGCGGCGCCGCAGCCATTGAACGCCCAGGGGATATCGATCTGTCGATCGCGAACCGAACTGACGGCGTCGGCGGTAGCGGTGAGAGACCGTGCAAATTGACGCGCGTCGGAGACGCCGAACGGCGTTGGTTGAAGAAACCGGCTGGAGGAGACGAAGAGTAGTAGCTGGTGGAAGAAGCAAATGAGGATTGCGACGCACCTGACTTCATAATCGAGGAATTGCTCAAAGGTCCAGATCTCTGGAACGGCGATGCGATTGGCATAACTGGCCCGCTCGATCTTCTCGAAGCTGTAGGCATGGCGAAAGAGATGGATTTGCAGAGAGAGGAGAGAGAGAGAGGAGATTTGTTTAGTATTTTTTCAGAGTGCCCTGAGGCTATTCAGTTTGGCAAACATAGCTGGTGTCAAAGAGTTGTTTTATAGCAGGGGAGGACAATGGCAGGTATTGTAAATAAGATGAAGTTTAGGGGTAGTAGGTGGAAAAGGGAGGGTATAATTGGGCAAAGTTTGGTCTGGCAGTGGGGCCCCTAACATTAAGGTGTGGGGAATCTGATCCGACGGCTGGAAATTGATTAATCTGATCGCACGGCTGAAAATTGATTAAAAAGTGGCGTCGACGGCAGAAAGAGTCGTTTGGAGAAACGAATTTTTCAGGAATTGTGGTCCGGGTGCCACGTGTCCATGACAAGTTGAAAATAATGGCTACTTATGAGCGTATATTTATTTATTTTTTAGAAAAAAAATTGGGTGATATACTTGAGAGAGTTTGAAACTAAGAGGTTCTTCTCCAACCTTTGATGGAATATAAAGCCAAATGTGTCATCAAAATTTGCCATCCAAATCAACTACTTGCTTCATCCATTTACCATTCTAGATATTTCCCCAATGCCCTAGTTTATCCGGGGTGGAACGACAACCATAAAAAAACGTTATGTTTGAGTTAAAGATTAGAGCTTTTAAGACTTTTACTATTGATTCATGATAAAGTTTGATAGTGAGATAAATTTTGTCGTTAAGTATTCTGTTTCGATCCTTTTAATTTTGATTTTTTTTTTTAATTTTATTGCCTTGGTTGATTGATTGGTTTAGAGGGACCTGATGAAATAATAATTATTCTTTCAAAGAAAAAATGAAAAAATGAAAAAAAGCAATTTTTTTTTTTTAACTAGGTAGGCTTTAGGGCTGGCAATTTGTGCTATCGTGTCGTGTTTCGTGTCGACACGATAGTGACACGACACGATAAGGTCAAACACAAACACGACACGATAAGGATCTGTGTCGACACAACACGAACACGATAATTTTCGTGTCGGCACGACACGACACGATAACGACACGATAATTTTCGTGTCGACATGACACGATAACGACACGTAACACGATAACAACACGATAAGAAAATAAATCAATTTAAAATTGTATTAAATATATAAAAAATAATATATTTATATAAATATAATAAATTATAGTGTCATTATTGTGTTATTATCAGATACGTGTCATTATCGTGTCGTGTCATATCAGGTAAATAACAGGTTAACGGGTTGTTAACAGATTAATGGGTTACCTGTTAATTTTATCGTGCTTAACGGGTTGACACGAACCCGACACGAACCCGACACGAAATTTTCGTGTCGTTATCAGGTCGACCCGATAACGACACGAACCCGATAAGGCAAAACACTAACCCACAATTTTCGTGTCGGATTCGTATCGTGCTATCGTGTCGAAAATTGCCACCCCCAGTAGGCTTAACTTCCATGATTTCAAATGCACGGAGTACGTGTAGCCTTTTCACAAAGTTTTTCACAAAGTTCGGAAGGTCTTACCAAAGACTTAGATTTTCGAAGTTACGAGAAGTCTATCTCTGTATATATTAATAGGGAGTTTAAATTGATGATGTGTCATCTTATGGTTAATTACAAATTTAAAAAAGGTTAATTACAAATTAAATCACCACCTTTCGACCATTTGCAATCTAATTTAAACCTTAAAATAATTGCAAATGAATCACCAACATTAAATATTATTGCAATATGATTAAAAAATAATATTGTTTTATTAAGATGTTGTTATGTCATTAAGAAGTCTAAATTATGTTAGATTCGAAAACAATTTAAATTATCAAAAAGACTAAATTGCAATAATATTTAAAGTTTGTGATTTATTTGTAATTATTTAAAAGTTTAGATTAAATTGCAAATGATGAAAAAGTGATTTAATTAGCAATTAACCAAAATATTTATTTATTTAAAGTGAAGGGTACAATTTAATAAGAGTTATTTTAAATTTTTTTTAAAATTGTTTTTATATTTATTAAATATTAAAAATTAAACGTCTATTCCAGTTGTTTCTTACGCATTTTATTTGGAATTTACTTTATAAATTTATTTAATTATTTATAATATAAATATTTATTTTTATTGACTTTCCGCGTAATACGCTGGTGCTAGTGTCATATAATTATCACTTCTTTTGATAAAAAAGTTCACAACATTTGAAAAAGAGACCTTCAAAGCCCGACAAACAGGTATTAAATCACCATAAATAGATAGGTTGAAGGCCGTCGAGTTTGGGGCGTTTGCTGATGCCGCCATCGTCGTAGCCCTCTATTGCCGTCGCCTGTCGCACCACCGTCGGGCCACCACCGACCGCTGCTGCACAGTCGTTCACCGCCGCCTCGTCTACCCCCGTTTTCAGATCTTTCAGTGGATGTAGGTTTTTTTTTTCAGGTTTTTAGTTAGGATCAATGGGTTTTCCTCTCCGACGGAGCCACGGTGGCTGATCGGGTGAGTCATCCATTAATCCCGTTTTATTTTTAGTCTTTTACTTCTGTTGTTTAGTTTGTTAGTTTATTTACCGCTTTTTTTTTTTTCCTGCATGTTGTTATTTCCTCCCCTTTGTGGGTCTTTTTCCCGGTATGGGTATCCTCCCCTTCATGGGTTTATGTTGCGCTGATGTTGGGCTTGATTGATACCGGTTGGCCTATGGATCGTCTTCTGTGATTTGGGGAGTCGTAGCGCTAGTCGTAGTGTGCGACAATTTGTCCTCTTGGGGGCAAGTTTGCTATCTTTCTTGATGGATGAGTATGGGCTTGATTGACACCGGTTGGCCTATGGATCGTCTTCTGTGATTTGGGGAGTCGTAGCGCGAGTCGTAGTGTGCGACAATTTGTCCTCTTGGGGGCAAGTTTGCTATCTTTCTTGATCGATGATACTCATGGACAACTGGTTTGCCTTTGTGACTTTCCAATCTCTCAAGATTGAGTTTGGAGCTAAAAGTCTTTGGTAGAGTTTCTCTATATAGATAGGATGAACAACATATGTAATCCATATTCCTATCTGTAATTCTACCCTAAAAAAAAAAAAAATCACCATAAATAGAATTATAATGTTCAATAAAATTGATCACATCAACCAATATTTTTGCATCTCCCTCAATTACGATATTATCCATTTCTACAAGGTTCTAGAAATAATACATATAAAAACACAATATTATTTTTTCTACAAGGTTCTAGAAATAATACATATAAAAACACAATATTTTTAAATAATGATAATTTATGGGTTAAAACATCATACTCAATATTACGTAATGCTTTAAAAAAAGAGTATGCACGTCACAAATGATCTAATTAAGAACATTATCGACGTGTTTTTTTGTTAATGTAAGTTGGAAGAATTTGAAATTTTGGTGTAGATTAATCACGGGGACTTCTCCAACCTTTGGATGCAATATAAGGCCAAAAATATGCTCAAAATTAGCCCTCCAATTTCAAACCAACTTTATACTTGTTTGGTCTATTTGTTTTTTTAAAATATATAATTGTTTGGTTTATGTACCATTTTATATTGCTAGATTTTTAAAACATTTAAAAATAAATTTGTTTGAGTGTAAGTGTAATGGAGTAGTTTTTTTCTTTAAACAATAAGAAAAAAACCACTTTTGTATTTATTGTAAAAGCAAATTTTTGGGGGAAGTCAATTCATAAATTTCAGTGGATCATCCCTGCAAATAAAGACTTCCACAGGAGCGGAAAACCTGATAATAGTGTGGGCATAAATATTAACAACTCGCTTCACAAGAGAAATCGAACAATTCATTATATATAGTTAAGCCTCCTGCATTTTTTTATAAAATCTCTAAGGGCATGTTTGTTTTCCATCCGGATTTGGGATTTCGAAACTCCACCCCCGTTACAGTTTGAGATTTTGATTCACGATTTCAAAATCCTACCCTATAAACCCTATAAAAGTCAACCCTATAAATACATACAAACCCTGTATAAATACCTATAAAACCTATAACCCTATTCTATAAAGTTAGATCTTGTCCTACATAAATTCCAAAACAAACACAAAACATAAAAAACATTAGGATTTTAAAATTCACTAGATTTTGAAATTCGGATTTCAAAATCCTCAAAATCCCAAAACAAACATGCCCTAAATGAAGAATCGTCTAAAGTTGAAGAGCAGATAACATATGTCACTCGCTTTGCATCGCCTTCGATCACGACATTATCAATGTTTAAATTACGCACCCACATTAGTGCCTCCAAGAATCCCATAGCTTCCCCTATTGCCACTTCGATGCAACCAGGGATCACAATTGATCGTGTAGCAGTGAATTTATCCTCCTCATCTCTCAAAATCATTCCAATGCCTATTTCAAAGTGTGAGACTCAGAGAAGAATGTCGTATCCACATTAAGTTTGAGACCACCACGGTTCGATTTGTCCCACGCTTCACATTTCTTTTCCTTCAAGCGTTGGCCATCTGGGTGCCGAACCTACGTCCTCTCGTGTAACTATAATCGTTAACGATTAAAAATTTGGAACTCGATTTCAAATTATTATATTCACCGTTCCTTTGATAGTTGTTCATTTATTTTTAACAAAAGTATAAAAAAAAATACATTACTCCATCCGTTCCGCTATAAAGTGAATAGTTTACCTAATTCAATACTCTAAACACTAGTATAATAGAGTAGTCGACGTTATCCGAATATAGATGAGGATTGATGTTATCACTTATCTACAATAGGATGGTAAAGAGCAGCACCACGGCCCTACCACATGTCTCCTAGTACCGACGTCCACATTCAATATACACTCTCTCCTTTTTCTTTTTTTGTAAGAACAATTTATTTATTTTTTGAAAATAAGAGGAATATTAACTTGAGTGAGCAAATAAAAGTATGCTTAGTGGTTTCGGTAAGTAGAAGATTGTAACAACCATAGTATGTGCTGGTGAACTACTCATGACTTGTATTACAATAAACTCGAAGCCAAATACATATATATTTTTTTGATTGAAAAAATTATACTCTTTTCGTTCCATTATAAGTTTTCAACTTTCCTTTTATAAATGTCACACAATAAATTTTTCATTTTTTATTTATTTTTAAAGTATTATTTTCTCCCTCCCAATCATATCACTTATATTTATCTATTATTTTATTATTTTCTTTCTCACCATCATCACTTGTATTACATCTACATTATTTAATCATATTTCTTAATCAAAACAACTACTCCCTCCGTCCCGAGATTATTTGCACGGTTTGACCGACACAATTTTAAGAAAAGAGTATTTAGTGGTTGTTGATGTAAGATAAATGAGGGGTATTTTAGGTGATTTGATTAGGTGTAAAGTAGATTTGATGAAGTGTTAAGTACAATGTATTTAAAAAATGAGTAATAATTTTGAAAATAAAATGATGTCGGAGGTACTAATTTTGTGGGGTATTTTCATATTAACAGTGTTCAAATAATTTTGAAACGTCCAAATAAGAAAAGTGTGCAAATAATCATGGGACGAAAAAAGTAAAAGAAAGAGAAAACTTATAGAGAGAGTATTATTAACATGAACAAAGAATATTAAAAAGGTCTTTCAGAAATGACGGAGGCTCGACCCTAGAAAAAAGAAACATCCTTGAACTCCTAACTTTACAACGCGCTTTAGAGTTTGCATCTCGATTCACTAGGTTGAACAAGCAAAATTGAATAGATTGTGCCATATGTTTGTAACTAGAAATAAAATATTCAAATACATAATTGATCCTTTTATTTTCGTTGAATGTCTCATAGATCAGTTTGGAATCCACCTCTGCAACTACTCGTTCAAATTCTAAAAATTTAATCCACAACAATGTCTTATGGAGACCCATAACCAAATATTTGAAAGTTATTATAATTAAATATTTAAAATTGATATGACTCCCATTATTACTGTTGTGACAGAATAGGATTATAGAGCATGAACAAGAAACGTAAAGAAGACAAGTGATTTACGTGGTTCACCAATGAATTGGCTACGTCCACGGGCAGAGAGGAGAACGGATTTTATTACTCAATTAGGGTTACAGATTACAGATCTCAAAGACCATATATATAGTACTGAGATAAAACACTGAAATTGGGCCTAAAGCCCAATACAATCTCAGCGAAGTGTGTGATTCAAGGCATATCAACAAATCTCCACCTTGACTTGAATCTTCCTTGCAGATGCATCATTACAATGCCAGATGAACAGACTCCTCATTTCTGCCTCAGATTTGCCCTCCTTGGGCAACTAACAGCTTGTAACATTTAGCAAGTTCAAACAATGTCTAAACTTGCTATGTGGGACCGGCTTGGTGAACATGTCAGCAGGATTATCAGCAGTACCTACTTTCATCACCTTGATTCTTTGCTCATTCCTCAAAAAATGATACCTCACATCAATATGCTTGGTCCTCTCATGATGGACCTGATCCTTGGTCAAACAGATTGCACTCAGACTGTCACAGAATACAATAACTTGATCATGATGTAGACCAAGATCACCTACAAGCCCTTTCAACCAAACTCCCTCTTTAGCAGCTTCTGTCAGTGCCATATACTCTGCTTCAGTTGTAGACAAAGTGACTGTAGCCTGCAGAGTTGCCTTCCAACTAACAACAGAACCACAAAGAGTGAAAACATAACCAGTCATAGATCTTCTACTATCAACATCTCCAGCATAGTCAGAATCAGAATAACCAGTCACAGAAACGTGAGCATCACCTCCATAAGTGAGACCAACATCAGACGTACCTCTGAGATAACGAAAAATCCTCTTCACAGCTTGCCAATGCTCCTTTCCAGGTTGTCCCATGAACCTGCTGACAACACTAACAGCATGTGCAAGATCTGGTCTAGTGCAGACCATATCATACATCAAACTCCCTACTGCATTAGAGTATGGGACTCGAGACATGTACACCTTCTCAGCTACAGTTTTTGGTGCATAATCAGTGGATAGGTGAATATTTGTAGCACTTGGAGTATCAATAGGCTTGGCGGTAGACATGCCAAATCTAGACAAGATCTTCTGAATGTAACTCTTCTGTGACAAGAAAAGCTTCTTCTTCTCTCTTTCCCTATATATCTCCATTCCCAAAATTTTCTTGGCAGCACCCAAATCCTTCATATCGAACTCAGCACTGAGCAGATCCTTCAACTTCTGAATATCAGACTTGGACTTCGCAGCTATGAGCATATCATCCACATACAAGACGAGATAGATCATGGAACCATCATCAGCTTTATTGTGATACACACAACAATCATACGGACTCCTGTTATATCCCAACTGGATCATGTAACTATCAAACCTCTTATACCACTGCCTTGGAGACTGCTTTAGCCCATATAGAGACCTCATCAACTTGCAAACATAATCTTCCTTCCCCGGAACCTGGAACCCCTCTGGCTGAGTCATGTAGATATCATCTTCAAGCTTTCCATGTAGAAAAGCTGTCTTCACATCTAGTTGCTCAAGTTCTAAATCCTGATGTGCCACCATTGCTAGTAACACTCTGATGGAAGTGTGTCTGACCACTGGTGAGAATATCTCATTATAATCAACCCCCTCCTTCTGTGTGAACCCTCTTGCAACTAGCCGAGCTTTGTATCTCACACCCTCACCAGGTGTGGTTTCTTCCTTCTTCTTGAATATCCACTTGCAAGTAACAATTTTCCTCTCCTTAGGCCGTTTGACTAGCTCCCAAGTTTCATTCCTGGCAAGTGATTCCATCTCTTCTCTCATTGCAGCGAGCCATTGGGCTGACTCACTGCATGAAACAGCCTCTCTGTAGGTGAATGGTTCACCTGTAGATGGTTCTTCCTCTTCCACCTCGTCAGCGACTTGTAATGCATAAGTCACCATATCCTCAAAATCGTACCGCACAGGAGGCTTCACGCCTGTTCTCCTAGCTCTATCAACAGCTATGCTTGTCTGGCGAGCTTCTGGATGAACATCAGAACTTGTACTTTCAGCAGTAGTATGTTGATCTTCTCCACCTTGGAGTTGTGATTTACTCTCATCGAGAGTGACTTGCAGCTCCACCTGTTTAACATTACTACAATTTTCTGTACAAACAGACTTCACAATGGGGTTAAGCATAGAATTCTCATAAAAAATCACATTCCTACTGAATATAACTCTATTCTCTGAAGGATACCAGATTCTATATCCCTTAACTCCATCCCCGAAACCAACAAATATACCCTTCTTAGCTCTTGGTTCTAATTTACCCTCACTAACATGATAGTAGACAGTACAGCCAAAAACCTTCAACAAAGAATAATCTGCAAGCTTATTAGACCATACCTCATAAGGTGTCTGGCAATCAATGCCAGTGTGTGGGCCACGGTTGATCAGATAGCACGCCGTGTTTACTGCTTCTGCCCAGAACTTTCTAGCCAAACCAGCATTCGAGAGCATGCATCTCGCTCTCTCCAGCAATGTCTGATTCATGCGCTCTGCCACACCATTCTGCTGCGGTGTATGTCGGATAGTGTGGTGTCGAGCAATCCCTGCATCCTTGCAGAACTCATTGAACTCAGACGAACAGAACTCCAGGCCATTATCAGTTCGCAGTCTCTTGATCTTCTTCCCAGTCTGATTTTCTACCAACGCCTTCCACTGCTTGAATTTCTTGAAAGCTTCACTTTTGTTTTTCATCATAATTACCCAAGTCATCCTTGAGTAGTCATCAATCATAGACACAAAATATATGTGGCCTCCAATAGACTCAACACGTGACAGACCCCAACAATCCATATGAATGTAGTCAAGAGTCCCCTTGGTCTGATGAACTGCCTTCTTTGGGAACTTGCTGCGATGAAACTTCCCAAATACACAATGTTCGCAGAATTCAAGACTCTGCACTTTATGCCCAGAAAGAAGATCCCGCTTTGACAAAATCTGCATCCCTCTTTCTCCCATATGACCGAGCCTCATATGCCACAACCTGGTCATATCCATGGTCTGAACCTCAGATGATGCAACATTAGCAGAACCTGTCACAGTGGAACCTCGCAGATAATATAAGGTACCACGTTTCAAGCCTGTCAGAACCACCTTTGAACCTTGACAAACATACATAACTCCACCTTCACCTTTGAAACTGAAACCCTTGCTGTCAAGGAGACTCAATGATATCAGATTCTTCGTCATCTGTGGAACATGCCTGACTTCATCCAAGGTGCAGAATACCCCATCATGTGTCCGTATCCTGACTGAGCCAATCCCAACCACCTTGCAGGCAGCACTGTTAGCCATGGTAACATTTCCTCCATCTATCTGCTCATAGGTCGAGAAGAACTCCCTGTTAGGACAAATGTGGTATGATGCCCCAGAATCAAGAACCCACACATCATTACGATGTGACTGTCCGGCTACAACCAAGGCCAGATCATCTTCAGAATTTGTGTCAGTTTCTGCAACAGCTGCAGAACCGCCGACACCATCTTTCTTCTCCTGCTTCCTCTTCTTCTTAGGACAATCATTCTTCCAGTGCCCTGGTTCTTTACAGTAATTGCAGATGTCATCGGGTTTAGGACCTTTTGATCCTTTCTGATTCGGCTTCCCAGTTTTCTTCCAAAATTTCTTTTGTCCCTTACCCGTAACATACAGCCCCGATGCCTGATTTTCTGTGGCCGAGCCAGTTGCCTGTTGACGATCTTCTCTGCTGTGGAGAGCAGATCGAACATCTTCCAGAGACAGAGTATCTTTCCCAGTAATGAACGATTCAACAAAATTCTCATACGATTCAGGCAAAGATACTAACAGAATTAAAGCAGCGTCCTCATCTTCTACTTTAACATCAATATTACGCAAATCTAGTAAAATTTTATTTAATTTATCTAGATGATCCCGAAGAGATGTACCTTCCTGCATGCGTAAACGGAACAGACGTTGCTTCAGAAGCAATTTGTTGGTTAGAGACTTCGTCATGCATGCGTAAACGGAACAGACGTTGCTTCAGAAGCAATTTGTTGGTTAGAGACTTCGTCATGTAGAGACTCTCTAACTTCTTCCAGAGACCATCGGCAGTTTCCTGATCCGCAACCTCGATGATAACATCGTCAGACAGACATAGCATGATAGTCGAGTGGGCCTTTTCTTCTAGGGTATTCCACTCTTCTTCATTTACATCCTCAGATTTAGGTTTTCCTGATAGCGGCGCCCACAAACCCTGCTGCTTCAGCAGAGATCGCATCTTGATTTGCCATAGGCCAAAACTATTTCTCCCGGTGAATTTGTCAACCTTTACGTTGAAAGCAGACATTCTTGATCGGCTCCAAAAAACCCTAACAGTGCGGAAAAAACTTGATCGAAACGACCAGGCTCTTGATACCAGTTTGTTGTGACAGAATAGGATTATAGAGCATGAACAAGAAACGTAAAGAAGACAAGTGATTTACGTGGTTCACCAATGAATTGGCTACGTCCACGGGCAGAGAGGAGAACGGATTTTATTACTCAATTAGGGTTACAGATTACAGATCTCAAAGACCATATATATAGTACTGAGATAAAACACTGAAATTGGGCCTAAAGCCCAATACAATCTCAGCGAAGTGTGTGATTCAAGGCATATCAACAAATCTCCACCTTGACTTGAATCTTCCTTGCAGATGCATCATTACAATGCCAGATGAACAGACTCCTCCTTTCTGCCTCAGATTTGCCCTCCTTGGGCAACTAACAGCTTGTAACATTTAGCAAGTTCAAACAATGTCTAAACTTGCTATGTGGGACCGGCTTGGTGAACATGTCAGCAGGATTATCAGCAGTACCTACTTTCATCACCTTGATTCTCTGCTCATTCCTCAGAAAATGATACCTCACATCAATATGCTTGGTCCTCTCATGATGGACCTGATCCTTGGTCAAACAGATTGCACTCAGACTGTCACAGAATACAATAACTTGATCATGATGTAGACCAAGATCACCTACAAGCCCTTTCAACCAAACTCCCTCTTTAGCAGCTTCTGTCAGTGCCATATACTCTGCTTCAGTTGTAGACAAAGTGACTGTAGCCTGCAGAGTTGCCTTCCAACTAACAACAGAACCACAAAGAGTGAAAACATAACCAGTCATAGATCTTCTACTATCAACATCTCCAGCATAGTCAGAATCAGAATAACCAGTCACAGAAACGTGAGCATCACCTCCATAAGTGAGACCAACATCAGACGTACCTCTGAGATAACGAAAAATCCTCTTCACAGCTTGCCAATGCTCCTTTCCAGGTTGTCCCATGAACCTGTTGACAACACTAACAGCATGTGCAAGATCTGGTCTAGTGCAGACCATAGCATACATCAAACTCCCTACTGCATTAGAGTATGGGACTCGAGACATGTACACCTTCTCAGCTACAGTTTTTGGTGCATAATCAGTGGATAGGTGAATATTTGTAGCACTTGGAGTATCAATAGGCTTGGCGGTAGACATGCCAAATCTAGACAAGATCTTCTGAATGTAACTCTTCTGTGACAAGAAAAGCTTCTTCTTCTCTCTTTCCCTATATATCTCCATTCCCAAAATTTTCTTGGCAGCACCCAAATCCTTCATATCGAACTCAGCACTGAGCAGATCCTTCAACTTCTGAATATCAGACTTGGACTTCGCAGCTATGAGCATATCATCCACATACAAGACGAGATAGATCATGGAACCATCATCAGCTTTATTGTGATACACACAACAATCATACGGACTCCTGTTATATCCCAACTGGATCATGTAACTATCAAACCTCTTATACCACTGCCTTGGAGACTGCTTTAGCCCATATAGAGACCTCATCAACTTGCAAACATAATCTTCCTTCCCCGGAACCTGGAACCCCTCTGGCTGAGTCATGTAGATATCATCTTCAAGCTTTCCATGTAGAAAAGCTGTCTTCACATCTAGTTGCTCAAGTTCTAAATCCTGATGTGCCACCATTGCTAGTAACACTCTGATGGAAGTGTGTCTGACCACTGGCATGAGAATATCTCATTATAATCAACCCCCTCCTTCTGTGTGAACCCTCTTGCAACTAGCCGAGCTTTGTATCTCACACCCTCACCAGGTGTGGTTTCTTCCTTCTTCTTGAATATCCACTTGCAAGTAACAATCTTCCTTCTTCAGCGAGACCCCCGAACAACTCAGCGAAGTGTGTGATTCAAGGCATATCAACAATTACCATTTTATCATGTGACACAAGGGTTGCTCATAAAACAAAATCACATGTACAATTAGTATAATTTATTAATAAAAAAATCTTAAATAAAAAGTGTATCAATTTTTAAAAATTTACTTTAAAGTATATATGATACAACATCATATATTTTAATTAACCATTTAAGTTATCCTATTTTATCTTTTTTTTTTTTTTTTGTTTAAACATGATATATTTTTAAAAAAGTGATAACATTTTCATTGGTGTTAATAATTTCTTAAGAGGTACATGTTTTATTACATAATGTATGTTTTAAGATATATACTACTACTATATATAGGATGGAAACAAATCCACCTAACATCTGGAAATGAAGCAATGAATTTAGGACACAAGATGGGAACAAAGTCCATTTTACAGATAAGTATTGTCTCAAATAATTTGAATTATTTATATTCATTTAACTAATTAATAATTATATGCACAATGCAATATGGACCACCAAACAAACAGTTGGCAATCGGATAGAGGCGGTTGAAAACTCCAATGCATCAATTATTAATGCAATTACTAAAATAAATAAAAAATCGACATCGGTTCTAATGTACGCTGATAGTTCAAAAATCGTAAGCGAAAGTAATAGAATTTCAATTCGATTTCGATTTCGATTTCGATATTTGCCTAATTAATCGTATCTTACAAGGATGAAGCTGCATGTCTGCGCAAGTAATTTTAAATCACTTTTAATTTAGGTAGGGTCAGAGTTTAAGATATTTTTATTAAATAATTTAAATATCAAATGAATTACTATTGGTTATTCTCATTTGCGGGAATTTAGCTTCGCATTAAAGTTTTCAAAGTTGACTCTGCAATAAAATAAAATGGTGGACCATATAAATAAAATCGGGATACTTTACATAAATTACCGTATGAATTCTAGTCTATACTTTAAAATTTAAAAAAAAATAATACTCGTATTTTTTTACTTTTGATTAAATTTAATATATGTTTTTTCTTTTAATTAAATTATGCATACATTCTTTTTATAAAAATAAAAATTATGTGATATACTAGTATAACTTTTCAAAGGATTTTTTTCTTCTCAAATTTGTAACTACATTTAAATCAACTTAGGCTGCTTTGAATTCAAAGATTCAAGAAAACAATTGAAATTAAGAGTATCAAGTTATTGACAAAATGATTCATGAATTTAAGATGCATCAACTTTTTAAATTAATTTAAGATCATTTGAATTTAAAATCTATTTAAATAATTTTATATTTTATTTGGAACTCTTACATTTCAACATGAAGAATCCGAATTCACGCTTTTAGTATAGACAAACGGCCAACCGAAACTTAATTCGGAAGACTTCAAACGCATATTAAACATGCGCAAATCGAAATCGTAACCGAACGAAATATGTGATGAGTGATAGACTGACGATTCATTAGTCGCTGATTGTAAAGTCCGACTTAAAGATTCCAACTAAAATCGTGTTTACGATGGTTCACTTATATCCCGACTCTTGCCGGCAATTTTCAGTCCACTTTTTCCTCCTGAATTCAAAGTCGTTTTCCAAATTGCAGCAAAACGATGTCTTCTTGGTCAGCTCTCCGGCGTTCCTCTCCGTCGATCCGCCGCTGTTCAGCAACACAACTCCTCCAATTCCGCCGATTCTCCGCCGCTCCTGAACCTGCACACTTTCAGAGCACTTCTCAACACAATCGAAGAACGAATATACTCGGATGGATTTCCGGCGGAATTATTGCCACCTCTACCCTTGCTCTTTCTCTCTACTCTGTTGATTCCCCCAATTTAGCCTTCGCTGACTCTCCCGCCCCAATTTCCGGCGCCACTCTCGACGATCTCTCACAAACCTCTGTGCAAAATCAAATTAAATCTAGATTTTTATTTGGAGGTAATTGAACGCGACATTTCTGAAGGGGATATATGTATTTACGGATTGATTTACATTTTTCTAAAAATGATAATAATAATAAGTGGTGCTGTAGTAACTTTAGACGATTTGTGATGTTGTGCAGAAGCATATAGAAGGAGAATATTTTTTAATTACGAGAAACGCATCAGGATGCGGAGTCCTCCAGAGAAGGTATATCTTTCAGCAGTCTTTCAATTTCACTAAAATTAAAAGAATCGTTCTGTTATTTGGATAATTGTTCACATTGCACTCGTTCTAGATTATTTATGCTAAAATGATATAAGTAAATTGAACTTTTCTGGAATTTTGACTAGTTATAGAGTGTGATCTGTTTGTTGTACATATACACATCCACTGGAATAACCAATTTTGGATTGTGAAAGGGTGTCATAGTGTGTTTTAGTGCTTTAATTGGATCCATTCTGCAATAGGCACCATATACGGGTCAGCAGTCAACTTATTTAGTGTAATCAGGAACTAAATTATTGAGGTGATACTGACTGTGAATAACTTTCATACAATAGTTTGAGCTCTGATAAGTAGAAGATACCATTTTCTGTTTTAAATGTAAACAAATAGCTGCACATTATGTTTCTATCATCAAACAAGCACTTTGAACCAAGTCATAACCTTACATATTAGAATCATCCACGAAGTTGAAAGTGAATACTTGTACAAAAAAGGATGGTGACTTGGCAAGTGATACTAGAGCCTAAAAATTCTAGTGACTTGGTATGTGGCAATTCCTTTTTTGGATGATCAAGATAGCAATTTCTCTAGGCCATGCATTCTATACCATTTCTTTCCTTTCCTATAGTATAAGCTATAATAGGTGCTGATGCAGGATAAGAATGAGATTGGCCCTACAAATAGCCGTGATTAATATTTGGCCCTTAAAACTTGTAGTTGTATGCTATAGATTATATTTTTACCCATGTATAACTAAAATTGTTGCAGTATTAACTCTGTTTTGGTCGTCTTACAATGGTGTAGATATTGTATACCAAAAAGGAAATATCTAGTTGTTAACATAGACCGAATGTCAATGTGGTATGTTTCAAGTCCACTCCCGAATAGAGGGCATTATCCGTCTTGGTTAATTCCTTGGAGACTAGCTAGACCAAAGGTATTCTAAACATCTTTTGGTCCTTGTTTATTATGAAGCACGATAACATCTCCCCAGTATCTAAATTTAAACCACATTGTCACCTTCTATAGAACCTTAATAACTATATTTTCTTTATCTTTGAAGCTAGCTTGATTTTACAGATTACGTAATTCAATATCTGACTGACCAGATTCCTTCCAGGTGTTTCAGTACTTTGCATCTGTACGTACCGATGATGGAAAATCATTTATGACTCCAGCTGATCTGATGCGAGCTCTTGTGCCTGTATTCCCTCCATCTGAATCGCACCTTGTTAGAGATGGATATCTTAGAGGGGAAAGGAGTCCTGGTGAACTGCGCTGTGACCCATCAGAGTTCTTTATGCTTTTTGACACCAACAGTGATGGTCTAATATCATTCAAAGAGTAAGTTCTCACTGGTTCTATAAATGTGTGATTGTCTTGTTTCATCATTTCTTTCTGTGTGATTCCTCCTTTTTTCAGTTTGTTTTGTTTTCATTGCTTTTTTCCTTTGCACAATTGTATTCCTGCTTTGCCAAATTTTCTATGAAACAATTTCTTCGAAAGGACTAAAATTTCCTAATGAATCTTCAACAGGTACCTATTTTTTGTTACACTTCTCGGTATTCCAGAAACAAGCTTTTCAGTGGCCTTCAAGATGTTTGACCTTGACAGCAATGGGTAGGTAACAAATCATATTGACTATTACTGTGCTTAGCTGGAATACCCACTTGGTCTGATTTTCATATATATAACACTCATGCTCTCGAGTCTCTTCCCTGTCAAAACTTGTGTCATCATGGTTCAATTATCGAGCCTATTTTCTTTAACAAATAAGAATTTCCTCTGTTCAATATAATCATCAATGTTACTCTATCTGGAAACAACAGCGAAATTGAAGGAGAGGAGTTTAAGAAAGTGATGACTTTGATGCGAGCTCATAGTAGGCAAGGGATCCATTCCAATGGAAAGCGTGCAGGGTACAAGGTGGGTGATTCGGGAGAAAATGGAGGCTTGCTGGAGTACTTCTTTGGAAGAGATGGCAACAATCTACTACATCATGATAAGTTTGTCCAGTTTTTGAGAGATCTCCATGATGAAGTATGTATATCTTCTCCTCCATCTAGAAAGACAGAAATAGAGTTGGCATAGGGTGGGTGCTTCACCTCATAAGAACACGTATCTCATTCTAAATCATTACATAAGTCCTCTGTGCACTCCCACTAGCTGATTCATTAATCTTCTTGGATTTCTACCTTATTACAGTCTGCTGATTATGTATCATTCTTTGTACGTCTATACGTTCAATTTGTATATCGAGTTGCTTTTGTCCATCCATCCCTGTGACTTATGAGCGGTTCTTATCTAATTGAAATTTCTTGGTTAAGACTATTGAATAAATCATAATCATGATTGGAGTTCCTTGTTAGCACCCAATTAATTGAGTCAACCCCCTTTTCCTCCTCCTACGGCACTATAATATTTTGATTATTTTCTTTGTGTATGTTACAGATGTTGAATTTGGAGTTCAAACATTATGATTACAAGTTACGTGGAACCATATCTGCCAAGGATTTTGCACTGTCCATGGTTGCATCGGCAGATCTAAAACACCTGAATAGGCTGCTTGATCGTGTTGATGAAATAGACAAACACCCGGATATTCTAGATATCCGCATTACACCTGAGGAGTTTAAGAGTTTCGCTGAGCTGCGAAAAAAGTTGCAGCCCTTGTCTCTGGCAGTTCTAAGTTTTAGACATATAAATGGGTTGTTGACGAAGAAGGATCTACAACGAGCTGCTGAGCAGGTAGGTCCTTGTTCTTTTTTTTTTTTTTTTGCTTCCAGTTTTCTTGGCTTCTTTGTATTATTTGGTAATCCAATAGCAATGAGAGTTATATAAACCACTCGTCCTTTTGTGTTGCTTTCTTTAGATTCAATAGTAACTTATCACCTTGTTTCAAATTACCTCGTCTAGACTCTACAACCTATCATTGCACGATGCATGCAAATTAATTTGGCGTATGCATTTGAAATTCATTATCTTCATTCTTTTCAGCATTTTATAATGGTCTGCTGTTTTCTGGGTTAATTTCTTGATGTACATCTCTCCCTTCCTGTACAGGTCTGCGGGGTCTCTCTCACTAACAATGTACTCGATATTATCTTCCATGTTTTCGATACAAATCAAGATGGAAGTTTAAGCTCAGATGAGTTTGTAAGAGTCCTGCACAAACGAGAAAGAGATATTGCGCAACCTAGCGAGGCAGGTTTCTTTAACTTCCTCTCATGCTGTTGGAACTGTTCTAACGCCCATTCGATCACTACTCGATTGTTCTCCTGATCAGCTCGTCGCCAGTTGTCCCGAGTTTTGCTAAATCGCGCTTTTTGAAACATATAGAGCAATGCTTTGGAGATAATGCAAATAGGGTGACAACTAATGTTAGCAGTAACTTTTACAGGTATAATATCTTGGATGTATTCGGTTCATGTTTCTAAAATAGATGGCAAGTGTAGGGATGAAATGTAAAGATACGATGTGATGCTCAATGTTGTATTATTATATGGGACATTATAATACTTCTATCGTCGCACAATCCAAAAAGGAAACTAATTCATAAATCGCACACTCATATTCGTATATTTATACAAAATGTTATTTATATATATATATTTGGTGACATACTTTACAAGATATAGTGAAACATGAGTTGTCCTAAAGCAACCATCCATCTGGAATATGCTTGTCCAAATTTTGGGTGTGGGCTCCACAAATGATGCCTTACACTAATTGTGGAGTTGGCAGTGGGCGCCGACGACCGCCACCCTCTTATCAAGGGGCGTTTACCACATTTATTTATTATTATTATTATTATTAATAATAATAATAATAAATTGTAAAATATGATTATGATTGATGAAGAATATAATAATGACTCACCCAAAATTTATGGAAAGATAGAAATTTTGTGAATTCAAATCGGGTCAAACAGAATTAAAAAAAATTAATGTGTTACATATTAGTGTTACTAAATAAACAATTATGCATTACTGCATAAATAAATATGTGTCACAATATAGTTATAATATAACATTATTGTTTATATAGTAAAAAAAATCATTTAATAATACTTTTTTTGGTAACTTACGGAGCATTCATGTTATTATGAATTTATGAAATATACTGACCCTTATAGTAATAATAGTACGTTAAAATTTTCATTTTTTAAAATATATTAATATTGCATGTACCATAGTGTTTGCCAAATTTAAATTTGGTTTAAATGACATGAATTTTTATTTTATTTTTATATAGTAGGTGAATAAGACATTGGAAAGAAATGGACAATGGGCAGGCGGACCCGTTGACGGCTGGCTCAAAAAATTGGAAAATTAGAAACCCTAATAATTACTCCCCCAAAACAGACATCCTTTTCTTGAATTCTGTTAATCTGCATTCATTTCTAGCCTTTTCACATCTCCAGCTTATTTAGCATCAATTTTGCAATCCCTTTTTATTTATTTATTCCTAATCATCACTGATTATTCTTGATTCGTCATTAGCTCTCCCAGGTACGATTTGTTAGCCTCGATTATCGTTTAATTTCATAATTTTATATGCTTGAATCTGTTTTCGGATTCGATTCTATTTCTTTTGCTTTTAGATTGTTTTCGGAATCATCTATCGTTTCTATTGTGAAATGGCTAATATTCTAATGATGGATTCATTCTGTTTTAATGTATTTAAGGTAGGTTTTCATTTAGAAGAGCATACTGTTGGAGTTTTTCATATTGAATATTTGATTCTGCTTGTTTTTGAGTATGGGGAAGCCTACAATAAGGAAGAGATTGTCGGTAGGATCGAAATCCAACGATGGAAATTCGAAGCAAACGAAGGGTTCTGAGCGTAGCTCTAAGGTTGATGAAGATACTGCAATCTTCATCAACATGTCTCATGAATTGAAGGAAGAGGGGCACAAGCTGTTCCAGAAACGTGATCACGAGGGCGCGATGTTGAAGTACGAAAAGGCCCTGAAATTGCTGCCACCGAGCCATATCGAGGTTGCTTCGTTGCGATGGAACATGGCTTCGTGTTACATGCAAATGGGGATTGGTGAGTATCCTAGAGCTGTGAATGAATGTAACTTGGCATTACAAGTGGCTCCTAGGTATAGCAAGGCGCTGTTACGGAGGGCGAGATGCTATGAGGCATTGAATAGGCTTGATTTGGCTTTGAAAGATGTTAATCATGTGTTGAGCATGGAACCGAATAACACGACTGCGTTGGAGATTGCTGATGATTTGAAGAAGGAAATCGAGAGGACTGGTGTGCAGATTGAAGACAAAGAGATTGTTCCACCAGCAAATCACGTCGAGCCTGCTCATGCACATGTTGCTGGGAAACTTACTAAAGACAAGGGGAAAAAGAAGAAGCATCCCAAGTTTGATAAGAAGAGTGTTGAAGAGCCCGAGGAGAAGAATGTGAATGAAGTTGAGGAAAAGAAGGCTGAGGATAAGGTGGTTGTGGAAGAGAAACGGAGCGTTAAGGAAGAGAAGGTGATAATGAAATCGGTTAAATTGGTTCATGAAGAAGATATAAGATGGGCAGAATTACCAGTGAAGTGCGATATTCGTCTGGTGAGAGACGTAGTTGTGGAGAAATTTCCAAACTTGAAAGGTGTGCTTATTAAGTATAGGGATCAGGAGGGGGATTTGGTCACCATTACTAAGACTGCTGAGCTTAGGATGGCTGAGGGACTGGCTGACCGTCGGGGCTTTTTGAGACTTTACATTACTGAAGTTTCTCCTGATATAGAACCTATTTACGAGGGAACAGGGATTGAAGCGGAATTGCACAAAATGCATCATGAGAAACCACTGGTGGTGTCGGTGAATAATGTTAATGCGGAGAAAGGGCCGACTTGTGTTGAAGAATGGATCGTGCAGTTTGCTAGGCTGTTCAAGGATCACGTGGGGTTCGACTGTGACTCTTACCTCGACCTTCATGAAATGGGAATGAAATTGTACTCGGAAGCCATGGAAGAAACTGTTACAAGTGAAGATGCACAAGAGCTGTTTGATGTTGCTGCTGCCAAGTTTCAAGAAATGACTTCTTTAGCCTTGTTTAACTGGGGAAATGTTCACTTGTCTAAGGCAAGGAAGAGGGCGATTACGAACGAAGATAGCTCTTCTGAACCTACGCAAGAGCAGGTCAAAGCTGCTTATGATTGGGCACAAGAGGAATATACGAAGGCGGGTTTGAAGTACGAGGAAGCTCTAACATTCAAGCCAGACTTTTACGAGGGGCTTCTTGCACTTGGCCTTCTTCAATTTGAACAAGCAAAACTTTCTTGGTATTTCATAGTTGGGAGTAAGTCTGATTTAGAAATAGGCTCATCTGCACAGATATTGGAGCTGTATAACAAGGCTGAGGATAGCATGGAGAAAGGGATGCAAATGTGGGAAGAGATGGAGGAACAGCGCCTTAATGGGCTCTCGAAATTTGATAAATACAAACCACAGTTGCAAAAAATTGGGCTGGATGGGCTATTTAATGATATGTCAGTAGACGATGCTTCTGAGAATGCAGCAAATATGAGGATTCAGATTTATTCCTTATGGGGTACAATGTTATATGAGCGTTCCGTTGTGGAATATAAATTGAGCCTGCCAACTTGGGAAGAATGTCTGGAGGTTGCAATTGAAAAATTCGAACTTGCTGGAGCATCGGCAACTGATATTGCAGTTATGATCAAGAATCATTGCTCGAATGTAACTGCTTTAGAAGGTAGATTATGGGCTATCAGAGGTTTTATATATATGTGTGTGTGTCTACATTCTTGATGGGTGGTTTTCTTACAATTTGTTTTTTAACTTGTTTGATCTAGGATTCAAAGTTGATGAGGTAGTGCAGGCGTGGAACGATATGTATGATGCTGATAGGTGGCGAACTGGTGTTGCGTCTTTCCATCTGGAACCATTGTTCAGAAGGCGCTCTTCAAACCTTCATGCGGTTTTGGAGCATCTTGAATGATCTTTGATTTAGTAAGGAGGCAAAAGAATCAGGAATTTTCCTCCAGAGTATTTAGGTAACTTAACTTACTCTGTCACATCTTGCATTTAAATGTTTTGAGCCACTGTAAACGCTTCTCATATCGAGCCATTTGTCTATAATTGAGTATATATATGTGCGTACATATGTGTAGTTCATTCTTAGGGTGATGTAGATGTATGAAAGAGCGCACTTCGTTATGCATTTAGATAGAAAAAACAGACTGGTCTCGGAGTATTTAACAGCTGCATAAATTCAAACTGAGTTATTTTCGTGTTATCCCCACTCCACAATATTTTGTCAATGAATTTTGGAAAAAAGCTTCATGTTCTAAAGCCGATTGATATTCTGAAAATGTAGACATTACTGTGATGTCTCCAAAGTCAATTTTGTAATATGAAGCAGAATTCGATACTTTTTCCAATACTTTGGTAATTCTTCGTTGCATACATGTGTTAGTTTGAGTGATGAAACCACACTGCTTTACGTTGCAGGTCGTTGATAGTTGTTGTCAGTTGTTTTGGTTGTGAAGCGAAGAATACGCGCTTCTTTTTCTTCATCTTCTTAATTGGATGTTGGAATTAGTCGAGTTAAGAATGTTTGATTTGTCGTTTGGTCTCTTCGGGAAGTACCATCATACTCCGCCTGAAGGATCTGCTGCTGTCTCGTTGTTTTGGATACAGATGATGAGAGCACATACCCTACACAAGAATGGATTTGATTGATTGATTGATTGTTATAGAAATTGCATTTGTAAAGCATTTTTTGCGGGATTCAGTCATATTGCATTCCTACATTGTTTGTATGTTGCAATAGACTGTCAACTTTGATATTTTTGTGGCATCTTTTTACTTTGTTGGTTCGTAAAGAAACGCGTGGCCTCCGAGCGTTTTACTCTGTTAATTGTTGGCTTTCAAAATGTTGAGTGTAACAAGCAATGGCCATTTCTTTTATCAAACGATTCAATTTTATATGATTTCATCGATAATAATTGATAAATACGTACAAAAGAGTGATACTTATGTACAATTGTTATTTTCATGACGACTGGCCTCGTAGGCTATGAAATATGAGTATTTTTTAATATAAAAATGATAAATGTAAAATTGAAAATAGCTAGTAATATCATGAAATTTGAATTTATCATAAAAAAATTTAAGGGATGCAATAATATTAAAAAAAAAATTGGTGAAAAGAAAATAACTAATTTAATACTCAACAATTCAACATCAGGAGTGCTAAATATTTTTATTGGTATTGCATAAAATATTACTTCACCCCTCACTTAATTTAACATTTGTCTAAACACATGTCTCTCATTTAATTTGAAAATTTTCTAAAATAAAATAATTCATTAATTTTTAACTATTATATCAAACATCTTAATATTATTGAGAGTATCTCCATCCCGTGTAATTTTCATTTTCCTTTTTTATTTGTTCAATTTTATATTTTCATTAAAAAAAAGGAAATTTCACTTTATCTCCACTCTCATCTTTCACTTTATCTCCACTCTCATCTTTTTACTCATTACATAAACAATCAGTTTTTCTTAAAACTCGTTAGTTGTAATCCAAATGAGAACAATAAAATTAGAAGAAGGAAGTATATATATATATACTAATAATAATAATAAATAAATAATTAAGGAATCTAAAATTTAGGCATGTACCAATATACACGGATTAGTTTAGATTTAGATTTAAATAATCTAGATTTTTTTTTTTTTTTTTACCTTTTTAAGTCTTTAACCCTCAACTTTTTTCGATCAAAGTTTTAAAATATCGTGCCGTGTATTCAGACAGAAAAGCTGCTTTTGATCACTCTCTCGCGCACGGAATCTTGAATTTAGGCATCTTGGAGTACCAATTTACACTTCAAAGAATCGATCTAAAAAAATATTAGGGTTTTTTCATCCATGGAGAAGATTAGAAGACCCTCTCACTCTGGTTCATGGTACACCGACAATCGTTAAGTACCCAAATTTCCCTCAATTTAATTCAATTTTTTTTTAAAATTTGGATATAGTGAGTGATAGATGAACTATGCTTGAATTCATTATTAGGGGAAATTTAAAGCTTATTCATGATTAATTATGATAGAAGTGCCTTAAATTTTGTTGGATTCTGAAGATTTGTTGTGCTATTATGAATGTTGGGCTGCTTGGAAGTTTAGTGCATTGCATTTACATGTGGGGTGTGTTTATTTAAGAGATTTATGAAGTGATTATAGTTCAATTTCTGCATATAGTGTTTTAGCAGAAGGTTTGATGTTTATGTTGTGTTTGATTGATCTTTTAGCTAAAAAATTAGCTGAGGAGATTGATGGGTGGCTTGGGGGTACGGGCCTTGCGAAATCTTCGGACGTACGGGGTGTAATTGCACCGTAAGTCGATTATAAGCACGATTTTGTTACTTGTTATGCTTAATGAAAGTATTTGAGTGGTGAAACCAGTGTGTGTTTGATGGTTTTGTTACTTTTTGTATGGTTTAGTCATGCGGGTTATTCGTATTCTGGGCGTGCTGCTGCCTATGCTTTTGGAAACATCGACCCTTCAAACATGTGAGTTTTGATCTAGCTGATAATGTATCGTAGCGTTTTTGAACTGATGAATGTACAAGTTCTCTTTTTTGTACCTTGATTTCGTAACGAGGTGTTTATTCTACAGAACGAGGGTGTTTCTTCTTGGCCCGTCTCATCACTATTACACTTCAAAATGTGCACTTTCGAAAGCCACGGTCTACAGGACACCCATAGGAGACCTTCCAATTGATCAGGAAGGTATTATAATAAGATTTCGAGTTTTCCAATATAGATTGTTATAATTAGCCTCAAGGCAATTGTAAAGAGTTTTTTTTTTTTTTTACCAAATACATTTCGAGAGCTTATAAGCTCCTAAACATTTTATATGTTGTTTTTTATGGAGTTTATAAGCTCAGCCAAAACACCGCCTAACTATTATAGGCAGTCTGTTGTGAGACGGTTTCATGTATAAGACAGATCTTCATTTTAGTATTTAGACCTCGTTTTGCTTTAAAACATGATTCGGGTAGGGTCATACAATATACATGTGACGGGAACCCATCTCACGTAGTTCTCCTGACATGATGAGTAAATTGTTGTGTTTATTCATTCAAAATCCACCTTTCCAAGATTACGTAGTTTCTGCCTTACCTTTGCTCCAGTCAACGAAGAACTAAGAGCCACAGGGAAGTTTGAATTTATGGATATTCATGTTGATGAGGCTGAACATAGCATGGAGATGCACCTCCCATATCTAGTCAAAGTATTTCAGGGGTATGCTCTTGGTGACAATTCTCTCTCTCCCTCGTTTTCTCTCTCTAGGCTAATACGTCGAAGAATTCAATACAGGTATTCAGTGAAGATTGTGCCCATTTTGGTAGGGGCTCTCAGTGCTGAAAGTGAAGCTGTGTATGGTCGATTGTTAGCAAAATATGTTGATGACCCTACAAATTTCTTTTCCGTGTCTTCAGATTTTTGTCACTGGGGTTCCCGGTATGTGTGCCTTTCTTGCCTATCACACAATTCCTCGTAATCTTGTACTAACTGCGCGTACAAATCTTTTTTTGTCTAGGTTTAACTACACGCATTACGATAAAAAGCAGGGTGACATCCACAAGTCTATTGAAGTGTTAGACAAAATGGGGATGGATATAATAGAAACAGGAGATCCAGATGCATTTAAGCAGTACCTCGTGGAGACGGACAATACTATATGTGGACGACACCCAATTAGTGTTTTTCTTCACGTAAAAATCTTTTCCACCCTTTTCTTTCGTTTACTGGATCTTTCTCTTTAAAGTTAGCTTGTTTGGGTGTGGTATACTTGTGTTTTTATTCTCTGGAGTTGCTAACCACATTTTATGTTTGAAATTGGACTAGATGGCGAAGAATAGCTCGACAAAGATAAAGATTCGATTTCTTCGGTACGAGCAGTCGAGCCAGTGCAAGACCATGAGAGACAGCAGTGTGAGTTATGCATCTGCAGCTGCCAAAGTGGAACCTTGAATTGAATATTTTGGATTTGTGAAGATTGAATGTTACATTTACTTCTAATAACTAGATAAATTAACCTTCATGAATATTTTATGACATTTTTCTCTCTTCAATGCAGTTCAAACTTGTTTAACTTTTTTTTGTGGGATGGTCTAAAATTGTAGTAGTTTGATTTTCATATTTGATAGTATTACTATTTACTACTAGTGCTGTTAAACGAACCGAGCTGCTCGTGAGCTCAGCTCGATAAGGCTCGGCTCGTTTGTTAAATGTGTCGAGTTCAAGTTCGTTAGATACTTGATTTACTAACGAGCCGACTCGAGCTTGACTCATTAGCTCGATACTCATTAGGCTTGGCTCGATAGGCTCGTTAGACTCGTTAACGAGTCAAACCGAGCTCGTTTCTTAGCTCGTCAATGTTATCGAGCTCGAACCTCAAGTACTTTTTAAAATATTTTACATTTAATCCATTGCTAAATTTACTTCCCAGATACAAATTCACATCCATTTAAATGCTCTAAATTTACACCCAACAATAACTTTTTCCAAAATCTAAAAGTCACAAATATGGCTGAATTTATTTATAAAAAAACCAAGAAAATTTGGTATACAATATTGGAGGCCAGCTATAGTATAACAGCCACCAGTTACACATGTGTTAGTCAAAAATCCTCTCCCCTGTAGATAGTAGCAGAAACACAATGGAACTAAATATACAGAGTAATCCTGGGATAAGAAAAACTGGTCTCCAACTCTCTGGATTGGTGAGATCCATCTCAGCTGCCTTAGCAGCTTCTAGAAGTCGACCCGTTAGGTCGACCCCGACTATGCCCGCTAGTGTACCAGCCGTATTAGAAATCCCCATAACAATCCCTGCGTATCTTGGCGCAACGTCCATGTGATTCACAGCGAATCCCGCTCTTCCAAGCGCCAAGAAACCAAGCGCTACAGACGAGCAAAACACGACTCCATCAGGTGTTCTAAACAAGGGAAGTGAAATCAGAGCAAATGAAGCCACCACAAATCCAATAGTGTTTAGCAGCTTTCTCGTTCGAGTTACAGACATGATTCTCCTCGTAATCAAGTGGTCTGCAGCTACACCACCTATGTTTGAGAATAGAAACATGTTGAGATAAGGCACCATTTTAGAGGACCCCATTTCTTGAAGGCTATGCTGAAGTCCCAATTCGAAGTACGTCGGAAGCCAGTTCATGAGTACGTAAAGCGCGTAGTGGAACGTGAAGTTGTTAACCACGATTGCCCAAATTGGCAAACTGAACATAAGTTTCTTCCAAGGGATTTTCGGCGTTCTAACTGAATGAACCCCGTTTTGATTACCTTTAGTTGGAAGCAAGGTTTCACCAAAGCCAGCTGACGTGGCCTTTGGATGTTCGGAACGAGGGGGGTCGCTAGCAAACTTGAACCATAGTAGCGACCACATAGCGCCTAAAGAAGCTTCAGTAAGGAATACGGACTGTGGGCCCCGAAACTTGACAAGGGTCGGGAGTAAAAGGGTACCGAAAGCTGCACCAAAGTACATACCCGAGGTTGTAAGAGAGACTGATCTCGACCTTTCGTGGGGTGGGACCCACTGAGCCAGTACAGTGTGAATGGAGGGAAAGATGAAGCCCTGTGCAACTCCAACGAGGAGACGAGCTAGGACAAGAAGTCCGATTCGATTTGGATCCAATGGTATAAAAGCACAAGTAAGAGACCATAAAAGAAATGAAAGTAGGAGGACACGCCTTCCCCCGATTTTTTGAGCTGCCCAACCACCGGGAACTTGGGAACAGGCATACCCGTAATAGAATGTTGAGAGGATCATGCCCTTGCTCGACTGATTTACTTCTGCAGCATCAGCAGCAGCAGTATATGCAATCGAGAAGCCCACCCGTTCTATGTAGCAAACACACGTGCAGATAAAGGTCAAAATTACAATCACATACCGCCTTGGTAAATTTGTGATAGTCATTCTCTTTTGGTTTCATGTATGGTCACAAAGGAAAAAGCCCTCCTACAAAAAACTGAAATTCGAGTTTAATAATACTGATGAACAAGATGACACATACGAAAACACACTTTGTGCACGACGTTTAGACTAGCAAAATTCAATATGTAGATGCTCTAAAATACTACTCTTGCACACAAGCTACAAGATAGCCTCTGTATATTTGGAACGCCACGGAAACTTGTATGAGACGTGATACTCTTATCCGTTTTTGTGATACTCAAATCTCAAAGGCATCACATCACATAAACATGGAAGAATATCACGTCTCACTGTCTCTTGCACGAAAAAACGACCACATAAAAACAGGGCAAGGCATATACAAGACGAAGCTGCAATTACAAATGATAACCCCTGTATATTTGGAACGCCACGTAAACTTGTATAAGACGTGATACTCTTATCCGTTTTTGCAATACTCAAATCTCAAAGGCATCACATCACATAAACATGGAAGAATATCACGTCTCTTGCACGAAAATCAATCACATAAAAGCAGTGCAAGGCGTATACAGGACGAAGCTGCAATTACAAATGATAACCTCTGTATATTTGGAACGCCACGGATAACTTGTATGAGACGTGATACTCTTATCCGTTTTTGCAATACTCAAATCTCAAAGGCATCACATCACATAAACATGGAAGAATATCACGTCTCACGGTCTCTTGCACGAAAAATCGACCACATAAAAGCAGGGCAAGACATATACAGCAATTACAAATGAAATACTGCTGGATCATAATTCAAGAACTTGCAGTTGTAGTAGAGAACTAGAGATGCAATAACATTATTTGGTCCACAGATTGAATTCCCAGATTCAAACTACATTAGGTGAATTCAGTAAACAAAAACAGTTGACAAATTGAAACCCAGAAACCAGATTCATACATTTTCATTAGCAAAGGTAAAAAAACACTACATCAAATCCATTAATTTCTGCACTCCCTTCACACAATCTGCCAAAAACAGTAAATAAATTGGAAAAAACAGCAGTGCAAATGTATTTAACTCCCTTCACACAAAATCTAGCAGACAAGAAAAGAAAAACAGAATAAAATTGAAAAAAGTGAAGTGCAAGCTGCAATGAAACATCAAATCTAAATTTAAAAGATCGAGAAAGAACATGAACTCTTACCTCGAATGTAAAAAGGGCTCCCTCCCAAAATCGAAAAAAGTGAGAGTTTGACCCCACAAGCCAATTGCAATTTTGCAATTACAATTTACAATTAGGGAGCTTTTACGTTGACAAAATGAAGCAACGACCGAAATTAAATAATCTTTGTATAGATTTTACTGGGGTTTTTTCTTTCTTTCTACAGGATTTGGGGTAATTAATTTCCAGGGATTTAAAGATGTACACATGCTTGTTCTTCATTGGTCGATATACGAAAATCCTTGTAAGAAAAAGAAAAATCTTCTTAAAGGTTGAATTTTTATTTGAATCTTGAATTGGGCTTTCACTATGGGCCTTTATTTGATTTAATGAGGGCCTGACTATTTACACCTCCATTTTGGTTTAGAACACACCCCCGTCAGTTTAATAATATAATTATAGTGTAAAAAATCAAAAATACCCTTTTAGTAATATTACACTACTAAATCGGGGGTGTGTTCTCAACGCAAATGGGGGTGTAAATAGTCAGTCCTTTTAATGATGGGGTGGGTCAAATCAAATCCAATTTTATTAGGTTTAGTCCGATTAACATTAGAACACGAATAATTACAGATTAAAATACGACACATCTTTAAATTTCAACTAGACTCAAAACACGTCAGAAAAAGACTTATTTGAATAAGTTCAATCCAATTTAGATTCAATTCAAGTTCATATAAATAATTATAGGGTTAATTGCAAAAAAAATCACGACCTTTAGTGTATGGAAAAATCTTAAATGCACACTGTGCACAGATCAATTTTTTGTGCACACGCTTTTTTGACACAAATTCTTCCCCCCTTCTCCTCCGCAACCACTCAAAGTATAAACTAGTCCAATGATATTTTAATTGAAAAGTTAAAATTATTTTAATTAAAAAAGAAGATCACAAGTTTCGAACTTGTGACCTTATACCTATCTTCACTTGTTGTAACCACACCAACAACCATCTTATTATTAATTTTCGTTTTTCTGACTTAATAAGGGTTGCCCTGTGCATTAGTGTGCATGTGCACACTGTGCACAGGAGACCAACTCTTAGTGTATTTATCAATTACAACATATTCTTTTTTTCTTTGCAATTTGATACACCATCTTTTTATGTTTTGCAATTCGATGCACCAATATATTTTTCGGCACGCTGAAAATAGCGAACTAACCACATTGTCAACACATAGACTATCAACTAATTAATAATTTTTTTAATTAATGACACACATTTTTAAAAATATTTTTACATAAATTGCACACTAATCCATCAATATATATTTTATTTGATTTTCGATAAAATTCTCTATCATTATGCTTTGATATTATAGGTATTGATTGGGTGTTTTCCACCTCAAACTCTTAATACAAATGTGCTTGAAAAAAAAAATCAATCAAGAAGTTATGCAAAACAAAACAATTCATATATTTATTCATTTGATGTGCATTAACATGTTTTGCAAAAAAAATAAAAATTTATATTAATTTGATGTGCATTAACATGTTTTGCAAAAAAAATAAAAATAAAATTTTAATCACACAAGTCGTGCATTAATCAGGATCATATTTAGAATCATATTTATTCCTCTATTATCTTAATTTTTTTCCTTTATGTTGTTTTTTTTTTCTTAATCACATAAAATAGTTTTTTCATATGTTATGTTGTATTTTTTTTTACTTAATCGCACACAATATTCTTATCTCAATTATCCATATAAATTATCTAATCAGCCTTTCATAAAAGAAAAAAAAAAGATTTAAATAAAAACCAGCAAAGGATTAGGCTTGAATAAATAAATCTATATATATATAATAACAGGATAGTCTGACCAAAGTCAATTCCCGCTCAAATTTCTGTGGGTCCAACTGTTCTTTTTTAGTTTTTTTTAAAGCTGAGGGCCCATCTGTTCTAATTATTGTCTGTGGGCCCAATTAAACTGAAGCAAATGACCCAATAGTTATAATTCTAGATTTGTTATAAATTTTAGGTTATATCACTTCTGAAGACATTCTTTATTCGGCCGTCATTAACATATTCAAAATACACAATTTATTTTTTTGAGTATTTTATAATTTTAAAAAAATAAATATTTTAGTGACATTTTATTTATGAGTATTATTGTTTGAAAGTATATGGTTTAACATTGTTTAATTAATTATCTGACTTACATCTATTTTATTTAATTACATTTATTAAAATTTTAATTTATTATAAATACCTATAAATCTTATAGTAATATGTACACACATATAAATTCTATAATATAAAGTTAAATTACAATCTACTTAAATTCTAAAACAAACCCATATGATTATAACTATTAGAATTTTAATTATTAAAAAAATATTTGTAATTACACATACACCTATAGATTTTAATTATTAAAAAAAATATTTGTAATTACTTTATGTATATTTGATTATTTAAATATTTATGTGTACATATATTTTTGTTTCCCAAGATAATATATAGATTTTAATTATAAGTTAAAATTTGTATAAGATAGTTTCATAAATCTTATTTCGTAAATTTGAATTTTGATTAATTACTTTGTTTCGTTAGAAGTTTTCATCTTTTCATTTAGACGTCTCACATAAAGTTCCTCATTTCATTTTTTTAATACATTGTGTCCCACCTCTTTTACTCTTAATTTCTTCTACACTCCATTTCATTTTCTCTCTTCAAACATATCAATTTTACTACACCTCATTTTATATTAATGTTCTTCAAATTCTGTGATAATTAAACGTTAGACGGATGGAGTAATATTCTATCAATAATTATAGTGAAAATAGATTAAAAAAGATGTAACTGAAGCTTTATTCACATGAAATCAATGATATGGTCTCACATAGTATTATTTTTCTTTAAATTTTATGAAATTTCGCCATTGAAAGTTTTAAATCACACTAATTAAAGTAATATTTTATAAATAATCAATTGAAATTTATTAATAATTAATCCGTGCAACGCACGGGAGAATTACTAGTAAAAGACTAAAAATGAAAGACATGCATATTATTATTAAATTATCAAAATTCATGTTGCACTGTAGTTCACTAAAAAATTGAAAGAAATGCATGTCACCAGATTCCAACCAACTCAGAATCTCAATTTCCTCCTCCTCCTCCAGCACTGGTGGTGGTCCATTTAGCCCGAGACTCGAGAGGCTCGACAACCACGACTTCGCCACTCGACAACCCCACCGCAAACTGGTAAGGCTTGTGTGGATGAGCAGCAACCACTATTGCATCCACATAAGAGCTCAGACGAGGCGGGAGGTATGCACATGGACCGATCTCAAATCTTGGGACGAGATCTGAAGTACCTAGTATTAAGATGATCCCGTGCCTCATGGCAGCATACACATACTCGTTGTCACACGAGTACGTAGCATGGGTGATCCGCGTACAAAAGTTGGCAATAGTCCACTGAAAAACGAATCAAATATCGTGTTATAAATTATGGCAAAAAATAGTTCGCACCAGTTGTACAGTGCAACTAGTGTGCATTTTAATTTTAAGTCGTTAGTTGTTTCACTAAAAAATAATAGCTCGTTATAAATTATGGCAAAAACTAGTTCGCATGTGCATTTTTAAGTCGTTAGTTGTTTCACTAAAAAATAATAGCTCGTTATAAATTATGGCAAAAACTAGTTCGCATCAGTTGCACAGTGCAACTAGTGTGCATTTTTAAGTCGTTAGTTGTTTCACTAAAAACTAATAGCTCGTTATAAATTATGGCAAAAACTAGTTCGCATCAGTTGCACAGTGCAACTAGTGTGCATTTTTAAGTCGTTAGTTGTTTCACTAAAAAATAATAGCTCATTATAAATTATGGCAAAAACTAGTTCGCATCATTTAAACAGTGCAACTAGTGTGCATTTTTAAGTCGTTAGTTCTTTCACTAAAAAATAATAGCTCATTATAAATTATGGCAAAAACTAGTTCGCATCATTTAAACAGTGCAACTAGTGTGCATTTTTAAGTCGTTAGTTCTTTCACTAAAAAATAATAGCTCGTTATATTAGTTGATTCATTAAAACGTATTAATTGTTTGAGGGGATAATAGGGGTTAAGTTTGAGAACCAAAATTAATAGTAACACTTGTTTTACTAAAAAGTGATAGTAGTGCATCAGTTATACCTGCTTCACACGTCGTAGTGTCGTCGTTGCATAGATTGCAAGCTGAGTCTCATGCACCGCGAGGAAGTGCTTCTCGTCTTTCTCAAGTTCAATATTCGTCTCTACTAAGTCCGAGGCTGTCCAATTGATTGAAATCTGTAACACCGTGCTTTTCTTTTTCTCCCACGTGACAGCATCCCACAACACGATCTGAGGGAAGTAAATGCAATATGAATTATAAAGATACGGGTATTGAAGCACGTGTTTTTACGCGATGTTCAATGAGCTAACCTGAGTATCGACCCCACAAGAAACGAGCACGTCGTATTTAGTTGAGAAAGCAAGTCCACTTATCCTTTTAGAATGCCCTTCAAGCTTGCTTATCGTCTGCAAAATAAACAAAAAGCTAAGTAAAAATGCACGATTTTCTTTTGGTAATAATCATTGATTCGTCGTACCTCATCCAAGCGTATGTTATAAATGAGGATCGTTGCATCGTCCATGCCAATAGCGACAATGTTGTTATCCGGTGGATAGAACAGAATACAGGTGGCAGCAGGCGGGGGATGCATCATATTCTTCATTTTCTGCGCACGTTCATTAAACTCAATCGTAATTAACATAAAGAATCTACAAACGAGACGAGCACATCCATATACGAACCAAACTTTTACCTTGAACATCAACATGTTGTACAAATTAATCATCCTCCCTGACGATGAAATAACATAAGAATCGTTCTTAGACAACGAAAGGCATGGTGTAACTATTTCAGAGCTGTCGTAAGGAAGATCGTTGATCATTAAAAAGCCATTCTTTGGTTTCCATAAACGAGGGGTACATTTCGTAGTTGCCTGCAGTACAAACAGACAGTTCATGAAACAGTAATCAGCTGGCCTAATCGGGAAAGAGCCCCGTCTTATATGAAGAAAAACGCCATACCTCGCCACTTAAGTTGTCGCAACTTTTTACCCATTTCCATAGTAGATGAGCCCCGTCTTCTGCTAATGCAAGAATGCCATTACCTGCATGAGTGTATACCAATCTCCGAATCTGAAAAAAAACATAAAATTTTATTAACCATAAATATCTTTTCCCTTCAAGTTTAATCTCATAACTCCTTAATTGGTCTGATATGGTCCCAAAGTCACTGGGACTTAAAGTACGTCGTCTTGGGCACGTTTTTTTGAACATTTTGCCAAAAAGGCAAAAGTTACGAGACCAGTTTTAGACTTCGTACTTCAAATTTCAGAGACTTTTGGAACAAAATCAGACCATAAAATGAGGAAAAAAACCATACCAGGCTAGTCTTGATGTCAGAAGCGAGTAGCAGGGATTGGCAGCGCGAAACCTCGACTATTTTAGGAATGTTGGGCATCTCCATTATCGCAGTAGATTCCATATGCTCGTTGGGTTTCGACTTCTCCAGAGTTTCGTCCTATAGAATTACCAAAATCTTTAGACATAAGAAGTGAAATATATTCAAACAATTTGAACAACACTTACTGCAATAGTATCGTCTCGTTCCACAGCTTGATTAGCCAAAGTAAACTATCGCAAATAATAAGCATTCATTAGAAAGAAACTCGTTTTACTGCAAGTCTGCAACCAAACTCTCGAAAGGAAATATTTACGTACTCACCTCTAAGTAAGTTTCTGTTAGACATCTATACGACTCACTTAGCAGCAACTGACGCCCGTCATCATTTGCCAAGATTTTGATTCGATTATCGTCAGTAGAAACAGCCAACAGATTGCCTTTTCCATTGAAGCAAATATACGGGCTCGCCTTTTCAAATTGAAAAGAAGTATTTAAGACATCTTTTAACGTTAACAATTGCTCGATAACAAGAAAATAATGGACTAATAATCAGGAAACATACCGGTAAACCTCCATCTGCATCAACGACAGCTAAAATTTCAGCATTGTCCATATCCCAAATTTTGACGACGTGGTCATCACCAGCAGCTAAATACCGATTCATGGATGTATCAAATCGAACCACATCTGAAGAATATTTGCTAAGTCCATCATAAGTTCTACGAATAAAACCTTCTGTCTCGTTCCACTCAACAATGTAGGACTCTCCTGTTTCGTTTGTCCCACAAGAAAACAGCCTTTTACCATCAGCACTATAAGCCATTCTCATAGAACTTAAACCAGGGGCATCATACGTGATCCTCGATCCTAAGGTGTCGAATAGCCACGCCTTAATCTCCCCACTTCTCGTGATGGAAAATAAAAACTGTATCAAAATAATAAGAATGATCATCAACAACATACTCGTATGCATTTTATTGATTGTAAATACTCACGGGAATGTTTTCTTTCATATGAGGACACAAGGAGTATACTGGGCCCCGATGACCTCCAAACGTAAATTGTTTCTCTCCAGTCGTAGCATCCCAGACCTTTTAAAAACAAGTGAAGGACGACGTTTTTAGTATCTTCATACGATATAGTGTGTACATATCAAGTCTACTACTTAGAAGAAAATAACCTGAATCAACTTGTCATCACCACAGCTTATAAGGACGAGTTTGTCACGTGTTTTAGCGAATGCTATGTCATTTACGCTGCCAACGTGTGCATCAATCTGAACGGGAAAAAGTGAAATTAAATAACAGAATAGAGCACGTGTTTTGGAATATTAAAAAAGGGATAGCAATAGAACTACCTCAAATTGCTTATAGCCATCTTTGTTATACAAACGTATAATACGTTTTGAATATGCAACACCTGTTTTTGACAAAAATCATGTTAAATAAGGCAAACTCAAAATGCATAATTTGTGTTTTTGGAGTCAGGTATACCAAATTCAGATCCATCGGGGCTCCATCGTACACGATTAACAGATATGCCTGTGTTGATCTCCACATTTTCCTGATTACACAAAATTAAAGTTTTTGCAATATATTTTATTTCCTATTATGAATAAAGGAAGTAAGTGACAGTAAGTTGAAAAGCTATACCAATGACACCCCTGAGACGTCAACTATAAATATTCCCGTGTACAGCTGCTCTCCAGACGCGACGTCCCAAAGTTGTACATCTCCAACACTTTTTCCAACTGTAAAAAGAATCAACACAAGTAAATAAGTTTCTATAATACATATTATTATCTTGACAAAAAATACGAAGAAATTTTATCAGCATTGTCTACCTAATAGCAGAGTATCAACAGGATGAAAATCCATGGATGTCAAGAAAGAGCCCACATATAAAATCCTTTCAACAGTCTTGGGAAATTCACTAGGAACTTCATCCGCAGAGCCTTGAAAACTGCTCGAACAATCAGCAGGCGATGCTACCTGCATATCGATTTTGTTAATGTATCATGAACTCTAATAAACAGAATCCAAGAAACGTGTGATAAGGACGATTTTGTTACCTCATCAATAGAGTTTACTGACTTCAGATTAGAGACGTCGAGACAATTCTTAATTTCCCCTAAAGCTGCAGTCACCAAATGTGCAACTTAAACAAATTTGGCCTAACACAATGTCTAGCATAATATAATACTGATATGGTCTTATAGACGTACTTTGATCGGAAAGTCTCCCAAGATTTAGAGCTGCAGGAGGAAATATGGACTCGCTAACGGAGGACTGATCAGACAACGAAATGGAGGTAGAGGGCTGAAAGGAATCGAATTGAATCAAACAATACAATGTTAATCGAGCTAAAACAAACATATAGGAATAAAAACGAGCTGACTCACCAATGAGGCATCCTTATTGAGCTGTTCCTGCATATTATCTGGTCCAGGACATTTATGATCTGTGAAGAGGGAGTCGATATGTGGTTCTGGATGCGGATTATCGCACTGAATATGTTGCCAGTTCAAACTGCATATTATTGAAATTTCGAAGAATGTATATGTTAAAATTATTGAAATAGAATGATAAGATAACTTTGAAGTAGAAAACGAAAGAAAAAACGAGTACCTCTGGTTAATCAGACGCCTTAGCCTCGACTTGTCAATGTGAGGAAACTTCGTTTTTCCTTGAAGAAGTGGATTTGCCTGAATGGCAGTCTTAAGTTCAGCGAAAACCTTTTCTCTGGCAGATATCGTATCTCCATACGAGGCAAGTGCACTGTTCTCTCTATTGTTTACCATAAATAGCAATACATTTTTGTTAAGAATCAAGGTATCGTAACTGCATGCTATCAAATACAAAATATCGTAGTTCAAACTTGAGAAATTTAATCGAAAACTCTTCATTAGCTAGCTCTACTCAAATCTCACACATTTTAGAAAGTCATCCAAGAACTAGGACTATTTATAGAAGTTTGTCGTTACGCCACCATACCTTATGTCGTCTAGCACCATGAGTTGGGCCATTTCAACGTACAATTCTTTGTTTGATTGCGAAAACACTTTAAGATCCCTGCGAAGAATATCCAAAGCCACCGGAAACTCATGCCTACACCAAAAGTCAGCATACATAAAGTGATAAACGACACGAGGAAACTAAAAGTAACGTTGACCACGACTCAATTAAATGATCGTATTAATTACTTGTCTAGGGCCTCGAGAAACTTTTGCTTCCTCATCTCAAAGTAAATCTTCGTCGAGTACTTGTTGTCCTCAACAACAGTGAAGCTAGAAAGGTATTTTTCTGCCTCGTCCCAGTTTCCTTCGAGCACCAACTCTTTGAAATGCTTCAAGTCGAAGAAATAGTCTGTCTCCTGCTCAAGCCTATCGTAGAAGGAACAATGCAAGTTAATATAACACGACAAAGGCTAAAAATCGAAAAGATGAGCTAGAAGTACTGCAACTCACATGTGAGCAGTCTTTATGAGATTCTCTTCTTGGCAGAATTGCATGATCAAGAAAACGAGATCCTTACATAGAGACATCGCAGCAGTCGTCTCCTTTAAAATGAAATTTCACATTTTAGCAACTAAACAACCTACAAACGAACTTGTAGACGAACAACCTAGCTCGAATAAACACATCTACTTCCCAAATAACATACATACATACATACACAGATTTATGCACACTCATAGAACCCTACATACATAAATACATACACAAACAGCTTTAATTTAACCAAGAATACTTTTTTACCACTCCTACAACACACATGTAACTTCAAATGATGAAATTCAGCCTACTTGAAGAGTGTAAAACACAATTTCAGTAAAAAAAAAACAGAATCTTGCAAAATTGAAACCATAAACTGATCAAAACACACAAAAGAATGCAGATTAAACAACCCTTTTGAATTACAAGACGGAGGATCCAATGATTCTGATGTGAATTGAATTGAAAAGGGAGGGCATATACATACAGAAATCAGGAAAAAAGTTGCAATAATAAAAGAAAAAGAAATTGAAAAAGGGCATTGAGATGCTTACTTATTGATGGAAAAGTAATTAAATGAATACAAGAGCCTCTCTCACTCCTCTTTCTCTCTCTCTCTCTAGAAGATAGATTATCTGCAGGGATCGCTTTCTTTGTGTCTGTGTGTCTGAATTGGGATGGGGAGAGTGTGTTTATAGTGAGAAAAGCGATGCGTACGAGGAGATAAGCAAATGTACTTATCACATAAGTGGTTGAACACGCGGGTGAAAAAGTCAAGAGGAGACCACGTTTGAATCCCTGTCGGGTCATTCTTCACTTGTACCTATAACCACGTAATACTACCTCCGTCCCTGAAAAGTTTTCATAGTCACTTTTACGATATATACGTATTTACCCTTCATACAATATCTTCTTCTGGGTTCAATTAAACTACTTTATTTACTTTATATATAAAAGTTTACAAAATTACAGACTCTAATTATTATACTTCGTTCCATCAAATGAAAGCTTTTCAGGGACGAAGGGAGTACAATTTTATTCTTTACTTTTGAACACATGTATTAAAAAAAATGATTAAATAATAAATATAAAGTGTATTTTGAAATACAATTAACTGCTTACAAAATTACTTTTTTTTTTCAAAATCTAGAAAGGGGGTGCTTGCAAAATCAACTAACGGAGAATCATTATTTTTCAAAAGCTGTGAGAGAGGGTGAGATAGAGAGAAAAAAATAAGATATAAAATGAATTATAAGAATAAAAAATTAAAAGATATATGCTAAAAAGGATAGATGAACGGACAAAAATGACAATATGAAAAACTTATAGAGAGACGGAGAATTACAAAATTAATATTATACCAGAATTAATTCTCAACTTTTTACCTGATAATATATAACCCTCTGTTCCCTATTTAATGACCCATTTCACAATTTCTTAAGTTAATTACTTAATGATCCATACTTAAAATAGAAAAATAACATTTTAAATATCCTCTCAAAACATCACAATATTGCATTAAATGTCATTACTTTATTACACTGAACAAACAATTTTATTACATATAAAATTTAAAAGTTTTTACTACTCTCACTTTATTTTTTTTAATAATATTAATAAACAATTTATACAAAATAATGGATGTTTAAGTAGGGGACGGAGGGAGTAATATGTACTCCCTAACCTTGCACATACACAAAATTCAACCCATTTTTTTAGTTTTAAAATAATTTTAACAATTTTAAAAACAGTGTTAATTTATATAAAATATTGTTATTACGGGTTTTTTTTAATTATTATTGTTGATTATCATAATAATAATGATTATATATCAAATATTATTATTGATTTATGACATTGAAAATATTATTTTATAATAATAAATTTTAAAAAAATATTATTGATTTTTATTGTATATATTATTACATTTGTCCAACAAAAAAAAAAAACCTTCTCATTTTCTATTTTTAACCATAGTGACCCCACATCTGTATATCACATAACTTTTTTTTTTCAATCACTACCAACTTTTTTTTATCTTTTGTCCAATCACACCAACTTCTTTTTATCCTTACCCAATTACATTTTTTAAAACTAAATCTATTATTCTTTATTACTCTATCTATCTCATACTTATGTCTTATCTATTACACTTTTTAATATTTTATTCAAATAATTTTTATTTACACTATATATAATTACTTTTTACTCTAATAAGATATTCTCTATCCGGTAAGTATAAATACATATATTATCCTTCTAAAAAAGTAACTTTATTCCATTTAATATCAATAAATAATTTTTACATTAAAACTCGTAAAAACACTGAATGTTCAAATAAGTATGAGACGGAATAAGTACTCCGTTTACAACACAATAACATTCACATTTTTCTTTTTTGCACGTTTCAAAATAATTTATACACTTTTAAAATGAAAAATTCTCTATAAATTTCATCATGACAATATTCACAATCTTATATAAAATTCCATTACTCCTGATCCCACACATATACATCAACCTAACCCATTTTGTTACTTTTAAAATATTCAAAACCTTATTAAAGCTTGATGAGTTATACCGGGACAATTAGATAGTTCTTTTGGTTGGATAGACCCACCAATTAACGTGGATGGGCTTCCGACTACGCCTTGAGTTTGCAATAATGAAAATTAAATTTTACTGTTTTCAAAAAAAAAAAAATATATTTATCAATTTTAAGTGGTGTGAACTTATTTAAAATTATTGTTATTTTTACTTTTTGTTGTTATTGTGGATTTTTAAAATCATTATTATGGTAGAATTATTATTATTAATAAATATTTTCATTAATGATTTTTATTGTATATATATATATAATTTCATACGTCTGAGATAAAGTTTCTCATTTTTTTTTTTTAATCATGGCGGCACTATATCTCCATATCACTTTTTTTTTAATCTTTCTCAATTCTCATTACTCTTTTTTATCTTTATTCAATTACATCATCTTTTACTAAATATATTATTCTACAATATTTATGTGTAAAAAAACGAATGGAATATTAAATGAAGGATGCAATTGAACTATAAGTTATTTTGATACTCCATATTTTAATTTTTCAATTAAATTTGATCCATCAAATTAAAATTTTTGTTCAATTGCATCAATTTAATGATGCAAATGAATACACATAAATTTGACTCTTAATATATACTCCATCTACTATGAATAATATTCACAATTTTCTTTTTTATATGTTCGAAATAACTTACACATTTATAATTAGATTTCATTACCACAACATCTGTACACAAAATGCCACGTATCATTTTCGAGCCTTTAATCTTTGTGAATGAATTTTTTAATGATGTTTGTTTAGTTGTTAATAAATAAAAGCTATTTGTTGGCTTAAAAAAATGAACTTTACAATTTTATTTCTTTTATCTATTAAAAGTATATTCATGACTATTTTTTATTTATTTATTCATTAAAAATATGTTTTTTTTTAATAGAAATCATCATTTTATTTTTATGAAACAACTCTAAAATACCTGTATTTTATCTTTTTTTTTTAATCTATATTTGGTGGATGAAAAGAATAAAGTACAATCTATTGGGCCACGGTTGTTGGACTTATCCAACCCCTCACCAAATGGGCCAATTTTGAAATCTAATGGGCCACGGTTATTTGCACCCCCGCATCTTAAAAAATGCTACTATAATTTTTAATATTAATGATTTGAAGATTGGGAAAAAAAAAACCCTATAATTTTTATATTAAATTTTGTAGTGTCACGGCTCATATTTCATAAAGCCAATTTAATACGTATTTTTGCTATAAAATTTAAGTTAGGACTTATTAATTTACTAGTATACCCCCTATGTCAAAGATTTAATACATATTTTTTTGTTTGTTTAGGACTTATTAATTTACTAGCATACCACTCCATGTCAAATATATCATAGAAGATAATGAATTTTGATTGCAATTATGATTTATTAATAACTTAAGTTTTATGTCATTTACATATGTTGGTTCACAATTTTACATTTCAGTTATGAAGATTGTTTATTGATTATAAATAGAAACATACTATAAAACAACCTATTTTTAACTACGTATTGAAATTTGAAAATTTAAATTTCATCGTCGCTGTCGTTAGTGACCTATTTAGCATGTAATCCACCAGAATTAAGTTTAGGTGATAATTTTTGTTCAGTCATTAAAAGTAAATCGAATAAGACTCTAAATCGTTTAATTTGTGAATGTGGCCATATAAGAGGTTGGTCCGTTGAATTAGAGCCCGTACAATAAACATATTTAGTTATACAAACAGGAGTATGTTGCCAAAAATATATTTTTTAGAAAATAGAGAAGAAGTGAAATTTGAATTTTGAATTTTGAATAATTCTCGAAATAGAATATGTAACCTAGTAGGAATACAAAAGTGGATAAAATCCCCAAATTGGAAAAATAAACTACATTAGGGTTTTATGAAATGTATCTAGAACCCCATCCCTAATTCCGTATATAATTATATATACATCTTACAATTACACTTCTTCTACAGACAGCTTATTTTTGTATCTTATTAGGGTTTTCTTCTGCATTAATTGAAGATGGAGGCTCTGGGTACTGGAATTGCGGTGGCGGAGAGGCTCTACAGCTTTGCGATTGAGGCTTTGTTGGTTGAAATTTCCGCCGCTCTTGCGGAGACTCTTGCCGTATTCCTCTTCACGGTATAATTATACGCCTCGTACTTTGTTGTTTGTAATTCTGAATTTTTAGCGCTGTTTTTATCAGTGTTTGCTTTACTGCTTCTTAATTCTGTACTTTGACTGGGTGTTATTGCGGGTTTGGGGATTATAACTTCAATAAATGTCGCAAACTTTTCTAATTGTTGTTCAGCTCTGTTTTCTTCCTCGTTTTATCATAAATTTAGGAGTTTTGGTTTTTTTTTTCTTCACTGTTCCATTAAATTTGCTTTAATGTCTTTAATTATACTTTGGGTTTGTTTTTCTGGTCGTATAAGGTATTGCTAAAGATTTTCACTTTGGTTGGAGGCAGATTTTTGTGTAATTCCTAAAAGGGCAGGGCTATTAACACACACATATTTTACAGCTATATGTGATGGTACATGTTGCTAAAAATGCTGTACATGTGGGTGTATTTAGCAAAATTTTGGGTGTTCATTTGCATAGTTGGGCCTTTTCTAAAACTAATTGTGGTTTCACTGTAATTTGGGTTAAGGTTAAGGCCTTAAGGGCCTTGTTTGCTTCTCCTATCCTCAGTTTCTGTAATGAACTCCGTTTGTTGCTCTTTCATGTATGGCTATATGCCTATATGTGATGGTACATGATGCTAAAAATGCTGTACATATGGGTGTATTGAACAAAATTTTGGGTGTGCATTTGCATCGTTGGGCCCTTCCTAAAAATAATTGTGGTTTCACTGTAATTTGGGTTAAGGTTAGGGGCCTTGTTTGCTTCTCCTATCCTCAGTTTCTGTAATGAACTCTGTTTGCTGCTCTTTCATGTATGGGATTGGGGCATTTACCTATTTTACAGCTATATGTGATGGTACATGATGCTAAAAATGCTGTACATATGGGTGTATTGAACAAAATTTTGGGTGTGGATTTGCGTAGTTTGGCCCTTCCTAAAAATAATTGTGGTTTCATTGTAATTTGGGTTAAGGTTAGGGGTCTTGTTTGCTTCTCCTATCCTCAGTTTCTGTAATGGACTCTGTTTGTTGCTCTTTCATGTATGGCTATATGTGATGGTACATGATGCTAAAAATGCTGTACATATGGGTGTATTGAGCAAAAGTTTGGGTGTGCATTTGCATAGTTGGGCCCTTTCTAAAAATAATTGTGGTTTCACTGTAATTTGGGTTAAGGTTAAGGGCCTTGTTTGCTTCTCCTATCCTCAGTTTCTGTAATGAACTCTGTCTGTTGCTCTTCATGTATGGGATTGGGGCATTTACCTATTTTACAGCTATATGTGATGGTACATGATGCTAAAAATGGTGTACATATGGGTGTATTGAGCAAAATTTTGGGTGTGCATTTGCATAGTTGGGCCCTTCCTAAAAATAATTGTGGTTTCACTGTAATTTGGGTTAAGGTTAGGGGCCTTGTTTGCTTCTCCTATCCTCAGTTTCTGTAATGAACTCTGTTTGTTTCTCTTTCGTGTATGGGATTGGGGCGTTTATTAACTGTGTTATTATGCACTACAGACGGGAGGATGTTTACCAAATGATACTGAAGCGACCGTGTTAGACAGGTTGGCATTCTAGTCACCTACTAGTGTTTCTTTGCCCAAATATAGTAGGTATTGACGGAGCTTTTTTTCTTTTGGAAGAATGTTAACGACTGGACCGTATGCGAAGAAGCAGTCTGAACAAGTCAGTGATGACGAGGATGATGACAACAATGATGATGATGAGGAGGAGGAAGTTGAAGCCGAGAAGGATGAAGATGCTGGAGAAGATGAGGATGAGGATGATGAAGGTAATGATGACGAAGGGGAACCTAATGACGAGCCTGATGCAAATGGTGGTGCTGGAAGTGGAGAAGATGATGACGATGATGATGAAGACGAGGATGATGATGACGATGATGAGAATGAGGATGAAGACGACGAGGATGAAGATGGTGATGAGGAAGAGGATGAGGATGAAGACGAGGATGAGGAGATTCAACAGCCACCAGCTAAAAAGAGGAAATGAGCCCTTTGACTCGTTGTTTGTTTGTTTTGTACTTTTGATTTTTTGTACTCAGATTTTGCCATGTGACAAGAAAGCACTTCTAATGTTTATGACTTCAGTTTTATTTTCTCTAGTTTGAACTACATCAGTACATAGCAGTAGCTTTGAGATTTCTTTTTGGTTGTTGGTACTATGATGTCTCAGCTCTTTCGCGTCGATATTTCTTTTGTACGCGTTTTTCAACGAACTAACGAGCACTATCATCCGGGAAACTGCTACGATTATATTGATTGAAACAGAGTTGATGTATCAGTATTTTGTAGAACAGAGATTTGAAGTTAATATCTACAAATTGTGAAATAAAATCAAGGGTAAATTTATTATTATTAATGATAACTGAATAAATTCTTCAATATCAATTACCATAAATATGGGAATTTGAATGTTTATTACACACCAATAACTAAAACACAACCCCAAAAATCTGTCCTTTTTCTTGATTCCTACAGGCTAAATTCTCCAAAATATAGGCAACATTCTTGATGATTATATTTTCCTACTACATAATCCAAGTTAATAGCAGCTCAGGAATTCAACATTTCTGTCAATAGATACATGTAACTGCAGGAAGCTTTGACAGCGATCTTGCACACAAACTGTTCGACAAATTTCCTCTGAGAAATATCAGAATGCACACAAACTGTTCGACAAATTTCCTCTGAGAAATATCAGAATGCATACGCTCTCGCAACTGCGTAAACGTTATGGGATGAACGGAATGGGATTATCTGATGGTTTATCAGGTTATAGGTGGATGCAAATCATGCAGAAAACAACCGTGGGAAGAAAACCAAAGAAAAAGATATATCACAGGGAGCAAGAACTTGACAGGGTGATGGATCTTCAAAAGAAGCCATCTGTAATCCTACAGATGAAATCCATTATCCAATCCCGGAAAACGGGGTCCCTTCTTCTTAGGGACCTCGAGAAAGAAGTTGGGTTTGTGCAGAAATGGAATTACATGGCTGTTATTGAGAAATATCCTACCATTTTTCGTGTCGTTGGTGGTCAAGTTGAGCGAACGCCACCAGCTGTTACGTTGACCGAAAAGGCTAAAACGATTGCAGCTATGGAATCTGAGGCTATGGTGCAAATGGAACCCATTTTGGTTAGGAACTTGAGGAAGTTGTTGATGCTCTCGGTGGACTGTAGATTGCCTCTAGAAACGATCGCGTTGATTGCTTGTGAGTTTGGATTGCCTAGCGATTTCAAGAACTCGATAATTCTGAAGTATCCTCAGTATTTCAGATTGTATGAGTTCAATGGGAGGGAATATCTGCATTTGGAGAACTGGGATTCGTCACTAGCGTTAACTGTCCGTGAGGAGAAGCTGGTGTCACAGCCTTCGAGTGGAGATTCAAGGAGGGCGAAGATATCGAAAGATGGTAACTTTTGTGGCCCTTTTGCATTTCGCTTGAAATTCCCTGTTGGTTTTAGGCCGAATGTGAGTTATCTAGAGGAAGTCGAGAGGTGGCAGAAGCTGGAATTCCCGTCTCCTTACTTGAATGTGAGGAGGATCGAAGCTCCAGACCCAAAAGCTCGAAAAAGAACAGTTGCAGTCCTTCACGAGCTCCTCAGTTTGAGCGTCGAAAAGCGATTGACTTCTGATCAGCTCGACGCATTCCATTCAGAGCTTCGTTTACCAGCAAGACTATTGCTGTGCTTAATTAAGCATCAGGGTATTTTTTACCTCACTAATAAAGGCGCCAAGAGTACCGTATTCCTCAAGGAGGCGTACGATGGATCAACCTTAATCGATACGTGCCCACTCGTGGAATTCAAGAACAAGTTTTTGACCTTAATGGGTCGGAAAGACGCCAGTTCTTGAATCGACAAGTTAGTTTGATGATCATGTTTTACTGTGATTTTTCGTTTCGTATTTTGTTCAGCTTGTGATGATAATCTCTTAAACTTGAACACACAAACATGAATGAAACAGATTTTGGATTCATAAATTTGATGGATATGAAATACAGGACATTTTTTTTGTCATAATAGGAAATACATTTTGTTAACAGAGGGAACTAGTGGAGAAAGGCCTGAGCAAGAAGGGCGGATCCCAAGCATAAGAGAACTTGACAGAAGCTTTTGGTGGAATCGGGCGGCCTCGATTTACAGAGCAAAGGTTGCCGTTTTTCAGGAAAATAGATGGATTAAGAGGCTCATAAGTCTGAAAGCCTACACATGTTACTACTACATTTGATTGGGAGCAATTGCAGTTGTTGACGATCTCCACGTTCCATTCCGTCGCCCCTGCTCTCGTATTCCCACTCCTCACTGTCCCGATTACGAAATCGTTCAACCCGCATTTGGCTAGTGCTGCAGGTAAGGCAAGACAAGGCTTCATCAACATTGCATACAAATGAAATAAAGCATTGTTTGTGCATGTTAAACTTATTTACCTGTGGAGATGAAACACAAAACCAGACATATTGTGATACATAACTTAGCTAAAGAAATCATTTTTCGAAGTTTTTATATGTATGTATTGTTGTGAAGATGAATTCTTGAATTTATAGTGCTGTTTCACCAAGTAAAATGATGAGATTTTTATTGAAAAATCTAAAGATTTAATTATGCTGTCAAATTACCAGTTTTCATTTCTTTTAATTGATTTCGCATTAATTTCAAAATATTAATTATATTTACTTAATATTAATTTTAAAAAGATGTGTGAAATCAATTCATTTATATTAGACAAGTTCTTCAATGTAATTGAATGTATTGATACACTTGAATTTTAATGTTCGATTTACTCAATTTAATCTTTGACCCAATTTATTATAGTCTAATTTCAATATGAATTCAAGATAAATAAACGAACAAAATTATTAATCCAATATCAAGTCTGCCTACAATCATAAGATTTTTTTTTTTTATAAAAGCTAAATAAATGAATCTCCTTAATGATATTTACTTATTTAGGAGATATTATTTGCCGACTAATTATTAACGGACCTCTTTTATAGTAAGTTCAATTCTCATATCATTTTTTTGAATTGCTTTAAATTTAATTCCTTCTCATCCATTTATTTAATGTTTTTACTTTATGTTTAATATCCAATCAATTTTTATTATAGTATTCTCTTACATTTATGTTAGAAAAATTCAATCCTACGTCACAACATCAAAATTTTCTAATTTGTATCTAAATTGGCTCCACACATGCCTTTTATCTCATTTTCTAATTCTTAACTCACTTGTCCATTTTAATTACTTCTATCCGTTCCATAAAAATATTCACATTTTTCTTTTTCAGATGCCACAAATTATAGTCACATTTTCTCTTTTACTTAAATATTAAATGCTATATTGATAATTTTACTCATAATTAAACTTACTCTATAATTACTCATTAACAATTTAACATTGAATTAATAGAAATTAAAATCCACCTTTTTAGAATTTACACAAGATTTATGGAACATTCAGAGTAAAATAGACATATTAGTTAAACTTGACCACATTTATTTTTCTTAATCCATGTGTAAAGTCTAATGTACCTATTTTTTTGGAACAACGGAAGTATCATTTAAAAATGTTACACACCTACTATAAAATAATTAAATAGCAATAAACATAGGTGTAACATGGTATTTTTACTATTTAATTTATGTATCTAGTTATATAATGCAAATACAAAATTGAAATTGTAACATGGTTTTTTTGCTATTTAATTCTATATACTATTATTTATAAAATTTTAACGTAATGATTCTGTGGCCCAATGGATAAGGCGCTGGTCTACGAAACCAGAGATTCTGGGTTCGATCCCCAGCAGAGTCGTTATATTTTTTTTTTTTATGTTTTTGGGTCTTTTATTTTCTTTTATTTATAATAGTTCAAGACTTTTAGTTATATTGACTGTGTGGCCCAATGGATAACTTTTTTTTTTTTTACAAAACCAGAGACTCTAAGTTCGATTCCCAATATAGTCATTACAATTTATTTAGGTTTTGGGCCTTATTATTTATGTTTTGGGCTATTTGTTTGACTCTTTTATCACATTTTTTAAATCAGAATAAGAGATGTGTGAACAATTTGAACAATTTGTAAGGGACCAAGTTCATATACTCCTAGATCGTAAAACTCTAATTTTAAACAGGGTTTCCACAAGTGGACGGTGAAATTGGTCTTCCATGATCCTTAAATTGGATACCGAAATATCGAAAAAAATTACCTGCACAACCAATCCCAAAGAGTTGACATAATTGTGTAGATTTGAGATTTAGTAGTGTACTTCTCAAAATGTGTGAACAATTTGAACAATTTGTAAGGGACCGAGTTCATACAGATCGTAAAACTCTGATTTTAAACAGGGTTTTCACAAGTGGACGGTGAAATTGGTCTTCCACATTAGTTGATTCTTAAATCGGATACCGAAATATCTAAAAAAAATACCTGCACGTCCAAATGGGATTAAACTAAAGGGATTATGCAAAATTAATTATATATATGACAGAATACCAATAATGATGATAGATGATACCATGACCAGAATCACCTTCATGAAAAAGACCTCCATTTTCTATTTAATTAATTAAACTCCCACTTTGGCATTTTCCCATTTGTTTTATTTATTTATTAATTTATTTAGTGTAATTATCATATGGTCCGGAACAATTTGTTGCTTTTGTTGACATATACCGGGACTAGGTAACATCTTCTCATATTTAAATAATTTATTTTAGCCTACTTGATTTATAAATAAACTAATATTAATTTAATACTATAAGTTACATACTTATTAAATAAATGGAAGAGTATATCTAGATCTTGAGAGTTGCGTGGATGCAAAAATAAGTGAGATATATATGTTCATAGTTTTATATGTCGATTTGTCATTGTTCGAGTTAGAAAAGGAAACGAGGAATCGAGATTCGATGCTAGTGAAAATTAGGATGTCAATTTTCCAGGATACAATGATTAATAACAACTATACTAGCACAAATATTTTACTTACGACAAATTAAGAAGTTGTTCGAAAAATATAATCAGAGAGTCAAGGAACCGAAGATCAAAATTGGATGCAGAATAGTGTAGCAATTGTCGAAATATGTTTGTATCTTTTTCAATATTTCGTTTTCGTGTGTTTCATATGTTTTTGGATTGATGGGTTGCAGTGCAACGTACTTAAATAGCCAACCTAAATTCATAACTACTGACTGAAATAAAGTAACAATTAAATTTTGAACCAAAATTGAAACTCTCATCCTTAATGCGAATCTTAATTGATAATTCAACTGGCGATAACTATCGGCTGTTGCAACCCTCGTATGTAACCTCAAGCCATTTAGTGCATGTTTTAAAAAACTATCATAGTTTCAATAATCACACATTTGTAACATTCATTCAATTAAATTAAAATTTAATTTTCGAAAATAACCTTCATTAATTTAATTTTCGAAACTGTTCTAATTATTTCAACAATTAGGAAAAAAAATCATTTCGCATTCATTCTAACTCTAATCCGAATGATTTTCATTAATAGTAATTTAAGATAAAAGTAGTGATGGAATTTAAAAGCTTTTATTTTGTAATTTAACTTTTAAAAATGATTTATTTAATAAAGTCAGATCTTTTAATTACTCCATCAGAGGGCAACTTGCATTAAATAATATTTAATATTCATCATAAGACAATTTCTTCGTCCATTTTATCTTTTTTTGGGGAGCCATAATAAAAAAATTATAATGAATAAAGGTCCCATAATAATCAGCTTAATTTTCATGAATATAAAAAATAATAGGTTGATTGAGTATTATCCAAATCAAGATTAATTCCTAACAATTTACCAATTCTTTTAAATATAATAATTATTTAGATAAAATATCATAATCAACAAAAGAATCTTTCCTTAGTCCATGACCACCAACTGGTGGAGGTATGAACATCACATCAAATTTAACATTTTCTTAAAATTTACACAACAATTTTGTCAAAAAAATCACGTGTTGTGCATATGAAGTGTTTTTAGATTTATAAACATTGATAATACTTTATATGAACAACAGTGACACTTTTACGATTTTTTTTTCGAATTTATCATAAACATATCTCCATCAACTAGTAATGAATGAGTGCTTTTATGAATCAAGAAAATGATTGATGAGCCTCTATGTGTATATATATATATACACCACATAAACTATATATTCCATGGCTTCTTCTCCTTCAAAAACACTCCTTTTTGACATGGGTTCTCTGTTGAAGATTCTTGGTTTAACCCTGTGGCTCTACATAGCCAGCCAAGGCTCAACAGGCGTCGTCTCGCAGACGTCTCCTTCGACTCTCAATGGAACAGTAAACATCGATGGAGGCTCTTCAATCGGAACCATCGACGAAGATTTCGTCTGTGCTACCTTGGATTGGTGGCCTCCCACAAAATGTGATTATGGAACTTGTAGTTGGGGAACTTCTTCACTTCTCAATCTGGTATAAAAAAGATGCTTATAATATACTAATTTCACTCAATGAATATTTACTAATTCTATTTCATTTCATTTTTAGGATCTAAGCAACAAGATTTTCCTAAATGCAATCAAAGGTATGAAACTTATGAGTTATGAGTTATAAGTTATAACTGCTTAAAAACACAATTTTTCTTTTCAACTTGCAATCTGTCAAAAATTATCTGATTGCAACTTGTACTATACGAAATTGACCGATTGTAACAACTTAAACTCTATTTTTGTGATATTTTTCGACCACACGTGTCTTGTCTTGCATGCCTACACTCAAGGTTGCATTTGTTCATATCAAATTTCGTATAGTACAAGTTGCAAATTGCTATTAACGCATCGAAAAATGCCTCGATATAACTGCTTAAAAACACAAATTTTCTTTTCAACTTGCAATTTGTCAAAAATTATCTGATTGCAACTTGTACTATACGAAATTGACCGATTGTAACAACTTAAACTCTATTTTTGTGATATTTTTCGACCACACGTGTCTTGTCTTGCATGCCTACACTCAAGGTTGCATTTGTTCATATCAAATTTCGTATAGTACAAGTTGCAAATTGATATTAACATATCGAAAAATGTGCATTTTGCAGCATTTGCACCTCTGAAAATAAGACTTGGTGGTACTTTACAAGACAAATTGAGATACCAAACAAGTGGTGATCCAATACCATGTACTGAGTTCGTAAAGAGCCCGTCGGAACTGTTCGGGTTTACGGAGGGTTGCTTGCCGATGTCTCGTTGGGACGAGTTAAACGACTTCTTCAAATTGGCAGGGTAACAACAGTTCACAAATTTGATCAAATGATGAGAAATCGCGATGAATTGTAATATGTTTGTCGAAACTGCAGGGCAAAGATTATATTTGGGTTGAATGCATTGAATGGGAGAGTAATTGGAGCAGATGGGAGAAGCACAGGAGCTTGGGATTCCAGCAATGCAGAGTCTCTTATAAGGCACACTGTTAACAGTGGCTATACTATATATGGATGGGAGCTCGGTACGAAAACTTGCTAAAAATAGAACACTACAAGAAAAATGACTTTTAGTGACAGAATTCCTGTCATTATAGCTTCTCTAGCTAAAAGTCTTTAGTGACGGTAATTGACTTTTAGTGAGAGGTCCTGTCATTAATTCTCAAATTCCTGTCACTAAAGACTGTCACTAAAAACCAGTTTTCTAGTAGTGGAAAGGTATGTTATGAGGCAATTAGTGATTGGTTTGTTCTGTTTATTGATGTTAGGGAATGAGATAAGTGGGAGTGGAATTGGGACAAGTGTAGCTGCAGATCAATATGTAGCTGATACAATCACTCTTGCAAACAAAGTGCAAGAAATTTATAAGGGGTTTGCAAATGCAAGCAAGCCTATTGTCATTGGACCGGGGGGGTTCTTCGACTGGGGTTGGTTCGCCTCCTACATAAACGGAGCATCTGCCCCCGGTTCACTTCAAGCAGTCACACATCACATTTACAACCTCGGACCAGGTAATTGAAAGGGTGTCACTTCTCATAATTCGCACCAGGAAAAATGACTTTTAGTGACAGAATTCCTGTCATTATAGCTTCTCTAGCTAAAAGTCTTTAGTGACATTTTCAGCAAGAGGTCCTGTCATTAATTCTCAAATTCCTGTCACTAAAGACTTTTGCTAGAGAAGGAATAGTGAGAGGATGCTGTCACTAAAAGTCTGTTTTCGTTTAGTCCTGTTTCTAAAGCGTAAGTGTGAAACTAGGTGTCGACGATCACCTGATAGACAAGATACTCGATCCCTTATACCTCGACGGGGGAGCACAGCCTTTCAGGGATCTTCAGAAGATCCTGAGAAGCACAACTACTTCAGCTGTTGCATGGGTGGGGGAAGCTGGAGGGGCTTATAACAGTGGGAGGAATCTTGTTTCAAATGCATTTGTGTATAGTTTCTGGTAATTTTTACATCTTCAATCATGCATTTTTTTTTAATTTTTTTAGTGAATTAATGAATGATTTTGTGACAATGGAAAAGGTACCTGGATCAAATGGGGATGTCTTCTTCATATGATACTAAAACATACTGCAGACAATCACTAATTGGTGGCAATTATGGCTTGCTTAATACTAGTAATTTTGTTCCTAATCCTGATTACTACAGGTAATTTTTCTCTAAACCTTGTTATTATTCATACCTGTGTCTGTTATGAATACATGTTTCTGTTACTGTATATGTGCAGTGCACTTCTTTGGCACCGTCTGATGGGACGAAATGTTCTGTCAACGAGCTTCGTTGGAACGAATAAAATACGTGCATACGCTCACTGTTCGAAGAAATCAGTAAGCAAGAATTGATAGGATTAATATCATTTTTTGCCCCCCATTTCAATCACTCGATAGTGAGTGAAATGGAGGGACTAAATGAAATTATCCCAGTTTTGATACCATAAAACTTAACTCATTATTCACAACTGTGCTACCATTTCACAGAGTGGAATCACATTGCTACTGATCAACCTGTATGAGAGCACATCAGTTGAAGTTGGGTATTCGATCGAAAACGCTGTCTTAAGCAAGACGTTGACAGTTGAACAGATGAAGAGAGAAGAATACCACCTTACTGCAAAAGATGGTGATTTGCATAGCCAAACAATGCTTCTCAACGGGGAAGAAATAAAAGTAAATTCGTCGGGTGAAATACCTCGATTAGAGCCTAGAAGAGTAGACCCTTCGGAAGCTATAACGGTTGCTCCCTACTCCATACTATTCGCTCGGATACCTTCCATTGAGGTTCCAGCTTGTAAATAAAGCATAGATGAATGTGATTTAAACGGCCAAGTTGCTAAGCCTATACAATTACAAAGCTGATTAGTCTTCAACCATATATTGTTGCTGATATTTTGCCAAGGATAGAATACAAAAGCAACAATAGTAGAGGAGAATAAGAGACAAGTTCAAAAGCTATATATTATTATTCATACTTTTCCAAGTCCCTGTGTCGTATAATACTCAAACAAAATACCCAGACAGACAAACCCAGATTACACATATAAACAGACATAAGCAACAAACAAACGCTCAATCCGTTGAATCAAAATAAATAAACTGCACAGACATAAGCAACAATCCTTGAATCAAAACATACACAACTCTAGTAATCAATCAATCAAAATAAATAAGACCGTACTTTGAGGTCTGGAGTTAGAAAACTGCAAATCAAGAAAACTGCTACTATTATTCAAGATTAATGTTGTCTGCATTGCTTTCATTAATCTGAATATATACAAAGGAATGGTAATGATTCTATACAAAAGGAAACATAGGAGGAGGATATGTCAAGTAAAATCATATACTCATCATCATATATTTTATAGAAACAATGTAAAATATCTTGAGTAAGTGGTAAATAATTTATACAAAATAAAATATCTTCATTAATTTTCGGAAATTTTGGGCAATATTTTAGTACTTAATGTTTAAAATATAGGAGTAACACTTGTGTGAAATAATATGCGCAATAATGAAATGTGCCTAATTAAAATAGTTTCTAAAAATTCATAAGTTAAAAGTCTAAGTTCAAGTCGCCCAAAAAATTGCAGATAGCAAGCAAATGATTTACTACAAGACTAAAGTTTAAAATACATGGCCAAGAAATACTAACACACTTAATTTTGTGGGTGAATTCACGGGTTGCAATACGAAAATATTATGCTACTCTAAGACCATAAATATGCAATCAAAAGGACAATTTGGGCTATAGTGTTGATATGAATTAATATAGAAAAATTAATTATTCACCTTTATACAAGTTCAAATTTTTAAATGAGACAAAATTCTTTCAAATATCACCCAAAATCAGCTAAAAAAAAGTGTAAAATAAAAATAATTGGGGGAGTATAATTTAACAGTGAGCTATGTCTTGACTTGATATATTCAAAATGAGACTGATAATAATTAAGATCGATTGAGGCAATATTATCATGTAATTCGTTGAAAACAGAATCAGTTCATCGCTGCATGACACGCGTGTATTAATACAAAATATATATATTCAATGTCAAAAGTATATAGTATAATAAATAGACTACGAATTTAGATATTTATATATATTTGACAATGGAACTTTATAGGATTGCCAAACACTAAGAATTGGTCGAAATTACTGTGTCAAAACTCAAAACGTACTCTTTTTTCATAACAATTAAAAAGGCCACAAAACTATATATGAAAATTACATATGCCAAACTTGTTGAAATCAATGTACGAGTCTATATATATATAATTGATTTTATATTTAATTATCCTAAATAATATATATTGTTAAAGTGAATACTCAAATCTATTTGTTTTGTTTAATGTAATTTATATCAATTTTCATCCATCAATTTTATAGACTTTCATTGATGGATTTGATCATAAAGTTTTTCAGTATTTTCATTCTTTTTTTGAAGAAAAAATCTATCAAGCGTGACTTTTTCATTTATAAAAGAATCAAATACATATTAATTAAAAGAAAATATTAAATTATTTCAAATTATAACTCTTAGTCAATATGATTCTTGTTTATCGTTCTAATGCATCAAATGATTAGATTAAATATTTGAAGAATAATTAAAATAATAAAACAAAATAAATAATATATAAATTGAAATTGAAATACCTTTACTATTTATGGCCAGAAGGAGGATCAGTCAAGAATGGCGGTGCTGTAGAAAGTTTAAGTTTGTGTGTACCTTTTATAAATTATTTACCACTTACCAAGATATTATCACTTCAAAAAAAACACAATTAATTTTTCAAAAAATGGTTCTCTGTTCTTTTTTACTTTATCCTGAAATATATTTTGTGTTGCCTTTATTCATAATATCAGAAATCAAAATATGATAATGGAAAATAGCACATTGCTACTGATCATATACATGAATGTTTTTTTCACAGAGTGGAATCACATTGCTACTGATCAACCTGTATAATAGCACATCAGTTGAAGTTGGGCTTTCAATCGAAAACGCTGTCTCAAGCAAGACGTTGACACTTAAACAGTGTGTTGAAGACTAATCAGCAACCAAAGTATCATATATTTGTTGTTGAGTACTCCAACAGAAAGAAAGAAAGTTATAAATGACATCCTTTTGAATAGATTTTGCAACCATTCTATGATCATAGCATATATATAATTTTGCAAAAGAACATACATAGATAGACAAGTAGAAATTCATTAATGTCAAAAAAAGACAAGTCGACTATTACAAGATTAACTACTAGCTAGGTAGTCAAATGGTAAAGAAAACAGGAAGCAACCGCACAATGTATTCTCCATCGAGGTTTAAGCAGAATTGGACAGATTTAACACAAGAAGCGTATTCTGGATTTGATTTACTAACGCCTTGTGCGTCGTCTTGAATGTACCTCTTCAGTTCAACAAGACAAACATCTAAAAAGATGTGATATTCAGTCCGTACCGAGCCATTAATTCTGTCCACATATGCTTCGCAAATGTGGCATTCTCCCTTGTCCTCGTCGTGGTCCAGGAGGGTGACCATATACTCCCAATCCTCGAACAGAAAGAAAGCAGATTCTTTGTCCAACGCAGTGAATTGATCATCAAGCACATTGTAGAACTCCTTGGGATGGTGAAGATCATGAAATCCATAGGTAGTTGTCAAACCGAATCGGTTTTCAATGATTTTAAAGGAGGAAGCACCCAAATGATGAGTATAAGTAGGAATATGATCAATTACCTCACCAAATATTTTAGTATGGTGTGTCCAACCCTCTTCCAGTTGGTCAAGATCAAGAACATACATACTAGAAATACTCGGAAAGTCATGGACTTGGACCAACAATTGAGTGTCGTCAATGAAACAATATGCAAAAATTCGACAACAACTATCTACATTCATCTTTATCGAAGGTAGTTCTTTTGAGGATCTTTTCACGGGATCAAATAACTCAAAGCCACCAAACGTATTAGAATGTTCAACAACTCTGGTAGGAAAGACGACGATATTTTGAGAATCAGGCGTTGGGATGGCGACGGGACTGCATTTTGAACGACACATTTTACAAGGCTCAAAAAGTTCACTTTTCATCACCAGCCTATCATCCGGGGGGATTGATATATCAACTGAATATATAGACTTTAGATCCTTACGATTAGACCCCTCAAACATATAAAGTGTTTGGCCTAACACACAAAATGCATCAATATCCATTAACCCTATATGAGTAGTCTCAACACCACAATCGATACGAAGAGTTGGAGAGATTGGGGGAAAGTGGGTAGGATCATCAACAGCAGCAGGGGAATCAAGTAAATCAAGAATACATATGTTGTATTCTCTTCTACATATCTCACCATACACATCAGCCCTATGCGTATATTTATGTTTAAGCTCGAGAGAGAGAAGAGCAAGACAGACCTTGTTATTCTTAGCGGGCCAAGATCTTTGTACTGATGGAAGCCTTTGTCCTTCCGGCGATGAAGGCGATGACGATGAAGAAGACGACGACGATGAAGGCGATGACAGATATAGGTGATCGAGATCGAGATCGTTATCCATGAGGCGATTGATGAATGGGTCGGTCAGGAAGGGGTTGATGACGGATAATAGGCTACAAGATCCTTTTTTGGGTTTAGTAGAAGCACCAGCTCCTCCTCCATTTTTTGTTTTATTTGTTGCACTGATCGAGAGACTCTGTTATCAACACATTATGAACACAACAGATATATGGCTAATCAATCTCATATGATTCCAATCACAATATACGATCAGTATTAATTAAACACCAAAACATTGGTTTGATTTGATTGATACTACAAAATACAGCTAACTCCAATCACACAAATAATTTAGAAATTCATCGACTTATGAATGATCAGCAAGTCTATATATACCCAAAAACTACCTACTGAAACAGACAGATTTTTTACACATATACTAACTAATAAACTGCAAACGCTCAATCCCCTTGAATCAAAACATACGTACACAACTCTAGTAATCAATCAAAATAAATAAACCTAACAGAAAGGGCAGGAAATTACCGTGTAAAATACTTTGAAACTGGGGATTTGGGAATTGGAATTGAAAGAGGAACAGATGAGTAGAAGGTGAAACCTATAATCACTATATATATACAATTGAGGACATGTTTGTTCACTATATATATATACAATTGAGGGCATGTTTGTTTTGGAGTGGGAAATCTGGATTTGGGATTTCAAAACTCCAAGCCAGTTACAACAGTTTGAGATTTGGGAAATCTGGATTTGGGCATTTTTTACACATATACTAACTAATAAACTGCAAGCGCTCAATCCCCTTGAATCAAAACATACGTACACAACTCTAGTAATCAATCAATCAACTCAATGCAAGCTTGCCTAGCTAATTCATACAACCATTAAACATGAAAGGAGTTACCTCTTGAGATAGTTTGCCACCTGGTTCATTTCCACTGGTGGTTCCTCGTGTAACTGTATCTCCAAATTCACCCGGAGCTTTAGAGTTTATCATTTCCATCTGTAATTTGAATGCTTATCAGTGAGTTTAGATGTTTTCCCAAATTTATAGAATATAAAAAATACATTCTTACTAAAATCACCATCACAGAGTTACCTCCTCTTGAGATAGTTTGGCATTTCCACTGGTAACCGTATCTCCAGATTCAGCCGGGGGGCGATTAGAGTTTATCTGTAATTTGAATGCATCACTGAGTCTGGATAGCTCCTCTTTTAAATCACTAACTTGAATTTCAAGTGTTGTGATCCTCCTCTCCGTGTCGCTGCTATTATTCACCATTAGTCTGAAAGAAGTGCACAAACAACTTATAACAAAAACAAATGCAGCCTTCAATTACAAACCCCCCGCCCTTGATACAAAATTTAGATTAAAATTTCATCTTCACAAAAACAGAGTAGTAGTATTTTATCGAGTACTAAAATAACAACATCAAATACCTAAATTGCCTCATAAACTGCAAACGCTCAATCCCGTGAAACCTAGAATCACTATATATGCTGTGCACGTAAAATTAAGGAAAAATCAACATAAGGTAATGATTCTGTACAAAGGGAAAAAGGAAGAAGATATGAAGTAAAATCATATAATCGTGATCATATATTCCAATTCCTATATAAGGAATTAGGGTTGGGAATGGGCCACCCTACCGTTAAAGCTTGGCTAGTTTAAAAAATAAGTCGGACTCAATCTTTTAAAAAATAGCCACGGACCACGGTTATACACACGGACTGGCTATCGTATACAGGTTGTACTCACGTTGATTTCGTGTCAAAATCATTTTTTCGTTTAAAAGATATAAGCCTCCAAAGTCACTGCTTTAGTAGTTTTGACACGTTTTCTTTCAAAAATTCATATCACAATTTGTACAAAATTTATCCAGTAAGGTCATAATTAACATAGTTCATTTTCATATTTTTTTGTTTTAGCAAAAACTCCCTGTAATAAAAAATTAAAGTCGAAGTACAGGGCAGTGACTATGTTCTTCAATTTCAACTTTTCAGGGCGGCATAACATTACTATAATCGAACAGTAAAATCATGGATGTAAAGTACAACTATGAAGCAACACATTAGAGGTTTAAACTAACAAATACTATCATCAAATTTAAAGAAGTTAAAGCTCATATAAAAACAACACAGTGCAGTTTTTAGTTTACGGCCTTTGTGATTTTCGATTAGTATTCGAATGGTTTGGAGCCTGGGTACTGAGTATATGGATGATGGACTAAGAGGGGTCTACTTTTCAAGATATTAGTAAGAAAACAAGATGGTGATTTGCATATTATTGGGTAGAGCTCAATTCCTCTATAAATGTAACCTTGTATTTAATAAATATGGGGCCAGTTTTCAATATATCATTGCCACAAAATCATAGACAGACGCAAGTAATTGGGACACATATTATTTCAGTTGCAAAGACTTAATTCTTAATGAGAAAAAAGTCACAAGATGCTCTGAGTTGATAATAATATGAGGAATCTTGATGTTTCAGCTTCAGCTATAAACTAGTTCTTGTAAAGCCAGAGGAATAGCTGGTCTCCAGGTTGTGCCTTCTGGGTTGTCCATAAGAGCAATGCCTACAGCTGCTAAATCTTTTCGTATTGCGTCTGATTTTTCGTAATCTTTATTGTTTCTTGCAACATTCCTTTCTTCAATCTTCTGCAACACATGATCTTCCGTCAACTTTGCACGCTTCAGTGCATAGTCCTTCAGCTGCTGCAGTACCTAGAAACATATAAATATGTAAGCTAAACTATGAGGATATTTCAAGATTACATAACACAGGAATCATACAGTTTATAGCGATATTTGAAAGTTAATTAGATAAATTACAAACATACATAGAATATACAACTCAAAATACATAAACATTCACACAACTGGTCCTTGAGTTTTAGTGTTAATGCTTTAAATTACAGTGCTTAAGACATTCTGAATCTTACACTAATATTATAACCAAAAAAAACGTAGGGCCCAAACATAGCTTTAACAGTTATAAGTATTTGCCACAGCTTCAATGGAAATGACAGTTATAAGTGCCACGTTCATGGCCATACTTAAAAGGGCAAAGAGTGTTAGCTAAGAGTACTTATGCAACTGAGGTAGATGGAAAATAAAATATTTTACCTCAGAGTAACTATCGGGCAAAAGCCCCAAAATAGAAAGAATATTTCTGATCTCCTTTTCCAAAGCTGTAAGTGACTCTATTCTCAATTTTTGCTTCTTTCCCTGCATTAAGCACTCAGGTCATAAAGGAGGTCCAAGTTATATGCTACATCAAGGCCATATGGCCTTGAGGCACGTTGTCAAAACTCAAAAGTGATGATGCAAATATACAATTGATGCTCCAGTTATGTGAACAAGTACAAACGAAAACTTAATGAACTCGAAATAGATTCCTTCACTTGCAACCAGAACAGAAGTACCTTTCGAGTATGTATAAGATCATTGATGGTTTTCAAAGGTTCAGTTATTGCAGCCAAAGTTACAGAAGTATGAAGGTCATCTGACATTGATATCGAACATTCATCCTGAAATTTGCTGATGCAAGCTGCAGTTTCTGGTGGAAGCAGATCCTTCAAACTAGCCTCATCATTCTGGGCCATGGTACTCTCACAATCATGTAATGTCTGCACTAGAAATAAAATAATATAGATGAAAATATATCCAAATAAAACAATATGAAGTATCTATAACATAACATACAGCTTCAAGTGTGTGAATGCCAAAAAGTTTCTCATAAAATAAAATACGGAGTAGTTTTTTTCTTTACTTGCAAAAGCCCCTTTGGCATGTGTGAATGAATTGAGTGAAAAGGGTTTCGAGCTATGTGATTTACGGAAATGGAACCAAAAGATAAAACAGTTATCATGTCCAATCACTGGTTGAATGCTTACAATACCTGATAGATATAGAAAACACGGTCTGATGCACTTTCAAGATGTAGGTCTGAGTAATTGATAGGGGAACGATAATGAGCTCCCATAAGGAAAAGCCTTAAAGCCAGTGGATGGTAAAGTTCTATAACCTGATAATTTATACAAAAATTAGGCTTAAAAGCTAAATTTACAAGTATAACAATACCATACATAAATCCAGTATGCAACAAATAATAGGTATCAAGTGTGAATATGTGTGAAAAAAAGTGATTCTACATCATCCATACCTGTCTGATGGTGAAAAAGTTTCCAAGAGATTTTGACATCTTCTCTGAGTCAATGGTCACAAAGCCATTATGTACCCAATAGCTTACATTGCTTTTTTGGCATGCAGCACAACTTTGTGCAATCTCATTCTCATGATGGGGAAAAACAAGATCCATTCCACCACCGTGTATGTCAAATGAATAACTTAAATAAGCAGCACTCATAGCACTGCACTCAATATGCCACCCAGGCCTTCCAGGGCCCCATGGACTCTCCCAGAAGGGTTCTCCCGCCTTTGCAGACTGCAAAATAAGCAAATAATGCTTCACACCTCAATAACCCTAGAGATAAACATATTTTCTTGGAAGTCAGAAAATTTATCCCCCTTTTACAATATAGTAATCACCAGTCGAATTTAAGTCTAGAGTCCCCTAAATAGATTTCAGATTGTTTTAAGTAGGAAACAATAAAAGGAAACATTGGGGTTAAACTCATCATTATATAGACCATTTCATAGAAAGGAAATTTAAAGCTTTGTCATTCGACTCATTCCAAACACAGTGGGATTCTCCCTGGATAGTCATTGCTTAAAATAGTCATTATCAAACTCCAAGAGATTATAAGTAGATGCATATCAAATGATAAATTTCTGCATTGCTCATATTTGTGCACTCAAGTGTCTTGGATGAGGGAAAAGTGAGAATGAACATGCTACAAATTGTGAGAAACTTTTGGGTAAATCTATATGTTGTTGACCAAGTTTATGGAAAGGATTTAAGCTTTGTTATTCCAAACACAGTCGTAGCATAAAATAGTCATTATATGTAGATGCATATCAAATGATAAGGTTCTGCATTGCTCATATTTGTGCACTCAAATCTTGAGCAAAAATGAATATGCTACAAACTGTGAGAACTCTTTTGAGTAAATCTATATGTTGTTGGCCCAAAGGCCAAAGAGAGAAAGCTTACGAGAAATACAATATGTAAACATGGATGAGGTACACAGAAAGTTATAAACCCTCTAACGAACTTAAAGTTTGATAAAAGCAATCATCTGGAAATGTATAAATACAACTCTAAAGAACTCACTTTCCATAAAGCAAAATCAGCTGTATTTTTCTTCCTAGAGTCCACAGCCACCCGTTCACCTGCTCTATTATCTTCCAACTTACGCCCAGATAATCGACCATACTCAGGAAATTTGTCTATGGAGAAGTACACATCACCATTGATCGTGTATGCATACCCATTATCAAGTATCTAGCAAAGGAGAAAAGAGAGTGTGTCAAATTTTCACTTAATGTTTATATGAATTTTTTTATTGATGGTAGAACTGTTAGGAGGACAGAATCAAATAAATAATGTCACACATCATATGTTCATAGCAGATACGGATGTCCATCTACGTAATGTCAGTAGAATACCTGTTTAATCATATCAATAATTTGTGGCATGTGATCTGAGACACGAGGTTCCACAGAAGGAGGAAGGCAGTTTAAATATGCCATGTCATGATGAAATTCTTCACAGAATCTTCTGCTTAAACTAATTGGATCTTCACCCACAGCATTTGCTCTGGCAATAATCTACAGAATTCGAAAATGGGGACTCAGCTATCCTGTAAGCAAGTGACAGTTCTTCAACAAAACTTGTCAAAAAATTCATCCCACTGATAACACTTGATATTGTCAGGACCATTCCAGAGACTAAGTAAATTTGAACTACGTAACAAGACTTGAACATTCTAGCTTCAGGTGTTAAATAAATAGTATCTATCTCACATATTTTATGAAGCAATTTAACTTTCTCGGTGTATGAGAGATATCCTTATACGGAGTATTTTTTTAGTAAGAAATACAACAGTTTTGTTCGCATATAACACAGCCCCTACTGACTCCAACCTTTCCATTGATGAGATGAAGTGCACATATTATTAAAAGTTCAAACCAAAGAGCTCAATTTTTTTGGACCATGAACATCTACAAGTAAAATGCAGTAATTTCTTCTTGAAAAAATAATAATTTTTGCAAACATGAAGAAGCAGACAATTAGAATATAAGCACCAATAGACAACTGTCAACTTTGAAACTCACCTTATCATCAACATCAGTGAAATTGCGGACGTAGTTGACCTCATATCCCAAGTACCTAAGGTATCTGCCTAATTTTGAAAGAAAAAACAGCACAATTTTGCATTCAGTAACAACAACAACATTGCATTCACTTCGAGAATAGCCGTTCAAAATATTTCAGAGCATCCATTCTATAAGCATTAACCACTGTATCCATATCAACAACAATTTAAATGCAACAGACACATACACTTGAGTAATTATAACTACAAATTCATGAAATACAGATAAAAGAAAGGAGAATATACCTGTAAAGCACATCAAAAGCGACGTAAACGCGGGCATGTCCAATGTGGCTGAAATCGTAGGCGGTGACGCCACACACATACATTCCTACTTTGCCTTCAAATTTAGGTTTAAACAACTCCTTTTGCTTGCTCATCGTATTGTACAGCCAAAGCTCCTTCTTTGTTCCTCTCGAATGATTATCATCGGGGCTAGAAACATCATTCCGGTGATTTTTCCCTCCGGAAGTCGCCAAAGAGTGAGTGGTGCAATTTATAGCACGAAAAGTGCGAAATCGAAAATTGGTTCTGGAATGGAGGGAGGTGAAAGATGTGTGGCGTCGAGGCGGAAACAGGGGTTTGTACCATTTGAGTAGAGTCGCCATTGATTGAATTGTGCCTCTCTCTCTCAAACTCTGAAATCTGTGTGTGTATTTTAGGATAGATATATCATATCCATAAATTTTAGTTTTCCCCATTATTTGTTATTTAATGTTATATTAAAAAATAATCAACTAATAAAATGATGGAATATTCGTATAGCTGTTATTCGAGTCGAGTCGAGTATTTTAAATTCAAGTTTGACTTGAGCTTTCGACTCGATAACATTGACAAGTCAAAAATCGAGCTCGGCTCTACTTGTTAACAAGCCTAATGGAATTTTTTACAAAAAAATTAAATATCAAACCTAATAAGTCGAGCTCGAACTGGCTCGTTAGTAAACCGATTATCTAACGAGCTCGAGTTCGACTCGTTTAACTGAACAAGTCAAACCTTATCGAACGAGTCTCGTTAAGAGTCATTTCGAATAACAACACTAAGGGCATGTTTGTTTTGGGATGGAAAATCCGGATTTGGGATTTCAAAACTCCAGCCCCGTTACAGTTTGAGATTTTGATTCAGGATTTCAAAATCCCACCCTATAACCCTATAAAAGTCAACTCTATAAATACCTACAAACCCTATATAAATACCTATAAAACCTATAATCCTATACTATAAAGTTAAATCCAACCCTACATAAATCTCAAAACAAACACAAAATATAAAAAGCATTAGGATTTTGAAATCCACTAGATTTTGAAATCCGGATTTCAAAATCCTCAAAATCCCAAAACAAACATGCCCTAAATAACGGTGGAACAACTCATTAGTAAATCGATTATCTAACGAGCTCGAGATCGACTCGTTTAACTGAACAAGTCAAACCTTATCGAACAAGTCTCGTTAAGAGTCATTTCGAATAACAACACTAAATAACGGTGGAACAGAAAATCGAGGAGGACAAAAGAAAGGATTTTTTATTTATTTTTCGAACAATAAAAGAAAGGATTTTTTTGAATATCTTTAAAAAAGTTTCGATTTTTTTGGAATGAGCAAAGAGTAGCACGTGTAGGGCGGAACCCACAAGACCGAGTTAAAAAACCGATCAAACATTCAAAAACCCTTCAAAGAATTGATAAATCTCAAATAAGAGAGACGAAAAGAATCTACATTGCAAGAATGATGAAGGTCATACCGGTGCTGATAATGGGTTGCGGCGGCGTTGGCCGTCAACTCCTCCACCACATCACATCCTGCCGGACCCTCCATAACAGACAGGTTTCTTCATTTGATCACACAGTCAATTATTCAAACAGTTTGCATTCAACATTTTGTACTAATTTTGCAGGGAGTGAGGGTAAAGGTGTTAGGAGTGTGTGACAGTAAATTTATGGTGCTTGTACCCGAGCTTTTTGGCTCCGAATTCCGTGATAAATTTTTGCTGCAACTTTGCGATATCAAATCCAGCGGGTCTTCTTTGCTGAATCTCCCTCATATTAGTAACCTATTTTTTGTTCATTTGTTATCTGTTAAAGTGCACTTGTTTTGCCATTGATGTAGCAGTCAAGAATGATGATCTTTTTTGTGACTGATGAAGGTGAATTTCAAGTGTTTTCCGGTGAAGATGTTGGGAAGGGAATAATTAGACTTGCTGCTACTCTACGGAGTGGTAGGTTATGTTTTGATTCTCTTATCTTTATGCTAATGAATTTGATTTGATCATAGCTTTTATATATATATATATCCATAGTACTGAATATATATCATTGTTCATTATCAGCAATGATGTGAAGACTGAAGTGTATACATCATATTTGGTGGGTGCGGGGGGATTTGCGAATACTATAGAGTGTGCGGACGTAGAATGGTGCTTGCAATTGTCAATAGTAAAATGTTTAAAGAAATTGTAGGAGTAGATACTATAGTCTAACAAGTGTTTCCCTATTTTCTTGAACATATAGAGTAATTCCTTTCTGCCGTCCCCATCCTATAACATATGCTAAGTACTACCCATGATTATGCTAAATTAGATCCCATACTTCAACCACTCTAATGGCTAATTCTGTATGGAACCCTTTATTAATCTTACTTCTGTAAATTAAACTAAGTCACATATGAAATCGTCAAAATGTGATCACGTCAATTCATACTAACTGCAGGTCATGCTTAATTTCACAGGACTAGCAGTTATTGACTGCTCAGCCAGCTCTGAAACTGTTTCGCTGCTGAGTGAAGTGGCAAATCTAGATAGCTGTGTGGTGCTAGCGAACAAGAAGCCTCTTACTGCTTCATTGGTAACTGAGAATCTTTTTCTTTCCCTTCTTTTCCTTTCGACTTTGAGCAGGTCCACTTTTTTCTTTTGAACTGCATTCATATTAGGAAATAAGATGAAAATTTAGCTACTAACATTGCAGCATGATTGTTGAATATGTTCTAAATTATTGTGTGGCTTAATGTTAATTACAGCACCTTCTGCAATGTAGCAGTCGAGCTATCTGAGCAACTGTGAAAAATGAATGATATCAGTGCTTTTCCTTTTGATGTGCAGGAATACTATGACAAGTTGATGTCAGAGCCTCGGCGGATTAGACATGAGTCAACAGTAAGTAACACTTAACTCTTTGAGCACACAAGGTTTTGGTAAATAAGATTTGATATTGAGCAGTAAGTCAATGATGAATACAGATCAAATCTCAACTCTGTCCTTGATCCTCTTCATAATCAAATGTTAAATCTCTGTCTTGCAAATTCCATGGAGTAGCTATTCACATTCCTTATATTTTTTGCCTTTTAATCTTGATATTTGGATGACTGGGACTTCTATATCGAGTTTGATAGTGATCTAACCAATGGAGAGAAAGATGCCAAATTTCCAGGATTAGTTTAGGATATTGACTTCGAACTCCAACTCATCCTCCATATGAGACATCCATTATACCAACCAACCATTACACTCATCAATGTCTTTTAGAGAGATGAGATCAATATGATAACATCCATCATACCAATGCCTCACAATGTTGATTATACTTTACAATACCCTAACAACAATGTTTGTGGTGCTTTATATCACTTATATTGTTTCTTTTAGGAAAGTTCTATTGATCTATATAAATCCTGATATTGTGTTTTTGCAAGCAAATTTACCATCTATTTCTGAATATTTACATTTATTTATAAGCAATCAATTGAATCTTTCTCCTGTTTTTAAATGTGTTATCTTAAATCTCAATATTTCTATATGCTCTATGAGTAGCTATGAAGGATAACTACTTCCTTTTTCTATTATGTTTTAGGTTGGTGCTGGTCTTCCTGTCATATCAACCATAAATCGTCTGATTTCATCAGGAGATCCAATATCTCGTATTATTGGAAGTTTGAGTGGTATACTGTTCCCCATATTTCACCAATATAAGCTTTGCTCTTCATTTCAGTTCTAGGTTATTTTAATTAATACTAAACTTATGGATGAAGAACATCTCTTGCCTTGCAGGTACATTGGGTTATGTGATGAGCGAGGTTGAAGGTGGAAGACCATTTAGCCAAGTTGTCAATGCTGCAAAAACCCTTGGATTCACTGAACCCGGTAATGAATAAGTGACGTCATGCTCGTTCTAATTCCTTGATGAAACTTGTGTAATTTCAACGATTTACATTCAAGACAATTAGGGTAACTAGAACCTGAGCTCTGTGCTATTGAGCTATGTTGCATGTCAACTGAGATAGGTGAAAGCTTTCTGATGAGTGGTAATACTGATTGTTGTGGGAATTCTACCTTGTAAAGAAGGCTAGGCTTCTCTTTGGTGTCATAACAGCTACATAGTTAGCATCTAAACTTATGATAGATATGCCTAATTACTTGATTGACAGCAACAATTTCCCATTGCTCTTCGTTGTTGCCAACCATGTTGTCTGATAAAAGGACCATAGTATTGAATAACTCTGACGGAGAGAAGTGAATCAGTTAGACTCCCAAGATTGTGAATGAACGCTATCATACTCATATGTTAAATGGATTACAATTCTTGGTTTTGATCAAAGCTGAGTTTCTTAAATTTAGAATACCTTACTTCAACCTGTCTTTACAATAGCAATGGCAAGTTAGACAGTTGACTGCTTCAATTTTGAAGACCCGTTTCCTTTCCATCTTCTCGTACTTCATGGAGAATTATCAGCTCACTTGATCTCTACATATAAAGAGGAACTGCAGCGTTATTCTTTTGTTTCAATCTTTCTGGTTTATTTTACATGTACATGCTGCTTATAAGTTGTAGGAGTAACACATTAGAAGCTTAAAATGCAAATTTAGATTATATGAAAATAGGAACTCATAATCAACAAGGATTGTGTCGAATGCTGCAATTTCACAATTGAAACGTAGAGAACTTAAATGAAATGTGAAATGGCATATTTTACAATTTACATGCTAAGATTTTAGTGAAAAATTTCTGAGATATGGTCATTCTAACTTTTTTTTTTCTCTCTCTCTAAGATCCTCGAGACGATCTCAGCGGGATGGATGTGGCTAGAAAGGTCTGTACACTATCCTTCCAATTTAGCTGGCATTTGTAGCCATATCAAAATTTTGTGATGGTCTTTGTATTTTGAAGAAAAAAAATGCAACAATACACACCTTTACAAGAATTGCTCTTTTCCTTTCTCCAAATAATAGGCATTGATTCTAGCGAGACTTCTTGGACAACGCATTGAGTTGGACAATATTAAGGTTAGTTTGTTCAGTTGCCTGAGCCATTGCATCCTTTATCAAACGGCAAGAATTACATATTCAATAATCCAAAGTTCTCTGCTAGGTTGAAAGCTTATACCCCGTGGAAATGGGACCTGATGTAATGCCTCTGGAAGATTTTTTAGTGCACGGGCTTCCATCGCTCGATAAAGATATCCAAAAAAAGATTGAAAGTGCTGCTTCGAATGGAAATGTTCTACGCTATGTTTGTGTCATTGAGGAGTCCAGGTATCTTACCATTGCATATAATTAACAAATAAACTCTTTTATAACCAGCTATTAGCCTATATGCTATACCATAAATACTGTATCAGTTACTTATTGGTTATATTTTCATCATCATCCATTTTTATGTGCATATTGTGGCATATTAGTTTTCTGTTTGACGTAAAACATAATCAAGTCGTAATTTTATTTCGTTCCACACCTATGGTAGGTGTGAAGTTGGCATACAAGAAGTTGCTAAAGATTCAGCACTGGGAAGGTTGAAGGGCAGTGATAATGTGGTAAGCATGCTATTAGATATCATAAAAACGTGTTTGGTCGGAGGGAATGCGATTTGATATCTTGATTTTGAACGGTCTGTTTTGTTTATCTTGGAAATTGCCAGTTGGAGATATACAGCCGCTGCTATAGCAAACAACCCCTGGTTATTCAAGGTGCTGGAGCAGGCAACGATACTACCGCTGCTGGTGTCCTCGCTGATATCCTCGATATACAGGACCTGTTTTCACCAGCTCTGCGCTGATCACAAAATGTTAGAAGGCTAGATATCATTATATCCATTTTTCTGGAGACAAACGAGAAGAAGATATTGATGATGTTGACTGCATTATTCAAGAAATTATTACATTATCTCTTTATTATTCTTGATTTCGAATTGTGGTTTATTTCAATCATATAGCAGCTTTAACTTTTATAGTGATTCACCCATTGAAGAAAACATTGATTTCTTTTAAGAAACAGATTTAGAAAAAAAACTAAAATATTACCCTAAATCCTAAAGGAATATAACAAGAAAGAATTGAACAAATATGCACCAAACTCGACTAAATCTGATCTCCATTAGGTTAACATTTCTGCATTACATGTTAAATATTTGATGACAAATCTTACAAATCTTACAATGAAAATAATGATCTAACTAGGGCTTTATCAATTCAAACCCTCTCTGCAACTCCATGTATATATATAAACAGCCGCGTCCATATCATGCTCCGTATTGACACAATCGAAACATCACAGTGGGTATTCATCCTTCTCAAGCCGAGCAAACCTTGTCTGCAACAAGATCATTCAAAATCATAAATATTATAACAGAATGCAGATCTAAGAAACTGAAACCATCCAATGATCCATTATCGGTTTGGATTCTCAATGGGGCGGGGACAAATTCCCCCGTCCCCGCTGACATCCCTATTTTTGGTTCATATTGTGTTCATTTGGTTGTGAAAATGACAAGTATGGTGGGGAGAATATCATAAGTAGCTAGGAAGCTTGTATGATGGGGAGACGAAATGTAGATTATAAGCGAATTGTGTGTATAACCTAACCTTGTCCGGGGTAACTACAGCATAGACGAGTTTCATCTATGTAGGTTGCTTTAAGACCCATCATCCATGACCCCAGTGAAATATCATCATGAGCATAAGCCTTCAAAGATACGCTGCATCAAAGTAAAATGACAATTCATGAAAAATAGGGAAAACTTGAGAGACAGACAACGTAGAAAGTAACAACCTAACTCTTCACTGATGGCATTGTCATAGATAAGATCTGGAAATTGGTTCTTACATCAATCTAGATTTTAACAAGAAAGTTCCTAAAGCAAAACAAAAGATGTCTAGTAGGATGCAGAACAATTTTACAGGCCTGTGTTTAAATCCAGAAAGTATGAAAATTCATCCTTGACATCAACAATCCAAAGTATCACAATGCATCATATACAAATGTCAGCAAAGCGTAATGGTTACCTGTTAGTATTTATGTACTGAGCCAGATTTTTTGAGAGTATGACAACAGAACCAGAGGCGTGGCGGAAGTACCTGAAAAGTTGATATTGGAAAGGTGAAAAAAATATAATTAAGTCTTCTCGAAATGAAGCAGAATAGATCACATCAAACATGCTTCTGTCAAAATCACATTGCAGTCACTAGTTCAAAGCAAACAATAAAAACAATAACCATACAGTCATACACCTCTATAAATTATGGATTAGCTCATACATTTCTTGAACTATAAGGTCTACTAAGCAGACACCAACTTCTTGACATTATAGAAATGCACTTACGATTTCTGATCACCAAATTTCCACCATTCTGGTTCATACCATGGTTTTCCCCTGAAAAAGATACAACATTCTAGAAGTTAGTCACATGATTCTCTTTCACATACACGGACACGATTATATGTACCACATCAGAATAGATGACGTACAAAAAAAATCGAACACAAAAAGAGATATTTGATCATACATTAAGGGACATGTTTGTATTATACGTTTATACTTCTATCCAAAATCAAAAGTTGTTTTATGACTCCAGAAGTAAACATAACATATGGTAGAGTTCATACAATTGGACCATATAGACTGACAAAATTGTTAAGCAGCGCCAAAATATTATGGAAATCCTAAAACAACTTATGAAAAACAACATAAATGTGCATTACTCTTCAACTACAACATCCCCGGACTTCATGCAACCAATATAAGCACTATCTTTATCACGATGGTTTTGGAGGAGTTCAACCAGACCATCTGTCAAGAGGACATAGTATAGCAATATTAGTCAAAGAGTAGGTACTCTATGAATAGCAATAACCAAGTAACATATCAAAATTTACCCAAATCCAGATCAACATTGTCATCGACTTTTACGTAGAACTCTGCATCCCACATCTGGACTGCTGTGCTAAAGAAGAATTTTGCTTTCTTGGGTAATTCCTCTTGAGCCTCCTCGTGATTATCCTAAAAAGGCAATATTTTTTTACAATTGCATGCTTTTATAGTACACATAAAAAGTACAGCGGCTCTAATAAAAACCAATCCCACACAATAGTACTATCATTACACTATATCAATGCACTAAATTTTTTTGATGACATATATAATAGAAATTCTTGAAGGGAAAATCCCAAGTGGCACAGAAACACTGATTCAGCAGTACCACAAAATGGCATTTGAATGACTTACAATAATCAAAAGGTCTTTCTTCAGGCGGCTTTCCTCATCGATATTGTGGTCCAAGCTGTCACCACGGTTAGGACTGCAAATCCAAGGGACTGAGTAATCATTCAACTTTTTGTTTATAGTGATGGTGCTAACTAGTTAAAGGAAAGACAAACATCAATTTTGCTTCAAAACAAAGTTCCCAAGTAAGTGGTTAACCTCTTTCCAATCACAAATCGCACAACAATCCCTCTTTCTTCCAGTTTTGATAAGACATCAGCTGTAACCACAATCAAAAATTAATTTGTGTCACAATCTCCAGGCTAAGCACTCAATCAGTCAAAAGTATAGCATTGCATGGGAAAGAGATTATAAGGATTCCACACCTCGAAATTGAACTTCAACTCACCTTTTGACATCCAAGAACCCCTGATGATATTGCGCCTCAACCGACCTCCAAAACCAGTATAAACTCCAATAACAGCAAGTAATTTTTTACCAGAAGAAGACCCTCTTTGCTGCAACTGGTTCATTAGATAACCTTGGCTCTTCGCTAATGTCAATTCCATCTCAGCTTCAACTATTCTCTTATCCAACTCCCTATAAATATTTATCAATATGAGCATGGTTTTCCTTAACATCCCAATCAGAAAAAAACATAAGTGTCATGTAAATTTCTTTTATGGTATATGCGTTCTGAAAAGTGGAGCCATGAAAATATGTACTTGCATCCAAGGACCACTAGTTTATCTTCCATGGTAAGCACCTTCGGACGCTGCCAACAAAAGGGTAAACAAGAACTCATTAGTTTGTCTTTTTTCCTTTTCCTCATGTTTGCATTGTCATATATAGGAATATAGATCCAAATCATTTCACGTAGCAATCAGTAAATTTTATGGTTCAAATTACTATGATATTACTATATAACATTAAAAAGACCAAAATATAATGCAACTTTTCCGTCTATCCTAAAAATTAGAAAATAAAGAAGACACAACTTGTCCGCCTTCATTTCATGGATAGGAGGACTCTATACAACTTCTGTTGAGATAGATAATACAACCATTCATTTGCTGCTCTGCCAGGCCTAGTTAGCATGCCTGTGTATCATTACATCCTTTAGATCACTCTAGCCTTCTTCAAGTTGGTTTTTTATAGTCCAGTCGCACTTTCGAAAAGTGCCTCTACATATTTCAAGAAGTGCCTCCTCTTATAGTTGAAACCAAAACACCCGGATCTCTACATCTACATTTTTCAAGAAGTGCCTCTTATGTGTACTTCTTCAACTTTTTTACAAGATTCTCAACCTAGGAGGAAACAAAGCTTAAATTGCACCATCCAAAACTGTCTATCAAGATTCTCCCCCTCTTATATTTTCCCAAAACTGACACTATGCCACATTCGCTTGGAAACTAAAAAAATATATATATCAGATTTAGGGAATTCAAACCTGACCAGAGTTCATCTTCAACAAATTGGCCAGTAACATTCGGTTCTCTGCATCTTGCCACAACCTGAGATTTACAAAAACAATCATCAGAATACAGAATTAACGAAACAGTTCCACCAATCATCAGAATTCAGACTAACCGTCCAGCAACGTAAAGCCAGGCAAGGCAAGAAAGGAAACCCATAAGAAGTGAAGATTTGGAGGTGTTATGAACATTCCTCGATTTGGATCGCCTCTCTGATTTCGAAGACGCCACTGTCGTAACCGGTAAGGTACTCTCCATTTTCTGAAGCGATAATTCTCTGCGATTCGTGAATTCAGAAACAGTAGTGAGAGAATTCAAACGAAACAACAGTGAAAGTTGAATGACTACAGAGAATGTTTGCTGGTGTGTGAGTTGAATGATAGAAACAGGAAAGAAGAGCATGTTTATATACACCCTCGTTCGATTAGTTCACCCACAATTGAACTACCCATATTACCCTCTTCCATCAAAATGTTGAATTTTACTCCCTCCGTCCCTGAAAAGTTTTCATACTTTCCTTTTTTGTTTGTCCCCGAAAAGTTTGCATACCCGAAAATAGAAATAATCATCACAATCCCCACCCTCACAATATACACATATTTACCCTTTATGCCATTACTTTTGGGACCCACCATACACTCAATCCACCTACTTTATTTACTTTATATATAAAAGTTTACAAAATTACCCCTCAACACTCTCATCATTACACTTTTTTCTTAAACCATGTGCCCAAGATTCCCCGCAAACTTTTCGGGGACGGAGGGAGTAGTTTGTATTTTGATGTACTATAGGGCATAATGTGTCTATGTCTAGGTAGGTTGCATGTAGACATGTGCAAAATCGGAATCGGACGAATCGGCCGGTTTCTAACCGCTGGTTCGTCGAACCGTAACCTTAAAATTAAGGTTTGGTTTCAATTCCAGAAATTCAAAACCGAAACCGGCCTTTTGGGATTAAACTAACGGTTTTTCTATTTTATTTTTTTTAATATTCTTCTATAAATACTTTAATCTCTTATCCAATAGTTTATTTTCTAAAAATACAAGAGAAAACAAATAAAAAATGAGCAAAATTAAATTTAAAAAAAAAAAAACTCAAACCGACGGTTCGGTTTTAAACTGATGATCAGTAAAATGATCAAACCGTAACCGGATTTTAACTGTATGAACACGTATAGGCGTAAAAAGCAAGATAAGAATTGTAGAATAAGTCATTTGTGCATTTTATTAAATTTTCGCACAATTTTCTAATTCTGCAAAACAAGATCACTTAGAAAATCGATTCAAACAACATGATTTTGAAATAAGTTTACTACCATCAATTTGAGCAAAAACTTCAAATAAACTAAGAAACTGCCATAACAAAAACAAATCCTGTCCTCACTAAATTGTAAATTCATATTAGTCTTACTTCACATAAGAACAAATTAATACACTTTCGAAATAATGGCTAATATTCCATGTGTAGCTAATATTTCTGGATATAAACTAAGAATCCTATAACGTCAAAGAAAGACTTGATATTTCGTCGTTCAGATGCCTAATTCGTCCTCTGAGCCTGGCCTCCAGATAGAAGGCTAGCAAGAGACGGAACACCTTGGCTTCCCATTTCCTCCTGGGCTCGTTTCAACTCTTCAGGATCTGTGCCAAGAAATGAGAAAGTCATCACAAGGTAGCATATTATAATCTTAGAATCACCAATATTTTGCCAAAATAGAAACTGAGTAATCTTTTCCACACAATCCCATAACATGCAATAGTAACTTCATTTCCAGACAAGCTCTGTATCTCGACACAAACAAGTCATCAGTATAAAATTGGAGTCTCTTTAGGTACAAAGTATTGTAACATTATGGATTGTTACTTTTCAACGTAACATCTATCAGTCAATTATAGTGATTTACAGAACCAATAATGTGCAAGGACACTAGATTTGTATGGTTTTTAAATTGTAATATCCATGTTGCTTCTTATTCGTTTGGATGCTATAGGTTATTTGATGTTTACTAGCAGGAACTGATAAAATGACCGCAAAGTCCTCTCGAAAAAATAAGTTACCAAAAGATCATTTAGTATCCAAAGCAAGCACAATGTATTAAGTAGAGAAAAATCAAATTTTATAAATTGAAGACTCCAATGAAATTAAGAAAAATGGTTCAGCATCAAACTTACCCACTAATTTGGGCATCAAAAACATAACAATCACCATAAATCCAATCATCAACCCCATTGGGCTCTTCACAAGGGATAATACGGAGAATGGTTCTCGTAGCTGCAAATTATGAGATAAAGGCGTACATTATTATTTAAATTAATAAGTTCCTAAAAAAAAATTACACTGCTAGAAACCCAAACAAACCTCATAATACTGTTCCTCTCTCAAAGGCTCCAGGACAAGCTCAGTCAATACTCTCCTGTTCTCTGTTAGAGCTGCCTGGACCTTACCAGGATTTCTGGCACTGACATCAATTCGGACCTAAAAGCAAATAAAAATTCCCATTACGAACATTATGTATTAATTAATGACTAGAAGAAGAGCAGAAGAACTTAAATCTTACAGGAGAGAAGTAATATCCTATAGCAGCTACTTCAATAAGGTGAGTTCCTGCTGGCACATTATGGCTTGAAAAATAGTTAAAGAACAACCCCACCCAAATTTAATGAACAGTTAGTCAGTTACCATGTTTTAGAAATGTACTGAGCTCTAACTCCTCGATATAGTGATAATTCTAGACATCATTCACAAACTAACTCTAAAGAAATGCAAGTATATATGTCAAGCTAAAGAAGAAACCATAATGCTGAAGTAAAAAATCTGACAGAGCTTGGAGTTCAAGTCCTTAAAAATATGAGCATAGAGACCAAGATGAAAGGATACAATGAAAAATATCCATCGGGCCTTAGAAAGGTAACTCTTTCACCACCATTCAGTATAATCTTGACGTTTGAAATTTTTGCTGGCAGACCAAATCCTGTTGCACTGAATCCTGGTGGAACCAACGTTATTGCATAGAAAATAGTTAGTTAGTTTAAACGAAAACAATGTAGTGTGAGCTTTGATTTCAACTCAACAAGAACTCCTTTAGTCAGTTAGTCTGAGATGTTAGATTAACTAAAAGCTTGCAATTTATATTAGACTCATGAAATTCCTTTTAACTAAGAAAGAATACTTCATTTCAACCTAGAAAACTGACCCCTCAAATTTCATCATTTTGGATACATCATACATCAGATTTCTCATAATTATCAGCAGGATAAAAGGCGACTCCGCCAGGGAGTTATCCCTGCCTGTTCCAAGCCAGGAAAAAGGAGGAGGGTTGCAGTAGGTATGTGACAGCCAATGTATAACTTTGTCACATCACCATGTCATGAGCTAGTTATCGAATTTCCTTGAGGCATTTTAATTCATGCACACAAATTGGTTCATGTAGCTACCCTAATTATCTGGGATTAAAGACTCAGGTTTGTTTGTTTATAAAATGTTGATGGAAAAAAGACATAGGAGTAATAGTTTTAAATCTATAACATCAAATCAATTCTGCTTGTTTAGATAATTTCAAGTTACAATATATTCAAAATCCATTTACAATCCAATGTGAGCTACTTCCCCTTCGTTAAAAGCCACTCAATGATCATCCTAAACAGACATTCACGCTAAAATAACAAAATTTAAAAAATTATACCAATAAGTTCAAATCTCAGATTGTGCTTTTTGGATACCTCATTACCAAGCAATTATAAGATTAGCATAAAAACATACCTGGAAATCGAATTTTACCATTCACGCTGTATCCGTCACTATTCCTACAGTAAAACTTGATCAATTAGGGCAGAACAAAAAAATATCCAAAAAAGAATCGATTGAAATAATTAAGTAAATAAACGAAATTCAAAATCTTTCAACGATACAATAATCGAAAACTAGTGCAGAGGAAGGGTTACCCATTCGAGATCCCGAGTGTACAAGGCACAATAAGTAAGATCAGAGAGAGAAACGTCAAAAAGTGATGCGCTGCCATGGAAATGGTAGGGGAAGAGAGAGAGCAGCTGTTGACAATAACAAGAACTACTGAATCTCCTCTCCTTGGTAGCAGAAAATCGCTCTTTTCGAATAAAAATCTGCAAAATGAATAATGAGCAATAAAGATGCAATTTCTTAAATAGATTGATTTTCAATTTTTATTTTATTTTGAGAAATGTATAATCTATTTATTTATTTGTATGAAGAATTATTGTACATGGTATAGAATTAAATTGATTAGGATTAAATGTATTTTAATGGTCGTGTTTGTAAAATTATAAAATTTTGATGAGAAGTTGGTATATATGTTGAGATATTAAATTTATGAAAATTTAGCATTTTCAACCATCGTAAACGGTTAGGACTATTGGGGTATCTAATCTCATTCGTTCCTTTAGTTTTCGTCTTTCCGTGTCAGTGTCGGTCCAACAGTCCGCCCTATTGGGGTATCTAATCTCATTCGCTCCTCTAGCTTTCGTCTTTCTGTGTCAGTGTCGGCCCAGTAGTCAGCTCTATTGGGGTATCTAATCTCATTCGCTCCTCTAGCTTTCGTCTTTCTGTGTCAGTGTCGGCCCAGCAGTCAGCAGAGTGCTTTCGCCTTTGGTGTTCTTTCCGATCTCCATGCATTTCACCGCTCCACCAGCCCTATTGGGGTATCCAATCTCATTCGCCTCTCTAGCTTTCGTCTTTCTGTGTCAGTGTCGACCCAACAGTCAGCAGAGTGCTTTCGCCTTTGGTGTTCTTTTCGATCTCCATGCATTTCACCTTTCGCCTTTGGTGTTCTTTCCGATCTCCATGCATTTCACTGCTCCACCGAAAATTCCCTCTACTCCTACCGTACTCCAACTTGGTAGTTTCCACCGCTCCACCGAAAATTCCCTCTGCTCCTACCGTACTCCAACTTAGTAGTTTCCACCGCATGTCCAAGGTTGAGCCCTGATATTTCAACTATTGGACCGGGCTATACTAGCGACTGAGGTTAAAGACGAAGATACCTTTACAGTTCTCACAGAAGGGGCATTTAACTTTGATCAGAATATTTATGGAGTGGGCGATCCTTAGTACAAAACTGGCAGCTATTGAAGTGGGTATGTGTGCTTGTAGACAACGAGGTATTGGAAAGGTCAAAGTGTGGACGCGATCAAAAGGAAAAGCAATTACGATGGCTTTGAAGCTAGCTATTTGGCTTATGTGTAGATGCTGATGGAAGAATTCGTAGTGTGCGATATTTCTTACATCCGAAGACCTACCTCAATGTATTCCTCACTCTCTCCTCTCGATTGGAGAGGTGATGAGATACCAGATGTTTTGGCTAAAAAAAAAAAAATATTCCCTCCATCCCGTAATTACTTGCACACTTTCCTTATTGAGACGTCCCAAAATTACTTGCACACTCTTAATATGGAAATACCCCACAAAACTAATAACCTCACAACATCATTTTATTTTCAAATTTGCCACTCCTTTTTTTCCATACATTTTACTTTACACATCATCAAATCCACTTTACACATCATCAAATTATCTAAAATACCCCTCATTTATCTTACATTATCAACCACTAAATTCACTTTTCTTAAACAACGTGCCGGTCAAACTATGCAAGTAATTCCGGGACGGAGGGAGTAGATATTTTTTTCAATACCCGAATCATAACAATAGTCAAAATAGAGTATTCAATTACGTAACAAGTGTACAAAATTTTTCCAAAACAATGGCGATCAAATAATCAAGATTTGAAATTAAATACATGTTTCAATTCAAGATCAACAGGAAATTGCAATCAAGAACACTACTAATTACAATTGCTTCTCTCTCCCTCTCTCTCTCTCTCTCTCTAAAGATATTACAGTGTGTACTACAGAGTTGTGTATGTATAGATGAATGCTATAATCCCAACATTTTTGAAAGCCTATCAGAAAGATTGGCTATTACAAAACCTGCAAATACCTGCAATGTGAACAATATTATTACCACAAGCCAAATCATATGCAATGCAACTAACTAATTTGGTTCTCAAAAAAGTGATGCTTACCTGAACCGAACCGATGATATAGACCGCGGAGTAATGGCGCCCATGAATCAACATATCGGCAACCATCGCGAGTGGAATGGTCAGAGACATGCCCAACGTGGCCACAAGTGGCGTCGTCCAGACAACACATAAGGCCCTGCCAAGAACATTGTAAACGTGTCATGTATAAAAGGTAATGAAATGCTAAAGTTGAATAGGTGATCTTGATTGATTTCCGACTGGGAGAAGTAGTTGCGCGTACCAGAAATAGTCAGAAAGAACACTTCCGACTAGCCCGTTAGCAATAACAACTTCATCCATTCTAGCAGAGTGCGGAACTGTAAATTTGGGTTCTATGCCCATAGCTGTCAGCGGCCATACTGAAACGAAAAATGAAGTTTGGCAGTTAAGAAATAACCATCGAAGATTTATTTTAAAACGAAAGTGAAAAAAAAAAACAAAGCCACAAACTATATTTTAAATCTTACCAAGCCACCAAAGTGCCACAAGGGTAAATAGTCCAATATAACCGAATAGTTTCTGCACGTCGACCCTTTCTCCTTCCTCGCCAGAAAACTTCTTAAGAAGCACTGTGACATAGAGGGAGGGAAAAATAACAGCAACGATAAAATAAACAAACATACATGCATCAATAATAGAATCACATTAAGTCGCGTGCAAGAATTAATGAGAATATGGTCTTAAGTTGACAAGTTATCGAATCACGAGGTCCTCACCTGTAAAAAATGCATACGCCACAGCGGATAGAAGCCCAAAAAGATCCCCCGAAAGAGAGCGCTGGCTACTTCTTTAACAGAAAGAAAAAAGTTGAACCATCAGTCCTGAAATATCCATAAACATGAAATTGAATGATTCGATAAAATAGTAGAATCTTTTCTTTCATGCATACGTATAATGTCACATCTATTCAGATTCCAGAAACTGGAAAAAATACTTACGATGATGACGAGTTTAGCTGTGACTCATCAGCTGCCCATGTTTTTCCGAGGGTTGTCATGACAACACCGGTGATGCTAACAAATACAGCAATTACCTTTGCAAAATTTAACGAATCTTGGCCCAAAAATGCACCGATGAAGAGAGTAAACAGTCCTGAAGTGGACGATAAAACTGTAGTACTTGCAACACTTGTACGTGCAAGAGCAGCATTCGATAGATACTACAAAAACGGGGAAAGATTTAGAGTGTGTTTGGCTTTGAAACATCTTATTGCTAAAAAAAAATTCTTACAGCTTATAAGATCTTAAAATAAGTATTTTACAGCTATATAGCTCCACAAAAAAGGAACAATATTAAAATTAAAAACATGTCTCCCGAATTATCAAAGAATTTATAATTTTTACATATTAGCCACACACTTTAACAACTTATAAGCTACAAAAAAATTACTTATAAGCTTATAAGATATTTAAAGTAAGCTTAATCAAACAGGCTCTTAAAAGTGCAAATCGGATAGTTCTAAAATAAACGAGTAGCAACTAACAAGATAGGAATTACCTTACCTCAGTGACAAACCAGAGAGGGGCAATATAAAATCCATAGGTAGCAATTTCTCTAGTGGTGACTTCTTTTTCGGGCCTCATACTTGTAGCCTCGTCTCGTTGTTTGGAAACTAACGGTTTTCCCTCCTCGTGTTCTGAAAGCCCTTCTTCACTGTCTTTTCTGTTGAGTTGTCCTTGAATTTCAATTTCAAAAATGTTATTTGCCCCAATGTACTTTAGAGGAGATCCAAGCACGTCGTCACTTATAGCTTGACCCTTTTTGCTCCTACGTCTCTTCAGTATTTTATATATCCAGTCCTTGATAAATGCTATTGGGAGATATATCACCATTAAAGAAGCTCCCAGGTAAGTCACAGCAAACGGTTGCTTATAGTCTGTGAAAATGCCCTGTATAAAGAATCATATGCCATACATTTATTGATGTTACACTAGTATATATACGTATTTGTAGGGGAGAATTTAAAAATTGGATTCTAAAATCCCAAAGTTTTGCCAGCTTTAGAATTCGAAATCCCAAATCAAACATACCATAAAGCAGGCCTACAAATGGAATACAAAACCAAATTCCATATATGGCAAGTAAAAAGCAGATTTCTCGAAACGAATGTCACACGTGCAAATGGATTACATATTGCAATCGGATTTTTACTCAATACACTCATATGTATAACATTTTTCAACGCTTGGTACCATCACACACAACTGTTAAAGGCAAGTGTTAAAGGATTAAGAGTCTCACTACTCACATCCCATACTACTCTAATCACACCCCATAAGTTTTTCGACAAAATTAGATATGCATAAAATGACTAAGTTACCCTTATAATAAAAATCAGTGTTTGGTCCTTAAAAACGTGCAAAATGACTAATGCACGAAACGTACAACCACAATTCTGGGCGATTTTTGGGACACTCAAGGATGATTTACAGGACATTGATTCAACTACATAAAACAAGCAAAATTGCAGAAACAAAACACACCATCTCCAAAGCATATCTTTGTTTCTAGTTTCACCATAACCAATTCCAGACGCTAAAATTATTCAAGACTCCATTAATGAACACACTAAACTATTCTTAGAGGATTTTGGGGACACTCAACAGGACATTGGTCCAACTACATAAAACAAGCAAAATTGCAGAAACAAAACACACCATATCTCCAAAGCATATCTTTGTTCCTAGTTTCATCATAACCAATTCCAAATTTCAGATACTAAAAATATTCAAGACTCCATTAATGAACACACTAAACTACCAAAATGAATCTCCATCGAAACAACATCGATTTAGTCAACAAGAACAACTTAAACACAGCTGAATCTAAAGTCACTTTGCCTAAAACTTAAACTTGAAATGGAAATAAAACAGAACCAAACTAACCTGTGTAACCTCAGCTGAGGTAACCCAAATAATTACGACAGCAGCAATTAACATCAAACCAGCCTTGTACTTTAACCCCATTAAAGATTCAAGAAAAACCCAGATTCCAAAACTTGATCTTGCAAGAAAAGCAACCAAGATCCGACCTTTATTCAAGCTGCAGTGCAGATCTTGTTTAACCTAAATAGAGATGGAATTTTTTAATTAATGTAACCGACACATGAAAGAAGAATGGGAAATTCTGTCTATCAGTAGTTGTTGGGGAACTTTATTGAGCATAAGAATTGAGAAAGAAGCCAAAGAGTGGGATGAAAATGGAGGAGGACATGAATGAGCTTAATGATAAAGTATAGACTTGACAAAAATAGACATATGTATAAAATAGTAACAAATTTATTGTACAAAAAGTTTATTGTAGAGTCATTTGACTGTTGAATATGCACAGTTGGCCAATGATTTCCCCTGTTTGGCTGTATATTTCTGTATCTTCCACTGGGCACTGCTTGCTTGAGTTGCTTCCATTTTAATTCTCTCTCTTTTTTTTTTTAATTAAAAAAGAAGAATGTTAAAAATTAATTTCCCCTGTACGTGTGATTTGTATCTTCCAGGCTCCAGCGGCAAATAAATATTGTATATTAAAGATTAAAAAAAAAAAATTATAAGTTCATAAGTCGAATCAAATCGGAGTGTCATCAAAAGTCTGTTCGTGAATACCCTTTAAGGAACAAAATCCGGCTAAGAAAAAGTTACACCTCTGTAAATCCACCAAACACCCATAAGTTCACAATTCGGTCAAATTAGAGGTCGGAGTGTCACCATCTGCTCGGTAAAACCTCTAGGGGATGTTTGTTTTGGGACTCGCCCGTCCGGACATAACGTCCCACGTCCTGTTCTACTTCGGGATTTCACATCCGAATTTTTCCATTCAACTACATCCACCTCTAAAAATACTTATACATTCTACTATTACGTCTCATTCAACTACTCTTACACTACACAATTTGATTTGTTACATCTCATCCTACTAAACATCTCAAAACAAACACACAAAATTACTATTTATCAGGATTTCTCTATACAGGATTTCTTTCATCCTACATAATCCCAAAACAAACATCCCCTAAAGAATAAAACCCGACTAAGGAAAAAATTAGGGGGAGTTGTTATAAGAGTCATTTCACCTATAGAAACAACAAATAGAAACAACATTTTTGAAAGTTAAAAAAAAGAACAAAATGGTGGATAGATGTACAATTGTACCCTTTCTTTATAATTACATCCGAAAACTTCATAATTTGAATAATATAAAATTATATTAATTGAATAAGATTTCATAAATACCAAATCATCGTAAATCACGGTAATAACTACACTCTCAAAATTCAAAACATTCCTAAAATTGAGCTGGAGTTTTGGAGAAATATCTAAAGACTTTTTAGATAAAAATCTACTTATAATATTAAAGTTTTAAATAAATTGAAATATAAACATACCATGAATCATATACTGATGATATATATATATATATATATTTCATAATTTGAATAATATAAAATTATATTAATTGAATAAGATTTCATAAATACCAAATCATCGTAAATCACGATAATAACTACTTTTGGAGAAGTTAAATTACAGAAATATCGAAAGACTTTTTTAAGATAAAAATCTACTTTTATATATATATATATATATATATATATATATATATATATATTCAAACAAATAAGAGTTTAAAATCAAAATATAATAATATATAATTTAATATACAAGAAAAGTAAATATTCGAATTAAATTATATTTATCAATAAAATATTAATAATAAATGATTGTCATGTTAATGATTGTAACTCCTCCATTAAATTAGGAATAACTACTAATAAGCATTAATTTTAAATTAAAATGAATTAATGTTATCTTTAGGGAAACTAAAAAAACCGTTTAAGCACAACAATCGACAAAATTAAATTAGCTTGATATAAAACCATATCAAATCAAAAATAAAGAAGCACAAACTAATCAATTATTTAATTAACAATTAACAGAATATATGCTTAGCTTGGTGACATGCTAAAAAGATATGCACATTTTAATATGTGCTTCATATATGCAAAATCCACGAATTTTATCTTCATTTATAATTAATATAATCATAGTATTATTACATAAACATGGTGTTATCACCTAAGAAAATATATAATATAATATAAGAAAGCTAAATATTTTGTATCAACATATTTTTTTTGCAGAATTTATTTCGGTTTATAATTTATATATATAAAAAGATTTTTTTTTAGATAAAATCTACTTATAATATTATTCTATTAAACTAATTAATTTATTATTTATTGATTAAAATAATATAGGTTTGGTGATATGCTAAATAAAAATGCACATTTGAATATGTGCATCATATATTCTGAACATGTCCATTTTGCGTCTAAATAAATGCGAAAATAATATTAATTGATTGCATATGTGCGGAGGATTAATTGGATGTGGAAATAAAGTTACATCTATAAATGTATATTAGTAAAATAATATAATAATTGTGTTCGTTTCGATTGGAGGGGGATAAGGGTATATAATACGAAACCAAAAAAATAATTATAAAAAATATTACAGATAATATGAACAATACTAAGAGATAAACACCTCAAATATATAATAAAAATACAAATGAATAAAAAAAAAATTATGCCAAACCAATATAACTGCAAAATATAATAATATTGAATAATGATTCAAACAATTGAATGTAATCCGCATAACATATGATTACCACATCAATAGTGGAAAAATGACGAAAACAAAAAATCCATATCTAAATCAATAAATTTCACAGTGAATAAGAAAAAATAAAAAAACTTAAAAACATTAATTCTACTGGACAACATTAGTTTTATCAGTTCCAAAAACACCTGAACATGTCAAGGAATCGTGCATGCCCTTTTTACAACACCTTTTACAACTGGTAGGTTTTACTTTGTGAAATTCTCCATAGGACGTCATCCTCTTCTGCTTAGGTCTTCCAGGTGGGTTCTGCAGAATTAGAGGAAGTATTTTTTTCAACTTCGGCACCTTGTTGTGACTCAAATCGCTCTGTTTGAGGAACAGGGAATAGGTCCTTTCGAATTGATCTTGAGGGCTCCTTCTTGGCTCCTTGAATACCCATTTGTGACATTTATCAGAAGCAACTTTCCCCATCAATCTGCAATTAATGTTTTCACCCAATCAAACAAACTAGATCCCAAACATTAAACCTTTCTCACTCTCTTTCTCTTATGGAAGAAGATAAAAGAGAGAGAGATACAAAATTAAATCCAGAAAGCACCTACCCAGTACCCACCCTTCTACATAATTCCGACCACCAAACAAAAACCTCCAAATCCACCCAAATATTCTCACAATTTCCCCAAATCTAGTTCACAATCATACAACAAGAAATTCACATTATACTCCATAATTGTAAACACACATTCACAATAACTGAAAATTAAACTAAAGTTGATAGAAAAGTCCAAAATAATCCACTTAAATGCAAAAAAAAAAAAAAACATAAGTATATCGATTGTGATGGAGGCAAAATCGCGAGGGTCTGCAACTTGGCTGATTGTGCCGAGTAGGGTGGTGTCGGGCCGATTGTGCCGCCGTATGATTGTGGGTGGGGATTTGAATGTTTTGAAATGAGAAATGATACGAAGGAGAAGTGGAGGATTTCCTCCATGTCAGCCGCGGAGAGGGCGCACGCCGAAGGTGAACAAAGATCGGCGAGACCATGGTTGGTGCGTAAGGAAGAAGATTAGCGAGACCATGGTTGGTGCGTGAGGAAGAAGATCGGCGGCGCCCTCGACCGGGGAGGGGCGACAATCGGAAGTGGTACGATGAATTGTAGAATCCCTAATTCTTGAACGATGAATTGCAGAATTCAAAAGACCGAAGAAACTGCCATTGTTCTGCAAAAAAAATCTTATTTTTTGAATTGTGAATGGTCATACGAAAGGAAGTTATTCTATTTAGAAAATTTTGGTAGTTTTGGTAAATGTTGAGTAATTTTCGGAAGCTAGGGGAATGGGGTTTAATTTGAATTTGAATCCAAAATATCAAAATCGTGAAAATGGTATTTCAATTTCAAATTTAATTATATTAATGAATTAATATTGTTTTATAAGATCAAGGGACATAATTGGGTATTAACAAGTTAATTTGACCTTAACTGTATTGTTTTAGTTTGTTTCCTTTATTTGAATATTGGTCTATAGGATTGTCCTTACTAGTGATTAAACTCAAAAAATTACACCTCTATAAATCCATCTACATTAGCGGCTTGCTTCAATTTTAATTTTCTCTTTTTTTTTGTTGTTAAAAAAGTGTTAAAAAATAAATGGTTTGAATTTATTACATTTATTATGTATACGTGTTAAAACCCGACAATGGCTATTAAATTGCAAAATGAAAAGGGGAATAAATGGCTATTAAACTCTCACTAGAACAGTGTACTCTTGTAAAAATTTGAAGTAAGGTTAGCAAAAAAAATTTATAAATCCTTTTGATGGTATATATTAATATGAAATACGGAGTATTAGTCAATTCTCTCTCTCTCTTTTTTTTTTTAAACAAGTTATCGATTTAGTCTAAAAATTGTTGGGTTTTCGTAGTACGAACACAATGTTTGAAAGTTTAAAATTTTATTTACCAACATAGAGTTTCTAATATGACTGTAACATAAATTGACGAATAATTAAAACATTAATAATCTTTACCCGTATGCGAGATCATCTACTACGATATCCACGTAATCTTCGTCTACGAACTTGTGATCTAGATACAAGAGAAATATTATGAGTAATTAATTTGTTGCTCAGAACCTCTAAACCTAGACGTATTTATATAGTAAAACAGAAACTTTATATGCCCATATTAGCCTATGGGCTTGAGCCCAAGTATATATTTTACCATATTTATGATATATCATCTTATTAATTAAATCTAATTTAATATTCTATATTTCTCCATAAATTAAATATTTTAATTAAATCAAATAATTAATTCATGCAATTTTAATTCGTAACTTAAGACTACTTGTTGTGTGACCCATAAACCCCCACATATCATGCGATTAGTCAAACTAACGATTTTAGCATAACCCTAGACAATGAACCAGACAATCTCAACATGTGAGGTACGTTGCGAGAAAATAGCAACAACCTGTAATGTGAAGTTCACAATGCTATGATCCTTTCATTCACGAATACTCCGATTAAATTTAGAACATGATGATGTGTCTATTCCAATAATTTAATCACGTTATCTCATTCTACTAATTGATCAAATTGTCGCATTTGAACACCATTCCAAATGTGATGTGCATTGGTCAATGACTAACGATCCAATTAGTTATGAGAAGACGAGTATTCTCTCTAAATCTATTTGAGAAATGAATCATATCCTTGACTCAAACTACCGCGCACATGTACTTTATGGTGTGCCCAGCACATGCCTAATCTACCCCGTTAGGAGTGCAAGCGTCGGTCATGGTCAAAGCCCATCACGCCATACATGTCGCGTGTATTGACCTCAAGTCGAAGGACATTACATTGCTCCACAAATCGATATTCCCGTAGACACGTAAATAGAATACACCAAACGGTTTCTCGATTGGGAAACCAATACTCTCAAAGTATTTGTGCATCCATCCTGAGATACATAGTATCTTGTAGTTGTGAGAACCACTACATCCTCTAAGGATATGATGCAGATCGCACACCAATCTCAATCGCATCATCGATATCCCAATCTCGATGACCCTTGATTGGGGGCTACTTTAAGAATAAATGCAAACAATCAAGCATAACATTCTATAGGTGTATCACCGAATATTATTAATAACGCCAATAATATTTAAATAACTGAATATGACCAAGTATAATGTCCTTATAATAATTGTTTATCGACATCTATACTAACAGTATTATGTACACGTGACTTAAAACCCGGAAAATAAATTACAAAATGAAAAGGGGGAAATAAATGAATTAAATTGCAAAATTATGTATATTAAATTATGAATAGTTAAAAAAGGAAAAAAAAAAAATCTCACTAGAGCAGTATATTCTTGTATAAATTTTAAGTAAGGTTAGCAATTTTTATTTATTGATCCTTTTGATGGTATATATTAATATGAAATATTAGATAAATTTAAATTTTATAGTTACTTTAAAAGAATTAAATGACAATGTTCGTAATATTCCCCACCTAAATTTTTCCTTTTTTTATTAATCTAAAAAGGATTTTTGTAATTTACTAATTTTGAATTATAAAATAAGGAAATTAATACTTAGTTTAGAAAAATTGGTACGAGAAATAGAAAAAATATGTAAAATCATTAACTAGAAAAATTGGCTGAATTTAATAAACCAGATAAAAAGTTTGGTGTAATTTTTAAATCATGATAATTTAATCCAATTAACCGATTTTTAATTATGCCTCTATGTTTAAAAAATAGTTGTTGGCTAGTACTAATCATATATTTATATGCATAAAGTTATTGAAGAAGAATTTATTAGATATAACGTTGTTGTCTCAATTGAAAAAATTGTAAATCGTTCCAATGATCTACTCTACTTCCTTCGTATTTTACTAGATTGCTCGTTTTTTAAAAAGATGTCAATTTATCACTTTAAATACTGCTATTAAATAACTTTTACGTTAAAACTCGTGTTCGAGTCAAATGAGTAGTCAGATAAAACACGAACGAGATACAACTAATCACTCCTTGACAATTGATTGTGAGGACCACTTGACATGCAAATTAAGCTTTCCTGATTCAGTGCCTTCTACATGAAATGTCTCTGAAAATTCTCCTTCAAGTATAGCCCTTGTTAGTGTCATTATGCATCTCCCCATTTTCTCCTGGATTTACGTATATTTAAACAGTGACATTTCGTATGCTGGATACTCAAAAAAAAAAAAATATGTGAACTCAAACACAAAGTTTACCTTTCCAAATGTGTCGTGGTCGAAAACTTCGAGGATTAGTAGCTCGTGCAACCCGTCCTCCACGACAAAATCGAAAGTTTGATTCCAAACGGGATTCAACGTGTCATTCAAGACCTGAAAAAACGACACAATTAAAGAAGAACGAGGCGAAGGAAGAAATGATAAATGAAGCGTACTCGTGTCTTGTGCTTGTGTTCGGATTTCTTCATTAATAAGACGACGAAAGGGTCCGATTTTCCCATCAAGTCAGTGGCGGGTAAGTCTTCTGCTGACACAACTGTCACTGAAAGAACTCCTCTGATGATAATATCCTTCTTCTTTGCAGCTGATTTTTTAGAAGCACTTAAATCTGTTCCATCATCACTCACATGTTTGAGGGCCTTTTCGAGCGAAGTTAATCTGAAATCGGGGTCGAACGGATTGAAAATGTTGTCTGTACTAAAAGGACAGTACAGAAGCTCCAAATGCACCTAAAACCACACATCTTTATAAGGAAAAGAACACGAAAACACAATCCGAAAAATGGCCTAAAAAACTATCAACCTGCCCTCGATTTTTAGTGTCTCTCTGGATATCGAGATCCTTAACGAGCTTCAACCACACGTCTTTAATCTTACCGGGCTCAAGCTTACTGATTTCAAGCTGAGCACAACCAATCAATTCAGAGGCTTGAACTCCTTCGTCGTCATAAATCTTGATTGTCAAATGTTGAGTAGACGAATCCTCTACTTCAAACTCGAACTGCTCGTTCCAGATTGGATTCGTGTCGTTGTCCTACACGAAACCATCTCATTAACCACTATAAACTGAACAAAACTAAAGTTAACCAATCTTACTATAGTTTTGCTGGTTTTCGTTCTGTCAGGTAGAGGACGAACGCAAATCTTTGCATATGGGTCCGATTTTCCAATTATGTCCTTATTCGTCAGTTCCTTCGCCTCGATTAGCTTCACCTCCAACACCCCAACTGCCTTCACCTCTAAGTTACTGTAATGACAAAAGGAACAAAACATGATAAAAAAATGTATGCTTTTATTGAAGAGTACTAATGATACCTACCTATAATCCCCTGGTACTATTGGCACTATTTGACGAACTGGCCACGTGATAGACGCTTCAACAGCGTCTTTTATCGCGTCCTAACAAGGCACAACGTAAACATAAGCTACATTACTACACGAGCTTTTTAGAAATCGAAATCTCAAACCTCAATGGCAGTAGATAGCCCTGGAATTGATGATAAGTCCCCTCCAACCACTTTAAGTGTAAAATCAAGATTTTTCTGTAGGTGATCAAGAAAGAAAACGTCAGCTCGTTTCGTATCAATCAACATAAGACGACGACTCACCTTATGTCTCAACGAATAACAAACAGCTCCAAAACAAGGAAACTCATCTACTAATGGCTTGAAAATCAACCTGAAAACTCCAGTAAATGCAATATTTTTCACCTACACAAAACACAACACAACACAAATTTTCAGACTCTACAACAACGACGCGCCCTTGTGAGAAACGAGTTAAGGCTACCTGAATCGGAAGTGCTACACCAACGCGAGTCTTGACATCAAGTACAATGTCCGGATTTCCGTCCCACTGCAAGTCCAATTCCATAACTATCTCATTAGGGTCACTGTCCAAGATGGTAACTCCTATATTTAACATCAAAACTTTATAAGTGTTACGTCTTAAGTTCGTTTGAGTTCTTTTCGATTCTTGATCAGAAAACAACCTGTGAACTGTGGTGCTACTGTCCCTAAAGTCAAAGTTGAAAACTTGAGAGATGCCAAAATTGCTGGTCTGTATTGCTCCAATATTGGCTCTACAGAGTCCCTTATTATCTGTGAAGCTGCCTATACAATACAACACAATAATTCCACATAAACATTAAACATAAACAGAACAAAACAGATCATTAAAAGAAAAAAAAAACAGAAATGAACTTGAACCTCATCAACAAAAGGCCATAATTTGTCAAGATGACTATTAAGCCAATTCAACTGCAAAATCAGAAAACCAAAGACTATATTAATGAAAACAGGATTCGTCGTGTAAACGGGGCGATTATAAAACGCAACTCAACTTCTGTCTCTGTGAAAAGACAACCCAAGAAGGGTAAAATGGATCTGGAAGAAGTTTTCTTGAATCTTGCACTGTCATTCTGGCTAATGCTGCTATGGCTGTAGCCTACATTTATTCATCCAAATAAAAAAAAAAAAAAAAGATCCCATTTTTCTTAAAAAATCAAGAAAATTAATACCAAATCAATGCGGCCCTTGGATCTGATAATCTGGTAACGAGCAAAGGCCACGATCAATCCCAAGCCCAGTGCAAAACCCAAAATGTAACCTAGTACAAATCCCATTTCTTTGATCAGATAAAGATGTGATTTTTATGTGGAAAATTGACATGCAAAGAGTGTCGGAAGGGGAATTTATATGATGTCGGATTTAATTCGATGAACAAGAGTTGATTTGATGAAGAACATTCTGTTGATGGATCTTTGGAACAGATGACCAACGGTATTACCGGTCAGATAGTGATGTCTCTCCCTTAAATAGAAACTATAGTTATAGAATTTAGTAGATATATTAAAAAAAAAAATAATAATATAGTAGTATTAATTTATTCTAGTAATAAATTGATGAATAATCAAATGTAAAATTAATATCATAAAGTTCTTTTAGGTTTGTATAGGTCTAATTAGTTAAAAAAAGAATCGTCAATATTCGATAATTAAGTTCAAGCTAATATTTTCGAGATTTTAATAAAACCTCAGAAAAAAAATCAAATCCGTGGAATATTTTTTTTGAATTAACTTGAAAATTTCAGTTGAGAATTGTGAATATTCTCGATGAACCAGAACCGAGTTTTTAGTTTCGCTAATTCTTTTATAACAAATATAAAGAACACCTATATATTTGTACCGAAAACTCCATTTATTAACTATTGAAACCGAAATTGAATCCCTCCAAGTTTATAATCAAGTTCCTTCAAGGTTTAAAAAAAAAATTGGGACGAAATTTTGAGAGGAAGAAAGGAATACATAGGGCATATTTGTTTTGGGACTATCACGTCTAAACGGGAAATCGTTCTAGTTCGGGATTTCACATCTGAATTTCACCATCCAACCCTAAAAATATAATATATTCTACTATTATAATAATTCAATATCATACATTCTTACATAATTGATTGACATAAAGTTACATTATATAAACATCATACACTTTTACACAGTTGATTTGACATAAAGTTATATGATATCCTACTCAACATCTCAAAACAAACATCAGTCACTATTCATCAAAATTTCTCCATCCAAATCTCCCCCGTCGTACATCATTCCAAAATAAATATGCCCATAAAATGTTTATTTTTGAGTTTTGGGGGTGGGGTGAACTGGGATAGTAAAGTCTTTTTACAAAATAATTTAAAATAATAAAATAATACGGAGTAATAAACTGGGTGGGATGATGACATTACAAAAGAGGGTGCATTTAACCGTGGCCTAAAAGTTCGGTTTGAATTGGGCCAGCTGAAATGGGCTTGAGCCTTCATCTGATTTGGGCTTTTGGAAAGAAAATAATTGCTTACGTCAGAAAGTGTCTGAATATTTAGAGAGGGTTTTGCAATCTCTGGCGTGGTTGTGGAAGATTGAGAATGTGGAACAGTAATGGAAACGCGATGATGAAAATGACGACGTTGATTAGGCATTTCACTACAAATAAGAGGAAGCGCGCCCCTAATTTGAGGAAAATTAACCCTAGGGTTCCATTTCAGGAAGCCGCCTCCATCGCCGAAGGTGTATTTGGCGTCATTGATACCCATGGCCCTCTCTCCATCGCAAGCGCTTGGAATCACTGCAAGGTGCGTTCATTTCCTTGTTTAACTATTTTGTTTTTGATAATTTTAGTGAGTTTTTTGTTTTTTTGTTATAAATGAGCTGAATTTGAAATTATATTGCATTATGTAATGATAATCAAATCGCTTTTAATTAGGATTGTTGCGAAAGGAATAAGAATTCAAGTGTTGCTACAGGAATAAGATTGATTCATTACTACTACATAAAGCAGTGTCAGGATTTGAATTTAGTTGCTAATGTTGCTACTGCTGATCTTGTTTTCCTGAAATGAAGGCACGAGTTGTTGTTTTTTTTGGAATAAATGAGTTGAATTTGAAATTATATTGCATTATGTAATTGTAATGATAATCAAATCACTTTTAATTAGGATTGTTGCTACAGGAATAAGAATTCAAGTGTTGCTATAGGAATAAGATTGATTCATTACTACTACATAAAGCAGTGTCAGGATTTGAATTTAACGAATTTAATTGCTAGTGATGCTACTGCTGATCTTGTTTTCATGGGCACGACTTTTCACAATATTTAGCTTGATCTGATTAAGTGTACGCATTAACGCATCCGTTTAGTTTGATCTGTTGTATTCATTTCTAAAGATAAAAGGCTTAAGCTTGATAGGGGAGAGTTGTGTATTGTAGTGAAATTATCGAGTAAGCTTGACTCATAATCGTAAAGTTCGAGTTCTAGTATCTCGTACACTCTTCATAGCTTCATACTTGAGCTCTTGTGAGAGAGATTATGGAAGTTAGAGTAATGACTTTTCAAATTCGAAAGTTCAATTCCATAAAAAAAAATTGCACTTCCACTGTTTTACCATTTCTCATGATGCCTCATGTTTTGGAGCTAACATGAAATACTAGAAAATTAAAGTAAAATTGTTTAGATTATGAACTTAATCTGGAGGATTGTCCTAATTTAGTAATCCAAGTTCTAACTCATCAATTCTTCAGTCAAACATAATTTTTTTAGATTTAATTATTTGGCCAGTTGATTGGCTCTTTTCCAGAATGATGATTGTCTTAAACTTGCTTGGCATTGGTAGTTTTAGTCTTCTGAAAAAATTCAACCATTTTATAATGTAATACTAACCTCTTCCTCGACAGTTTATTGCTTTCGCCCCTGCCTTTTGGATCAGCAGGATTACAGTTAAAATATTTTCCTAATACTAAAGTGGAGTCAAATGTGAATGCCTTCCTCTTAAGCACTTGGATAATCAAGAAATAAGGTCGCACTAGGATACTTATTTTGAATTTGGCTCAGCAAATATAATTGAATGGTTTTTTCCTCTTGTATCTTAATAGCTTTCGAAAAAAAGCATTTTAAAGTAGTTGGATGTCTTAATGATCAGTTTGCTTATTTAGTGGATATCTTATAGACACTCAGACCAATTTTGCTTATTTAGTGGATTTTTTACTGTTATTCTTGTCCCGTGCTTTTAAATGTGCAAACTCTTTCTGTGATCGATTTTCTGGCTTCAAATACTCACTGGGCTTTTTGCCTCGGTCTGCTTATCTTATGGCCATTTCATCCAATATGATACTGTCATTGCTCTTAAGGTATCTGTGAATACTGCATAATAGTCCACTTGATCTTGTGATTGCTTTGTTTCCATAAGGTTGATTGCATTAAAACCGAATGCTGTTATACAGTATATACACATGTGATATGTTTGAATTAATTGTACAGGATGCTGGAATAAGTGGATTAAACAGCAAAACACACATGAAGATTATGGTGAAGTGGATGAGGGGTAGAAGTATGCTGAAGCTATTTTGTAACCAAGTTGGCTCTACCAAGAAATTTCTGCTCACTACTCGTCCTGATGAACCTCTCGCGAACCAAGCAAACACCTCCATGGATTTGAAGCCAAAAAAGACGGAAAAACCTCCAACGTCTAAAAAAGCACGATAAAGTACCCCTTTTAAACGAGATGCGAGTGCTATAACTGCAGCTATTGTGACATTTTTCTCCTTGAGTTATGAAAGCTTAGAATTCTTGAGATATTTCTCTAATAATTCCTGCGAACTTCAATATTTTGATGACTTATGGTATATTAATTTACTTGGCTAATTATGTATTTCGAGACAATATAAAAGAAACAAAACAAGGTATTACCTGGATGGGTTTAAACTTTGGTTAAATCGAGGAAATGTCAATTTTAGTCCTATAACTTAGGTTTTGTTCAATTTTGGTTAGGTAACTTTACACTTTTTCAATTGAAGTTCTAAAGGTATCAATTTTAGTTTTGTAATTTAGACCGTGTTCAATTTTGGTCTTGTAACTTTTTTTTTTTTTTTTCAATCTTATTACTTTAACTTTACACTAAAATTGGAGATTTTTTTTTATTTAGGTTTTGTAGCTTTCAACTTTTTTTAAAAACGTTCCAAAAAAGATAAAAAAAATTCATAACGAACAAAAAAAATTACATACTCTAACTTTAACTTTTTTTTAAAAACATTTTAAAATTTTAATTTGGTTAATTTACGTCATTTTTCTTTATTCTGCAAATTGTAAATAGTGACTTGTAATGTTTTTTAATGTACATGGTTATTGTTTTTTCACGCTATACAAGTCAAGGTCAGCCACGTTCTGATTTTCGTCAATTATTCATAATTTTTAATGTGTACGTGATAAATGTGAGTGAAATGATATCGTTTGTGTCTCTAGCAAAAATTGGATGCGAATTAATCAAGTTACAAAATTATGGGACATAAATTAAAATTCTATATTTTTTAAAACGTTTTTTAAAAAGGTGAAAATTATGGATAGTAAATAATTTTGTTTTTCTCCCAAAATTGATACATGTACGATTAAAATTTAAAAAAATGCATAAAGTTACGGAACTAAAGTTGAACTCAACCTAATCTAAATTACAAGACTAAAATCGATATTTTCTAGTTAAATGGTGACTTAAAACAATAAAAATGCTAAAAAAAAATTAACTCTTAAAATCTCAAAATATAGTAAATATTTGGTTTTAAAGCGTGCCAATGAATGTGATTAATTAGGCAAATACAGTGAATTTCTAAAAAAATATTTAGAATTTGTGGAACATAAATGAGATACCACAAATGAAATTAAATAAAATTTCCAAGTCGGTCAACATCACACAAATAAATATGGTATGTGCACTTTCCCAAATTGAATTATGTTGGTAATTGGCAGTTATATATCCATAATTCAAATTGAAGTTATTATTATACGGAGTATTTAATATATACATGTAAAATACAGCATTAAATTGTAATGTCATACTTATAATATACTCTCTCTCCATATTTTTTAATATATGTCATTTTTTACTTCAACAAGTTCAAAAATTATAAATATTATTTGTACTAAAATTAATTTAATTTATGAATATTAACTACATTATTCTATATTAAACAATTTTTTATACACCAAAATTTGTTACTGTTATAATTAATGAAGAGTATTATAGACATACATTTATAATCTTGTCAAAAATCAAAATGACATACTCCGTATATTAAAAAAATGGATGGAGTAAGTGATATTATTAAAAAAAACAATAAATTATATACTTCATCCGTTCCACATTATCTTTCATGCATTTTTTTTAAGTGTCCCACGATACCTCTTACACCTTTAAAATTGAATTTTTTTTATAAATTCACTTACTATATTCACAAATTTACATAAAATGCAATTATTTTTTATCCTACACATACACAAGTCAATTCATTTATTTATTTTACACTTTCTTAAAAATGTGTCCACCTACCTAAAGTGTTTCATAAAGAATCTAAAATAAACGAACTAAAGAACCAAATTAATTATGTGTAGTTATTTTATTTATACATTAGTATAAAATAAAAAAGAATGTAATTAATTGTTTGTGATTTTGTAATTGGAAATCTAATTTGAGTAACACTGTTATTAGATAATCAGCGGATGAGATTTGGGTAAACAATAATCACAATTAATTAATTATTAAAACGTAAAATAGTATTAACTCCCCATTTTCACACTATTTCAAAAGCTGATATATAGCTCCCCACTCTCCCCATACGCACATTTTCATTCCCCGCCTTTTCAATAACCGTCTCTCGAACAACTTCTTCACTACTCATGTGAGAGAATCTAGACGCAACCTGCACGTAAACAGCATTTTCGGAATGAAGATTAATGGCGGAGGTGTGATCGCAGTAGTTTCAGCAGTTTTCGCAGCGTCAATCGGATTAATTTACGTTTTTTGTTATTTCTCCGCCGGAGGTGATGGATTCCGGCGATTTACCTCCGGTTCTGATGAAGCGGAATTCAAAATACCGGTAGTTGAGCTGGTAGCAGCTCCTGCACGTACGCGCGTCGATGAAGCTAGAGCTGTGCTTTCTTCTGAATTCTCGTCGAAATCCAAGCCGATTGTCAGGGTGAGTGATTTTCGATTTCCATCGATGATTTTGAATGTGAGCATTGAATGTTGTTAGTATTTGCGATATATATGGAATAATCTGCTGGAACGTGTTTTATTCGTGTAATATACTGTATGTAATTGCGTATATGCTTTTCGATCGATGATTTTGAATTTGAGCATTGAATGTTGTTAGTATTTGCGATATATGTGGAATAATCTGCTGGAACGTGTTTTATTCGTGTAATATACTGTATGTAATTGCGTATATGCTTTTCGATCGATGATTTTGAATTTGAACATTAAGTGTTAGTATTTGCGATATATGTGGAATCTGATGGAACATGTTTTGTTCGTGTAATACAATATGTAATTGCGTATATGCTTTTCGATCGGTGATTTTGAATTTGAACATTAAATGTTAGTATTTGCGATATATATGGAATCTGCTGAAACATGTTTTATTCGTGTGATATACAGTATGTAATTGCGCATTTATCCTGATGTTACGTAATCAAATCTGATTGATTATAATTTCTAAATAATTTCGTGAAGATTTTCGTTAATTGGGAGCGCCTGAATTTGTTTTGGAGGTATTTGAAATGGTTAAATGTAGAGTGCTAGCTGTCAGTTAAGCGTGATGCAATTTTTACCTTTTCAGTCCCTCTCTCTCTCTCTGTGCCGGATTGGTGTTTTTGAAAAGCTGATTGATAGCATGAATATGTGATGATCCTGGAAATTTAATTTTTATAATTATATTTGAGAAATGTAGAGACGAACGCGTAGTATATTGGAGCAAGGATTAGCTAGAGCTAGAGCAGCCGTAAGGAAAGCAGCTTCTATAAAAAACGAATCAGTAAACATCAGCAGCAATGAGATTCTCTCTTCAGCAATTTATCGGAACCCCAGTGCATTTTTCCAGTAAGTAATTCTCATATTTTCAATCGAATGAGATCAAATGTTCCAATTTTGGTGTTCCACATCTTATTTTACTATAGGGATGATTGACACGTGGAACACGAAAAGTGAAACAGGAAAATCGAACTGAATTTCAACTGTCATACTGTATATTATAAAATTCCAATACTATATGAAAAGTAAATTGATGATGAGCAAATTAAAGCTTCATTATATTAGTATATTTTAATTTGCTTGCACGGACTTATATAATATTTAAGTTTATAATCAATCACGAATCAATCTTTACGCTTATTTGTAATGAGATCATGAAATGTTTCGTCTTTCCTTCAAAGATACTCAGCCGAAATCTCAAAATTAATATTATGCAATCCACGTGTTATTTTTTATGGTCTTGTGGTTTCTAAGAAGGGAAAGTAGTCTTGTTACTGAAGCATGGGTTTGCCTAGTGCGCACACTCATTGTTCTCTCCACTCTAATTATAGTTTTTTTAAAACTTGATATAGACTGATCAAATTCGTGCTACTATTTACTCATTACCTTTCTGCGTCAAACATTGCTCATGGATTTAGCTATTTCTGCTCTCTACCTATTTTTGCTGTATCATTCAACTTTTTTTTTTTTTTGTCTTTTTTAGAGAGTTTCTTTGGATGAATGCTAGCTGAAATTAGTTAGACTTTATGGATTATGACAATGGCAAAGAGCTAGCATAACTAATAGCCTTCCAATCAACGTTAAGACTGATTTAACAATATTTCTTTTACGATTTGGTGTATTATAATAACAGTTAACGAAAAGGATTCCTTTTGTTCTCCAAAAGAACACTTTTTTTTCCTTTTTGTATATAATAAGTGCTTATGATTAGTTTGTCTTTCTTCTTTTGTAAGAATTTTTAGATGAAGAGAAACGTTAAGTCATTTTCACAAACAATATTTGTCGTTCACTTTTCGATAACAGATGTTTAGTTAATCTTGTGTCATAATTTGGAATATTATCATGTTTTAATTAAGTGATCAATATCTGCAATCCAATTACATGAAAAGCCAATGAGATTATAGTTAATTTGATGTGAGATCTGCTGAAAGAATAGGAAAATCAAAATAAATGGAAAAAATTGCTCTTTATATGATATTTATAACACAATCCTTTACATTATAATCTAGGATCCTGCTTAAAGACCAAGTAAAATTATGTATCCTGGTGTAATTTTTTCAACCAAATGGACAGCCCTCGCTTAAAAAGACCACTTTACCATTGCCACACACACCAGAAAACAAAAACATGAATTAAAGTGGAAAATAATCATAATATACATATTGCAGGAGTTACAAGGAAATGGAAAGAAGATTCAAGGTTTATGTATATGAAGAAGGTGACGTACCTATAGTACATGATGGGCCATGCAAAGACATATACACAAGTGAAGGAAGATTCATACATGAGATGGATCATGGAAACAACAGGTTTAGGACAAAAAATCCACAACAAGCTCATGTATACTTCATGCCCTTCAGTGTAACATGGATGGTGAAGTATCTCTACTTACCCAGTACATATGATCTCACCCCACTCCAACAATTCGTCTCCGATTACGTCAAACTAATCTCCACCAAACACACCTTCTGGAATAGAACTCAAGGAGCTGATCACTTCATGCTTTCTTGCCATGATTGGGTCAGCATACTCCCCTCTGTTATATTTTCCAAATCAATTATATATATGCTGAATTATTAATTTGGTGTTCTAACTTCTAGGCACCCAAAGCCTCGCGAGGGAATGCGTATCTATACAACACATCAATACGCGTTCTATGCAATGCGAATTCCTCCGAAGGATTCAATCCACAAAGAGATGTGAGCCTCCCTGAAATCCATCTATATGGTGGCGTTGTAAATCCGAAGCTGGTTTCTCTCCCACCTAGCAATATTTCAAGACCCTACCTTGCATTCTTTGCAGGGGGGGTTCATGGTCCGATTAGACCAATTCTCCTCCAACATTGGAAAGGCAGAGACTCTGATGTCCATGTTCATGAGTACCTCCCTAAAGATGAAGATTATTATGATTCCATGTTAAGATCCAAGTTTTGCCTATGCCCCAGTGGATATGAAGTTGCTAGCCCCAGAATTGTTGAGGCCATTTACGCCGAATGCATCCCAGTCATATTATCCCATCACTATGTGCTTCCATTTAGTGATGTTTTAAGGTGGGAGGCATTCTCTCTACAGGTTGAGGTCTCCGATATCCCACGACTGAAGGAGATACTGATGGCGGTATCACAAGACGAGTATCTGAAGCTTAAGGAAGGGCTGAGAGCTGTAAGGAAACATTTTGTTTTGAACCAACCTGTAAAGAGACTTGACATGTTCCATATGATCTTGCACTCGGTATGGCTTAGACGATTGAACCTAAGGCTCGAGTGATTGTACATTGCAAGGTAAACTTCAAATTATTTCAAGGAAAAAAAGTTACTGTATGTATATATGTATGTACACTATGAGAAACTTTGAAGTAGCAGAGAAAAACTAAGAAAACTAAAGAAGCTCTAAGTATTTACATAATGATCTATCATTTAATGGCAATGAAGCTGTGGGAGAGGCGCTCGATACGAGACTTGAATATTTCGCCTATCGAGAGCTTAGGCCTTCCAGCTGAGGCTCCAGGTTCAGAATTTGCTGTTTTCTCATCCATAACTGCAAGGTCAAGTGCACCCATCTCTCTCTTCATGGACTTGATGCAGTTCAAGTCCACATCATTTCCTGAAATATCCCTCACATAGAATGCATTTACCGATTTCTCCCCTTGCGTCGCTATATCTGCTCTCACTACTGCTAGCCCATTTTCCCTCAGAACTCGTGTTATGTCCGAGAGCAATCCCACCCTGCTATATGCACACAGCTCTACGCGAACTCCCTGCGTTAAGAAGCGAAGATTGGTTTTTCTTTACTCATCAACATCAGTAATTGTAATGTGAATGGTTTTACCTCGCAGACCCTGCGTTCTATAGCGGCCTCTAAGCATTTTATGACGCGATCCTTCTCGCTTCCTGTGATCAAAGCACAGCCATCTGCATGTCTTATAAAGTACTCCTGTCAAACAAGAGAAGAGTATGATTTTCCTGAGAAATAATTTGAAGTTTGAATTAGGAAATGGGAATTATTACATACTTGATATGCATAGCCTCTGCAAGAATCTATAGAAGCGTGAAAGATGACATATTGCATGTCTATAAGTGTGCAAACAGTGTCAAACATTAGCCTTCTCCTATCTTTGCATTGGATGGTAACCATGGAGTAGCCCTTCTCAATGCAGCTCTCGACCACCACACTCGTTCGCCTCTCCTCTTCTTCACAGCAGTCTGAAATCGGGCTTGGTGATCTGTCAAAGTCTCTCACGGAAACCATGAGTTGGTGCAGACGACGTTCCACTCTAGTAGTTGTACTTAATTCCCCCTTAGGAAGGCCCGCGTGCTTCACTTCTTGCTGCTGGACGCCTTTCTCTTCTCTCGTGGTGGCTCGTAGAACCGTGGTTAAATGGTCCTCAATGGCGTGGAGCCTGAGATCATCTATCGGAGTATCCATACATTGGTCCGATATATAAGCAACGCAAGCTAAACGAGCATTATGGCTCCACGCGTGTGCTTCAATAATGTTGCACCCCATATCAGCCAGGGCTGCTGATATCTCTGAAAATAGCCCTGGCCTGTCCTTTCCAGTCATTTCAATCGCTTTCGCCTCACCCCACTTCGACTCTAAACTAGTTTGCGCCTTCGTTGTGGGTGTCACAACGCTATTCGAACCAATAGTCTGCATATATAACAACTCATTGAGAATCTGATTCCATCAACAAATATATTCATTAAGAATCTGAAATCATCATCAACAACTGATGTAGAACGAGTGGCGTTGCAATTTCTGAAGAAACGAGAGCATCCGAAGAATTTCTGAATTTTTGAAGTTTTGAGAGCCGGAACCCGATTTTGGCGTGTGAGCACACTTTTTCGGGTGGAATCGATGCTACGAGTCAAACTCACAGCTTCGCCGTGACGTGTGACGCTTTTTGGCCAAATTCCATCGTTTGAGGGGTCAAAAATGCGTTTTACTGTTTTTCGGGTGTTATTTTTGCAATTTTTAATCGTTTTGGGGTTTTTCTGTAATTTCTGAACTTCGTACCCTAGGGTTTGATTTTTATTCTCGTTTTCCAGACATTGTGGAGTAGTTTTTGGATATTGAAATTATTATTGAATAATTGTTCTTCGTTTTATCAAGATTCGGGTATTCTGTGAATCAACGATCTTGTTATTCTTTCTTTTGAACACGCACGCTGCATCAGAGTGGTATCAGTTTCCGAACGATCCTGTCGATATGCCGCCTCGTAGACAGAATCTCGATGCCCGTATGGAGGACGCTCGTAGGGACGAAATCGCACTGTTGCGCGACCAAGTGGCTCAATTGACTCAGCAATTGGCGGCCCTTCAAGCGCGGGCACCCAACGCCCAACGATATGATCTGGATGATGATGATGATGACGACGCCACCCCCGATGGCAATCCGTTCGCGCACCTTCGGGATCCTTCCCCCCCGCGCCCGGATCGCACTGATCGTCGCTGGGAGACTGGCTTCAAGGTGGATCTTCCGGAATTCCATGGCAGTTTGGCTGCAGATGAGTTCGTAGATTGGCTTGCTACTGTGGAGGAAATCCTTGATTTTAAGGATGTTCCGATGGATCGTCGTGTTTCTTTGGTGGCGACACGTTTGCGAGGTCGTGCACAGGCCTGGTGGCAGCAAGCGAAGGCAACCCGTCTTCGATCTGGTAAGCCTAAACTTGTTGATTGGGGTAAATTCAAGAAACATATCCGTGCTGCCTTTTTACCTTATAATTATGAGAGAGATGTATATCAACGCTTTCAGTTGTTACGTCAGGGTGTTAAGTCTGTTGATGATTATACTGCTGAATTTTATCAGTTGCTTGCACGTACTGATCTTGTGGAGACACCATTTCAATTGGTTTCTCGTTATATTGGTGGTTTGAGGATTCAGTTGCAGGATGTGCTTAATATGTTTGACCCTGTGACTGTATCGGAGGCGCACCAACGCGCTCTCCAAGCTGAAAAACAGTTGGCCCGTCGTGCCTCGAGTGGATTTCGTAATCCGGTCAACCCGTCCCCTAACCCTGCTGCTCCTCGTGGGTTTGTTTCTCAGCCACCACCGAATCGGGCTTCTTCCAGTGGTGTTAAGTGTTTTAATTGTGGTGAACCTGGTCACCGTCAAGCGGATTGTCGTCGTCCTCGAGCTGACAAGCGTGGTCTTTTTGTCGATGATGACCTTGTTGATGACACCCCCCCTGTTTATGATGAGGACATGGATGATGTGGTTGCGGAGGAACTTGTTGAGGGTGATGTGGGACCTCTGTTGATGCTCAGACGCACGTTCTTTAGCCCACGTGCCACCGATGACAATTGGTTGCGTACCAATATCTTTCAGTCGACTTGCACAATTGGGGGTAAGGTCTGCTCTTTCATTATTGACTCGGGTAGTTGTGAGAATGTGTTATCGGAAGTGGCAGTTTCCAAGTTGGGTATTGATACTGAAGCGCACCCGAAGCCATATAAATTGTCGTGGCTTAGTAAAGGTACGGATGTTACTGTTTCTCGTCGGGTTTTGATTTCAGTTTCTATTGGGTCCACTTATAGTGATGAGATTTATTGTGATGTGGTGCCTATGGATGCTTGTCATTTGTTATTGGGCCGTCCGTGGCAATTCGATCGTGAGGTTACGCACGATGGTCGTGCGAATACATATTCGTTTCTTTTCAGGGGTCGTAAGATTGTGCTATTACCCAGCAAGCCTCGAGGCATTCCTAAATCTGATGCCTTCAAACCTGCTATGTTATTATCTCGTGTGCCTTTTCAGTCTGCTATGGAGGAATCTGGGATTGTTTTTGTCCTTATTGCTCAGTCCACGGGTTCACAGTTTGGGACACCCCCCCTTGCTGTCCAACCTTTATTGTCTGAGTTTGCTGATGTTTTTCCGGAGTCTCTTCCGAACACATTACCTCCTCTTCGGGATATTCAGCATCAAATTGATCTTGTGCCGGGGGCAGCATTGCCTAATCGCCCACATTATCGTATGAGTCCGAAGGAGCATGAGGAACTCCGTCGTCAGGTGGAAGATTTGCTTGCAAAGGGCCATATTCGTGAGAGCCTCAGCCCTTGTGCAGTGCCTGCCCTATTGACCCCTAAGAAGGACGGTACTTGGCGCATGTGTGTGGATAGTCGTGCCATTAACAAGATCACAGTGAGGTATCGTTTTCCTATTCCTCGTTTGGATGATTTGTTGGACCAGTTGGGTTGTGCCTCCGTCTTTAGTAAACTGGACTTGAAGAGTGGCTATCACCAGATTCGTATTCGAGTTGGGGATGAGTGGAAAACAGCATTTAAAACACGAGAAGGTTTGTTTGAGTGGCTGGTTATGCCATTTGGGTTGTCTAATGCCCCAAGTACCTTTATGCGGGTAATGAATCAGGCTCTACGTCCTTTCATTGGTAAATTTGTCGTCGTTTATTTCGACGACATTCTGATTTACAGTGACAGCCCCGACTCTCACCTCCAACATCTACGGGAGGTCTTATTGGTATTGCGTCGGGATCAGTTTTATGCAGCCTCCGGGAAGTGTGCTTTTATGACTACCTCAGTACAGTTTTTGGGATATATTGTCTCTGATCAGGGCCTTTCAGCAGATCCGAGTAAAGTTGAGGCCATTCGTCATTGGCCAGCTCCTACCTCTATTACGGCAGTCAGGAGCTTTCATGGGCTGGCCTCCTTCTATCGCCGGTTCATTCCCCATTTCAGCAGTATCATGGCACCCATAACAGATTGCATGAAGGGGACCAAGTTTGTGTGGACGGAGGATGCAGAAACTGCCTTTCTTGAGATCAAGCATAGATTGACGACAGCACCTATCCTTGTTCTTCCTGATTTCTCTCAGCCTTTCGAGTTGCATTGTGATGCTTCGAAAGCAGGAATTGGGGCAGTTTTGAGCCAAGCAGGTCGTCCTGTGGCCTTTTTCAGCGCGAAGTTGGCGGGTTCCAAACTTCGTTTTAGCACATATGATGTGGAGTTTTATGCCATAGTTCAGGCTGTTCGGCATTGGAGGCACTATCTCTTCCAGCGGGAATTTGTTCTCTTTACTGATCACGATGCCCTGAAACATTTGGGGAGTCAGGATAAGATATCTCATCGTCATGCATCCTGGATTTCTTTCCTCCAGCAGTTCACATTCGTGATTAAACACAAAGCAGGTGTCTCTAACAGGGTAGCAGATGCTTTGAGTCGACGCCATAACCTGCTTTCGACTTTTCGGGTGCAAGTTCCAGGGTTTGAGTCTTTTATTGATTTGTATGTGGAGGATCCTTTCTTCTCCAAGATTCTTCTTCAGATCCAGCAGGGTGGTGGTTCTCCTTTCCTTTTGGAGGATGGATTTCTGTTTCGGGGCCTCCAGTTGTGTATTCCGGTTTGCAGCCTTCGTCCCAAAATCATCCAGGAATTGCACAATGAGGGTCATGTGGGTCGTGACCGAACTTTTCAGCTTGCAGCGGCTTCTTATTTTTGGCCTTCAATGCGTAAAGAGGTGGGCAGGTTTGTGACTCGTTGTCGTACCTGCCAAGTGTCGAAAGGGGCTGCTTCTAATGCGGGTTTGTATATGCCTCTTCCCATTCCGACGCAGCCATGGGTTGATGTGAGTATGGATTTTGTCCTTGGCCTGCCACGAACGCAACGGGGGAATGATTCGATCTTTGTGGTGGTTGATCGATTTTCCAAGATGGCACACTTCATTCCTTGCAAGAAGACGGTTGATGCTGTTCATGTGGCACAATTATACTTTCGTGAGGTGTACCGCCTCCATGGACTCCCTTCCTCCATTGTCTCTGATCGAGACACTCGTTTTGTTAGTCACTTCTGGCGTAGTTTGTGGCGCTCGGTGAACACGTCCCTTAATTTCAGCAGCGCTTATCATCCCCAAACTGATGGCCAAACAGAGGTGGTTAATCGTTCTTTGGGAAATTTACTTCGTAGCTTGGTTGGTGATAGTCCCAGATCTTGGGATTCGAAGGTTAGTCAGGCTGAATTTGCTCACAACCATGCTGTCAATCGTACTACTGGTTTTAGCCCTTTTCAGGTTGTTTATGGGATTGTACCCCGTGGTCCACTTGACTTGCTGCCTTTGCCTAGCAAGGTCCCTTCCCATGCTAGTGCAACAGATTTGGTGACACAGATTCAGCAGGTTCATCGTGACACTCATGCTCGTATTGTGGAGGCTACATCTAAGTATAAGGCTCATGCGGACTTGCGTCGTCGTCCGGTTAATTTTGAAGTGGGTGATTTTGTGTGGGCTGTTTTGACAAAGGACCGTTTCCCTGCTCGGGAGTATTCTAAGTTGGCTGCTAAAAAGATTGGCCCTGTTGAGATCGTGGAGAAAATCAATCCGAATGCATATAGGCTGCAATTACCAAATCATGTCCGTACTTCTGATGTGTTTAATGTCAAGCACTTGATTCCCTTTGTGGAGGATTCCTCGTCTGGTGATGAGGCCGATTCAGATTCGAGGGCGAATCTCCTCTATCCGGGAGGGAATGATGTAGAACGAGTGGCGTTGCAATTTCTGAAGAAACGAGAGCATCCGAAGAATTTCTGAATTTTTGAAGTTTTGAGAGCCGGAACCCGATTTTGGCGTGTGAGCACACTTTTTCGGGTGGAATCGATGCTACGAGTCAAACTCACAGCTTCGCCGTGACGTGTGACGCTTTTTGGCCAAATTCCATCGTTTGAGGGGTCAAAAATGCGTTTTACTGTTTTTCGGGTGTTATTTTTGCAATTTTTAATCGTTTTGGGGTTTTTCTGTAATTTCTGAACTTCGTACCCTAGGGTTTGATTTTTATTCTCGTTTTCCAGACATTGTGGAGTAGTTTTTGGATATTGAAATTATTATTGAATAATTGTTCTTCGTTTTATCAAGATTCGGGTATTCTGTGAATCAACGATCTTGTTATTCTTTCTTTTGAACACGCACGCTGCATCAACAACTCATACCTGCTGAATGTAGTTGATTATCCTTTGATCAACAACTTTATTCCCAAGCTCATTTTTAACATGAAAAACTGAAAATCATCAAGATTTAATTAGAAATCATATATCTAGTAACCAAAATAAATAATTAAAATTGATAAAATCTAGTACCTACCATCCATGAACCACCCCCCATCAGAAGAAATGTAGCTCTTAGATATGGTGAGGTTGAGATCGGTAAGAGCTTGCACCACTTCCAGGAGGAGCCCCTGCTTATTTACGCAATTGATCTGCGACGACGAACATATTTAAGTAATTGTCGTTCTTTAAGACCACTGTAACAATTCAATGTACGTTATCAAACAATAGAGATCATGATCATATAACCTTTACTATCGTGCAATCCGGTAAGCTTTCATTGTCTATATTCACTCTACAACTGCAATCAACAAACACAAAAAGTTTTTATCAAACAATTTGATTAATTCTATGTAATTCAATTCTTGCAATGATTGAAATTGATAAGAAAAAAACGTACGCAGGACCATATAACCTCTCGGGGAGGTTAGCAAAATCGGGGTCGTAGTAAGGCGAGCAAACTGTGTTCATTATGCACACTGCACGAAAAACAACGTTGTAAAATGCTGTTTTTCTACATTTCAAGACGTACATACAAAATTTGGACGGAGGGAGTAATTTATTTACCTGGGAGTATTGGGATGGGAGGAGTTAGATCTCCATTTTTTGAAAAAGTAATACTAGTGTTGCATGTAATAATATGCATGAAGGAAATGAGCAAAGCCCATTATCATGAACAACATGCAATTCAGACATGATTATTTAGGTAAGAAGAGAATTTAGGAAAAAAATCAACTGCAAACAGAGCTGGGTTTTTTTCAAGAATATGAGAGAGAAGAGGCTGAGGCCTTATTGAATTTGAATTAATGAGAAACACACTCTTACATTGGATGTTAGAGTTTAGTTTGTTGAAAAACAAATTTATATGAATTTATAGCCATTGTTGTTGCTACTCCATAATTTTCTCCTGAAATTAAGGGTTGGAAAACTTCGTCCACAAATATATATTTCTATAAAAAAACAAGTAAAGGTATATGAGTTGGAATTTTGAGAATAAAAGTTTTGAAAAACATAGGGATAACAATTTTCATCCGCCTAAACCGTGTTATTTGAGTCGTTATGTCTGTTCCCCGTAGTGAAACGAGACAGGTCTAGGTATCACTCTCGCTCAATGCCCTGGACTCGTGTCATGTTATTAAATACTAGCCTCATAGGTCGGACCATTCAGATTAAACCCAAAGTTTCTCACAGATCTTTTTTCGTGAGACAGAATCCTTTTGATCCATATTTCAAATATTTTTGGTTGGACAATTCTCAATTTTATGTTTGTAAAAAAAGTGATAATGTTTAAAAAAAAATGATAATATTTTTAACAAGAGTGATTATCACTTTTTTTTTTTTTAATATTATCACAATAAAAATAAAATGTAACTTAAAAAGAATAGGCTACAACCAACTTTTATCACTCAAAATCAACTTTTATTAAAAAGTTGGTTGTAGCCTATTCTTTTTAAGTTACATTTTATTTTTATTGTAATGGAAAATATACCTTTAGCTTCTCCATCTTTAGAACAAATACATGGCTACTCTGTTTATTATATTATTGTATATTTAAGATGAAATTTATAAACCTATAAATAATTTCCAATTCCACCTAAAAAAAGAAAGAGAGTTGAATTGAAATTTAAAAAACAGTAAAATTGGATATAAGACTAAACAAAATTTTGTAAAGGGCTTTGATTAATGGAAGATAGGAACACTAAAACTTAACATGCTGCTATTGGATAGGCCAGAGGCAAAAAAAAACCTACCATGCCCATCCCACCTTGCAACATCTATCTATCTCTTCCAACACAACATAGCACAACACATCACAACAGATCGGAATCGAATTTCTCCAACGATGACACTCGAACAGAATAGCACTACTTATCCTGTTGCTAGTGGTTGTTGAACCAGGGGCCAACCGCCCCGCCATTGACGTGTCCATTGGAGTGAACCCCAACAGGGTTAGGTCGTACAGGAGGGGGCAATCCAATGGGCATTGGTGGAGGATTATAGAGGCCAAGAGGGCTGCCACCTGGACTTGCTGCTTTACGTTGTTGGATTGCGTGGATCTGTCTGAGACCTTCTTCGTGAATTCGAGATATTGTGTCTAGCTCCTTCATTGATAAAGATTCCAAACCAGCACCGTAAAGAGGAGCATGCCTCGACATTTCTTCCTGAAGTTGAGACTCTAGATGATGGATGTATTGCTGCAACAGGATCGCCATTAGTAATTGCATCTCTTTATTAATATTAGATCGAGATAAGAATTGAAATATAAGTAAAAACCTCGCAGGCCTGAAATTTGGATTCCATCCCATCGATATATGCCTCACATCGAGTAACCTGTTCCTCCTTCTCATGCTTCTCTTCTTCTGTTTGCCCGACTCTCTGTGTCAATCGACGAACTTCCTCCTCCAGTGATTGTCTCATCTCTTCACGAGTCACACTTTCGGTCACAAATCTTTTTGACTCTTCATCAAACCTTTTACGTGCTACTTCAGCATTCTTTAATCTCTCAGCGAGAACACTCTTCTCCTTCATTGCCCTCTGAAATATTCACAAACATTTGTCAGGTATGACAATAATAGCAAGCTGAAGCTAAATAACGTTCATGGCATCATAAGGAAAAGTAAAGAAATGGGAGTTACTTTGCTTAAATTAATTCAAACTCCTCTGAAAATCTTTTACATTGGTCAGTAACACATGAAGTATGTAAACAAGCCAGGGCAACTGGTTGGTAAATTATCAGACCTTCAATTCGTCACGTTTTCGAATTTTCAATTGGGAGAGCTGTGATTCTGCATCATAGAGACGATCTTGAAGAACCTTCTTCTCAGCCATAAGCTTTTTGACTTCATCATCCCGTTCTGCACGGACCCACTCAAGTTGAGTCTCAACTTCTTGTGTCTGCTCTATCAGCTCTTTTTTTTCTCGGGCAAAGCGATCCATGTCAGCCCTCGTTTCAGACTGCCGTTGCATATGCAAGCGTTAGAAGTTACATGATTTTCTGGAAAACGCATTAATAGAGGAAAATAATCAATTACCTTGAGACGGATATTAGTGGCCTCAGATTCACTTAGCTTTTGAGATAAAACAGTTATTTCTTTAGACAAACTAGCAACTTCAGCCTTATTTTCTTCACGATTACGAAGAATATCATCTTCACTAGCACATAACTGATGCCAAAGTGTTGCTCGATCAACGTTTGCAAGTTCAACAACCTCACGCATCATACTCAGAACTGGTCTTATCGTTTCCTGCTCCTCACACACTAAGATCACCAAAATCTCCAAATCGAGATCTACGTCACGACTAGCATCTGCACTAGTGGTAGCTCGATCAACAAGCCTCTTGATCATCATCAATCGCTGAGACTCATCAGCATATCGTTTGTACAACATAGTATAAAGAATCTTTGCAAAATCTTTTACCCCCGAATCTCTGGACAGTGCCAATGTCTCAGCAAGACCAAGAATCGAAGTGAAACCATCTCGTTCTGCTCTAATTTGCTCAATTCTCATGTGCTCAATTCTCATTTGCTCAATGGCTTCCAGATCAGCAACTACTTCGGGCTGCTGATAATTCTCATCAACATACTGGGATGTGATGTTCAATGATCTAGCAAAGCGTCTTTCCAAGGCCACAGCAACAGACTGAGGAACAAAAGCCCCACGGGCTACAGCTCTCTCGAAAACTTGGGCAGCTTCAACCGCAACACAAGGTATGGATACCATCTCAAATAAAATATATACATCGGAAAAATTAGAACTATGATGGGAAGCTTGATCTTCCCCTGAATTTAGTCTTTCAGAATTTGGTCCATTTTCACCGAATATAAAAAGTCCGCATCGGCTTGGGGAGAAATCATCACCAAAATCATCATCTGAGTCAATATCTCTAAGAATAGATTCAGCAATATCCGCACAACTACTTACTGTCCTCCTTAAATAATCTAAGACGCATGGAGAGACTTCTGTACCCAAATTCTTTAGTCTAATCCTTACAGACCTCACCTGACACAGGAAAGAAGTTAATGGTAAATTGGCAAAGAAAAGAAATAGTGAACCAAGTTATATATTGTCTCGTTTGTGCTTACTGCTTCAGGAAGATGTTGACAATGCAGAGCGGCTTTAAATATGAAGTCCACTGTCGCTGCAAGAGGTTCATCAATAGAATCAGCCAAAAGCTCCAGCGATTGAAAAAGAACACGTTCCCATACTTCACTGCTACATTCCAATTGACTAAGTGCCCCAAAAACCTACGAAATTACAGTTCCTCAGAGACAAGCTATATACCCAGTAAAACACTACGAAACTGATCCCATGCATGAAATGAAAGCAACAAAACAGTTCCTCATTGTCTTACAGGAATACGTAAAGAAGGTTCCGCATCAGGCTTCTGCAGCCGATCTAAGAGAGCATAAGCAGCAAGCGAATGTTCTGAATGCTCAACTAACTTTGGAACCAATGCAACTAAATCTGGTTGAAGATGCTTGGGTGCTCTATCCAATACAAGAGCGATCTTTTGAGCAGACTGTGGCCGCCTTCTTGGTTCTGGACAACCTTGAGGGGCAGCTCCATCAAGAGCTCTCAAGGAGTTCACAATCAACCCAAGAAGTTCCTCCGACTGCTCTGGCCACTTTGGCTGAATGGAAGATTCACTGTATTAATATATAACTATGCAGGAAATATGTGTATTAGCTCAATTAATATAATAACCATACCTTGGATCGAAGAGAGGGGTTTTCAATTGAACTGGAAGCAGATGTCTCTGGTGGACTAGTCGGCTGTCCAGGAACATTTTTTGCATGTACGTTATTACAATTTGGATCAGAGCTTTGTACAGCAGTTGCATTTGTACTTTCACAAGTCCCGAGGTCTAATCTCTCCCCCACAGAGAGCTGTCTGGATTCTGCCATGTCTCCATCAGATCTAAGCGGGCTAACTGCACCACTGCAATCTGGGGAAGGTTTGGAGCTAATACAAGAAGAATCGTCAGTTGAACTACCCTCTGAAGATTGGCAACACTCAACCATTATATCTAAAAGTAAATCAATAATTGCTTGTTGTAAAACTTTGACTCCCATCAACAAATTCATCAAACTGGGTGAAGACTCCTCGTTCTTATCATTTTTCTTCCCATCATTACTGCCAGAAATCTTTGTGGGAAGCAGCAACCGCTTCACTTTCGCAGGATCATCAAGGTAAACACGCAGTCCAGTCAGGAAACCAGCTATTGCACCGGCATCCATGAGCAGTTTCTCTCTTAAAGTAACCTGAGGTTGAGAAGAATTATCTCCATAAGTAAGGTGAAACCCAGCCCTGGATAGAAGATTTCTGAAGATGTCTTCTTCGTCCCCACTTAGACCATCACTATCATCAGAATCAATGAGTTCGTCAGGGTCAGTTGTCAACGCATCTTGATCATCTTCAGAAGCTAAAACCTGACAACAAACAACCAAGTTAAGACTGCAACATGCGATATTATAGTTAAAACTGAGAAAGACAGTGGTGATCTGCATACACATTACGATTCACAAAACAGAGATCTAAAAAGTTCAAAATAATTCTTGGTTGCCTTTAATTCACCCACCAGAGTATGAATTAGCAAATTCGCAGAACGAAATAAAATGATTGTCGTTAACAGGAAATATGGCAACACTAAAACTCTAACTGGCTACAAATCATTTTTTTTACTCAAGAAAGACTGTTCATGACATGGTGATGTGTCAAGAAAGACTGTTCAAAGGTGAGGATGTTCCATTCTTTTTTAATGGGAAAGATGAGGATACACATCCAATCTGTACTACCTCATAGTCAACAAGAAAACTGTGTACATATATACTGCAAGATTTTAGGATAGCAGGCGGAAAAAGCAGATGCTTCAATAATAAATATGATCTACTAACCTCCAGGTCCGAAAATTCAAACCATGGGCAACAATCCAAAATCTCACATACAAACACAACTGTATCTCGCATCAGAAACCCTGCATCAGCCTCTAGCATTTCGGATACCTTCATAAATTGAAGAACAGAATTGTTCCATGTCTTCGTACAAATAGAGGACTCCTTCCAAACAGTTTTAGATGGATTTTTTTGATTCACAATAGCCATCCTGTATCTGACCCAAAAGTTCTTGTCAGAGTCACTGCCAAATGATTGTTCACTCTCCAAATATATACATATTGTGTCAAAGGACTCGTAAACTCCTGTACAACCAAAATGGGTAGCAAAAAAATTAGAATTAATCAATCACCTTAATCCCAATAGCTGCTGCAACAATTTAAATGCAATAATGCAAGCTTTTAGAGAGCCACCCACCAATCCGAAGCTCGCATCCACCAGCTTGAAAGAATTTGCTAAATATTTTTCTAGTTTCCATTATTTCCTTGAAAGACAAGAAATTCTCTACTTTCCACGTAAATGAACACCTCTTCTCTATTCCATCTAACTGAGAATTGCTACTTCCTGAGTCAGGTTCTTGAGTGAAATCCTGCATAATGGATGTTTCTTTCAAAATAAGGACCTCAGCAGAGAAGACAACAGTATCCTGGACTAGAAATCCAGAATCCTGATCGAAGAGGCTAGTCAGTGTCACAAACTCGCGCCAACCCCAGTCCTTTGCAGCCTTTGAGTAGCGGTTTTGAGATTCCTTTGTAACAGATTTCTCCTCTGTTTTTTGGTTCACAACTGAAAGACGGTGGCTCACAAAACAACTCCAATCGCTGTTAGTACTTCGTGAATCTGTGACTTCAAGAAACACAGAAAGGTGGCATGGAGGCTGAGACTGCCCTGATATAAGCAAATTGTGTATTAGCTCAAGCCTCAAGAGCAACTTTCTAGAATTGAAATGAAGAAACTGCAATAGAAGTTTTAAGTCAGTTTTCTGACTTTGTTCATTTCATATGTAATCTTTGAAATATGTAAAAACACACAAACGCGACAACACCATATCTAGAAAACTGGAGTTTGGTTGGAAGACCACCCCTTCAATCAATCAATTCACTTAACTACGCATATTCAGCTCAAGAACAAAGCGTTAAGTGTTAACAATGACAATACACAACTAGTTCTGCCAGGATAACTTACCAGAACTTTATGCCAAACAGCGATCGCTACACAAAATTAATCAGAAGTGTATCAAGTATAAATTATAATGCGCTTAAATACTATAAACACTTAACTTCTCAGGCACTAAAGCAAACTGCAATGAAGCTCAAAATTCCAAAATTATATCCCAGCATAATTACAAGAATCTTTTATCTTATGTACACAATAACATCAATCAGAGAAATTAAATTGTGAATGGACAAAAGATGGAACGCAGATACAATAAACATCATCAACATTTAACTGTATCCAAATGGGAAAAGGTATCGAATTACCTTTGCCTAATAATCCCTTCTCTGAAATTGAAGGTTGCGTTTTAGAATTGTACAATGTCAAACTATCCAATCACTTCAAGTTCCCCAATAGTTATACAATAATATAATCAAAATTAGACATCTCTTCCTGGTTATAAATACCATTCACGTATGTTTTAACAAGTTAACTGAACAGGTAATAATTGCATTCAGGAAAACAAAAGTTTTTTTTTTTTAAGTTCAACAATAATAAGACATTCTTCTTCCCTCAGAGGTCATATCAGAAAATGAAGATAAGTATAGCTTATGCAATTTCCATTCCTTCCCTACTAGAATAATATAACATACCTCTGGGGTAAACAATAAGGCGACAATCCCGGTTCCCAATTTGAAATCTCCTACTCTTAATACAAAGCCCGGTGATCTTCCTCTTCTTCAAAAGATCCTTCAAGCGGGTGAAATTCTCAATTCTCCATGTGAATTTCCCCAGATGTCCATCCGACTTTCTCACATTCCCTCCGTTCCTCACACCAATCAAAGTTCCACTCTTAGAGAAGCTGCCCAACTCCTTAATAACATGAAATGATGTGCTGAACACTGCTGTGTCATCCACCAAGAAGCCGGAATCGGCCCCTATAAAATCTGCCATTTTCATATAATCATTCCACCCCAAACTTGTGTTGTCTCCACTCTTATTGTCAGCAGCAAACCGCCCATAACTATCACGATGGACATGGTTTGCACCGTTGCCTGGCTTCTGATTCAACACAGACATCCTAAACAGACACCAGCAACTCCTATCTGCCATCAAAGGATTTTTCTCCGTGTCCTTGCTCTCCAAACACATGGACAAAAACTCTACACTATTCACTACACTCTGGTACACACTTATACGCAAGTTACACTCACCAGCTGGGAAGACTGGACTCATTATTTTCTGCGTTTTAATCATTTCCTTGAACAAACTAAAATTATGCACTTTCCAAGTGAATTTTCCACTCAAAACATCACCAACCACAGGGCCAATAACCCCTCCCCCGCCCATAATAGACACATTATTCGCCTGCAAATCGTAATTATCACGCGAGAAAGAAAACGACTCATGAAGAATCAAGATATCCGCGGTAATGAGAATACAATCATTTGACAAATGCAAGAATCCAGCCTTATGGTCTATTAGAGAAACAAGTGAGGCAAAATCGCACCAACCGTGTGACTTTTTCTTGGAGGAAAACCGATGCCAGCTGTCCCGGTGCACTGATTTCGAAGAGTCCAACATATTATCAATGGCGAGACGGTAGCTTGAAAAACAATCCCACCTCGAAGAAGCTGTATTCCTTGGGTCCATGATTTGTAAGTAAATAGACAAATACCCGGGGAGAGCCTGAGAATCACCCTTAGGGTAAATTAGCAAGCGGCAATCGAAACCCCCGACTTCGAAGTACTTACTCCAAAGCGCCCGCGATTTGATTCTCGGGAAATTGGCGATTGTCCATTTACATAGAGCGGAATAATCTCCCCGCCTCTCCACCACCACCGAGTCGGCGGTGGTGGCGGTGGCGGCTCCGGGGGCGGAGTCACGGAGCGGATCCTCTACCGCAATGGAGAGCTTCTCCGATGCTCGGTTAGATGAGAGCGGCACGGCGGCGGAGTCCGGTGCGGCATCGGAGGAGGGTACAGCGACGTCGTTTTGTGAGTAGTGATTGTGTTTCATTGTTTGACAAGAAGAAGAAGAAGAAGATATGAGTTGTGTAGTTAGGTTTTTTGGGTTGTCTAGGTTTCTTTGGTTTATATATGTATATTATACTTATATATCAATTTATATATATGTGTGTATATATATATTATCTCCCTCTGGTTTTATTGCTGATCGATCAACACATGTAGAGAGAGAGAGAGAGAGAGAGAAGAGAGAGAGGGGGACTGAGAGGATAGTGCTTGCTACATGCTCTCCTCAAGCCTTCAATGCTTGCCCTAGTACCATACATGACACACCCATACCATACCCTTTTTGTTTTCACATTTTTTTTCCTTTTACGTTTAACGAATCGAGCTGCTCGTGAGCTCTGTTCGACTTTCGAGTTAAATTCAATATCTATTTTTTTTTCATTAGGCTCGTTAATGAATTGAGTCGAATCGAACTCAATTTTTGGTTCGTCAATGATGTTATCGAGCTGAGTCGAGCTCGACTCGATAAGAGCTTCAAACGAGCTCGAACTTTAAATACTTGACTCGAGTCGAATAACAGATGTATGTCTCACACATAAATAATTGACATTGAGGTAATTATATATTGAACCTAGTGTATAGGATGGTGTTGGAGGTAAAAAAAAAAAAAAAAGGAGTAATAAAGTAAATGTTAAGTATGTAATTCATTCATCACATAACTTGTGATAATGAGTAGAGTTTTGAGAGGTAATTTTATAAAATTTTATGTATAAATGAAAAAAATGAATTAACTTATGTAAATATGTGTAGAAAAAATAACAATATTTGTGTAAAATTGAGTATATTGTAGTACGTAAAAGTTCTTGTGGGACGTTCCAAAAGGAAAAGTGTGAAAGTAATTGTCGGATATTTGATATACACAAAGTGAGTGAATTGAAATTTATGTATGAAATAGTACTATTTTATTAGTGTTAGTGAGTAAAATAATGATCGGGGGAAGAAAAGTAAGAAAATAAGTATGACGGGTGGAAGAAAAATGTGATTGAAATAAGAATCGTGACGTAATTGTAAAAGAATACGTGTATGTGTATCATAGTGGTGAATAGTTATTTAAATGAAAAATTAGAAATTTTGAGATTGAGGAATTTGAGTAAACGAATTTTATGTTAAATCAATAGCAAATATTGTGTTATTTTATTATTGTTAACTAATATTATTACGCCCTGTATCAATTTTAATTTCAACTTTTTAGATCAATTTCGAGTTCAAGAACAACTTGTACGTATATAGTAGAGTATTCTTTTTGCCTTAACTTTGTAACAAATAAAAAAGGAAAAGAAAACATATATGGCTATATAGCAATTATTAACTTAGTACTACCGGTTATATAATGGTCCTCCAAGCCCATAGTATTTCTCCCACAATACGACTTTTATAACACACGTTTCTGAAATTCGAGAAATATTAATAAAGATTGAAATTTTTTCCAAAATTATACGTAACTTGAAAAGGAAAAATATACTATATTACAAAAGACTCAAACGCCCTCATAAAAAACTAGTTTATTTCTTTTAATAATAATTAATAACTCCACAATAAAACTCATGCAAAATTCAATGAGAAGCAAAAATTTTTTCTATACTTTCAATCTTAGTGTACTTTTCTTTCATTTTTTTTCCGTAAGCTACTCATTTTTTTCAAACTATTTTTTCTCATATTTTATTATTCCATCCATTCAATTTTATAATTTTTATTTGGATTGTACACATATTTAAAAAAAAATGATTATTTATGTAAAAAGTGAAAGTTTGAGGGTGAATATAAATAGAAATAAAGTAGTGAGTGAGAGTAATATTTTTTTTTTAGGAAAAGATAATTATAAAATTGAACAAACAAAAAAGAAAAGTGATAATTATAAATTGAACAAGAAAGTATATTATTTTCTCTCTTAGTCACTCTACCTCTAATACATCGACTTATTATATCATATTTTTTAATTTTTATGTCCAAAATCTTTGTTACAAAGGCAATAACATCATGTCAACAAAAGACCTCTATTAAACTGGGCTTTTAATGTATGAAATGAGAACATGGCCCAATAAGCCCACCCTAGCAATAAATCAACATTGGGCTTATTCGGTCGCGGGTCCAAACAAAATTAAAAAAAATAAAAAAAGGGCGCGGGCACCCAAGGATACTATGAGGACACCCACACGATGAGGACACACAAAACGGATGAGGACACACACTTGAAAATCTCAAAAATAACCTTCACATTTCAAACAAACTCTAATTAAATCATTTTACCTTCCTTCTTCCATTTCTCACATTTTCTCACAAGGGTGCACCCACCTCCCCCTCCCTCCAAATCGCTGCCGCCGCCCACCACCAACCACGTCGCGACGCCCACCTTCTAAACTTTTCGGTATTAGTACAATGAGTGACATTCCACATTATTTTGAATGAAAGAAAAAAAAAAGAGGGTGATTTCATGGTAGGGTTTTGAATGAAGAAAAAATGGCGATTTTATGGACGAATCTGAGCCACGACGACGGTGGTTCGATGTTGCACACCAAGGGTTCACTGCAACAGCTAAGGTTTGAGGCCGTGACACGATGAAACGATCGTGATAGACTGTGCAGTCGTTGGTTTGGATGGAAATGGAGGAGTTGATTGAATTTTTTAAAAATGAACTAAGGTTCAGGATGTTAGCAAAAAAAAAGAGATAATATAGTAATCATGCTTATACATTGCAAAAACCTGTAAGTAATTGTATTAGGGATCATACAAGAAATTCAAGAAGGAATAGTGAAAAACTAAAAACACTTTTTAATACTAGTGAAAATTATAAAATTAGAAGAAGAGATTAGTATCACATATTTTCCTCTTCTTTTCATCCAAACATTTTGATAGCGATTTAAACTAATAATAAATAATGTACCATTTTAAAATATCTAGAATTGAAATTAAAATTGATAAATTCGTTGATGACACCTAATTACCGACATACAACTTAATTAAATAAAATCGTAATTCCTACTATTTTAATTTTGTGTGCTTACGTCGTTGCCGCCCAAAATATCAAAACAAAATAATTTCGGACAATACCCCGATTTCACGGATCTTTAATTAATTCATATAAAGAGAGTCGTGCTGGTTAAACACGCTTTTCTGGAAAAGCTATACACGTTATTAGCTTTCCACCAATCAACACATTCATTTCAAATTCAATCAAGGGAGCAGGGCCACTGAGACAGAGAGAAAGCGAGAGAGGGGGACGAGGAGATGGCCATGCTCTACGCGCTGGTGGCGCGTGGCTCCGTCGTGCTTGCGGAATTCAGCGCTACATCGACCACGGCGAATGCGATCGCGCGGCAAATTCTGGAGAAGATCCCCGGGAACGACGATACAAATGCTTCATATTCGCAGGATCGCTACATATTTCACGTTAAACGCACCGATGGCCTCACCGTTCTCTGTATGGCCGACGACACTGCCGGAAGTGAGTTGATTCTCTCCCTGGCTTTAATTTTCTGTTTCGGTTTTCATTTTGGTGAAATTTTGATTCTGTTGTGGTCGTTGAATGATGTGAAGAGCGGAATATGCTCGAATTGACGTGAATCTGATATGTAGGATCGGATTCTGGTTGTGACTTGTGGTTGAATGTTTTTTTTTCCTTGTAAAAATTTAGGATGAAATTTTAGAGGAACCTTTGACTTGATCGTACCTAATTTTTTGAATGCGGACTTAGGCAGCTGGATGAACCGAAGTTGTACCACTCTCGTATGTTTTGATTTCATGTTTTCAATTTTTTAGCGTTGTTCTAGATCTGTAAAGGTATTTTTGTGTGGTGTAATGCTGTTCGTAATGTTTGCATTTTAATTATTCCTTGAGGGACAGCATTTTCTGATGAATTTTGAATAATCATAAGCATATTCTTATTGTTTTGGGTTTGTTTGGTTCTTAATACGTGGAAGAGCTAATGTAATGGAAACCATCTGCTCACTTAGGTTGTGTTCGCTTTGTGGAACAGCAGCATGTTATGGAGTAATTATTATGAGTCCTGAGATAGTGTGTTTGTGTTTCGCTAATCCTTATTCTCTCTTTTACCTTGCGTCTTATCACAATGTTTTTGGATCTCGAGGGAGCACACAGAATACATAAAGGAAATTATTGGAAACTTGAGCTAGTTACCATAATCTGATACAGAGAATATATATCTCTAATTGTTTCGCCAAGACCCAATTACATATTGTAAAGGCTTGTCTAGATTTCCAACAAATATGATTATTAGTCTTCGTAATTTTTATTCAGAAGTTCACTCCAAGGGAGCTGCTTGCATGAAGTATACCTTGATTCACGTGACTCTTCATCAATTACTGTGTCTTTAGGCTGTTTCTGTTAAGAGGCACAATTGTATTTGTTGGAGAAATAGATTGATGTATCACAGTTGCTTTGGCTTATGTTACCTTACAGTAAATTGTAAGTGTGTAAATATCATGATAATAGTAGCCACTCAGAATGTGTTCTAATTGGAGATTTTGAGGGATTCTTTTATTTTTATTCTCTATTATGTAACCCCCGTTCGACAATTGTATCGTTGAGTGATTGCATTATATGCCCTCCCATCCAATTTCTCACTTTACTCACTTAAAACATTTTTTGTACTTTGAAATCTATACAGGGAGAATTCCTTTTGCATTTCTTGAAGATATTCATCAAAGATTTGTCCGGACTTATGGCCGAGCTGTATTATCTGCACAAGCATATGCCATGAATGATGAATTTTCAAGGGTCCTCGGCCAACAAATAGAGTACTATTCAAATGATCCAAATGCTGACAGGATAAATCGGCTTAAAGGTGAAATGAGCCAGGTAATTTTTCTTTTGTTAAGTTTTAGATGCACTTATGGATTTGGCGTCAGTGTGTCACCCTGTTCCTTGTCTGTTATGTTTTAAATAGGTCCGTACAGTTACAAATGAGAGGAAAATGCTTTAGATCTTAAACTTTTTTGTTCTTAGTTTGAATAAAGGACCTAATAAGATTAATTTTTCTAGGCTGTAATTTTACATGCTATATCAATGGGTTGGCTATTGTGGATCTTTCTGTTGATTTATAATGACTGTGCTGACCTCTATGATTCCCTTATTTTTACCCATTGTGCTGCTAATATTCTACTTATAACTAATAACTATACACTCTATTTTGTGTTGCTATTATCCTTAACTAATGAATATACTATACATTTGCTGCCATTGTAGGTTCGAAGTGTCATGATTGAGAATATTGATAAAGTTTTAGAGCGAGGTGATCGGCTAGAATTATTGGTTGATAAAACCGCAACTATGCAAGGGAACACATTTCGCTTTAGGAAACAAACTCGACGTTTTAGAAGCGCAGTCTGGTGGAGAAACGTCAAGCTTACGTAAGTTTGCTGAAACATACACCTATGCTCTTAGAAATTATGGAGCATTCTTTTATGAAAAATATAACTTAGTTTATACATCATAATTTAGAATACAAAAACCCGACAGCCCCCCCACCTCCCACCTCAGCATAAAAAATAAACTATAATTATTTTAGATTTAAAAAAAAAATTAATAATCAAATTATTTCAGAATTTATAAGTTTCATTAGCTGAACACTCTTAACAACTTATGAGCTACTTAAAGATTGCATCTTATAAGCTCTTGAAACACCTTATAAGATGTTTAAAATAAGCTTAGCCAAGCGGGCTCTTAGTTAGTTACATCGACACTTAGGTAGTTATGTCCTATTTGTTTCTAACTAGTGGCGCTTGGTTTATTGCAGGATTGCGTTGATATTCCTTCTCCTGGTAATAGTTTATATTGTTTTGGCTTTCGTTTGCCACGGGCCAACCCTACCATCTTGCTTTTGAAGTAGGGTCCGCTCATCACCTCCCCCCTCCACATTTTTCTGTCTAATATACTAGCAATTTTTCTTCTACTTCACATCTTCTTAAGATGTACGGGGAACTCGTGCAGTCATATTTCTTGTTGACTTGTTAGGTTTGGTCTCGATTTCCCTGGTGTGAGATGTCATTTTTTTGTTGTGTGAAGCTTTCTCTGGGGCTCAAACTCCACCCAGAATTTCTGGATTACAAAATAATGGATGTCCAATCGAATGCCGAATGATTGGTCCATTTTGTAATCAACATTTCTGGATATTCATTAGTGTAATTCATATGGTTTCAAATGTGTGTTTTTCAGATCATGCGAGAGCTTCCCTTTCCATGTCCTTTCTTGCAATACCTTCAAGAAAGGTAGTTTACAGACTGTAAGAATTTGCAGCCGCTATGTTTTAATACTGTTGAGATTATTACAGCGATTTCGAATTTTCGAAAATCAGTGTTCGCAGAGTGGCCACTCATCGAGCTCTTTAAAATCTTGAGGCAAACAGCACCTACAAGATTGGTGCATTTGGCTTTCTGAAACCCCACTTTTGGACTGATGCCTAAAAATAATTAAAAAAATTAAACAAAAAAAACAAAACAAAAAAGTAGTCACATGTAGTTGAATAATTGCCCCAGGTTTACCAGCTTGCATGTGTTTCTAGGTTGAGTGGTCCATTCTTGCACTACCAAGGTATATGCCAAATGCCAACTCTCTCTTAGTCTACTTGTTGGGCATATGAGACGATCCCATACATGAGATGAAATCTCGTTTACTATATGTACAATGTATCTAAAGGTCGTTAAACTATCTAAACATTTATTTTTTAAGGTTCTCCACAGGAATAAAATCATTACGAAAGTGGTCATATAATGATCAATAATAGACCAACTATGTCGAGAAAAAAAAACTCGTGTGATTAGTTTTGCAATTAAAATTTCCATGAAATAACAATTTTCGAGCATAAATATCAAAAGTGCAATAGATCATTTCTTTTGGGACTAATTTTGTAATAGACTTTTCACACGACTCAAATCAGTTATAAATAACTAACAATCAATTTTATTTAAAATAATATTTTTAACCTCTTTTTAGAATTTGAAAACATACAATTTTAATTCAAAAGCTAGAATTTTTTAAACTAAGGACAACGAACATTTAAAAAGTTTACTTTTAAGTGAAGGACTACGAACTTGTTGTACTAATTATAAATAGACGACTCGAATGTTTCAAGAAACATATCATGTGTGAAGGAAACCATGCTATATCTATCAATAATAAAGTATATTCGCGAAGAAAGCTACTCATAAACTTTGGGCATGAAGGTTAAAAATTATGATAGAATAGATAGATGTATTAGAAGTGATGCGATTGAAAGAGAAAAATATAATAAAATATGAGAGGAAGTAGTTTATCAAAAAGAAAATAAGTACCTTTCATTGGAACGTACGAAAAAAGAAAATTGAGTAGCTTTCACTGGACGGATGGAGTATTTAGAAACCCGTTTGATAGATATATCGAGATGTATATGATTTTATTCGAAGATGCGTCTTTCGATTATTTGATATGCACACAATCAAACTGAATCGTACAAGATACAATAAGAGAATGGGTCCGTTGTTATTTTATTTCCTATGTGCTTGTGAATTAGATGGAATTGAAACAATAATTGACATGTGACTATGGGAGGAGCGGACAAGGTACGAGACAAGATAACATTAAAGCAATTGCCCATCTTTACCCGTATAAGAAACCCCATACAGCTCACATTTCATCAAATTCCTAATAATTATATTCTTCTAAATAATTTAATTATCATGTACTAATTCAATTCATTATTACAACTTTGTACTACATGTTGGATGCTTCTTAATCTTAACATGCAACTCAAATGACCACAACATCCCTTGTATAAGTATTCCTATACATTTTTCATTATCATGTACTCTCTACGTCCCGATGAAAGCTATCCATGAGCTTTGGACATGGAAGTTAAGAAACATGATAGAATAAGTAAATGTATGAGATGTGATGTGATTGAGAAAAATAATAATATAATGAAATGCGAGAGAGATTAGTTTGTAAGAAAATGAGTAGCTTTCATTGGGACAGACGAAAAAAAAACGTTGAATAGCTCTCACTGGAATTAATTTATCACTAGAAATTTGATTGGACCACATATTACAAACTTAACCTTGCTTAGACAACAAAATTATTCTACTTCACTATCCTTCTTCCACTCAATTCATCTCCAAACATCAACCTCATATCTCCCCTTTATAATTCCCACAACCCCTTCACATTTAGACCACCCCTTATTCTCCTCTCCTCTCCTCTCTTCTCAGCCCTATACCTAATCTTCACCAATGGCCACCACCAAACTTACGACCATCGTCTTTCTCCTCGCCTTCCTCGTCTCCGTCACATTCACCACCGCCTGCGACCCCTGTCACCCTAACCCTAAACCTAAACCTAACCCGACCCCCAAAGCACCCCCTGTGAACCCCTTCTGTCCTCGCGACACGTTGAAGCTGGGAGTTTGCGCGGACCTACTAGGGTTGGTGAACGTGGTGATCGGAGATCCACCATCTGGCGACAAGTGTTGCGCCCTTCTTGAAGGGTTGACGGACTTGGAGGTGGCGGCGTGCCTTTGCACCGCCCTTAAGGCGAATGTACTAGGTATCAACTTGAATGTGCCCATTGCACTTAGTGCCTTGGTTAGTTCTTGCCAAAAGACCATTCCTCCTGGCTTCAAATGCGTATAGATAAGTGTACACAACAACAAGGTTGAAGGACTAAGTCTATTGTTTGTTTAATTTAATGTTTCTTGATTTGGTAATTAGTTAGTTTTGTGTCTCCATTGTTTCTTGTGAGGTGATTTGTTTTCATGCAATAAACAAGGCAAGAATATTTGCCTTGTGGTTAGGTGTAATTGTGGTTTGTGTTTACTTTTGCAATTTCAGCTTCTGTTGAACTTGTAATCAGAATTGGATTTATGTTATAATTAAGGAATTTTTTATGTTTATTTTATTCTAATCTTGCAATCTAGATTTCAAACCTTTTTACCCTTCCATTTTGGAAATTCTTATGTCACGTGCTCCTGGATCTATTGCTTGAATTTCGAGGTTAAAATTTTGCAAAGTCTTGTAAAATAATATTTGATTTACTTAAAAGAACATGTTCATGCGGTTAAAACAAAACCACCTATTACAGTTTGACCATCTTACAAACTGAAATCGAATTGGACCGATTACAGTTTTGAACAGTCAGTCGGTTCAAAATCGAACCACCAATTCAGCTGGTTTGGATTTTTTTTTATATAATTTTTTCTCTCATTTTTTGTTCGTTTTCCTCATTTCTTTTAGAAAATAAACTACTAGATGAAAGAGGTTGGTGTTAAAAAATAAGTTAAAATTGAAGTATTTACATAAGAATATAAAAAAAAATAAAAAAAGGGGCAAAACTGCCGATTTGGGCCGATTTAACCGCTGGTTTAGCCGATTTAAGTGCCGGTTTCGGTTTTGAATTTTCGAAATCGAACCTTAATTTTAAGGTTACGGTTCAGTTTTCAAACCGATATCGACCGGTTCAGCCGGTTCCGATTTTGCACATCTCTACTCGAATCTGAAATATCAACTTTGAAAAATTTCAGTATTCTATAAACATAATGCAACACGATTGGATCAAAAAATTATCAAATACAGACATTATCTATATTTTTTTTTAAACCAGGACTCATTCTAGGCTACATGTGGTTAAACTGTCGATGACACCTACATTAAACAATATTCATGTGATTCGACTCAAAAGAGACATCTCTATTGACTATATATATCTCTTTAATTATGAACACCATGTGTCGTGTCGTTAATAAGACGATCGCCTTTACGTATGTATCCATCAACACCTGTGTTAAACAACGATGCTCGTGGACGTAAAACGTATGTATGTTCTCAAAAGCTTTACTATTTAGGAATAGGAATCCACCGGATTCTGTGGCCACCAATATTATATACATATATATATAAAACGATCCAGAGAATTCAAGGCAGAATCATACAAAAATATAAGCACGTGGACGTACTATTCCTTACAAAATGTTGTCTCCGACTCCAACTACGCTGGTGACTGGACGAACCGTATCATTTCCAGAAGGCCAAGATAGGTCTCTGAAATCCGGATTTAGAGCCAGATAGGCTTGAGCTTATGTTTTCAACCCTCCGAAATCCAATCTGCCATCACCAAGATTAATTCGTTCAAACTTGACAGAATTTTTCAATCCAACTTCGAATAAACCTCAAGTTAGGAAGTATCATTACCTTGTTTAAAAGTATGTCCTGAAAATCTTCAGGACCTATCTGAATACTTTTGTAGTTAGCATTGGCAGTCTGCAAACACAGGACAATTGTTTCAAGAGATTTCGCCACTATCATCAGCAGTCTTATTCGTGGTTTCAAATTTCTACACATGACAAGTACAAGAATAGTAAGCATACCTCAGACACAAGACGGTTGCTATGATATGAGCTCCAAGGTTGAGGCTCCAAAATGAAAATGCCGCCCTGCACGAGTGTGGTTAATAGTTAACTTAGCCTCCCACCTAAAACTTTTGAGAAAATACTTGGGAACAATAAAAGCAGCAGTTGTTAAACAATTTAAAAGAGTTGCAATCATATACCGGTTGAAGCAGAGTCCACACTTTAAAAAATAATGTTATTAACCCATCATCACCCCAGTTCAGATGTATCCATTTTGACACGCTTAAACTGCAAGGAATCAAATCGTCAAATTGATCAGCACAAAACAAAGAAAAGGCCATTACAACTGGAATAGTACTTTTCTCTTAGGGTGCAGTTCCTCTAATTTATATCTTCATACATGCGGTATCTCATTTAAAAGAAGAATTCACAGTGGGGCTCAACTTGGCATAGAAATGGCCAAGTAAATAAAGGGCTCAAAACAATATACGTGAAGCCCTTGCAGCAAAAACTAAACCCATAAAAATGGGGAAGCAATGAAATAACAATGGAAAAAAAAAAAGGAAGAAATGTTACCAGAGGATTGCATGGTAAGATTTATCTTCTGGTTGATGCCAACTTTGAACAAAGTTCCCTTTTTCAAAAGAGACTATTTTAAATAGATCTTTTTCCACCAAAAGAGGGGAGTCCCTAGAGACGTCCAAATTCAAGCCATTGACCGACTCGTCAGCTGCTTCCGGAATCTTGGCAGTCGCTTTATGTGTACTTGTCCTTACGACTTTCTTGAGTGTCCACCGTGCATCCTCAATCCGAGCTGGAATGTGATGAACATTCATTGTTAACATGACTTTCTTCATATGAATAGATTTATTTATTTATTTAGACTTCTAGTTTATAAGGGCTAGACCCATCTTAATATGTCGGTTTCCTCTACAGAGCTCTGCTCTCCAAAAGCTAACCAATAGAAATAGATATTGGCAGAAAGCCGAAGCACAAATTTCTCAACCGTATTCAAATGACACTGATGGAAGGTACATTAAAATTTTCAACTGTACAAACTGAGAACAAAAAAGAATTCAACAAAGAGAAACTTGCTACAAACTTTAAAAGAAGGAAACTGGATGCAGGTACCTCCATCAATGTCGACACCAAGAATGCTCTGGCAACCAAATTGTTGCGCTGTACAGAGAAAGAAAAACAGAAATTCAAGTGATCAAGGCCCAACAAAACTAATCCTACCTTGCACTACATGACAAGGTCTCTAAATGTTAGTAACAAATAAGTTTAAAAAGGCACACAAATCGTCCCCTAGTCATAAAGAAATGCATATTGGAGTGAATTTCCAAGTACAAAATTGCTTACCAATAGCTATTGTGATCAACCCACTATTGCAGCCAATGTCAAGGCAATCCTTTCCCTCAAACCATTCCCTCTTCATGATCTTTAGTCTAGGATCTTCGAGATTCTGTCCAACCTGGGAACAACCAACAAGCAAGCAAAGCCTCCACATTCAGTTGACCACCAATTGATACGTTATTCATTGTAACATAAACCCCCTCCGTCCCACATAAATTTGCACACTTGACATATATGAATGTCCCATACCAAATTTGCACACTTCATTAAAAGTAAATATCCTCATAACTCCCACCCTCAAACTATACTCCTTTTCCACACTCAATCTACCTTTTAGATTACTTTATTCATAAAAATTTACGAAACTACCACACAAAACTTCACTCAATTCACCTTTTCTTAAAATGTATGTCATCCAAGGGTGCAAAATCTCTTGGGAATTTGCAATACATTCAACACTATTATGGAATTTCAGCACCAATGCCCAAGTGAAGAAAACAAAAAACACAAAAAAAATTAAACATAATAAAATTACAAACTTAAAATTCGTTTATTAAAATTACAAACTTAAACATACAGAAGGGAAGCGTAGATTACCCTGTAACCATAGTAATTCCTATAATTCCCGAAAATCGCAGTCTCTTTCCGTTTCCTTTTCTTAGACAGCTGCTGTTCGTCGGTGCAGGCGGTCGGCTCCTCCGGCAGCTCCACTTTATCCAAACCGCTGTTTTCGTCCCCTTTGTTGTTGTTCTTGTTTTTCCTTTTGTGACCGTTTTCGTTATCTTCCCCCATTTTTGTCGAAATTGTGGTTTTGGGCGCAAATGGTAGGGTTTAATGGCGGTGAAAAGAGAGCTGAGAAGTGAGAAAAAATGCTTCTTTCCGTACAGGTTGCAGGGGCGTCAATATATATACTCGATTTTCTCTCTGTAATAGTTATCGTTTGGGCCACTAATGGGTAATGGGCCCTTCAAAAAATTTAAAAGGCCACGGATAAATGACCCCCATTTATTATGTGTTCACCCTCCACTCCAATTTAGTTTTTGAACTAATGGGTAAGATGACCATTCTACCCCATAGGTGTTGAGTTCACCCCACTTTAAACAAAAAGGCTTTGAAATCTTCACTTCCTTCCAAAACTATCGTCCCTTCATGTAAAAAAAATAAAATTGAAACCTTTTAATCTTAATCTATGAAGCCAACTTAAAGAAATTTGATAATAATGGTTGAAAAACGAAGTGTTCGTTACATACATTTTGTTTTGATTTTTTTTCTTTCAAAAAATCGCTTTTTTCAAAACTCAATACTGGTTCACCGGGAATTGCACTATAACTCGGCCAATCCTACCGAGTTTTAAGCTCTTTAGACAACGAAAAATTTCACGAGTTTTCTCAATTTTCGAAAAAACTTTCCACATAATGTACCAAATGTCGTAACAAATTTCCACATAATGTCTCAAATTTCGAAAAACACTTCCACATAATGTTTAAATTGTCGAAAAAAACTTTCACATTACGTGTCAATTTTCGAACAATAGTTCCACACTATGTCTCAATTTTCGGAAAATAGTTCCACATTATGTCTCACTTTTCTGAATTTTTTTTTTCAAACAGTAGCAAATTAAGTTATTTATTTTGTTTTTGTTTAACAGAGGTTGGTTGATGGTATTGAAGATTACATAGAGGAATAATATGATGAAGATGAGCATGGCAAATCTGCGAATGAGGGAGTTTGTCACCGAGTTTTGTGCAAAAATGTGGAAACTTGTCACCGAGTTTTGTGCAAAAATGTGGAAGTTTGTCATCGAGTTTTATGTGAAAATGTGGAAGTTTGTCATCGAGTTTTGTGCAAAAGTGTGGAAGTTTGTCACCGAGTTTTGTGCAACAATGTGGAAGTTTGTCACTAAGTTTTATGCAAAAATGTGGAAGTCTTGGTCGAGTTTTGTCACCTAACTCGACGAACCAGACTCGAGAAGGAACAGAAAAATCCATTTTCGACGTTTCGTCTCCTAATGCCCCATTTTGTGCAAAAACCAAGTTTCTTCAACAACTAAAAGTCTAAATTATTCCCAATAACAACTATTAAACAACAAAAACTAATATATATAGGGGTGGTTCGGTACGGTATACCGAACCATATCGCGCCATACCGTTATCATACCGAAAATTTCGATATCGAAAATATTGATACCGTTATCATACCGAAAATTTCGATATATCGAAAATTCGGTATACCGAAAATTCGGTATAAAAAATCTCATATCGAATGTCGTACCGAAAATTCGGTATATCGTACCATACCGAATTTTCGGTATATACCGAATCATACCGAAATATCGGCACGCCGAATCATACCGAAAATTTCGGTATACCGAAAAATACCGAAAGATACTGAAATATATCAAAAACAAATGAAAATAGAATACAATCCTACTTCAAATTCAACCATACAAAATACAACTCTCATTCAAATTCAACAATACAAAATACAATTCTCGTTCAACTTCAATAATCTCCAAAGACCTGTAAAAGATAAAACTTAATCAATTTTAATTTATAGATAAAGTGTAAAAAATAAATATATTATTACTTTTCAACCTTTTCAAGCTTAGGATTAGATGGTAGTTAGAGAATGTCGATAAGTTTAAAAAAATTAGATGTTTAAAAAAATTAGATGGTAGTTAGAGAAGAATCTTGATTCGTAAGTGTAGCTGCAAAAGTGGAATTAAAAAGAGTGAAAACTAATTAATGTATCTACTGTATAAGAAAATCTGATAATCTGTATAAAAACTCTTAAAATCTGATATGTATTACTGTATAAAAAAAATTAATGTATCCACTATTCTTTTTTTTGGTCGAGCAAATGAGTTTTATTAATAAAATGCCTGCAAAGTCTTAATTTACAAAGCAGGCTTGGTACCAGCAGTACCACACAGTAAAGAAAGCAAGAAACCAAAAGCCTCCCAAAGGATTAAAGCAATTTAAGCAAAAAAGTTGAACTCCAAATTAAGCAACTGTGCCCTGGGATTAAACAGACTGTATAAGAAAATTCTTAAAAACTTAAAAACTTATTAATTACCTATTGCCAATTTCAACAGAACTCCAAAATCCTTAATATGAACTCCAAATCCCAAATCACAAAATCTAAAATCTATAATATTCATAAAATCTGTAATATGAACTCCAAACCTGTAATATTCATAAAATCTGTAAAAATCTGTAAAAATCTAAAATCTGTAATATTCATAAAATCTGTAAAAATTCCAAACCATACCTGATGAGGAGCGTGCGGACGCGAGCGTGGAGAGAAGGCGGTGGGCGGTGGGCGGTGTGCAGTGGTGGCGACGCGAGCGGCAGCGGGAGGCGTGAAGCAGGCGGCGTGCAGCGGAGGCGTGAAGCGGGCGCAGTCCGAATCGTCTGCCGAAGAGATGAAGAGGGAAGGAGTGTCGCACTGCCGCAAAACAAAGCTACAAACCCTTACTTAGAATCTTAAATACTTAGATCTAGGGCTTTTAGTTAGAATTTTAAAATTTATTTTTTAATTTAAAATTTTAATTATATTATTAAATAATTATTTTATTAATATTTCGATATTTCGGTATATATCGATATACCGATATTTTCGGTATATCGAACTTATCGAAATTTTCGGTATATACCGATATACCGCGGTATGACCATTTTCCATACCGTTATCATACCGAAAATATCGGTATGATACCATACCGTACCGAAATTTTCGGTATACCGAAAATTTCGATAATTTCGGTATTTTTTCGATACGATAAGCCCGGTATACCGAAATTTCGGTATATTTACCCACCCCTAAATATATATATGAAAATCAAATTTTAGAATGTAGAAATTTGAAAAAAAAACTATTATAAACCCTAACTTACCTTTGTCCATGGAAGAGCAAGGAGTTGGGGCTGTAGGCGGCGGACGACACGGTGGTGGAGCTGCAAGCGGCGGCGGCCGGTGGCAGGCGGCGACGGTCGACGCAGACAGCGGAAATTGCACGATTTCGCTTCAAGAGGGGTTTTTTTAATTGTGGGTGAACTCAAAAAAATTGTATTGTATATTAATTGTGGGTGAAGGAAAAAAGGTTATATTTGGTATTTCATAGGGGGGTGAACTCATATTTTGGGGGTGAACTCATATTTTGGGTGAACACATAACAAATGGGGAGGGCATTTATCCGTGGCCAAAATTTAAAGTCCATGGCATCTTTAAAGCCCAGGGGCCCACTAAGTGCATGGGAAAAATAAACTTCAATCTTCATTTTTATTTTATTTTTTCTGATTAATAGATAGACTTCTTACTAAAGTTTATGTTTATAGACTTTCAAAAGAAGGGTTAATTATATGGCATATGAGTTTGTCATGACATTTCGTAACTTCGAGATAGACTTTTCAGACTTGATGAAAGAGTTACATATGCTTCGTACATTTGCAATAATGAAAGCTAAGTCTACCTACTTTTAAAAAATATTTATATACTTTAATTTTCTAACGGATATAGTGAAAATTGTTATCCAAACTCCTAATTTTGTGAAAATGAACCCTAGTTTTAAGGCTAAGGGTATTTTGGTCTATTTGTTTTTGTAAGTCCAATTAGAAAATTCTACAAACAAACATGAAATAGTGTATAAATATGACAAATCCACGTTCTCAATCCTACTCAACAAAATGTTTAGTATAGAAAATGCTCTTGTTTAGTAATTTTGAGAAAAAAAAAATCATATTTGATCACATAATTTTTTTTTGGATTTAATTCTAAAAAAAGTTAAATTGATTTAGTCTCAATTTTTCTAACAATGTTCATTTCCAATCATAATTTCGTCAAAAATATAAAATAACGCCGTTTTGTAGGGGTTTTCGGCACATGATCACAAGAAAATGATTTACTTAGTTCTTTTGTCATTTTGTAGGGGTTTTCGGCATATGATCACCAAAAAATGCTTAGCTCTTTTGCACATTGGCAAATCAATTAATCGAAACGTCATACGAAAGAAATCACAACGGAATCCACATAAGGCCACCAGAATCCTCACACGTGCTCCAAAACAACATTGTTTTTAGCAAAAATAAAACTGAAATTTGACATTATTAAAAAAAACTAAATATATTTTATATAAAGATGATCAAAATATAATTTAATCTCCAAAATAAAATACTCCTATGTATAACGAATTTCATCGAAATAATAGATCCTTTCTCTCCGGTGCCTCTTTTCCAGTGAGTTGGTATTAGAAAACACGACTTTTAAAAAACTATAAAGTAGTGGTTTCATGTCAACACTGACGCCAGCCCATGGTTACTTTCATTTTTCCAGTACAAGAAAACATACACTTATATTTGTTATTGGGGCATTAAATCAAACATGTTGTCTACAGAATTATCATTACCGCTACAAACAAAGTTGCAGAAATATCACATCCAATTCCAAATGCACAAACATAGAAAAGAAAACACAGTTTGATCAATTATATATTGTCAACACTCAACAGTAGGTAATTGTAAAGGATATAAAATAGAATGGTTCATTTTATAACTTCTTAGTTAGTGGTTAGTTAGTAACTACTAGTTGTTATTTAGTCTATATAAATATAGATCAGGGTCTTTTGTATTTCTAATGCATTTTAAGCATGATAAGCATTGTAACACTCAATCTAATGAAATACCTTTTGTTTTGTATTTCCTACTTTACAATTATAAAGATGAATGTGTGTTTACAATTATATTTTCATTGGGGCATTAAATCAAACATGTTGTCTGTAAAATGAATTTATGTCCATATATAATTTGAGATGCTCTGAATCCTAAGAATTTATTTATTTATAGTGTTTAATTAGATGGATGAAAACGTTACATACATAAACTTGCATGATTGTGCATGGAAATCATCAAACAAACTGATTTATACATTAATTATAGATGTATTCAGTAAACAGTAAACACTACACCATTGTCCCTGCAATGTTGTCGTAGCTCCTTTGAATCTGAAATGTACAACGTGTCCAATGGCCATGCCTTACTGAGGAGGGAGCGTGGCAGTTTCCTCAGGCCAGGGCAATTACGGATGGTTAACTGTTGAAGACAAGGCATGATGGTAGAATATTGTTGTTGTTCTTCGCCCGTGATGTCCTCCCACTCCTTCCACTCAGGACAAAAGTAAAACCCCAGTTTCTTCAATTTGGGAAAGGCGGCAATAATATTTGATGATGAACCTCCCAACAATTCTCCTCCCACTCTTTCTAATCCTTTCATTCCCCAAATGGACATCTGTTCTAGGCATGGTAGTTTTCCAAGGGGCGGCAATGATGACAGCTGTTTGCATTCCCAGAGCGTAATAGACCTTAGTTGGTTCAGGGGCGAGACGATCCAGCTCAACGGAAGTTTGGAGCCCTTATAATTCTCAATCCATAGTCGTTTCAACTTGAGATGGGGCTCGAGAGCATCTATCACATCCATCCTCACCCCCTCACTTTGATCATCCATCTCATCCTCAAATTCTATACGCAGTTCCCGAAGGTGTATCTTTTTCTTCCATTCAGCTTCCCTCGCATCCTCAACCACTTCTTCATCACCTAATCTGATAATCAACTCTAGACAACTAAGATGGTTTAACTTGTTCAATAATCCCAACTTGCTATGACCACTTCCTCCTCTAAATCCATGCAATTCGCCAAGACCGGTTAACTGGGCCAGTCCTTCAGGAATTCTGCTCAGACTCGTGCACCAATTAACATTCAGGTTTCGCAATTCATGCAAACCACATATGCTCTCTGGCAACTCCTTTAAAGACTCATTCCAACTCAAGTCTAAGTCTATCAGGTGAATCAAATTCCCAATTTCCTTTAGAATCGCTTCTAGTTTGCATTCACTTAATTTAAGTGTTTGCAAGTAATAAAGCTGAAAAATGATTCTAAGCTGTTCTTGGGATATTGTATTTCCACTCAAGTCCAACCTCCTCAAATGAATCAAATTTTCCAGTCCCAGTGGAATACTTTGCAAGTGACAACCATTCATACTTAATACCCTTAGACGACGTGTCACACAATCACAAAGACTACTTGGAGGACATTCTTTCTTACCCCAAACTAAGCTACAAAATTGATTCACATTGGAAACAAATGAAGGGTCACAAACTTGGCAGATTGTCCTATTCATTCTAGTGCCCTCCACCTTACCACTCTTTCTAACAAATTGAGCAAAATCATGTACTATATCATGCATCTTACAACTATCTATTTTCTCACCCCAATAATCTACCTCAAAATCTTGAAATAGAGAACGCATTGCTAAAACGTCAAAACACTCTCTCCCTCTAAGTTTCATGTCACTGATATTGGAGCCCAAGTAACCAAGTGCCATCCAATTTTCTATTAGGCTCTCAACATTAATCCCAGTATCTTTGGAAAAGACAGCGCAGTACGAGAAGCACCGCTTAAGTGTCGGTGACAATTCATTGTAACTCAAAAGCAAATGAGGAAAAATGTCTACCTCTGCTTTCTCCATTTTCCATATTTCACTATTCAACACATTTTCCCACTCGTCCAAGCTACTTTTTAAACGCAAAAGACTTGCCAAAGTCTTCACGGCTAGAGGCAAGCCATTGCACTTTTTAGCTATTTTCTTACCAATCTCCTCAAATTCGACTTCGTTCCTTTCAGAAAGGGCTATACGGCTGAATAATAGCCAACAATCCTTGTCCGAGAGCCCTCTTGGATGGCATATCTCACCCTCCCTTGATCCCATCATTTTCACCACCCCTTCATTTCTCGTCGTCACCAAAATTTTACTTCCAGCTCCACCACACCTGAGGGAGTTTTCTAGGGGTTCCCATTTGTTATGGTCTTCTGTCCAAACATCATCAAGGACAAGAAGAAACCTCTTTCCTATAATAGACTCTTTTACAAGATCTAACAGGACATCCAGTTGTATAGTATTTGGAGAAGTCTGTTTTTTTACTTTCTCGAGAATACATTTACCAATGACAGCAGGATCAAATGGATCAGAAACACAAATCCATATCCTAAAGTCAAAAGATTCCTCCACTCGACTATGGTTATAAACTAGCTGAGCGAGAGTGGTCTTCCCAAGTCCCCCCATACCCACTATACCCAGAATTGGGATGCCTTGGTTAGCACCATTATCCAAAAGTTTGCTAACAAGAAAATCCACATCTGTATCCCGGCCATGGACTTTTGTTGAGTCAACCATGGAAGTGGACTGAACTCGCCAAGACCCAGGCAAACGATCCGTGATGGGCACAGATTCGACAAAATTAAATCGGTCTTTCTCCCTCAATATTTCATCAAGTTGTTGTTTCACATTTTTAATCTTTGTACCAATATCACGACGAACAACAACTTTGTTGAAACATAAACAGGAAGATGGGATGAAGGAACATACCATGTGCTTAGGATCAGCAGGAGCAGCCATCTTGAGTTTGAGAAGAGCATAATTCCATTCGTCGAGAACGTCCTCCATTTCATAAGACGTCTGCTCCAGCCTCGACAACCATTGGTTGATGGTTTTGTCCTGAAATCGTCGATTCTCAGCATCATCCAACACATTCCTGAGGCTCTTGAGGTCGTCGGAAAGATTGAGAACCTCCTTGTCCACACCTCTCACCAAACTGATTTCGCTTTTGATCTGCTCATTTATGGTGGCTATTAGTTGCTCGACCAAAGCAGAGACTACAACTTCTGCCATGGTTACAACTTACAAGCTATCTCAGCTGTTTAATTTGTTTGTAAATAATTGTTTTATGATGAATGAAAACATTAGAGGTGGTACTACTATCACTATAAGACATGAAGAGGTAGCTAGAGGTCCTTTTTTGCATTATTGATATCCCATGTGCACCCTGTCCCCTCCCTGCTTTTTACAAATTATTGGTTATCTCTCCTTTTTCCTTTTTCTTTTTTTAATCTGAAGTTTCACCTTTAGCCATAAAGCAGAGCGCACCAAATTATGAATGTCGTGGAACACATTTTCATATGAAACTAACGGCCATTTAGCCAGCCTATTAATTACTTTTCCATTCAATAATAATAAAAAAAATGTTGAATCTTACTAACGTACGTAATAAAAAGCTGGAAATTAAAGCAAAATCTCTCACAAAGAAAATAAACCTTGAAAATAAATTTATAGGCGTGACAGAGTGGGCTAATTAAATAAACTTTAATTGCATGTAATTTGGTTCATATTTACAAATTGCTGTAAGTAAATAAACATTAATTGCTTGTAATTTGGTTCATATTTCTTAATAAAGGTTGTTTTTAGTTAAATATTGGTGTAGTTTAATTTATTGATAATATAGTTAGATGATAGATTATAGTATATTTTAGTTCATATTTCGTGCTATGGTTTTCTTATGTTCTATGATCGACACGTTATGGAATTGGAGACCCTCGACTGCACCCACTTATGATAGATTATAGTATATTTTAATTCATCATATGTTATAAAATAAAATTTAAAATGGATGTCCTTTCAAATACTTTTAGATGATTCTAGTATAAGCACTTATGATGATCACTTATGATGATCTTTATGTTAGAATTCTAGGAGCTTCTCTTGCTCCCTATAAAAGGGTGGTATGCCACTCCATTTTGTACACTCGATGAAAAAGGAATAAAAGTATTAGTTTTACAACACGTTATCAGCACGAGTCTCTACGTTGAGCCAAAATAATATTTTCAAGTATTATATACTTGAACCTCTTCAAGGTAGATTAAGGTAGTGTTTTTTTTTTCTCCTTTCTCATTTCATTCTTCATTATGGCTACTTTCACAAAACTTGAATTTGCACCACTTGATATCACCGGAAAAAATTATTTGTCATGGATTTTAGATGTTGAAATTCATCTTGAGGCTATGGGTCTTGGTGATGCTATTGTTGAAAATAATAGTGCATCAAATCAAGACCGTGCCAAAACAATGATTTTCCTTCGTCATCATTTGGATGAAGGATTGAAAACTGAATACTCAACAGTGAAAGATCCACTAGTTTTGTGGAGAAATTTAAAAGAAAGATACGACCACCTGAAGATGGTCGTCCTTCCAAAAGCCCGGTATGATTGGCTTCATCTACGTCTGCAAGATTTCAAAACTGTCAATGAATATAATTCGGCTATGTTCAGAATTACTTCACAATTAAAGTTATGTGGTGAAACCATAACTGATGATGATATGCTTGAGAAGACATTCTCTATTTTTCATGTCTCGAATATGCTCCTGCAGCAACAATATCGAGAAAAAGGTTTTAAGAAATATTCTGAACTAATTGCATGCCTTCTCTTAGCCGAGCAAAATAATGAATTATTGTTGAAAAATCATGAGTCCCGACCCACCGGTTCTAGTCCATTCCCTGAAGCGAATGCGACTCAATCTCAAAATTCTGGTCGTGGTCGTGGACGTGAACGTGGTGGTAGCCGAGGACGTGGTAATAATCGTGGTCGTGGTAGATTTACTCCATATAATAACAACAACCATGATCGTGACAAGAAACAAGCTGTCTCCCAGAAGAGAGACAATGGAGAAAAGAATGGAGAAAAGAAGAAATATGAGGAACATTGTTACCGGTGTGGAATGGAAGGTCATTGGTCCCGCGTGTGTCGAACAGCGGATCATCTTGTTGAGCTTTATCAAGCTTATTTGAAAAATAAGGCAAAAAATGTTGAGACAAATTTTATTGATAACAATATTGCTCTTGATGGTGATGATGTGGTTATGACCTATCTTGATGTAGCCGATTTCTTTAACGATGTTAACTAAGCATATGATGAATACCCTATAAGTATTTCAAGATGAATAAAATATTTATACATTTTGCATCTTTTATTAATATTAATTTCTAATTTATGTTTTATTTTTTTTATGAAGAAGCAATGGATGCCAAACATTTGGGAATGAATAGTGATGGTGATATTTGTCTAATTGATAGTGCTACTACACACACTATACTTAAAAATGAAAAATATTTTTCTCATTTGCAAAAGGGGGAGACAAATGTTAACACTATAAGTGGTAGTGCAAATTTTATTGATGGCTCCGGAAGAGCCACAATATTTCTCCCTGAAGGAACTAAACTAGTTATAAATAATGCACTACTGTCTCCCAAGTCTCAAAGAAATTTGTTAAGTTTTAAAGATATCCGCAAAAATGGGTATCATATCGAGACTCTAAATGAGAAAAACAGTGAATGTCTATTGATTACACAAGTTGTTTCTGGAAAGAAACGTGTGTTAGAAAAGCTGTATTCACTCTCTTCTGGCCTATATTACACGAATATAAATACAGCTGAAACATATCACCTAATAGACCAGAAGTCTATTACTCCCAATGATTTTATGGTTTGGCATGATCGCCTTGGACATCCTGGTTCCACCATGATGAGGCGCATAATTGAAAATTCACATGGCCATTCATTAGAAAATAAAAAGGTGTTAAATTCTAATGAATTCTCATGTGTTGCATGCTCTCAAGGGAAGTTAATTGTTATACCTTCACCAACTAAAGTGGGGATTGAATCCCCTGCATTTCTAGAACGAATTCATGGTGATATTTGTGGGCCTGTAGATCCACCATGTGGACCATTTCGATATTTTATGGTGCTAGTTGATGCATCAACGAGATGGTCACATGTATGTCTCTTATCCTCTCGCAACTTGGCATTCGCAAGATTACTTGCCCAAATAATAAAGTTGCGAGCACAATTTCCAGATCACCCAATAAAGAAAATTCGTTTAGATAATGCTGGTGAATATTCATCACATGCTTTTTATGATTATTGCATGTCGATTGGAATAAGTGTTGAACATCCTGTAGCTCATGTTCACACACAAAATGGTCTAGCCGAATCATTTATCAAACGATTGCAATTAATTGCTAGACCATTGTTAATGAAATCAAAACTCCCTTTATCTGGTTGGGGACATGCTATACTACATGCAGCAACACTTGTGAGAATTCGGCCGACAAGTTATAATAACCTTTCTCCCCTTCAATTAACATTTGGTTATGAGCCCAATATCTCCCATTTAAGAATTTTCGGGTGTGCGGTTTATGTTCCAATTGCACCGCCTCACCGAACTAAATTGGGCCCCCAACGAAGGTTGGGAATATATGTCGGGTATGAATCACCTTCTATAATTAAATATATTGAACCATTAACAGGTGATTTATTTACTGCTAGATTTGCAGATTGTCATTTTGATGAATCTCATTTCCCGACATTAGGGGGAGGTAAGGATCAACCGAAAAAAGAAATCAATTGGAAAATTGCATTAGATTTCCTTGATCCTCGTACAAAAGAATGTGAACTAGAAGTTCAAAGGATCATACATTTGCAACAAATTGCAAATCAATTACCGGATGCATTTAGTGACTCCAGAAGAGTTACTAAATCACATATTCCTGCAGAAAATGTTCCGGTTAAGATTGATGTCCCTGAAGGACAAATAACAAGTGCTAATGAATCTAAAGCACGCCTGAAGCGTGGTAGACCTCTTGGTTCCAAAGATAAAAACCCTCGAAAGAAAAGAGGAATAATTAAGATCGACGAGTCAAATGAGGATGAACAACTCGCACGTAGTGAGAAAATTCAGCTTCCTGAAGAAGTTGTCTCAGAAGATGTTGCTCCTGAAGAGCATGAGGTTGTAGAAACTTCAATAAATTATATCACTACGGGAAAAAGTTGGAACCGAAGAGAAACAGTCATTGACAATGTTTTTGCATATAATGTAGCACTTGATTTTTTGGAAGAATTTGAGGATCATGAACCCAGATCGGTTGATGAATGTCGGCGTAGAAATGACTGGCCAAAATGGAAAGATGCAATTCAATCCGAGTTGGATTCACTGGCAAAACGAAAAGTATTTGGACCTGTAGTCCAAACACCTGAAGGTGTAAAGCCAGTGGGATACAAATGGGTATTCGTGTGAAAAAGAAATGAGAAAAATGAAGTTGTGAGATATAAAGCACGATTGGTAGCCCAAGGTTTTTCACAAAGACCTGGATTTGATTATGATGAAACATACTCTCCTGTGATGGATGCAATTACATTTAGATATCTTGTAAGTTTTACCGTGCATGAAAAACTTGAGATGCGTCTAATGGACGTAGTCACTGCATACTTATACGGTAATCTTGAAAAAGATATCTACATGAAAGTCCCTGAAGGATTCAACATGCCTGAAGCATGTAAATCAAATCCAAGAGAAATTTATTCTATTAAATTACAAAGGTCTTTGTATGGGCTCAAACAATCTGGACGTATGTGGTATAATCGTCTTACCGAATGTCTAGTCAAGGAAGGTTATACCAATGATCCAATATGTCCATGCGTTTTTATAAAGAAAAATGGATCATGTTTTGTGATAATTGCAGTGTATGTTGATGATCTCAATTTAATTGGGACTCCTGAAGAGCTCGAAGAGGCAGTTGCATATTTAAAGAAAGAATTTGAGATCAAGGATTTTGGAAAGACGAAATTTTGCCTTGGTTTGCAAATTGAACACCTCGAAGGTGGAATTTTTGTCCACCAAACTGCTTACACCCAAAAGGTTTTAAAGAGGTTCTATATGGAAAAGGCACATCCACTAAGCACCCCAATGGTCGTCCGGTCACTCGATCCTAATAAAGACCCTTTCAGACCGCGAGATGAAAATGAAGAGATACTAGGTCCTGAAGTACCATATCTCAGTGCAATTGGTGCACTTATGTACCTTGCTAACTGCATAAGGCCAGATATATCATTTGCAGTTAATTTACTAGCAAGATTTAGTTCATCTCCCACAAGGCGACATTGGAATGGTATAAAACACATTTTTCGCTATCTCCAAGGAACAGTTGATCTTGGCCTATTTTATTCAAATAAATCTCGACCTGAATTGCTTGGTTATGCTGATGCTGGGTATTTATCTGACCCACATAAAGCAAGGTCTCAAACTGGATATGTATTCACATGTGGTGGTACAGCCATTTCATGGCGATCTACAAAACAGTCACTTGCTGCCACTTCTTCAAATCATGCTGAAATTATAGCAATTCATGAGGCCAGTCGGGAATGTGTTTGGTTAAGGTCAATGATTAATTATATTCGAAAGAATTTTGGATTGTCTCATGACAATAAAAATCCTCCAACTTTATTATATGAAGATAATGCAGCTTGTATAGCTCAACTAAAAGGAGCATACATTAAAGGAGATAGAACTAAACATATTTCACCAAAATTCTTCTTTACTCATGAGTTGCAAAAGAATGGTGAGATCGATGTGCAACAAATCCGCTCAAGTGACAATTTAGCAGATTTATTTACCAAGGCACTACCTACTGCAACATTTGAGAAGCTAGTGAAGCGTATCAGAATGCGTCGATTAAAGGATTCCGCATGATGCTTGGATCAGGGGGAGATTGAATACACTAAGTAATATATATGTACTCTTTTTCCCTTACTAGGTTTTTGTCCCACTAGGTTTTTCCCTAGTAAGGTTTTTAACGAGGCATATTCTTTGTGTAATGACGGACATCCAAGGAGGAGTGTTATAAAATAAAATTTAAAATGGATGTCCTTTCAAATACTTTTAGATGATTCTAGTATAAGCACTTATGATGATCACTTATGATGATCTTTATGTTAGAATTCTAGGAGCTTCTCTTGCTCCCTATAAAAGGGTGGTATGCCACTCCATTTTGTACACTCGATGAAAAAGGAATAAAAGTATTAGTTTTACAACATCATATATATTGTCTTTAACTTTCTTTTTAATTTATTTACAACAGTTAGATAAGCAACTATTTTAAAAGTTTGTGTGAGAGCATTTTACGGATGGATTGTTTTTCGCCTCTAGTCTCCCATTAAAACCCCCGTAAAGAATCATATCACCCGATTTAATCTCAAGCAAAAAAGCTCGTATTATAACGAGGATCACTACTCATGAGTGTCATCCTTTTAAAGCTATGTTGAAAAAGTCGGCGCCTCCGCGCCTAGGCGCTAGTCGTCGCCGGTCTACCGTCCGCCTAACAATTTTCGACTTGGTGTCCTTTTTTTCTTTTCTGTTTTATTTTTGGACTTTCCAGTGTTGAAGTTCGATTTGAGCGATCAAGCACATTTTTTAAAGTGGAGTCGACACTTCAAGCTTAACCATTGATGCAAAAACCGGGCTACACGTACGGCCGACTAGGTAGCGACTATGATTTTTTTTATATTGAGAGACAAAGGGTACACTCGTCTTCTATTCCTCGCGATTGGAGGGGCAGCGATACCATATGAATCTGTTTAGTTTGAAGATCAGGAGATTGAGCGTGAAATTGTAATTGTACGATTTATTGAACTTTTAAACTCTAAAAAAAAAAGAAAAAAAAAAAGACATGTGATTATGCCAGATCATACCCTATGACATAGTGAAAAACACTTAACCGCATTGGCATTCCATACCTTTCAAATCAGATGGCTGGAGAAAATTGACAATTAATATTGTGATACTAATGATGATGATAAAGTCGCAACTATTGCCTCTGTTTTTCGTCGTCCCACCTATGTCGTTAAACATAAAGCATTTGCCTGAATTTCAAGCTTTCATTTTTCCGGTACAAGAAATACATACAACAAGACAGAATTTTAAGGTGTGTGTATTTCCAGCATGCCATCAACTGAAACATGGTCGAGCTTTAGTTGATGTGTCCACAATTATATTTGTTATTGGGGCATTAAATCAAACATGTTGTCTACAAAATTAATTATCATTACTGCTACAAACAAGCAAAGTTGCAGAAAAATATCATATCTAATTCCAAATGCACAAACATAGAAAAAGAAAAGAAATCAGAATTGAATATTTAACAAATTAATTACAAAATCAATCCTAAGGCTCAAATTTATACTATGTTTAATTAGATGGATGGAATGAGTGAGAAAACAATCTTCATTTATTTAATTAGATGGATGAAAACGTTACATACATAAAGCTTGTGGAATATTCAGGGTTCGCAATTCATGCAAACCATATATGCTCTCGGGCAACTCCTTTAAAGACCTATTCCGACTCAAGTCTAAGTCTCTAAGGTGAATCAAATTTTCAATTTCCTTTAGAATCGCTTCTAGTTTGCAGTGACTTAATTTAAGTGTTTGCTTGGGATATGGTATTTCCACTCAAGTTCAACCATCTCAAATGAATCAAAATTTCCAGTCCCAGTGGAATACATTGCAAGTCACAGTTTTTCATACTTAACACCCTTAGACGACGTGTTACACAATCACAAAGACTACTTGGAGGACATTCTTTCTTACCTCAAACTAAGCTACAAAATTGATTCACATTTAAAACAAATGAAGGGTCACAAACTTGGCAGGTTGTCTTCCTAACAAATTGAGCAAAATCATGTACTATATCGTGCATTTTACATATATCTATTTTCTCACCACTATAATCTACCTCAAAATCTTGAAATAGAGAACGCATTGCTAAAACGTCAAAACACTCTCTCCCTCTAAGTTTCATATCACCGATATTGGAGCCCAAGTAACCAAGCGCCATCCAATTTTCTATTAGGCTCTCAACGTTAATCTCAGTATCTTTGGGAAAGACAGCGCAGTACGAGAAGCACCGCTTAAGTGCCGGTGACAATTCATTGTAATTCAAAAGCAAATTGGGAAAAATGTCTACCTCCACTTCCTCCATTTTCCATATTTCACTATTCAACACATTTTCCCACTCATCCAAGCTACTCTTAAAACGCAAGAGACTTGCCAAAGTCTTCGCGGCTAGGGGCAAGTCATTGCACTTTTTAGCTATTTTCTTACCAATATCCTCAAATTCGATTTCGTTCCTTTCAGGAAGGGCTATACGACTGAATAATAACCAACAATCTTCGTCAGAGAGCACTCCTGGACGACATATCTCACCCTCCCTAGATCCCATCATTTTTCCAACCCCTTCATTTCTTGTCGTCACCAAAATCTTACTTCTACCTCCACCACACCTAAGGGAGTGTTCTATAGGCTCCCATTTGTTATAGTCTTGTGTCCAAACATCATCAAGGACAAGAAGAAACTTATTTCCTACAATGGACTCTTTTACAAGATTAAGTAGGACATCCAATTGGTTAGTATTTGAAAAACTCTCTTTTTTTATGCTCTCGAGAATACATTTACCAATGACAGCGGGATCAAAGGGGTCTGAAACACAAATCCAGATCCTTAAGTCGAAAAATTCCTCCACTCGACTATGGTTATAAACTAGTTGAGCGAGAGTCGTCTTCCCAAGTCCCCCCATACCCACGATACCCAGAATTGGGATGTCTTGGCTAACATCATTATCCAAAAGTTTGCTAACAAGAAAATCCACATATGTATCCCGACCATGGACTTTTGCTGAGTCAACCATGGAAGTGGACTGAACTCGCCAAGATCCAGACCAAAGATCCGTGATGGGCACGGATGTGACAAAATTAAATCAATCTTTCTCCCTCAATATTTCATCAAGTTGTTGTTTCACATTTTTAATCTTTGTACCAATATCATGACGAACAACAACTTTTTTGAAACATAAACACGGTGATGGGATTAAGGAACATACCATGTTCTTAGGATCAGCAGGAGCAGCCATCTTGAGTTTGAGAAGAGCATAATTTCATTCGTCGAGAACGTCCTCCATTTCATAAGACGTCTGCTCCAGCCTCGACAACCATTGGTTGATGTTTTTGTCCTGAAATCGTCGATTCTCAGCATCATCCAACACATTCCTGAGGCTCTTGAAGTCGTCGGAAATATTGAGCCCAAATTGTTTATCATAAAATATAGATATATATAATTTCTAACTAGAAAGTATTAAACAATATAATTCGTGAATTTTTTATGATTTAGTGAAATAGTAGGATTTTTTTTTAAATTCATCAATAGGACTAAAAAGTCTTTAAAAGGCTTTCGGGTCAGACCTATTTATTAAAAAGGTCTTTAAAAAAAAAGTCAATGACAGATTGACAGGCCATGAACCAGACTCGAATCTAAAAAATATTTAACAGACTTTTTTATAAAGTCTATTTAGACTTGGCCCATTCCTACCCCTATTTGACTTGACGTGCCTTAAATATAAAAAAGATATCATTGAAGTGGACAATGTGATAATTTATTTATTTAGAGGGTGTTTAGTTGAGCTCTTTTCGAATTTGGCTTTTTTGTTTGTACATGTTAATTAGAGAGGTGCTTGCAAATTGTAATTACCATCTTTGCTTCCAAAACCTTTAATATATAAAGGTCGTGTTTAGTTAAATATTGGTGTAGTTTAATTTATTGATAATTTAGTTAGATGAGCTAATTAATATCCTTTGCTTTAACTTGATCATAAGTCGTGTTTTCCGTGCTATGGTTTTCTTATGTTCTTCTAACTTGATCATATATAACCGGAAGATCTGGTGCAAGACAACTTTCCGTTATCTCGGACCAGATGACAATGCCGGCGGCAGGACAGGGTTGAGCATTTGCACAAGCGTCGACGTCGACATAGACACCTTAATTGATTCAACTTTTGCATATAGTATTGTTAAGATTTCTTCATAGTTACTCTCATTCATTTTTGTAAATTTTTTCATATCCGTAAATAATACCATGTGATGCTTTATTTTTTTTAATATATCCGACTTTGTTTACATCATTGTTTCAATTAGGGATTTTCAAATACATTAATTCTAAAATTATATATAATGCAAAATGAGTGTACACAATATTTAGAGAATATTTAATAATGTAAATAAATTTGATCATAATGACTTACAGTTGATCTTAAATAAATTTCATCTTACTAGCTAATATACAATACAAATACAAATCTAGGTATTCCTTATATTAAAATTTGTTATCTTCAATAACTTTTTTTTATGATTCATAATTTATATTTGAAATCAAATTGAATATATCATTTTTTTAATATTAATTACTATTATTTTATCTTATATTATATTCAGTTTTTTATAATCTGGACGGGACCGTGGCACATCTAAATACAATAAAACCTCTATAAATTAATACTATATAAATTAACAAACTCTCTAAAATAATAAAATCTTCCGATTTCAATTTGGACCTTTGTAAAAAATCATCAAATTCGATAAGATAATAATTTTTCGGAAAATCCCTTTATAAATATTAGGTCTCATTAAAACTCTAAATTAATAATTTATAAATATTATAATTATAAATATTATGGTAATTTGCTAAAATATGAATCTATTGTACCTGGACTAACTTTCAAATGATATTTTTCATCAATCCACTCTTATAAATCTTTTTGGGCATGTTTGTTTTGGGACTCACTCGTCCGGACTACGTCCCACGTCCTTGTTTTACTTCAGGATTTCACATCCGGATTTTCTCATTCAATTACATCCACCCCTAAAATACCTATATACATCCTACTATTACATCACATCCAACTACTCTTACACAGTTTGATTTGACATAAAGTTACATCTCATCCTACTCAAAATCCCAAAACAAACAAACACAATTACTATTTATCAGGATTTCCCCATCCTACATAATAGAGAGTCAATAATGATTATTAAAATATTAAAAATAAAAATAATATATTTTTAACAATAATCAATAATATTAATTTTAAAAAATACTATATTTCATTCCCACATTCATTCCAATCATAGGAATGACCATTCTTATGTCATTACATTCACACCTTAATTCCATTCTTAAGTTCATTCCATTCAACCTCAAATTTATTCCATCATACCAATCATGCACTAAATATATGGAAATAAGTTATCTTTTAATTTTAAAAAATTACTGACATTTATTTGATTAGATTCTTTCATTGACTTAGTAAATAAAAAATTTATATTAACAAAAATATATATTTTATATTATTAAATTTTAATTTGTTGAAAAAAGTTAAAATGAGCCTTATTAAAAAAAATATGAAGGGAGTACTAATTAATATGTATATTGCCAAGATATATTTTACTAAAATAATTAATTTCTAACCATTTTTAACACAAATACATATTTTACTAATTAAAATTAGCATGTTAAAATTTCCAGCATATGGATGGAACAGACACAAATATTGCCAAGATATATTACACTATTATTTAATTCGGTATAATCGTATGGCATTTAATTAACAATTTTAATATTACTTTAAAAAAATTATTGTCGTCTTTGGCATTAACATATTTTACCTATTATTTAGATCCAAAAAGTATGCAATATATGATATTATAAAAGAGAGAGAATTAGGAAACAAATATTCGTGAGATAATATGAAAAATATGGGAGATGAATAATAAAGAATTTTCTTAATTAAAGTATGGAATATGTGATATTATAAAAGGAAAAGAGAATTAGGAAAAAATATGGGAGACAAATAATAAAGAATTTCCATAATTAAAAAAATTCTTAAATTAGATTATATTTTGCTTCTCTACCAAGGAAAAAATATGGGAGACAACCTAATTAAAATTTGAATTTGAATTTCTTATATGAAAGATTTCATTTTAATTTAATGTCTTCATATTATTTAATACTTTCTTTACATAAAATAGATCTCAAATAAATTAGGTAAAAATTATCTTTTATTTTTTGTGTGGAATTATGTTTTTAATTATATGATTATTTAATGAATCTTATAATAATTAGGCGTATTAAAAATGATGTATTATATTTTGTTAAAAGATTATTTAAATTATATTTTTTGCCTTGTTTATAATTTTCTAAATTTGGAAATAGTGTCAAACTTACCTTGTCTTCCAAGTTCCAACCATTTATTTGGGCCGGGCCGCCAAGAGATACATACATACACCCATAATCTAATCTCAAAGGCCACGGATAAATACACCGCCCGCCCCCACTTCTCCCTCCTCCAAGTGCTCCGCCGCTCCCAATCGTTTCGGTGCTTGAATGGATCAGTTAGAAGGTTAGTGTTTCCACTAGATCTGTTTGGTTTTATTTTTTTCGATTTTTTTCGATTTTTTTCTGTTGGATCAGTTAGAAGGTTCGTGTTTCCACTAGATCTGTTTGGTTTTATTTTTTTCGATTTTTTTCTGTTGAGATTGTTTTGGATGTGTAGTTTCAAACAATTTTTTTTCGAATTTTGTTTTGTAACGTTTTCTCTAGAAAGTTTGTAACACTGAATCTGAAACAGAACATCCTGCCAAACGGCTTCGATCATCATCATCCTCCGATGCAGCAGCAGTTGGTTTAACAAAAATCGGCTTCTTGGTTCAGGCGAGTGGAACAGACGGATTAGATCGATGTGAATTTCAAATATTTGTGGTCGACGATGTCAATTTGAAACCTCCTCCTCGTCCACTTGAAAAGGATCCTGATTATAAGTTTATTGCTCCTAAAATCCGAATTGTTGTTCCTAAAATCGGAATTGGTGGGCATATTTTCAACTGGACGGGTTGTGTTTTAAATTCCACCCTTTATATGTTTTCGGGTAATGTGATTCAGTCGTTTGATAGTTATGATGATATGATTCCTGAAACAACAGTAGAAAGTCGGAAATATGTTTTGGAAGCGGAGGATTTGGATTTGAGGTGTGGTGGCGTGAAGGAGCTGAATGTTGATGTTATTGCTAGTATGAATTACCCCAAAAAATTCAGCACGGGATGGTGACAAAATCCTAGTTTTACAGTGTTTCATCAATCCTATTTGCCCTGAAAAAGCTATCGAGTTGTTTGATCCTTCCACAGAGTCTTGGACTTGTTTCCCAGCACAAGGATTTCCCATATCACCACGAGGAGATAAAAAAATCTTAATAATGTATTATACTTTCCTAGATAACTCTAGGTTGTTGTTGTGCACGAGTTGCGGAGATTAGTTCGTCGTCTTCCTTGTGCGATGGGTTCTCATAGTGAATTGTGTGCTGCAACTATAACTATTGACCGTCGATATTTGGTGGGGTATGATGCTGTATTTGATCTTTCAGCTTCTACATACGAAGCCATTCCTCTACCTCTATTGTCAACAAGGCCGGAAAGGGTGAAATCTATACGAGATTGCCCTTTTACTTCTCGACCTTCCATGGCCCTGCTTGTTGATCGTAAAGACGATGAAAAACTCTACCACCATGCCTGCTTTCTACAACAAGAATACAGTTTCTCTCACCTACTCATGGATGTTATTTCCATTGATCTTAACAACCTCAAAACCGCCCTCACTGACTCGAGAAAATTTCGGATAACGGATGTTCACTACATGTTTATCAAGGAGGTTTCTCTGTTTAGCATTTGAGTAGTGCGTATCTTGCAGTAATAGACAGCCTATCTGATTTCGAATGTTTAACAGAACAAGGAGTTGGCTTCTGTTTCCTTATTTATGTATTGCTATACGGTTTGTTTAAGTTTAATTAATTTATATCTGGAATCCTACTTTTCTATGTTGATGAATACGAGTCTTAAACACAAATGGTGGTGTTGTGATCGAATTTATGTATTTTATTTCTTAGACAATATACTATCTGTTATATTCCTTGTTATGGAGTTATTTCAGGTTTTCGAGTTGGAGTTGTTCAAAAAGGTTTTTGAGTCGTGTGATAGAAAGAAAGAGAGAAAGAAGCAACAATTTGTAATTGTTTACAATGTGACGAGGATCTCACTTCTTTTTTTTTTTTTTGAACCGGGATCTCACTTTCTTTTGTTGATGATTAATTAGTAACTAAAACTATGCCCAAGTACTAGGACAGAAGAGAGGGATTAATAACATATTAAATTTTACTTGATGCTAATGATTATCAAGTCGCAGCTATTGCCTCTGTTTTTCGACGTCCCACCATGTCGTTAAACATAAAGCATTCGCCTGAATTTCGAGAGCACCACATGAGAAATTCTCAACTCAAGAAGCTCTGCACACATCTAAAGTAGTGGTTTCATGTCAACACTGATTATAGATTGATCACATTGCCACCCCATGGTTGTCTTGTCTATCCCCACGGACCACCACGCTGCAATTATATTTTCATTGGGGCATTAAATCAAACATGTTGTCTGCAAAATTATCATTACCAGATTTAACAACAACACTACAAACTTGAAATACTTGTACAAATATCATCACCTATCGGAGACTAATTCCAAATGCACAAACTAACATAGAACGAGAAAAGAAATTAAGAAAAATACCACCCACGGAGTGGCACACTCACATTTTCGATTACTTTAAAAAATTTATGGTAAAAATAACGTAAATTGAACAAAAAATGATGTAAATAAAAAAAAAGTGGATTAAAATGAATTTGTGTCCATAATTTGAGATGCTCTGAATCCTGGTATTATTTTTACAGTACAAGGTAAGGTGTGTCCACACCACTATTGCATTAAATCAAACATGTTGTCTACAAACAATAAAGTTGCAGAAATATGATATGACCCATACATAGAAAAAGAAAATAAAAGAAAGCACAACAGAACAGATTATACTATTACATTAATCACTAAACAATACACCATTGTCCCTGCAATGTTGTTGTAGCTCATTTGAACCAGCAATCTCCAACCTGGCCAATGGCCATGCCTTACTGAGTAGGGAGCGCGGCAGTTTCGTCAGGACGGGGCAAAAATTGATGGTTAACTGTTGAAGACAAGGCATGATCGTAGAATGTTGTTCTTCTTCAGCTGTGATGTCCTCCCACTCCTTCCACTCATAACACATGTAAAACCTCAGTTTCTTCAATTTGGGAAAGACAATAACATGAGTATTACTATTTGATGAAGCTCCCAACAATTCTCCTCCCACTCTTTCTAATCCTTTCACTCCATAAATTACAAGCTCTTCTAGGCATGGTAGTTTTCCAAGGGGAGGCAATGATGACAGCTCATTGCATCCAATGAACTGAATAAACCTTAGTTGGTTCAGGGGCGAGACGATCCAGCTCAGTGGAAGTTTGGAGCCCTTATAATTCACAATGCACAGTCGTTTCAACTTAAGATGGGGCTCGAGAGCATCTATCACATCCATCCTCACCCCCTCACTTTGATCATCCATCTCATCCTCAAATTTTATAAGGAGTTTATGAAGGTGTATCTTTTTCGTCAATTCTGCTTCCCGCGCATCCTCAACCACTTCTTCATCACCTAATCTGATAATCAACTCTAGACGACTAAGCTGGTTTAACTTGTTCAAAAATCCCAACTTGCTATCACCACTTCCTCCTCTAAATCCATGCAATTCGCCAAGACCTGTTAACTGGGCCAGTCCTTGAGGAATTCTGGTCAGACTCGTGCACCAACTAATATTCAGGCTTTGCAATTCATGTAAACCACATATGCTCTCTGGCAACTCCTTTAAAGACCTATTCTCACTTAAATCTAAGTCTATAAGGTGAATCAAATTTCCAATTTCCTTTAGAATCGCTTCTAGTTTGCAGTGACTTAAGTTAAGTGTTTGCAAGAAATAAAGCTGAAAAATGATTCTAAGGTTTTCTTGGGATACTGTATTTCCACTCAAGTTCAACCGCCTCAAGTGAATCAAATTTTCCAGTCCCACTGGAATACTTTCCAAGCCACAGTTTTCCATACTTAAGACCCTTAGACGACGTGTCACACAATCACAAAGACTACTTGGAGGACATTCTTTCTCACCCCAATCTAAGCTACAAAATTGATTCACATTGGAAACAAATGAAGGGTCACAAACTTGGCAGGTCCTCTTATTCATTCTAGTGCCCTCCACCCTACCACTCTTTCTAACAAATTGAGCAAAATCATGTACTATATCATGCATTTTACATCTATCTATTTTCTCACCACTATAATCCACCCCAAAATCTTGAAACAGAGAACGCATTGCTAAAACATCAAAACACTCTCTTCCTCTAAGTTTCATGTCACCGATATTGGAGCCCAAGTAACCAAGTGCCATCCAATTTTCTATTAGGATCTCAACATCAATCACCGTATCTTTGGGAAAGACAGCGCAGTACGAGAAGCACCGCTTAAGTGTCGGTGACAATTCATTGTAGCTCAAAAGCAAATGAGGAAAAATGTCTACCTCTGCTTTCTCCATTTTCCATATTTCACTATTCAACACATTTTTCCACTCGTCCAAGCTACTTTTTAAACGCAAAAGACTTGCCAAAGTCTTCACGGCTAGAGGCAAGCCATTGCACTTTTTAGCTATTTTCTTACCAATCTCCTCAAATTCGACTTCGTTCCTTTCAGAAAGGGCTATACGGCTGAATAATAGCCAACAATCCTTGTCCGAGAGCCCTCTTGGATGGCATATCTCACCCTCCCTCGATCCCATCATTTTCACCACCCCTTCATTTCTCGTCGTCACCAAAATTTTACTTCCAGCTCCACCACAACTGAGGGAGTTTTCTAGGGGTTCCCATTTATTATGGTCTTCTGTCCAAACATCATCAAGGACAAGAAGAAACCTCTTTCCTATAATAGACTCTTTTACAAGATCTAACATGACATCCAGTTGTATAGTATTTGGAGAAGTCTGTTTTTTTACTTTCTCGAGAATACATTTACCAATGACAGCAGGATCAAAGGGATCAGAAACACAAATCCAGATCCTTAGGTCGAAAGATTCCTCCACTCGACTATGGTTATAAACTAGCTGAGCGAGAGTGGTCTTCCCAAGTCCCCCCATACCCACTATACCCAGAATTGGGATGCCTTGGCAAGCACCATTATCCAAAAGTTTGCTAACAAGAAAATTCACATCTGTATCCCGGCCATGGACTTTTGTTGAGTCAACCATGGAAGTGGACTGAACTCGCCAAGACCCAGGCAAACGATCCGTGATGGGCACAGATTCGACAAAATTAAATCGGTCTTTCTCCCTCAATATTTCATCAAGTTGTTGTTTCACATTTTTAATCTTTGTACCAATATCATGACGAACAACAACTTTGTTGAAACATAAACAGGAAGATGGGATGAAGGAGCATACCTTGTGCTTAGGATCAGCAGGAGCAACCATCTTGAGTTTGAGTAGAGCATAATTCCATTCGTCGAGAACGTCCTCCATTTCATATGACGTCTGCTCCAGCCTCGACAACCATTGGTTGATGGTTTTGTCCTGAAATCGTCGATTCTCAGCATCATCCAACACATTCCTGAGGCTCTTGAGGTCGTCGGAAAGATTGAGAACCTCCTTGTCCACACCTCTCACCAAATTGATTTCGCTTTTGATCTGCTCATTTATGGTGGCTATAAGCTGCTCGACCAAAGCAGAGACTACAACTTCCGCCATGGTTACAAGCTATAGCTATCTCAACTGTTTAATTTCTTTGTAAATAATTGTTTTATGATGAATGAAAACATTAGAGGTGGTACTACTAATACTATAAGACATGAAGAGGTAGAGGTCCTTTTCTGCATTATTGATATCCCATGTGCACCCTGTCCCCTGCCTGCTGCATGCTTTTTACAAAGTGAATATCAATTATTCCTTATCAATTTAGCCATAAAGCAGAGCGCACCAAATTATGAATGTCGTGGAACACATTTTCATATGAAAATAAAAGGCTGGAAATTAAAGCAAAATCTCTCACAAAGAAAAAAAATTAAATGTGTGACAGGGTGGGCTAATTAAATAAATTTTATTCGCATGTGATTTGGTTCATATTTCCAGATATTTCTTACAATTTGTATTTCTCAAACACTGTATGCACGGGTACAGATTATAAATGTTCTAGGAGAATGTATTGTGTGGCACACGTGTCATAATTTGAACATAACACGTGTTTTAACACTTAGAATGAATGAGTGTTAATTTATGTGTGGCTTGCGCGTCTCACACAAGTCTTTGTCGCGTTCTAAATATCAAAAAGATATTATTGAAGTGGCCCATGTGAGAATTTATTTATTTAGAGGGTGTTTATGAAAGCTCTTTTTGAATTTGGCTTTTTAGTTTGTACAAGTTAGCTAGAGAGGTTCTTGCAAATTGCAATTGCCATCTTCCACTTCCAAAACCTTTAATATATAAAGACGGACTAGAGACGGTTTCTAGACCTGAATACGAAACGGGCCGTTCCACGAATAAAGACAAAAATTTTTTTGTCTCTAATTAATTATACAACTGTCTCTAATATTAGAAACACATAAAATATAAACTAATAAAAATCTGTCTCTAAAAAAAATTGTCTCTAATTAATTATACAACTATCTCTAATATAGGAACTTTCCGAGCCCCCATGAATGGCATGACCAACCAGAATTTGTGGTTGGCGTACCCAACATTACGTGCATTTGCTCTCAATAAGAAGACTTCTCTTCAAAAAAAAAAAAAACTCGCATTTTTTGTAGTGAATTTTTATTCCAAATCAATCAATTAAATAAAACTATATGCGCGTTGTGCATTGCAAATCACCCTAGCACCTTAACATATACGTGGTTAATCCATACAAGATTTTGTTCTTACTTTAACCTGTACTCCACAAGTGATCGATGAAATTTGTCATAATCTAAACTCTAAACATAAATCTCTATGCAAATGATTATATCAAGTAATGCTTAAACTTGAGTTTCGACGGCAAGAGATAAATAGCCTTTAGGATCACATAAATGCAACTTACATTTTTAAATTAAAACCAAATTATTAAGATAAAAATAATCAAAATAAATATTCTTATTTGAAGAGAGTGAAAACTAATAGGGAGGGTGTATATAACCGTACCTTCCATAAAATCGTACGGAAGCTTGTGGCCGGTGGGTGAGAAATCTCCTGATAAAAGCCCAATGTAAGTGAGAACTTATGGGCCACTAGCCCACTCACATAACGCATACACATTAGTACAAAATGTAGTAGGGTACGGCTATCTGCACCTCCATCTTTGTAAAGAGTACTCCCCTTCAACTTTATTAATTTAATAATCGTGAAAACTCCATAATGACGAAGTTGGATAGCTCAAGTGGTTAGAACACCACTACTTAGACTTTAGATCTTGGGTTCGAGTCATGGGAAGTGGAAAATGGATGGGTATTTAATGTAATTCAAAAAAAATGAAAACTCCATAATATTTTCGAGTCATGAGAAGGAGAAAAGGTTCATTTGTACTTGGGTTCGTTGAAGAACCAAAAATAAGAGGGAAATGGAAAGGATACTATAAATTTGTAAATTTTAGTTTTCGCTTTTTGCTATGGTTTTGTTTTCGAAATGTAATGATATACAATGGTTGTTTTTTTTAGTTTCATTTATAATTTATTGTTCCTTGCATGTTTTAAAGCATTTTAGGGTATATAGTTGGAAGAAAATGGATGACTTAGAATGTTTGTGCGTTTTAAATTTTTTTAATTTTTCGTCGAGCAATAATCAACATCGGTTGGTCGACGAGACGATGTCGACCATATATGAACGTGTCCATCAACCAAGTGTTTTCGAAACGTTCGACTGGTATTTATCGATCGACCAAAATATATTCAGTCGACACAGTGTGTTGTTGACAAAAATATGTTTTGGTGGTTAAATGTTTTCGAATTATTGTAATAATGCATTGGATTTTGTTTATTTTCAGAATCTGGTAGATCGAAGACAATGATTCGAAATTCGTTGATAATTCGGAGGATTTATTGGGGCCGCTCCCCATGTAAACCTTGCATATCCTCCGAATAGTGAAGTCATGATGTGGACACACGAGTTTCAATTTTATCCGCAAAGAAAGAGCTAATTATGAACGCTGTTTTGTAGAGGTTTTAGTCACGTGATCACTAGAAAGTAATTTGCTTAACTCTTTTGCACCATAACAAATCAAATAATCGAAAAAAATTGCAATATACATTATTTTGTAGAATAATAAACGTCAAATAAAATAAATCACAACGAAATCCACACGAGACTATCAGAATCCTTACACGATATTTTATAGCGAAAATAAAACTGAAATTGGACATTATTAAAAAAAAAATGAGATTAAATCAACAAATTAACTTTGTTTGTATCTAAATTTATTTTATATAAAAATGACCAAAATTTAAAACAAAATACTAGCTACTAGTATGTATAACGAATTTCACCGAAATAATCGATCCTTCCTCTCCGGTGTCTCTTTTACAGTAAGTGGGAGTATTAGAAAACACGACTTTTAAAAAACGCATTAACAAGGGCGAGAAAAGACAATGATGAAGGAGAAGTCGTGAAGTGGAAGCAGGGCATCCTGCACTTTGTCCCACTTTCTCACCTCTTATCACGCCGACGGAGAAATTCACACGCACTCCGATCTCAATTAACCCTAATTGCACACTGAATTCGCCATCATTTGATGCCTGTTCACCGGTGTCTTCATACATCACTGCTAGATATCCAGTGATTCAGTAACATTGTAGTAATCTGGTGAAGTGATTGATCGTTGTTGAATTACAGTGATCGGATTCCGGAGATGCAGAGGCAGAGTCCGCCCAAGCACAGGCACGATGGGACTTCGCCTTTGCCTTTGGGTATGGATTGGAGCCCTCCCCCTCGAATATGGGTATGATTCTATTTTAATTTAATGAATTCTCACTTGATTTCGTGCTGTGATCCATGTAAATAGAGACTCTGATGGTTTTGGATGTTTGGTGGTTGGATTTTGATTCATGGTTTATAATTGTATCTTCGATCAGCTCTGTTTCCAGGCAGTTAGCTCTATTCCATGCATTGCTTGTGTGATGCTTTGAGTGCCATCCCTACGGTGACTTATTTTAATAGCTTATCTGATTAGGAATTTGTTGTGAACTGAGTGGCCTTGGTATCGTAGTGTGAGAAGAAATTCTTATATGAGATTTGCTTAAATTAAGGTGGCCTTATTAATGAAGTTGTTACCTGAAATGTTAATCTACTAGGTCTCAATACTGGCATTTTATTCTCCCTAAACAAGTTGGTTGAATTACTGGAGTACCTGCCTTGGTGCTATAATTTGGTGTTCGGGCTCAATCTCTGTCTGACAACTGTTGCTATTTTTGTATGTGCTATGCAGGCTGGAAGAGAAAGTGTATGGCCTCATGATCCTCGGACGGGGTGGAGTTACTGCATCACAGTACCTTCCTGGATTGTTCTTGCAAAATCTAGAGATTCTGACCCTACAGTAGTATGTTATTCCATCTATCAAGCTAAACTTATGCATCTGGGATTATGGCTAGATAGTTGGAAATTCTTCGTATGAATCACAAAAAACTACCTTTGAGGTTTCACCTATTTATAAGGAACCCAATAAAGTTTATGAATTATGGATACCACCATTGATATTATTATTTTTTTACAAATTGCTTTGGTTGAAGTTGAAAAGGATACTTGTAAGGAACATACAAACCTCAACAACGTGTTTTTAACATGTCAAGGAGTATTTGTAACTTTTGTTAATTAGGTAAAATCTCCAGGGTTTTTTTTTCTCTGTAATTTGCCCTATTTCGTATATCCATATCAATCTATCAGTTTTTACTTATTTTGGTTGCTCCCTCCTTTATCTGTTTATGCATATTCACATATGCAATCTTCTCCTTAATTTCTGCTAACCCTTGTCAGTTTCTTTGTTTCTCTACTTATGATTGCATTAAGATTATTATGCTAGTAGTTTTTGAATTGACAATTATAAGTGCAGTTTTACAGGGTACAGGTCGGCATACAATCACCAGAAGGGATTACAACCACAAGAACTGTGCTAAGAAGATTTAATGATTTTTTAAAGTTGCACGCTGCTGTAAGTTCAAGCATTTTAGTGAGAATTTGAGTGTCATCATTGTATACTTGGATAGGGAAATGCGGAGCGTGATATGCTACTTCATCTTAGCTGGAGCTTGCATGTTCTTCCATATGGGAGTTATAATCTCTAACTTTGGTATTGCTACTTGACTTTCTGTTGCAGCTTAAAAGAGAGTTTCCTCGGAAAAGCATCCCACCGACTCCGCCAAAGGGACTCTTGCGGGCAAAAACCAGGGCAATGCTGGAAGCGGTAAACATTGTTTAGAGCTTATATCCTTTAAGTCATATTCTGTATTGAAGACCTCGAATCTGGGCTGGACTTTCTTTCTTGGAAAAGGTTTTGGTGATGTACTAAGAGAAGTCCTAAAGCAATCTTCATATGTCTAATTCATATTTATTGATGCCTGAATTTTCTTGATATTGGAAAGTAGTCTTGCTGTGTAATCTGATCCCTATAGATTATAACTAGATTAGCTTTCGACCTTCAAATTTTCTCTTGTGTAAGGTGGTGGGGAGGTTTGGAGTGGGACATATCCATAGATCATGTTTGGTTTCTTATAAGAAATGTTTCTCTTAGACATTATGATGCCTCCAAGTCAAGCTTAGACCTGAAAGAAAGTAAATCTGTCAATTGTAATGGGATGCAGACTAGGTTCTTCATGTTCATATTCTTCTTCTTTGGTTTAAATTAGAGTATTCTTTTTGATGCAGAGAAGGAATTCTTTGGAGGAATGGATGACAAAGTTACTATCAGACATTGATTTGTCAAGAAGCCTTGTTGTTGCGTCCTTTCTGGAACTGGAAGCTGCTGCTAGGTCATGTGCGTGGCAGCTATGATTTGATATTTTTACAATAGTAATTTGTTTTATTTATTGACTTGACTAAAGGAGTGTTGCATCTAGCTTTTATCTTCTTTTTTTTAATGGGTTCTGGATCTCCTCACTTGTCTTCATTCTAAATTGTTTTGTTATGATTGTGTTAGCATTCCAAGAAGAAGGCCAACACAGTTCCGAATCACATATGTCTATGAAAACTACAGATTCATCTCTCAATGTTCATCCAAATTCAAGCTTGTCATTGGCAGCAGGCAGTTCATCAGTGGCATCAGATTATGGCAGTGATACAGCTTATGAGATATCTGATATTGGTTCTCCAAGCCTTGGCAGGGATAACAACTCTGAACTTGGTATTGAGGATTTGTCGTTTTATGATGATGTAACAGGTCCAGTAGATAAATTTGTCAAGTATGGCATCTCAAATATTGACGAGGGGTTATCCATGGGGCATGCAATTTTAGAAAAACTTGAAAATCTCCCAAAACATCAACTGCATGCCAGAGAGAGCCATAACTCGGAGCATAATTTAAGCAATGGAAGTTCTTCTAAGACCTCTCATCATACAGAAGATACATTAGAGCATCTGTCCGAGCAAGATCGTGGTACAGTGGTTCGTCATGTTCGAAAGCTGTCAAATGAGAGTATTGGAAGTGAGAGGAGTTCATTAAGAGGCAGTGAGTCGTCAAGTTTAGCATTTCCTAATTCAAATGGACATGGAGTTCTTGATTTTAGAAGTGGGGCTGAGGTCACAAGAACCATTGGAACTGTTGGGGACTCAGATTATCAACTCCCAGATGATATACACCTGTTGGTCCCTGTGGATCAACGACAGAAGATGGGTAGAGTGCTTACGACATTGCAGCGGAGGCTAATAACAGCCAAAACTGATATGGAGGATCTTATATCGAGGTTGAATCAAGAAATTGCCGTGAAGGAGTACCTTTCAACAAAGGTAATGTAATGCTGAAATTTTGTCCTATCGCAACCTCATGTTGTATTATTGTTTCAAGTCTGTCACTAAGGAATAATTCCAGGCACTGTTGAGTTAGATTTTGGATGGAGTTGGGGCTTCTGGCTTGAGTGCCTAACACCCTCCCACCCAAACGAAGAAGAAAATAATAAAAAACGTTGTTTGGCTATAAACAGACTCATATTATATTATAGTAACTATTAATACTCAAAACACACAAGACATAACCGAAAACACCAACATAACAACAATGTTCAAGCTTACTAATAATAAACTGTAACAGTTCTAACTTAACAATAATCCAATTAATCATCATCCAGCTCAATTATGTCATCGTAATTTTCATTATCAAGCTTGCTGTATAATTTCCTCGTCATTGTTATATAGTTCACAATCTTCTTTTAAATTAATTTCTTCCTCAAATGTGACATTGTGAATCCCTTGCCTTCTTTTTTAGTATACTACTAGCAGTTGAAGTTGAAGCAGATGTGACATTGTACCCTTTAGTATTATATAATGTGATAAGGAAGGCACATCACATGGTAGAGTCGATGGTTTATTTATAGAAGTAGGATTAATAAAGGTTTTCTAACAGAATTTAGCAATTAGAGTGGCTGAAGTTTGGGATCTAATTTAGCATAATTTGTGGGTAGTAATTAGCATATGTTATTTCTACCTTATGTGCTCTTTATAAATAGAAACTTTATAGGATGGGGAGGTCAGAAAGGAGTTACTCCAGATGTTAATTCTTGGGACAGGTTTATATATCCTGTTGGGGTAGCTTTTCCTTCCTGTACTTTATCTTCCAGTTTATCTTATTCAATAAAATCTTCTTCCTGTTTCTTTTCTCTAAAATATGGCCTTTTCAACGAATAATATATAAATAAACTCCTGATTTATCATTTCTTACCAGGTGAAGGATTTGGAAGTGGAACTTGAAACTACTAAACAAAAAAGTAAAGAAAACCTTGAGCAAGCTATATTAATTGAAAGAGAAAGAGTGACCCAAATGCAATGGGATATGGAAGAACTTAGGCGAAGGTCAATGGAACTGGAATTGAAGTTGAAATCTCAACAGGTTATGTATCCTGTTTCTAGAACATTGCTACTGTATTCTGCATTAGTGTGATTGCTTAACGATAGAAACATATTGCAGGCTGAGGGGCTAGGCACTCGTTCCATCAATTCTCCAGAAAATCAAGATGATTTGCAGGAGGAGTTGGGTTCTGCAAAACAGCAATTTGAGGACTTGTTGAAGCGTCATCAAGAGCTGCAGTTAAAATCTAAAGCTGATATCAAAGTTCTTGTAAAAGAAGTTAAATCTTTGAGAAGTTCCCAAGCAGAATTAAGTCAACAACTTAATCAGTCACGGAAAGAAAATTTTGAAACACAGGTATACTTAATTGCAACTATTTAAAGCATGTTAAAATGTAAATGCTTTACAAATGTCATCTGCCAGTTTACTGTGTCTATGTAATATGATGTGTGTTTACTGCTTAATTGATCTCAACTCTCTTTCGGACATCGAGATTGATTACTTTGTCTAGCATGTCCCATAATATACATTCTCTTAATTGTGTTCCTTTCAAACTTCAGGTCTAATATCCCTTTATTTGAATGGAATCTTTATTTCTTGATTTCATTTTCGCCTTTTCTAGAGGGAGGTAGGCCAATACAAGAGTTCTCACTGCATGTGCACAGCTGTGCATATATGTGTGAGATTAAAGGAATAAATAATCTCTATTTTTTGCAATTTGACTTCTATTACATAATTCTTTTGTCATATGTTTCTTTGTTTATTGCATGTATAATTAGACGCCATGTTACTTCTGATATCTACATGAATTTCATTTAATATAAAAATTGAAAATTGATCCCTTTTTTTAAATGGGGACTTCATGTTACTTCATATCTGAATGGACTTTAGTTAATTGAGAAATTTGATCTTATGATTTTATTTTTAAAAAATCTTCTGCAATTCTAGGAACTTCTTCAAGACGAAAGAGAGAAAAATGAGCAAATGAGAAACTCGTGGAGGAAGTTTTTATATAAATGCAAGGCTCTTCAGGATCAGCTTCAGGAGTGCAATATTAATATTTTAATGCACACAAAAGGTGATGTTATAGTAGACAGTATCCCGTCATTGTTGGATCCATTGGATATTGTTGGAACATCTGACGATCAGATAGACGTTCTCATTGCTGAGGTACTTTTGATCTTTTATCCTGATCTTTTATTTATTTCCTTTTGTGTCGTGCACTAATCAGTTTTTTTAATGTCTTGTCTCTTTAGATAGAGTGAGATTTTAAGTATTGAAATAGAAAGGTGAGAAGGACTTGTTAAGATAATTGAAACATAATCTCAGATATCTTTTCCTTTTAAAATTGGCTTAATTGCGGCTAAAACCATGACCTTTGTGTTAATCTAGACAATTGGATAATAGCAAATCAAACATCAATTTTTTTTTTCAATTGAATCTCTTCTGGGAAGCCCCCCTCCGTTGCCCGAATCTGATGTGGTGATCCAGCTTGGCGCCTCTAAATTTATACAACGCCGGAAGATTCAAGAGGGGACGCCAAGTCGGACTTGGCAAGAGAGGGGTTGCACAGAAGATACAATTGTAATTTAAAACCTTAAAATTTTATAGCCGAAATTAACGCAAAGGTCGTGATTATAGCCGAAATTAAACCTTAAAATTTTATTTTGCGAGGCTCACCAGAGCATGTCAGGTCAATTAAATAATGGCTTTCTGTAAACATGGAAAGGACAATAAAAGCAGATACGAGTGAGCCACTGGAACCGGTTGTTGGAGGCACACAATTGTTAATATTCAATTAGTTTTAGTTGTCCTTTTTTTGTTATTGGACCCCATATAATTATACTGGTCTATGAAGTTTATCCCAAATTGTTGTTCCATCTCCATGTCAAGTTCGATTATTCTGATATTCTTAAAATTCGATCAGGCTCAGCATTTAGCTCAGGATGTTGATTCTTCTGCTCCAACCACTGATGAAGATGCTGCTGAGTCCGATGATCACACAAGCTCAATAGATGATGAGTTGAGGCAGATGCTTACGAGTATCTTAGTCGACAATGGTGTATTGAGAAAACAGGTAAACACCCTTATTACTCATGCTCTAAAGACGAATAAATCGAATGAGAGAATAGATACTGAAAGCAAGGCACATGTAAATGTAGAAAAATGAGATTTAACACAGCAGCAGCTAATTTGTTGACTAATGTTGTAAATTCAGTTGGTCCGTGTATTATACGTCGTCGTATCACAGTGCAAATAAACTGTAGAGTTCATTACAACATGGAATTTTTTTTTTACTTCCGCATTGTCCCATGTTACACCCCTGTGCTACTGAGAGTCAAAGCATCATGTGCTGTAATAATGTGCATATTGAAGCTTTTTTTGGTTTTTTTATCTGTTCCTTTTCTTTTATTAATCGAGGTTGCATTTTGGTTGATGGTTTGCTTTACAAATACATTTTAGTTATTTTTGGAATAATTTGGTGGATTAAAAGTTTACTTCATGTGGAGTTATTTCTCTCATTGAGTCGAATCTTATTCAATTTGGTTTCTTTCATGAAAATATATCAGCTGATTTTATACCATGATTTTATATCAACAGAAATAAAAAATGAATTGATTAATACGAAAGAAGTGTAAAGTTAGAGAGATATAGTGAATGTTGTTAAATAAAAGAAAAGAAATGAGTAAATTTCGGTTGATAACTTTTGAATGGACTGGGGGAATAATATTTTTTTCATTCAAAATTGACAAAATTGTCCTATGTATAAACGAAAAATAAGCACACAACACTTGGACATGTAAACATAAAAGCATGTACATATTAATTGTGCCAAAAAGTGGATAGTAAAAATTTCGTGCATACTTTTATTTGACAGAAAATTTAATGAATGTTATGAAACATAATGAGGTTTTATGCATACATGTGAAAACTTTTATCACACACAAACAACTTTTGTTTGTGCAAATTTCGTATAAGCAAGGAGGAGTTTTATGTTTTTTACTCTTACTTGAAAATTACTCTAATTTTACATTTCACAAAAGGTATTTTGTGGATTATTCCTATGTATTTTATTACTATATGTTTTTAATATATGAGTGGACAAGGAAAAGACTTGCAAATGCATTATGGAGTATTATACTGTATATTTTATTTTTTTGGATATGAGTGGACAACGTAAAATCAGTGGAAATTCCGTTTTGGTTCACAAAAAACAAAAATGTAATACCCTAAAAACATGAATAAATTAATTATAAGATACCAAAAAAAAAAAAAAAACAGACGTCGGCTGATATATATGGAAGGAAAAAGCAAACAAAAAATAAAAAAATTGATGTCGGCCAACATGGAAGAAAAGAAAAACATACCAAAAAATTACAAGTCCAAAGAAAAACCAAAATGGTCCCATAATATTTGTTGGAGTGAATGACTTGTGTATATTAAAAAAATAAAAATCAACATTCTAAAATATTAAAACGACATGTGTTAAAAATTTAGTAGAATAAAATAACAACGAAACACGAAAAATGAAATAGGAAAATCGAATCGCTTCATTGCAGGGTTAAATTGATGCTTCATTGCAGGGTTAAATTGATGCAATTGTATTATGGAGTACAATTTTAACTCTATTTTAAACTAACAGGTCAAAAAATAATTAAACAATTTATATTTAAATCACTTAAAATTCAAGTGTCTACAGGAATTTGTCTAACACTCCCTGTATTTTTCAATAAGTGTTGTTTTTATTAAATTTGTTGAAATTAAGAAAAAATATATATATATTAACAAATATACTCTTAAATAATAAAGAAAGACTTTAATCACATTAATCATCTTTAAATCTTTTCAAATTCTTTAACCAATTTTTTTCAATTATTTTTAAGTTTTATGTCTCATATAAAATTAAAATGAGGACATAATAAAAACAAACAGTCATTTATTTGTGTACGAGAAAAAAAATGTTAAAACAACACTTATTGAAAAAACGGAGCGAGTATTTGCTTGCGAGTTGCGACTTTCAGTTTCAGATTATCAAAAAAACAAAAAATGTGGTCCTGAATAAATAGATAGGTGTGGTCATGAATTGACGTGTTTACCCTCAAGCTTCAACATTTAAATAGCTTCTCGTGGTGATCGGAAACTACACTCCACACGGCGACTGCTAATCTGCGCCGCGCTTCCTTCCATTTCCGATTCCTTCCCATACCTTCAAGTTTCCTCTGCCAAATATACGAATTCCTATCAGCTGTAGTTAATCATTGTGGTTGTGAGATTCTCATCCATATTATTGCAGTTTGTTCCACGACGGATTCTAATTTTATGTATTTGAAAGTCCGGTTGAGATCGAATGCTACCAGCAAATGAAGTATGGCTGCCTCTTTTCACCTAACGTCTTCTCATCAGCTCTCTCAGGTCTCTCTGTTTTTGTTATGAATTAATTTTCTGATAAGAATTTTCTATTTCTGTAAATCTCAGCTGGTTGCTTTTATGATAATGTTGTTTGTCGTTCTCGCGTTCTCTGTTTTTATCATTATCGTCCGCGATTGAAGGAGATTCTCAGTTAATTTTGCTCGAAGAAGTAAAAATTGAAGATATTTGGGGGAAATCTGATGCTGTTTGTGAGAATTTGTAATTTTAAAACGGAAAAGTGGTTGAGTTTGAGTTGGTACCTTTTTAATTTCGTTCTTCTTCTTTGATATGCTATTTTTGGGTATTTTGGGCACTTTTAGGTTTCAAAACTTGCAGTTGAGCTGGTATTGCAAATCAGATGAAGTAAAATTTGAAGATTGGTTGGGAAAAATCAGATGCTGTTTGTGAGAATTTGTATTACGAATTTAACACGGAAAAGTGGTTGAGTTTGTAACTGTGTTAATTCATCCTTCCTTTTTTGATATGCTATTTCGGGCATTTAAGCATTTTTAGGTTTCAAGACTTGCATTTAATTGTTTCCAGTAATGGAAAAGGATTTTGTTTTTTTTTTATATTTTGTTGCTAGAGTTACTATTGTTATTCTTGTTGTCTCTGAGCTGTTATATACTCGACTGAGCTTTATGTGATGAAGAGCTAAGCTATTTCAAGCATAATTGTTTACATGATTTCGAATGTCGTTTGCAGTTACACTATCCTAATCTTGAATGGAAGCCGAAGAGACTAGAGTATCTGAAGCCATCTAGAAGAAAGTTTCAGTACTTGAGGATCGTCAAATCAGTACTAAATTGCGGAACGTCCTCAAGCATCAGTGATAATGAGTCAAGTAAATCAGCTAGGGTTCTTCTTGAGAGGTTGTTTGCTCAAACACAGAAGCTCGAGGAACAGATAGGCAGAGATCCTCGTTCATATGATGTTGAGCTCGGTGTGAATCTTGGGAAGTTGGAATCAGATCTTCAAGCTGCTCTTGCAGCTTTGAAGAAGAAGGAAGAAGATCTGCAAGAGGCGGATAGGAAAATCGTGTCGGAATACAATGAGATTCATATTGCCAGGATTGATTTGGAGAGACGAGCGGATGAAATAGTTGTTGCCAGATTGAAGCAGGAAAAACTAGGCGAGGAGTTAAGACAAGCAAATATAGACTTAGCTTCTCAAGCCACAGAAATTAGTGATCTTAAGATTCGTTTAGAGGAGAGGGATAATGAGATATCTGCTTCTCAATCAGCACTCTCGGTTAAAGAAGATGAGATCATGAAGATGAAACGGGAATTAGCTGAGAAGACTGAAGAAGCTGCTAATGCTGAATCAGAACTCAGATCCAAGGCCAAGCTCTTGGATGAAGCAAATAGAGTTGTGGAAAAGCAAGAAGTCGAGCTTCAGCAAATGCAGAGGGCTATTCAGAAGAAAGATGAAGAGTTAGAACTCTACATGCACATGCAGAAAAGTGATTCCGAGAAATTGAAGGTTGCTGAAGAAAATTTGGAGAAGCAAACGATGCAATGGCTAGTGACGCAAGAGGAATTGAAGAAGTTGGCAGAGGAGACATCTAAGAATGTTGAGCAAGCTAATGGAACTGCAAAGGAGTTTAGAAGAGTGAAGAAGCTTCTTTCAGGCGTGAAATCGGAGCTAGTTTCGTCTCAGAAAGCTTTGGCTTCGTCTAGACAGAGAATGAAAAGTCAAGATCAGTTGTTGGAGCAACAGGTTGCGGAACTTGAAGAGCAAAGGAGGAGTATTATGTCTTATATGACTAGTCTGAAAGATGCTCAAGTAGAAATGGAGAGTGAGAGAGTTAAACTAAGGGCTGTTGACGCTCAAAACAAGGGGCTTAAAATGGATTTATCAATGGAGAAACAACTTTTGGCTGAGTTACAGATGGAATTAGATAAAGAGAGATCTTCTTTGAAACAAGCACGTTCGGAAATGTCGGTTCTCCAGGAGGAGATAGAGCAGAAGAGTGCTGCATTTGAACAGTCACAGGCTCTTCTGAATATTAAAGAGTCGGAATTGGTGGAAGCAAGATTAGAGATCGAGCATTTGAATTCCGAACAAGCTTCTCTTCAACTTATACTGGAAGAGAAAGACTTGGAACTCTCAGATGCAAAGAAGATGTTGGAGGAAGTAAATCACGAGACTGCTGAACTAAAGGCGATTTTGTCTGGCAGAAACGAGGAGCTTATTCAGGCTATGACCAAACTGAAGGAGAATGATGAGCATGTCGTAACAATTCAACACGAATTAATCAATGCAAAGGCAAAATTCTCTGAAGCTGAGACAGTGGTGGAAAGGATTGTAGATCTCACTAAGGAAGTGGTTTTGTCATGTAACGACCTAAGCCCGATTGGTCAGAAAAACGACGGGCTTAAGCTTCCTACATTGCTCGACAGAGGAACAGATGGTTTTAAGTGGCAGATAAGACAGCTTGAAGCTGAACTTAAGTTCACCCGAGAAAGCCTGAGAGCGAAGGAAACAGAGATTCTTGCAGCACAAACGAATGCCAGCATCAAAGACGAGGAGCTAAAGATGGCTCTGATGAAATTAGAGGCTAGAGAGAAGGAAATAACAGAACTGAAGGGGGAAATTATGCAAGATAAAGACGATATTAAACAACTTTATGCTTTGGCACAGGAAAGAATCGGAGAAAAGAGTGTGGGTGAGCTGGCAATCGAGAAGCTGCAATTAGAAGCAGCTCAACAAGAAATGGAAGCTGCTACAAGTGCTTTACAGAAAATCACAGAAATGAGTCGAGAGTTTCTGCATAAAGCTGGTTTAAGCTCTGAGATCGACTTCGATACCAGCTTTCATGGCTCTGAGGCTACGATAAATATGATGAACGACGGGTGGGCTGGAGAAGTTAAGGCTGAAGTTTCTCAGCTTCTGAGTTTGACAGAGGAGCTTCTTAGAGAAGCAAGTATTGCTGGTGGCACAACCCCAGTACAGGCGATTACAACTTCTTGAACCATTGAGGTTTAGTTCTCTCTCTCTCTCTTTTGTGACTTAAAATTTCTGTAGGTTTCTATTTACTTGTGCTTCTGTTGTTATACATAATGTGAAAAGTTTCTTTATTGAGAAGGAAATGATATCTTGGGCTATAAATTGGCTGCAACTGTATATACATTATTGAAATTAAAATGTAGGGAGTATATATTTTTTTTAACTTGCACAGTGTACTACATTATATTTTATTTTACTCACAGTATCTTGGAGTATTTCTCTTTTACTCACATTAATTAGTGGTGAAACAGGGACTTAAATATTTTGTTGATTTTTCTTGGAAATCAGATTAAAAATTATATCTAAACATTCTAAAATACTCATTTATAGCTGTTTAGTCTGTGACTGTTATTTTTAAGAACATTATTTTCTTTAAAATCCTCATGTGTGTGGACTAGTCAGCTGCTTAGAATATTTATAAAAAATTGCAAAGGGATTCTCAAAGAAATTAGAACTTGCAAAAGTGATGCTGAAAGAAAAAAATGACCCATAGACGATAGAATAAAAAAAAAAAGATTATACATCATGTATTTTGCTCGAAAACATCAATTCCACTTGAAAAAATGTGTTTAATAGCTTGAACCGAACTTCGACTCTGAACAGAAATGTGATTATTGTTTTCGGTTGAATTATTTAAATCAGCATCCATCTCTCATTTTTCTTTTTCTTTTTTTGTGGTAGTGTGTTTTTTATATTCTCATCATTTATAATTGACGATGGATAATCATGCCATCCTTGTCTACTTTCCTATCACGATTATCTTACTAAATAAATATAAACAAGACATAATTTTGAATATTCACGTAAAATGAAAAACGGAAACCATAAAACTATTTACATCATAATTAAAGTTACCAATTTGCAAGCTGGGTCCCTATTATTAAGAAAAGTCAACGTTGACCCCAATTCACCTGAAAATCTTAGGAGGACGCCATGCAACTTTGTTTGTACCCTGCCCTTCCATTTGATCTTCACTCTCCTTCTTCACCTTCAATCTTCCTCTCCCAATTTTCTTCCCAACAAAAAGACCCATTTTCATGGCTGTAAACAGACCCAATGCAATCAACAACGGCCTCACAGCCCAATGAAAATCCTCCACGTGTTGGTACTTCTTCACCAAAGTAGGGCACGTTTCGAACGATACCAGTTCCACCTCAGCCGGGTCGCCCAAGAAAGTGTCGACCCCATTCCCTAAGTCCAATCTTCCAGGAAACTTGACAGTAAGGCAGCCGTTGGCTAGCACTTGAAAAATCTTCCCCGTTGCCCACTCGCCTCCCCTCTTACGAGGCCAATCAAATCGAGGGCTGAAAACACTCAATTTGAGCTTCACAAATTGGCCTACACAATAAGGCTTTGCCATCTCAAATTCAGAATAGACACCCTTCCAAAGGGTCTCCAATCCTATAAAGGCAGCAGTTACAGTCCCATCTCGGTTTACTGAATGGAGGACGCCCACGGGTGAATGCCTTCTGTCTTCGTTCTTTAAACGGACCCAGTCTCCGGGGGCCAACCCAAATGTGACCCGCTCCAGTGTGGAAGTGTGAACTCTTATTGGATCATGGACTCCATGGACCCTCACTAAAACATATCCATCTTGATCTGTGTCCCGTTCTAGACCAACTACCGTCCCCTCTGGAATATCCATGTTCTTTGAGTTGCAAGAGTTTGGCGATTTCCTAGATCGTACCATGTCAAGAACTTGTAAGTGATCCTTTGCAAGGAACCACTCCGTATAACCTACACCGCCTGGTTTGTCCCTGATCATTTTACTACTGACACCTGTCCAACTTCCCTCCTGGAAAACTGCATTTTGTGAGCTGCAAATTCATTTGAAGTCCACACTTAGAAAGATGCAAAAGCCTCTGAAACATGGCAATATTTCAACAAAAGAGTGCATCTGAAAGAAAAAAACACAATAGATAGGGACATAATCAAACCAAGCCATTCGTGAACTATTCGGGACTCGGCTTGAGTCTCGAAAAAATATTCGTTTGAGCCCTGTTCATAAAGCTCGTCAACATAAACAAACTCAAACTCATTGGTATTAGTAGTGAATAGTTTGATTTAAATTTATATTTTGCACACTTAATATTTATGATAACTATAAAAATATCTAATTATGCTAATTTAATTAGATGAAATTATAGAATTTAGTAGATATATATGATTTTTAGAAATATATAATTAATTGATGAAAAATCTAATTTAATATTGATATTATTAAGCTCATTTAGGCTCATACAAGCTCGAAAAAGCTCCTGAACCAACAATACATTCGATCACATCCCTAACAACGGATATGCCCATACAGTAAGTAGGTAGGTAGTGATCCACAACAAACATCTCATGAGGAATCAAAAGTAAGTTATGTCAAACATGCCATGGAAATTGAAAGGGGCATGAAGGACTTGACAGAATTATGTGGGATTCAAAGCAAAACTTTCATCAATTGTAATTTAATGCAAAGAAAAAGGTGAGAAAAGGTACCTATTAAAAGCGTGTAAAATATCTGCCATTACAGGACGACTCCTGAAGTCATACTCAAAACAACCAATAATGACATTCTCAACTGCTGGAGGAAGCCCACTGGGGATATGAGGTTTTTCTTGTTTCATCACAACTAATTGGTATATTTCCTCAATCGATTTACCACTCCAAGGCTGCGTTCCAGTAAACATCTCCAATATACTGCAACCAAATCCCCACGAATCAGTCTCAACAGATATGGGACCTCTTACCTCTGGTTGCCATTGTTCTGGAGCCATGTAGTGGGGGCTACCAAGTCGTCGAACCAGGTCAATACTGGGCAATGGAATACCTAACAACAAATGAGGAATACCGATATCCCCAACAATTGCCTGGTCATTACTATTCAGTAGGAAATTAAAAGGCTTGAGGTTGAGAATAAGGATCTCTTTTGCATGTAGGTCCATTATTCCCTGAGCAAGGTCCGCCCCATACCTGTATAAGTGACCACAGGGGCAGTAAATACAGGAAATTCCATTTCCATAACAACACATTTTCCTGATATAAAGTTCAGAAATCACCTCAGAACATCATTAAGTGGCAGCTTCCCCTCTTTCAAGCGAGCCATTTTGTCTCCAACTGACCCGTCGTAGAATTTCATAACAATGCATATCTACAAGAACAAAACACAAGATGGTGGATTCTCGGTTTTCTTCACATCACCCTTACATGTAAGATGAGCACAACTTACCTTTTTACTTATAACTGAAAGTCCATGGAGCCAACAAACAGTTTCCAACCCTTGGCACTTACGAAGCAAATCACCCAACCTATTCAAGACTTCGCTAATGCTGTCTTCTTTAACCGAATGCAACATTTTGATAGCAACTTCATGATACTCTTCATAGTCTTCAGACGCACGATGATGAGTCGCTAGCCAAACATCACCAAACGGGCCTCTTCCAATACGATGCCTGAGCTTAATTGCTGTTGGGTCAATCCACGGAGTGATTTGGCCAGGTGATGCAGCCAAGGTACTACTATCCCCAGATCCCCCAACGATCACAAAATCAAACGAAGGTGCAGGCCGATTAGCAGTAACCTGTCCCGCCATCTTTTGCTAAATTCCAAGATAAAAGCTATTGCAGAGTAATCGTTAACCGAGTCAACAACTAATGCGATTAAATAAACAGAACAGAAATCCAACCGATCGTATAATTGACACAATAACATCTATTGATTTCATTCAAACATATAATTCATCTGCATAGGAACAGTTAACTGTAGCAGTTACTGATGAGTAAGAAATATCCCCAAATCAAATATCCGTCTTACATCCAACAAATAGTTTCATGCCTCAGATGAACAACAACACATTTAATCTTAAATCTGACATGAAAACTTATAAATTCGAACAACAAAAACAAATTATATATCAATAATCACTCGAATTAGCACAGCAACTGAAAAAAATTACAAGTTTCGAAGAGTCAACATAGAGATTCAATTCAACAACCATATGCATACAGGTGAGTCCAAGTAAATTAAAATAAACAGAAAGTGCAAGTGTAAGGGAGAACTCACTGGATAGTCCGCGGAGGAAGAAACGAAAGCAAAGCAAACTCAGTAATTTCGACGAATTGAAATAAGTATCACAATTAAGCGACTATTTCATGATTTCAGTGACGATAATATACAGAATATTTACGGAAACTGCGGAGCGAAGAAGAGAGAGAGAGGAAGTGACATTGATGTGTATAGAGAGAGAGAAGTTGTGTATTCAATTTATCATTTTCTTTTCTATTTCCAAACATTTTAGTCGGTTCATGTAAATCCCTATTTTTTTTCTTACTTCTTTTAATATTTATCTGGTTTATTAAAAGTATGTTCATTTAAATATTTAATATAAGAAGTTCGTTCAATTGGGTTTGCACAACGTAAAACTTTAACTTTAAATGTGACTCTCATAAGTGGACTTGAATTAGTTGGTTCTTAAATCGAATACTGTGACATTAAAAAAAAAGTATGTTCATTTCTTTTGTACAGATTTTAAGAAAATAAATAAAATAAGTGTGTTGTGCAATTGTTATGACTGTGACAAAAAAATAAAATGATTATTTTTATAAAAATAAGTATATTTTTTGTGTACAGACAAATAAAATGTACATTTTAAATTAGATTTATTATTTTTTAATTTAATACTCCAGTAAAATTTTACTCACTTTTTTTTATACATGTTTTTTAAAAAATCATATTTTAATTATAAAAAATATATGTGGGATACCGAGTATTGTTATTAGATACTCAATCTTGTTAATAAAGTAGAAAAAATAGTTAAAAGTTAAGTATTTAAATAGAATAAATGTATACTTTGTGGACCCAAAAATTGGTATGAGCAAAATTTTAAGGAGGGAGTAATAAATATTTTTAAAAATTATTTTTTCTGGCAGAACTATGATTTTCTTTATATTTATTTTTCAAGAGCAAATTGATCTTTCCCACTCCATCACATTTATCTTCTCAATTTTTTACACGCGTACATTAAATACTTTGATATTATACATGATCTACCATATAAAATAAAATATAAAAATGGCAATTAATATTGAGAATCCATACTAACTAACGACACATTATCGCATCCTCACCCATTGCATAAATTTTTTAATTATGTTATTGTGCAAGAATAATTATGTGTTATTGGGAAAATATTAATTTGACTTGATTATCTGCAAGTTCTTCTGTCATTTTCTTAACTAAATAAATATTATTATATGAACAATATTAAACATAAGTTATTTTCTTAAATTTTTATTAAATAAAAATGGTTTTGAATTACTCAATGACAATGAGTATGGGATTACTATTTCAATGCGTACAAGAAACAATAAAGAAAACTTGTTTTGGTTTAAATTTTGTTGTATAAAAGACAATTTGCTAGTCGTTATACCCTTTTATAATCAATCCATTAAATTGTTGACCTTTTTAGTTCAATTCAATAATGACTTCCTTCCGAGAAATTATAAGTCACAATTTTGATGTTCCACATCCTCTTAATGATTAAGTATGATTAAGTTGGATGGAACATTAGGTAAAATGCGAAAAGTGAAATAGATGAATCGAATCGGATAAAAGTAGTATTCATTTCTTCACAAGTCTAATTATAAACTTTTAAGGCATTTGAACTTGACTTGTTTATTATTGAGTTGAGCTTGAGCTTAATTATGGAATATTCACAAGCTCGAACGAGTCTATCGAACCTTATAATGCACGGTTTAGGTTATGGTTTTATCACAGTTCCGATTCAGAGCCGGGAGCCGAATCAAAACCTTTTGGGCAACTCTACTACCCACAAGAAGCCATTTTTTGCACCCCTTTGCTTGATATGATAAATTTGGATAGAGCCGATAGGTACAAGACAAAACTTTTGTATATATGCTAGTTCCCAATTAAGCTGCATCTAGTTAACATGTAATAAAGGTGACGAGAAGCAAGAAATAACTAATTTCTGCAGCACCTTACTTGTTTCTGCATGTATAGCTTTCATGGGCATTATTCACCACCATGTATAGATTTTATTGAAACTTAAGATTCCAACTGAAATTGAAACAGCCTTGTTCGATTGAGCAATCCTGTCGAAGATTTTTTATTTTCCTTCCCATGATACTCCTCGAGAGTCGTATCTCTCACTGGAAAATTGAATGTTATTCTTGAAACTTCCCAGCATGCTGTTGGAGGAGGATATTGATGAGCGACTTCGTCTATCTCCAAGTTTCTTGAAAGAGGTGTTCAACTTTTGATATGGGAACCACCCTTTTAACATGCCACTTAATTTGCGTTCGTGTCGTGAAACAGTATCATCTTCTGACTCCGAATTATTAGGTTCGCTAATGTCCTCTGTAATTTCCGAATGGCTACCTTCGTCTCTCCCATGATTCTGTTGTTCATCATTGTAGCCATTTGTACTGCAAAATGAGATGACATTTTATTTGAACCATGACTAATGGCTTCGATGAATTTATACCGCACAAGAGAGAGAGGTTCTAAAACAAAGAGCATAGTGGGAAGTTTGTAAAAAGTCTGTAAAGATAGTCATGAACATCCCTTAAAATTGAATGCGAGTGCATGAAAAGTTAAAATTGATATTCAGTTTGATTACCAGAATGCCTCTTGGGTAATTATATAGCAGAGAAGATCGTCTAAAAATAACGTCTAGGTTGCCATTTTGGAACAACACCTCCCAATGGACTTCTTTTCAGACAATCACGACTCAAGAAATAATTGGCGATGCAAGTAAGGACAACTTACATGCGGGGTGTGTAATCCGTGTCAGGGTCTTCCTTGCTTGATTTTATCTTCACAAAATTGCACGCAATGGAAGCGTGATGCACAAACTGCAGCTAAAGGTCCAAAAAACTGAAATCATTATTTGAATGGTTGAACAGTAGATTATATTGATACCATTCACTACCATAGTTAAACTGTACAGATCAATTCCTTGTAAACAGTATGCAAGATATATTGAAAGCCTGAATCTAACAATTTTTAAAAATAATTGAAACTGCCTTTGAATACAACACATTACATACACAAGCAGAATCTTAATATTATCCAAAACTATGACCAACCTCATCACCATCTCTGATGCCGAACATGCTGATATAGTCACTGTCGTTCAGTAACTTCTGGCCTTCATGACAAAGGCAAAACTGTCCCCACACAAGTTCCCTGCATAAAAGTATTCAGAACATCTACTGAGGGAAGATTCTCCGGAGGCTTAAAAGATTCAGTTCTATTCCCTTCAGAACAGTTATTGACCTTGAGAACATGACCACCATCATATATAAATCACACATTAATTTCCCAAAACTTAACTTAGCTTCCAAATCATGTACATAATTTAGGATATAGCAAACTGAGAGTTAAAACCCAACGTTTCAGTACTGCAATTCAACAGGGAAAATTTTCTAAGAATCGACTATTGTGAAGGTCTGTTAAGAGCAAATAATAATGCCATGTTTGAAAGTTGACAGAACGCCATAAAAGTAAAATCCTACAATGCCACAGGAAGTATAAATCATCGCAACTTATTAAATTCTATGAACTAAATTCTCTTTCTGTCTTTTTTCTCAAAAAAACCATGCATATCACTATGAATTTTTGCAAGTACGAAGCACATTACCATGAAACTCTGCCAGGACCCATTTTTGGAAAATGATCAAAAACTACTTCCACGGCTCGTTTCAGCTCTGCAACTGTCCCGATCTTAGACACCTCAATTCCTTCAACGCCAGAAAATCCATTATATCAAATTAACCATTGCATAAACTCAAATACATAATGTGCATTTTAATGTAAATAAACTCATTCCTCATACACGCATTTGCTAATCATACGCTCACATTCACACAGTTTGCGATAAACTCAAATACATAATGTGCATTTTAATGTAAATAAACTCATTCCTCATACACGCATTTGCTAATCATACGCTCACATTAACATAGTTTCCGATACGATCATTTGTATGAATGTCACGTTTGGCATATGCCTGAGTTTTATTAAACGCGAGAAACCTAATCACGGATTTTAAGCAATTTCAAAAAAAGGCAAAAATTACCAAAAGACGAGCCATCCAATTTGACAATGGTGAGCCTGAGAGGCTGTTTCTGAAGATGATTGTAAGCGATCCTCCTCGCCCTCGGGCTATCCATGACTGCCAACGATGGAAACAGGCAGCTCATTGATCCATTGGAAAATCGAGGCTCGAAATAATCGTCCCCGCTCTCCGCGATCTGCATCATTAATAAGCAAAAACAAATGCTACACGCCAAAATCCTAGATTCGGAATTCTAGCCAAATGAAACATCATTTATATATACGTCTCTTCTCTTCGATCCGAGGAAAAGTTGGTTCCGCAACGTGATTCTTCGGTATTCTGCGATTCTTTGGCGGAGAAATGGAGCTAGGAATTGGCTTGTGTCGGGAGAGATTCTACAGAGAGAGAGAGAAAGAGAGTGGAGAATCGAATTCGGCAAATTTTTTTCTTTTCTCTCAATTCTACTTCATTCCAAGTTTCCCTCCGTTTGAATGATGACGGTTAGTTTTGTTGGTATGGATTCAAACAGCTCAAACTCAAACGCGATTTTCATGGGGAGCTGCAAATCACGTTTGGGCCGGCCCTTAATGACTTTAGTATGGATTCAAAGGGTCTGACTATTTACACCTCCATTTTAGATGGATGCACTCCCCCGATTTATACACTCCCTCTAAAATCGAGCACTCCACCGATTTATTAACTCCCTCTAAAATCAAGCACACCCCCCTTAATTGTTTTAAATGCCCTCATCGGCTCATCTTCATAAACTTCCTGTTCTACCCACACCCCCGCCACACACCCTAACTTCATCTTCTCCCTCTAAAGTTTCCTCCACCACACACACCCCTCTCGTCCGGCGCACGACGCCGCTGCCCAGCCACGACGAGGCAGCCCCTCCATTTTTTTGTGTTTTTTGTCTCTCTCTATTCCGGCGTCGGCGTGGCCACCTCCATTATTTGCGTCGTCCACGGCGCGGCCTCCCTCTCCCCTCGATTCCGGTGCGTCGCTTCCATTTTTTGCGTCGGCCGCGCGGTGCGGCCTCCCTCTCTCCCGTCGACCTCGCCGCCGCCTCCATCCCAGATGCCGGCCACCCCATCCCCATATTTTCCTTTTTTTTTTTGTAATTCGATCCTGTAATGTCGACCAAATACACTATCGTCGACATTACAAGGTCGATTTTTTTTTCCGACATACTTTGGTCGACAAATCGTTGTCGACGGGAGTGTATATGGTCGATCCTGGTTGATCAAAATTTATAAAAAAAAAAAAATTGTGATTTTTTTAAGTATATTTTGAAATTTCTGTATTTTGTTTTTTGTTTGATAGTTGACAAAAATGATGTCGGTGACGGTCGAAAGTAATGATTTAGGGGAAGGTGAAAGAAATGGCAGTAGAGGGGTACAATTAGTAGGGGGTGCATCTGATATGCTGTATTTTAATAAAGAATATTTTTTGTTTTTTACCTTATTGTTTTATGGGATGGGGTATATACCCCTCCAGCTTTGTTTAATACACTCCCCCTAATTTTTATTAATTCAAAATATATATATGAAATACCAATTTTACCCCATTTACTAAATCATGTTAGATACATACACTCCCCTCTGAAACCCTAACCCTAATGCATTAACTCTAATTTTTCAACCCAGCCGCCGCCGCTCCTCCTCCGGCAACCACCATCACCTCCGGCAGTCAACCACCTTCTCTTACATCCACAAAAAAAATAAAAATTCAACAACAAAACTTAAAAATAAACTTCCACAAAACTTAACAAAACTCAACAACAAACCCTAAACCAAAAACTTAAAAATTCAAACAAAACAAAAACTTATTTTCGACCAACCAGAGTCGACCGAAAATTCTCCCGTCGACAATGGATTGTCGACCAAAAATAATACGGTCGACTCTGGTTTATCGACCAATTTTGTTTAAAAAAAAATTAAATTTTCGTTAATATTGAGTCGACCAAAAATAATCTCGTCGACAACCATTTGTCGATGAGAGTGTTTTTGGTCGATTCAATGTTATCGAAAAAAAAAAACCTGGAGAAACGATTGGCGGCGCGGCAACGAGAGGGTGGGGAGGGGGCACGGCGGGTGGGCGGCGCGGACTCAACGGCGGCGGCGGATTTGGGGGGGTTAGTTGTAGAAACGAAAAAAAAGAAAAAGAAGATGATGCGGGGGCCGATCTGTTGCGGGGACTTGTCGGCGGCGGGGCGGTGAGGGGCTGGGCGGCGCAAGCACTGGGGAAGAAGGTGAGGGCGGCGGCGACGAGAAGAAAATGAGGCGGTGAGGGGCTGCGCTAGACGAGAAAAGAGGGAGGAGGGCGGCAACGAACGCCGCCGACGCTCGACGATGGGCGGCGGCGGATGGGAAGAAAGACACGTATGGGAGAGAAAGGGAAGAATGGGGAGAAGATAAGAAAAAATGAGGGTTAGGGGGGTAAAATTGATATTTCAAATATATTTTGAATTAATAAAAAGGAAGGGGGAGTGTATTAAACAAAGCTGGAGGGGTATATACCCCATCCCTTGTTTTATTAATAAATTGATTGGGTGTGCATCTCTCTGAAATGGAGGGTAAAATAGTCAAACCCGGATTCAAACAGCTTCAAGCCCAATCACTACTGCCATTGGGCCCAATTCTATATGCTTTAAGCTTTCTTTTTATTTGATTATTTCAAAAGTGTTTAATACCCGTCTTAAAAAAAAATATATGCTCATTTTATTTATTTATTTATCAATTTGTCAATCAAAAGTACGTTAGTTTACTTTTATGAAAATAATAACTTTCAACTCCAAAACACCTTAATTTTATCATTTTATTTATTTTTTCTTAAAACATGTGCATAAAGGTATAAACATATTTTTAATTGATAAAGACTATTTTTTAGTGATATTTCAGATGTGTTTATGAGTACTACTTCCGTCCCCCTTCAAAGATTTCAGACATGAATAGTTACGGTAGAGATATACGAAAAAGAAAATACAGAAAAAAAAGTAGAAAAAAGAAAATAGAGAAAGAGAAACGAGGTGTGTATTTTGTCAAGTAATTTTTTTTAACTTTAAATAATACATGCAACAAATTATTATATATATATATATATTTTTTGTGTTATGTATAAAAACAAGATAGAAGTTTAAATAGGGTATTAAAATGAAGTTACATCTCATACTTGACTCACTTTTTAAAAAATTGGATGTCACCAAATCAACTATATTTTTTCCTAATAAATAGGTTCCTTTAATTTCAACATATTTTCTTAGTTGCAATAGAATTTTTTGTAGTTTAAAATTTAAACCTTATTCTTTCTTTTTTTTTTTTTTTCTTTCTTTTTTTTTTTTTTTGCAAGAATTTTCAACCTTGTTCAGTAATTTGGATAAAAATGTTTTCTTATTTAAAAATAATTACTGTATTACTTTAACTCTAAATAATGCAAATTTTATGTTACATGTACAAGCATAGTGATAAAGTAATATATTTGACTCTAACAACATTGCAATTGAATATCCTCCACTAAAAGTGACCATCACAATATGCATTCTGATTCTAAAAGCCAACAACTTATTGGAGTCTCCATAAGTCTATATAAAACTATAGAGCAAGTCTATAAAATTTCAAAATTGATGAGAGGTTACTGTTGTATAAGATAAAGAAGCAGTCACTTTCCAAAAAGCTTGTAATAGGCATAAGTGCCTGAGCCAAGAAAGCCAACGAGTTGCCCAATGACGTTCAACTGCAAGTACATGTAAGTGTTAAATAGCCGAAATCAATACGAGGAGTGGAGGACGAGTTTTCTGAGTGTGTATCGATCGCACTTACTAAATCAAACGGAAGTCCACCAAAAATCACCCAGCCGAGTATGATTGTGAAGAAGTCCTACAAAAGGAGATAAAGGAAGAAAAAGCCCAATTAGAGTATATCAGAAATATAATGTAGTTGATGACTACAAAAGCACAGACAACCTCAACCACAAAATGTGCAGTGACTGGAAGTGGAGTAAAGTAAGAATGATAATGGACGACTATCACTGGCATTATTGGAAATGTCAAAAAAGTCGATTAAATGATTTAGATCAAGAACATATGTATCACATCATACATTTACAAACTTATCACCTCCCATCGTCTCAAAAAATAATTTTTCTTTTTAAAGATTGAGGCAGTAAGATTTATTTCTAGCAATTTAAGATATGTCAAATGGTAACTGTGTTAGATTGTATACCAGAAGTCATAAACAAACTAAAAATTGCAGTTGAGTTTAGCATGAAGCTTGAAACTGAAATAAGACAATAGAGAGCTTGTGAACAAACCTTTAAATTACCACAAATTGTCTGTGTGACAGCAGAATTCAGAGTCGTGTTGAGGAATATTGAATAATTTAGGAAGAAAGCCAATATGCAGGACAAAAGCATTACTACCTGAAATCAGAAGAAAGGACGTAGAATAAAAAATTTGGAATGAACTATAGTAAGTGTATATGTGTCCCTGGAAGACAATGCAGCAGTATAACATGCTTATCCACTTTTCTATACTTATTGGAACAGTTAGATGCTCCCAAGATTAAATCATCTGCCTATGTGCATTTTCTTTAAAATTTTGAAACACTTTTTAACAACTAACGAAAACAAAACAAAGTAGTACAGTGAAAAAGAATACGGTAATTTATTTTATCATTCTTGAAAACATTATTATCAAGGTTAAGCTAGTCACCAAATATTACCAGGAATCCAGGAGAAAGCAAATATGGAAAATTCAATGTCATCTTCAAGTCACCATTGACAAAGCTCCAGAGAAATAGAATTGGTGCACACAAAACTCCTGTAGTTTAATCACAATTTTTTTTTAAAAAAAAAGGCAAATAAATGCTTAAGATGGAGAAACACACGGTTCGGTTACTCACCGTTGCACCACATGAGTCCAAAGCTATTCAGACCACTGGATTTCCCTGGGTAAATAATGTATCAGCAAACACAAGAGTGAAGCAGCTAATAAAACAAGGTGACAGAAGGAAGAAGCAGCACCAATGCGAGCTATGGTTGTGAGGTATATCGCTGTGGTGATGTTGGATATAAATACAACTAGATATCCATAGGCATCAAATGACAAGTCCCGGGCTCCCGCAATAAAAGCTCCTAGCAAAATTAGTGACACACTGGAAAAACATAAATTATTCATCAGCATTCAGCAAAACAAACAAAAGGTATACATATAATGTTAACTAAGATTATCCAGCCATCAACATGGTTACATGCGTCCTTCATCATGCATAGATTAGTTTTAGAGTAAAATTTTCTTTTAATTCTCCAATACAATCTGTCTATGAATAATTAAAGGAGAGACGCATTTGATGATTTGCTGTTAAATACACTTACCATTGAGTTGTTTATGATCAATGCACACTTTATATCAATCAATTGAATAACAGGGATGCTTACCTTCCAAGAATATGATTTGAATATCTCTGCCCCACCATGAAGTACTCGATTATCATTGTAAATACCACCGTAGTTCTTCTTAAGGTTGTGTACATCGGTACATTTACACCCCGAATAGACTCCATCGAGGCTAGCTTTCAAGGAAACCACGAAAGCATGTGAACGTTTTTTTTTTTTTTTCAATTTAAGAATGGGCATGTTATAACTGGGAATGAGCTAACACCAATGACTGGAAATCATTATTACCATGTAAATCAAATAGGTTAGAGAAAGAGGTGAAGTGCTGATCAATGCCTTTATCGATACCAATGTTTTCGAACTATCAGTGGGTGCTTTAGATTCCTCTGTGCTAAAAGAAATGAGCTTTAATCGCCTTAATGCATAAAGAAAACAGCTGGAAGATATCATCTGCAGCAGATACACTAATCAGAATTATGAACTTCTAAGATCCTAGACAAAAGCAAATGTGTGACCAATGTTTGGACACAATAATAACTAGATCAATATATTATAACTTTCCAAGCTTGTACGTTAAATAAACAGTGGAGAAAACATCTAGACAACTGAAACTGAATTCTCGTTCTTGCAAGGAGTTTAGATATTAAACTGGATGTTAAAACCATTACCAAAACCAAGCTTCTTATAATACCTGACAAAGAGTAATGACATTGGCATATGGGAAGCTGTATGAAGAAAGAGCAGCTTTATTGAACAACACCAAGAGCACTGCCAAATTGAAGTCAACATATGGTTCTATAAATGTCAGATAAGATTGAAGACTTAAATAATTTTTTGGCAATAAACTTCTGAATGAAACATAATCAATAGGTGAGTCAAGATAGCCAGGGCGTGTAAGCTAACGCCAATCAAGTAACTTATACTTGTTGTGAAATACTTGATATTCTGGCTTCCACGAATTAACATGAATAAAAACTGTTTTTGAAAAATGTATTGCAGAGGTTTGCAAACCATTGAGCAGCAGGGAGATGCAGTAAGCAAGATGAAAATATCATTTATCTTAATATCTACAATATTTTATAATATAATTATAATTTTTGTTGTTTCTACATGTACCAAAAGTTTTGAACACTAAAATTAGACGGAGGAACTTTTATATTATTTGTATTCAGTGTTATCTCATGTGCTACACATGCTTGCAATATACTTTTAAAACTCATATATTACATATGAAAAAAAATGAAGAGTAACAAACAAGTTGATTTGAGTAAATATGAATAATGTAAAGATTAATAGCTAATTAAATTTACTAAATGTATATGAGTGAGATGTTAGTCTGTTCAAAGCATATATCATCGGTTTGAACTTTGAAGGATTCTTCTGGAGATCAGTGTTGAGATGGGATTCATTTAAAAAAAATTATCTGAAGCCCTTGAGAGTTCATCTCTGTACTTGCCTATTTCTCTCACCATGAATACTGTAGTATTATTCTCCTACAGCCTTAGTTACAATTTTTACAGTTTTTCCAGCCATTTCCGAGTCCATATTTGCGAAGCAATGTATTAAACATCTCGCTTAAAAGAATGAAAGAACAGAACAAGAACAAAAACAAAAACAAGCCAAACAAAACAGAACAGAACATTGAAGACAAACTCAATGTTCTTTCATATCCGAAAATACACTATTTCGCTTATGATTCTACGTGTTAATCCTCATGCACCCAAGAAGATCACTGTTCTTCTTTTCCTTTTTTTTTTTCTTCTTTTTAAGAAATTCATATATCATCCTCCAGTAACACTAAAAGGAACCTCCACATTTAATCAAAACAAATATTAATTCCATCAACATCAAATGCGAAACAAGCATAACAATTACACGAAAATAACCTAACAAAAAAATCCAAACACATTACACGAAAACAACAGAAAGTGAGTTCTAGGTCAATCTTATCACGACGAAACACACACACACACACACACATCACATACGAAATCACTAATTTACTAAAATTGAAACGGAAAAGGGAAAATGAGGAAAATACCAGCACAAGCCATGTAAGAAATGGCGGCATAAACGCCCGCCTTAGAAATGGCGGTACCTCCTAAGAGCTTCTCTTCCTCTCTAGGCGGAGAATCGATCGACGAAATGGGGAGATAGCTGCTTTTCGAATTCGTCGCCATGGAATTGCTGTGTGTGTTGAGCACAGATTATTGTGCGAAAATGAAAAATCAAACGAAGATCAACATCCCGATTTCGCAACTGATGATGAAACACTGCGTCTCCCGCTCATAGCATACCATCGATGGGTGTTCATACACTCTTGTTGCAACAGTTGATTATGGGTGACATAATGTTATTATCATAATCTATTTTATTTTTTCCCTTTTCACCATATTTTTTCATAGTGCAGAATAAAGTATGAGTAATGATATAGAATTGTATCGTGGATTTCTTATGTAAGTTGTAATCAATTACGTGTATAAATTATTGATACATTTTAGCATGTATTAATATTTTTTTGCATATGATTGGTATCATAAAAAAAATTAAGAATTTCTAATTTCATATTAAAATCGAAAATAAAGTAAATAAAATAGAGATAAGGTAAAGTAAATATGCACACTATATAAATTCAGCAAAAATGTCAATTACCATAATTTTGGGTCAGATATATTGATTAGTCAACAATATGATTTTACATTGATATAGCCCAAGAATACTTCCATTTGTTTTATGCAATGGGAGAGAAAAATTAGTTGAAAAGGACTTCCACAAATGTTAGAGACTCGAGAAAAACCTCGAGGCCCTAGCAAAAGAATGAGTCATAAAATTGGCATCTCGAGAAATAAACTTAACTGAGCACTCATGCAATTGATTACACAAACCATTGCAAGCCCGAACATAGCCTCCAAACACTGTGTTATCCAGGGGCGGATCTACGTTCAAGGTAGGGGTGGCCTTGGCCCCCTCAACATTCTTCCAATTACTACATATTTAGTATATATGTATACCATTTCTTAAAAAAAAAAATTGTAGAGGAAGACTTTTTATAATAAATATCATGTAAAAATTTATATATATATCATATAATTATTATATTTAATAAATAAATTAATTAATAAGGGGTCAGTTCATACACACTTTTGTTCTGACTTTTAATTGAGTTAGTAGACGATGAGATTGGTCCTTCGAATTAGTCGGTACGTACCTAAGTCGATGCAAGGACTTTAAATATATATACATATATATATAATGCTTCTTTTTTTGGTTTAATTCTATCAACTGATCTTTCTCTTTAATTTTCTTCCATCTTTTTATTTTGGCCCCCCTCACTAGTTAATTCTGGGTCCGCCCCTGGTGTTATCTAATGATGTACTATCTTTTAACGCGTTCACTACCAATTTTGCGTCTAACTCCACTTCAATTGACTGAGTAAATTCGGTGGCGTCTACACTTATCTATACATTTATAGAAATGTATAGATAATAAATATAATTAAAAAATATTATCCGTCATATTTATCTGAAGTGTGTTTATTTTTCTTTTTGAATTGCACACAAAAAGTGTATCGAGCTATTTCAATTTTTTAAAATATATTTTACTACACTTAATTGCTTCAAACAAAGAGAGACAATATGCGATTTAGCCGGCCTGCAGCAATATCTTAATTACAAATTCAATTGGGTTTCATCAACTTGTGTATTTTGATTTTATTCTTCGTTGACAATGACCCAATTCACACTTGATAAGCTTAGGGTTCCTTCACAAAAATTATTCCACTTGATTGTGTTTGAATTCATGCAGAAAACATCAAAGAAGGCGAAAAAGTCTAATTTGTTATCTTGTGTTGTCCAAGCATCTCAAAATCAGGGTCAAAAAGTCTTTTCAGGAATAAGAAATTCAATCCCCATGGCCTTAAGCTGTTGTTGTTTTCCAATTTTCCATATTTATTGGCATGCCAGGAACTTCACCCAAGTTTCAATTTGAATACTGTGTGTGTTTTCGATCTGGAAATGGGGTTTTTGATTTTCTCTTTTGTTGTAATTTGGGCTTTCGGAACTGTGGCTGCACAAACAACTGACCCCCTTGAAGGTGTTTGCTATAATGTCTCAATGAACTCATATACTTTAACTTGTAAATATTGCTGAAAATCTCTCTCTCTTTCAATCAGTGGATGCTCTGAACAAGATAATTGATCATTGGAATCTGAGGAGGAAGCTGAATTTGACGGTTGACCCCTGCTTCAAGAATGCTACTTGGGCTTCTGAAGCTGCTAATCCAAGAGTTGCTTGTGACTGTTCAGCAACTGTTTGCCACATAACACACTTGTTAGTTACTTCATTCATTTTGTACACTTAATGTTATGTGAGACTAATAAGAGTGGTTTTTTAATTATCATTTGAATCAGGAAAATATATGCTTTAGATATCTCTGGTGAAATTCCTCAAGAACTGTTTTTGCTGACAGAATTGATGGACTTGTAAGTGGCTGCACTTCTTTAAGAACTTTCCATTCTTTCTTGGTTTAATTGGCTGATTTGTTTCTCTGATCATATCACGAAGGAATCTGAATCAAAATGTGTTGAACGGATCCATCCCACCGGCAATTGGGAAGCTGTCCAAAATGCAGTACTTGTTAGTATCATTTGAAATTTCACTACTTAATGCTTGAGCTTCCCGTTTTTTTAGTGTGTGCGCACCAAGAAGACTTATTTCTGAGTATTGATAAAACAGGGCGCTCGGAATCAACAATTTCTCAGGTCCAGTTCCTGCAGAGCTTGGCAACCTGACTAAGCTGGTCTCACTGTGAGAATTTAGCTAATATTATAGTTATTCCTCAAATTAGTATCCGTAATACTTATTCATTGTTTTTTCATAATTCAGAAGTTTTGGCTCAAACAATCTGCAAGGATCCTTGCCTTCTGAGATGAGAAACTTAACCTCCTTACAGCAGCTGTAAACACTTACTTTACTTCTTTAATCTGGAAAATTTAGTACTTTAACTTAGAAAAAAATAGTCTTGCTGCATTATAGTATATGATATTTAAGCCTCTTTTGTTCATGTAGGTACATCGATAGCAGTGGACTTAGCGGACCAATTCCAGAAGAGTTTTCAAATTTGAAATCTCTTCAAATTCTGTAACTTTTCTTGAAATAGATAATTTTGCATAAACTTGAGATAGTATGATCACTATAGATAAAGCAAATAGATGATGTTAATGATTATATTTCAGATGGGCGTCTGATAATGGTTTCACTGGAAAGCTCCCAGAATTCTTGGGAACTTTTACTGAACTCAAAAACCTGTATGCACAGCTTCACATTGGTTTATTTCTTAGCAGTATGAATTGTCTTAATTGTTTCTGTTTCTGAGATGTGAAGGTTTCTTGTTAATAGGAGACTGGAAGGAACGAATCTTGAGGGCCCGATTCCTAGCAGCTTCAGTGCTCTAACTAAACTGGAAGACTTGTAAGAATTTTCCAGTTAGTTTCTGTTGTTCCAACATCCATATACTTGATTTGTTCTGTTCACGTTGTGCTTCTCTTCGTGCCTTTCAGGAGAATTGGGGATCTTGTTGGTACAAGTGACAGTTCTCTCAATTTCTTAGAAAATTTGACTAGTCTCTCGATATTGTAAGCTCATAAATCACTGTAAAAGAACTCAGTTAGAGCATCAGATATTTCCAAAATACTCAGTTTTTCTTATGCTTCCAATTGCAGATCATTGAGAAACTGTCGAATTGGTGGCCAAATTCCAGGACAACTAAGCACTTTCTCCAGCCTGAAAATCATGCAAGTATTTTCGTCTAAGTTAATTAACTGTTGTTTCAATTTGATTTTATTTATTTCAATCGAATTTTGGGAGTTTATATCTCCTAGAATTTTTTCACCATGTTAGGGACTTGAGCTTCAACAAGTTGACTGGTCAAATACCAGCTTCATTCAAAGACTTTTCTTCATTACAATACCTGTAAGTGAGCCGTTGCTTCTCAATATCGACAAAAGGCTAAAAGTATATGTACATGAACATTGGAGCACTTCTGAATTTCTTTCAGATATCTAGGAAGTAATAACCTGAGTGGGGACCTATATTCCGATATTATAGCTTCAACACTTGTGGCCTTGTAAGAATCTTACTTCAATATAGTTATGTGTTGATGGTAGAATATGTAGTAATCATCAATTTTTACCTCTCTATATATTCCATCTGCTTGATTTGTTAATCTCATTTAACTTTATACAGAGACGTATCCTTCAATCCTCTAACTGGGGACGTCCCTCTGGATCGAAATCATGTATCATTGTAAGCCAGCTCCATTCATTACAACGCAAACTTGTCAATGTGATAATTGTATTACCTTTCTTGAGTTCCATTACTCTTGAATACAGAAATACAGTCGGAACTTCCATTAACGATGTCAAATTGAGTAACGAGTAAGTGTCCGTTCTTTGTATTCTCTATACATAGTACAAATGCTGTTGCAAACATTTACAAATTTCTCTGTAATATGGATGCAGTAAGTTGCATTGCTTTCAAGGAAGTACAAAGTGCAGAGATAAATATCCATCAAGTATAGTTCCTAATTCCGAGCTCAGATAAAATTAAATGTGAATTTATTTATTTATAAATTCTAGTCGCAGCTTCATTTTCCATCAACAGTGGAGGCCCAGAACAAGTCTCTACAGACGACACCAAATTCGACGACGATTCCGAAATGCTAGGAGCAGCTTCGGTCTACTCAAGCACTAACAATAAATGGGCAGTTAGCAGCTCTGGAATTTTCATTTCAAACCCAGAAGGACCTCGATATATAGCTCAAACAGACTCTCAAATCACCAACACTTTGGATTCTGAACTGTATAAAACAGCTAGAATATCACCTAGCTCGTTGAGGTACTATGGCCTCGGCTTGGAAAATGGAGTATATGAAATCGAGCTTCACTTTGCTGAGATACAAATGGATGACTCTGCTGTTTCGTGGAAAGGTTTGGGACAACGTTTGTTTGATGTTTACATTCAGGTACTTCCAATGTTTTTATAGAGTTAAACGACTAATTTTCCGTAGCTTTCATGTTAACTGAGATTGTTTCCAATTTGGTAATTTCATCAAGGGTGAAAGAGTTGCACAAGATTTCAATATTCTAAAAGAAGCTGGAGGGTCGAAGAAGGCATTGGTCAAGAAATTCGACGCGAACATAACCAACACGGTGATGGACATTCATTTGATGTGGGCAGGAAAAGGGACATGCTGCGTTCCAGTCCAAAGCACATATGGTCCCTTAGTTTCAGCCATTCGTGTTTCTCAAGGTTCTTGAAATCGTTTTCGTCATGTTTTTTTAAGGGGTTTTGAATGATTTTACTGATATATTTCTTTTTTTTTGCAATCCATCTGCAGTTTCTGCATATGGAGATTCTTCGAAGAGTAACAGAAAGCGTATCGGAGTAATTGTGGGGGTTGTGTTCGGGTGCGGAGGAGGGTTGCTGATAATATGTTCAGTTGTGTATCTGTGGTGGAGGAAGAAAGAGCCTCAACACATGAAGATTCACACTGAATCTCCTAGGAAAGATTAATGTTGTTGTCTGTGTGTAATGTGTTGTATGTCTAAAGTCTAAACTGAAGCACAAGTACTCACTTCACTTTTAATAAATGTAATATAGTTTTGCTTTATGATTGCAGGGTTTTTTTTTTCTTTCTTTTTTGTGATTTGATTCGACTTGTATAAGTGATCTTCTTAATTAGAAGGTAAATAAAGGTTTTATAATAAAAAGAAAAATAAGAAAAAAAACATATATCATACGTTCAAATGACGAACCAGAGGTAACGCCGTTAAAATCTTGTCCGAAAAACTCCCTCTAATGAACCGTCTTACCAAAATGAAAGTATTATCTGCTCATATCAATGAAAATAAAAAGTAAAACAAAATCCGGACATTGTCCTCTCCAAATGGATGAGGCTGTCTGGATCTTCGCAATAGAGTTCACTGCTTGGTTCGTCCTATAAATATGAGTGAAGCCGACAGACATGTCTCCCTAATTTAGATGGCTTGTTCTTATAGAGAAATCTTAGTATTGAAGATAAAAAAGATCTAAAATTTAAAAATCTGAACTTATAAAAATATATGAAATTAATTCTTTTATAATTGGAAGAGTTAAAAGGTTGTCCAACAACACATAATCAACCTACGGACAAAATAGTTGTTGATGACATAAGCCTATATTAATTTAAAATTTTCAAAGAGTGATTGACTATAAAAAAAGTTAGGTACAAATGTACAATTACATCCTGGAGGCAACTGGCAGTTTGGGTGGGCCCTCTTCTGTGTGTTGTCTTAATTTTTTAAAAAATAATTGGCGTTGACATAAAAGAAAAAACTCTCCATGTCTTGACTCGGTGGATTATCCACCCCCTTATTTTGGTGGTATTTTCAAATTTAAATAACCTTTCAAAAAAAAAAAAATTGGTTGTTGAAATGTGTGGACATAAAATCACCATGGAAAGAAACTTGAAACGACCAAGAAAAAAAAGAACACATACATTTTCTAAAGCAAAAATTCAAGTCTTTAGGACATGGAAGATATGGGAAAAAAAGTATCTTACACACAAGTTGTACGATTTTATTGAGACGTCTCAAAATTACTTGCACATTTTTAATATAGAAGTATCACACAAAATTAATACTCTTTCAACATCATTTTATTCTCAAAATTGTCGGCATAAAAAAAATCATTCAAGTGATTTTTTTTTTTTTTTAGTAAAACCTAAGTTAAAGTTGAGGATGAGGAATATGGATAGGTCCTTTTATTTGGAATAATTTTTGGGTGGCGGTTGTGCAACATACAAGGAATCAAGTTAATCATCAATAATGCCTATTTGGAAAAAACAAAAGAATCTCTTGAATGATTAGACTATGACTTGCCCCTAAATCTACACATAGTTTTAGAGATAATCATGAATCAACCCTACACGTCATTTTTTGGATTCTAATTTCTAATTTCTAATTATAGTTATGGTCAACTTGATGAAAATTAAGAACTTGAAAAAAAAAATTATTAATTGAATAAAAAGGCAAACAATACAACCTGCTTACACGAATGTCGCATCATTTCCATAGAAATAGTATAAATGCCAAGTGTACATATATAAAAAAGAGATCAAATTAGTGTCCTAAAACAAGAACCATAATATGTTCATGAACACCCAAAGAATATTACAAAACGGAAAGAAACACAATAAGTGGATCACAATCACTAATCTCATGCACAATTGCAACTAAAATCACATGAAATAAACAAAACCAATCTAATGTACAAAGAATTTTACCCAAAAAATCAGTAAGGAGCCGTATAGTAATAGCCAGGCTGCGGCATTCCATACGGCTGCACCATAGGCTGCGCACCGGGCGGCGCATAATATCCGCCTGCGCTAATCTTCGACAAACTCGTCTGCCCTTGCATCCCGTCTCGCGAATACTGCTGCCACACGACCTGCTCTTGCACGAGCAGGTGCTGCTTCTTCTCCATATCCGCCATCTGCACGTACGAAGGTGGCGGAACTGTTAAAGAAGCAGCGAATGGATCTTGCCCGACTGTCTGCACCGTCCCATCTGGCGCAGGCAGCGCCAGCACGGGTGTTTTGCTCGTCCCGGGGCCTGGCAACGCCACGGAACTCGCACTGCCACCTGCCAATTGTGAAGTGCTCACGTGCTGCCTAACCATTCCTTGATCATACATGCCATCCAACAACAATGGGTCTAATCCACCACCCATTGTAGCTTTTTGCTTAGACAAATTACTAGCTGATTCAACCAATGCCAATTCCCAATCAGCTTTACCACTCTCCGCAGCTGGATTTTGCCACGCGGACGTCACCTCAGGCTCCTCGTTCGAACGAAAAGCTTCCCACGAGGCGTTCCCAACGGGGCCAGCGAACAATGCTAGAGCAAACTTGTTCCCTTGATCATCACCAGTTATCCCCTCCTCCCTTAAATCCAATAAATCCCCTGTTTCCTGAACCCGAGCCTTAGGAGGCTCGGGTTCAGGCGGGGGTGGAGGCGTGTAATCCTCAGGCGGCGGCAACGCCTTAATCTCGTTCATATCAGGGCCCGTCTCCTCCTGCGGAGGAGACGGGATTGGGAGGGCCTCGACTTTCCTCTCAGGGCTCTTCATCGCCTTAGCCCTATCCCTTACAAACTCCTCCAAAGTCTCCAACAACTTACTAGTAATTCTCTGCACTTCAGGATACTCTGAAGATCTAGCAACACCAATATCCTTACACCAATTATAAAACCCCACCAATTCATTAATCTGTTTAGCAGAAACTGCATAAGCATCAAAAGCCTTAACACAATCTTCATACTCCATTTCAAAGAACTTATCAAGGAGCACAGCCAAAATCTCACAAACATCAGCATACACCTTGAAACTCTCCTTAACAATGGCGTAAACAGCCACCAGAATCATCCTCTCATTCTTCGCCACGCCGGAGGGACGACACGACAGAAACCGATCCATCAGCCTCTGCAAATGCCCCATCCTCCCAAAAATCCTCTCAGGCTTCATCTCCCTGATAGGTGTCACATTTTTCTTCTCCGAATCTTTCACATCGCCAAATGACCTCGATCTCCTCATTCCATAACCCCCATAGCCATTATCAAACATTCGATTCGATCCAGGGGGCGATCGATTACCCCCGAATCGCTCGATTTCGCCTCGATTTCCACTCTGTTTTTCGCTCGTAAGCCAACATCTCAAGCCTCTGATCCAAGTACAGTGCATAAGTCCTCACAAAAGCGGAATGATCCCACGAATTCGAGTGAGCTTCATCGCGAAAATCGGATAAATTGAGTAACCTAGTTCCTCTCCTAGTAGCGAACATAATTTCCTCAGGAAAAACCCCATCCCCATCGTTGAGCAAACGGTGGATTAACATCAAACACTTGGTGGCCACAATCCAATCGCGAGTTTTCCCCAATCTTCTAGAGATTGCAACAACGCAGGCGCTCACATTGCCGCGGGAAAAAGAGGTCAATTGGAGAATTCCCCTAATATACTTCTCGGAAGCAGGATCGTCGTCGTGGCTTGTAGCTTTGACTATGGCGACTTCGAGCTCCGGCGCCATATTGCTCGCGACTTTAGCGATTCCGATGCTCGTTTGATCCTTCACCGCCCCGATCGCCTTCCGTATTGAACTCGGCGCCATGGCTTGTACTCGATCTAACAACACAACTATCAACTGTAAACTCGAATTCGAACGAATTGAAGTCAAATCAAGTAAAAAATAACGAGAATGTGAAAACAAAAGTACCTTCAATGGAAAATCAATCGGCCTTCCGCGAGAAACTTATACCAAATCAGCTATAACTTCAGCGGGAGAATGCTCTCTCTCTCTCTCTTTCCGCGAGAAACTTATACCAAATCAGCTATAACTTCAGCGGGAGAATGCTCTCTCTCTCTCTCTAGATTTGATTGAAGCAGTGGGGAAGAGAGAGAAAGGAATACTACAAGTTTAAAAAGAGAAAAATTGGATTTAAATGGGGGATTGGAGTCCGGAAGAATCTGGACCGTTGAATTGGGTTGTCGGAAAGCTGGTGCACAGTTGTGCATGAGTTGCCGGTTAGTTGTGACCTTCTCTCTTTCCTTTTTTATTACTCGTTTTATAATTAATTAATTATACCTGCCATAGTGATCCAGACATTCTTTGGAAAGTAATCTGAACGGTCTATCAAATCGAGCATAACGAGTCTAATAAAATTAAAAGAGAAAAAGAATATTGAGTTTAATGAATCGACTTTAAGTCGACTCGTGCTCGAACACAGCTCATTTAACAAACGAGTCAAGCCAAAAAAATATTGAGTCTAATAAATCGAGTTCAAGTCGACTGAACCGAGCTGAACTAACGAGCAGCTCTATTAGTTTAATTGCATTGGTTAGAAGCGTGCAATAATCTTGGACCCCTTATAACATGTGGCACAATTCCTTTTAGGGGTTTGTTTAGGTCCTGTAAATACTTTATTTTCCTATATTTTTATCCTGTAAATTTTTTAATTTTAAAATAAATTTTCTATATTTACAGAATTAATTATTATCAATATCACATATATGTAATAAATATGCAAATAATTTGTTTGAAAATATTGTGTGAACCCGTATTATATGGAGTACTAAATTTCATAAAATCAGATACGTAATATGATAAATTAGCACGGTTATAAATAATAAATAAAAATTTCAATCCTACTTTTCAGTAACAGTTTCGGAAAGGAAAATTTTAATCTTAAAGCTGCAAAAGGAAAAAATAAATAAATCTATAAAAAAATTGCAAAAATATCAATAAGCTCAACAAAAATTTCTATCTCCAAGGTAAACATTAGAGTTCAATCCTTATTTCTCCTCAGGAGAAGTAAACCAATTAAGTTTAGCCGAAATGTTGTATAATCCGTCCATGTTCAACCATTTCCAAGGAACTCTCGCTTGTCTTGGAGCATTGGGCGTTTCGATCTGGAAAACCGTCTTCTTCTTAGGTGTAGTGAAGGCAAAGTGGGACTCTTTGGCTACCAAAGCCTGTGTACACATTAATAAATTAATCAAGGACGATATGGTAATTGAAAATTGATTCGGTCAACATGGTGATTAAGCTCTTACCGCTTTTTTGAATGTTTTAGAAACTAAAATAAGGCTCTTTAAATCATCATGCTCCAAGCGACAGAATATGCTAGTCTGAATCAGAAATAATTATAGTTAAATTAAATTATCAAATACCAATATAAACGAGAATTCATTAACCGAATTCAAAACTAACCAGAATCTCCGAAGGTAGTATATCCTCCATTGATGTTGAGAATAGTATATCCTCCATTGATGTTGAGAATGAATCAAGCTGTCTCTCCAAACTTTCGTCGTGATTATTTAATTCCATTCTAGCCCGTTTTCTCCCTAACGATGGGCTTCTATCCTCCCCCAATCCACACTCCTCATCAGCCATCTTCGTAAATACACAACACTATATTTGATGTCTAACACAAGAAATAATTTCAAACCTAATTCACAAAAGAAAAAAAATCTTCGTAAATACACAACACTATATTTGATGTCTAACACAAGAAATAATTTCAAACCTAATTCACGAAAGAAAAAAAAAACAAAGAAGGATATTAGACAATTAAAAGTTGCCGATGAGTTGTGAATCTCTCTTTGCATGGCCTTTCCAACTATTTAATATAGTATAAGAAAACAAAATATTTGAATAACCAAATATTTAGATTATGTTAACATCACATATTTCAAATATGTATCCAATATTTGATCAACGAAGATAGACTTCAATATTGTCGGTGAAATTGTACAAGAAATTTTTAATTAATAACGTGCCTATAGAGAAGATGATAGTTTAATGCTCAAAAGATGGACCAAAACGATAAGAGGAATGACAGAAGCTGCGACATGAGGGGGAAGGGAGGAATGTAGGTATGTGATCACCGTTAAAATAATTCGTTTGGAGGATCCCTATATATAAATATTTAGAGATAATTAAGTTAAATACAACAAACTTTATTAAAGAGATATATACAAAAAAAATTAAAATATATTATTCATATATTTTTATTCCGTATAATGGATTTTTTTTTTTAAAAGACATATTGATTCTAACATGTATTTGTGTCGTTGTGGCCCAATTCCTTTACTCGTTTTGTTAGTGGACTGGGCTATTTTCACTTTGGATCCATACATATACTACACCCCTAAGGCCCTAATCTATCGGAATTGCACTCACTGCGAGAATGTTTAGGAAGAGGTTTTAGATTATCGATTTATCGGAGTATTAAATATATTTTAATATGAGACGAAATTATTTTATGGTATAATCTCGAGACTCACGCTCGTATATCTTGTATTTGATTCAGGGACGGTGCCACGATGGCCCCCCCTAATTTTTATTTTATTTTATATATATAATAAATATTTTATAATAATTATATTTATTATGTGATAATAATTATTCTCATCATATATATCTTAATTATTCTATATTTGCAAATATTTTAGGTGTCACATGTCACAAAAAAATTATTATTATTCTATATTTGCAAATATTTTAGGTGTCACATGTCACAAAAAAATTATTGGTCTATTTCTTCTCAAATCACTCTATTTCAAAAAAAAAAAAAATTCTTATTAATTTCACTTTTATTAATTTTTTATTAATCATTAATCTTAAACCGTGTCTATTTTTTAATCTCATCATTTGAATATTAAAATTTAAAACTTTTTGATATATGAAAATAAAAATATTATTTTTATTTTTTGACACATACATATTAAGTATAGACGAATAAAAAATAAATGCTGGCATACAAAGTTTGAAAAGAGTAATATATTTTTTCATGTGTTTTTTACTTAAATTTATTTCTTAATACTCAAAAAATAAATTATTTATTTAATAGAGCCAATAATATAGATTGATGGTGTATTTGAGAATTATTGTCTAAGTTTTTACTAAGAATTACAAAATATTTTAGCTATTTTTAAATTGTTTCGCTTCATTTTGAATCGAACTATCAAACCTTCAAAATAAAATGAAAGACAGCTTGTTCAATTTAATTTAATGAAATGTATTAACAATTTTATCGTAAAATTTTAATGAGTATAATAAATACATATTATTTTATCTTTAAAGTAATATTAATCGGGCTCCCCTACCGAGATTTTCTGACTTCGTCACTAATTTGATTCCTATTAAAACAACTTCATGAGACTAAATTCTTTCCTCAATAATCAATAAAGTAGAATATCAAAATTGACATTTTGCGTTAATTTTAGAACTCATAATTCAAGTCGTTAATTACAAATCGAAAAAAGAAAAAAAAAAAAAAGTCAATTTAGCTCATTATTTACTGTGTAATAGGCTAATAGCTATATCTAACTATTTAAAACAAGTTAAAACTGTCAATAAATTAGAAGTTTGTTAATTTGGTTGACTTGGAAAACATAAAAATTACCCATAGAAATTTCAAGTTCCCTATAACTTAGGGTATTAATTAAGTCCCCATTGATATTTTGGTATATACACTCCCGTCCTTTCATTTTGTCAAAAGAAGACGTCTCAAACAAAATACAAAATACTTCATTCATTCCATAATAATTTTTACATTTTTTTTTCCAAACGATTCTACAGTAACTTTCATGCTCTTAAAATAAGTGAAAAATATTTTATAAATTTAACCCTCACAATATTCATAATTTAGCACAAACGTTACTTTTGGTCTCACTCACACATACACTCAAGTCAACTATTTTATTTACTTTATACATAAAAAGTTTATATAATTATCCCTCAAAACTCTACTAGTTATTACACTTTCTTAATATATGTCTCTATCTACATGTGAAAATTATTGAGTAATTTAAAAAAAATATTATATGTCAAAGGTAAATACTACTCCACCGTCTCATAATAACTTCCACACTTCGAGACGTTCCAACTTTCACACCTTTAAAATGAAAAATCTTTTACTATAAATTACATTCTCACAAAATATTATTACTTTTGACTCACACATATACACATTCAACTATTTTATTTACTTTATACATAAAGATTTACATAATTATTTCTAAAAACTCTACTAATTACTACGTTTTCTGAATTTACGTGTTCAATGTGAAATTTATTATGGATTGAAAAAAGTATTACATTAATTCCAAAGAAAGATTTTGCAAATTGAAGATTGATTGTGTATGAGATGTTGTGTTAAGAAAATAGCCATACAATATTATGAAACACAATTTTGTAGAATTTGAAATTCAATGTAAATATCCATATCCTTATAAAGGGGGGTTATAGATTTTGAAATCAAAAAATGATTATGAAAACCAAACCCCAAAATTGAAAAAGCAAGACCAAAAAGAATGGTGGATAAAAAAAGCACGGGTTTGTCCCGCCTCTTTGCTTTATTTTGCTTTCACTATAATTTTTATATAATATATATATTCTTTTACACATTATTACAATATAAAAAAAAAAAATCAATCTTTAAAAATAACCTCGTGGGTCATATTCATCAATCGGTGCAATGAACCGGGGGAGAACTTTCTCGCAAACAAAAACGGGTCATTTCTCTCCCTCACAGACGAATTTGAGCCGTCCGATCGTTCATCAAGATAACCGTATCTCGGCCTAGCTTTTCTCAGCCGCATGATCAACTCCGGGCCCACCTCATCAGGCTTATACAGACGCGGGTGACCTCCATGGCTACCGTTCCAGTCCACGTGTGTGAGGGTGCACGGTATGCACCCGCGCGGGTCCACCATGCTCAGCAGCGTAGGGAAATATTGCTCCTCCGGGTAACACGTGTCGTTACGTAAGCAAGGCAGCTTGAATTTTGACCATAGACGCGTGTCACTCACAATAACCCTTGCATGCTTCCGGGTCACGACCCAAAACTGCGACCCGATCCGGAAATCGTCAAACGCAACCGCGGGTAGCATCGCGTGTTCCCCACGCGCCGCCCATCTGTCGTACGCGCCGTGCTCGTGGCGGAGAATCTCGACGAAGCTTCGTCGAGATTTCGTTAAAGTTTCGTACGTGTAATTGAAAGAGTGTAGTGGTATGCAGGATGGGGATATTAGGGCGAACATTGCGTTCGCCCTGTCATGCAGCAGCGCGTGGGCCAGGAGCCTACGCGCTGCGGCGGTGAGAGTGGGGGAGTTGCGTTTGGTGGGAAAAGACGGGATTACGCGGCGTGAGAACACGCCGCGTAAGCCCGTCGAGTTTACGGACGGGTCGACGTGGACGTATATGTTGTAGGAGTCCACGGCGGCGCGTGAGAAGAAGAGCTCCCAAAGTGGGGCGAATGGGAGCGTGGAAGTGATTAAGAACATGAAAGCTAGTTTCTTTATGGGTTTTGGATTCGGGTCGACCCGGGAAGCGAGTTTGAATAGAGATTGATCGTCGGCCGGCGGCGGAGGTGGTGGTGGAGGGGTGGCTCTAGCGGCGGTTTTTCTCTCAATTTGAGGTTGGAGTAGTGTTTTTCTTGGAGGGGGTGGGTGTTTGGTAGTTAAGTTAGGTAAGGAAGTTGTGACGGGGAGTGAGAAGGTGGCGGCGCCGCCGGTAAAGGTGGTGGTGGTGAAGGTGAAGATGGCGGCGAGTGGTAGGCATAAAAGAATGGCGCAGAGGAGAGAGAGTGGATTGAGAGGAAACATGGTTAGAGATTTTGGTAAAGTTGTTTTATATCAAAGTGGAGTGGTGAGTGACAAGATATTAATCAAAATATATACTATGACATTAAAGGTGACTTATAACTTCGCTTTTATACAAAATACTATACATTTATGTTGAAGCTTTTCTTGATAAATAAATTTAAAAAAAAAAATTGTATATATGGTGTAATAAAATCCATTTTCAAGTGTTAAAAAAGTTGATCTTTAAAAAAAATTAGTCACTAATAGATAGTAAAATCAATTCTTAATTTTTATCTCTACGGTAAAAATCGGACTTCAAATCAATCTAACTTTATCTTGGTACGCGTTTTTTTGTGAAAAATCAGTCTAGGCGGGCCTAGACACATATTTTTTTTTTGTCTAGAAGTTTAATTTAGATAATTGTGCATATTTTTTCAAAGAAAAACGAGGGCTCTAAGTAACATTCATAGACCACGGCTATGTTATGATATATGTTTTTTTTTATCAAATTATATTTCATCGATTAAGGGGTAAAAATTTAATTTATAAAAAAAAATTAAAAATCTAGACGACCTAGACACTAGACGATTCAAATCCGATTGAATATCGATTTCGATTCAACATAAATGTCTTCTTTTATTTTCTTACATACTAATGTTACTCACTAAAAAGTGTTTCTCTACTTACTAAAATAATTCGTAAATATACAAGTGTATTTACAATCCCGACTTCATATTTTTTCGCCTTGAACAAACAATTAAAGTTTACTTTATATAATTATTTAGCAAATACTTTTAACTTAAATATTTGATGAAAAAAAAAGTTGTTGTCAATCACAATCTACTTTTGATTTTCCTGAAAAAACAATTCAATATAATCGATTCTTTTCACATATATTTAATTATATTACATCATTAGATAATATAATTTATATTGTGTACAAAATTATAGTAATATAATGAAATGAAAATATAAAAGTAGGTCCAGGTTGCATCACATTTTAGAGTGTGAAAGGACAAGTGGCTTGCATGCACAATTTTTTTTTTTTTTTTTTTGAAATTAAATTTATTAGGTTTAAGTTTAGGTGGTGGAAAAACATTTAAATTGTGTGGGGTCACGAACTCTGATACTCTGCTTTCGGTATTTAATGCGACTTTACTCCTTGAATAGCTTAACTCGTGAGTAATATATACGAGAAAAGCGTGTTTCTCACAAAATTAAGGTGGTGTATTACCGTGTATATTATACTCTCGACCCCTTGAAAGCTACTAATTTTATTATTTTTTTATCTATTTTGAAGGTTAATTAAGAAGTTCATTTTGATGATAGTGAGGATTTAAAAAAAAAAAAAACTAATCAGTCATAAAAGAATATTTTAGATGATGAATCGGGTATGTGTGTATGATTATTTGATTTTTATTGTATTTTTTTCCCCTTAAATGCATCATTTATTTTATTATATTTATGAATATAATAATATTTGTGTTCAAAAGATAATGGACAACTTTTACGAGAGGGTAATAATTTGGATAAATTTATTAGTACTATGCAATGTTGTTTTCTTATATATTTGGATAACTTTTACCCGAGAGAGTTTAATGTATTTTCTTATATATTTTGAGGGTTATTGCACCAAATCCCTTCCAGTTTAAAAATGTTGTAAAAAGTTCATTATATTTTTGCAAGAAATTTTAATTATGTTGTTTATTAAATTAGGCAAATTATTTGCATAAAAAGACAGTTGGCGATTTTACATATTTTTTCTATTTTTCATACTTTTTTCTAAGTATTGAAGATTTTCGTGCAACATTTAAAATGTCAGAAGAAATATTTGTAATAAAATTAATCTTTTTAAATAGAATTTGTAACATAAGGTTATTAGTGAAAGTAAGTGGAGTTGATTGGATTTAAAAAAAACTAAATGGGCTGGGCTAGTTAAGCCTTTTGAAAAACAAGCATAAATGGCTTACTTCATTCATTATTTTAAAATTTTCATAATAAGATAAATACTAAATGTATTGACTCATAATTTTACTTATTTTGTTTCCTTATTTAATTATTATATAATCCCTTGGGAAGGCGGATATTTACTATGATTTCTACTCGCATAAAAAAAAAAAAATTGTTTGAGATTTGTAATACCATATTATAATGAGAATAAAATAAATTTAATTGAATCTAATTGAGGAGTACAATATTGTTTATATGGAAGAGAAGACTTTCTCTAGATATCTTGATTTGATTTAATTTTCTACAATGATGAAATTGTATATTCTAAATTGATTTATTTTCTTTTGATAGAATAGGAAAGTTTTGGAGAGGCTATTATAAAATCCATTCAACGAAAATCATTTTATTCTCATCGTTATAATATTACTAGTAAGACACGATGAACAATCTAACATACGGGGGAGATCAAGTAAGTCTTAATTTTATACGTAGCTAGTAGTATGGTCTGTTTTGAAGCACAACTACTTCTAGAATCACTTATTTTCAAAAATGTTCGATCGTAAATGTCTTTTTGTGCATGCAGGAAGATCAAGTGATCGTTAGGGGATTTGAATTTGACGTCCCGAATTCACCAGAAGCAAGTTACGATAATGAAGACATGGTAAATGTGGGAGATGAGCCACCACCTATGGCACCACCCCACTTGGAGCATACTTTATTAAACCTCCCTCCAACAAATAGCATATGCCACTCTCGAGCTTTATAAAGCACCTTATGTGGAGAAAAAGTGAGTCTAATAAAATTGAAAATTATCTTTTTGTATTGATTGAAATTACATCTCAGGGATTTTCACTATTATTTAATTAGAAATTTTAGTTATAGACTTCCAGTTGTTTCTGCAAAATTATGACTTGGTTTTTGCACCACTCTCAACTACTTAGAGGGTTATTATTAGTGTGATTTCATTATCTTAATGATGCTTTTTTCTATTTATACAAATTATTGCCTAGGACAAATTAATATTCCCCATTTTGAGATTTTGTTCCCTCGTCTTACTCTTATGTTTATATCAATAAGTTTATGTTCGAATCTTCGATAGTTTAGATTAAGTTGTTTGATAACTTAGATTAATGATAGATTATACTTTAAAATCTATAAACTTTAGATTTCATCATAATCTCAATATAATGTTTTTTTATCTGTTTTTTAATAAGTGTTTGGAGTATTTTTTATGAAATTTGTTGAAATTTAAAAAGTGTATGTATTGACGAGTATACTTTAAATAAATAAAAAAAGATCACATTAATTTCTTTTAAATCTTTTCAAAAAAAATTTAATCAATCTTTTTTACTTATTTCAAAATTAGAAATTAGAAGATTTTTTAAAATTAAAGGGATAACTTAATAGAAATAAACTGTGTAAATTTTTGAAACATAACTTATTTATGTAGAAGAGAAAAGGATTAAAACAACACTTATTAAAAAACGAGGGATCATAAACACGGGAAGTGACGTGGGAACAACGTTACCCCAAAATGAAAAATTTAGTATCCCATAGACTTATTTGCAAAACCTCAAATTAACAATTGGGCCACATTGCTACTAGGCTTGATTCTCAGTTTTGTCATATTATAAATATAAAAAATTATAATTTTAATATATTTAAATATTACTCTCTTCAATTTAATTATTTTTTTTTAAATAATATTATTCACACTATTTTATTTCCACTTTTCAACCATATATTATTTATTTATTTGTTTAAATTGACATTATTTTTATTCATAAACAATCACTTTATCTATCACTTTATCGATAAGTAGCTTCCATAATACTCAATTATACCTCTAACACATATAATTTATAAATGAATTAATCAATATTTAATACACAAAAAAATGAACATAATAAATTTGGACGAATATGGTATATTTTTCTTATAGAACTTCTCGTGTGAGCCAAATATAATTTAGTATATTTTTACTCCATTGTCTATTTATTTACTAATTTTCACTCATTTTCTTTTTTGAACTATATATTTTGTAAAAATTCCCTAGTCAGTACTAGAGCAATTTTCGAATAGTCAAAGCATCACAAAAATCACCAGAAAAGTAATTGATGTATATCAAGGGGGCAAGACATTAAATATTAAATATATTTTAAAAATTATTTATCGTACTTCAAATTTAAATTTCTTGGTCTGTCATTGTCCCCACCTCGTTGAAAGTCTTTTTTTTTTTTTAATTAGTTGCAATGAAAGTTATTTTTTTGTTTTAACAAACTATCTCCTCTCATACTTTATTATAGGGAAAGTTGCTCTAAAGGACATTTCATCTATAGACTTAATAAATAAAGACAAGTTTTTTTAATACAAATAAAGTCAAAATTGAGTATAAAAGTAAAAATATACCCTTATAATTAATTAATTCATGAAATTACATATTAATTAATTAGTAACTATTAAAAAAAATGAAATTTGTAAAAAAAATCTTGAAAATAAGTTCATATTTTTCTCAATTATATCACAATTAATACATTGATATATTCTATCATATTTCTTAATATTCGTATAAAAAAATAATGAATAGTTTTTACACAAATTTATTACTATGAAATAGTTTTTACATAAATTTATTACTATGAAGATGTTGTTTTCTTAAAGATTCTTGTTCTTATATACTATGGACGTACCTCAATCCTTGAGTTGTTTACCCATATTTTATGTAATTTAACAGTATAAGTAGTAATGCATATGGATTGAAGTATGTATCCTAAAAAGCTTGAATTATGCATTAAATCAATAGTAAAAAAAAAATTTACACAAATTTACATATATTTACATCATTACGTGACAGTAAGTTAATATTTACATATATTTATATTATATCAAAATGAGATTTACTTACCGATCGGTTCAGGTGCATTTTTAAAAGGAATAAAAAAACATTTACCTAAGGGTGATGAGAAGTATCTTCAAAAAGAACAAAAAACACACACACATTGAGGTAAGTCATCTTTATTTGGCATGTTTCAGACTCTTTTTATCAGTCGAGTCTTGTCAGCGTTCCAAAATACTTTGCACAAGGAGGTCTTTTTAAATTTTGGAAGTGCTTTGTTGACTTTCAAACATTGATATATGATATATCTGATATTAACCTTTTTGGTGTGGGGGAGTGGTATGTAGCTGAAAGATATTTCATAATGGTGTTGTGTACATATCTCTAAATAAATCATTGATTTCATCAAGGCTTGGCAGTTTCGTGTAATTTATAACATAAATGAAAAGTTTAAATGTATTAGTATGTTATCTGTTAATATATATAAAGAGCGATAGAAAACTGATTTTTAAAACTCATAAATTTCCAAGTGTTTGGATTTTTTTCTTTTCTAAATGAACATGTATATAATAGTGAAGATAGTTGTTTGTCAAAACTTTGAAAATGCATAAAAATTACTCCCTCGGTCCCATACTTGAAGACCCAAATCAATTGGACACGAGTTTTAATGAATGAATTGTTAATTAGTATTGTGTAAGATAAAATGGAGTTAGTAAAGACTTTTCAACTTTATAAATAGTAATAAAATTACTTTTTAGTGTAATAAAGTAGTGTCATTTGTTGTAAAATTGTGATGTTTTAAGGAGATTGTTTAAAAATGTTTTTGCTATTTTAAGTAAGTGTCTTCAAGTACATGGAACACCCAAAGTGGTAAAATGTGTCTTCAAGTATGAGACGGAGGGAGTAGTATAAATTAATGAACATATGTGAGAATCAATATTTAATAGTGTACACAGTACAAGACAAGAATAGAGTGGTTGATTAATTACCCTCACATAATAGTGCAAAGTTCGTTTGATAGAAAATAAAAATCGGCACATACTTATAAAAAGTTTTCTTTAAATAAAGTGAAGAAAATCAGTTTCATTAAGTTCTTATTGTGCAAGGTGTGCACATGCTCTCTCATTTCTTAAATGACTAGCATGTGTAGAAGACACAAACCTATTTCACCTTAGATACTATTCATTCAAGTGTTAAATTAAAATTTCAAAGATCTAAATTAACACGATTCACAGATTTTAAAAGATTTGGACAAAAGTAAAACATGTAATGTAGATGATAAAAGTGTTAAAGGTTTCAACTTATCGAATGTACCTCTATTTCTGCTTTGACGTTGGCTTCACCTAACATGTCAATGGTCGAAAAAACCACTACAAAAACTTTGCAGGGTGTTTTTACGTGAAAGCAGAAGATCTGACGATGCTCGTGCTAAGAAGTTGTTAGTGATGCAATGAATATTTAAACTACCAAGTCAATAATTTGTTTTAGCTATTTATCCTGATGAGAAAAAGTTTAGTGATTCCAATTGAAATGAGTGTTGCTCACATTTGGAGGATAGGAAAGGTGATATTGGAATAACTTAATTTATTATTTTAAAAATATTTACCAAAAGAATGGTTTATTCTTTAATTTTTAATGATATTAATATTTTAACAATTTTTAAATTATTTCGCTAATTTTCTATATTTAAGTATAAGTATTAGGTATTTATTATATTTTTATATTATATATATATATATTTATATATTAAATTAATTAAATAGGCCGGCTTATTGAAAGACCTATAAAAAAGCTCAACCCCAACCCAGTGGCGGATCCAGCATACAATTTGGGGGTACACCTCACCTGTACCCCCAAATTGATTATTTTTTAATTTTTTCTTATGTAAAAAAATAAATAAATTTAATAATGCCTAAAAAAAAAATTTGATAATCAAAATTGTACCCCCAATTCTAAATTTAATAACTTTTGTACCCCATATTCTAAATCCTGGATCCGCCACTGCCCCAACCTATTTAACTAAATAGACTTTAAAAAAAGCTTGAGCCCGACTTGTTTATTAAACGAGTCAAGTCGAGCAGAGCTTTAATAGGCCGAGACAGAGGCCCATGTCGGGTAACTTGGCCCATTCTCACCCTACCCAATAGGTGAAAGGAGCCCAGCAAATAGCTAAACTCAGGGTCCAATATGATTTGCAAATTAACCAAGGAATTGGTAATTGCACCGAAAGAAAAAGGGATTTGTTTCCATACAAATTAAATTTACCATATATATTTTGTTTCCGTACGAATTAAATTTACCATATATATTTTGTTTCCGTACAAATTAAATTTACTTACTCGAATTCTTCTTTGTTTCCATTCAAAATATATATAAGCTGATACGATGATTCTGAATAAAAAAAAAAAAAAAGAAAAAGATATGATGACTTGTACGAGAATTAAAAAATAATCATGCTGACGGAATTAATTCTTATCCAAGCAAATTAATTAAAGTAATTTTGACCAATACTATTTAGTTAATTACCATATATATATGCACGGTACAATATATATGTAATGTTGTGTCATTCTTACCCAATTGATCCATGCACCCTTTTGAATTTAATTTAATTTAATTGAGGAGTACAATATTATATGGAAGAGAAGACTTTCACTGTATATCTTGATTTGATTTAATTTTTCTAGAATGATGAAATTGTATATTCTAAATTGATTTATTTCCTTTTGATAGAATAGGAAAGTCTTGGAGAGACTATTATAAAATCAATTCAATGAAAATCATTTTATTCTCATTATAATAGTATTAGTAATAAGACACGATGAACAATCTGACATACGGGGGATATCAAGTAAGTCTTAATTTTATACGTAGCTAGTAGTATGATCTTAGAGTGTGTTTTGATACACAACTAGTTTTAGAATCACTTATTTTTGTGCGTGCATGCAGGAAGATGAAGTGATCGTTATGGGATTTGACGTCCCGAATTCACCAGAAGCAAGTTACAACAATGAATACATAGTAGATGAGGAAGAGGGGCCACCACCTATGATACCACGCCAGTTGCAGCATAATACTTTGTTAAATGTCCTCCCAACAAACAACGATACTCTCCCATCGCCCCCCCATATTTTTACTATGAATCATCTCTACATTGACCAGAATAGAGAGTCGTCTCAGTCACCGGTGGCGCTCGGAGTTACTCATCGTTTCCGTTCTAAATATGTCAATGCCGTGCTTTATAAAGCACCTGATGTCCCTGAGAAGGTGAGTCATTCTAGGATAATATTCGATAAAATTGGAACGAAACAGAGAAGATTAGCATCACAGTCCGATCCGATGGTGGAATAGCATCATCAGGTGATTGAAATTACATCTCACGGATTTTTACTAATATTTAATTATAGTCTAGTTGTTTCTGCAAATTAATTATGACTTGGTTTTTGCACCACTCTCAACTACTTGTTCAACATTTGAGGGTTATTATTATTATTATTAGTGTGATTTCATTGTTAATTAGCTTAATGGTGTCGTTATTTCTATTTATACAAATTCATTATTACTGTTATGTTTATATCACTAAACATACTCGTCCGATGTGTTTTCAACCAAATACTCCCTTGTTTTTTCAATAAGTGATGTTTTTTTTAGAATTAAACAAAGTAAGTATACATTTAAATAATAAATGAAATTTCTAATCACATTAATTCTCGAGGGCTCAATAATAAAAATTTACCTTGAAAATATTAGTTAATTAATAAAAGTAAGTTAGAAATTAAAAGATTTTCTAAAATTAATTAAAGGAATGATACAAAGGAAACAAACGGTGTAAAAAATTTTAAAACATAATTTATTTGTGTACAAGAGTAAAAAGCTAAAACATCACTCATTGAAGAACGAAAGTATTGTGTACCCTTAAATAATAAAGGAAGATTTTAATTATATTAATTCTTTTCAAATCTTTCCAAATTCTTTTCAATTATTACCAAAGTTAAAAATTATTAGATTTTCTAAAATTAAATTAGGTCATACTAGCGTATTTGCACAAACTCAAATTAACAATTGAGCCACATTGCTACTTATTGCTACTTATGCTTGATTCTCAGTTTTGTCATATAAAAAAATATAATTTTGATATTACTCTCTTCAATTTAATTATTTTCGTTCTTTTTTTCTTTTAAAATAACACTATTCACATAATTTTATCTCTATTTTTTAACCATGATAAGTAGCTTTCACAATACTCAATTATACCCCCAACACATATACTTTATACATAAATTAATCAATATTTATTAAAATTCATACATAAATTAAAAAATGAACATAATAAATTTGGACGAAGATGGTATATTTTTCTTACATAAATTAATCAATATTTATTAAAATTCATACAAAAAAAAATGAATATAAAAAATTTGGACGAAAATGATATATTTTTCTTATAAAACTTATCGTGTGAGCCAAATATAATTTTGTATATTTTTACTCCCTTGTTTATTTAGTTACTAATTTTTACTCATTTTCTTTTTTTAACTAGTACTCATTTTGTAAAAATTCCCTTAGTTGGTACTAGAATCATTTTGGAATAGCCAAAGCATCAACAAATTCAGCCGGAAAGTAATTGGTGTATATCAACGGGCAAGACTTTAAATATTAAATATATTTTAAAAATTATTTATCGTACCCTCAAATTTAAATTATTGGGTCCGTCACTGTCCCACCTCATTGAAAGCCCCCCCTTTTTTTTTCGTTTTAATGAAACTATTTTTAAAAAAAAACCATCTCCTTTGCATTTGTATATTCTATCATATTTTTTAATATTCGTATAAAAAAAATGAACAATATTTACATAATAGAGGGGGTAATAATTTGGATAAATTTATTACTCTGCGGATGTTGTTTTCCTAAAGATTCTTAATATGGGAGTTTAATGTGTTTTCTTAAATATTTTGAGGGTAAATTAATTTATTGTATTGTAAAAATTTTGTAAGAATGTGAGAAGTTCATTTATAGTTTTGTAAGAAATTTTGTGTAGTTTATTAAATTAAGTAAATTAATTCCATTTATACAAAAATTAATTAGTGATTTTACCTATTTTTTCTATTTTTCATACTTTTTTTAAAAATATTGAAGTTTTGACACTACAATATGAATAACACAGCTTTAAATCACAAGGGGATTTCATAGAATTTCAAACCACATGTCACAAGTGCAACATCACGAGAGAGTGGTGCAATAAACCCTAGATTCAACATAAATTATTAGTATTTCATATTTATTAATATTAAATAAGGTTTTTTTTGTTACTATAATTTTTAAAATGTTGCAAGAAATATTTGTAATTAAATTAATCGATTTAAATAAAATTTGTAACATGAGGTTATTTTTTTTTTTGACAGGGAATTAAAATATATTAAGCCATTAAATCGGCCTCATAGAAAGTATTACAGAAGTTTGGAAGAGCATATGAAAACACATAGTCTTTTGAATGCAGGGCATGGGACGCTAAGGCATTAGCAACACCATTCCCCTCTCTCTTTTTCCAACTAAAAGCTACTTGTACGCAATCACTTGTCTTCTCTCTGCTCAACTCCACTAAGTCCCCAAGGCTTGACAGGTCTGGAGTTTTATTGGTCAAAGCATTAAAGCTTGTAAGGGAGTCCGTTTCCAGAATGACTCGGTGTAGTCCTTTTTGGGTGGCATAAAGGATACCTTCAAGGATGGCCATTAGTTCCGCTTCCTCAGCACTTCGGATACCTGATTTGTATGTCATGAAGCACCAGAGAATAATTCCATCGTGGTCACGTGCAATGCCTCCCAAACCAGCCTCGAAACCTCCTCTCGCCGCACCATCGGTATTGATTTTGATCCACTCCCTTCCTGGCTTTTTCCACAGGCCATCATCTCGATCTCTCTCCGTCCGCTTTCTTCCTTGCCTGATGGAGGCTCTTCTAAACTCAGCCACAACGCTTCGAGCCGATTCGCCAAGAAACTGAGGATCAAGCCTTTTATCTTCAAAGTAGAATTTATTTCGGGCATACCAAATCATCCACAGGGTGGTGATAAACAATTGGACGACCTCCTGTTCCTGATTTTCAATGGTCATGGCAATCCAATCCTCGATCGAAACCGAGTCCCGCAAATTCGGCAGAATTGGGAAGTTGTTTGCTGTCTGTGTCCACACCTCCCTTGATTTCTCACAGTCTCTCAGTGCATGTTCAGAAGTTTCAATATCTTGCCCACACCTTCTACATATTGGGTCTACATCGACGAAGCGTCCCACAAGGTTGATGCAAACAGGTAGAATTTGTTTGAGGCATCTCCATACGAAGATTTGGATCTTTGGCATTACGGGCAGTTTCCATACCCAGTTCCAATGGGTGCTCTGTTCCACATTCGGTGGGTGGCCATGAGTACTCCATATGTAGTATCCAGACTTCACCGGATTCTATTTTTCGTGTGAGACCATGTGATGATATCTGGACTTCCACCTCGGCGTAAGGGAATGTTGCGGATGCGATCGGCATCGTGTGGATTCACCAAAGTTGTAAGTTGTTCCTCGTTCCACTCTCTTGGGTCACTGTTGAGTAAGTCACTGACCCTCAGGTCGGTCGCCATCTCGCCTGCGGGGGGTGTGATGTGGGGGTCGCCATCGTCCTCCACCCAAGGGTCTCTCCAAACCTGGATATTACGGCCATCTCCTACTCTCCATACAAGTCCCAGCTGGAGGACTTTTCTACCTTCAATGATGCTGCGCCATACAAAACTTGGATTGTACCCTTGAGGTTATTAGTGAAAGTAATTGGGGTTGGTTGGATTTAAAAAAACTAAATGGGCTTGGCTAGCTAAGCCTAATTAGTTTACCCATACTATAGATTTTACTCGTATTTTGTTTCCGGGCGCGGCTAAAGGCACCCGGATTTTCTATGAGTACACCCACCAAACATTTTTTTAATTTTTCAGAACATGTGAAATGTCCCATATACTTTTAGGATAAAATTTATGGAAAAAAAGAGGATAAGTACACCCACCGATTCTATTTCACCACCACCATCATTCAACAAAAAAAAATTCCAAAATTGCAACAAAAATTAATCCAAAACACCAACTGTTCGAAAAAAATTCCAAAACAAACATGTTCGAAAAAAATTTCAAAACAAACCCAATATGTTCGAAAAAAATTCCAAAACAACTCAAATTTGTTCGAAAAAAAAGATCGAACATCTTGTTCGAATTTTTTTTCAAAACAAACTCAAGTTGTTCGAAATTGTTTCCAAAACAAACACAATATGTTCGAAAAAAATGTCAAAACAACTTAAATTTGTCCGAAAAAAAAATCGAACATCTTGTTCGAAATTTTTTCCAAAACAAACTCAAGTTGTTCGAAATTTTTTCCAAAACAAACGCACTATGTTCGAAAATAATTCCCAAACTTAAAAAAAAATTCTAATTTTTTTTCCCAAAAAACCCTAATCCCTAATTTTTCTACTCCCACCGTCCCACAACTGTTTGCACACTTGCCTTATTTGTCCGTCCCACAATTGTTTGCACACCTTAAAAAGGAAACTCCTCCATAATCCCCACCCTCACAAAATTCACATATTTACACAAAATGCCATTACTTTTACACCTATTCCAACCACTCTCTTTACTTTATTCATATAACTTTACAGAATTACCCCTCAACACTCCACTCATTACACCATTTTCTTAATAAGTGTGCCCACTTTGTGGTGCAAACACTTCCGGGACGGAGGGAGTAATTTTTAAGACCTAAACTTACCTGTTAGCGGCGGCGGCGGCGAGGGGAGGAGCACTACGGTCGCGGCGAAGGGGAGGAGGGGGTTGGCGGCGGCCGCGTCTGTGGGGAGGAGGGAGGGCGGCGGCCGCGTCTGTGGGGAGGAGGGAGGGCAGCGGCCGCGATTGTGGGGAGGAGGGGGGCGGCCGCGAACGAGGGGCGGTGGAGATGGTTGCTGTGGAGGGCGGCGCGATGGGGAGGGCAGCGCGACGGGGAGGGCGGCGCGACGGGGAGGGCGTCGCGACAGAGAGGGCAGCGCGACGGGGAGGGCGGCGTGGGCGAAGTGGGCCGCGCCGGAGGTGGCGAAAATGGAGGTGGGAGGTGGAAGGTGGGTGTCTTGTTTAATGAGAAGAGAAAGAATAGATTTAGGGTTTTAATTGAGAAAGGGATAATTTTGGATTTTTCAGGTGGGTGTCCTCATCCAATTTATGTGTGTTCTCATCCCCTGGGTGTACTCATAGGAAACCCGGGTGCCTTTAGCCGCGCCCTTTGTTTCCTTATTCATAGAAAAAAAAAAACCAAATATTTAATTATAAATTTTTCCATTTTAAAAAAGTCAACTTCTTTTAAAAAAAGGAATAATCAAATATTTAATTATTAATCTAGAAGGAAACTTCTTTTTAAAAAGGAATACATAACGTGTTCAATGTTCATTGGAAGACGAATACATCAATCTCCCTTATTTAATCTCCAATAGTTTTACTAGCGGATTCATTGAGATTTTTTTTTTGCTGTTCGAAATTAGTGTACGAAGATGGCGAATGAGGAGTATGGATTGGAGAGAAAACGGGTTAGGATGGAATTTGATAATGAAGATGAATGTTTAACGCCCACTTCTAATTTGAAGAGACAACATCGCTTTCAAGATTATGTGGAAACATCAATAGATGATATACCTCAGGAGATTCTGGTAATTAGTTCTCGAATTCAGTTGATGAATTCTCGTTTATATTTTTTAATGATTTAATTTAGCTATGATCGATTATTTTTTGTTCAGATTAACATACTATGTTTTGTGAAGCATAATGATTTAAATAGCCTGATTTTGCTTTCTAAACGATTCAACAAAGCGGTAAGAGTTTAACTGGCACCTTGATTAAATCAATTGTTGTGTTAGATTTATTAATTTGGTGTTGTTTGACTTGTACACAGACTTTGGTAGCCAAGAAGTTTCATTTTGACTCCACTACACCTAAGCCGACCATTGGGTTCCAGAATATCGAAACGCCCAATGCTCCACAACAATGGAAGAGAAGATTAAGGTAAAAAAAAAAAAAAACCTTATGTACGGATAAATTGAAAAAAAAAAAGGTGAATAAAAAATACTCCCTCCGTCCCAGGATTGTTTGCACCAAAAATGGGGCACGCAAACTAAGAAAAAGGTGTAATGAGTGGAGAGTTGAGGGGTAATTTTGTAAACTTTTATGAATAAAGTAAAGTGAATGATTGGATTGAGGGTAAAAGTAATGACATTTTGTGTAAATATGTGAATATTGTGAGGGTGGGGTTTATGAAAAAGTTTCTTTTTTGGGTAGTGCAAACAATTGTGGGACGGACGAATAAGGAAAGAGTGCAAACAATTGTGGGACAGAGGGAGTACAAGTTTTTTTTACAATCCTTACTTCATTTTATCGCGTTATTATCGTATAGTAACAAGTAAATAACATGTTAACATGCTAATTTTATTGTATTTAACTGATTGACACGAACATGACACAAAATTTTCATATTGTTATTGGGTCGACACGATAAGACCAAACACTAACTTATAATTTTCGTTTCGTGTCGTGTTGAAAATTGACATCCCTATCCGTGTTGGAGCGTGAGGCTGGGGTTTTGCTACCTCACAACTCTTTCTCTAATCTCCCTCACCACATGAATTCATTGAATTATCTCTCCTCACTTTCTCTCTCACACACTCAACACATTACAAGTGTGTGTAGCTTCTTGCATTGGGAGGCTGGCATGTGGCCCTGTGGGGGACACCCCTCGAATAATTCATTCCCACTTTTGATAAAACACAATAAGTGAATTTCTTTTTATCAAATTTACAATCTTGAAAAGGGAAAAAGGCCACACACTCAAGGTTTCAAATCAAGAACCCCCCTTTCTCTCTTGTTTCTTGATGTTTTGAAAACATGCCAAAGCCTTATGAATGTGTTAGGAGAGTTTGGCACAGTGATAGACACCACCCCATTATTAGGGGTTCCCTTATTCAAGAAATTTTCAGGTTCTCTCTCTCTCTCTGTATCTCTCTGTATTTCTCTGTGTATGTGGTTTAAGTATTTTGGGGATTTTTGATTAGGGTTGTGAGTGAAGTTCATTGTTTAGCCACTAAGAAGAACAGAGAGTGGCAAGAGAAACTCCCTATTGTTGTGTTGAAAGCTGAAGAAATTATGTATTCAAAAGCCAACTCTGAGGTAGGTACCTTTGTTTGTTGTGCTTAATAGCCCTTAATTTCATAAAAGATTGCTCTTTTATTGACTGTTTCTTTGCAAAATTTGTGTGCTTAGGCTGAGTATTCTGACATTCAAACACTTTGGGATAGACTAAATGATGCAATTAACACTATAATTCGAAGGGATGAGAGTACTGAAACTGGAGATCTTTTGCAGCCTTGTATTGAAGGTACACCATTGGAGTGTTTGTGTGTTTTTCCTACATTCTTTGCACATATATAGAGTGGATGTTAGTTATAATAGTACTAAATAATGTCACTGTGATTTGAGAGTGATTCACTTGGGATTGGAAAATAGTAGTACTAATGTAATGTCTTGTTTCCATTATGGTTAGCTGCACTGCATTTGGGATGCACGCCTCGAAGATCATCGAGAAGCCAGCGAAACGAAACCCCTAGAGATTATCTTAGGCCTGAAAAATCTGTTCTTGATAGTAATTCAAATACTAAAGATTGTGGAAATCCTGCATCCATTAATCCCCTCGTTCTCCATTGCCCGCAATATTCAACATTCGACCCCATCAACCCCTTTCGCTCTTACTCAGAGGATCAAGATTGTAGTTTTCAGAGCAGAAATTCCAATCATATTAAGAAATTTCTTGTTTTACCAAGGAATTTTGCTCCGAATGATAGTAATCATCATGCACCTCCCCAAACTTCTGCCTCGTCGAACTTAAGGCCTGTCTATCCCATGTACTATAATAATCAAATTCGTCCCATTTACCCAAAGTCATGCTCGTCTAAACCACAAGTCCCTCCCTGCAAACTTGATACATTGGAGGCATTTTGTCCGTCGAATCATGATCATACATTTGGTAAAGAGCGTGGGATCGAGTGTGATTTAACATTGCGGTTAGGTTCTCTAGTGGTTCCTTGTGCTGGTACTGAGAATAGCACTCTACAGGGGAAGAATTGAAATTCACGAGTCATCTCAACAAAGGAACTTATTAATCTCTGCATCAATCAGGCTTCATTGGATGATATGTTGGATTTTATTCGTCTTTACAACGATAAAGTCCCTATTACAACTGTTTGGTCAGGTAACACTATGAGTTGTGAGTTTGTGCTTCTAAAACTTACTAGCTTTCTCTAAAGACTTATTGTAGATTTAGATGTGTATAAAACCTCGATTGTGATTTGGATGACTATTAGAATTCAGTAGAAGATAGTGCTGGTTCAAAAGGAGAACGGACTTATGGTTTTCGTACAATGATTCGTGTTTTTTTACATGCGTGGTCGGACATTTTGGTTACTTTGCTCTGGTACAAAGCTTTAAGGAGAGCCAAAATTGTAGTAAAACCACTTGAATTTCGGTTAGTGAGGAAACACAAGGGGTACATGGATGATTATAGTTTGTATATTAATTGCTTTATGATTTGGAAGGTGAAAAAGTGTTTGTAGCTGAAATAATGGATAACATTTTTTTTTTTTTGCTTATAATGGTGTGTTTAATAATGTTTTCCTTTTTTTTTATCTCTTTGATAGACTCATAGAAATGATACATTTGTGACTTGGTGGTGTATTCAATTGAGATTCTATTGGCGTGGATTTTTTTGGACATTATATATATACTATATAAAGTTTATATATTAATTTGGGACTGATCGGATACCCGCGGGTTGGACATAAGACCCAAACTCGATTCATACTCAATACGAGACGGGTTCGACCTGACCCAAAGCTCGCGGGGTGGGTGGGTACCCGCGGATTGGGTCAATATTATCATCCCTACTTCTGATCTTTTGTCTTCAGAGTTCTCTGAGAGAACCCATTGAAATCTCTAGTTTTTAGAAAATTTATTTATATTTTTGGAGGAGAATTCAACAAAAATCCATAGAGTATTAAAATCCATAGACTTTTGAATACTTCAAGATTTTTAAAGACTTTTAAAAATTCGAATTGAATACTTCCAAACTTTGAAAGTCCACAAAAATCCTATAGAATTCACAACTAATACACCCCCTTAATTTCCGTATAATCGATATGAGATGCATATGCATATGTAGGGGTGGGAATGGGCCAGGCTACCCGACAGGGGCCTACGACTCGGCCTATTAAAGTTCGGCTCGATTCGACTCGTTTAATAAACAAGTCGGACTCAAGCTTTTTGAGAAGCCTATTTAACTAAATAGGCCGGGCTCAAGCTTTTTCGTAAGCCTTTTAAGCTGCTGGCCTATATAACTTCACACATATATATATATATTATAAGTATATACTTATATAATATGTGATTTTCAAATAAATAAATAAATAAGAAATTTTTTTTAGTAATACTAATTATATTTTTCTTTGTAATAGTTGAAAAAATATTTGAATTTTTTTTTTGGGAACATTCTATTACTTCCATTTCTTCATTTTGAGATTTAAAGAGTTAATTTTTATAATTTGATAATAATACTGTTGTAGATTTTTTTTTTTTTAAAATACACTAATAAGATTAAGAGGCTTTTAGAAAGGCTTTCGGGTCAGACCTATTTATTAAAAAGGTCAGGCTTAACCCTTAAAAAAAGCCTATGACAGGCCATGGGCCAGGCTCGGGCCTAAAAAATACTCCCTCCGTCCGCCTATAAGTTTCCCGTTACTTTTTGGCACATAGATTAAGAAAAATGATTAAATAATAGATATAGTACAAGTGATGTGATTGGAAGAAGGAGAGAGTAGAGAGAAAAAGTAAGATATAAAGTGATGTGTAAGAAAAAAATATTTACCAAAAAGGTATGTGAAGGCCTAGGGGTGGGAATGGGCTAGGCCTAGGTAGACTTTACGAAAAAAAGCCTGGCCTGTTAAATATTTTTTAGGCCCGCGCCTGGCCCATTGCCTGTCATAGGCTTTTTTTTAAGGCTTGGCCTGACCTTTTTAATAAATAGGCCTGACCTGAAAGCCTTTTAAAGGCTTCTTTAGTTCTATTAGTGCATTTTTAAAAAAAAATCCTTCAACACTTGTATTTCATCAAATCGTAAAAAAAACACGAATTGTATTGTTTAATGCTTACTAGTTAGAAATTATATACTCCCTCCGTCCGTCTATAAGCTTCCCATTTTACCATTTTGGTCCGTCCGCCTATAAGCTTCTCATACCTTTTTTGGTAAGTACTTTTTCTTACACTTCACTTTATATATTACTTTTTCTCTCTATCTCTCTCCTCTCTCAATCACATCACTTGTACTATATCTATTATTTAATCACTTTTCTTAATCTTTGTGCCAAAAAGTAATGTAACACTTATAGGCGGACGGAGGGAGTATATTAGACACTCTCATTTAATTAAGATGTTTTCTATATTTAAGTATAAGTATTAGATATTTATTATATTTTTATATTATATATATATATATATATATTTTTTATATTAAATTAATTAAATAGGCCGGCCTGTTGGGCTTGAAAGGCCTACGAAAAAGCTCAAGCCCGACCTATTTAACTAAATAGGCTTTCAAAAAAGCTTGAGCCCGACTTGTTTAATAAACGAGCCAAGCCGAGCCGAGCTTTAATAGGCCGAGCCGTAGGCCCCTGTCGGGTAGCCTGGCCCATTCCCACTCCTATGTGAAGCTTATAGGCGGACGGACAAAAATGGTAAAATGGGAAGCTTATAGACGGATGGAAGGAGTATATAACAGGCCAGACTTTTTTTCTTAACGCTTACCGAGGTCTGGCCCATTCCTATGCATATGGCTCTAAAAGACATATTTGTCATCTATTGCAAAATTCAATAAGAATTTTATTTAATTTAAAAGTGATGTTAATTAATATAAAAATGGGAGTATTATGATTACAAAAAACAAATAATATATACTCTAAGGCAATTAATAAATGTTTGTGTCACACAAATAATATAAATGAATTAACTTCAATTTTAAATGAAATTCTTTCACCAAGGATGGTGATACGAGAGTTTGTAAATTGCACAAATTTCTTTACGGCTTGTGCCAGGCGTCACAAAATTGGTACTAAAAATTTACTTGGGCCATTATTGATATTGTATTCTGTCAGTCAAGAGCGGATCATTCCCTCTTTAATTACAAAGATGGTGTTGTGCGCGTCATTGTCCTTATATACGTCGATGACGTCATTCTTGCCGGGAATAATGCACACAAGATTCAAGAGGTTAAAACCTATCTTGACCAACAGTTCAACATTAAGGATTTGGATCCCTTGAAATATTTTGGGGATAGAAGTAGCACGCTCAGATAAAGGGATTGTGTTGAACCAACGCAAGTATACCCTTGATATTCTCAAAGACTGTGGTATGGAAGGTAGTCGTCCTAGCCCGTTTCCCATGGAGCAAAACACACGCCTTGATTTGGATGAAGACGGTAGCATGGTAGATGCTTCCCAATATCGTCGACTCTCATACCTTATGGTGACTCGGCCTGACATTCAATATGCAGTTAATGTTTTGAGTCAGTTTATATCTTCACTTCGATTATCCCACATAGATGCAACTTTCCGAGTTGTCCGATATCTCAAAGGGTCCCCCGTTCTAAAACTTCATTTCCCTTGGAGGAGCACCCATTTCTTGGTGAACAAAGAAATAAACCGTCGTCTCACGCTCATCCGTAGAAGCGGAATATCGTGCAATGACGACTACAATTAGCGAAGTTCTATGGCTTCGTTGGTTGATGAAAGAATTCATGCGATCCAAACTAAACCTACGCCTCTTTTTTGTGACAATCAAGCTGCTCGTCATATTGCTTCCAACCCTGTTTTCCATGAACTAACAAAACCCATTGAAATTGATTGCTATTTTGTTCGTAAGCGTGTTGAGTCCAAATATATCGAGCCCTGGAAAATAGCGCGTTCCGATCAACTCGCCGATATCTTCACCAAGGCATTGGGTACAACTCCTTTGCATCGATTATTTGGCAAGTTGGGGATTCACGACCTTCATCATCCACCTTGAGGAGGAATGTTGCAATGGTCGCATGTATTAGGCAAGTGAATATGACAAATTGTATATTTGACTAGATATGTCTATCGGACTGGCTCTAGCCCTACAGGGCTACGGGCTAGGACTTTAATCCGTTCATACTTAACGTTCTTACAATTGTTGGGACTTAATCCTAAGAGAAAAAAATTACTTACATCCCTTAACTTTTACCTTTTTTGAAAAACGTCCCAAAATAGTTTAAATTTTAATTTACGTCCCATAACTTTTTCAATTGCTTAATTTACGTTCAATTTTCGCTGGAAATCCCCAAATTTATGTAAATGAGACGTAAATTGAGCAATTAAAGAAGTTATGAGACATAAATTAAATTTTTAATTAAAATGGGACGTTATGCGAAAAAGATAAAAATATTAAACAAATGTGTACGATTCACTATAAAATTAATGTAGTTTATGTTATACAATCAAATAAAAAAAAATTCATAAATTAATTAATTATTATAAAAATCAATTAACTTACCTAATTCAATATTAGAAAAATGATTAAATTAATTAGAAAAAAATTATAATAATAGTATAAGTATTATAAAATAAATTATGAATATTAATTAAAATAATATTTTAAAATATATGAAAATAAATTTAGAATAATATTTAAATAAATAATTTATCATAATATCAAAAAAAAAAAAATATCAAAAAAACCAAGATTTATTTCTAAGTCAATTAATTACTAGAAAAATCAATTAACTTACCTAATTAATTATTTAAAAATTCAATTAACCTAGTTTAAAAAATAATTTAAAAAATTAATTAACATACTCAAATAAATATAAATTTTATCTTTAAAATAATAAAAATCCCAAATAAGTTTTTTTTATTAAAATTGTCAAAAACTCTTATTAAAACTTAACAATTATTTTAATATTTTAAATAAATACAAAAATTCACAAATATTTAAAATCCCCAAATAAATAAAAAATACTCAAATATATAAAAAATTCTCACCCCTTACCCACGATAATTGAAAGATGATGATGAACAATATATTTTTTAACAATTTGTTAATTTTATTATTTTTCATTTTTAATTTGATATTAGTTTGTACAAAAATATGTGGACCCACTTTGTGTAATACTTAGATAAATTTTTATATTTATTTTATTAGGTTAAAACAAATAAATAATTTTATAATACTTATATTGTAATTATAATTTTTTTCTAATTAGGTAAGTTATTAATTTTTCTAATAATGAATTAGGTAAGTTAATTGATTTTTATAATAATTAATTAATTTATGAATAAATGAATTATTTTTTCATATTAATTAATTGATTTTTATAAATAATTAATTGATTTTTATGAATAATTAATTAATTGATTTTTATAGTGAATTGTACATCTTTGTTGAATATTTTTATCTTTTTAGCATAACGTCCCATTTTAATTAAAAATTTAATTTATGTCCCATAATTTCTTTAATTGCTCAATTTACGTTCCATTTACATAAATTTGGGGATTTCCAGCGAAAATTGGACGTAAATTAAGCAATTGAAATTAAAAGTTATGGGACGTAAATTAAAATTTTAATTATTTTAGGACGTTTTTCAAAGAAGGTAAAAGTTACGGGACGTAAATAATTTTTTTCTTTAACCCTAACCCTAGCGGGCCACGGGCTAAACGGACTACACTAATTTTTTTTATTTTAAAATTAATGGTCCAATTGACACGTACAACAAGAAAATAAAATAGAAAAATATACAATTAGTTAATGACCGGTAAACTAAACAAATATCATAATCTAATAAAAAAAATAGTATTAATGACTAATGGATGGTAATTGGCTAATTAATTAATGCTTATAGTTCTAAAATTTGTTCGCAGGTTATTTATTAAAAAAAAAAAAAAAGATAATAACTCGGGCTAGCCCAATTTAGCACGCGGGCTAACCGGTCCGGATAAAAAAAAGTCCGAATTTAAATGGGTCTATGATTCAAGAACCCCAATCTTACTTTTTCCAAGATTAAACGGGTCAGCCCGCATAAACATCTCTATATTTGGCAAGTGAATATTCTATTTGCATTGTAAGAAGGATCTACAAGTTTGGTAAAAGAAAATCTCAAGTATTACAAGATAATTAAGTTTGGTAAGAGAATATCTCAAGTATAGTAAAAATACGGAGAATGGTATACATACGTATGTCCATATTCCTTTCGAATTCACAATATTTTCTTATTCAACACTGCGTTCCAATTCACGATTAGGGTTTTCGATTGCCTCCTATAGTCCTATGTTGAATAATTAATTAATTGGTTATTATTTTTACCAATTTTACTAATTAAACTACCTTTTAACTCCAGATAATTATTAATTATACAATTGTCGCACAACCACAATTAGGCAAATCTTTTTTCAAATCTAAAAGTAAAAAAGTTATGATGATTATATTTTACTTGGATTTTTGTTTCCTTATTAAGGAATATCGTGTTTGCTATATAGATGGAAGGTTGTTTGTGTTTCCTTTTTCAGTACTTCAGTCCTTATTTACTAGGGTTTCTACTCTATTTAATCTCTCTCGGTGTTCTAAGATTAGATTTTAATTGTTTGAGATTCTGTGAGTAAGTCTGGCTAGGATGGAATTGGGTAATGATCACGACGAATTCTCACTTTTTGTGGAAACATCAATCGATGATATACCTCAGGAGATTCTGGTTAGTTTCTCGAATTCAGTTGATGAATTTTCGTTTATATTTTTTATGTTAATTTAATTTAACTATAATTATTTTTGATTCAGATTAGCATACTCTGTCGTGTGGAGCATGATGATTTAAAGAACCTGATTTTAATTTGTAAAACATTCAACAAAGCGGTAAGAGCTTAATCACAGCCTTAATTGATTGAATCAGTTTTCATATAATTTTTTTTGTTTGATTTATTAATGTACACAGACTTTGGTAGCCAAGGAGTCTCATTTTGACCTCATTACACCTAACCACACAATTATCCAAATTGAAGCGCCCAATGCTCCAGCTCCAAACAATCGAGATTTCCGAGCTCAAATGAATTATCCGATATTTTGGTTAAGCGGTTTGCCTCTGGTGATGGTGGTGGTAGTGATAATGATATTGATAGGGGTGGAAGTAGGCCGGGCTACTCCACAGGGGTCTGCCTATTAAGAGTTTTGTTAGGTCTAACCTATTTAATTACATCTTAGGGATTTTTATTAATATTTAATTAGAAATCTATATCTATATATATATATAAAAATAGGATAGTCCGTCCTTTCATTTTTCCCGCCCATTCTTCTATACTAATTAAGGAAATCAACTTTTTTTTTTCTGTAAAGTGATTACTTTTTGACAGTGCATGTTTGCTGTCAATAATTTTTTTACTATTATACAATGTTCTCGAATTTCTAAAAAATAAGTATGCATTAGCCACTCGCCAATGGTATCGGTTCCATATTGTACATCACAGACTTTTATTATTATTCTAAATATCGTATTACCAATACAATCGTGTAGTTGACAAAACAATTAATTAAGCTCAATTGATAAAATTTTATAATTTAATCTGCCAAAAAATTAAAACTTTGTTTTTTGGAATTGTCTAATTTACAGAAAGTATAATTTAATAAATAAATAGAACATGTCATACCAAAAATATTTAAATTATTAAATCAAGACAATATTTTTAAAAATTAATTAGGAATGACATAATAATAAATTACTCCATCCATCCAATTTTATTATGCTCACTTCTTCGGGCACGAATTTTAATGAATATTGATTAATTTATGTATAAAGTAGATAAGTTGGGGGGTATGATGGGATGTTGTGGGGTCCATTTAATTTATATAAGTAAAGTGATTGTTTATGAATAAAGTTAGTGGCAATTTGAGTAAATAAGTGATGGTTGGAGGGTGGAGATAAAGTAGTGTGAATAGTATTATTTTCAAAAAGGCCAGGATTGAGCATAATAAAATTGAACAACTAAAAAAGGAAAGTGGAAATAATGAAATTGGACGGAGAGAGTATTATTTAAAAAGGGTTTTGGTGGAATTCATGAAAGGATGTACTCCCCCGTCCCCATATAAATTTTCTTTTCTTTTTGAGTGTTTTGATTATGAAATATGATAAAATAATAACACAAAAAATTATATAAAATATTTCATACATCAAATATAATTAATTAAGCTAAAAAAAATCACATGCAAATATGTTGATTTTTTTTTTGAAATTACATTAATTACCACATTTCATGTATACAATATTTTACACAAATGCAACCCAAATAATACATGGTGGTAGAGGAAATAATAAATTAGTATGAGATTAAGTATGATAAAATAATAGATAAAATATAAGTGATGTGAATGAGAGAGAAAAAATAATTTATAAAAAATAGAATGAAAAACTTATTATGGAATATTCAAAAAGGGAAAGTGGTAAACTTATAGTGGAATGGAGGGAGTATAATTTAATTTTTTGACAAAGGAAATCAAGAAATTATAACTCAATAAAATCACTTCCTCCGTTCTATAATAAGTTTCATAGGTAAACCGTAAATGAACATTCATATTAAGAAAGTGTAAATGAATTGGAGATTTTGGGGTAATTTTGTAAATCTTATATATAAAGTAAAGAAATAAGTTATTTTTGTGTATGTTTGGAGAAAATATAATGACATTTGTGTAAAATTTAGGATATTGTGAGGATTAAGTTTATAAAAGTTTTCTATTTTAAGAGTATGAAAATTATTATGGAATGTCCTAAAAAAAGTGTGAAAATTATTATGGAACGGAGGGTTAAAATAAGTTATACGATAACTCCTAACTATTTTTAATTATATAAGTTTTATTAATTTTTAATATACATCATCATATTAATTTACTATTTGGAGGGGGTTTAGTGTATAATTATAGATATAAATTAATTTAATAATTATCACATATATAATATCATCAAAAAGTCATTTTAGTAAAGATATTAGTAACAAAAATTTATAAATATTCAAAGATTTAATGTGTAGGTGAAAAAATAAATTTAATACTCCCTCCGTTCCAATATAATTTTTCCTTTCTTTTTAGTGTTTCGATTAAAAAATATGATAAAATAATAGATGTAGTTCAAGTGATGTGATGGTGAGAGAGAAAATAATAGATTAATAAGAGATGAAATATGATAAAATAATAGATAAAGTAGAAGTAATATGATTGAGAGAAAGAAAATCAAGTGATAGTGATGGTGAGAGAGAAAATAATACGGAGTAGATTAATAAAAGATGAAGTATGATAAAATAATAGATAAAGTAGAAAGTAATGTGATTGAGAGAGAGAAAATAATTTGTTAAAAATTGAATGAAAAATTTATCGTGGGACATAAAAAAAAGGGGGGGAGGGGGAATTTATAGTGGAATGGAGGAAGTGCAATTTTTAACATACTTTTTATCTAATTAACCTTTTTTATAATCTTATATCCGTGCATCGCACGGGGAAATTACTAGTTATAGTTATAGTCCAGTTGTTTATGCAAATTATGTCTTGGTTACGACTCTCAATTACTTGTTTAACATTTGTGGGTTATTATTAGTGTGATTTCATTGTTAATGATGCTTATTTCTATTTATACAAATTCTTGCCCACGACAAATTAATATTCAATTCTCTGTTATGTTTATATCACTAAACATACTCGTGTGGATGAATGCCCATTTCTGGTGAAAAAAACACATGTTACAAACAAATACTCCCATCGTTTTTTAATAAGTAATGTTTTCGTGAAATTTTTTAAAATTAAAAAAATGGTATGTATTAACAAGTATACCTTTAAATAATAAATGAAAATTTTAATCACATGTTATTAAATAACATGTTAATCTGCTAATTTTATTGTATTTAATGGATTGACACGAACATGACACAAAATTTTTGTATCGTTATTAGATCGACATGATAACGACACGATAAAATCAAACACTAACTCGTAATTTTCGTGTCGTGTCAAAAATTGACATCCCTATTCCGGTGGAGCGTGAGGCAGGGGTTTTGCTAATAGCACACGAACAGTGACAAAAACTATCACCGTCACAACTTTTTCTCTAATCTCCCTCACCACATGAATTCATTGAATTTTCTCTCTTCCCTTTCTCTCTCACACACTCAACACACTGTAGGTGTATGTGGCTTCTTGCACTGGGAGGCTGGCATGTGGCCCTGTGGGGGACACCCCTCGAATAATTCTTTTGATAAAGCACAATAAGTGAATTTCTTTTTACTATCAAATTTATAATCTAATAAAAAAAATACACCGTAGTAATAATGACTACTGAATGGTAATTGGCTAATTAATGATTATAGTTATGGCTACGTGTCAAATGTCGCAAAATTTGTTAGCAGATTATTTATTAAAAATAAAAGGTAATAACTCGGGTTAGTGGGCCAGCCCGGTTTAGTCTGTGGGCTAACCGATCCGGGTAAATAAAACCTGAATTTAAACGGGCCTACAATTTATGAACTCTAACCTTACATTTTTCAAGATTACACGGACCAGCCCGGATAAACATCTTTATATTTGGCAAGTGAATATTCTATTTGCATGGTAAGAAGGATCCACAAGAGTTTGTTAAGAGAAAATCTCAAATATGGCAAGATAATTAAGTTTAGTAAGAGAATATATCTCAAGTATAGTAAAATAATGAGGATGGTATATATATGTATTTCCATATTTCTTTCGAATTCTCAATATTTTTTATTTAACATTGCCGTACGTTCCAATTCATAATTAGGGTTTTCGATTGGCTCCTATAGTCCTATGTTGAATAATTAATTAATTGGTTATTATTTTTACCAATTTTACTAATTAAACTTCCTTTTAACTTCAGACAATTATTAATACTATATAATTGTCACACAACCACAATTAGACAAATCTAAAAGTAAAAAAGTACGTTATGATGATTATATTTTACTTGGATTTTTGTTTCCTTATTAAGGAATATCGTGTTTCCTATATAGATGGAAGGCCGATTTTGTTTCCTTTTTAGTACTCCAGTCCTTATTTACTAGGGTTTCTACTCTATTTAATCTCTCTCGGTGTTCTGACTCTCCAAAAAAAAAAAAAATCTCTCTCGGTGTTCTAAGATTAGATTTTAATTGTGTTGAGATTCTGTGAGTAAGAATTGCTAGGATGGAAATGTGTAATCAAGACGAATTCTCACTTTTTGTGGAAACAACAATGGATGATATATCTCAGGAGATTCTGGTTAGTTCCTCGAATTCAGTTGATGAATTCTGGTTTATATTTTTTATGATAATTTAATTTAGCTATAATTATTCCTGTGTTCAGATTAGCATACTTTGTCGAGATGATTTAAAGAACTTGATTTTGATTTCTAAACCATTCAACAAAGCGGTTAAGAGCGCCTTAATTGATTGAATCAGTTTTCATATAATATTTTTTTTGTTGTTGATTTATTAATTTGGTCTTGTTTGAATATTTGTACAGACTTTGGTAGCCATAGCCATGGAGTCTCATTTTGACTTCATTACACCTAACGAGACAATTATCCAGATCGAAGCGCCCAATGCTCCAGCTCCAAACAATCGAGATTTTCGAGCTCAAATGAGTACTTATTTGATATTTCGGTTATGCTGGTTGCTCCTGTTGATGGTGGTGGTAGTGATGATGCTATGGAGACTGAGAAACCAGAGTTAAACCCTGTTTAACATAAAAGTAGTTCAGATTTGCTATTTGTTATTTCGTATTATTTGTTTCGTAGATGGTGGTGAAGAATAACTCCTATCTTTTTACTTATTTTTTGCATAATGTTTTCCTTTTTATCTCTTTGATAGACTCATAGAATTAAATGATACAATATTTGTGACTTAATTTCCTATATATTGCCTTTAGCATCTATCTATCTTTTACTTCATCTTTTCAGTGATGGTGACTCTACAAATTATAAAAGAAAAATAGGGATTTCGTAGAATTCTAAACTATAATGAAATTTTGTGCAACACTTTTAATCCAGTTTAGTGCAATTAACTCTATAATTTATTTTATCATATTTATTAATATAATAATATTTGTGTTCAAAGATAATGGACAACTTTTACCCGAGAGAGTAATATAATTTGGATAAATTTATTACTATAATGTATTTTCTTATATATTTTGAGGGTTACTGCTCCAAATCCCTTCCAGTTTAAAAATGTTGTAAAAAGTTCATTATATTTTTGCAAGAAATTTTATGTTGTTTATTAAATTAGGCAAATTATTTCCATAAAAGACAGTTGGCGATTTTTTCTATTTTTCATACTTTTTTCCAAGTATTGAAGTTTAGAATTTCAAACCACAATGAATTTTCGTGCAACATTTAAAATGTCTGAAGAAATATTTGTAATTAAATTAATCTATTTATATAGAATTTGTAGGTAAAATTATTTTTTCATTTTTCAGGACGCAACTTAGGGGTGTTTGCAAAAAGAGGACCGTAACTTTGTGGGCTGGCAAAATTAGGCCCATAACTTCTTTTTTTCGCAATTTCAGGCCAAATTAGCCCAATCAATCCAATTTCGAGCTGATTGAGGCCCATTGTTCGGGCCAAACTTATTTATGGCAAAAAGAGGACCGCAACTTTTTTTAATGCAATTTTTGGATCAATTAATATCCCTATTATAATAATTTGGAATCTTTTTTTTTTGTATGTGTCTCAACACAAATTCAATATTCATATTTTATAATTTTCTCATAATTTTACTTTTTTTTCCCTTTTAAAACAATTTTTTTAATAGGTCCACTTCTTCTACCACTCATCTTTCCCAATTTTTAACAATTTAAATTCTAAAAATCGTGTTTGTATTTTAATGCATTTTTTATAATCTTAAAAAAATAAAACTCTTTTTTATTCTTTTGTAGCTGAGTCACGTGAAAAATTTTCTAAAGTAAAATCAAATATAACTTTTATAATAAAATAAACTTTAAAATCTTAATTTTTAATGTTACTTAAAAAATGAATATCTTGTGTGAAATTGACTTTCATGAATGAGATTGAAATTTATTCTAGAGTTTGTATTTTACTTTATATATAGTCTTTATTTTAAAATACGATTTAAATAAGGTTATAACACTTCATAAAATTTATAAGTGTTAAAAATATGTATGAGTCCGTCTTATAATTTTTTTTTCAAAATATTAATATAATAAATTATCTTCGTTACGCGGGTCTTCCACTAGTAAATATATAATTTTAAAAATATACTCTAGTTTATATTACCTTCATCAATTAGATCCATTTTCATGTCTTATATTATTTTAAAATATTATACAAAAATTTCCATAAAATTTCGAATCGAATATTTTAAATAAAAATACTGAAAAATGTTTGATCGAAATTATGTAATTAATGTTTACTATAATCCTCTCAATAATAAATCTATAAAAAATTTTCCTTAATAAAATTTATAAGCATTATTTATGTAAATACAATCTAAAATGTACTTTTAGCACTTGAATCAAATCTAAAATGTACTAATTAAACATTTAAAAATTATATTTATATTTAAAAATTGTGACAATCTTTTTAATTAACAATTAAAAATTTATCATCCCAATTTATAATATTTTGTTCTTTCAATTCACTATAATTTATATGTAGTATATATTTGTTTCTTTAAACATAAATAATGTTTTCTAATTCGTAACAAATTATTACATCTACAACTTTTAAATTTAATTTTTAAAAGTTTACGAGTATTTTTTTATTTATTTTGTCATGTTTCTTAAATTTACATTAAAAATGTTACAGTCCTATTTTTGCAATAAATAAGTGTGGCCCGAAAAATGGGCTTCAATTAGCCCGAAATTAGGTTGATTGGGCTAATTTGTCCTGAAATTGAGAAAAAAAAGAAGTTACAGACCTAATTTTACCAGCCCGTAAAGTTACGGTCCTATTTTTGCAAACCCCCCTAAGTTGCGGTCCTGAAAAAATAATTTTCCCAAAATTTGTAACATAAGGGTTATTAGTGAAAGTAAGTCGGGTTGATTGGATTTAAAAAAACTAAATGGGCTGGGCTAGTTAAGCCTTTTGAAAAACAAGCTCTCTTATGGAATTGAGTCTATATAAGAAATTGAATTTTTTATTACATTTTTTAATTGGAGTGTCTTACACTTTTAAAAATAATATTTTAAATTATATTGACGTACACTTTTTAGTAATATTATATTACACATTTTAGTTATATAGACGTGCACTTTTCAGTAATATTGTGTTGTACTTTTTAATTATAATGACTTATACTTTTCATTAAAAACTGTATTGCACTTTTCAATTATAATGATTTACACTTTTCAGTAATATTGTGTTGCACTTTTTAGTTATAATAACTTACAACTTTTAACATACACATTTAAAAAAAATAAATAAATTAACTTTTGATCAACTCAATTCCTTACAAGACCTTGACCCAGCATAAATGGCTTACTTCATTCATTATTTTAAATTTTTATAATAATTAATTTAGATAAATACTAAATTTATTAACTCATAATTTTACTTAATTTGTTCCTTATTTAATTATTAAATAATCCTTTGGAAGGCGGATATTTACTATGATTTCGATCTACTCGCATAAAAAAAAAAATTTGTTTGAGATTTGTGATACCATATATATTTTAATGTGAATAAAATGATTTTAATTGAATTTAATTGAGTAGTGTTGGGAATAAAATGATACATGTTTTGATTAAATACCAAAACCCCCTGAGACATGCCTAAGTCAATATGATTGTGTTCTAAAAGTGCTAGAACACATAGTATAAGGCTAGATGAGAAGCTGATATGTTAGGCAGCTCTTAGATGACCAAGATGCACATAGTGAGGGGGAACCCATGCTTTGAAGATGATCAAGATCAAGTTCCCTCAAGGCTCAAAATCTGGAACAAACACTAAGGACAAGCATACTCCATTGAAAACCACATGCTCTGATCAGGAGAGTTGTCCAGAAGAGTTAGTTCTATGCAAGAACAAGATTGCAAAGCTCAAAAGGACAAGATTAGTCAAAAGCTCTGATAAGGAGAGTTGTCCAGAGAAGTGAACTCTGTAAAATCAACAGCTCTGAAGCTAAAAGGCCAAACATACTGATCAGGAGAGTTGTCCCAGAAGAGTTGTCTCAGCAAGAAGAATCTAATGTTGAAGGTCAACCATGCTGAAAAATTAAGAGACAACTATTCCCTAAAGAATCTCAATACAAAGATCACATTGAAGTGAAGGAAAGGGAAAGAGCCAAGTCATCTGAAGAAGAGCAAGCCAACTTTGCTGATAAGCAAAACTGCTGATAGTGATAAGGAGAGTTGTCCAGTTGATAAGGAATGTTGTCCTATCATTGGATCAACCTTCAGAAGCCATGTCCAAGTCCTAACAAGAAGTCAAACATTGGGAAAAGTGCTACAGAAAGAAGACAAAGCCTTACAAGCCGTTTATTACCCAAATGAGGACATGTCACTATCAAGAATCTGTCTTCCAGTTTGAAGAACTCAAGGAAGACATTTATAGCAATTTGGGGCTGCCTCTCCAACGGGCAAATCCTCCATTTTGTCTATAAATACAGAAGTGTGAAGACCATTTGAAAGCACCAATCTACGAATCCAACTGAGCAAGTATTCTGAAGTTCATAGAACTTACAAGCTTTCAAAAGACTATCTTAGTCTTCATACACTTCTTCTAAGCTGAACCTATTGTATATCCATACAAAGCTTAGAGAGATATCCTAATCCTTATACACTGATCTCCATTGTAAAGGATATCTCATTAGTTGGAACTTTACTTCAAACCTTACCCTTTCAAGTGAGAAAGAGAGAAGGTTGTAGTAGTAGAAGTGGTAGGAGCTGACTGTTGAGAGAAGAACAGTTCAGTTCTGAGTTGAGAAGAGGGTACTAGGACTCTAGACATCCTAGGGATCAGTTCACCAAGGTGTGGTGTTCTTGATCAAGTGCACCTTGGCACTATAAAACAAGTTAATTCCAAAAGTGAAGGAATTATCCTGTTAAATTAGGGAAAGTGGATGTAGAAGTTTGAGTCTCTGAACCACTATAAACTCTTGTGTTGATTTATGTAGTCTATGAATTTGATGAAGGCTATGTCTATAAATAAATATATTTCTCAACAATCATATCTGCAACTTTCATTCGATCTATTTAATATATGTAGTCTGTGTTTTTAAAGGAGCGGCAAACATTGCAGATAAACATTGCAGTAATATTTACTCCCTCCGTCAAAAAGTTTATTCATAAAGTAGATAAGTTGAGGTATGACAAGGTATTGTGAGTCCATTTATAAATAAATGATTGTTTATGAATAAAGTGAATGACAAAGTGGGTAAATATAAAGTAGTATGAATATTGAAATTCTTTGCAAAACTTGTTTACTTAGGCTGAGTATTCTGACATTCAAACACTTTGGGATAGACTAAATGATCGATGCAATTAACACTATAATTCGAAGGGATGAGAGTACTGAAACTGGAGATCTTTTGCAGCCTTGTATTGAAGGTATAGACTAAATTTGTAGTAAAACCACTTGAATTTCGTGTAGTGAGGAAACACAAGGGGTCCATGGATGATTATAGTTTGTATATTAATTGCTTTATGATTTGGAAGGTGAAAAAGTGTTTGTAGCTGAAATAATGGATAACATTTTTGTTCTCGTTTTTTTTTTTTTTTTGCTTATAATAGTGTGTTTAATAATGTTTTCCTTTTCTTATCTCCTTGATAGCTAGACTCATAGAAATGATACATTTGTGACTTAATTTCCATACAATCGATATGAGAGTGATGTTAATTAATTTAAAAATGGGAGTAGTATGATTACAAAAAACAAATATATACTCTAAGGCAATTAATAAATGTTTGTGTCACACAACTAATATAAATGAATTAACTTCAATTTTAAATGAAATTCTTTCACCAAGGATGGTGCTACGAGAGTTTGTAAATTGCACAAATCTCTTTACCCAGGCGTCACGAAATTGGTACCAAAAGTTTACTTGGGCCATTCTTGACATTGGATTCCGTCAGTCACGAGCGGATCATTCCCTCTTCATTTACAAAGATGGTGTTGCGCGCGTCATTGTCCTTATATACGTCGACGACATCATTCTTGTCGAAAATAATGTACACAAGATTCAAGAGGTTAAAATCTATCTTGACTAACAGTTCAACATTAAGGATTTGAGACTTTTGAGTCCCTTGAAATATTTTGGGGGATAGAAGTAGCACACTCAGATAAAGGGATTGTGTTGAACCAACACAAGTATACCCTTGATATTCTCAAAGACTGTGGTATGGAAGGTAGTCGTCCTAGCCCGTTTCTCATGGAGCAAAACACACGCCTTGATTTGGATAAAGACGGTAGCATGGCAGATGCTTCCCAATATCGTCGACTCTTGGTGACTTGGCCTGAAATTCAATATGCGATTAATATTTTGAGCCATTTTATATCTTCACCTCGATTATTCCACATAGATGCAACTTTCCGAGTTGTCCGATATCTCAAACGGTCCCCCGCTCTAGAACTTCATTTCCCTTGGAGGAGCACCCATTTCTTGGCAAACAAAGAAACAAACCGTCGTCTTACGCTCGTCCGTAGAAGCGGAATACCGTGCAATGACGACTACAATTAACGAATTTCTATGGCTTCGTTGGTTGATGAAAGAATTCAATGCGATCCAAACTGAACCTACGCCTCTTTTTTGTGACAATCAATCTGCTTATCATATTGCTTCCAACCCTGTTTTCCACGAACGAACAAAACACATTGAAATTGATTATTATTTTGCTCGCAAGCGTGTTGCGTCCAAATATATCGAGCCCTGAAAAATAGTGAATTCCGATGAACTCGCCGATATCTTCACCAAGGTATTGGGTGCAGCTCCTTTGCACATATTAATTGGCAAACTGGAGTTTCACGACCTTCATCACCCACCTTGACGGGGAACAAGTGAATATGACAAATTGTATATTTGACTAGAGATGTCTATCGGACTGGCTCTAGCCCTACAGGGCTACGGGCTAGGGCCTTAATCGGTTCATACTTAACGGTTTTACAATTGTTGGGACTTAACCCTAACCCTAGCAGGCCACGGGCTACAATAATTTTTTTTCTTTTAAAATTAAAGGTCCAATTGACACGTCCAACAAGAAATTTAAAATAAAATAGAAAAATATATAATTAGTTAATGATCCATAAGCTAAACAAATATCATAATCTAATAAAAAATAGTAATAATGACTAATGGATGGTAATTGACTAATTAATTAATGCTTATAGTTATGGTTATGGGCCAAATGTCCTAAAATTTGTTCGCATATTATTTATTTTTAAAAAAAAGGTAATAACTCGGGCTAGCCCAATTTAGGACGCAGGCTAACCGGTCCGGGTAAAAAAAGTTCGAATTTAAACGGGCCTACGATACATGAACCCTAACCTTACATTTTTCAAAGTTAAACGGGCCAATAGGGGTGGGAATGGGCCAGACTACCCGACAGGGGCCTACGGCTCGGCCTATTAAAGCTCGACTCGGCTCGGCTCGTTTAATAAACAAGCCGGACTCAAGCTTTTTTTTAAGCCTATTTAGTTAAATAGGCCGGGCTCAAGCTTTTTCGTAGGCCTTTTAAGCCCAACAGTCCGGCCTATTTAACTTTATTTATATATAAAAATATATTATATAAAAATATAATAAATATATAATACGTGTGATAATTAAATAAGGTGAGGAAGTTTAGTATTACTAACTACCCCGTTATTTACATATAAATATATATTATATAAAAATATAATAAATATATAATACATGTGATAATTAAATAAAGTGAGGAAGTTTATTATTACTAACTAATCGTAATTATATTTTCCTTTGTAATAGTTGAAAAAAATATTTAAGTATTTTTTAAGAACATTTGATAAATGTTGTATTATTGTTTTTGTTTCTTTATTTTGAAATTTAAAGAGTCAATTTTATGATTTGATGTTAATAAAGTGTTTTATGATTTTTTTAAAAAAAATTCATTAATAAACTAAAAAAACCTTTAAAAGACTTTCGGCCCAGACCTATTTATTAAAAAGGTCAGGCTAAGGCTTAAAAAAAAAAAGCCTATCATAGGCCACGGGCCAGGCTTGGGCCTAAGAATTATGTAACAGGCCAGACTTTTTTTTGTTGGCAAGTGAATATTCTATTGCATTGTAAGAAGGATCCACAAATTTGGTAAGAGAATATCTCAAGTATTACAAGATAATTAAGTTTGTTAAAAGAATATCTCAAGTATAGTAAAATACGGAGGAGGATGGTATATATATGTATGTCCATATATATTTCTTTCGAATTCTCAATATTTTCTTATTCAACACTGCGTTCAAATTCACGATTAGGGTTTTCGATTGCATGGCTCCTATAGTCCTATGTTGAATAATTAATTAATTAGGCAAATCTTTTTTCAAATCTAAAAGTCATGATGATTATATTTTACTTGGATTTTTGTTTCCTTATTAAGGAATATCGTGTTTGCTATATAGATGGAAGGCCGATTTTGTTTCCTTTTTCAGTACTCCAGTCCTTATTTACTAGGGTTTCTACTCTATTTATTAATCTCTCTCGGTGTTGTAAGATTAGATTTTAATTGTGTGAGATTCTGTGAGTAAGAATGGCTAGGATGGAATTTGGCAATCACTACGAATGTAATTTGAAGAGCTCTCAGAATTCATTCTCACTTTTTGTGGAAACATCAATAGATGATATACCTCAGGAGATTCTGGTTAGTTTCTCGAATTCATTGGATGAATTCTCGTTTATATTTTTTATGTTAATTTAATTTTACTATGATTATTTTTGGTTCAGATTAGCATACTATGTCGTGTGGAGCCTGATGATTTAAAGAACCTGATTTTGATTTCTAAAACATTCAACAAAGCGGTAAAAATTTAATCACAGCCTTAATTGATTGAATCAATTTTCATATAATTTTTTTTTTGGTTGATTTATTGATGTACACAGACTTTGGTAGCCAAGGAGTCTCATTTTGACCTCATTACATCTAACCAGACAATTATCCAGATCGAAGAGTCCAATGCTCCAGCTCCAAACAATCGAGATTTCCGAGCTCAAATGAATTATTCGATAATTTGGTTTAGCCGTTTGCTTCTGGTGATGATGGTGGTAGGGATAATGATATTGATAGGGCTGGAAGTAGGTTGGGCTACTCGACGGGGCCTAACAAGACGGCGTATTTAAGATTATATAATATATTTATATATATATTTTATAATACGCAATTTTTAAAATTTAGTACTAACATTTATATTAAATTAAAGTAAGTTAAATTTATTTTAGTACTTGAGAAATCGTTATAATGTTTGTATTTAAACTTATCGTTTTAATTCATTTGTTTTGGTAGTGAATTTTATTTGCAACTTTGAATATTGAACTACAATTCATATTTAACATATTTAATAGGTTTCTAAAAGGCTCGTAGACCTGGCCTATTTAATAGGTTTCGGTTAAGCTGATTGCTTCTGGTGATGATGGTGGTAGTGATGATTATATGGATAGGGGTGGAAGTAGGCCGGGCTACTCGGCAGAGGCTTACGACCTAGCCTATTAAGGGCCTTGTTAGGTCTAGCCTATTTATAATATGAGTCGGACTAAGACTTTTTAGAAAGCCTATTTAGTTAAGTAGGTTAGGCTTAGACTTTATATAAGAACTTATAAATCTATCAAGGCGGCCTATTTAAGATTATATTTATATATATTTTATAATAAGCAATTCTTAAAATTTAGTAATAACATTTATATTAAAGTAAAGTAAGTTAAATTTATTTTAGTACTCTCTCCGTCTCAAAAAGATAGTCCACTTTTCTTTTTCATACAAACCAATGCAAACATTTTTTACATATACATTTTACTCTTACATTCTTGTTATACCCTTATTTAATGTTAATGAACATATTATTAACTAATCCCAACAATCATTAAATAAGGGTATTTTAGACAAAATTACCCTTCTTAAAAGGAAAGTGGACTATAATTTGAGACAAACAAAAAAGGAATGGTGGACTATCTTTTTGAGACAGAGGGAGTAATTGAGAAATTGTTATAATGTTTGTATTTAAACTTATCGTTGCAATTCATTTGTTTTGGTAGTGAATTTTATTTGCAACTTTGAATATTGAACTACAATTCATATTTAACATATTTAATAAGTTTCTAAAAGGCTCGTAGGCCTGGCCTATTTACTTAAAAGGTCAGACCAAGACTATAAAAAAAGTCTATCATAGATAACATGTCAGGTTCAGACTCAATATTTATAAATCAGGCCCACACTTATATATGTAAAGCCTAGTCTAGCCCAACCTATTTCCACCCCTAGATATAGATATGGAGACAGAGAAACCAGAATTGAACTCTGTTTAACATAAAGTAGTTCAGATTTGCTAATCGGGTCGTAGCGTTTGTTTTGTATATGGTGGTGAAAGAATAACTCCTTCAGGACAGGCCATCTTTTTCCTTGAACTCTTTCCATCTTTTTTGCATGGTGTGTTTAATAATGTTTTCCTTTTTTTTATCAACTTGATAGACTCATCGAAATGATGCATTTGTGACTTAATTTTAATCGATATGAGATGCATATGGCTCTAAAAGGCATATTTGTCATCTATTGCAAAACTCAATAAGCATTTCAATAAGAATTTTATTTCATGATGTTAATTAATATAAAAATTGGAGTAGTATGATTACAAAAAATAAATATATATAAGGCAATTAATAAATGTTTGTGTCACACAACTAATATAAATGAATTAACTTCAACTTTAAATGAAATTCTTTCACAAAGGATGGTGATACGAGAGTTTGTAAATTGCACAAATCTCTTTACGGCTTGCGCCAGGCGTCACGAAATTGGTACCAAAAGTTTACTCGGACCATTCTTGACATTGAATATCGTCAGTCATGAGCAAATCATTCCCTCTTCATTTACAAAAATGGTGTTGTGTGCGTCATTGCCCTTATATACGTCAGTGACGTCATTCTTGCCGGGAATAATGCACACAAGATTCAAGAGGTTAAAACCTATCTTGACCAACCGTTCAACATTAAGGATTTGGGTCCCTTAAAATATATTTTTTGGGATAGAAGTAGCACGCTTAGATAAAGGGATTGTGTTGAACCAACTCAAGTATACCCTTGATATTCTCAAAGACTGTGGTATTAAAGGTAGTCGTTCTAGCCCGTTTCCCATGGAAAAAAACACACGCCTTGATTTGGATGAAGACGGTAGCATGGCAGATGCTTCCCAATATCGTCGACTCTTATACCTTATGGTGACTCGCCGTGACATTCAATATGCGGTTAATGTTTTGAGCTAATTTATATCTTCACCTCAATTATGCCACATAGATGCAACTCTTCGAGTTGTCCGATATCTCAAAGGGTCCCCCGGTTAAGGTATATTTCTTCTGATATCCGGAGACTTGTCATTAAAGACATATTATGATTCTGGTTGGGGAGGCTGTCCGATGACACGTACGTCGCTCTAGAACTTCATTTCCCTTGGAATAACACCCATTTCTTGGCGAATAAAGAAACAAACCGTCGTCTCACGCTCGTCCACAGAAGCGGAATACCGTGCAATGGCGACTATAATTAACGAAGTTGTATGACTTCGTTGGTTGATGAAAGAATTCAATGCGATCCAAACTGAATCTACACCTCTTTTTTGTGACAATCATGCTGCTCGTCATATTGCTTTCCAACCCTATTTTCCACGAATGAACAAAACACATTGAAATTGATTGCTATTTTGTTTGCAAGCGTGTTGAGTCCAAGTATATCGAGCCCTGAAAAATAGCGAGTTCCGATCAACTCGCCGATATCTTCACCAAGCCATTGGGTGCAGCTCCTTTGCACCTATTAATTGGCAAGCTGGGGATTTACGACCTTCATCAATCATCATCCACCTTGAGGGGGAATATTGGAGATATTGCAATGGTCGCATGGCTTGCCATGCGTATTAGGCAAGTGAATATGACAAATTGTATATTTGACTAGAGATTTCTATCGGGCTGGCTCTAGCCCTACAAGGCTACGAGTTAGGGCCTTAATTGGTTCATACTTAACGGTCCTACAATTGTCGGGACTTAACCCTAACTCTAGCGGGCCACGGGCTAAACGGGTCACTATCGGGCTACAATAATTTTTTTTCTTTTAAAATTAAAGGTCTCAATTGGCACATCCAACAAAAAAATAAAATAGAAAAATATATGGATGGTAATTGACTAATTAATTAATGCTTATAGTTATGGCTATGTGCGAAAATTTGTTGACAGGTTATTTATTTAAAAAAAAAAAACAGGTAATAACTCGGGCAAGCGGGCTAGTCCGGTTTAGTCCGCGGGCTAACCGATCCGGGTAAAAAAAGTTCAAATTTAAATGGGCATACGATTCATGAACCCTAACCTTACATTTTTCAGTGTTAAACGGGCCGGCCCACCCGAATAAACATCTCTATATTTGGCAAGTGAATATCCTAGTTGCATGGTAAGATGGATCCACAAGTTTGGTAAAAGAAAATCTAACAATGTCAAGATAATTAAGTTGGGCAATTTTTACGGTAGTCACATTTTACAAAGTGACTACACAGTCACTTTGTCGAATCGCGCCATGTGGTGTCGTAAACGTCGTAACGACCTGCTACCTGTTATACAGGTTTAAGTTATTTTTAGCATTATTTAAATTTTATTTTGTTATTTACTATATTACCCTTCTTTTATTTAAATTATGTTTAATATATATATATATTAAGTAAAATTACTGTTCTACCCTTTCTTTTTAAATTTTATTTATATTTTACCTGCACCCACTAATTTAATGAATTTACCTCCTAATCATATTTTTACTACAGTTATCTGCACCCGCTCATTTAATGAGTTCACCCCCAAATCATTTCTTTTTTACAATAGTTATCTACACCCGCTCATTCTATGAGTTCACCCCCCAAAATTATTTTTTACCACAATTATCTGCACTCGCTCATTTTATGAGTTCACCCCCAAATTATTGTTTTACCACGGTTATCTACACTCGCACATTTTATTAGTGCACCCCAAAATATTTTTTAAAAAATAATCACATTTAAAAGACTATATTATCCTTTTATTAATTTACATAAAATATAATAAAATAAACTCTAAAAAATCGATTCACCACCAAATCACCCATATTTAAAAAAAACGTAAAAATATAATTAATAAAAAACTATCGAAATTAGCCACAAATCTCGATTTTTTTTTAAATTTTTCTTCCCCCCTCCTTTTTTTCTTTTTTCTTCCCATTTTCAATTTTTTTCCAAATTTTTTATTTCCTTGTTTTTTTTTTCTTTTTAAATTTTTCTGTCTTTCTTTTGCATTTTTTGCATGTGTATTTTTTAAATTTTAATACAAAATAATATTATAGGTATAATTTTATTATATTCGATCGGCGGTGCACCTAAATTTTAATATTAATTTGATGAGTAAAGGACCTGCCGAAAATTCATGCATGTCGGCGGATGACCCAGCCACCACCATGCCCGACCACCCCTCGACGGCGGCGCTTCGATCTCGGCCAATGAAGCCCGAGACCCCTCCTCAAATCGCAATCGCGATTCTTCACTTCCATAACAATCGATATAATCTTCCATCTCGGCCACGATCCATGGCGGCCGAAATCCTCTCCTCATTTCGACCACCGACGCGACTGCTTCGATCAATTTCCCTTGCGTTCGCGATCCAGGAGCTTCTCCTACATCAACGACGCTCGCCTGCAACACTTGGATTGACACTGTCTCTCTCTCGTCGTTCATCTCTGTCCAAATCGAAACTACATTGCTTCATCCGTCTTCTTCATTCATTATTTTAAATTTTCATAATAATTAATTTAGATAAATACTACTCCCTCCGTCCCAAAGAAATTTTCACTCCTGGGATTGAATCAATTGTTGTGTTAGATTTATTAATTTAGTGTTGTTTGATTTGTACATAGGCTTTGGTAGTTAAGGAGTTTCATTTTGACTTCATTAATTTGTTTGCTTATGATGATGATAGCATAGAATGAATGACCCGATTTACTAATTAGGCCGTAGCGTTTGTTTTGTACATGGTGAAATAAACTAACTCAATCAGGCAATCTTTTATATATAGATTTCTCTACTTACTAAAATAAATCCTTATTAATTTTTTTCAAAAAAAAAAAACCCTTCTGTGCGGGTAAATTGAAAACAAAAATGGATTAATAAATACAACCGTTTTTACAATCTTGTCGTATCGGGTAAATAACCCGTTAATTTTATCGTATTTAAAGGGTCGACAAGAACATGACACAAAAATTTTTGTATCATTATTGAATCGACATGATAACAACACGACAAGACCAAACACTAACTCGTAATTTTTGTGTCGTTTCGAAAATTGACATTCCTATCAGTGGTGAAGCGTGTGGCTGGGGTTTTGCTAATAGCACACGAACGACACAAATACTATCGCCGTCACAACTACTTTTTCTCTAATCTCCCTCACCACATGAATTCATTGAATTATCTCTCACACACTCAACATACTGTAGGTATGTGTGGCTTCTTGCACTGGGAGACTGGCATGTGGCCCTGTGGGGGACACCCCTCGAATAATTCTTAATTTTGATAAAACACAATAAGTGAATTTCTTTTTATCAAATTTATAATCTAATTAAAAAAATATAGTAATAATGACTAATGAACGGTAATTGGTTAATTAATGATTATAGTTATGACTATGTGTCAAATGTTGCAAAATTTGTTAGCAGATTTTTTATTAAAAAATAAAGGTAATAACTCGGGCTAGTGGACCAGCCCGGTTTAATCCGTGGGCTAACCGATCCGGATAAATAAAACCTGGATTTAAATGGACCTACAATTTATGAACCCTAACCTTATATTTTTCAAGATTAAACGGGCCAGCCCGGATAAACATCTCTATATTTGACAAGTGAATATTCTATTTGCATGGTATGGTAAGAAGGATGCACAAGAGTTTGTTAAGAGAAAATTTCAAATTTGGCAAGATAATTAAGTTTAGTAAGAGAATATCTCAGTATAGTAAAATAATGAGGATGGTATATATATGTATTTCCATTTTTCTTTCGAATTCTCAATATTTTTTCTTATTTAACACTGCCGTACGTTCCAATTCATGATTAGGGTTTTCGATTGGCTCCTATAGTCCTATGTTGAATAATTAATTAATTGGTTATTATTTTTACCAATTTTACTAATTAAACTTCCTTTTAACTCCAGACAATTATTAATTACTATATAATTGTTACAAAACCACAATTAGACAAATCTTTTTTCAAATCTAAAAATAAAAAAGTTATGATGATTATAATATACTTGGATTTTTGTTTCCTTATTAAGGAATATCGTGTTTGCTATATAGATGGAAGGCCGATTTTGTTTCCTTTTTCAGTACTTGAGTCCTTATTTACTAGCTAGGGTTTCTACTCTATATATTAATCTCTCTCGCGCGGTGTTGTAAGATTAGATTTTAATTGTGTGAGATTCTGTGAGTAATTAAGAATGGCTGGGATGGAATTGGGTAATCAAGACGAATTCTCACTTTCTGTGGAAACATCAATGGATGATATATCTAAGGAGATTCTGGTTAGTTCCTCGAATTCAGTTGATGAATTCTGGTTTATATATTATATGATAATTTAATTTAGCTATAATTATTAATCCTGTGTTCAGATTAGCATACTCTCTCGTGTGGAGCCTGATGATTTAAAGAACATGATTTTGATTTCTAAAAAATTCAACAAAGCGGTAAGAGCTTCTTCTTAATTGATTGAATCACCAGTTTTCATATAATTTTTGTTGATTTATTAATTTGGTCTTGTTTGAATATTTGTACAGACTTTGGTAGTCAAGGAGTCTCATTTTGACTTCATTAGACCTAACGAGACAATTATCCAGATCGAAGCGCCCAATGCTCCAACTCCACACAATCGAGAGTTCCGAGTTAATTTGTTATATGCTCCAACTCCACACATTAATCAAGACGAATTCTCACTTTTTGTGGAAAGATCAATGGATGATATATCTAAGGAGATTCTGGTTAGTTCCTCGAATTCAGTTGATGAATTTTGGTTTATATATTATATGATAATTTAATTTAGCTATAATTATTAATCCTGTGTTCAGATTAGCTTACTCTGTCGTGTGGAGCCTGATGATTTAAAGAACATGTTTTTTATTTCTAAAAAATTCAGCAAAGCGGTAAGAGCTTCTTAATTGATTGAATCACCAGTTTTCATATAATTTTTGTTGATTTATTAATTTGGTCTTGTTTGAATATTTGTACAGACTTTGGTACAAGGAGTCTGATTTTGACTTCATTAGACCTAACGAGACAATTATCCAGATCGAAGCGCCCAATGCTCCAACTCCACACAATCGAGAGTTCCGAGTTAATTTTTTATATGCTCCAACTCCACACAATCTAGAGTTCCGAGTTAAAACGATTTATTTGGTACTTTGGTTAAGCTGTTTGCTTCTGGTGATGATGATGCTATGGAGTCTGAGAAACCAGAGTTCCGAGTTCAAAGGAATTATTCGTTATTTCTGGTGATGATGATGACATGGAGACTGAGGAACTATATATATATGTTTAACATAAACTAGTTCAGATTTGCTAATCGGGTCGTAGCGTTAATTTGTTTAATTTCTTCTTTTTTGCATGGTGTGTTTAATAATATTTGTGATTTAATTATAGTCTAGTTGTTTCTGCAAATTATGATTTGGTTTTTGCACCACCCTCAACTACTTGTTCAACATTTGAGGGTTATTATTAATATTATTAGTGTGATTTCATTGTTAATTAGCTTAATGGTGTGGTTATTTCTATCTATACAAATTCTTGCCTTTTTAGACAAATTAATATTCAATTCTTACTCTTATGTTTATATCAATAAACACATGTTTATAGGCCCTGTCCGGTAGCCTGCCCATTCTCACTCTACCAACGCCTATAATCAAATGGTGAAAGGAGCCCAGCAAATAGCTAAACTCAGGGCCCAATATGATTTGCAAATTAACCAAGGAATTGGTAATTGCACCGAAAGAAAAAGGGATTTGCGTACGTAGTACATCCATCTTAATAATAAGTAAATTGGAGTAGTTATAAATTCTAATTCGCTACGTGTCAATTACCATATATATTTTGTTTCCGTACAAATTAAATTTACCATATATATTTTGTTTTCATACAAATTAAGTTTACCATATATATTTTGTTTCCATACAAATTAAATTTACGTACTTACTCGAATTGTTCTTTGTTTCCATTCAAAAAATATATAAGCTGATATATATGATGATGATTCTGAATAAAAAAAAAAAAGATATGATGACTCGTACGAGAATTAAAAAATACGGAATTAATTCTTATGCAAGCAAATTAATTAAAGTAATTTTGACTAATACTATTTAGTTAATTACCATATATATATATGCATGTAATGAAGTACAATTTATATATATGTAATTTTGTGTCATTCTTACCCAATTGATCCATGCACCCTTGGTGTTTAAATATTCAAACTTGAGGCACGTACATCTATTCCAATTACCTTAATTTTTAATTTTCTCAAGCTAGTAACGCGTAACTTGATCGATCGTATCAATGGCTGCTGCTATGGTGCCAAACTCGACTGTATCCCAAAACAAGCCGGGAGCCTACAAAAGTATAATGGATGCTCTAAAAGCTGCTCCGACGAATAGCCCTACAAAATACTACATTCATGTGGAGGCGGGGGTCTACAATGAACGTGTCACCGTAGAAAAGAACATGACCAACATAGTGCTCATGGGGGATGGAGCACCCACCACCAAACTTCGATGGAACAAATTTCTTAAAGATAGGACATCAGAGACTGGTACATTAAGTGAGTATTCTGGCCTCCCACCAATTCTTTTTTTTTTTTTTTTTTTTTATATATATATATACACTTTCTCCGTTTAATTTTGTGATTATTTGTACACTTTCTTTATTAGGACGTCACAGATTATTTACACACTTTTAATATAAAAATATCAAACAAAATAATACCCTCCCAACGTCATTTTATTTTCGAAATTGTTACATACATTTTACTTTACACCTCACTAAATCACCCAAAATACCCCTACTTTATCTTACATCACCAACATTAAATCAATTTTTCTTAAAAATCGTGCCTGTCAAATCGGTGAGCTAGCTTGTTCAATTTAATTTAATGAAATGTATTGACAATTTTATCATGTAAAATTTCGATGAGTATAATAAGTACATATTATTTTATCTTTAAAGTAATGTTAATCGGACTCCGTCACTGTATATATATATATATTTGTTTAATTTATAAATATTTTACGACTATTGGATCAGCTGTTCTGGGTGATGGGTTCATGGCGGAGAAGATTGAATTTGAGAATTACGCGGGAGATGGGCTCCAAGCTGCAGCAGTGGTGACGGATGCGAACCACGTGGCATACTATCAATGCACATTTTTAGGGTTTCAAGATACTCTGTATGCAAAATCTGGTAATCAGTTTTACAAAGAGTGTGACATCTACGGCACAGTAGACTTCATCTTCGGAAATGCTGCTGCGGTATTTCAATCATGCAATATATATGCGAGGCCCAGCAAGCCAAATGAGACCATCACATTCACCGCACAGAACAGAACAGGTCCTGCACAAGTATCTGGATTTGTTATCCAAAACTGCAAGTTAAGTGTTGCACCAGGGCTGGAAAAGGAGGTTGGGGCTTCGGCTCAGGTGTATTTGGGGCGGCCGTGGTCTGTCTACTCAACTGTAGTTGTGATGGAGTCGTGTCTGGACAAAATTATACAGCCTGCAGGATGGTTGGAGTTTGAGAGTGCGTCACCAGTGACAGACAAGTTGGAGTATCGGGAGTTCAAGAATCGAGGGCTTGGGGCAGCCACAAGCACCAACAATCGTAGAGTGATGTGGCAAGGATATCAACTTGTTGCCGAGGATAAACCTCAACAGGTGGAAGGCTTCACTGTGGGAGAATTCATTGACAAGGATGGCTGGCTCCAAGGAACCGGTATTCCATTCTATAAAGGCTTTACTACTGTGGCATCAGATATCACTCCTTGCAATATATAATTATCTACTCCTACTTCTACCTACCTACCTAGTGCAATTATTATTATTATTATTATGTTGAATAAAATTAGTGGGAATAATAAATAAATATATTTCTCAACAATCATATCTGCAACTTTCATTCGATCGATCTATTTAATATATGTAGTCTGTGTTTTTAAAGGAGCGGCAAACATTGCAGATAAACATTGCAGTAATAGTTACTCCCTCCGTCCAAAAGTTTATTCATAAAGTACATAAGTTGAGGTATGACAGGGTATTGTGAGTCCATTTATAAATAAATGATTGTTTATAAATAAAGTGAATGACAAAGTGGGTAAATAATAAGAGGGTGGAGATAAAGTAGTATGAATATTGAAATTCTTTGCAAAATTTGTGTGCTTAGGCTGAGTATTCTGACATTCAAACACACTTTGGGATAGACTAAATGATGCAATTAACACTATAATTCGAAGGGATGAGAGTACTGAAACTGGAGATCTTTTGCAGCCTTGTATTGAAGGTATAGACTAAATTTGTAGTAAAACCACTTGAATTCACCACCTGATTTCCTGTATTCTTCTTGATCTAATTTCTTTTGAATTCCTTGTTATGAATGATTTGACATTGATCCCTCCAAACACCCCATGCAATCATATAAGAATTTTTTCAAATCCGATCAAGGCCAGACACTCTTTGAGATGTAAGAGAAAATCAAAATTGTTCAAGTGAATATCTTGCTTAGGTAAACTCTACCATCCCATGTCTTTCCAGACATTCTTCACCCCTGGACAAAAGAAAATGACATGTAGAGAAGAAGGGAGATATGATCCGCAAAGACCACAAATGGGATCTATTGGGATATGGCGCTTGGTTATATTTTCTTCTGTAGCTATAATGTCGATGCTCATTTCCAACCAAAGATATGAATTTTCTGAGGCATATTCAGATTCCAAAGAAACTTCCACCAAGGTTTTTTAAGATCATCATTTGAGTTTCCTGGCCAATCATTCCTATTTTTTGTGATGTTTATGCTCTCCCAATACTCAGATTTGACTGTAAATTTACCCAATGCGTTACATTTTCAAAATCTTTTGTCTTCATCCACTTGTCTACCCACCGTTGTTTTGAGGATTCCATCAACTTCAAATGGCCAAAAAGTCATTCTTAATAAATCCTCCTCTCAGAACCGGTCTGCATCAAAAAAAAAAAAAAGACATTGTGCCCTAATTATTTATTACATGTCAAAATAATCCAAACACCTTTTGTGAAAACATCAATGGATGATATACCTCAAGAGATTCTGGTTAGTTCCTTGAATTCAGTTGATGAATTCTCGTTTATATTTTTTATGATAATTTAATTTAGCTATAATTAATTATTTTTGGTTCAGATTAGTCGTGTGGAGCATGATGATTTAAAGAACTTGATTTTTATTTCTAAACCATTCAACAAAGCGGCTAAGAGCGCCTTAATTGATTGAATTATTGATTTATATATTGATTTGGTGTTGTTTGATTTGTACAGACTTTGGTAGTCCAGTCTCCTTTTTACTTCATTACACCTAATCAGATAATTATCCAGATCGAAGCGTCCAGTGTTCCAACCCCAAACAATCGAGCTCAAAGGAATTAATATTTGTTATTTCGGTTAAGCTGTTTGCTTCTGCTGATGATGATGATGCTATGGAGACTGAGAAACCAGAGTTGAACCCTGTTTAACATAAAGTAGTTCAGATTTGCTATTTGTGGAGTATTTCGTATTATATGTTTTGTAGATGGTGGTGAAAGAATAACTCCTTCAGACCATCTTTTTACTTATTTTTTGCATGGTGTGTTTAATAATGTTTTCCTTTTTATCTCCTTGATAGACTCATAGAAATTATACATTTGTCATGACTTAATTTCCTATATGTTGCCTTTAGCATCTATCTATCTTTTACTTCATCTTTTCATTGATGGTGACTCTACAAATAAAAGAAAAATAGGGAGTTCGTAGAATTCTAAACTATAATGAAATTTTGTGCAACATTTTTAATCCAGTTTAGTGCAATTAACTCTATAATTTATTTTATCATATTTATTAATATAAGTAATATTTTTGTTCAAAGAGAGTAATAATTTGGATTAATTTATTACTATAATGTTGTTTTCTTAAAGATTCTTACATATATTTTCTTATATATTTGGATAACTTTTACCCGAGAGAGTTTAATGTATTTTCTTATATATTTTGAGGGTTATTGCACCAAATCCCTTCCAGTTTAAAAATGTCGTAAAAAGTTCATTATATTTTTGCAAGACATTTTATGTTGTTTATTAAATTAGGCAAATTATTTCCATAAATAGACAGTTGGCGATTTTACATATTTTTTCTATTTTTCATACTTTTTTCTAAGTATTGAAGTTTAGAATTTCAAACCACAATGAATTTTCGTACAACATTTAAAATGTCTGAAGAAATATTTGTAATTAAATTACTCTATTTAAATAGAATTTGTAACATAAGGGTTATTAGTGAAAGTATTTAATGTCTTACACTTTTAAAAATAATATTTTAAGTTATATTGACGTACACTTTTTAGTAATGTTATATTGCACATTTTAGTTATATAGACGTGCACTTTTCAGTAATATTGTGTTGTACTTTTTAGTTATAATGCATTAATGACTTACACTTTTCATTAAAAACTGTGTTGCACTTTTCAATTATAATGACTTGCATTTTTCAGTAATATTATTTTACACTTTTAATTATAATAACTTACCCCTTTTAACATACACATTTAAAAAAAAAAAAAAATAACTTTTGATCAACTCAATTCCTTACCAACCTTGGCCAAGCATAAATAGCTTACTTCATTCATTATTTCAAATTTTTATAATAATTAATTTAGATAAATACTAAATTTATTAACTCATAATTTTACTTAATTTGTTCCTTATTTAATTATTAAATAATCCTTTAGAAGGCGGATATTTACAATGATTTCTACTCGCATAAAAAAAAATTTATTTGAGATTTGTGATACCATATATATTTTAATTAGAATAAAATGATTTTAATTGAATTTAATTGAGTAGTACTAGTGAAGACTTTCTCTAAATATCTTGATTTGATTTGATTTATTTTTTTACAAAAATTGATTTATTTCCTTTTGATAGAATAGAGAAGTTTTGAAGAGACAATTATAAAAAAAATTCAATGAAAATCATTTTATTCTCGCCTGTCTCATAATATTACTAATAAGACACAATGAACAATCTGACATACGGGGGAGATCAAGTAAGTCTTAATTTTATACGTAGCTAGTAGTATGATTTTAGGGTGTTTTTTGATATACAACTACTTTTAGAATCACTTATTTTTCAAAATCTTCAATATCTTCAATGCCAACATTAAATTGAAACACTAAATTAAAATATATATAAGAAATGAAATAACTAATCAATTAAACAAATAGATGGGCCCAATGGGAGCTGCTCTGTGTGCGCCAATTGCCCTCTGTTTCTTCGTCTCTGCGTGTATCCCCAGCTTCTGTATGCCCCAAATCAATTAAACAAATAGATGGGCCCATGCCAATTTTTCCCATCAGCTGGTCACACACCCAATTAGTTGAGTTGGGCCTTTTTAATTAATTAAGCTGCCTGCTTCTCTTTTGGACTGAAATAAATGAATTGGCCGGCCAGTTGCCAACTTGCAGCATTTCTTTTCCTCCAATTGATTCTTTCTCTTGGGCCTCTCAAGACATGTCTTTAATTAAATAGGCCCAAACGAAGTACTATGTACACTTAAATAATAAAGTAAAATTTTAATTATATTAATTCTCTTCAAATCTTTTCAAATTCTTTAACCAGTCTTCTCACGCTACAAGAAAAATGACTTTTAGTAACAGAATTCTTGTCATTAAAGTTTCTCTAGCAAAATGTCTTTAGTGACGGTAATTGACTTTTAGTGAGAGGTCCTGTCATTAATTCTCAAATTTTTGTCACTAAAGACTTTTAGCTATAGAAGCAATAGTGAGAGGATGCTGTCACTAAAAGTCAGTTTTCTTTTAGTGTCAAAGTTAAAAATTATAAGATTTTTATAGAGTTAAATAGAAGCATATTAGCGTATTTGTCAGTTTAATTATTACTCTATTCAATTTAATTATTTTCATTTTTTTTTAAAATAATATTATTCACACTATTATATCTCTATTTTTCAATCGTGATACGTAGTTTTTACAATACTTAATTATACATAAATTAATCAATATTTATTAAAATTCATACACAAATTAAAAAATGAACATAATAAATTTGAACGAAAATGTATATTTTTCTTACATAAATTAATCAATATTTATTAAATTTCATACACAAAAAAATTAACATAATAAATTTGGACGAAAATGGTATATTTTTCTTATAAAACTTATCGTGTAAGTCAAATATAATTTTGTATATTTTTACTCCCTTGTCTATTTAATTACTAATTTTACTCATTTTTTTTTTTTTAACTATTTTGTAAAAATTCCCTTAGTTGTACTAGACCCATTTTTTAATAGCCAAACCATCAACAAATTCAGCAGGAAATGAAAGTAATTGATGTATATCCGGACAAGACTTTAAATATTAAATATATTTTAAAAATTATTTATCGTACCCTCAAATTTAAGTTATTATGCCCGTCACTGTTCCCACCTCGTTGAAAGCCTTTTTTTTTTTTTTCCGTTTTAATGAAAACTATTTTTCTAAACAAACTATCACCTCTGCGTTTACATATTCAATCATATTTTTTAATATTCGTATCCAAAAAAATGAACAATTTTTACATAACAGAGGGGGTGATGTTGTTTTCCTAAAGATTCTTAATATGGGAGTTTAATGTGTTTTCTTAAATATTTTAAGGGTTAATTGCACTAAATCCCTCCTACTTTAAAAATGTGAAAAGTTCATTTATAGTTTTGTAAGAAATTTTGTGTAGTTTATTAAATTAAGTAAATTATTTCCATTTATACAAAAATTAATTAGTGATTTTACCTATTTTTTCTATTTTTCATACCTTTTTTTAAAATATTGAAGTTTTGACAAAAAAACCCTTCTGTACGGTCAAATATATACACAGACACACATTTGTACTATTCACACAAGTACTCCCTCCGTTCCAACTTAAATTTCACACTTCTTTTTAAAAAGTATTATACTTTATCTGTCCCGTGATTACTTGCACACTTTTTTTATTGGAACGTCCCAAAATTACTTGCACACTCTTAATATGAAAATACCCCACAAAATTAATAACCTCACAACATTATTTTATTTTCAAATTTGTCACTCATTTTTTCCATACATTTCACTTTACACATCATTAAATCCACTTTACACATCATCAAATTACCTAAAATACCTCTCCTTTATCTTACATCATCAACCACTAAATTCATTTTTCTTAAACAACGTGTCGGTCAAACCGTGCAAGTAATCATGGGACGGAGGGAGTAGAATTTAGAGATATAATTTTATATCACAGGTATTGGGCCGTTCAATTTATATTTTTTTTATTCTTCTTGAACCCATTCACTTTCTACTCTTCTCGATTTATTCTTTCGATTGACCTAATAAAAATGCTCATTGAGGAGTGTTTTGCATCAAAATGCTCATTTTTCCTATAAAAATAGCAAAAAACACCATTTCTCCAAATCAAATGCAATTAGTCAATTTATGCAAGAAACCCAATAACATATATTAAGCAAAATAAATCCATGAATTTCAAGCAATTTTCACACTAATCAATAAGTCGATGACGTTATTCTTGCCGGGAATAATGCACACAAGCTAGATTCAAGAGGTTAAAACCTATCTTGACCAATAGTTCAACATTAAGAATTTGGGTCCCTTGAAATATTTTTTGGGGATAGAATTAGTAGCACGCTCGGATAAAGGGATTGTGTTGAACCAACGCAAGTATACCCTCAATATTCTCAAAGATTGTGGTATGGAAGGTAGTCATCCTAGCCCGTTTCACATGGAGCAAAACACACGCCTTGATTTGGATGAAGATGGTAGCATGGCAGATGTTTCCCAATATCGTCGACTCTTATACCTTACGGTGACTCGGCCTGACATTCAATATGCGGTTAATGTTTTGAGCTAGTTTATATCTTCACCTCGATTATCCCACATAGATGCAACTTTCCGAGTTGTCTGATATCTCAAAGGGTCCCCCGGTCAAGGTATATTTCTTCTGATATCCAGAGACTTGTCATTAAAGATATATGGTGATTCTGATTAGGGAGGCTGTCCGATGACACGTCGCTCTAGAACTTCATTTCCCTTGGAGGAGCACCCATTTCTTGGCGAACAAAGAAACAAACTGTCGTCTCACTCTCGTCCACAAAAGCGGAATACGTACCGTGCAATGACGACTACAATTAACGAAGTTCTATGGCTACGTTGGTTGATAAAATAATTAAATGCGATCCAAACTGAACCTACGCCTCTTTTTTGTGACAATCAAGCTGCTCGTCATATTGCTTACAACCCTGTTTTCCATGAACGAACAAAACATATTGAAATTGATTGCTATCTTGTTCGCGAGCGTGTTGAGTCCTAATATATCGAGCCCTAAAAAATAGTGAGTTCCGATCAATTCGCCGATATCTTCACCAAGGTATTGGGTACATCTCCTTTGCATCAATTAATTGGCAAGCTGGGGATTCACGACCTTCATCATCCACCTTGTGTGGGAATATTGTATATTGCAATGGTCGCATGACAAGCTATGCGTATTAGGCAAGTGAATATAACAAATTATATATTTTACTAGAGATGTCTATCAGGCTATCTCTAGCCCTACAAGGCTACATGTTAGGGTCTTAACCGATTCATACTTAACAGTCCTATAATTATTGGGACCTAACCCTAACTCTAACAGACCACGGGTTAAACCGGCCACTAATGGGCTACAACATTTTTTTTTCCTTTTAAAATTAAAGGTTCCAATTGACATGTCCAACAAGAAAATAAAATAGAAAAACTATAAAAATATATAATTAGTTAATGATCGATAAATGAAAAAATAAAAGTATGATTTAAACACAATTCTAAAACTCATTGGTCCTTAATATGACAAAATAAAGCTAAACAAATATCATAATCTAATTAAAAAAATAGTAATAATAACTAATGGATGATAATCGGCTAATTAATGATTATAGTTATGACTATGTACGTGCCAAATGTCCCAAAATTTGTTAGCAGATTATTTATTAATAAAAAAGGTAATTAATAACTCGGGCTAGTGGGCCAGCCTGGTTTACCGATCCGGGTAAAAAAAGTCTGAATTTAAACGGGCCTACGATTCATGAACTCTAACTTTACATTTTTCAAGGTTAAATGGGCCAGCCCGGATAAACATCTCTATATTTGGCAAGTGAATATTCTATTTACACGGTAAGAAGGATCCACAAGTTTGGTATGAGAAAATCTTAAGTATAGCAAGATAATTAAGTTTAGTAAGAGAATATCTCAAATATAGTAAAATAATGAGGATGGTATATATATGTATTTCTTTCGAATTCTCAATATTTTCTTATTCAACACTGCGTACGTTCCAATTCATGATTAGGGTTTTCGATTGGCTCCTATAGTCCTATGTTGAATAATTAATTAATTGGTTATTATTTTTACCAATTTTACTAATTAAACTTCCTTTTAACTCCAGACAATTATTAATTACTATATAATTGTCACAAAACCACAATTAGACAAATCTTTTTTCAAATCTAAAAATAAAAAAGTTATGATGATTTTATATACTTGGATTTTTGTTTCCTTATTAAGGAATATCGTGTTTGCTATATAGATGGAAGGCCGATTTTGTTTCCTTTTTCAGTACTTGAGTCCTTATTTACTAGCTAGGGTTTCTACTCTATTTATTAATCTCTCTCGCGCGGTGTTGTAAGATTAGATTTTAATTGTGTGAGATTCTGTGAGTAAGTCTGGTTAGGATGGAACTTGGTAATCACTACGAATGTAATTTGAAGAGCTCTCAGAATTCATTCTCACTTTTTGTGGAAACATCAATAGATGATATACCTCAGGAGATTCTGGTTAGTTTCTCGAATTTAGTGGATGAATTCTCGTTTAATTATATTTTTTATGTTAATTTAATTTTGCTATGATTATTTTTAGTTCAGATTAGCATACTATGTCGTGTGGAGCCTGATGATTTAAAGAACCTGATTTTGATTTCTAAAACATTCAACGAAGCGGTAAGAATTTCTAAAACATTCAACATTCAACATTCAACAGCCTTAATTGATTGAATAAGTTTTCATATAATATTAATTTTTTTTTGGTTGATTTATTGATTGATGTACACAGACTTTGGTAGCCAAGGAGTCTCATTTTGACCTCATTACATCTAACCAGACAATTATCCAGATCGAAGAGCCCAATGCTCCAGTTCCAAACATTAATCTAGAGGTCCGAGTTAAAACGCTTTATTTGATACTTTGGATAAGCTGTTTGCTTCTGGTGATGATGATGCTATGGAGACTGAGAAACCAGAGTTCCGAGTTCAAAGGAATTATTCGTTATTTCTGGTGATGATGATGACATGGAGACTGAGGAACTATATATATATGTTTAACATAAACTAGTTCAGATTTGCTAATCGGGTCGTAGCGTTAATTTGTTTAATTTCTTCTTTTTTGCATGGTGTGTTTAATAATATTTGTGATTTAATTATAGTCTAGTTGTTTCTGCAAATTATGATTTGGTTTTTGCACCACTCTCAACTACTTGTTCAACATTTGAGGGTTATTATTAATATTATTAGTGTGATTTCATTGTTAATTAGCTTAATGGTGTGGTTATTTCTATCTATACAAATTCTTGCCTTTAGACAAATTAATATTCAATTCTTACTCTTATGTTTATATCACTAAACTTACTCGTGTGGATGAATCCCCATCTGGTTAAAAAACACATATTTCAACCAAATACTCCCTTCGTTTTTTCAATAACTGGTGATGTTTTCGTGAAATTTTTTAGAATTAAAAAAATATGTATTAACAAGTATACACTTGATTAATTAATGAAATTTCTAATCACATTAATTCTCGGGTGTTCAATAATAAAAATTTACCTTGAAACGATTAGTTAATAAAAGTAAGTTAGAAATTAGGAGATTTTCTAAAGTTAAAGAAAGGATAAAATGGAAACAAACGTGTAAAAAATTCTAAAACATAATTTATTTATGTACAAGTAGAGCTGGCAAATCGGGCCGCCCGGCCCAGCCCAACCCAGCCCATCGGGCCAAGTGTTGTTTGTGGGCTGGGTCGGGCCGGCCCACGAATTAGTCGGGCCTATAAAATTTGAGCCCAGCCTAGCCCACTCCAGCCCGCTGGGCTAGCGGGCCGGCCCAGCCCATAAAATAATTTTAAAAAAATTTTTTTTTAACAAAAATAATATATATATACGTATACTTTTTATTTATACAAATAATTATAATTAAAAATATACATTACACTATATAAATAATTCATAAGTTCAAATTTTAAAGTCAAAATAAAATAAAAAAACACAATAATATTTAAAAATAATGTATTTTACTTAAAAAAATAAATTGATTGTTGTCAGAAAATTAAGCATTCAAATTATGTATTTTATCCATTTTTTAAAATTTTGTTTACTAATGTGTATTGGTGTTATACGAATTGTAAATATATTTTCACAATCAAGATAAATTTTATATCATGTTAGAACTAATTAGCAATAGTTTTAGATTATAATCCTAGAGTAATAATTTAGATTTACAAATCATACTTACTAATAAGATTTGTCAATGTGTTTAATGAATATTAATAATATAGAACTCGATGATAAATTTCATCAAAACAATATGTCTAATGATTTGTCCAATATAAAATCAGTCTAACTGATAATTTTCTAGTTAAGAACATTGAAAAATTAATGTTCAAAAAATGAAAAAATATATATTATCATCACTTTTAACATATATATCTCGGTCCATACATTATAATGACAAATGAAAATTTAAAATAATATACAAAACAGGATCACAGAATATGAAGAGAGGCATCAAGATTTGAAATTTTTTATAGTGTCGATTCATACAACTAAAATGGCTCTGTCGATGTCTTTATAAATCCACTCCTCGTATGCGGTATGATTTTTTGATCGAGTTAAACATGACTAAGTCTTAACTTGCTTAAAAATTAATTAATGCGGAGAGCTATTGTGGGTGGGGGTGGGATTAGAACTTTTATAATGTTCATAGAGAATGTGAAAGGTTTGCATCAGTTTTGTTTTTCGAAATTGCCACTGGTATTATAATTATGATCTCTAACATCGAGTAGAGGACAGTAAAATTTCAGAAACTTAAAATCTGTGTAGAAAATAGTCCTGACATGAATTTGTAGAGGCGGCTCGAAGTGATGATCTCGATATCCGTTTGTATTGCCAACCTCCAAATAGTCCTGACATGAATGTCTTAGATCTTAGTTTTTTCAGAGCCATTGATTCACTTCAACATCAAGAAGCCCCCTCTACAATTGAAGAATTTGTCACAGCAGTGGAAAATGCTTTTAATGGATTTCCTGCTGAAGAATTAAACAATGTCTTTTTGACATTGCAGGAATGCATGGTGGAAGTAATGAAGCACTCGGGTGGCAATAACTATAAGATTTCACATATGAACAAACATAAACTCATAAGGGACAGACAACTACCGAATTGTATTGAGTTTGAATCCGAGGTCTTAATTAGATATGGCGAAAACAACTTTTAACCAGGGCTGTAAATGAGTCGAGCCGAGCCGAACACGATGTTGTTCAAGCTTGTTTGAAATATTATCGAGCTTTGAAATTAGTGTTTGAGCTTGTTTGATAATTAAACGAGTCGATCTCGAACGAGCTTTATTCGAGCCGAACACGAGTCGAGCTCGAGTAGTTTGACATTTTTACACTAAATTTATCTTTGTTTACTTATCGAGCTCGAGCCGAGCTTTGGACCATACCGAACGTAAATTTATGTTCAAGCTTGTTTGATATCTATGTCGAATCGAGTTCAAACGAGCTTTTACCGAACGATAATCAAGTATCGAATAGCTTGGTTTGATTTTCAACCTTACTTTTAACTCCTTTTCAACTTAATGTATTGGTTAATTTGCATGGAGTATTAGTTCTTTTTAAACTTTCTGATGTATTGGTTATTTGCAATGTTTAGTGTAATTCTTATATCATGAAGTTTAAATTTAATTTCCAATATTGTTTAGGGTAGTGCTAGAATTGTTGTAGTACTAGTTTGATAATTTGTGATAAATCATGAAATAAGAATACACTACAAGAATGAAAAAAAACAATTACAGTACATGAATGAAAATCAAATTAAATTCATTAATGAGAAAAATCAACTAAAAATTTGCATCCATAATGATAAACCTGATCTTGTCAATATTTCGGAAAGTAAATTTTGAAAATATTTAGTGCCCAGATTTGAATAATTAAAAAAGTATAATAAGAAAAGCTAAGGGTGTGCTCTCATATCACTACTACATATTTGACCTTGGAGAGCTTTTAGAAGAGCTCTCCAAGTGGGAGCTGTCCAAGCTAAATTGCACTTGGAGAGCCCTTAAAGTTTGAACTTATGAATTATCAAGTTTTATATGGGCCTCTAATATATCGAGCCCTGAAAAATAACGAGTTCCGATCAACTCGTCGATATCTTCACCAAGGTATTGGGTACAACTCCTTTGCATCGATTAATTGGCAAGTTGGGGATTCACGACCTTCACCATCCAGCTTGTGGGGGAATATTGTATATTGCAATGGTCGCATATTAGGCAAGTGAATATGACAAATTGTATATTTGACTAGAGATGTCTATCAGGCTAGTTCTAGCCCTACAGGGCTACATGTTAGGGCCTTAATCGATTCATACTTAACAGTCCTACATTTGTTGGGACCTAACCCTAACCCTAACAGACCACAGATTAAACGGGCCACTAATGGGCTACACAGTTTTTTTTCCTTTTAAAATTAAATGTTTCAATTGACACGTCCAACAAGAAAATAAAATAGAAAAATTATAAAAATATATAATTAGTTAATGATCGGTAAATGAAAAAATAAAAGAATGATTTAAACACAATTCTAGAACGCATTGATATTTAATATGACTAAAAAGCTAAACAAATAGCATAATCTAATTTAAAAAATAGTAATAATGACTTATGGATTGTAATTGACTAATTAATGATTATAGTTATAGTTATGTGCCAAATGTCCCAAAATTTGTTAGCAAATTATTTATTAAAAAAAAAAGGGTAATAACTCGGGTTAGTGGCCTGCCCGGTAAAGCCCGCGGGCTAACCGATCCGGATAACAAAAGTCTGAATTTAAACGGGCCTACAATTCATGAACTCTAACTTTACATTTTTCAAGGTTAAATGGGCCAGCCCAAATAAACATCTCTATATTTGGCAAGTGAATATTCTATTTGCATGGTAAGAAGGATCCACAAGTTTGATAAGAGAAAATCTCAAGGCAAGATAATTAAGTTTAGTAAGAGAATATCTCAAGTATAGTAAAATAATGAGGATGGTATATATATGTATTTCCATTTTTCTTTCGAATTCTCAATATTTTCTTATTCAACACGAGCATGATGATTTAAAGAACATGATTTTGATTTCTAAAACATTCAACAAAGCGGTAAGAGCCTTAATTGATTGAATCAGTTTTCATATAATTGTTGATTTATTAATTTGGTGTTGTTTGAATATTTGTACAGACTTTGGTAGCCAAGGAGTCTGATTTTGACTTCATTACACCTATGCAGACAATTATCCAGATCGACGCGCCCAATGCTCCAACTCCACACAATCGAGAGTTCCGAGTTCAATGGAATTACTATTTGTTATTTCGGTTATGCCGTGGTCTTCTGGCGATGATGATGCTATGGAGACTGAGAATCCAGAGTTTAACCCTGTTTAACATAAAGTAGTTCAGATTTGCTTTTCTGGAGTATTTCGTATTATATGTTTTAGTATTTCGTATTATATCTTTTTAATTACTTCTTTTTTGCATGGTGTGTTTAATAATGTTTTCCTTTTTATCTCTTTGATAGACTCATAGAAATGATACAATATTTGTGACTTAATTTCCTATATATTGCCTTTAGCATCTATCTATCTTTTACTTCATCTTTTCATTGACGGTGACTCTACTAATCATAAGCTTTGATGATGAATATCTTGTTTTATCAAATTGAGTTAGTAATTAAGTAGGTACATGTAGGGGCCATGCATTTTATTATGAAACACAAGAAGTTTGTGTTTCTTTCTCTATACAATCTGCTGTAATAAGCTACACTTGTTGAGTCTCATATTCGGAAAACGGAGAAGATGCCGAAGTAGCTAGAGAAGAAAGAGGAGACGAATTTAGGGATGAAACGGGAGACGTTAAAGAACTATAGTTGAACTCTATCTGCAATCGCTGATGAAGGGCGAAGTAAGAAACCGCTCTTCTTCTCTTCCTCCTTTAGTTCTTTCAGCGGTATAGCTGCCAAAAATCTCTTGATGAATTCTTTGCAACATTCTTTGCCGCCGCATATTACATCCTCATTCGTCGTCTGAGAAAGTTCCTTTACCTCGTCTTCTTTCTTCGACGTTTCTATTCTCGTCTTATCGTCAAACCTTAGCACATACGCTTGGTTGCACCCCTCGTAGAGCCTCTCGCCCAACGTGTCGATGATGTAATAAGCATCCGTCTCGGCTTTCAACACGAAGAAATGATCGTTCCAACTCACAATGTACACTCCAACCTTGTTGCTTATTTCACCCCATATGTCGTCAAATGTCATAGCACCTTTCAAGGCTTCAAACGCTTTGGCGTCGAAGAATCCAATGAACGACATGCCGTGGGATATCGAGATGGGTCGAATATTGGCTCGTACGATGGTTTCGAGATCAAAATGCTTGTTGGGAAAGTCGGACACGTAGGTGACATCTTCACATAGTTTTCTCCATTCGGACGAACCTTGCATTATGAGGTTGTCGAATTCGGACCGGTTAGGCATGGCGTCGTTGTTTGAGTGAAGCCAGTGGGATATCACGGCCACCAACGCGGTGCAAGCGCTTTCTCCTGCAGCTTTGTCGCTTCGTTGGTCGAACGAAGCGAAGAAAACTGATGCTTTGAGCTTTGCTTGCCCATCTCTACTAGTTAGCTCCTTTTCTTGCCATGTATCTACTGTGTCTTCTTTGTCCTCTGGTTTTGGACAAGGTTTTTCCGAATCATCTTGCTGAAACCAAATAAAAGGTACGTTATATAAAAAGAAAAGAAAACATAAAACCAAATACGTGGAGCATTCATTGTTAGATTAAGGATTACCTTTGCTTATGTGAAAATTTCTAGTACTTATTACCAAGTAAATAAAAGATCATGGCGAAATAATTATTTAAAAATGTGACATTTTTGAAAATTTCCCAATAAAATAAATCACATTGCATAAGTCAACTGTTTTAGTTAGATATGTATGAGTTCAAATCTTTACCAGGTCATATTGTTCTTTTAATTGTTTTAAAACAAAGCAACTATGTCAAAACCTTAATATAATAGACTGCTCCAATTCAAAGTCAATAATTCACAACATTAAAAAAAGAAAAACAATTGATATACCTGTAGTGCACGGTTACTGAACGAGTCCTTTGAAGGCGACTCAGTGGGTTGGTGATCGACATCATCTTCTTTCGTCTTTGCTCGTTTGATACTAAAGCGCCTGCTCGTCCACCGAAACCACGTTTCTTTTTTGTCTGATTCGAGCACACCTCCTGGCGATCTGGTCGACCGTGCTGCATCTTTATTCTCGGACGAGTTCAACTCACTCGAGTCATCCAAACTCGCCTCCTCAAGACTCAGTGATCTTCTTCTCGATCTCGATTTCACATTCTTTTTAAACTCGTTGGAATCGAGTCGTGTGGTAGCCACCGAGTCGTGCACTTCTCTGACTTCGACAAATTTGAGTAACACCTGAGGTATATATGTGTTACCAGACAATTAATAGGGGGGCCACGATAAATTACTTAACCAACACATGCATAGGTAAATAAATGAAGTTGAGACTAGCATATTGCCTTCATTATTACGATGAAACAGAGTACACACTTTGAAAGAGACAAATGTTTATTTGTGCTAATTTGTGAAACTGTCTAACGTACAAAAGTCTTTGTCATATATTTATATATCAGAAGTGATCAACAACTATCACAATTAATTAAAAGCAGCTATAATCGCAAAATTACCTAGCCTTAATTATATATAATTCATACTTTTTTTAAAGAAGTGGTTAATAATTAATAATATTGTTGGAAAATCAAAACTAGGTAGTAGGTACAGTTTGAACACAATTTTTTTATAACAAGTTATAGGAAGACCCATTAAAAGTGGATTTATTACGATAAAATAAAATTAAACTATGCTAATATGAACTAATATGTGAATAATACAATTTAGATATCTTATAAACCAAGGAAAACCATTTCAATAATTCAATATACAATTAAAAAAATAGTACTCCCTTCGTCCCTTCCTCCCAATGATCCATTTTATCATTTCAATAGGTGAAAATAAATTTCTAAAATATCAAGGAAGAATTTACCGTGAGCGTAACGACTCTGGTAAATCCATCAATGTGCAAACTGAGTTGAAGCTTTTTTTCAACTGAAGAATTCTCCATTTTCCAAGCAATTTCTGATATATTCATTGAAACTCGACCAATCACCGCCATTTTAGCCTTTGAATCCCCCTGTTTCACAATATGGATTTAATTTTAATCAACTTAAAAACAGATTTAAATCAATTTATAAATCGTTAATCTTACATATACGACATTGAAGGCGATTTCCCAAGCACCGAATTTCGAATCGCCAACAGAAAAACAACACGTGTTCTCGAACCACCGATCGTCGTCCCACTGGATAATTCCCCACCCGTTCTTCAGAACCTTCTGGAAATTCGATAACTCCTTCTTCGGCTTCGACTGAAATGGCGACATTAACGGGAAAAACTTCGGTTCGCCTTTCCATTTAATCCTGATCGCCATCAATTTCTCCGATTCGCCGTCGCCGTCTTCTTCCGGCAATCCCTCGAGCTTCAACGGCTTCACCTCCACCTGAAACTTCCGCGCCGCCGCCGTCCACGGCGACCACTTCAGCATCTTCACCGCCATCTGTAATTTTAATTTAATGTTTTTAGAAATGGAAGGGGGCAAAATGTTTTTATTAAGGGAATGGGGGATATTACGAAGAAATGAGGCGAGTGCAAATAGTTAAAACGGAGCAAGCCAATGGGGTGATGCCACGTGGGGATGTTTGTACGTTTAAAGAGCAGGATGTGACGTGTCGTGTTGGGATTGGCGGAGTAGCGGATACAGGTGTACCTGGTGTGTAGAGATTGAAGGGATCGTGAGTGGGCCAATAAAGTGGAGACACGTAGACGCGGGAAGGTATTTTCGCACGTGGTGAACGCGTGAAATTAGGGGATTCTACAAGGAGTATAAAATAGAAATACGTATTTCTGCGCGGAAAGGATTTCTTACAACGTACGAGAAATTGAAAATTGATTCTTTAAAGATTTTGAATCTTTCCCAATAAAAAAGAATACGAAATTGAATTGGTATTTATTTTTTATTTTTTTTGTTTAGGAATATTAGTTGTGGAAAATGGGATTTCGATATATTAGACCATTTTTATATAAAATCAGACTGGATAAAAGCAAATTTAGGCGATATTGTATACTGTTTCCTTAATATGCGGCAAGTGTTTAATAATAAATTTTAGGGAAAATATCAATTTTAGTCGTGTAACTTAGGTCGAGAGTCTGACTTTAGTTCTATAACTTTACTTTTTTTTCAATGTTAGTTCTGATGGTATTGCTTTCAAAAAAAAAAAAAAAGGTTTTGATGGTATCAATTTTAGTTCTTATCAATTTTAATCTTGTATCTTAGGAAGAAATCAATTTTAGTTATGTAATTTTACATTTTTTCAATTTTAATCCTGTAATTTTACACTAAAATTGAAGAAAATAATTATTTAGGTTAACTTTCACTTTTTTTTAACATGATTAATTTACGTACAATTATCACATTTTTAAGTCCAATAACGAGAATATATATATATATATATATATATATATCATAATTTCGTAACTTGATTAATTTACAACATTTTTCTAAATTCTACAAATTGTAAATAGTGATTTTTTAATCCACATGATCATTATTTTTTCACACTATACAAATCAAGATCGACCACAAAATTATGGGACGTAAATTAATTTTTTTATATTTTTTGGGACGTTTTTAGAAAAGGTGAAAGTTACGGATCATAAATAATATTTTTCTACAAAAATTGATAAGTTGATCTCGACCTAAATTACAAGGACTAAAATTGATATTTTCTCTAATTTTTAAAATGAAAGAAAATGTCAGTAGGCGTGACATTTTTTTTTTTGGAAAAAGGTCACCTTTCCTGAGTTTAACTATTTTTTAATTACTATTATAACATAACTTATGAAAAAAATGTATACAGAATTGAATGTTTGAAGGTAGCGTGAGCGGCTTAGAAAGTAAACTCATATTTATAAAAAATTAAATTGCAGCTGCCGATTAATTTCCAAATTATATTTATATCTATACAAACTTAAATAATTCAGACCATAAATTGTTAGTGCAACGGACGATTTCTAATAGTATTATTTATAATGATTTCATTATTACCTATTTTCATACACAAATAATTCATTTTTTTCCTTTTACCATAGATTGCGATTAATATTAGTGAGACAATACTGTGAATTTGAATTAACAGTATTAAACACAGTTTTTAATTAAAAAAAATGAAAAAAGTAAAAAAAAATGAAAACCATAAATACACAAGTGGAGTCAGATATCGAAGTGATATTAATGAAAAAAATGTACACTTTTCTAAATCGATGAAAGTTATTATGGATGAAGATAACTATATTTTGTAATCTGTATGTGCTTATGTGAGTGGGCTAGTGGCCCATAAGTTCTCACTTACATTGGGCTTTTATCAGGAGAGGCCCAGAGTTCTAACCCACCGGCCACAAGCTTCCGTACGATTTTATGGAAGGGTACGGTTATAACACCCCCCTATTAGTTCACTCTCTTGAAATAAGAATTTTTATTTTGATTATTTTTATCTTAATAATTTGTTTTTAATTAAAAAATGTAAGTTGCATTTATGTGATCCTAAAGGCTATCTATCTCTTGCCGTTGAAACTCAAGTTTAAGCATTATGCTGCTTGATATATTAATTGATTTAATTGGAATAAAAAAATTAACTAGAAAAAATGCAAGTTTTAGAGACGGGGTGAGTTTGAGACCGTTTTTTATTCGTTTATATTTTCTGCATTTCTAATATTAGAGACGATTTTATAATTAGAGACCTGTTTCGTATTCGGGTCAAGAAACCGTCTCTATCCGTATTTAATTAGAGACCTCACATATGTTTGTAATGTAAAAAGAGACATAACTAACATGTTTGGTTGACTTTTGCTACTAATTTAGTTTCATTGTTTTAGTGGTATGATTGGATGAAGAACTAGTCTCCTCTGCTTCTTAATTTATACAGTACATCTCTTTAATTCCTTTAGTAATTTAAATTAAACAAATTGCTGCATGAATCATTTGTGTACATACATACAGCTAGCTGTCAGATTATTCTATAATGAATTATTGATCACTTTGTAAAATAATCATGGGACAAGGTCAACATGGGATCAATAATGCAGAAAAGTCGTCTCTTTCATGACTTAAAAGATCGAATGTATTCATTAATCATTACCACATCCATAAGAAATTTGCAAAGAAATTTAACAACTGAGCTGGCTTGTAACCATGGCGGAAGTCGTCGTTTCTGTTTTGATCGAGCAGCTTATAGCAACGGTAATGGAGCAGAACAAAAGGGAAATCCATTTGGTCAGAGGTGCGGACAAGGAGATTCTCAATCTTTCTGACGACCTCAGGAGCCTCAGGAATGTGTTGGATGATGCTGAGAATCGACGATTTCAGGACAAAAACATCAACCAATGGCTGACGAGGCTGGAGCAGACGTCTTATGAAATGGAGGACGTTCTCGACGAATGGAATTATGCTCTTCTCAAACTCAAGATGGCTGCTCGTGCTGCTCCTAAGCACATGGTATGCTCTTTCATTTCATCTTCTTGTTTATGTTTCAAAAAAGTTGTTGTTGGTCATGATATTGGTACAAAGATTAAAAATGTGAAACAACAACTTGATGAAATATTGAGGGAGAAAGATCGATTTAATTTTATCGAATCCGTGCCCACCACGGATCGTTTGCTGGGATCTTGGCGAGTTCAGCCCACTTCCATGGTTGACTCATCAAAACTCCATACAAATGTGGATTTTCTTGTAAGCAAACTTTTGGATAATGGTGCTCGCCAAGGCATCCCAATTCTGGGTATAGTGGGTAAGGGGGGACTTGGGAAGACGACTCTCGCTCAACTAGTTTATAATCATAGTCGAGTGGAGGAATCTTTCGACTTAAGGATATGGATCAGTGTTTCAGAGCTCTTTGATCCTGTTGTCGTTGGTAAATGTATCCTCGAGAAAGTAAAGAAACAGACTTCTCCAAATACTATCCAACTGGGTGTCCTATTAGATCTTGTAAAAGAGTCCATTGTAGGAAAGAAGTTTCTTCTTGTCCTTGATGATGTTTGGACAAAAAATCTTAACAAATGGGAACTCCTAAAACACTCCCTTAGGGGTGGTGGAGCTGGAAGTAAGATTTTGGTGACGACAAGAAATGGAAGGGTGGTGAAAAGGATGGGATCGAGGGAGCGTGATATGTGTCGTCTAGGAGTGCTCTCTGACCAAGATTGTTGGTTATTGATGAGTCGCATTGCCCTTTTTGAAAGGAACAAAGTCGAATTTGAGGAGATTGATAAGAAAATAGCTAAAAAGTGCAATGGCTTGCCTCTAGCCGCAAAGACTTTGGGAAGTCTATTGCGTTTTAAGAGTAGCTTGGACGATTGGGAAAATGTGTTGAATAGTGAAATATGGAAATTGAATGAAGCAACAATATACATTTTTCCCCATTTACTTTTGAGCTACAATGAATTGTCACCGGTACTTAAGCGGTGCTTCTCATACTGTGCTGTCTTTCCCAAAGATACTGAGATTAACGTTGAGAGCCTAATAGAAAATTGGATGGCACTTGGTTACTTGGGCTCCAATATCGGTGACATGAAACTTAGAGGGAGAGAATATTTTGATGTTTTAGCAATGCGTTCTCTATTTCAAGATTTTAAGATTTCTGGTTTAGATAAGAAAATATTTGAATGTAAGATGCATGATATAGTACATGAATTTGCTCAATTTGTTAGGAAGGGTGATAGGGTGGAGGGCACTAGAATGAATAAGAGGACATGCCAATTTTGTGACCCTTCAGTTGTTTCCGATGTGAGTCTATTTGGTAGCTTATATTGGGGTAAGAAAGAATGTCCTCTAAGTAGCTTTTGTGATTGTGTGACACGTCCTCTAAGGGTGTTAAGTATGAAAGGTTGTGGCTTGCAAAGTATTTCACGGGGACTGAAAAATTTGATTCACTTGAGGCGGTTGGACTTGAGTGGAAATACAGTATCCCAAGAAAGCCTTAGAATCATTTTTCAGCTTTATTACTTGCAAACACTTATATTAAGTGGCTGCAAACTAGAAGCAATTCTAAAGGAAATTGAGAATTTGATTCACCTGAGAAACTTGGACTTAAGTCACAATAGGTCTTTAAAGGAGTTGCCAGAAAGTATATGTGGTTTGCATGAATTAAGAAGCTTGAATATTTATGGTTGCACAAGTCTTAACAGAATTCCTCAAGTACTAAGTCAGTTAACGGGTCTTTGCGATTTGCGTGGATTTCAAGGAGGAAGTGGTCGTAACAAGTTGGGATTATTGAACAAGTTAAACCATCTTAGTCGTCTAGAGTTGATTATCAGATTGGGTAATGAAAAAGTGGTTGAGAATGCGAGGGAAGTAGAATTGAGGAAAAAGATACACCTTGAGGTACTCCGTATAGAATTTGAGGATGAGATGGTTGATCAAAGTGAGGGGGTGAGGATGAATGTGATAGATGCTCTCGAGCCCCATGTCAAGTTGAAAAATTTGTGGATTAAGAAATATAAGGGCTCCAAACTTGCGTTGACTTGGATCTTCTCGCCCCTGAACGAACTAAGGTCTGTTGTGCTGTGGGAATGCAATGAGCTGTCATCATTGCCGGCCCTTGGAAAACTACCATGCCTAGAACAGGTTGTAATTTATAAAATGAAAGGATTCAAAATAGTGGGACGAGAATTGTTGGGAATTGAGTCAGGTTCATCAAATATTGTCTTTCCCAAATTGGAGAAACTGGAGTTTTATTATTGTCCCGAGTGGAAGGAGTGGGAGGACATCACGGCGGAAGAAGAACAGCAATCTACCATCATGCCTTGTCTCACTGAATTATTCATCGTTGATTGCCCTGCCCTGACGAAACTGCCACGCTCCCTTCTCAGTAAGGCATGGCCATTGAACAAGTTGAAGATTAGAGAGTCAAAGAAGCTACAACAACATTGCAGGGACAATGGTGTAATGTTTATTTAGTGTTTAATGTATATAGTAGTATAATCTGTTTCTTGTTCATTTCCACAAGTTGATATGTATATATATAAATTTGAGCCTTTGGATTCAGTTGTGTAATTAATTTGTTAAATGAATTACTACTGTTTGACAATTGATCACTCTGCTTTCTTTTCTGTTGTGCTAATGTACATGATATCAGAATTTGCTAATGTCCTTTGGAAAAAAAGTCTTAAAATAGTGAGATGCAGAGGCAGCCCCAAAATAAAGAGTAACCAAAGTAAACACCCACCTATTTGACAAGTAAATAGTGAGATAAAAGAGAACTATACTTAAAAGAAATCACAATGGTGTGATGAATATCAACTGAAATAATCAGTAATCCTTCAAATGAGAGTCTTCATGGCAAATAGAGTTGTATGCTTACTCAAAGGTCAGTGCCAGAAATATATGTGGCATCACAGTTGCCATAAATATGAACTCCACAGTTTTCAGAGCAATGATAAGAGTCCATATATTGTAAAGGAGGCCAGGAAATTAAGTTTCTTTGGTAATGATTTATGAAATCATGATATATATATAAGAGAGGATCATATATGCATATGCCAAATACATCATACCAAAGGTGAAGTATTTTAATCACAAGAAAAGAATCCATATTCTGTAGTACTCCCTCCATCCAATTTTATTATGCCCACTTCTCTGGGCACGGGTTTTAATGAATGTTGATTAGTTTATGTTTAAAGTAGATAAGTTGGGGGTATGATGGAATGTTGTGGGGTCCATTTATAGGTAAAGTGATTGTTTATGAATAAAGTTAGTGGCAATTTGAGTAAATAAGTGATGGTTAGAGGGTGGAGATAAAGTAGTGTGAATAGTATTATTTCTAAAAAAGGAATGGGTATAATAAAATTGTACAATCAAAAAAGTAAAGTGGGAATAATGAAATTGGACGGAGTAATATTTATGTAGTTAATCCAGGTCCCCAGGAGCATAATGCCTTAATTAATTTAGTAAATCGGAGAAAATCAAAATTAAGCAAATAAGCCAAAATAAATAAACAATAGTATTATACTATGAAGTAAATAGCAGTCATTTGCTAAACAATTAATACTATATTTTTTTTATCAAATAATATATTCAAATTAATATTGTTTAAAGTACTAAGTCAAGCTAGTGCTAATTAAGATCTAGTGTTCAAGTATGTGTAATATCGTGCAACGCCTTCCTCCTGCATATTGGATATGACGCTAAGTGCATGTCGAAATCAGTAATTAGTTCATCTAATTATAATTTGTACCCCATCCATACAGTGTTTGAGAAATACAAATGGTAAGAAATATGAACCAAATTACAAGCAATTAATGTTTATTTAACTATAGCAATTTGTAAATATGAACCAAATTACATGCAATTAAAATTTATTTAATTATCCCACCCCGTCACGCATACATATTTGTTCAAGGTAAACACCATTTTTTTATTTTCTTTGTGAGAGATTTTTCTTTAACTTCCAGCCTTTATTACGTAATTAAGATCCACATTTTTTTTATTTTTGAATGGAAAATTAAAGAAATTGGAAAATGTGTTCCACGACATTTATAATTTGGTGCTTTGCTTAATTTATGGCTAAAGGTGAAACTTCAGATTGAAAAAAGAAAAAGAAAAAGGAGAGGTAACGAATAATTGATCACTACTTTGTAAAAAGCAGGGGACATGAAATGGAATCAATAATGCAAACTTGTTTCTGTCTTAAAACATATTCTACCACCTAATATATATATCCATAAACCTCATCACAAAAGACACATAACAAAGAAAACAATTAATCAGATATCTAGCTTGTAAACATGGCGGAAGTTGTAGTCTCTGCATTGGTCGAGCAACTAATAGCCACCATAAATGAGCAGATCAAAAGCGAAATCCTTTTGGTGAGAGGTGTGGACAAGGAGATTCTCAATCTTTCTGACGACCTCAAGAGCCTCAGGAATGTGTTGGATGATGCTGAGAATCGACGATTTCAGGACAAAAACATCAACCAATGGTTGTCGAGGCTGGAGCAGACATCTTATGAAATGGAGGACGTTCTCGACGAATGGAATTATGCTCTTCTCAAACTCAAGATGCCTACTCCTGCTGATCCTAAGCACAAGGTATGGTCCTTCATTCCATCGTCCTGTTTATGTTTCAACAAAGTTGTTCTTCGTCATGATATTGGTACAAAGATTAAAAATGTGAAACAACAACTTGATGAAATATTGAGGGAGAAAGATCGATTTAATTTTGTCGAATCCGTGCCCATCATGGATCGTTTGCCTGGATCTTTGCGAGTTCAATCCACTTCCATGGTTGACTCAGCAAAAGTCCATGGCAGGGATACAGATGTAGATTTCCTTGTTAGCAAACTTTTGGATAATGGTGCTAGCCAAGGCATCCCAATTTTGGGTATAGTGGGTATGGGGGGACTTGGGAAGACTACTCTCGCTCAACTAGTTTATAATCATAGTCGGGTGGAGATATCTTTCGACTTAAAGTTCTGGATTTGTGTTTCTGACCCCTTTGATCCCGCTATCATTGGTAAATGTATCCTCGAGAAAGTAAAAAAACAGACTTCTCCAAATACTATCCAACTAGATGCCCTATTAGTTCTTGTAAAAGAGTCTATTATAGGAAAGAGGTTTCTTCTTGTCCTTGATGATGTTTGGACACAAGACCATAACAAATGGAAACCCCTAGAAGACACCCTCAAGTGTGGTGGAGCAGGAAGTAAGATTTTGGTGACGACAAGAAATGAAAGGGTTGTAAAAATGATGGGATCGAGGGAGGGTGAGATATGTCGTCCAAGAGTGCTCTCTGTTGAAGATTGTTGGTTATTGTTGAGCCGCGTTGCCCTTTCTGAAAGGAACGAAGTCGAATTTGAGGAGATTGGTAAGAAAATAGCTAAAAAGTGCAATGGCTTGCCTCTAGCCGCGAAAACTTTGGGAAGTCTTTTGCATTTTAAGAGTAGCTTGGACGAGTGGGAAAATGTATTGAATAGTGAAATATGGAAAATGGAGGAAGCGGAGGTAGACATTTTTCCTCATTTGCTTTTGAGCTACAATGAATTGTCACCTACACTTAAGCGGTGCTTCTCGTACTGCGTTGTCTTTCCCAAAGATACTAGGATTGATGTTGAGAGCCTAATAGAAAATTGGATGGCACTTGGTTACTTGGGCTCCAATATCGGGGACATGAAACTTAGAGGGAGAGAGTGTTTTGAGGTTTTAGCAATGCGTTCTCTATTTCAAGATTTTGTTGTAGATGATTTGGATAACAAAATAGGATGTAAGATGCATGATATAGTACATGACTTTGCTCAATTTGTTAGGAAGAGTGGTAGGGTGGAGGGCACTAGAATGAATAAGAGGACCTGCCAAGTTTGTGACCCTTTATTTGTTTCCAATGTGAATCAATTTTGTAGCTTATATTGGGGTAAGAAAGAATGTCCTTCAAGTAGACTTTGTGATTGTGTGACACGTCGTCTAAGGGTGTTAAGTATGAAAGGTTGTGGCTTGGAAAGTATTCCAGTGGGAGTGGAAAATTTGATTCACTTGAGGCGGTTGGACTTGAGTGGAAATACAGTATCCCAAGAAAACCTTAGAATCATTTTTCAGCTTTATTACTTGCAAACACTTAAATTAAGTGAATGCAAACTAGAAGCGATTCTAAAGGAAATTGGGAATTTGATTCACCTGAGAGACTTAGACTTAAGTGAGAATGAGTCTTTAAATGAGTTGCCAGAGAGCATATGTGGTTTGCATGAATTGCGAAGCCTGAATATTAATGGGTGCAGGAGTCTGAGGAGAATTCCTCAAGGACTGGGCCAGTTAACGGGTCTTGGCGAATTTCGTGGATTTCAAGGAGGAAGTGGTTATAGCAAGTTGGGATTATTGAACAAGCTAAACCATCTTAAATATCTGAGTTTGATTATGAAATTACGTGATGAAGAAGTGGTTGAGGATGCGAGGGAAGCCGAATTGAGGAAAAAGATACACCTTGAGAAACTCTGGATAGAATTTGAGGATGAGATGGATGATGAAAGTGAGGGGGTGAGGATGGATGTGATAGATGCTCTCGAGCCCCATCTGAAGTTGAAAAATCTGGTGATTAAGTATTATAAGGGCTCCAAACTTCCATTGAGCAGCTGGATCGTCTCGCCCCTGAACCAACTAAGGCGTATTACACTCTATCGATGGAATGAGATGTCATCATTGCCACCCCTTGGAAAACTACCATGCCTTGAAGAGATTCTTATTGACGGAATGAAAGGATTAGAAAGAGTGGGAGGAGAATTGTTGGGAGGTGGTTCATCATCAAATAGTAATGTTATTGCCGCGTTTCCCAAATTGAAGAAACTGTCATTTCTGTATTGCTGGGAGTGGAAGGAGTGGGAGGACATCACAGCTGAAGAAGAAGAAGAACAATATTCTACCATCATGCCTTGTCTCAAGGAGTTAACCATCTGGTCCTGCCCTGCCCTGACGAAACTGCCGCGCTCCCTCCTCAGTAAGGCATGGCCATTGGACAAGTTGCGCATAATTAATTGTAAGGAGCTACAACAACATTGCAGGGCCAATGGTGTAGTGTTTAGTGATTCAACATGGGATGATTAATATATATATTCACAAGTTTATTATGTAAAGTTTTCATCCATCAATAAATGAAGATTGTTTGATCTCACTCGATCATTTTATCTTCTCTTCTATCCATCTAATTAAACAGTATAAATGCTCTTGTTTAGTTTTATTAATTAATATCTATATAAATTTGTTTGAGCATATTTCTACAAGTATTTCAGTAATTTCAAGTTTGCAGACATGTTTGATTTAATGCCCGATCGAATGAAAATACAATTGTGGTGTGGTGTGGACACATCTACTAAATCTCATGTTTTAGTTGATGGCATGCTGGAAATGCACACCCCTTAAAATTATGTTTTCTTGTACTGGAAAAATGAAAACAGATCGATGTGGATAGAACACATTCATGAAAGGCCGGTTAATTAAGGTTTATGATCAGGAATGCCAATGCGCGCGGTTAAGTACGTTACACGGATAGATCTTGAAACAACAACTAACAACATTTGCTCTTAAATTAGGCCAAGATGTCCCAATGAGATTTTTAGAAATATTTTTTTTACTTTTCCAATTCATTTCACACATGCAAGCCGCAAACTCACATTTTTTTGTGATTCTGGAAAATTTTCTGGCAAAAAGATATACATGCACTTAATGCAATTGTCTTATTTGGTCCTAAAAAAAGATTTATGTCCTTTTCAATATAAAAGTCCCATAATCAGTTACCAACATTTTAAATATAAGTCAATAAACAATAATTAAAGGATAATTGAGATATGATTTAAGTTCGAATTATATAGTACAGTGGATTTTATTGGAATTTATTTATTTGGAAGAAATATATAAGAGAGTAGATATTTTCATGTCACTTTCATGCCAGTTCATTTTTTTCTTAAACCAAATGGAGTATAAATTAATTACAAAAGGATAATGCATATTTATGAAAATAGTAATCGCTCAGCTGCCTACTGAAAAATGAGGAGCACCACCGCCAGTGCTCAACTTTCCGGCTGTCAAATTCGCTGGAAAAAGGCGCACTATAATTACTTCTCCTACTTCTTCGTTTGGGAGGCGAACGCTTATGTATATGGCGACGACGTCGTTTCTGGTCCCTCATTCCAGTTTCGCATCTGCTACTAAGAAAGCTCAATCTTACTTAATGTTGCCTTTTTCATTATACATGCTAAGTGTTCCACATTATCAAATTGAAATTGGTTAATTAATTAGAGACCTCACATTTGTTTGTAATGTAAAAAGAGACATAATTAACATGTTTGGTTGACTTTTGCTAATTTAGTTTCATTGTTTTAGTGGTATGATTGGATCAACAAGAACTAGTCTCCTCTGCTTCTTAATTTATACAGTACATCTCTTTAATTCCTTTTTAGTAATTTAAATTAAACAAATTGCTGAATCATTTGTCTACACTCTACATACATACAGCTAGCTGTCAGATTATTCTATAATGAACTATTGATCACTTTGTAAAAAAATCATGGGACAGGGTCAAACATGGGATCAAATAATGCAGAAAAGTCGTCTCTTCATGTCTTAAAAGATTGAATGTATTCATTAATCATTACCACATCCATAACAAATTTGCAAAGAAATTTAACGACTGAGATAACGATGGCGGAAGTCGTCGTCCCTGCTTTGATCGAGCAGCTTATAGCCACGATAAAAGAGCAGATCCAAAGCGAAATCCATTTGGTGAGAGCTGGTGTGGACAAGGAGATTCTCAATCTTTCCGATGACCTCAAGAGACTCAGGAATGTGTTAGATGATGCTGAGAATCAACGATTTCAGGACACCCTTAGAGACAAAAAAATCACATGAGAGCACACCCTTAGCTTTTATTATTATACTTTTTTAATTATTCAAATCTGGGCACTAAATATTTTCAAAATTTACTTTCCGAAATATTGACAAGATCAGGTTTATCATTATGGATGCAAATTTTTAGTTGATTTTTCTCATTAATGAATTTAATTTGATTTTCATTCATGTACTGTAATTGTTTTTTTTCATTCTTGTAGTGTATTCTTATTTCATGATTTATCACAAATTATCAAACTAGTACTACAACAATTCTAGCACTACCCTAAACAATATTGGAAATTAAATTTAAACTTCATGATATAAGAATTACACTAAACATTGCAAATAACCAATACATCAGAAAGTTTAAAAAGAACTAATACTCCATGCAAATTAACCAATACATTCAGTTGAAAAAGAGTTAAAAGTTGTTTTTGCCATATCTAAGACCTCGGATTCAAACTCAATACAATTCGGTAGTTGTCTATCCCTTATGAGTTTATGTTTGTTCATATGTGGAATCTTATAGTTATTGCCACCCGAGTGCTTCATTACTTCCACCATGCATTCCTGCAATGTCAAAAAGACATTGTTTAATTCTTCAGCAGGAAATCCATTAAAAGCATTTTTCACTGCTGTGACAAATTCTTCAATTATAGAGGGGGCTTCTTGATGTTGAAGTGAATCAATGGCTCTGAAAAAACTAAGATCTAAGACATTCATGTCAGGACTATTTGGAGGTTGGCAATACAAACGGATATCGAGATCATCACTTCGAGCCGCCTCTACAAATTCAATATCATTGACATTCAAATGTGGCTTTGCGTTATCTTGTTGGATGAAGATGTTCCTCGAACTTGAACGTGGCCACTTTTCCTTGATTGCAGGCAGTACCTTCTCAATTATACATGGTCGAATGACATCTTTAGTCACCGATAAAATAGGTTTTGTCTCCATTGTCCCGGCCACACGATTCTTACTTCTACGTTTGGCGGGTTCATTTGTCACAAATGACCATATTCCTATTTTCCCGTCGAAATCTTCATTTGTTGTAGAATCAAATCGTGAGCGAGCAACCGCAGCCAAAAACATTATATTTGTGATAAACCTTTTACTTTTGCATGTTCGTAAGGGATCAATTTCATCAGGTTGAAGGTAAAATTTTTGAGACGATTTAGACATAAAAAATCATTTTTCATCAATATGAATTTGATTGTACATGTTAATAAAAGTATGCGTACCTTCATTGACCATTGATAAACAAAACTCTAACCTTGCTTTTTTGTTGTCATCATACAAGTATGGCTTAATTGAATTTGAATGTGGCCGAATATCTCCTTCTTTTATTCTTCTATGCACACTACAAAAAAAACCTGATTTTGATACCGAAATTTTGAGACGGACACCTAATCCGTCTCTAATAGATACGGATTAGATACGAATTTGTTAAAAAATCGAGATTTGAAACCGAAAATAAAACTGTCTCTCATTATAAACAGATTAGATACGACTTTTAGTTTCGAAAGTTTTAGATACGAATTAGATACACGACTTTCAATTTCGAATGTTTTAGATACGGATTAGATACATATATCTCCGTCTCTAAACAATCAATTTTTTCTCGCCGATATAAAACGAGATAAGGTGGAACACGAAATTTGCGTTACGGAATCTAACCATTTCTAATTTGTATCTAATTAGTCAAATGATAAAATTAAATAAAAAAATAAATCAAAACCTCATATATAGAGAGAATTGAGAATGAGAGAATATGGATGCGTGAATTGAGTTATATTAATTTATTTACTTTTTTATTTAATTAATAAATAGTAAAAATAAAAAAAATTAATTAATATATCTTCTATGTATCGAATAAATATAAATGTTAGAATAATACTATGTAGATATATTTTAGGATATATATATATATTATAATAATAATATTATTATATTATATCTTCAATTCCATATGACAATATATATATCAATTGATTCTCTAATGAAAATATTTCAAAAATTGATGTAAATATATTTTAGGTTAGATATATATATATATATTATAATAATAATATTAATATTATATTATATCTTCAATTCCATATGACAATATATATATCAATTTTAGATTAAAAAAAGGAGATGTTATTGAATAATTTTTTTAATTTGTATAGTATTTTTTAAAAAAAATTAGATTAAAAAATAATTCTATCATCGATTTAAAAAAAGTATAAACTAGTGAAAATATTCTAAGAATTGATTCTCTAATCAACGTATTATAAAATTACTATTAAGACTTATCAAGAAACTTGTATAGTATTTTTTAAAAAGTTTTAGATTAAAAAATAATTTTATCATCCACTTAGAAAAAATATAAATACGTGAAGCATTGTTAATTAATTGTAAAATAGTCTCCATAACAAAGGGAATAAGATCAAAAGCATTGTTAATTAATTGTTAAATAGTCTCCATAACAAAGGGAATAAGATCAATTGAGATAAAAATCAAAAATCATTTTTATGTCAAAATGAACTTGAAATAAAAATTGAAAAATCAAAAATCATTTTTGTGTCAAAATGAACTTGAAATAAAAATTTAAAATCAATGAAGGGGTTAGAGATACAAATTAAGTTAAATCTAATTTATAGAAATTAATTTTATTTAATTTTACTAAATTTTTGAAAAATATATTTTACGGGAAATTAAACCTAAATTCTATCTAATAATATGTCAATTTTTTTCCATTCTTGAAAATATGACCGTACCTAATCCCTATCTAATAATAGGTCAATTTTTGTCCATTCTTGAAAATAAGTTTATATAATAAATATAGATATTATAATAATATTATATTATATATTTCATATCTTTTATATGGAAATATATATAATATATGGACTAATGACAATAATTCATGAATTTCTTTCCATATCGTAACTATATATGGAAATATATATAATATATGGACTAATGACAATAATTCATGAATTTCTTTCCATATCGTAACTAAAGACTGTCAATAATAATAGGGCTAGTCTTATGTGAAATATTGCATACATGCATTTCATCCCAATTAGGCAACTCAAAACCCTAAGTTCAAAAGTCAAATTAAGTCAATTTTAAAAAATTCTCGGGTCATAAGTCTGGATCCGGGTTGCCCAGAAAATTCACGGGTTGCAAACAGGTGATTTACTACATGACCACAATATTATCACTACAAGGCCAAAAATTTAATACTACATGTCAAAACATTATGACAAATTCACCAAAAAATTAAGTCTCCAGAATATTTTTGAACATGTAGTAATACACTTTTTACCTTGTAGTGATAAAATTTTGGTCTTGTAGTAACATTGTTTTAGTCATGTAGTAGTAGCCGAATAAGTCAAAATTATTTTAGTAATTTTGCCCCAAAAAAAATAAGTGTCCAGAATATTTTTGAACTTGCACTAATACATTTTGGCCTTGTAGTGACAAAAATTAGTTCTTGTAGTAACATAGTTTTGGTCATGTAGTAAAATAATATTTTAGAGTGAAAATAAATATTCTAATTTATAAGGTTGACCCGCTTTGACCCGCTTTGACCCGTGTTGACCCGCTTTGACCTGCGTTGACCAACGAATTTTGACCTAATTTACCTTAATTAGTCATATTTCATGTATGCAATATTGCATATAAGTTTACCATCAAGATTGACCAAGTAAGTTATGCATCTCAAGCCTTTATTATAATATAATTTGCCTACTGTAAATTTCTTTCAATCTTGGTAACTGAAGAATGTCTGTCAAGTAAGTTGTGCATCTCAAGCCTTTATTATAATATATCAATTTACTTATCATCAATTGACCTACTATTATCAATTTGCCTACTATACAATAATAATATTGTCTCTACCATCAAGATTGACGAGGTAAGTTGTGCATCTCAAGCCTTTATTATAATATATCAATTTACTTATCAATTTTCCTACTATAAATTTCTTTCAATCTTGGTAATGGAAGAACGTCTGTGAATCGAAAGTGAGTGACACAAACCATCAAGATTGACAAGGTAAGTTGTGCATCTCGAGCCTTTATTATAATATATCAATTTACTTATCAATTCGTCTACTATAAATTACAATTATTTGCAACACTATAAATTACAATTATTTGAAACTGGATCCATTTAAAATATAGATCTTAAAAGTGGGTTAATATATTTATCTCAAAAGTATGCCTCTTAACAGTGGGTTAATATATATATTTCGAAAGTATGACATGTCTAAGCGCTAGCATGTTGGTTAACTTTGTTAAATTTTCTTTAACTGGAGAGAGATCGATTCCCTTCAACAAAAAATTTATTTATTTTTTTCTAATTATTTTTAAGATAATTTTTTTAAATGAAATTTTCCATTCAAGTAGTAAGTAGAATTTGGTGGTGAACTCGCAAAAAATGGGAGTCAAATAAATGGGTCTTGTTTAAAAATCCAACCCTTTTATTTATTTTTTTCTAATTATTTTTAAGATAATTTTTTTAAATGAAATTTTCCATTCAAGTAGTACGTAGAATTTGGTGGTGAACTCGTAAAAATGGGGGTCAAATAGATGGGTCTTGTTTAAAAACCCAACCCATATAACCCATGAACCGTTTGTATTTGCCAAAAGATATAAATGTATGATCCGTTTGTATTTGTCATTTAAGTGTGTCAAGTATACTACTACACCTATTCAGGGGTAGAGCTGTTGTGTACTCAAGTACACGGTGTACTTGATAAACGCATAATTTAATAAAAACAGTGTGTAATTGAGTCCAGTTATATAGGATAAACACATAATTTAATAAAAATCGTTACAGCCTAGTGCTATATAGTATAAACGCATAATTTAATAAAAATCGTTACAACTCACATGTTCGAACCCAATTTTTAAAATTTAATTTAATTTTAGCACCTAATAAAAGTGAAAATTTTAAATAATAAAATTTGTAAAATTAATAACAATATTTTTAAAAAAATTAGCAAAAGATTAAATGTAATTTAATTAATTTATTTGAATTTATAAAGTAAGATCGACTTTTACTATTGACATTATTCAATAACAATTTTTTATTTTATTTAAAGTTACAAATTAATCAATTAATTATATATGTTAAACTAATATAATAAAATAAAGTGTCTAAACTATGCATAGTTCTTAGTATTTTACAGCTTATTGACGGCCGTGAGTAATTACAATTTTTAGAAATTAATAAAAAAAATTACATTTATAAATTTAAAAGTTACAATTTGAATACATGTAAAAGAAATAAATTAATATACATATACAATTAATATTAAAAGATAAAATAAAAGAGTTATATGTTCTAGTGGCAGATGCTCAATAATAGACACTTGCCCACCTGGGTTCAATTCCCATATAGACCAAAAAAAAGGTCAATTAAATAGTTGGAGGGGGGTGGTTGCAGGGTGGGATGGGTGTCGGGTTGGGTTCGGGCTGGGACGGTGGGATGGGTGTTGGGTTGGGTTCGGGCTGGGACGGTGTGGGTTTGGGTCGGGTTCGGGCTTGGAATGGGGATTAAATAATAAATAATTGGAGAGCGGGGTGGTTGCATGGTAGGGTGGGATGGGTGTCGGGTCGGGTTCGGGCTTGGAATGGTTAGGTGTCGGGCTGGGACGGTGGGATGGGTGTCGGGCTGGGACGGTGTGGGTTCGGGTCGGGTTCGGGCTTGGAATGGGGATTAAGGCTTGGAATGGGGATTAAATAATTGGAGAGGGGGGTGGTTGCATGGTAGGGTGGGATGGGAGTCGGGTCGGGTTCGGGCTTGGAATGGGGATTAAAGGCTTGGAAACGAATTTTTGCCTTGTGATACGGATTTAGAGACGACAAAACGTCGTTTCTAATTAAGAACGAAATTATAGACGGATTTTTGACCCGGATGTAAAACGGGTCGTTTATCGTTTAGATACGGATTTAGAGACGAAACGACATTTGAAACGGAATTTTGACCCGGATATAAAACGGGTCGTTCATCGTTTAGATACGAGAATATACGGTGTCAAAATCCGTTTCTCATTATAAACCGAAAAAAACGGTCTCAAATTCGTCTCTTATTAGAAACGGAATTTAGAAAACATAGGCAACACACAATTTGTATTTTGGATAGATTTTCCTTCATGCCAAATTCTTGAAACTGGTCTTGTGGATATGAAAAATGAATTGGCAACTTTTGAGACAACTCCTTTTGGTAGTGTTCCATTTTTTCGCTCAATGAGTAGCATTTCAAACACGGCTCTTTTTGTATCTGTGGTAAGATTTTTTTTTCTTGTTTGAAAGACGATATGTGTCGTTGGACCCCGAGTCATCATCGTCGAGAATGTCGTCTTCTTCTGGAACATGATTCAAATCAATTTGTAAATTTTGTGGTGAATAAGAATAATCAACCTCGAATGAGTTGATACTTTCAAGTGAGACATTCAAATCAAATGAAACACTATTCATGGTGGAGTTTTTTTTTTATTTGCAGGGATATATGAACATGAAATTCTCATGTACAATATCTACTTATAATGCCTATGAATTTTTTAAAAAACATTTTTTTTGGCGCAAAAATTCAACCGACGCCTATTTTTTTGGATTTTGATTGTTTCACTCTTCACAATTGAAATTTCGCCGACGGCAATTTTTTTTTATTTAATTTGATTGTTTTTGTTTCTGGCACCAATTTATTTTAATTTTGGTTTAATGATGTTGTTTGTTTTGATTTTAGATTTTGGGTTGGAGTTGTGTTGCATGTTGCAGTAATCATTAAACGCGGCATTAATTATGTTCCTTCCATTTGTTTATTTAATTCGATTATCACCTGTTGTTATTAAATAAGGTTAAAATAGGAATTTTAATGGTATAATTTGTTTTTCCAAGAAAAGTCTTAATATCTATATATATTATATATATAAAAACATAATAGTCATTTTCCCGCCTAAATCACTTCCTATTTCCAAAAATATAATAAAATATTTTCTACACAGATTTTAAGTTTCTGAAATTTTACTGTCCTCTACTCGATGTTAGAGATCATAATTATAATACCAGTGGCAATTTCGAAAAACAAAACTGATGCAAACCTTTCACATTCTCTATGAACATTATAAAAGTTCTAATCCCACCCCCACCCACAATAGCTCTCCGCATTAATTAATTTTTAAGCAAGTTAAGACTTAGTCATGTTTAACTCGATCAAAAAATCATACCGCATACGAGGAGTGGATTTATAAAGACATCGACAGAGCCATTTTAGTTGTATGAATCGACACTATAAAAAATTTCAAATCTTGATGCCTCTCTTCATATTCTGTGATCCTGTTTTGTATATTATTTTAAATTTTCATTTGTCATTATAATGTATGGACCGAGATATATATGTTAAAAGTGATGATAATATATATTTTTTCATTTTTTGAACATTAATTTTTCAATGTTCTTAACTAGAAAATTATCAGTTAGACTGATTTTATATTGGACAAATCATTAGACATATTGTTTTGATGAAATTTATCATCGAGTTCTATATTATTAATATTCATTAAACACATTGACAAATCTTATTAGTAAGTATGATTTGTAAATCTAAATTATTACTCTAGGATTATAATCTAAAACTATTGCTAATTAGTTCTAACATGATATAAAATTTATCTTGATTGTGAAAATATATTTACAATTCGTATAACACCAATACACATTAGTAAACAAAATTTTAAAAAATGGATAAAATACATAATTTGAATGCTTAATTTTCTGACAACAATCAATTTATTTTTTTATAGTGAATTTTGATTTGATTGATTTTGATTTAAAATTGATTTTCTACTAAACTTGGAGATGCAATTCATAATGTGGATAGTAAAATATATTTTTGTATGTGAGACTATATATGCATTCTTATATTTAATAGATAAAAGTAATTCACAATCTGACTTAAATATTTGTATTTCTATTATACTTTAAAAATAATTATTAAATTAATTTTCAACCAGCGATATACAGCCGTGCAAAAGGAAATTCAGCCTATCTAAATGGGACGGAGGGAGTATTTTGTAATCTGTATAAAGCCAACATTTGCATTGGGCTTTTATAAGGAGAGGCCCACAGTTCTCACCCACTGGCTTCAAGCTTCCGTACAATTTTATTGAGAAAATTTATAGTACTTCTTGCATTGACACATTTTTTAAGAAAAGTGGAGTTGATGTAAGATAAATTAAGGGTATTTTGTTAAGGTGTAAAGTAAAATGTATGAAAAAAATTAGTGGCAATTTTAAAAATAAAATAATGTTGGGAGCAGGGGCGGACCTATGTATACTATGGGGGTGGGCCACCCTCAACTTTTTTTTTTTTTCAAATATATATTATATGTAGTAATTATTAAATTAATTAATTAGTTTTGTTATAACTGTTCTCCACTTTTTAAGTAAAAGACTCTTATCTAAATACACTTTTTAAGAAAAAGACTCTTATCCAAATACTAATATTAAAATATACTTTAATTTTTTATATTTTAGTTTTACAAGTTAATAATTTTTTAAAAGGCCACTATAAAATATTAGTATATATTTTTATTGTTAAATTTTTATGTACAATTGAGTGTATTTTTAATATATTCTCAATTACAGTATTCAATTGAATTTCGACTGTTAGAACCAAGTTGAAATTGTACCATATAATTAATAATGTATCTCATTTCAATTCCTTATATTTTATGATGTGAATTAGTGATTATAATTTATTTTTTACTAGTTAAGTTTCTTTTCTTGTGTTAACAAATTCACAACAAAAGTAGCAAAAACACATTTTAGAGTTTGAAATATTTATAGAGTTTTAGATATTTAATAGGGACAAAAGATATAAATATATAATATTTAAATTTTATTAACGGAACATATCGGTTAAAACGCCGTGCGACTCGGAGGACATAAGACTTCTATAAAATTTGGGGAAATTAATGTTCGAAACATATAAAGTTGCCCCCCCCCCTCAATACCAATCCTGGGTCCGCCCCTGGTTGGGAGGTATTAATTTTATTGGGTATTTCCAAGAGTGTGCAAATAATCTTCGAATGTTCCAAAAGAAAGTGTGCAAGTAATCACGGAACGGATGGAGTATTAAACAAAGCTGAATGATTTGTCTACATACATACAACTGTCAGATAATTGTATAACGAATTGTTAATCACTTTGTAAAATAATAAGGCCGAGTACAGAGTCCACATGATCATTAATAATGCAGAAAAGTCGTCTCTCTAAATGTCTTAAAATATTGATATACCAGCTTTTGTAAATTAATAATCAGGGGACAGGGTCACATGGGATCAATAATGTCTTATAACAGCTCTAATGTATTCATTACCGCATCTTTAAGAAATTTACAAAGAAATTAAATAACTGAGCTAGCTTGTAATTACCATGGCGGAAGTCGTCGTCTCTGCTTTGATAGAGCAGCTTATAGCCACCATAAAGGAGCAGATCCAAAGCGAAATCCATTTGGTGAGAGGTGTGGACAAGGAGATTCTCAATCTTTCCGACGACCTCAAGAGTCTAAAGAATGTGTTGGATGATGCTGAGAATCGGCGATTTAAAGACAAAAACATCAACCACTGGTTGTCGAGGCTGGAGCAGACGTCTTATGAAATGGAGGACGTTCTCGACGAATGGGGTTATGCTATTCTCAAACTCAAGATGGCTGCTCCAGCTGCTCCTAAGCACATGGTATGCTCCTTCATCCCATCTTCCTGTTTATGTTTCAACAAAGTTGTTGTTCGTCATGATATCGGTACAAAGATTAAAAATGTAAAAGAAAAGCTTGATCAAATATTGAGGGAGAAAGATCGATTTAATTTTGTCGAATCCGTGCCCATCACGGATCATTTGCCTGGATCTTGGCGAGTTCAGTCCACTTCCATGGTTGACCCAACAAAAGTTCATGGCAGGGATACAGATGTGAATTTTCTTGTTAGCAAACTTTTGGGTAATGGTGCTAGCCAAGGCATCCCAATTCTTGGTATAGTGGGTATGGGGGACTTGGGAAGACGACTCTCGCTCAACTAGTTTATAATCATAGTCGAATGGAGGAATCTTTTGACTTAAGAATCTGGATTTGTGTTTCGGACCCCTTTGATCCGGCTGTCATTGGTAAATGTATCCTCGAGAGAGTAAAAAAACAGACTTCTCCAAATACTATCCAATTGGATGTCCTATTAGATCTTGTAAAAGAGTCCATTGTAGGAAAGAAGTTTCTTCTTGTCCTTGATGATGTTTGGACAGAGGACCATAACAAATGGGAACCCTTAGAAAACTCTCTCAGGTGTGGTGGGGATGGAAGTAAGATTTTGGTTACGACAAGAAATGAAAGGATTTTAAAAATGATGGGATCGAGGGAGGGTGAGATATATCGTCCAGGAGTGCTCTCTGACGAAGATTGTTGGATATTGTTGTGTCGCATTGCCCTTTCTGAAAGGAACGAAGTCGAATTTGAGGAGATTGGTAAGAAAATAGCTAAAAAGTGTAACGGCTTACCTCTAGCCACGAAGACTTTGGGAAGTCTTTTGTGTTTTAAAAGAAGCTTGGACGAGTGGGAAAATGTGTTGAATAGTGAAATATGGAAAATGGAGAAAGCAGAGGTAGATATTTTTCCCCATTTGCTTTTAAGCTACAATGAATTGTCACCGACACTTAAGCGTTGCTTCTCGTACTGCGCTGTCTTTCCCAAAGATACTGAAATTTTTGTTGAGAGCCTAATAGAAAATTGGATGGCACTTGGTTACTTTGGCTCCAATATCGGTGACATGAAACTTAGAGGGAGAGAATGTTTTGACGTTTTAGCAATGCGTTCTCTATTTCAAGATTTTGAGGTAAATTATAGTGCTGGGAAAATATATGTATGTAAGATGCATGATATAGTACATGATTTTGCTCAATTTGTTAGGAAGAGTGGTAGGGTGGAGGGGGCTAGAATGAATAAGAGGACCTGCCAAGTTTGTGACCCTTCATTTGTTTCCAATGTTAATCAATTTTGTAGCTTAAATTGGGGTAATATTGAATGTCCTCCAAGTAGTCTTTGTGATTGTGTGGCACGTCGTCTAAGGGTGTTAAGTATGAAAGGTTTTCGCTTGCAAAGTATTCCATTGGGACTGGAAAATTTGATTCATTTGAGGCGGTTGGACTTGAGTGGGAATACAGTATCCCAAGAAAATCTTAGAATCATTTTTCAGCTTTATTACTTGCAAATACTTAAATTAAGTGACTGCGAACTAGAAGCAATTCTAAAGGAAATTGGGAATTTGATTCACCTGATAGACTTGGACTTAAGCTGGAATGAGTCTTTAAAGGAGTTGTCAGAAAGCATATGTGGTTTGCATGAATTGCGAAGCCTGAATATTAGTGGGTGCAGGAGTCTGAGCAGAATTCCTCAAGGACTGGCCCAGTTAACAGGTCTTGGCGAATTGCATGGATTTCTAGGAGGAAGTGGTGATAGCAAGTTGGGATTATTGAACAAGTTAAACCATCTTAGTCATCTACACTTGATTATCAGGTTAGGTGATGAAGAAGTGGTTGAGGATGCAAGGAAAGCAGAATTGAGGAAAAAGATACACCTTCAAACACTCAATATAGAATTTGAGGATGAGATGGATCAAAGTGAGGAATGCAACAAGGTGAGAATGGATATGATAGATGCTCTCGAGCCCCATCTGAAGTTGAAACATCTGCGGATTGATAAATATAAGGGCTCCAAACTTCCGTTAAGCTGGATCGTCTCGCCCCTGAACCAACTAAGGTCTATTACGCTCTACGAATGCAATCAGCTGTCACCATTGCCGCCCCTTGGAAAACTATCATGTCTGGAAGAGATTTCCTTTTTAGGAATGGGAGGATTAGAAATAGTGGGACGAGAATTGTTGGGGGCTCCATCAGATACTGCCTTTCCCAAATTGAAGAAACTGGAGTTTTTTGGATGCGAGGAGTGGAAGGAGTGGGAGGACATCACGGGCGAAGAAGAACAACATTCTAACATCATGCCCTGTCTCAAGGAGTTAATCATCGAGTGTTGCCCTGCCCTCACGAAACTGCCACGCTCCCTCCTCAGTAAGGCATGGCCATTGGACAAGTTGAAGATTGCAGATTCAAAGGAGCTACAACAACATTGCAGGGACAATGGTGTAATGTTTATTTAGTGTTTAATGTACTAGTATAATCTGTTTCTTCTTCATTTCCACAAGTTGATAGATCATGCATGTTTTAGTTGATGGCATGCTGGAAATACACACACCTTTAAAAAGATATACATGCACTTTATGCGCGCAGTTGCCTTATTTGGTCCTAAAAAAAGGGTTTATGTTCTCAATATAAAAGTCCCATAATCAGTTACCAACATTTTTAATATAAGTCAATAAACAATAATTAAAGGATAATTGAGATATGATTTAAGTTCGAATTATATAGTACAGTGGATTTTATTGGAATTTATTTGGAAGAAATATAGTAATAGAGTAAGATATTTTCATGTCAGTTCATTTTTTTCTTAAACAAAATGATGTATAAATATGAATAAATTAAGATAATGCATATTTATGAAAATAGTAATAACTCAGCTGCCTACTAAAAATGAGGAGCGCCACACCCACCGCCGTCGATCCGGCGTTGCTCGGCTCCACGGCCTCTTTTTCCGACGTCAGAGTGCACAACATTTCTGTCAAAAACTTCTTCCCGGCAGTCAAATTCGCCGGGAAATTAAAGGCGCGCTATAATCAGTTATAAGCAGTGGTATGATTGGATCAAGAACTAGTCTCCTCTGCTTTGTAATTTATACAGTACATCTCTTTAATTACTTTATTAGTCATTTAAATTAAACAAATTGCTGAATCATTTGTCACTTGTCAGATTATTGTATAATGAATTATTGATCACTTTGTAAAATAATCAGGGGACAGGGTCGACATGGGATCAATAATGCAGAAAAGTCGTCTCTTCATGTCTTAAAAGATCGAATGTATTCATTAATCATTACCACATCCATAACAAATTTGCAAAGAAATTTAATTAACAACTGAGATATATAGCTTGTAACCATGACGGAAGTCGTCGTCTCTGCTTTGATCGAGCAGCTTATAGCCACGATAAAAGAGCAGATCCAAAGCGAAATCCATTTGGTGAGAGGTGTGGACAAGGAGATTCTCAATCTTTCCGACGACCTCAAGAGACTCAGGAATGTGTTAGATGATGCTGAGAATCAACGGTTTCAGGACAAAAACATCAACCAATGGCTGTGGAGGCTGGAGCAGACGTCTTATGAAATGGAGGAGGTTCTGGACGAATGGAATTATGCTCTTCTCAAACTCAAGATGGTTGCTCCTGCTGCTCCTAAGCACGTGGTATGCTCTTTCATTCCATCTTCATGTTTATATTTCAACAAAGTTGTTGTTCGCCATGATATTGGTTCAAAGATTAAAAATGTGAAACAACAACTTGATGAAATATTGAGGGAGAAAGATCGATTTAATTTTGTCGAATCCGTGCCAATCACGGATCGTTTGCCTGGATCTTGGCGAGTTCAGTCCACTTCCATGGTTGACTCAGCAAAAGTCCATGGCCGGGATACAGATGTTGATTTTCTTGTTAGCAAACTTTTGGATAAAGGTGCTACCCAAGGCATCTCAATTCTGGGTATAGTGGGTATGGGGGGACTTGGGAAGACGACTCTTGCTCAACTAGTTTATAATCATAGATCAGTGGACGAATCTTTTGACTTAAAAATCTGGATTTGTGTTTCTGGCCCCTTTGATCCGACTCTCATTAGTAAATGTATTCTCAAGAGCATAAAAATTGATATTTTTTCAAATACTAACCAATTGGACGTCCTATTTAGTCTTGTAAAGGAGTTAATTGTAGGAAAGAAATTTCTTGTTGTCCTTGATAATGTTTGGATAGAGGACCATAATAAATGGGAACCCCTAAAAAACTCACTCAAGTGTGGTGGAGCAGGAAGTAAGATTTTGGTAACGACAAGAAATGAAAGGGTTGTAAAAATGATGGGATCGAGGGAGGGTGAGATATGTCGTCCAAGAGTGCTCTCTGACGAAGATTATTGGTTATTATTTAGTAGTATAGCCCTTTCTGATAGGAACGAAGTCGAATTTGAGGAGATCGGTAAGAAAATAGCTAAAAAGTGCATTGACTTGCCTCTAGCTGTGAAAACTTTGGGAAGTCTTTTGCGTTTTAAGAGTAGCTTGGACGAGTGGGAAAAAGTGTTGAATAGTGAAATATGGAAAATGGAGGAAGTTGAGGTAGACATTTTTCCCCATTTACTTTTGAGCTACAATGAATTGTCACCTGCACTTAAGCGGTGCTTCACATACTGCGTTGTCTTTCCCAAAGATACTGAGATTAATGTTGAGAGCCTAATAGAAAATTGGATGGCACTTGGTTACTTGGGCTCCAATATCAATGACATGAAACTTAGAGGGAGAGAGTATTTTGATGTTTTAGCAATACGTTCTCTATTTCAAGATTTTAAGATAGTTGGTTTAGATAAGAAAATATATGAATGTAAGATGCATGATATAGTACATGATTTTGCTCAATTTGTTAGGAAGGGTGGTAGGGTGGAGGGCACTAGAATGAATAGGACAACCTGTCAAGTTTGTGACCCTTCATTTGTTTCCAATGTGAATCAATTTTGTAGCTTATATGTGGGTAAGAAAGAATGTCCTCCAAGTAGTCTTTGTGATTGTGTGACACATCGTCTAAGGGTGTTAAGTATGAAAGGTTGTGGCTTGCAAAGTATTCCACTGGGACTGGAAATTTTAATTCACTTGAGGTGGTTGGACTTGAGTGAAAATACAGTATCCCAAGAAAATCTTAGAGTCATTTTTCAGCTTTATTTCTTGCAAACACTTAAACTAAGTAACTGCAAACTAGAAGTGATTCTAAAGGACATTGAGAATTTGATTCACTTGAGAGACTTAGACTTGAGTCGGAATAGGTTTTTAAAGGAGTTGCCAGAGTGCATATGTGGTTTGCATGAATTGCGAAGGCTGGATATTACTTGGTGCAGGAGTTTGAGCAGAATTCCTGAAGGATTGGCCCATTTAACTGGTCTTGGCGAATTGAGTGGATTTCGAGGAGGAAGTGGTCATAGCAAGTTGAGATTATTGAACAAGTTAAACCGACTTACTCATCTAGACTTGACTATCAGATTAGGTGATGATGAAGAAGTGGTTGAGGATGCTAGGGAAGCAGAATTGAGGAAAAAGATACACCTTCAGGAGCTCCATATAGAATTTGAGGATGAGATGGATGATCAAAGTGAGGAATGCTGGATGGATATGATAGATGCTCTCGAGCCCCATCTGAAATTGAATCATCTGTGGATTGAGAATTATAAGGGCTCCAAACTTCCATTGAGTTGGATCGTCTCACCCCTGAACCAAGTAAGGTATATTGTGCTCTGGGGATGCAGTCAGCTGTCATCATTGCCGCCCTTTGGAAAACTACCATGCCTAGAACAGATTACCATTAGTTCAATGGAAAGATTAGAAATAGTGGGACGAGAATTTTTGGGAGCTTCATCAAATACTACTGCCTTTCCCAAATTGAAGAAACTGTCATTTTACTATTGCCAGAAGTGGAAGGAGTGGGAGGACATCACAGGCGAAGAAGAACAACAATATTCTACCATCATGCCTTGTCTTCAAGAGTTAACCATCGATAATTGCCCTGCCCTGACGAAACTGCCACGCTCCCTCCTCAGTAAGGCATGGCCATTGGACAAGTTGTACATATATGGTTCAAAGGAGCTACAACAACATTGCAGGGACAATGGTGTAGTGTTTAGTGATATTGCTTAATATATTCAGTTTCTTTAATGATTTCCACAAGTTTATGTATGTAACGTTTTCATCCATCTAATTAAACAGTATAAATAAATTATTACTCTTGTTTAGTTTTATTTACATCATTTTTATTTAGTATTATTCTTACCGTAAAATTGATACCAGGATTCAGAGCATCTCAAATTATGGACATAAATTCATTTTATGTTCGGATTAAACAAAAATTGAATGTGAATTAATCAAGTTACACAATTATGGAACGTACATTAATTCTTTATATTTTTTGGGACTTTTTTCAAAAAGGTAAAAATTACGGTTTATAAATAATTTTTTCTCCAAAAATTGATACCTGTGTTCTAAATTAAGAAAGCGCAAATTATATGATTAAAATTGATACCTTCTAAACTACAATATATTCTCTAATTCTTAAAGTGAAAGAAAATGTCAGTAGGCCGTAGGCGTGATATTTTTTATTTTTTATTTGGAAAAGTCACCTTTCCTGAGTTGAACTATTTTTTAATTACTATTATAAGATAACTTATGAATAAAAATGTATACAAAATTGTACGTTTGAAGGTAGCGTAAGCGGCTTAGAAAGTAAATTCATATTTATAAAAAATTAAATATGCAGCTGCCGATTAATTTCCAAATTATATTTATATTTATACAAACTTAAATAATTCAGACCATAAATTGTTAGTGCAACGGACGATTTCTAATACAGTAGTATTATTTATAATGATTTCATTAGTACCTATTTTCATACACAAATAATTCCTTTTTTTTTCTCCTTTTACCATAGATTGAGATTAATATTAGTGAGATAATACTGTGAATTTGAATTAACAGTATTAAACACAGAGTATAATTATAAAAAAAATGAAAAAGTTAAAAAAAAAAAAAACCTAAAACCATCATAAACACACAAGTTGATTAGACGTCGAAATAACATTAAAATTTTATCTGAATAAATGTATACTCCTCTAAACAGATCAAAGTCATTATGAAAAAAAATCACATGGGAGCACACCCTTAGCTTTTCTTTTTATACTTTTTAAATTTTTCAAATTTGGACACTAAGGGTATGTTTCTTTTTTGTTTTAAAAACCAGGTTTTGGATTTCAAGATCCAAAACCCGTTTTACTTCGGGATTTAAAAACCGGTTTTCAAAATCCACTCAAAACCACCCCTATCAAACATATTGATTTGACATAAAGTTATATCTATATAATATTACTTCAATCATTATATTCTTTCTCAACAATAATATAATAATACTATAATAATATAATAATACAATAATATAATACATTTAATTATTACACACTTAACTAATCATTACAATCTCATCAAACAATAATATAATAATACAAACTCATTCAATCTTACAATTGATTTGACATAAAGTTAAATCCTTCACTATTCCAAAACCCAAAAGAAACACCCATATTACTATTTATCGGGATTTCAAAAACCAGGATTTAAAAAATCTGGTTTTTAAAACCACCCAAAGCCCAAAAGAAACACCCCCTAAAGATTTTCAAAATGGGTATGTGCTAAGTGAGTGGGCTAGTGGGCCATAAGCCATCATTTATATTGGGCTTTTATCAGGAGAGGCCCACAGTTCTAACCCAGGCCACAAACTTCCGTACGAATTTATGGAAGGGTACGGTTATATACACCCTCCCGATTAATTCACTCTCTTGAAATAAGAATATTTATTTTGATTATTTTTATCTTAATAATCTGGTTTTAATTTTAAAATGTAAGTTGCATTTATGTGATCCTAAAGGCTATCTGTCTCTTGCCGTTGAAACTCAAGTTTAAGCATTATGCTTGATATAGTAATTTGCATAGATATAGATTTATGTTTAGAGTATAGATTCTGTGTAACCCACTAACCACTGCGTTAGAAAATATTTTGTTTAAGCTAAGGTGTTTTTTTTTTTTTAAGACTTGATTTTCCGTCAAGTATCGACTAATTCAGGGGACCAATTTTACCATTCACTTGCGGGCTCCGTTTAAAGCAAGAATAAAACTTTGGCACCGTCATTACTAATGTGCTAGGGTAATTTGCACTGTACAACATGTATATTTTTATTTAATTGATTGATTTAGAATAAAAAAATTCACTCACTACTACACATTTTCACTTGGAGAGCTCCACTTGGAGAGCTCTTTTTTCAATCAGCTCTCCAAGTGAACACTTGGAGAGCGGTTTTATTAAAAAAAAAAAAATTAACTTAGAGAGCGGTTCAAAACCGCTCTCCAAGAGAAACTCTTGGACAGCGGTTGAGAACCGCTTTGCAAGAAAGATTACAGAGCGGTTTAGAACCGCTCTCCAAGTATACACTTGGAAAGCGGTTCATAACCGCTCTCCAAGCCCAAATTCTGGTCATAACCCTAAATCCCCCAAATTCAATTAATTCGACGCGCGCGTTTTCTACTTATTCTTCCTCCTCCAACATTCATTCTCCTAGCCTCCTCCAACATTCAAAAATCAAAACGCGTTTGCAACCTAATTTCTCCCCCAAATTAACAGTCGCCGTCGCCTCCTTCCTCGCGGCGTCACCGTCGCCGTCACCGTCACCGTCGTCGATCTCCTTCCTCGCGGCGTCGCAGTTACCGTCGCTTCCTTCCTCGCGGCGTCGCCGTCACCGTAGCCTCCCTCACTCTCTCTTCTCTCGCGCGCCGTCGCCTTACTCCCTCCATCTCCCTCCTCGTGCCGTCGCCGTCGACTTTCTCTCCAGCCGTCGCATCGCCTCCCTCTCCGTTGCCGTCGCCGTCGCCGTACTCCTCGTCGCCGTCGACTTGCTCTCCAGCCGTCGCCGTCGCATCGCCTCCCTCTCCGTCGCCGCTGTATAGGTACAGGTACGTACACACACATATATATATATATATATATATATGTATTTACAGGTTAATGGTGTATATATATGTGTTAATTAGTGTATATATGTATGTTAATGGTGTATACGAGAGATAACCTTTAAAGAAATATTTTGAAATGGTTGTGTATTGGGATAAACAAGAGAGTATTATATATAAGAGTGAGAGGAGATAACCTTTAAAGAAAATAATGGAATGTATTCGGTTACTTACATGCCTTAATTCTCAAAATGTATAATGCAATTGTTACTTTGAAACCGTTGGGGTAGACTTTTGGGAAATAGGCCTTTCACTGCCCCACTACAAAAATTAATACTCCAAAGAGTTACATAAATTTACTTTTAATTAATGTTGTAATCAATAATAACTTTATTTAGATTGATTTGTATGTTGGATTAATCGATCCTTGTTTTTGTTGGTTTCTACATTTAGTTCGGCTTTTGTTCTTTCCTAAATTGAAGAAGTTGAATGCAGCCAGGTTATGAACTTGTTACAAAATTAACTCATTTACTCAGGGCATGCATCTCCTCACCTACAAGAATACACAAGGAGTTTTGCGATTGTGAAGCAACATCTCGAGCCACACATACCTCACCACATTCAATTACTTATTCTTTAACTTTCTTCTCTTGATTATTTGCATAAGTATAATATTATTGGGTTACGATTGCTTCTTATATAGTGTGTGCCTACTGTGTTGATCTCCAAAAGCATAGTCAGTTCATGTACTGCATTGTTGCTTGTGGTATAGCTTATAGATTGAAAACAAAAACATTAATGTTCAAATACTTAATTTGCACTTTCAATGGCAAGATAAGAAATAAATTTTAATTTCAAACAAAATTTGATTTTATAGTCAAATATTATATTCCATTTATAATGAATTCCAGACTTTAATCGATTATCAGAGGAGTATAGGAACACTTTAGAAACATTAATTGTCTTTAGAAACACTTTTATTGAATGTTATTTCTTTTGCTTTATTAATTATTGTTTGTTTTTTGTTTATTAAATGTTGTTTCTTCTACTTTACAGGATCATGTCTTTTTTGGAACATCCTGGAGATTCTGATGAAGATGATGATTTGAGAGAGGGTCTCACTGATGCTCCCACCAGTAGCAGCTCTGGGGAGAAGCGCGCCAGAGGCATAGTGACGATGTCTTCTATTAAGAGGGCTCGTAGTCATGGGAAAAGGCCTAAGGTAATTTTATTACAATTGAACAGTTGAAATTGTAATTACATTATTTGATCGTTGAACCTAATTAAATACTATATTATTGCAGGTGACGTTCAATGAGTATGGACAGCCCATAGGAAAAGAGAGTGAGAAGTTCTCCTTCTTCCTTGGAGCTACCGTCAGGAGTGTGATCCCTATCGTGCTGCCATCCAAGGACTGGCGCAGCAACCAAATGGCTCCTTTGAAGGACAGATTATGGGACGAACTGACGGTATGTTAATTATATGCTTATTGAAAGTTGTTGTATAATTACTAAATTTACTAAATTGTCATGTTATATGCGTATAGACTACATTCGTCAGTCTTGAACATTCGCACAAGAAGTCTATACTGTCGCAAGCTGGAGTACTGGCCAAGAATTTTCGGGCTTGGTTGAGAAATAACGCACTAGATCCGGAAACCGGACTTTACTCGGCTACTCCGCCTGAGCAGTATGAGAATAACCCTATGGTGGCCCCGTATTGGGAGGACTTTATTCGTAGAGCTATGGATGAAGATTTTCAGGTAAAATTGATCAATGTCATTTTCCTCAATTCCTTATGTCCTATGCTTTTTAGTGTTTATCGTATTTATAATACACTGTAGAGGCAAAGTCATCAAAATCGCGAACAAGCCAAGAAGATGGAGGCTCGATATCGTGGATCGAACAAAGGATATGCACGCATAAGCGAAAATATTGTGAGATCAGAATTCTAACTTTTAATTGTTTTTTATATGTTCACTTTTAATATATCTAATAAAGTGACACTTTCATCACTATTGTAGAAGGAAGAAAGAAGGAAATCGGGAGAGAATGCGCCTCTTGTTACCCGTTTCGAGTTATTTCAGGCTACAAGAAAGACTCGAGATGGGCGTATTCCCGATTCCAATGCACAGCGGATCATCGAAGAAGCGGTAATCTATCCATTAATTTATCTTTCAATTACAAATATTATTTCTAAACAAATAATTAAATGATATTTTTTTGTGATTTAGGAGCGCATATCTCAGACCATGAGACCCGACGACATCCGCGCTATCGGCACTGATGATTTGTATGGACGGGTTGTAGGTCGTCAGGAGCATCCCGGCCGCTTTCGGAGCTTGGGATATGGCGTGACGAAGACCTCGTTAGCTATGGCACCTGCCCTTCAAGCCATGAATATGGTGGGTATACTTTCAGAACAGGTTGCCAAGTTGACTAGAGAAGTGGAGACTATAAGGTCCGAGAAAAAATCTAGTCACGGATTGTCGTCGAGTGGAGCAAGCTGTGAGAATAGTGTCGTTGATGCTAGGTTTTCGGCTGATGGTGGAGACGAATTTATTGAGGCACTTCAAAACATCTCTCAGGTATCAAAATGTGCATGTCTCGCCTTTGTTTTAATTAAAGAGTAGTGTATTAAAATTTTCTAACTAATATCTTATTCGAACAGCCACCGACATTTTGCTACCTTTATTTGGAGGATCCTCTTCGGTTGGTGGCCACGGGATCGTTGCACAACAACTCCCATCAAATGATTCATGGTTGTCCACTCACTCCTGGTTTCGTGAGGGTCACACTAGAAGTACCCATAGACGAAGAATTAGATTCACCCTTGCCGAAACCAGTAGATGATGCTGTCACAGTCGGAACAGCGATCGGACACTTCATCGAATGGCCGAGACACTTGGTCTCGCACACCGCGAAGGTAAAATATATGTTATTAAAATTTATTATCTTATATGTCGTTCTAAATAATGTTGCAAATTGATTGTAGACACTATCTCCACGACAAAAGCCTAAACAGAAATCAAGAGATGTCGTAGATAGTCGGATGGAGAGAACGAGGGACGTGGGTATTCGGGCACGCGTACTTGGTTATCCATTGCCTGGACACTTAGATCACGGCCCCGCCGTACAGAATATGGTGAACACGAAGGTGCAGTCCGGTGCTTTCGATACCATCACAGTTCCGATGACTTCTTACTTTCACAAGCATTTTTTTGAGGAATTCATCGGTGCGGAAAATGTCCTTGAAGTCTTGAACGACCAGTGGTTGAGTGCAACCACCATAGCCTTCTACCTCAAGTATGTGTTTATTAATTATCAGTATTTACTTTCTATACAGTTTAATTTTCTTTTTAAATTTTAATTAGCGTATATATGTTGGTTAAAGATATTTGGGTGAGGTATATCTCTCTAGAGATAACCGAGCATGTGGATTGTATTCCTTCATCTCCCCCCAAGTGTCTTGCATATTGAGTAGTGATAGGGCAGAGGGCATGGAGGGGATAGTCGAACATATGCTGAGTCATACTGGGAGAGAACATCTAATTTTTTGGCCAACAAATGTGGGGTGAGTACAATAAACATTTCGTTAAAATTTGTATGCATAATATGTTATTTGCATATTTGCAGCTAATTTAAATATATATTCTTAATATAATATAGGAGCCATTGGGTGTTGGTTGCCATAAATATGAAGACATTAAGTGTCTTTTTTATGGACCCAGCTTTGGATGGGGTGGTTGCAAATCGTCCCGATCTCATGTCATACATGGAAGCGTAAGTTCATTTTTAATATTATAATATAATGATTTGTTTTAATTACTTTTTAAATTATACATATTTAATCTATTTTTTTCTTCTTATTATAATAATAATAGTGTGATGACGATGTATCGAAGTCGCCTTCACAATCTAGTCTCAAGATCTACTTTCAATAGAGTGAGCTGGATAGATGTTAAGGTAATTTAATTTAGTAAGTTATCAAATTAATAGAAAATAATCATAATAGTACTATTAATGCATACTTATAATTGCTAATTATATATAACAGGTTCCGAGCCAACGTAATAGTTATCATTGTGGACATTTTGTATGTTGTTATATTGAGGATATAATCAAGACTTATCAAACGACGATTCCTAACACGGTAAGTCAATTTATCGATTTATTTAAATTATTTTTCATTGAATAAAAATTCATATAATATATATCTAACTATATTGATTGATCGTTGTTTGCAGTTTATCTATAACCGTCCGCTCAAAACTTACAACGACAAAAGAATGGACAAATGGAAAAAATATTGGACAGGGTACCTTTACAATCGATTTTTGTAAACATATAATTAAATTAGTATAATTTTTGGTAGAATGTAATGTATTAACTTATATATTTGTGATGTGATGATATTTCATCTTTTTGGTTTATATATGTTTTTGTACGTTTATTTATTTGAATTTAATTAAATTTTGATTTTGTATAAATAGGATTTTTAAAATATAAAATAATTATTAAAAAAAATAATATAAATAGGATTTTTAAAATATAAAATAATTATTAAAAAAATAATACAAAAAAAAAATACTTCGAAAGCGGTTTAAAACCGCTGTCCAAGTAAAATCGAAAAAAATATATATTACTTGGAGAGCGGTTTTGAACCGCTCTCCAAGTGAAATTAATAAAAAAAAAATTAATATAGAGAGCGGTTTTGAACCGCTCTCCAAGCTCTTATACTTAGAGAGCGGTTCATAACCGCTGTCTAAGGGCCTCACTTGCAGAGCGGTTTAAAACCGCTTTCCAAGTCCTCTTACTTACAGAGCGGTTTTTAACCGCTCTCTTAGCTTGGAGAGCTGTCGCTTAGAGAGCGGTTTTAAAGGCTCTCCAAGGCCCTTTTTCAAAGCTCTCCAAGCTCAATTTTGTAGTAGTGACTGCAAAAATGAGACGGGTTTAAAACCGTTTTTTATTCGTTTATATTTTCCGCATTTCTAATATTAGAGACAGTTTTATAGTTAGAGTCCGTCTCTAATCGTGGAGCGACTTGTTTCGTATTCGGGTCAAGAAACCGTCCTTAATTAGAGACCTCACATATGTTTGTAATGTAAAAAGAGATATAATTAAAATGTTTGGTTGACTTTTGCTAATTTAGTTTCATTGCTTTAGTGGTATGATTGGATCAACAAGAACTAGTCTCCTCTACTTCTTAATTTATACAGTACATCTCTTTAATTCCTTTAGTAATTTAAATTAAACAAATTGCTGAATCATTTGTCTAAACTCTACATACATACAGCTGTCAGATTATTGTATAACGAATTATTGATCACTTTGTAAAATAATCAAGGGACAGGGTCAACATGGTATCAATAATGCAGAAAAGTCGTCTCTTCATGTCTTAAAAGATCGAATGTATTCATTAATCATTACCACATCCATAACAAATTTACAAAGAAATTAAACAACTGAGATAGCTAGCTTGTAACCATGGCGGAAGTTGTAGTCTCTGCTTTGGTCGAGCAACTAATAGCCACCATAAATGAGCAAATCAAAAGCGAAATCCATTTGGTGAGAGGTGTGGACAAGGATGTTCTCAATCTTTCCGACGACCTCAAGAGCCTCAGGAATGTGTTGGATGATGCTGAGAATCGACGATTTCAGGACAAAAGCATCAACCAATGGTTGTCGAGGCTGGAGCAGACGTCTTATGAAATGGAGGACGTTCTCGACGAATGGAATTATGCTCTTCTCAAACTCAAGATGGCTGCTCCTAAGAACATGGTATGTTCCTTCATCCCATCTCCGTGTTTATGTTTCAAAAAAGTTGTTGTTCGTCATGATATTGGTATAAAAATTAAAAATGTGAAACAACATCTTGATGAAATATTGAGGGAGAAAAATCGATTTAATTTTGTCGAATCCTTGCCCATCACGGATCGTTTGCCTGGATCTTGGCGAGTTCAGTCCACTTCCATGGTTGACTCAACAAAAGTCCATGGCAGGGATATAGATGTGGATTTTCTTGTTAGCAAACTTTTGGATAATGGTGCTAGCCAAGGCATCCCAATTCTGGGTATAGTAGGTATGGGGGGACTTGGGAAGACGACTCTCGCTCAACTAGTTTATAATCATAGTCGAGTGGAGGAATCTTTCGACTTAAGGATATGGATTTGTGTTTCTGACCCCTTTGATCCTACTGTAATTGGTAAATGTATTCTTGAGAGCGTAAAAAAAGAAAGTTCTCCAAATACTAACCAACTGGATGTCTTGTTTAATCTTGTAAAAGAGTCCATTGAAGGAAAGAAGTTTCTTCTTGTCCTTGATGATGTATGGACACAAGACTATAACAAATGGGAACCCCTAGAACACTCCCTTAGGTGTGGTGGAGGTGGAAGTAAGATTTTGGTGACGACAAGAAATGAAAGGGTGGTGAAAATGATGGGATCGAGAGAGAGTGAGATATGTCGTCCAGGAATGCTCTCTGACGAAAATTGTTGGTTATTGTTGAGTCGCATTGCCCTTCTTGAAAGGAACGAAGTCGAATTTGAGGAAATTGGTAAGAGAATAGCTAAAAAGTGCAATGGCTTGCCTCTAGCCGTAAAGACTTTGGCAAGTCTTTTGCGTTTTAAGACTAGCTTAGATGAGTGGGAAAATGTGTTGAATAGTGAAATATGGAGAATGGAGAAAGCGGAGGTAGACATTTTTCCTCATTTGCTTTTGAGTTACAATGAATTGTCACCGACACTTAAGCGGTGCTTCTCGTACTGCGCTGTCTTTCCCAAAGATACGAAGATTGATGTTGAGAGCCTAATAGAAAATTGGATGGCACTTGGTTACTTGGGCTCCAATACCCGTGACATGAAACTTAGAGGGAGAGAGTATTTTGATGTTTTAGCAATGCGTTCTCTATTTCAAGATTTTAAGACATTTAATTTGAGTAATAAAATATATGAATGTAAAATGCATGATATAGTACATGATTTTGCTCAATTTGTTAGAAAGAGTGGTGGGGTGGAGGGCACTGAAATGAATAAGAGGAACTGCCAAGTTTGTGACCCTTCATTTCTTTCCAATGTTAATCAATTTTGTAGCTTAATTTGGGGTAAGAAAGAATGTCCTCCAAGTAGTTTTTGTGATTGTGTGACACGTCAACTAAGGGTCTTAAGTATGAATGGTTGTGACTTGCAAAGTATTCCATTGGGACTGGAAAATTTGATTCATATGAGATGGTTGGACTTGAGTGGAAATACAATATCCCAAGAACACCTTAGAATCATTTTTCAGCTTTATTTCTTGCAAACACTAAAATTAAATGACTGCAAACTAGAAGCAATTCTAAAGGAAATTGGGAATTTGATTCACCTGAGAGACTTAGAGTTAAGTGAGAATGAGTCTTTAAAGGAGTTGCCGGAGAGCATATGTGGTTTGCATGAATTGGGAAGCCTGAATATTAATGGGTGCACGAGTCTGAGCAGAATTCCTCAAGGACTGGACCAGTTAACCGGTCTTGGCGAATTGCGTGGATTTCGAGGAGGAAGTGGTGAGAGCAAGTTGGGATCATTGAACAAGTTAAACCATCTTAGTCGTCTAGAGTTGATTATCAGATTAGGTGATGATGAAGTGGTTGAGGATGCCAGGAAAGCAGAATTGAGGAAAAAGATACACCTTGAGGTACTCTGCATAGAATTTGAGGATGAGATGGATGATAAAAGTGAGGGGGTGAGGATGGATGTGATAGATGCTCTCGAGCCCCATCTGAAGTTGAAACTACTGCGGATTAAGAATTATAAGGGCTCCAAACTTCCGTTGAGCTGGATTGTCTCGCCCCTGAACCAATTAAGGTGTATTGTGCTCTATGAATGCAAACAACTGTCATCATTGCCGCCCCTCGGAAAACTACCATGCCTAGAAGAGATTTTCATTTGGGTAATGGTAGGATTAGAAAGAGTGGGAGGAGAATTGTTGGGAGGTTCATCATCAAATACTACTGCCTTTCCCAAATTGAAGAAACTGAAGTTTTGGGGATGCCCGGAGTGGAAGGAGTGGGAGGACATCACGGGCGAAGAAGAACAACAATATTCTACCATCATGCCTTGTCTTGAAGACTTAACCATCTGTTATTGCTCTAGGCTGAGGAAACTGCCACGCTCCCTCCTCAGTAAGGCATGGCCATCATTCAAGTTGAACATTGTAGGTTCATGGGAGCTACAACAACATTGCATGGCCAATGGTGTAGTGTTTAGTGATTCTTATTATTGGGAATGATTGATGTATTCACAAGTTTATGTAAAGTTTTCATCCGTCAATAAATGAAGATTGTTTTCTCACTCGATCATTTTACCTTCTCTTCTATCCATCTAATTAAACAGTATAAATGCTCTTGTTTAGTTTTATTAATTAATATATCTATATAAGATTCATTTGTTTGAGCATATTTCTACAAGTATTTCAGTAATTTCAAGTTTGCACACAACTTGTTTGATTTAATGCCCCAATGAAAATATAATTGTGGCATGCTGGAAATACACACACCTTAAAATTCTGTCTGTCTTGTTGTATGTATTTCTTGTACTGAAAAAATGAAATGAAAGCAGATGTGGATAGACAAGACAAACATGGGCTGGCCATGTGATCAATCTATTATCATGGTAATAAGTTGACATGAAAGCACTACTTTAGTTTAGATGTGTTGGGAATTTCTCATGTGGTGCACTTGAAATTCAGGCGAAAGCTTTATGTTTAACGACATACGAAGCATGACGAAAAACAGAGGCAATAGCTGCTGCGACATTAGCAATTAGCATCACAATCTTGTCAATTTTCTCCATCCAGCCGATTCAAACTTGTGTGGTATTGCTTCTCTTGTACGAGAAGAAGAAGTTGCCTGAAACTCATCAAAATTTTGAAACCGTCCCTATTCAGCTCCTTCAATTACTTTCAAACTTTCCATCACAGGTCTTTCGATCATGTTTTTTAGTTGATGTGTGCAAAGCTTCTTGCTCGTGTCGTGCTCTCGAAATTCAGGCGAATGCGTTATGTTTAACAGAGGCAATAACCGCAACTTGATCATCATTAGAAGAAGTTGCCTGAAACTCATCGGTATACTTCAGAAGAAGACGACGACGCATTGTTGAAAGGCCGGTTAAGGTTTATCAGGAATGCCACTGCGCGCGGTTAAGTTACACGGATACATCTTGAAACAACAACTAACAACCTTTGCTCTTAAATTAGGCCAAGCTGTCCCAATGAGATTTTTAGAAACATTTTTTTCTTTTAAACTTAAAAAAAGGACATAAACTGAACTATTTGTCCGGAATTCCAATTCATTTCACACATGCAAGCCGCAAACTCACATTTTTTGCGAACCTGAAAATTAAAGGCGCGCTATAATCAGTTATAAGCAGTGGTATGATTGGATCATCAAGAACTAGTCTCCTCTGCTTCGTAATTTATACAGTACATCTCTTCAATTCCTTTAGTCATTTAAATTAAACAAATTGCTGAATCATTTGTCAGATTATTGTATAACGAATTATTGACCACTTTGTAAAATAATCCGGGGACAGGGTCGACATGGAATCAATAATGCAGAAAAGTCGTCTCTTCATGTCTTAAAAGATCGAATGTATTCATTAATCATTACCACATCCATAACAAATTTGCAAATAAATTTAATTAACAACTGAGATATATAGCTTGTAACCATGACCGAAGTCATCGTCTCTGCTTTGATCGAGCAGCTTATAGCCACGATAAAAGAGCAGATCCAAAGCGAAATCCATTTGGTGAGAGGTGTGGACAAGGAGATTCTTACTCTTTCCGACGACCTCAAGAGACTCAGGAATGTGTTAGATGATGCTGAGAATCAACGATTTCAGGACAAAAACATCAACCAATGGCTGTGGAGCTGGAGCAGACGTTTTGGACGAATGGAATTATGCTCTTCTCAAACTCAAGATGCATGATATAGTACATGATTTTGCTCAATTTGTTAGGAAGAGTGGTAAGGTGGAGGGCACTAGAATGAATAGGACAACCTGTCAAGTTTGTGACCCTTCATTTGTTTCCAATGTGAATCAATTTTGTAGCTTATATATATGTGGGTAAGAAAGAATGTCATCCAAGTAGTCTTTGTGATTGTGTGACACGTCGTTTAAGGGTGTTAAGTATGAAAGGTTGTGGCTTGCAAAGTATTCCACTGGGACTGAAAAATATGATTCACTTGAGGAAGTTGGACTTGAGTGGAAATACAGTATCCCAAGAAAACCTTAGAATCATTTTTCAGCTTTATTTCTTGCAAACACTTCAACTAAGTAACTGTAAACTAGAAGCTATTCTAAAGGACATTGAGAATTTGATACACCTGAGAGACTTAGACTTGAGTCGGAATAGGTTTTTAAAGGAGTTGCCAAAGAGCATATGTGGTTAATTTGCATGAATTGCGAAGGCTGGATATTACTTGGTTCAGTAGTCTGAGCAGAATTCCTCAAGGATTGGCCCAATTAACTGAACTTGGCAAATTGAGTGGATTTCGAGGAGGAAGTGGTCATAGCAAGTTGAGATTATTGAACAAGTTAAATCGACTTACTCATCTAGACTTGACTATCAGATTAGGTGATGATGAAGAAGTGGTTGAGGATGCTAGGGAAGCAAAATTGAGGCAATAGCTGCAACATTATATTAGCATCACAATCTTGTGAATTTTCTCCATATCCAGCTAGCTGATTCACAAGAAGTTGCCTGAAACTCGTCAATATACAATTCGGAAGATTAATTCTTGAAAGTTAAGTTACAAGGATAAATCTTGAAACAACAACTAATTAACAACCACATTAGCCCACCCAGTCACGCATACATATTTGTTTCAACATTTTTTAATTTATTTTCTTTGTGAGAGATTTTCCTTTAACTTGCAGCCTTTATTACGTAATTAAGATTCACATTTTTTTATTTTATTTTTGAATGGAAAATTAAAGAAATAGGAAAATGTACGTGTTCCACGACATTCATATATAATTTGCAGGTGCTTTGCTTAATTTATGGTTAAAGGTGAAACTTCAGGTTGAAAAAAAGAAAAAGAAAAAGGAGAGGTAACGAATAATTGATCACTACTTTGTAAAAAGAAGCAGGCAGGCCAGGGGACATGGAATCAATAATGCAAACTTGTTTCTGTCTTAAAACATATTCTACCACCTAATATATATATCCATGCATAAACCTCATCACAAAAAACACATAACAAAGAAAACAATTAATCAGATATCTAGCTTGTAAACATGGCCGAAGTTGTAGTCTCTGCTTTGGTCGAGCAACTAATAGCCACCATAAATGAGCAGATCAAAAGCGAAATCCTTTTGGTGAGAGGGGTGGACAAGGAGATTCTCAATCTTTCTGACGAACTCAAGAGCCTCAGGAATGTGTTGGATGATGCTGAGAATCGACGATTTCAGGACAAAAACATCAACCAATGGTTGTCGAGGCTGGAGCAGACATCTTATGAAATGGAGGACGTTCTCGACGAATGGAATTATGCTCTTCTCAAACTCAAGATGCCTGCTCCTAAGCACAAGGTATGGTCCTTCATTCCATCGTCCTGTTTATGTTTCAACAAAGTTGTTCTTCGTCATGATATTGGTTCAAAGATTAAAAATGTGAAACAACAACTTGATGAAATATTGAGGGAGAAAGATCGATTTAATTTTGTCGAATCCGTGCCCATCACGGATCGTTTGCCTGGATCTTGGCGAGTTCAATCCACTTCCATGGTTGACTCAGCAAAAGTCCATGGCAGGGATACAGATGTAGATTTCCTTGTTAGCAAACTTTTGGATAATGGTGCTAGCCAAGGCATCCCAATTCTAGGTATAGTGGGTATGGGGGGACTTGGGAAGACTACTCTCGCTCAACTAGTTTATAATCATAGTCGGGTGGAGATATCTTTTGACTTAAAGTTCTGGATTTGTGTTTCTGACCCCTTTGATCCCGCTATCATTGGTAAATGTATCCTCGAGAAAGTAAAAAAACAGACTTCTCCAAATACTATCCAACTAGATGCCCTATTAGTTCTTGTAAAAGAGTCTATTATAGGAAAGAGGTTTCTTCTTGTCCTTGATGATGTTTGGACACAAGACCATAACAAATGGAAACCCTTAGAAGATACCCTCAAGTGTGGTGGAGCAGGAAGTAAGATTTTGGTGACGACAAGAAATGAAAGGGTTGTAAAAATGATGGGATCGAGGGAGGGTGAGATATGTCGTCCAAGAGTGCTCTCTGACGAAGATTGTTGGTTATTGCTGAGTCGCGTTGCCCTTCCTGAAAGGAACGAAGTCGAATTTGAGGAGATTGGTAAGAAAATAGCTAAAAAGTGCAATGGCTTGCCTCTAGCCGCGAAAACTTTGGGAAGTCTTTTGCATTTTAAGAGTAGCTTGGACGAGTGGGAAAATGTGTTGAATAGTGAAATATGGAAAATGGAGGAAGCGGAGGTAGACATTTTTCCTCATTTGCTTTTGAGCTATAATGAATTGTCACCGACAATTAAGCGGTGCTTCTCGTACTGCGCTGTCTTTCCCAAAGATACTAGGATTAATGTTGAGATCCTAATAGAAAATTGGATGGCGCTTGGTTACTTGGGCTCCAATATCGGTGACATGAAACTTAGGGGGAGAGAGTATTTTGATATTTTAGCAATGCGTTCTCTATTTCAAGATTTTAAGATTTCTGATTTAGATAAGAAAATATATGAATGTAAGATGCATGATATAGTACATGATTTTGCTCAATTTGTTAGGAAGAGTGGTAGGGTGGAGGGCGCTAGAATGAATAAGACAACCTGCCAAGTTTGTGACCCTTCATTTGTTTCCAATGTGAATCAATTTTGTAGCTTATATTGGGGTAAGAAAGAATGTCCTCCAAGTAGACTTTGTGATTGTGTGGCACGTCGTCTAAGGGTGTTAAGTATGAAAGGTTGTCGCTTGCAAAGTATTCCAGTGGGACTGGAAAATTTGATTCACTTGAGGCGGTTGGACTTGAGTAGGAATATAGTATCCCAAGAAAACCTTAGAATCATTTTTCAGCTTTATTTCTTGCAAACACTTAAACTAAGTAACTGCAAACTAGAAGTGGTTCTAAAGGAAATTGGAAATTTGATTCACCTGAGAGACTTGAACTTAAGTGATAATATTTCTTTAAAAGAGTTGCCAGAGAGCATATGTGGTTTGCATGAATTGCGAAGCTTGGATATTAGTGGGTGCAGGAGTCTGAGCAGAATTCCTCAAGGATTGACACATTTAATTGGTCTTTGCGATTTGCGTGGATTTAGAGGAGGAAGTGGTCATAGCAAGTTGGGATTATTGAACAAGTTAAACCATCTTAGTCGTCTAGACTTGATTATCAGATTAGGTGATGAAGAAGTGGTTGAGGCTGCCAAGGAAGTAGAATTGAGGAAAAAGATACACCTTGAGAGACTCCATATAGAATTTGAGGATGAGATGGATGATCAAAGTGAGGGGGTGAGGATGGATGTGATAGATGCTCTCCAGCCCCATCTGAAGTTGAAACGACTGTACATTGTGAAATATAAGGGCTCCAAACTTCCGTTGAGTTGGATCGTCTCGCCCCTGAACCAACTAAGGTCTATTCAGCTGTGGTACTGCAGTCAGCTGTCATCATTGCCGCCCCTTGGAAAACTACCATGCCTAGAAGAAATTGTAATTATAGGAGCAGGATTAGAAAGAGTGGGAGGAGAATTGTTGGGAGGTGGTTCATCATCAAATACTGCTCATGTTATTGCCGCGTTTCCCAAATTGAAGAAACTGTCATTTCTGTATTGCTGGGAGTGGAAGGAGTGGGAGGACATCACAGCTGAAGAAGAAGAACAATATTCTATTGGACCTATATTAGTAAATACACTCTCATTCTTATTTATTGTATGGCCCATCTTAGTTTCCTATGGGCTCTCTTATAAAGCCCATTAGGGTTAGGTTAGACCTAATTCTCTCTTGTATAAATACCTCTTGTAAATCTCTTTTGTAACTAATCAAGAAATCATATTTCCAATATTGTTTATTTCTCTATATGGTATCATCGAGTCATCTGGCTCACGCCTGATCCAAAACTCCAGCCGCCGCCGCCGCTGCACACTCCAGCCGCCACAAATCCAGCCGCTGCTGCAAACCCCAGCCGCCGCTGCCGCTCCTCACTCACGCCGTCGCCTTCGTCTCTAAGGTGCCGCCGCCATCCGTCGTACGACGCCCAGCTCGTTACTGCCTCTCCACTCTCTCCGCTGCTCTACTCGATACAATGGCCGCCTCCTCTCAGTTGCCGGCACCAATCGCCTTTAAAGGCCTTGCAAACATGTCCTTGAAGCTCACCTCCACCAACTATGGTGCTTGGTCTTTTCAGCTTCGCCTTCTTCTTACTGGGCACAACCTCTTTGGCTATGTATTGGGCACGCATCCATGCCCACCTCCCACACTTCCAGCTGTCGCCGGCACCACCGCCACAGTTCCCAACCCTGCACACGACCTGTGGGTGTGTCAGGACAACCTTATCTTTTCGGCCATGGTTGGATCCATGTCTCCTGAACTTATTCCCTTTGTTGCATCAACCAAAACCTCCTGTGAAGCCTGGTCGATGCTTGAGAGTATGTTTGGAAAACCTTCCAGAGGTCGCATCCTTGCCCTCAAAACTAAGTTTCGCTCTCTGTCCAAAGGTGCTCGCCCGATCTCTGACTTCCTTATGGAAGTTCGCTCCGTGGTCGACGAGCTTGCCCTCCTCGGCGTTACCTCTGATGCCGAGGACATCACCCTCCAGGTCCTAACCGGCCTTGATGAGTCCTACAATGACATAGCAAATGCCATCCAAGCTCGCGAACAGCCCATCTCGTTTGCCGAGCTCTGCGACAAGCTCCTCAGTACCGAGGTTCAGCTTGCCTCGCGGCCAGCCTCGGCCATCATACCTGCATCTGCGCTCACTGCTGGTAAACCTCATCATCGCTCCTCGCGACCTGACTCGAGGTCAAACACTGCTGACACTCGTCCTCGCCAGCCCTCGTAGAGGCCCTACCTTGGCACCTGCCAATATTGTCGTACACCGGGGCACACTGCTCGCACCTGCCCTGAGATTCCCTCATCGCCCACTGCTCCAACCACTGGTCCTCGCCGCCCATCTGGACAGTATCCATCGACCCCTCGCCACAATCGAACAGGTGCTCGCCCGGCGTACTCGGCTCATTCAGCCTCCTCGGCACAGCCTGCCGAGCACTGGATTCTTGACTCGGGTGCTTCGCATCACATCACCAACGACCTCGCCAACCTATCTCTTCACTCACCATTTGATGGGCCTGACAATGTTGAAATTGGTGACGGTAAAGGTTTACACATATCTCACACTGGCTCTATGCGGTTTCCTCAACTTGAGTCTCTCAATTTTTCGAATGTCCTGGTTGTCCCACACATCTCGAAAAACTTGATCTCGGTCTCTAGCCTCTGTCGTGATAATAATGTTAACATTGTCTTTGATCGATCTTCCTTTCAGGTGCGGGATGGTCACTCGGGGAGCATTCTCCTCGTTGGGAGTCGTATCAATAACTTGTATGTCTGGCCGGCACACATGTCCAACACCTCCCCGCAAGCCTTCACCACTCAACACCCCACAGCGACTACCTGGCATGCTCGCCTTGGCCACCCATCGACAAAAATCCTTGCTCACACCCTCTCCAAGCTCAGCTTATCCAGTGCACCTTCCAAACACTTCAACTGTAACTCTTGTTCTTGTATCAAAAGTCACAAATTACCCTTTTATGATTCAAGCATTGTGTCCACTAAACCACTTGATGTTATCTTTTCTGATGTCTGGTCGTCGCCTGTCTTATCTCCTGATAATTTCAAATATTACGTGCTATTTGTTGATCACTTCAGCAAATACATATGGGTTTATCCTCTAAAACGAAAATCAGATGTTCTCCCCACATTTATCACATTCAAAACTCTTGTTGAAAACAACTATCAAAACACAATCAAAACCTTCTACTCGGACAATGGGGGAGAGTTCATTGCTCTTCGCCCCTTTCTTCAAACTCATGGCATTGCACATCTCACCACCCCACCTCACACTCCCGAACATAATGGCATGTCTGAACGTCGCCATCGCCATGTGGTCGACACAGCCCTTGCTCTCCTTCATCATGCTTCTATGCCCCTCACCTATTGGCCCTATGCCGTCTGCTCGGCAGCATACACCATAAATCGCCTTCCCAAAGTTAACCTTGACATGATCTCTGCCTATGAAAAACTCACTGCTCGCCCCCCGAATCTGACCAAACTCCGTGTATTTGGTTGTCTCTGCTATCCTCTGCTTCGCCCTTACACCACCCACAAACTTGATCCTCGCTCTACTCCATGTGTCTTTATTGGATACTCGCCCACACAGAGTGCTTACCTCTGTCTTGATCGCTCCACAAACCGAATCTACACCTCGCGGCATGTTCAATTTGTTGAACATACGTTTCCCTTTTCCACCCCCTCTCCCATTATTCAACCATCTCTCTTGCCGACCTCCACCTCCTCGCCGCACACTTCCTCTGACCTCAGCTCCTCGCCCACTCTTCTCACACCTTTGCCACCTCACTCTACCGCGACCGTCCTCGATCACAACCAAGTGCCGACCACTACCATTCCCCAGCACCCCACACTGGTCGACCAATTGAATATAACCCCGCCAATCATAACCCCACCTACCTCCCCGCTGCTCGCCACCACATCCGACATCCCTGTGCCGACCAATGCTCCCTTACGACCTCTTGCATCTCGCATGGTAACTCGAGCTCAGAACAACGTGTTCAAGCCAAATCCGAGGTATGGGCTTACTTCTGTCATCACTTCTGACATTGAACCGAGTTGTGTGTCACAGGCACTCAAGGACAAAAACTGGCGAGCAGCCATGTCGGCTGAGTTTGATGCCCTTCTCTAAAACGGCACCTGGGACTTAGTTCCTCCCAATGCATCTCAAAATGTGGTTGGCTCCAAGTGGGTGTTTCGTATTAAGCGAAAACCTGATGGCACCTTGGATAAATACAAGGCTCGTCTGGTCGCCAAAGGCTTTCATCAACGACCAGGTGTTGACTTCACTGAAACATTCAGTCCCGTTGTCAAGCCCGCCACTGTGCGAACAGTCCTCAGCATTGCGGTTACTAACAACTGGCCCCTTCGCCAATTCGATGTCAACAACGCTTTTCTCCATGGAAAGCTCTCTGACACTGTCTTCATGGCTCAACCTCCGGGCTTCAAAGACAAGACATTTCCCACCTATGTCTGTCAGCTTCGCAAATCCATCTATGGACTAAAGCAGGCTCCTCGCACATGGTACTATGCTCTTCGCACTTTTCTCGAAGAAATTGGATTCATCCCTACTCACTCTGATGAATCTCTGTTCGTCTACAACAACAATGGGGTGGTCGCCTACTTCCTTGTTTATGTTGACGACCTCATACTGACGGGTAACTCCTCGCCCATGCTCGCCCGGGTGGCTGCCGACCTCAGTACAAAATTTTCAGTCAAGGACCTTGGTCCTCTATCCTATTTCTTGGGAGTTGAAGTTCTTCGCTCTACAACGTCATGCCTGCTCTCCCAACGCAAATACGTCACTGATCTGCTCGCCCGATACAACATGATCGACTCTAAACCAGTCCAAACTCCATTATCCACCTCTGCTCGCCTTACTCTCTCGGATGGCACCTCTCCCACTGACTCCACTCAGTATCGTCAAGTGCTCGGCAGCCTTCAGTATCTCCAGCTCACCAGACCTGACATCGCCTTTGCCGTCCATAAGCTATCTCAGTTCATGCATGCACCCACCATCACGCACTGGAATGCCGTCAAACGTTTGCTCCGCTACCTCAATGGTACAAGGGATGTTGGAATCAACATTACTCCATCCTCATCCTCCTCGCTCCACTGCTTCACGGATGCTGACTGGGCAGGCGACTGTGATGATCGCACTTCCACAAGTGCATATGTCGTCTTTCTGGGGGCCAATCCTATCTCATGGTCGTCCAAAAAGCAGAAGTCTGTTGCTCGCTCATCCACTGAGGCCGAATACAGAGCCATTGCCGCAGCGGCCTCTGAAGTACAATGGCTAACATCCTTACTTAAAGAACTACACTTCCCTGACTCTCCGGTGCCAGTCATCTACTGTGACAACATTGGGGCCACCTACTTATGCTCAAACCCTGTGTTTCACTCACGTATGAAACACATTGCCATTGACTTCCACTTTGTTCGTGACCTCGTCAAAACTGCTCGGCTCCGCATCTCGCATGTCTCCACTGCCGACCAGCTTGCCGATGCCCTCACCAAGCCTCTCTCCAGTGCTCGCCTTCAGCTTCTTATGACCAAGATTGGACTATCCTACGGTACTCCATCTTGAGGGGGCATATTGGACCTATATTAGTAAATACACTCTCATTCTTATTTATTGTATAGGCCCATCTTAGTTTCCTATGGGCTCTCTTATAAAGCCCATTAGGGTTAGGTTAGACCTAATTCTCTCTTGTATAAATACCTCTTGTAAATCTCTTTTGTAACTAATCAAGAAATCATATTTCCAATATTGTTTATTTCTCTATATATTCTACCATCATGCCTTGTCTTGAAGAGTTAACCATCGAGAGTTGTTATTGCCTGAGGAATCTGCCATATTCAGTTTCTTTAATGATTTCCAAAAGTTTATGTATGTAACGTTTTCATCCATCTAATTAAACACTATATTACTCTTGTTTAGTTTATTTACAGTAAAAAATTTAAAAATCATCGCCGTCGCTAGTATGGATGATGATATTTCTACAAGTATTTCAAGTTAGTAGTGTTGTTGTTAAATCTGGTAATGATAATTTTGCACACAACATGTTTGATTTAATGCCCGATCGAATGAAAATATAATTGCGGTGTGGACACATCAACTAAAGCTAGATCATGCATGTTTAATTTAGTTGATGGCATACTGGAAATACACACACCTTTAAATTCTGTCTGTCTTGTTGTATGTATTTCTTGTACTGAAAAAATGAAATGAAATGAAAGCAGATGTGAATGTATAGACAAGACAACCACGGGCTGGCGATGTGAGATCAATCTATTAGTTTAGATGTGTTGGGAATTTCTCATGTGGTGCTCTCGAAATTCAGGCAAATGCTTTATGTTTAACGACATAGGTGGGACGTCGAAAAACAGAGGCAATAGCTGCTGCAACATTAGCATCACAATCTTGTCAATTTTCTACAACAACAACAAGAAGAAGTTGCCTGAAACTCTTCAGAAGAAGACGACACGTTGTTGAGAGGCCGGTTAAGTTACATGAATAGATCTCGAAACAACAACTAACAACTTTGCTGTTAAATTAGGCCAAGCTGTCCCATTTCGGGAAAAAAAAAATATTTAGGAAAATTCTAGTAGTTGTCTTGCTTGTAGCGGTATTGATAATTTTGTAGACTACTTGTTTCATTTAAATATTCTTGTATTTTTGCTGTAAAAATGATTCAGAGCATCTCAAATTATGCACACAAATTCCTTTTAATCCACTTTTTTTATTTTTTGTTCAATTTACCTTATTTTTACCCTAATTTTTTTTAATCTTTTAGATTTTTTTTACTTTTAAACTTAAAGCACATAAATTGAACTATTTGACCGAATTTCAATTCATTTCACACATGTGAGCCGCAAACTCACATTTTTTGTGAATCTGAAAAAAAAAATCGACAAAAAGTTATACATTGAACAAAAAAAAAAAAGAACTAAATTAAGAATGTGAAAATTTAAAAAATTCGTGCCAATCTCATTAGTTGCAATACATATATTCACTTAATGCAATTGCCTTATTTGGTCCTAAAAGGAGGGAAAGTCCCATAACCCTTCATGGCTGCAGAAATCGGTAGGGATAGGATCAGAGTATCCCATCTACAATATACTGACGATACAACCTTTATGGGAGTCGCAAGTAGAGAGAACGCTAATGGAATGAGGAGAATTTTACGGATCATGGAACTAATGTCGGGCTTAAAAGTAAACTTTGATAAATGTTCGGTGATGGGAGTAAACGTGGAGCCAAATATTCTTACAGAGATGACTGACATTTTGGGCTACAATGTAGGGTCCCTCCCTTCCTCTTATCTTGGCATAAAAGTGGGGTTGAATCAGAAATGTACAATAGAATGGGCTTTCATCACAGAAAAAGTCAAGAATCGTGTGAGGAAGTGGGAAGACAAAAAAATCTCAATAGGGGCAGAATCACACTGATCAACTTGGTTCTATCTTGCTACCTATCTATTATCTCTCCTTCTACCAAATTTCCAAAAAATTGTGAAAGAGATTGTGAGTTTATTTTGTAAGTTCTTATGGGAGGGGGGGGGGAGAGCCACAATAAAATTTTGTGGGTCGAGTGGAGAAAATGATGTAACTCAAAGCTTACGGGGGTCTTGGGATTCGAGGTTATTTAACAAAGCAATATAATAGCAAAATGGGGATAGAGATTCATTAATGAGAGTCGTAGTTTATGGGTCGGGGTGCTAAAATCTAGATATGGTGATAATGGGGGGACGGAATTAGGTAGTTTACCATCGGGGAGAACATGGAGAGTTTTATTATGGTGGAAAGATGTCTTGAGAACAACGAGTCTAGGAGAAGGGGGCTGGTTTGAGAGAGGTTTAGTGAAGAAATTAAGTAATGGTAGTAAAACTTATTTTTTGGATGAGGGCTGGTCTGGGGAAGAAAATCTAGCTGTAAAGTTTCGTAGGCTGCATAACATCAACCTGGACAAAAGAAAATTCCATATAGGAAATGGGTTGTTGGGTAGGTGAGGAGTGGAAGTGGTTATGGAATTGGAGACGACCTCTATTTGATATGGAGCAAACTTCTCTTAACGGTCTTATCTCTTTGATTGACAGGTTCAAGCTTAATCCCAACACAGAAGACACATGAAAATGGAGATATTCTACATTAGGTAAGATACACACATGACACTCATATTGAGAGAAAGAGATTTCATTCACCGTAAATTCGTCAAGGTGAACCGTCTCAGTTGAATGCCAACACTTTAAGGGGTATAAGGTAATCTGATCAACTTTTGCCCCCGAAAGTGGTTGCGCATGGATGGAGATTGTTGTGGGGAAGAATACCAACCTGAGCAAACCTTTTTGAGATATGAAAAAAAAAATATATAAAAGTCCCATAATCAGTTACCAACATTTTTAGCAGGGGCGGACTCCGTTGCTAGTGAGGAGAGCCATGGCCCCCCTTGAATATCAGGCAACAAGTATATATATGTATAGCAGTGTTAGAATTTTTTAATTTAGTTTTTAGTTGGCCCCTCTCAAATGAAATATTGTATGCTTTGTGCTCAAATTTATTAAGTATCTTAATCAATTACTCTTATTTTCTTTTATTCCACGAAAATAACTTGCAGATGTGGTATTATTTATTTTATTTTATTATTTTAATTATTTAATCTAAGGTTAAAAATTAATCATTCAATTATTAATATTTTCAAATTTTGTTTTGTTGGTTAAAGATGAATAAGAATCATATAACTAATTGTTAGCTAAGAATTAGAATTTAACATTTAACGTAGTCTTTTCATTAATTAATTAATTAAGTTATATTTGATTCTTTTTACCGACAATAGATTTTTTTCATTACTCTTTTTCATTAAAAAAAGAATGAATTACTCGAACATTCCAATCAAATCAATCTAAAAATAATAGTGAAAGTCATCTTGCAAAAAAATTTAGGATTGAAATCAATGATATATATAAAAGCAATATATATGATGTACCCAAATTGAATTACTTGTTATTTGCATAATTTAAATTTTACAGTTGGCCCCCCTAACGTTTCATCCTGGGTCCGCCCTGATTTTTAGTATAAGTTAATAAACAATAATTAAAGGATAATTGAGATATGATTTAAGTTCGAATTATATACACTGATCTTTTTTGGAAGAAATGTACAGTAGATATTTTCATGTCACTGTCACGCCGGTTCATTTTTTTTCTTAAACCAAATGGAGTATAAATATGAATAAATTAATTACAAAAGGATAAATGAAAATAGTAAGCGTCATCAATAATCGCTCAGCAGCCTACTGAAAAATGAGGAGCGCCACCGCCACCGCCGTCGATCCGGCGTTGCTCGGTTCCACGGCCTCTTTTTCCGACGTCAGAGTGCTCAACATTTCAGTCAAAAACTTTCCGGCGGTCAAATTCGCCGGGAAAAGGCGCCCTATAACCTGTGCTACTTCTTCGTTTGGGAGGCGAACGCTTATGTATATGGCGACGACGTCGTTTCTGGTGCCTCATTCCAGTTTCGCATCTGCTACTAAGTAAGCTCAATCTTACTTAATGTTGCCTTTTTCATTATACATGCTAAGTGTTCCACATTATCAAATTGAAATTGGTTAATTAGGTTTTGTAGTGGGAGACTTTAATTCAGATCTTGTTGATTCCTATAGTACCAAAAAAGGAATTCAATAATGCTTTAGTATTGAAGAATCATGAAATTGTTACATACGTTTATGGTAGCTATTGTGATGTGTATGGTATGGGTAAATGCAATTTAATCATCTTTGTCATTTTCTTAAATGTAATTAAGACTGAAGCTAATTACTGTTGCAATGAGAGCATCCATACACATAATTTGTTAGTTATTGACTTCAAAACTTTGGGATATAGTGAAATTTCTCTGTTGCAAGAGGAGATTGGGAAGGTATTATCCAAGGGCAAAGCTGCTGGTTTACTTCGTTTAGTTTTTCACGATGCTGGAACTTTCGACAAGGGTGATAAAACAGGTATCATACTTGAAATACTAATTTGCATAAAGGCTTATGTTTAGACTTTATTAGACCCTGTGGAACCACTGTATTAGAAAGGGGCCATGTTGTTTCAGGCAAACATTTGTGGCTAATTTAGATTCATTGTTATAGGTGGTATGAATGGATCAATAGTTTACGAACTCGATAGACCTGAAAACGCGGGCCTTAAAAAGTCATTGAAGGCAAGCTCCCCTCTGCTTCTTTATCGCTTTCCTTTTAGTTATGTGCATACTCATATAAGACTTATCTATGATAATATACTTTCTAGCACTTCTTTTTCAAGTTTGAGATTTAGGATATCTTCAATAACATCCAGTTTTGTAAACCTTACAATCAGCTAACTCCTGAATGGATGCATTGTTATTAGATTCTAGAGAAAGCTAAAGGTCAAATGGATGCCGTACGACCAGGTATTTCTGGACAAAGAAACCATAAAATTATGTAGTAGTTACTATGACAGCAGTCTTATTAATATTATCATCTAAATCCTCACAGGATGACGATTAATTCTTAGAAAGTGCAACTGTTGCCTCACAGGATGCCAATTCCATGAAACAATGAAGTGTAGTTTTATAAAAGAAAAATAAAACCTACCACGTTTATTTAATTAGCCCACCCCGTCACGCATATATACATATTTGTTTCAACATTTTTTTATTTTCTTTGTGAGAGATTTTCCTTTAACTTGCAGCCTTTATTACGTAATTAAGATTCACATTTTTTTATTTTTGAATGGAAAATTAAAGAAATAGGCTAAATGGCCGTTAGTCTCATACGAAAATGTGTTCCACGACATTTATAATTTGGTGCTTTGCTTAACTAATGGCTAAAGGTGAAACTTCAGATTGAAAAAAGAAAAAGAAAAAGGAGAGGTTAGGAATAATTGATATTCACTTTGTAAAAAGCAGGGGACATGGAATCAATAATGCAAACTTGTTTCTGTCTTAAAACATATTCTACCACCTAATATATATATCCATTAACCTCATCACAAAAAAACATAACAAAGAAAACAAATAATCAGATATCTAGCTAGTAACCATGGCGGAAGTTGTAGTCTCTGCTTTGGTCGAGCAACTAATAGCCACCATAAATGAGCAGATCAAAAGCGAAATCCTTCTGGTGAGAGGTGTGGACAAGGAGATTCTCAATCTTTCCGACGACCTCAAGAGCCTCAGGAATGTGTTGGATGATGCTGAGAATCGACGATTTCAGGACAAAAACATCAACCACTGGTTGTCGAGGCTGGAGCAGACGTCTTATGAAATGGAGGACGTTCTCGACGAATGGAATTATGCTCTTCTCAAACTCAAGATGGCTGCTCCTGCTGCTCCTAAGCACAAGGTATGGTCCTTCATTCCATCGTCCTGTTTATGTTTCTACAAAGTTGTTCTTCGTCATGATATTGGTACAAAGATTAAAAGTGTGAAACAACAACTTGATGAAATATTGAGGGAGAAAGATCGATTTAATTTTGTCGAATCCGTGCCCATCACGGATCGTTTGCCTGGATCTTGGCGAGTTCAGTCCACTTCCATGGTTGACTCAGCAAAAGTCCATGGCAGGGATATAGATGTAGATTTCCTTGTTAGCAAACTTATGGATAATGGTGCTAGCCAAGGCATCCCAATTCTGGGTATAGTGGGTATGGGGGGACTTGGGAAGACCACTCTCGCTCAACTAGTTTATAATCATAGTCGGGTGGAGATATCTTTCGACTTAAAGATCTGGATTTGTGTTTCTGACCCCTTTGATCCCGCTATCATTGGTAAATTTATCCTCGAGAAAGTAAAAAAACAGACTTCTCCAAATACTATCCAACTAGATGCCCTATTAGTTCTTGTAAAAGAGTCTATTATAGGAAAGAGGTTTCTTCTTGTCCTTGATGATGTTTGGACAGAAGATCATAATAAATGGAAACCCCTAGAAGACACCCTCAAGTGTGGTGGAGCAGGAAGTAAGATTTTGGTGACGACAAGAAATGAAAGGGTTGTAAAAATGATGGGATCGGGGGAGGGTGAGATATGTCGTCCAGGAGTTCTCTCTGACGAAGATTGTTGGTTATTGTTGAGTCGCATTGCCCTTCCTGAAAGGGACGAAGTCGAATATGAGGAGATTGGTAAGAAAATAGCTAAAAAGTGCAATGGCTTGCCTCTAGCCGCGAAGACTTTTGGGAAGTCTTTTGCATTTTAAGAGTAACTTGGACGAGTGGGAAAATGTGTTGAATAGTGAAATATGGAAAATGGAGGAAGCGGAGGTAGACATTTTTCCTCATTTGCTTTTGAGCTACAATGAATTGTCACCTACACTTAAGCGGTGCTTCTCGTACTGCGCTGTCTTTCCCAAAGATACTAGGATTGATGTTGAGAGCCTAATAGAAAATTGGATGGCACTTGGTTACTTGGGCTCCAATATCGGGGACATGAAACTTAGAGGGAGAGAGTGTTTTGAGGTTTTAGCAATGCGTTCTCTATTTCAAGATTTTTTTGTAGATGATTTGGATAAGAAAATAGAATGTAAGATGCATGATATAGTACATGACTTTGCTCAATTTGTTAGGAAGAGTGGTAGGGTGGAGGGCACTAGAATGAATAAGAGGACCTGCCAAGTTTGTGACCCTTTATTTGTTTCTAATGTGAATCAATTTTGTAGCTTATATGTGGGTAAGAAAGAATGTCCTCCAAGTAGACTTTGTGATTGTGTGACACGTCGTCTAAGGGTGTTAAGTATGAAAGGTTGTGGCTTGGAAAGTATTCCAGTGGGAGTGGAAAATTTGATTCACTTGAGGCGGTTGGACTTGAGTGGAAATACAGTATCCCAAGAAAACCTTAGAATCATTTTTCAGCTTTATTACTTGCAAACACTTAAATTAAGTGAATGCAAACTAAAAGCGATTCTAAAGGAAATTGGGAATTTGATTCACCTGAGAGACTTAGACTTAAGTGAGAATGAGTCTTTAAATGAGTTGCCAGAGAGCATATGTGGTTTGCATGAATTGCGAAGCCTGAATATTAGTGGGTGCAGGAGTCTGAGGAGAATTCCTCAAGGACTGGGCCAGTTAACGGGTCTTGGCGAATTTCGTGGATTTCAAGGAGGAAGTGGTTATAGCAAGTTGGGATTATTGAACAAGTTAAACCATCTTAAATATCTGAGTTTGATTATGAAATTACGTGATGAAGAAGTGGTTGAGGATGCGAGGGAAGCCGAATTGAGGAAAAAGATACACCTTGAGAAACTCTGGATAGAATTTGAGGATGAGATGGATGATGAAAGTGAGGGGGTGAGGATGGATGTGATAGATGCTCTCGAGCCCCATCTCAAGTTGAAAAATCTGGTGATTAAGTATTATAAGGGCTCCAAACTTCCATTGAGCAGCTGGATCGTCTCGCCCCTGAACCAACTAAGGCGTATTACGCTCTATCGATGGAATGAGATGTCATCACTGCCACCCCTTGGAAAACTACCATGCCTAGAAGAGATTCTTATTGACGGAATGAAAGGATTAGAAAGAGTGGGAGGAGAATTGTTGGGAGGTTCATCATCAAATATTATTGCCGCCTTTCCCAAATTGAAGAAACTGTCATTTCTGTATTGCTGGGAGTGGAAGGAGTGCGAGGACATCACAGCTGAAGAAGAAGAACAATATTCTACCATCATGCCTTGTCTCAAGGAATTAACCATCTCTAAATGCCCTGCCCTGAGGAAACTGCCGCGCTCCATCCTCAGTAAGGCATGGCCATTGAAAAAGTTGCGCATAATTAATTGTAAGGAGCTACAACAACATTGCAGGGCCAATGGTGTAGTGTTTAGTGATTCAATATGGGATGATTAATATATTCACAAGTTTATTATGTAAAGTTTTCATCCATTTTATTAATTAATATCTATATACTGTATATAAATTTGAACCTTAAGATTCATTGTGTAATTAATTTGTTTGAGCATGTTTCTACAAGTATTTCAGTAATTTCAAGTTTGCAGACAACATGTTTGATTTAATGCCCCAATGAAAATATAATTGTGGTGCTGGAATTGAATACACACAACTTAAGATTCTGTCTTGCTGTATTTCTTGTACTGGAAATCAAAATGAAATGAAAGCAGATGTGGATATATAGACAAGACAACCATGGGCGAATGCTTTATGTTTAACGACATATGAAGCATGACGAAAAACAGAGACAATAGCTGCGATCATGTTTTAGTTGATGGCATGCTGGAAATACACACACCTTAGAATTATGTCTGTCTTGTTGTATGTATTTCTTGTACTGAAAAAATGAAAGCAGATGTGGATAGACAAGACAAACATGAGCTGGCCATGTGAACAATCTATTATCATTGTAATAAGTTGACATGAAACCACTACTTTAGTTTAGATGTGTTGGGAATTTCTCATGTGGGGCTCTCGAAATTCAGGCGAATGCTTTATGTTTAACAACATGGTGGGACGACAAAAAACAGAGGAAATAGCTTCGACGAAAAATCATTAGCATCATAATCTTGTCAATTTTCTACAAGAAGAAGAAGTTGACTGAAACTCATTGGTAAATTCAGAAGAAGACGACACATTGTTGAAAGGCCAGTTAAGGTTTATCAGGAATGCCAATGCACGCGGTTAAGTTACACAGATGGGTTGGTCTGCTATAGACTCGAGTGCATGTTGTGCACCCTAGTTCATGTTGCACTTTTCAGTTTACTGACTTACAGTTTTTGGTAAATGGTGTTGCAATTTTCAATTATTAAACTGTATAATAATATTTTTAGTAATAATTGAAAAGTGCAACACCATTTACCAAAAAGTGTACGTCAGTAAACTGAAAAGTGCAACATGGACTAGGGTGCACAACATGTACTCGAGTGCATACTAGACTTTACCTACACGGATAGATCTTGAAACAAGTTAAATTAGGCCAACCTGTCCCATTTCGGTAAAAAAAAAAATTAGGAAAATTCTAGTTGTCTTGCTTGTAACGGTAATGATAATTTTGTAGACAACTTGTTTGATTTAATGCCCCAATACAAATATTCTTGCATTTTTGCTGAAACCTTGGACGGTAAAAATGATACCAGGATTCAGAGCATCTCAAATTATGGACACAAATTCCTTTTAATCCACTTTTTTTATTTACGTCATTTTTTTTTTTGTTAATTTACCTTATTTTTACCCTAAAATTTTTAATGAGATTTTTTAAGAATTTTTTACTTTTAAACTTAAAGACATAAATTGGACTATTTGATTGAAATTCCAATTCATTTTACACATGCGAGCCGCAAACTCACATTTTTTGCGAATCTGAAAATATTCCAGCAAAAAAAAAAAAAATTAGACTAGTTTTGCATACCCTACGACCGTTGCACCTTCACCCCCACTGTACCTACCGCCCCACCATCCTACTCCACCTTATATTCCCTTTCTCAATTGGGTCCATATTGTCACATATATATGTCATATATTACTTAAAATATTATTTTACAGACTTTCTCCATAAAATTCAAATCGAATTGCATATTACTCAAAAAACATAGTATAGAATATTCCAAAAATATCGAATTGTGGCAAAAGAGGGGTGGGGGAGACGGTGACACGAGATTAAAGATGGAGGGATTTTAATGTAAGATTATGTTGTGGATTATTTAGGATTTTAGTATAATTTTTAGAAGTATGTCGTGTCGTTTGAAAATCGTGATTTTTGTAATTTTTTTGAAATTACGTTGTGATTCTTATAATTTTTGACAATCGAGCTATTAGGCCTGAAATTGTGAAAAAAGAAAGTTAAGGGTCTAATTTTTCCAGTATGTAAAGTTGCAGTCCTCTTTTTATTATCCCCAAAGTCCTGCCCGAAAAATGGGTCTCATGTGCAAATTCAGCCCCAAATCGGGTCATTCGGACTAATTTGGCCTGAAATTGCGAAAAAAAATTATGTATCTAACGGTCCTCTTTTTGCCACCCCCAAAAGTTACTGTCCTGAAAAAACTATTTGTTGATTAATTTTTGTAGTATCAAAAAAGGAATTCAATAATGATTTAGAATTGAAGAATCATGAATTTGTTACATACGTTTATAGTTATAGTGATGGGTATGGGTAAATGCAATTTAATCATCTTAGCTTTGCCATTTTCTTAAATGTTGCAATAAGAGCATCCACACACACAATTTGTGAGAGTTACTATATATATGCATCGAACATATTGTCTCAGATTTGACATACTTGGAATAATAATTTGCATAAAGACTTGTGTTTGGACTTTATTAGAGACCATGCATTTACCTTCAAAAGATCCTTTTGGTCCAATACTTTATTCATCGTCACTTGTGCTACCTTGTTCTTGTACGCATTACTAACCTGTACATACCTAATAAATTTGTAAATATGAAGACTTCATTGTTTGGCTAGCTCCCTAGCTAGCTAATAAAAACAAATTACAAGCAATTAGTGTTTAATTAATTACCTGCCATATATATATATATATATATATATATATATATATATATATATATATATATAGTATTATCAAAATGTGAAAAACGACATTTATTGACGGAGAAAATAATGCACAGCTAGAAAAGTCGTCTCTGTCTTAAACATATATATATACCTCATAATCCTAATGCATTCATTACCATCCATCACGAAAACTAAATTACAAAGAAAACAATTGAGATATCTTGCTAGTAACCATGGCGGAAGTCGTCGTCTCAGCTTTGATCGAGCAGCTTACAGCCACTATAGAGGAGCAGATCCAAAGCGAAATCCATTTGGTGAGAGGTGTGGACAAGGAGATTCTCAATCTTTCCGACAAGCTCAGGAGCCTCAGGAATGTGTTGGATGATGCTGAGAATCGACGATTTCAGGACAAAAACATCAACCACTGGTTGTCGAGGCTGGAGCAGACATCTTATGAAATGGAGGACGTTCTCGACGAATGGAATTATGCTCTTCTCAAACTCAAGATGACTGCTCCTGCTGCTCCTAAGCACATGGTATGCTCCTTCATCCCATCTTCCTGTTTATGTTTCAACAAAGTTGTTGTTCGTCATGATATTGGTACAAAGATTAAAAATGTGAAACAACAACTTGATGAAATATTGAGGGAGAAGAATCAATTTAATTTAGTCGAATCCATACCCATCACGGATCGTTTGCCTGGATCTTGGCGAGTTCAATCCACTTCCATGGTTGACTCAGCAAAAGTCCATGGTAGGGATACAGATGTGGATTTTCTTGTTAGCAAACTTTTGGATAATGGTGCTAGCCAAGGCATCCAAATTCTGGGTATAGTAGGTATGGGGGGACTTGGGAAGACGACTCTCGCTCAGCTAGTTTATAATCATAGTCGAGTGGAGGAATCTTTTGACTTAAGGATCTGGATTTGTGTTTCGGACCCCTTTGATCCCGCTGTCATTGGCAAATGTATTCTCGAGAGCATAAAAAAAAAGAGTTTTTCAAATACTAACCAAATGGATGTCCTATTTACTCTTGTAAAAGAGTCCATTGTAGGAAAGAAGTTTATTCTTGTCCTTGATGATGTTTGGACAGAGGACCATAATAAATGGGAACCCCTAGAGAACTCCCTCAGATGTGGTGGAGCTAGAAGTAAGATTTTGGTGACGACAAGAAATGAAAGGGTTGTAAAAATGATGGGATCAAGAGAGGGTGAGATATGTCGTCCAGGATTGCTCTCAGACAAAGATTGTTGGTTATTATTTAGTCGTATAGCCCTTTTTAATAGGAACGAAGTCGAATTTGAGGAGATCGGTAAGAAAATAGTTAAAAAGTGCAATGGCTTGCCTCTAGCCTTGAAAACTTTGGCAAGTCTTTTATGTTTTAAAAGAAGCTTGGACGAGTGGGAAAATGTGTTGAATAGTGAAATATGGAAAATGGAGAAAACAGAGATAGACATTTTTCCTCATTTGCTTTTGAGCTACAATGAATTGTCACAGACACTTAAGCGGTGCTTCTCATACTGCGCTGTCTTTCCCAAAGATACTGAAATTGATGTTAAGAGTCTAATAGAAAATTGGATGGCACTTGGTTACTTGGGCTCCAATATCGGTGACATGAAACTTAGAGGGAGAGAGTGTTTTGATGTTTTAACAATGCGTTCTCTATTTCAAGATTTTAAGATAGCTAGGTTGGATAAGGAAATATATGAATGTAAGATGCATGATATAGTACATGATTTTTCTCAATTTGTTAGTAAGAGTGGTAGGGTGGAGGGCACTAGAATGAATAAGAGGACCTGCCAAGTTTGTGACCCTTCATTTGTTTCCAATGTTAATCAATTTTGTAGCTTATATTGGGATAAGGAAGAATGTCCTCCAAGTAGTCTTTGTGATTGTGTGACACGTCGTCTAAGGGTGTTAAGTATGAAAGGTTGTGGCTTGAAAAGTATTCCAGTGGGACTTGAAAATTTGATTCACTTGAGGTGGTTGGACTTGAGTGAAAATACAGTATCCCAAGAAAACCTTAGAATCATTTTTCAGCTTTATTTTTTGCAAACACTTAAACTAAGTAATTGCAAACTAGAAGCGATTCTAAAGGAAATTGGGAATTTGATTCACCTTAGAGACTTGGACATAAGTTGGAATAAGTTTTTAAGGGAATTGCCAGAGAGCATATGTGGTTTGCATGAATTGCGAAGCCTGGATGTTACTTGGTGCACGAGTCTGAGCAGAATTCCTGAAGGACTGACCCAATTAACTAGTCTTAGTGAATTGCATGGATTTCGAGGAGGAAGTTGTGATAGCAAGTTGGGATTATTGAACAAGTTAAACTGTCTTACTCATCTAGACTTGACTATCAGATTAGGTGATGATGAAGTGGTTGAGGATGCGCGGGAAGCAGAATTGAGGAAAAAGATACACCTTCAGGAACTCCATATAGAATTTGAGGATGAGATGGATCAAAGTGAGGAATGCAGCAGGGTGAGGATGGGTACGATAGATGCTCTCGAGCCCCATCTGAAGTTGAAAGAACTGTGGATTGAGAAATATAAGGGCTCCAAACTTCCGTTGAGCTGGATCGTCTCGCCCTTGAACCAACTAAGGTCTATTGCGCTCTGGGAATGCAATCAGCTGTCATCATTGCCGCCCCTTGGAAAACTACCATGTCTGGAAGAGATTCTTATTTATGAAATGAAAGGATTAAAAATAGTGGGACGAGAATTGTTGGGAGCTTCATTGAATACTGCCTTTCCCAAATTGAAGAAACTGTCATTTTGGGGATGCGACGAGTGGAGGGAGTGGGAGGACATCACGGACGAAGAAGAACAACATTCTACCATCATGCCTTGTCTTGAAGAGTTAGCCATCTTTCATTGCCCCGGCCTGACGAAACTGCCACGCTCCCTTCTCAGAAAAGCATGGTCATTGGACAAGTTGGTGAATACCGAGTCGGAGGAGCTACAACAACATTGCAAGGCCAATGGTCATGTAGTGTTTAGTGATACTTAGGTGTAATTAATGTATTCAATTTCTTTCATCATTTCCACAAGTTGATATATAGGAGTATATATATATATGTGTGTGTGTGAGATGTGATCAATAAATTATCTGCTTTCTTTTCTTTTATTTTTCTATGTTCTATGCTTATTTTCAACTTTGTAATTGTCTTGCTTGTTTGTAGCGGTAATGATAATTTTGTAGACAACATGTTTGATTTAATGCCCCAATAAAAATGTAGACAACATGTTTGATTTAATGCCCCAATAAAAATATAATTGTGGAAACTAAATCTCATGTTTTAATTGATAACATACAGGAATGCACACATGCACCTTAAAAATATGTCTTCTTGTTCAATTTAACCATAAAATTTTTAATGAGATTTAATGAGGGCACTAGAATGAATAAGAGGACCTGCCAAGTTTGTGACCCTTCATTTGTTTCCAATGTGAATCAATTTTGTAGCTTAGATTGGGGTAAGAAAGAATGTCCTCCAAGTAGTCTTTGTGATTGTGTGACACGTCTTCTAAGGGTCTTAAGTATGGAAAACTGTGGCTTGGAAAGTATTCCAGTGGGACTGGAAAATTTGATTCACTTGAGACGGTTGAACTTGAGTGGAAATACAGTATCCCAAGAAAACCTTAGAATCATTTTTCAGCTTTATTTCTTGCAAACACTTAACTTAAGTTACTGCAAACTAGAAGCGATTCTAAAGGAAATTGGAAATTTGATTCACCTTAGAGACTTAGACTTGAGTCATAATGTGTCTTTAAAGGAGTTGCCAGAGAGCATATGTGGTTTGCATGAATTGCAAAGCCTGAATATTAGTTGGTGCACGAGTTTGAGCAGAATTCCTCAAGGACTGGCCCAGTTAACAGGTCTTGGCGAATTGCATGGATTTAGAGGAGGAAGTGGTGATAGCAAGTTGGGATTTTTGAACAAGTTAAACCATCTTAGTTATCTAGAGTTGATTATCAGATTAGGTGATGAAGAAGTGGTTGAGGATGCGCGGGAAGCAGAATTGACGAAAAAGATACACCTTCATGAACTCCTTATAAAATTTGAGGATGAGATGGATGATCAAAGTGAGGGGGTGAGGATGGATGTGATAGATAAAACCAACAGATCTAGTGGAAACACGAACCTTCTAACTGATCCAACAGAAAAAAATCGAAAAAAATAAAACCAAACAGATCTAGTGGAAACACGAACCTTCTAACTGATCCATTCAAGCACCGAAACGATTGGGAGCGGCGGAGCACTTGTAGCGGGGAGGGATGGCGGCGAAGCTTGGAGGAGGGAGAAGTGGGGGCGGGCGGTGTATTTATCAGTGGCCTTTGAGATTAGATTATGGGTGTATGTATGTATCTCTTGGCGGCCCGGCCCAAATAAATGGTTGGAACTTGGAAGACAAGGTAATTTATAGTTATTTTTTTTATTCCAAATCAATGTTAAATATTAAGGAAATAATATACTCCCTCCGTCCCACAACTGTTTGCACACTTACCTTATTTGTCCGTCCCACAATTGTTTGCACACCCATAAAAGGAAACTTTTTCATAAACCCCACCCTCACAATATTCACATATTTACACAAAATGTCATTACTTTTACTCTCTTTCCAATCACCTTTTTACTTTATTCATATAACTTTACAAAATTACCCCTCAACACTCCACTCATTACACTTTTTTCTTAAAAAGTGTGCCCACTTTGTGGTGGAAACACTTCCGGGACGGAGGGAGTATTAATTATTTATTAAGTATTGAAAAATAATGGCATATGTATTAATAGACCAAAACACCGTGACATTTAATTTTATTAATATTATTGATAAATTTACAAATGTTATAAATTATAAAAAATAAAATTTTGAATAAATATTAATTTAAGATTAGTCAAGTCTTTTTTTTTTACCGATAAAATAAATATTTCAAAATTAAAATTTCAAATTTTGGAAACTTGGTAGAGAAGCAAAATATAATCTTTAAGAATTTTTTAATTATGGAAATTATTTTTTCCTAATTCTATTTTCCTTTTATAATATCATATATTGCAAACTTTAATTAAGAAAATTATTTATTATGAATCTCCCATATTTTTCATATTATTTCACGAATATTTAATTGTTTCCTAATTCTATCTCTTTTATATTATCATATATTGCATACTTTTTGGATCTAAATAATAGGTAAAATATGTTAATGTCAAAGACGATAATAATTTTTGAAAAGTAATATTAAAATTGTTAATTAAATGCCATAATTTATACCGAATTAAATAATAGTACGTGTAATATATCTTGGCAATATTTGTGTCTGTTCCATCAACGAAATTTTAACATGCTAATTTTAGTAAAACATATATTTATGCTAAAAATTGTTAGAACTTTAACTTTAGTAAAATATATCTTGGCAATATACCTATTAATAGTACTCCCTTCATTTTTTTAATAAGTGTTACCTTTAATTTTTTTTCAACAAATTAAAATTTAATAATATGAGATATATATTTTTCTTAATATAAATATTCTCCATATAAATCACTTCTATACATTTCAATTTTTTTTTTTTTTTTAAACAACAAAATTTTATTCATGTGTACCAGGAATACCCCAAGAAAAAATCAAAGATTTACAAAAGTTGAATCAATGAAGGTGTCTATGACGACGCTTGTGCAAATGCTCAAGCCTGTCCTGCCTCCGGCGTTGTCGCTTTTCTTAGGATTGATCGATGAAGGAGGAGCGTTGTCATCTTGTCCGAGATAACGGAAAGTTGTCTTGCACCAGATCTTCTGGTTATGATCAAGTTAGAACATAAGGAAACCATAGCACGAAAAACACGACTTATGATCAAGTTAAAGCAAAGGATATTAATTAGCTCATCTAACTAAATTATCAATAAATTAAACTACAAAAATAGTTAACTAAAAACAGCCTTTATATATTAAAAAAGGTTTTGGAAGCAGAAGATGGTAATTGCAATTTGCAAGCACCTCTCTAACTTGTACAAACTAAAAGGCCAAATTAGAAAATAGCTCGGGCATGTTTGATAGCAAATATATCTAAATTTTATTAATTTTAAAGCACATAATCTACCCTTAATCTAAGTTATCAAACAACCAATAAATAAATAAATTCTCACATTGGCCACTTCAATCTAAGCTATCAAACATGACATAATTAAACACCATCTAAAATAAATAAATTCTCACATTGGCCACTTCAATGATATCTTTTTTATATTTAGAACGCGGCAAAGACTTGTGTGAGACGCGTGGGCCACACATAAATTGACACTCATTCATTCTAAATGTTAAAACACGCGTTATGTTCAAATTATGACATGTGTGCCCATGCATACAATGTTTGAGAAATACAAATGGTAAGAAATATCAGGAAATATGAACCAAATTACAAGCAATTAATGTTTATATATAAATTATGGAGTAGCAATTTGTAATGAACCAAATTACATGCAATTAAAGTTTATTTAATTAGCCCACCCTGTCACGCATACATATTTGTTTCAATGTAAACAACATTTTTTTATTTTCTTTGTGAGAGATTTTTTATTACGCAAGTAAGATTCAACATTTTTTTATTGAAAAAAGAAAAAAAAAGAAAAAGGAGAGATATATAGCCAATAATTGATATTCACTTTGTAAAAAGCAGGCAGGGGACAGGGTGCACATGGGATATCAATAATGCAGAAAAAGACCTCTCTCTACCTCTTCATGTCTTATAGTGGTAGTAGTACCACCTCTAATGTTTTCATTCATCATAAAACAATTATTTACAAAGAAATTAAACAGCTGAGATAGCTTGTAACCATGGCGGAAGTCATCGTCTCTGCTTTGGTCGAGCAGCTTATAGCCACCATAAATGAGCAGATCAAAAGCGAAGTCCATTTGGTGAGAGGTGTGGACAAGGAGGTTCTCAATCTTTCCGACGACCTCAAGAGCCTCAGGAATGTGTTGGATGATGCTGAGAATCGACGATTTCAGGACAAAACCATCAACCAATGGTTGTCGAGGCTGGAGCAGACGTCTTATGAAATGGAGGACGTTCTCGACGAATGGAATTATGCTCTTCTCAAACTCAAGATGGCTGCTCCTGCTCCTCCTAAGCACATGGTATGCTCCTTCATCCCATCTTCCTGTTTATGTTTCAACAAAGTTGTTGTTCGTCATGATATTGGTACAAAGATTAAAAATGTGAAACAACAACTTGATGAAATATTGAGGGAGAAAGACCGATTTAATTTTATCGAATCTGTGCCCATCACGGATCGTTTGCCTGGGTCTTGGCGAGTTCAGTCCACTTCCATGGTTGACTCAACAAAAGTCCATGGCCGGGATACAGATGTGAATTTTCTTGTTAGCAAACTTTTGGATAATGGTGATTGCCAAGGCATCCCAATTTTGGGTGTAGTGGGTATGGGGGGACTTGGGAAGACCACTCTCGCTCAACTAGTTTATAACCATAGTCGAGTGGAGGAATCTTTCGACTTAAGGATCTGGATTTGTGTTTCTGATCCCTTTGATCCTGCTGTCATTGGTAAATGTATTCTCGAGAAAGAAAAAAAACAGACTTCTCCAAATACTATACAACTGGATGTCCTGTTAGATCTTGTAAAAGAGTCTATTTTAGGAAAGAGGTTTCTTCTTGTCCTTGATGATGTTTGGACAGAAGACCATAACAAATGGGAACCCCTAGAAAACACCCTCAGTTGTGGTGGAGCTGGAAGTAAAATTTTGGTGACGACGAGAAATGAAGGGGTGGTGAAAATGATGGGATCGAGGGAGGGTGAGATATGCCATCCAAGAGGGCTCTCGGACAAGGATTGTTGGCTATTATTCAGCCGTATAGCCCTTTCTGAAAGGAACGAAGTCGAATTTGAGGAGATTGGTAAGAAAATAGCTAAAAAGTGCAATGGCTTGCCTCTAGCCGTGAAGACTTTGGCAAGTCTTTTGCGTTTAAAAAGTAGCTTGGACGAGTGGGAAAATGTGTTGAATAGTGAAATATGGAAAATGGAGAAAGCAGAGGTAGACATTTTTCCTCATTTGCTTTTGAGTTACAATGAATTGTCACCGACACTTAAGCGGTGCTTCTCGTACTGCGCTGTCTTTCCCAAAGATACTGAGATTAATGTTGAGAGCCTAATAGAAAATTGGATGGCACTTGGTTACTTTAGCTCCAATATCAGTGACATGAAACTTAGAGGGAGAGAGTGTTTTGACGTTTTAGGAATGCGTTCTCTATTTCAAGATTTTGAGGTAGATTATTGGGGTGAGAAAATAATTAGATGTAAAATGCATGATATAGTACATGATTTTGCTCAATTTGTTAGAAAGAGTGGTAAGGTGGAGGGCACTAGAATGAATAAGAGGACCTGCCAAGTTTGTGACCCTTCATTTGTTTCCAATGTTAATCAATTTTGTAGCTTAGTTTGGGGTAAGAAAGAATGTCCTCCAAGTAGTCTTTGTGATTGTGTGACACGTCGTCTAAGGGTATTAAGTATGAATGGTTGTCACTTGCAAAGTATTCCACTGGGACTGGAAAATTTGATTCATTTGAGGAGGTTGGACTTGAGTGGAAATACAATATCCCAAGAACACCTTAGAATCATTTTTCAGCTTTATTACTTGCAAACACTTAAATTAAGTGAATGCAAACTAGAAGCGATTCTAAAGGAAATTGGGAATTTGATTCACCTGATAGACTTAGACTTGAGTCGGAATTACTCTTTAAAGGAGTTGCCAGAGAGCATATGTGGTTTGCATGAATTGCGAAACCTGAATGTTAATTGGTGCACGAGTTTGAGCAGAATTCCTGAAGGACTGGCCCAGTTAACCGGTCTTGACGAATTGCATGGATTTAGAGGAGGAAGTGGTCATAGCAAGTTGGGATTATTGAACAAGTTAAACCATCTTAGTCGTCTAGAGTTGATTATCAGATTAGGTGATGAAGAAGTGGTTGAGGATGCGAGGGAAGCTGAATGGAAGAAAAAGATACACCTTCGGGAACTGCGTATAGAATTTGAGGATGAGATGGATGATCAAAGTGAGGGGGTGAGGATGGATGTGATAGATGCTCTCGAACCCCATCTCAAGTTGAAGCATCTGTGGATTGAGAAATATATGGGCTCCAAACTTCCGTTGAGCTGGATCCTCTCGCCCCTGAACCAACTAAGGTCTATTACGCTCTTGGAATGCAAACAGCTGTCATCATTGCCGCCCCTTGGAAAACTACCATGCCTAGAAGAGATGTCCATTTGGGGAATGAATGGATTAGAAAGAGTGGGAGGAGAGTTGTTGGGAGGTTCATCAAATAGTAATACTCATGTTATTGCCTTTCCCAAATTGAAGAAACTGAGGTTTTACTTTTGTTCTGAGTGGAAGGAGTGGGAGGACATCAAAGAACAACATTCTACGATCATGCCTTGTCTTCAACAGTTAACCATCAATTTTTGCCCCGTCCTGACGAAACTGCCGCGCTCCCTACTCAGTAAGGCATGGCCATTGGCCAGGTTGGAGATTGCTGGTTCAAATGAGCTACAACAACATTGCAGGGACAATGGTGTATTGTTTAGTGATTAATGTAATAGTATAATCTGTTCTGTTGTGCTTTCTTTTATTTTCTTTTTCTATGTATGGGTCATATCATATTTCTGCAACTTTGTTGTTTGTAGACAACATGTTTGATTTAATGCAATAGTGGTGTGGACACACCTTACTGTAAAAATAATACCAGGATTCAGAGCATCTCAAATTATGGACACAAATTCATTTTAATCCACTTTTTTTTTATTTACATCATTTTTTGTTCAATTTACGTTATTTTTACCACAAATTTTTTAAAGTAATCGAAAATGTGAGTGTGCCACTCCGTGGGTGGTATTTTTCTTAATTTCTTTTCTCGTTCTATGTTAGTTTGTGCATTTGGAATTAGTCTCCGATAGGTGATGATATTTGTACAAGTATTTCAAGTTTGTAGTGTTGTTGTTAAATCTGGTAATGATAATTTTGCAGACAACATGTTTGATTTAATGCCCGAATGAAAATATAATTGCAGCGTGGTGGTCCGTGTGGATAGACAAGACAACCATGGGGTGGCAATGTGATCAATCTATAATCAGTGTTGACATGAAACCACTACTTTAGATGTGTGCAGAGCTTCTTGAGTTGAGAATTTCTCATGTGGTGCTCTCGAAATTCACGCGAATGCTTTATGTTTAACGACATAGGAAGCAGGGTGGGACGTCGAAAAACAGAGGCAATAGCAAGTAAAATTTAATATGTTTTCATCTGTCCCAGTACTTGGGCATAGTTTTAGTTACTAATTAATTATCAACAAAAGAAAGTGAAATCCCGGTTCAAAAAAAAAAAAGAAGTGAGATCCTCGTCACATTGTAAACAATTACAAATTGTTGCTTCTTTCTTTCTTTCTATCACACAACTCAAAAACCTTTTTGAACAACTCCAACTCGTCGAAAACCTGAAATAACTCCATAACAAGGAATATAACAGATAGTATATTGTCTAAGAAATAAAATACATAAATTCGATCACAACACCACCATTTGTGTTTAAGACTCGTATTCATCAACATAGAAAAGTAGGATTCCAGATATAAATTAATTAAACTTAAACAAACCGTATAGCAATACATAAATAAGGAAACAGAAGCCAACTCCTTGTTCTGTTAAACATTCGAAATCAGATAGGCTGTCTATTACTGCAAGATACGCACTACTCAAATGCTAAACAGAGAAACCTCCTTGATAAACATGTAGTGAACATCCGTTATCCGAAATTTTCTCGAGTCAGTGAGGGCGGTTTTGAGGTTGTTAAGATCAATGGAAATAACATCCATGAGTAGGTGAGAGAAACTGTATTCTTGTTGTAGAAAGCAGGCATGGTGGTAGAGTTTTTCATCGTCTTTACGATCAACAAGCAGGGCCATGGAAGGTCGAGAAGTAAAAGGGCAATCTCGTATAGATTTCACCCTTTCCGGCCTTGTTGACAATAGAGGTAGAGGAATGGCTTCGTATGTAGAAGCTGAAAGATCAAATACAGCATCATACCCCACCAAATATCGACGGTCAATAGTTATAGTTGCAGCACACAATTCACTATGAGAACCCATCGCACAAGGAAGACGACGAACTAATCTCCGCAACTCGTGCACAACAACAACCTAGAGTTATCTAGGAAAGTATAATACATTATTAAGATTTTTTTATCTCCTCGTGGTGATATGGGAAATCCTTGTGCTGGGAAACAAGTCCAAGACTCTGTGGAAGGATCAAACAACTCGATAGCTTTTTCAGGGCAAATAGGATTGATGAAACACTGTAAAACTAGGATTTTGTCACCATCCCGTGCTGAATTTTTTGGGGTAATTCATACTAGCAATAACATCAACATTCAGCTCCTTCACGCCACCACACCTCAAATCCAAATCCTCCGCTTCCAAAACATATTTCCGACTTTCTACTGTTGTTTCAGGAATCATATCATCATAACTATCAAACGACTGAATCACATTACCCGAAAACATATAAAGGGTGGAATTTAAAACACAACCCGTCCAGTTGAAAATATGCCCACCAATTCCGATTTTAGGAACAACAATTCGGATTTTAGGAGCAATAAACTTATAATCAGGATCCTTTTCAAGTGGACGAGGAGGAGGTTTCAAATTGACATCGTCGACCACAAATATTTGAAATTCACATCGATCTAATCCGTCTGATCCACTCGCCTGAACCAAGAAGCCGATTTTTGTTAAACCAACTGCTGCTGCATCGGAGGATGATGATGATCGAAGCCGTTTGGCAGGATGTTCTGTTTCAGATTCAGGTGTTACAAACTTTCTATACAAAAAGTTACAAAACAAAATTCGAAAAAAAATTGTTTGAAACTACACATCCAAAACAATCTCAACAGAAAAAAATCGAAAAAAATAAAACCAAACAGATCTAGTGGAAAATACGAACCTTCTAACTGATCCATTCAAGCACCGAAACGATTGGGAGCGGCGAAGCTTGGAGGAGGGAGAAGTGGGGGCGGGCGGTGTATTTATCCGTGGCCTTTGAGATTAGATTATGGGTGTATGTATGTATCTCTTGGCGGCCCGGCCCAAATAAATGGTTGGAACTTGGAAGACAAGGTAATTTAGGCGGTTTGACACTATTTCCAAATTTAGAAAATTATAAACAAGGCAAAAAATATAATTTAAATAATCTTTTAACAAAATATAATACATCATTTTTAATACGCCTAATTATTATAAGATTCATTAAATAATCATATAGTTAAAAACATAATCCCACACAAGAAAAAAAAAGATAACAAAAATTCCAATAAAAGATACTCCGTACTTGTTTACCTAATTTATTTGAGATCTATTTTATGTAAAGAAAGTATTAAATAATATGAAGACATTTAATTAAAATGAAATCTTTCATATAAGAAATTCAAATTCAAATTTTAATTAGGTAATTTAGGTTGTCTACCATATTTTTTCCTTGGTAGAGAAGCAAAATATAATCTAATTTAAGAATTTTTTTAATTATGGAAATTCTTTATTATTTGTCTCCCATATTTTTTCCTAATTCTCTTTTCCTTTTATAATATCATATATTCCATACTTTAATTAAGAAAAATCTTTATTATTCATCTCCCATATTTTTCATATTATCTCACGAATATTTGTTTCCTAATTCTCTCTCTCTTTTATAATATTATATATTGCATACTTTTTGGATCTAAATAATAGGTAAAATATGTTAATGCCAAAGACGACAATAATTTTTTTAATTAATATTAAAATTGTTAATTAAATGCCATGCGATTATATATACCGAATTAAATAATAGTGTAATATATCTTGGCAATATTTGTGTCTGTTCCATCCATATGCTGGAAATTTTAACATGCTAATTTTAGTAAAATACTCCCTCAGCTCCGTTTTTTTTTAAAGATGTTTTAGAATAATTGACTTGAATTAAGAAAATGTATGATTTGACAAATAAATTTTTAAATAATAAAAGAGATTTCTAATAACATTAACGTCATTCTATAACACGCATAATTAATTGCAAAGAGCTACAACAACATTGCAGGCCAAAGGTGTAGTGTTTAGTGATTCAATATGGGATGATTAATATATTCACAAGCTTTATTATGTATAAATGAAGATTGTTTTCTCACTCGATCATTTTATCTTCTCTTCTATCCATCTAATTAAACAGTATAAAGTCTTACTCTTGTTTACTTTTATTAATTAATATCTATATATATTAGTTATATTATAAATATTGTGTATATGTAGTCTCTTGTTATCCCACATCGAAACGTTCATCATACTTTCAGAGTGTACATTGTATAAATACTTTTAGTCAATATGAATAAAATATCTTTTGACTTATCTTTAACATGGTAACCAGAGCTTAATTAGGCACCTGCCTCTTTTTTTTCGATCCTCTCCTTATTTTGTGGAATTACTCCTACATTATCGGATCTCCCAGGCCCAGAATTGCCTCTGCATCTCAAAAACCCTAGGCCTAACCTCTTGACCACTTCTCATCGGCCGTTCCCACCTCCCGCCTCACGCCCAAATTGCAGCCGTCGACCTCACGTCCCTGCAACATAATGCCTTCTGATTCAGAGCCCCGTGTCGTCAACGCCGGCTCTGCCTCCGCGACCGAGTCCTCCGATCCCGCCGTGCCTCACCTTGTGGCCTTCAACACTGCCTCGCAGGCACCCCTCAAACTCACCTCCACAAACTATGTAGCCTGGAGTCTACAATTTCGCACTCTGCTCACTGGCTATAACCTCTTCCGCTTTGTAGACGGGTCGCACAAGTGTCCTCCCTCCACCGTTTCTGAAGGAACAGTCACCACACCGAACCCGCTGCATCAATTCTGGGTTCGTCAAGACCAATTAATATTCAGTGCTCTCCTTGGTTCGATAACCCCCAATTTAATCCCGTTTGTTGCTGCTGCTGTAACTTCCCATGATGCGTGGACAACCCTTGCATCCACCTACGGGAAATCATCTAGGGGACGCTTCCTTGCTCTCAAAAATCGAATTCACAATCCGCTCAAAGGTAACCGTTCTATCACTGAATTTATGCTTGAAATTAAGGGCGTCGTTGATGAACTAGCCCTACTCGGTGTTAAAATGGATCCCGAGGACCTTGTCCTTAAGGTCCTTAATGGTCTTGATGACTCCTTCAAAGAATTAGGCAACGCCATCCAGGCCAGAGATGCCCCCATTGCCTTTGAGGAATTGCATGATAAACTATTGAGCACTGAAGCCCAACTTGCTGTCCAGAATCACGTCCCGTCCTCTACCCCTGTCACTGCACTCAATACGAACAGACAGCCTGGTCCCTCTGGCAACCGACCGCGTGTGCAGCGTCCGCCCTGGCCGTCCCACGCATCAGCCCAACAGGGCCGTTTCCAGCAGCACTCGGCCGGCCCTCTATACACCCATTCCAGTCGCTCGGCTACCCAGTCTAGGCCATATATGGGGAAGTGTCAACTTTGTGGCACACCAGGCCACTCCGCTCGTCGATGTCCCGAAATTCAATCCTATGTGCCATCTCCAAGAGCCCCTGCTTCGTCAGGCTACTCCACTCCCCTGCACATGCGGCCTCTTCTGCCCCAGCCCATTCGGGGTGGATTCTCGACTCGGGCACCTCTCACCACATCACTACAGACCTGGCTAACCTATCCCTGCATTCTCCTTATGGTGGCAGTGATGACGTGGTGGTTGGTAATGGTAAAAGATTAAATATTTCGCATACAGGCTCCTTATTTTTTGAGAATTTAGAGTTTCTAGCATTTTCGGATACCCTTGTTGTTCCTTCCATGTCCAGAAATTTACTATATGTCTCTCAATTATGCCGACAAAATAATGTTCATGTTTCGTTCTCTGATTCTGGTTTTCAGGTGATGGAGCGTCCTTCGGGGGGTGTTCTTCTCCAAGGTCCGTGCGTTAATGGGCTTTATGTTTGGCCTGCTGGTGTCTGCTCATCCTCTCCTCCCACTGCCCTCACTGTGTCCCGTCAGCCCGTCCCCACCTGGCATGCCCGGCTTGGTCACCCATCATCTCGTATTTTGAATTTTACCTTATCTACAAACAATTTTCCTTTCAATAAATTGAGTCAGCATACTTGTGAGTCTTGTAAGTGCATTAAGAGTCATAAGTTACCCTTTATGGATTCTTCTTTATCATCTACTATGCCTTTAGAATTAATATTTTCTGATGTTTGGACTACTCCAATTTTATCGTGTGATGGTTATAAATATTATGTTATCTTTGTTGATCACTTCACTAAGTATATATAGCTTTATCCGTTGAAACGTAAATCTGATGTACTTCCAACGTTTGTTGCGTTTAAATCCCTCGTTGAAAACTACCTCTCCACCAATATCAAAACCTTGTACTCTGATAACGGTGGTGAATACCTAGCCCTACGCTCCTTTCTTACATCTCATGGAATCACCCACCTAACAACTCCACCTCACACTCCAGAGCACAATGGTGCCTCTGAACGCCGTCATCGCCATGTCGTTGACACAGCCTTAGCCCTCCTCCATCATGCATCCATGCCCCTAACCTTTTGGCCCTATGCTGTCTCCACAGCCACATACCTCATTAATCGCCTACCTAAACCTGCCCTTGCCATGCTTTCTTCCTTTGAGAAACTATTTAGCCGTCCTCCAAATCTCACCAAACTCCGAGTATTCGGTTGCCTATGCTTTCCTTGGCTTCGCCCCTACACCGCTCACAAACTTGATAACCGATCTACACCTTATGTGTTTGTTGGTTACTCCCCCACCCAAAGTGCATATCTCTGCCTCGATCGTTCCACCAACAGAATCTATGTCTCTCGTCATGTGGACTTCGTCGAATCTGTCCTACCCTTCGCCACAAAACCTAAACCCAAAACCCCACCACCTCCATCCACAGACGATCACCCGGTCCCTAACCCCCCACCAATACAGATCACAGTCACTCCTTCAGCGGCACCACCAGTGCCCTCGCCTACGCCGACACCCCCTGCTGCTCCTCCATCACCGGATCCACCTGTGGCTCCTACACATCACCATCCCATGGTTACTCGCTCTAGGAACAACATCATCAAACCAAATCCGAGGTACTGTCTAACCGTCACTTCTTTTATTGATGTTGAACCAACTACTGTTACACAGGCCCTTAAAGATCCACACTGGCGCACTGCTATGTCTGAGAAGTATAATGCTCTCCTGCGTAATGGTACTTGGGATCTTGTACCAGCGATTCCTTCGCAAAATGTGGTTGGCTGCAAATGGGTATTCCGTATCAAGAGAAATCCGGATGGATCTGTTGATAAATTTAAGGCTCGGTTGGTAGCCAAGGGGTTTCATCAGCGATCGGGTATCGACTTCTTTGAAACTTTCAGTCCGGTTGTCAAGCCGGCTACTATCCGGATTGTTCTTAGCATTGCTGTCTCTCGTAACTGGCCTCTCAGACAGTTTGATGTAAATAATGTCTTCCTTCACGACACCCTTAATGATGAGGTCTATATGTCCCAACCCCCGGGTTTCTCTAACTCTGATCGTCCCGGCTTCGTTTGCAAGCTCCGTAAATCTATTTATGGCCTCAAGCAAGCCCCACGCACTTGGTATAATGCCTTACGGACCTTCTTGATATCCATTGGCTTTGTGTGTACCAAGTCGGATGAATCCCTCTTCGTTTATGCTCATCAGGGTGTTCTGGCTTATTTTCTGATTTACGTGGATGACTTAGTTCTCACAGGCAACAGTGACAGTTTTATGAGTACAGTGGTTTCCAGTCTGGCATCCAAGTTCTCTGTTAAGGATCTCGACTCCTTATCCTATTTTCTTGGGGTGGAAGTGCTTCGAACTCGTGACTCTTGCTTTCTGTCTCAACACAAATATGTTACGGATCTACTTGTTCGTCACAACATGCTTGATGCTAAGCCTGTTCAAACTCCTCTTGCCACGGGTGTCCCTCTTTCTCTTCACGATGGCAGTCCTGCTTCTGACCCCACTGTCTATCGTCAGGTGCTTGGCAGTCTTCAGTATTTGCTCCTCACTAGACCTGACATTGCCTTTGCTGTGAACAAACTCTCTCAATTCATGCACGCTCCTTCTGGTCTTCATTGGGGTGCGGTCAAAAGGTTACTTCGTTATTTGAATGGCACTCGTCATTTCTCACTTCACCTGCAGCGCCACTCTCCCCTCACTCTTCACTATTTCTCTGATGCCGACTGGGCTGGTGACTGTGATGATAGAACCTCCACAAGTGCCTATGCCATATTTCTGGGTGCAAATCCAGTGTCTTGGAGCTCTCGTAAGCAGCGCTCTGTGGCTCGCTCTTCAACTGAGGTCGAATATCGAGCCATTGTTGCAGCAGCAGCCGAAATGCAGTGGACCTCTTCCATTCTCTCTGAACTCCTAGTTCCGCCTCCTCCGGATGTCCCGTCTCTATACTGTGATAACATTGGAGCCACATACCTCTGCTCGAACCCTGTGTTTCACTCACGTATGAAACATATTGCCATTGATTATCACTTTGTTCGTGACTTGGTAAAAACATCTCGTATCTGTGTTGCTCATGTCTCCTCTGCTGATCAACTTGCGGATGCCCTCACCAAACCTCTCTCTCGGAATCGTCTCAAATTGCTTATGGACAAGATTGGTGTCGTCAATCGCCCACCATCTTGAGGGGGCGTATTAGTGATATTGTAAATATTGTGTATATGTAGTCTCTTGTTATCCCACATCGAAACGTTCATCATACTTTCAGAGTGTAGATTGTATAAATACCTTTAGTCAATATGAATAAAATATTTTTTGACTTATCTTTAACAATATACTGTATATAAATCTTTTATCATGGTAATAATAATTCATGTCAGTGTCCATTAGCTGTTTCTGTTTGTAATTAATTAACAAGTTGACTGAATGAAATTAAGCACTACTTTAGTTTAGATGTGTTGGGAATTTCTCATGTGGTACGTGCTCTCCAAATTCAGGCCGGTGAATGCTTTATGTTTAACGACATAGGTGGGACGACAAAAAACTGAGGCAATAAGCTGCAACTTGATCATCATTAGCATTTCGCATCACAATCTTGTCGATTTTTTCCAGCCACCTGATTCAAACTTGTGTGGTATTGCTTCTCCTCTACAACAACAACAAGAAGTTGCCTGAAACTCATCGGCGACACGTTCTTGAAAGGCCGGTTAAGGTTTATCAGGAATATTGTCAATGCGCGCGGTTAAGTTACATGAATAGATCTCTGAAACAACAACTAACAGCTTTGCTGTTAAATTAATTAGGCCAACCTGTCCCATTTCGGGAAAAAAAAAATATTTAGGAAAATTCTAGTAGTTGTATTGATAATTTTGTAGACTACTTGTTTCATTTAAATATTCTTGTATTTTTGCTGAAACCTTGGACTGTAAAAATGATTCAGAGCATCTCAAATTATGCACACAAATTCCTTTTAATCCACTTTTTTGTTCAATTTACCTTATTTTTACCCTAAAAATTTTTAATCTTTTAGATTTTTTTTACTTTTAAACTTAAAGCACATAAATTGAACTATTTGACCGAATTTCAATTCATTTCACACATGCGAGCCGCAAACTCACATTTTTTGTGAATCTGAAAAAAAAAATCAGCAAAAAGTTTTACATTGGACAAAAAAAAAAAAACTGAATTAAGAATGTGAAAACTTAAAAAATTCATGCCAATCTCATTAGTTGCAATACATATATTCACTTAATGCAATTGCCTTATTTGGTCCTAAAAGGAGGGTTTATGTTTTCAATATAAAGGTCCCATAACCCTTCATGGCTGCAGAAATCGGTAGGGATAGGATCAGAGTATCCCATCTACAATATGTTGATGATACAGCCTTTATGGGAGTCGCAAGTAGAGAGAACGCTAATGGAATGAGGAGAATTTTACGGATCATGGAACTAATGTCGAGCTTAAAAGTAAACTTTGTTAAATGTTCGGTGATGGGAGTAAACGTGGAGCCAAATATTCTTACAGAGATGACTGACATTTTGGGCTACAATGTGGGGTCCCTCCCTTCCTCTTATCTTGGCATGAAAGTGGGGTTGAATCAGAAATGTACAGTAGAATGGGCTTTCATCACAGAAAAAGTCAAGAATCGTGTGAGGAAGTGGGAAGACAGAAAAAACTCAATAGGGGCAGATCACACTGATCAACTAGGTTCTATCTTCGCTACCTATCTATTATCTCTCCTTCTACCGAATTTTCAAAAAATTGTGAAATAGATTGAGAGTTTATTTCGTAAGTTCTTGGGGGGGGGGGGGAGAGCCACAATAAAATTGTGTGGGTCAAGTGGAGAAAATGATGTAACTCAAAGCTTATGGGGGTCTTGGGATTTGAGATTATTTAACAAAGCACTATAATAGGAAAATGGGGATGAAGATTAATTAATGAGAGTCGTAGTTTATGGGTCAGGGTGCTAATATCTAGATATGGTGATAATGGGGGGACGGAATTAGGTAGTTTACCATCGGGGAGAACATGGAGAGTTTCATTATGGTGGAAAGATGTCTTTGAGAACAACGAGTCTAGGAGAAGGGGGCTGGTTTGAGAAAGGTTTAGTGAAGAAATTAGGTAATGGTAGTAAAACTTATTTTTGGGATGAGGACTGGTCTGGGGAATGAAATCTAGCTGTAAAGTTTCGTAGGCTGCATAACATCAACCTGGACAAAAGAAAAACCATAGGGGAAATGGGTTGTTGGGTAGGTCAGGAGTGGAAGTGGTTATAGAATTGGAGACGACCTCTATTTGATATGGAGCAAACTTCTCTTAACGATCTTTATCTCTTTGATTGTCAGGTTCAAGCTTAATCCCGACACATGAAAATGGAGATATTACATCCCGAAAGTGGTTGCGCATGGATGGAGATTGTTGTGGGGAAGATTATCAACCTGAGCAAACCTTCGAAGAAGAAAAATACTTCAGTCGAACAACGATTTGAAGTGTGTTTTCTGCAAGGAGCATGACGAGACGGTGAGACACCTTTTTTTTGAATGCCCATACTTCTTCAAATTCTGGATGGACTGTCTAGCATGGATTCAAAATCTGGATACTACTACACATTTAAGCTTGGAGAGCTTTGAAAAGAGCTCTTCAAGTGGGAGCTGTCCAAGCTTAAGTGCTCTCCAAGTGCAATTAAAGGCTCTCCAAGTTCAATTTAGCTTGGAGAGCTCTTCAAGCTTAAATATGGAGTATAAAAGTGTTTACCAACATTTTTAGTATAAGTCAATAAACAATAATTAAAGGATAATTGAGATATGATTAAGTTCAAATTATATGACAAAGTGGGATAGTTCAAGTGGTTAGAGCACCACTACTTAGGCCTTAGGTCCTGGGTTCGAGTCATGGGGAAAAAAAAAAAAAAAGTTCGAATTATATACACTAATCTTTTTTTTTTTTTTTTGAAGAAATATACAGTAGATATTTTCATGTCACTGTTTCTATCGTTTTCATTTTCATTTTTTTTTCTTAAACCAAATGGAGTATAAATTAATTACAAAAGGATAATGCATATTTATGAAAATAGTAATCGCTCAACTGCCTACTGAAAAATGAGGACCGCCACCGCCGTCGATCCGGCGCTGCTCGGCTCCACTGTCTCTTTTTCCGACGTCAGAGTGCTCAACATTTCAGTCAAAAACTTTCCGGCGGTCAAATTCGCCGGGAAAAGGCGCCCTATAACCTGTGCTACTTCTCCTCCTTCTTCGTTTGGGAGGCGAACGCTTATGTATATGGCGACGACGTCGTTTCTGGTGCCTCATTCCAGTTTCGCATCTGCTACGAAGTAAGCTGAATCTTAATGCTGCCTTTTTCATTATACATGCTAAGTGTTCGACATTATCAAATTGAAATTGGTTATGAGTTCATTAGGTTTTGTAGTGGGAGACTTTAATTCAGATCTTGTTGATTCTTTTAGTACCAAAAAAGGAATTCAATAATGCCTTAGTATTGAAGAGTCATGAAATTGTTACAGACGTTTATGGTAGCTATTGTGATGTGTATAGTATGGGTAAATGCAATTTAATCATTTTTGCCATTTTCTTAAATGTAATTAAGACTAAGAGTCTAAGACTGAAGCTAATTACTGTTGCAATCAGAGCATCCACACACATAATTTGTGAGTTATTGACTTCAAAATTTTGGGATCTAGTGAAATTTCATTGTTGCAAGAAGAGATTGGGAAAGTATTATCCAAGGGCAAAGCTGCTGGTTTACTTCGTTTAGTTTTTCACGATGCTGGAACTTTCGACAACAATGATAAAACAGGTATCATACTTGAAATACTAATTTGCATAAAGGTTTATGTTTAGACTTTATTAGACCCTGTGTAACCACTGTGTTAGAAAGGGGCCATGTTGTTTCTGGCAATCATTTGTGGCTAATTTAGTTTCATTGTTATAGGTGGTATGAATGGATCAATAGTTTACGAACTCGATAGACCTGAAAACACGGGCCTTAAAAAGTCATTGAAGGCAAGCTCCCCTCTGCTTCTTTATCTCTTTCCTTTTAGTTATGTGCATACACATCTTATTTCCTTTTCACGTTTGAGATTTAGGATATCTTCAATAACATCCAGTTTTGTAAACCTTCCAATCAGCTAACTCCTGAATGGATGCATTGTTATTAGATTCTAGAGAAAGCTAAAGGTCAAGTGGATGCCGTACAGCCAGGTATTTTTGGACAAAGAAATTATGGTTACTATAACAGCAGTTGTATTAAATATATCATCCAACTCCTCGTTCTTGGTGCTTGCTAGTATCCTGGGCAGATCTGATAGCTGTAGCTGGAGCAGAGGCTGTTCTAATTTGTGGAGGCCCAAAGATTACTATTCAGCTGGGAAGAATGGATGCAACGTAATTGGCTTAAATCTTGGCAACTCTTCTTTCATTTTCTTAGATAAGTTATTCCAAGAAAATATACATGATCATCTAGAAACCTGAGAATATTAGTGAAAATTAATTAAAACAAACTCTAAATTAAAATTCACCCTCCAGAATATCAGTTGATTCCACTAAATTGTCTGGATATATCTTTAGGTTTATCAATTGGTACTTACTCTGTGTATAGCAATGACGATTAATTCTTAGAAAGTGCAACTGTTGCCTCACAGGGTGCCTGATCCTGAAGGGAAGCTTCCAGAAGAAACACTCAATGCCAATTCCATGAAACAAAATTTTCAAAAGAAAGGCTTCTCGTGAGTATAAATATCTGACTTACAGTTATCTTTACCTGTGCATCTCCTGCTTTCCATGATCATAAATTCATAATGCATTTCAGTTTTTCCTATTTTTACAATGAACTTCCTGTTGCAGTTAAATGCTGGTAATATTCATCTACCTCCATAAAGAATTATGCATAAAGCTTCCTCCGTTAAAAAGAAAATGGATGTATTGGCTTTTATCTTGCCATCATGCGTGATGGATGGTTATGTTTTCAGCAACAAAATATAGGACATTGTCTATAAATAGCCGTACTAGTTTTTGGTTTCTTTCGTACCATGTTTTATCACTTATGATTACTGTTATTGTTGAATTAAATGTTCAACGGAATTCGTCCACAGAGCCCAAGAACTCGTTGCATTATCCGGAGCTCATACTCTAGGAAGCAAAGGTTTTGGAAATCCCACTATTTTTGACAATTCGTACTACAAAATTCTTCTAGAGAAGCCATGGTCATCGCCAGGTGATTAATAAGCCATTATATTTCACCTGAGAATTCCAGAATTTCCCATCTCTTTATATAAAGAATCATTAAGTAATTTTTTTCCTAATACATGTAGATGGCATGTCTAGCATGGTTGGCCTTCCTTCAGACAGGGCACTTGTCGAGGATGATGAATGCATTAGGTATGTTGTTATCCTGGTGATGTAATTTTGAATAATCTGCCTGATTTGCTTCTACGACAAGTAGATGTGACAAATCAGGTGGTGGGCCGGGCCAAGTAGTAGGACCGGAGTGGACTGAATTATCTTCAGACTAGTGTTTTGCTGTCCCACTCCAGCCCTATCCTATTTGAGCCCAGGTCGATTCTTGTCCTGTTGGGGCGGCCTCAAATTGCCGACTCAGGACAAGTATTGCATTTTGTCTAGTAGACTAGTTCTGATATACTTCTGCAACTGTTAATTTGCTTATAAGCTAACACTTCATGGACATTTGATGAACAACAGGTGGATCTCAAAGTATGCCAATGATCAAAACCTATTTTTCGAAGACTTTAAGAAAGTTTATACTAAACTCGTTGATACGGGTGCAAAGTGGAGATCTACATGAGTCGCAGAAAGAATATTCACGCGACTATGTGCAGTTCGACTATGGTTACGTTTATTTCAATTTGTAATGTGATGTATCCACGTAGCAAGTAGCATCAATTAATGTATCTTTCATGTCCGTACGTAAACAACACAACGTTGTTGTGTTTAGTGATTTTCAATCACATTAATTAGAAAAGGATTATCGTAATGACATTAAATAATGACATTTAAAAGAAGTAAATAGGTGTGAGGGGGGGACCTTGATCTAACCCTTTTCTTATAGCCCAAAGAATTGTTTCTTTCACTTTCAAAGTGTTTTAGGACAAAATAATATTCGAGTGAAATTTGAACTCTTATTGTCAAGTATCTTTCAATCTTATTTCAGATAAAAAGATGCACTTTCTGTGTAGTGTATGTATATACATGATTATTTCACAAACAACTTGTTAATTTTTTTAAAGATTTTGAAAAAAAAATCTTTATATTATTTTAAATGAAACCTGTATTATGCCACCATGAGCATTCTTTTAAAAAATAATTTATTGTTCATAGTACAGATATTTGTGGTATCCACTGTTTACCCCATAATACGAAGACGATACTAGCTCATAAGCTCGTGAACTAGAGAGGAACAACTAATGTAAAGCTTACTTTCTTGTAAAAAAAAAAACACATAATTTGTAATAAAATTTAACTTTAGACTTAATATCAAAATGTTTGAATAAAGAAGAAACGCTCTAAACTTTGAAATTTGTAATCATAATGGACGACCAAAAACTCGAAGTCTTATTCAAATAGTTGCCTTTAGTGGTGAAATAATTATACTTATTAATAACAAGAAAAAAACACAACTACTGTATGCATATTAAAGTAAATCACAACACCCATTTAATGTCAAATATATCATCAATATAGTAACATAAATTATTTCTTTAATTATTTTTTCAATTACATAATTACCACTAATAAGACTATAAGCATCAAAATTCAAAAGGGTTCACTCGTAGTTGCACTGACTTTTGATTGTTTGGTAGTAAATTACGAAATTATACCAAAGTAATCAATATTAGTAGTTAAGTTATACTTGTGTACACTGAATTGACGATGCACTGCTTCTATATTAAAATTACTTAAAATTCAATGACATAGTATATAGTATGCATTCAATTACATAAAAGAAAATTTTGGATATTATTTTTAATGTAAAAGTATAAAAATGAAAACATATGTTTACATTAATTATTTATTTGTCTTTTTCCAAATATTTTTCAAATAGTATTTTTCTTAGCCGATAGTGATGTGGAGCGGAGTGGATTTGATTCATAGCGATGGCACTAATCACTAGTGAGACTCCTCTGTAACTTAGAGAGAGAGAGAGTGTGTGTGGTACTAGGTAAAAACCTCCTTCCACCATTATTCAATTTCAAGAAACACCCAAAAAAGGGAAAATAAAAAAATATTCCCCGAAAAAAGAGAAAAAAAATCGAAACTTTCAAAGTTGAGTCTACAATCTGACAAGACCAGAGCAGACCGGATGAGACCCATTTCAGAATCACTCAGATCTTTGTAATCCTCGAATGATTTAATGCCCTTGAGATTGTTTTTCCTCCAAATGCTTTGAAAGGTAACTTCTTCTTCTTCTACTGGTGGAATGAAAATGTGTGCGTTTGTTTTGATGTAGTAATGTGTTGTTTCTCAAGTGTTAATCTTTATCTTTTAATGGGATCTTGCTGAGGAAAGGGGGGTTTTGAAGATCTGCTTTTCTGTATTTGTCTTTTTCTACAAGGGTATGCTGTTTAGTTATTCTTTCTTTTTGTGAATCTGAAATGCTTAGTATCTGCTGAATTGGGATTTTTGGTTGCCAGATAGTAAGATTTAAAGTGGGGGGTTGGGAATGTTCAACTTTTTGAGTTTAGATTCCTTGGTATCTAATCACTTTGTGATGCATTCTTGTTTGTGAAGACGAATCATGGAATCTTGATTTATATGCAGTTTAGTTAGTGTTCTTATCTACTGTTTGGACTTATGATGATTGAAGCTTAGATACCTCCTCACATGAGGTTAGATTAATGCCTGTAATTCTGGATTTTGAAGTAATGGAGAACTTATTATGCTTTCTTAATTCAAGTAGTTACTTTTTCCAAGATTTGAGATTTGAAATTCGATTTCTTGTTGGATAGAATGGACGTAATGGATGCTGATAATGCCATTCCCGTGTCTGGAAATGAGGATGAGTTTGAAAATGGTCTTTCTCCAAATGTAAATGGGGCTCCCAATTGCAACGAGGTAATTGAAGGACTTGGTGAGAGTCTCCAAGATGCTGTCAAGTTGAATGACGATGAAACCCATAAATCTGCGCGAGGAATCAAAGAAAAACCTGCTTTACCACCCGAAAGCCGCTCAACCAGCAAACCCAGGGTAGTGGATTCATAATATTTAGTGTTAATTGCTGCTAAAATCACCACTTTTTTTTGTAAATCGTAATCTTATAAACTTTTAAGTTTTGGTAAATAAAAACCCTTGCCCATTTCTGACGTGTCATCCTACTTGGCAACAATTAAATCACAAACGACATCCACCTTAATTACTAGCCAAACGACGTCGTTCAGCCTAAAAACTACCCTAATGGGCTAGAGTCAATCTGCCCGGAAGTTTGAACTGCAAATATTTTATAAATTAAGGTTTTATTTGCCAAAACTAAAAAAATTGTATTAGATTGCAATTTGCAAAAAGGTGGTGATTTTAGTAGTAATTAAGCCTAATAAATATTCAGTTAGCACAATTAGTTCTTTGTGAAGTAATCTAATGGCTAATATACTTCTAGGAACTTGGAGTGAAAGAGTCTGGCAATTCTAAGAATTTGAAACCGGTGAAGGGTACAGGAACGGCCAAGAACGCGAAAGCTTCGAGTCCTAAACAAGCTGTAGTGACAGGTGGCAAGAGCAAAAATGCAAAAGAGGTGATAAAACCATCTGTTGCGTCGAATGGCATTACTTCTGAGTCACACCCGATGCCAAAAATTAAATCATTTAATGAAGGTGGCGACAACTCAATTACTTCTGAGTCACACCCGACGCCAAAAACTAAATCATTTAATGAAGGTGGTGACAACTCAATAACAGCATACGTTCAAGATAACTCCAAGGTATAAATGTGGAGAAGTGTTGAGTATAATTTTACTAAAATACATTGTCTTGATTTTATGGACTCCTTAACACAATCTTTTCTATTCTCAAGCTGGAGCATGGACTTCCTGATGGAACATCATCATCTACAAACGGAGAACAGTCTGATGAACTCCCGTATGTTTCTTTTTAATGACTAAAAAAATTGATGGATATTTCATTTCGAAAAAAATGCAAGCATTACCTTTAGTTAAATCTCCTGTTTTTCCAAATTGTTTTCATTACTTGTTATTACGCTTGCATTGTTGAACTTTCGTTTCCTGGCTACAGGGAGAAGGCAAAGCTGAAGGCCCTCAAGAAAGGCTCTTCCATTAAAACCGATGAGATCTCACAGTCTTCACTGTATCCTTTTAGTGTGGTATTCTGTTCTTATCATTTAGGGTATGTTTGATTTCGAAATCTAAATCTGGTTTTACTTTGGGATTTTAGAATCTCGTTTTTAAAAACTCAATACATCCACTCTACATTTACCTATTAACCCTATAAATGCAATTTTTTGTTTCTACATCACTCACTTCAATGAAGGTTGTGTTTGGTTTATCCTTAATTAGTTTGTAGAAGTCCTACTTCTGGAGATGGCAAGTCCCGTAAATCGGGTTCACTCCCTACCTATGGTTTCAGCTTCAAATGTAATGAAAGGGCTGAGAAAAGAAAAGAGGTTGGTATATTGTTCCATTTGCAATGCCCACTGTTTGTTATGACTTGCATGATTGACGATTTTGCCCTCATTTTTTTTCAACAGTTTTACACTAAACTCGAGGAAAAGATTCAGGCTAAGGAAGCAGAGAAGAACAATCTTCAGGCTAAGTCTAAGGTGTGTTCTCATATTGTATTATGGCTCTAAAATTTAAATTGATGGAATATTTGATTGAATCGAGTTTATTTTAACCTGTTGATTAGGAAACACAAGATGCTGAGATCAGAAAGTTCAGAAAAAGTTTGGCATTCAAAGCTACACCCATGCCTAGTTTCTATCAGGAACCAACGCCTAAGGTGGAACTCAAGAAGGTAACTTCTTACTCCGATCCTAAGAATTTTATAACTTGAGTCGATTTTCAATATTAGGCCCGTAAAATTCTATTCTTATACGAACTCAAAGACAGTATATAGGTTGAATAATATGAACTATAATTGTAAAATACTAGAAAGTTGAGTTATATCCTTAACTTTTCATCATGTTAGCAATTAATAAATACTTAGTATATAATAAATAAATAAAATCATCATCATTCAATAGTTAAAAAGAAAAATTATAACTATCCAGTATCCTAGTATATTACATTTGATGATATTATCTGTAGTACTTAGTCTTTTTAATTTGAAAAGATTCGTCACATTATTAGAAATATAATTATATCCTCCTTCAGTTTGTAAGTTTGTTCTTTCCTCATTTGTCCAAAAGTGAGTTGTAAAAAGATTTGCTGCGCTTGTGTGTTTTGTGAACTAAGAATAAAAAAAGATTTGTTGTGGAAAATTTGTACAACACATAAAAGGAAATAAGAAAATTGGCACAAAACATAGTATTGAACATGAATAATCATAAAAAATGTGCATCTACAAAGTTGAGCACGTGCTGCCCTACAAGCCAAACGGGCCTATGTAGACAAACTTTTCCTCTAAGTCAACTCCTTCCGAGCATATATGTGCACACAACTTCCATGCACCAAAATAAACACTGCACCATATTATCATGGCCACTCAAACCCAAAAAAATCGTGAATTCAAGGGACCTGGGATTTTATTATAATTACAAAGTGGATATGTTTGAATGAGAGGTTTAAGTTCGCAAAGTGCTGGTTTTGCTTCTCTGGATTTTGAATGTTTTGATACATTGGTGTACTAGTGTTCATTAATCAGCAGTTTTTCCTAAATATTGAACTGATGCGATGTCTATATATGAATGCTTTAAGGTTGTGTTTGGGTTGAGGGATTTTCAGTTAAAAGATTTGAAATCCACTCATTCCAAATCTCTTGTTTGGATTTGGTGTGGGTTACTGAAAAAAAAAAAAAAAAGGTGGTTATCCCAATATACATTAAATAGGGGTATTTAAAACAATCTCAATTTTTAATATAGAAATGACTATAATTTGGGACACACCAGAAATGAAATCATGATTATCTTTGTGGGACGCAGGGAGTACTATAAGTCAATGACAGATTTTAAATCCATTGAGAGTATCATTTTCTAGATCCGTCAACTGTCGTTGTCTTGCTTCATTATAGTATCATTTTCTAGATTTGGTTGTGCTGTTTTTTTTTATTTTGACAAAAACTTGTATTTGGTTCACGGAAGTATTATGGTGAACTCGGTAATACTATTTAGCATAAGAAGTATCACGATTTAGTAATTTTGAGAAGAATGACATAAAATCAAGCATTTTAAAAACGTGATACTTCATGTGCTAAGCAGTATTACTTTGGAGAAGGGAGTTCACGTGAAACTGGTTTTACAGGAGCCTACTCCTTGATTTTTTTATCATCTTCTATGATCCATGTCACCACAGTTAACTAGGGTGGTTCCTTTACATATAGATACCTACTACGAGAGCCAAATCTCCAAAGCTTGGTCGTAAAAAGGATTCACCTACTGCTGTTGACTCCAAAGAAAACGGTGCACAGAATGTTCGTCCAGCTAGGTTAAGTCTCGATGAGAAACTCTCGCAAAATGTGAAAGCACCACCCCATGTTGATCATGTCAAGAAGCCACTACGGAAATCTCTTCCCAAGTTGCCGTCTGAGGACACAAACTTATCCAACGAAAAGAAAAAATCTGTGTCTCATAAAAAAACGACCCCCAGAGGAACAGCTGCTGCATCTGATATGCAAAAACCAGAGGCAGAAATCAAGAACCAGTTGAGCATAGACGAGGTCCCCACCATGGAAGCTCAAGAAGAAGCGAGTTTGGCAGTGTGAGTGATGATGATGAGTTTTGGCTGTGTGTGTATATCTGTTCTTTTCTTCTTCAGTGCTTGCTGTCTTTCACCTGAAATATCGGAATAAGAACTCCTCGATTATTTCAAGATTGAAGGCATGGCGTGTCGTTTGGTCCGTATTCAGCGAAGTTTGGTTGTTTAATATTGGTTTTCAAGCTTGCTGAGTGGTAACTTGTCCTAATTTATGTTTTGATATGTCACTCTTTTTTAACTGCAAATCTTTGAGGTATGAATTGTGCCTTCAAATGCTTCATCATAATATTATTTGCCTGTTTTACATTTTCTTGAAATATATTTGTTGACGTTTTTAAAACCAGGGACTTGTTTTTTATTAGAGACGTGTTTTTGGTTCAATTATTCTACCTAATTTATGTACTCCCACCGTTCTTCAATAATTCACACTTTTTTTTTCGAAACGTTTTGCAATAACTTTCACAGCATTAAAATGAAAAACTTGATATAAACATCATCTTCATAATATCCTTTTTTACATAAATATCATTGCTTTATTATCACACATCTACCTATGAAGATTTAAGTCCTAATTTTATTGCATTTTTGACATAAAGGCCTTTGTCTTGACTCTTGAGTTTGTAGCACATATGAGTTTTTATCACACAATGATTGAACAGAACACCCTTGAATTAATATTGTGCAATATGCTATTAGTATATTTTATACAAGGATTATATCACAATTAAAATTAAAAAAATATAAAATAACCAATAGTTTTGTGTACCCCTTCTCTCTCCCATGGCATTATTTCTTAATTTTTGTGCAGAAAATAAATATGAAGCTATTGAATGGACGGATGAAGTACATAAAATAAAAATTAAAAAATATTTATTATGATTTAAATTGTTTTTTAAAATGAATTTAATGTTTTCTTTTAAGTGTTTAAATATCTAAAAATTCAAAAGATAAGAATTTATACAGTAAAGAGCGCCTTTATTGATAAAATTCAAACAAGACAGACAGAAGCACAAAACAAAGTGAATTCATAACATAACAGGACAAGGTTGGAAAGTAAACAGCTCACAACAGGAGAAACTTGCAAAACTAGGGCTTTGGTAAAAACTAAAAAACAACCCCTTTCAGGATTGTCATGGCAAGCTGCCATGGCCAAAGCCCCCGACGATAGCAAGGCGACAAACGTGAAACTGCTAACCCAACCGACCACACAGACAGACAGACGCTCACCAATCATAACGTAGATAGACATAGACAGACGACTCTGGACAAGCTTCGACCATTGCTAGGACGGACACAAGCTAAAAACATCATCATAGGATAGAGGTCCACTTTTCGAATCTAAAGATCCAGTCCCCAGTCGTTGTTCGCAGCTGATAGACACGGCCATCAAAAAACAGCTTCTTTTCAAAGAAGCTGCAAAAAAACGAATGGCCATGTTCTGCTGGAAAAAAGTAGACTTCGGACTGAACCACACGAGACCCGTTCAAGGACCCAAAAACTTCTTCTAGTAGCTAGCTAGATATATAATCACTTTACTGAAATAGTGGAAATTGATCACCCCGTTTCATTGCAACGCAGTTCGTTTCTTGATCGGGGTTTTTCAAGAGCTCATGAAAGTATGTCGCACCTCCAGAGTTGCTCCAAGAGCAAATTAATGGCAGCGTAGCTGATTCCTTGGCAGTTTTGGATGTTCAATCCGACCAAAGTCTTGCCCAACATTTTCAAGAAAGGGAAGCTCTTGTCTGAAACGAGCGAGCAACCCGAGAGAGAGAGTATCTGCAAGTTGAGTTGCCCAGCCCCGGCCAAGATTGAAATACCAGAATCGGTTACTCCAGACTGGGAAACATCGAGTTCAGACAGTACCGAGCAATTCCTGGCAATAGCCATTGAGCTCACATCACTGATGTATCTGCAACCTTCCAGATTTAGAATCTCCAGAGTTTCACCATGAACCTTTGTAATTTCTACGACCAGATTGTCCGTTAGGTTAACACATCCGCTCAGTTTTACTTTTGCCAAACAGGCCTCTGACCTCTGAACAAGAGGGAGAACACCGAAATCAGTTACTCCCTGAAGGCCGCTGAGGTCCACATGGGTCAGCTTCGGGCAGAGTCTGCCCAACATAGCCAAGCCCAAATCGCCAAATCCCGGGCAGTTGTGGATGGTCAATGATCGGAGAGACGGGCAAAGTGATGTGGCCAGAAATCCATAGTCAAAGTCACGAAGTCCCATGCAGTTTGATAAAATGAGAGATTTCAATTTTCCACTGCAGTTTGTAAGAATACCGAAGACACCACATTGTGTGATCCTGTGGCTCTCGTCCAACTTGAGACTTTCAAGTGACTCAGCAGCTTTAGCAAATCCCACCACTCCATTGTCAGATACAATCGGACATTTTTGGAGGCCAAACACCTTCAAATCTGGGCAACCTTTCCCAATAGCTTCAAGGGATGCATCAGAAACTCCTCGGCAAGAAGATACAGATAAAGACTTCAGCTTTTGCAAGCCTTGACCCTTACCCATAACCCAAAAGCCTTTCTCGTTCACATTGTGCAGAGCACTGAGTGTAAGATCAGTCATCACAGACCCGTAGTGCCCAATCACAGCAAGAGACACATCACTGATGTTGAGAGTTTGAAGATTAGCTTTGGTTATGATGTGACCAGCCGAAGAAAACAGGCTCGCAATTCCCTGGTCTCCAACAAGCGGGCAGTTCTTAAGGGTAATGTTGCTCAGGTTCGGGCAGTAGCTGCCCAAAGCTTTTAAGCTCTCATTGCCAATGTCTGAGCAAGACTCAAGTGTGACAGATCTCAAGTTGGGACAGTTCATCGCAATGGCAGTTATGGCTTTATCGGTGACAGCTGGACAACGGTATAGCTCCAGCTTCTCAAGAGAATGGCAACCAGAAGCGATTTCAGAGAGCCCTTCATCACCAACAGAAGATAGATTCCACAATGAAAGAACTTTCAAAGAAGGGCAACCACGGGAAATTGCCTTGAGGCCATGATTTGTCAACTTAGTAGTGGCAGTATTTCCTCGAATAGAAAGCTTGCCCAAACCTCCACGACTTGCAGTTCCAACAGCAATGGCAGCCAACCTCACATCAGTAGCCTTCTTTCCTTCCAAGCATCGAGAGAGATAACCCTGAGAGTCACTCTCATCACATTCCTCATCGTCAGATTTAACTGCATTCAGATCAACAAATTCAGTCTTCTCTTTAGGCTTGGCAGATGCATCTGCCTTCTGAGAAACCGATCTGATCTCAGGTTTCACATATTGAGCAGTAGTAATAGAGGTGCAAATCTCGTCTCTTGAGATGCTGCTCAAAAGCATAAGCCACCGTTTGGATACACTGGCACAGTTGCTCCTCTCTTGTCCTCCAGTAAGCCGTCTGAAAACCTCGAAGAGGCACTCATCAGGAAGAATCTCGATTGAGGGCTGCTGTTTAGGCTCGCTGACAACAAATGGAGCACTGATGCGAGATCTCTTGCCTGAAGGAAAATACACATCCACATGGCTGCTGAGAGACAAAAGGGGGCTCGATTTCTCGGATTTGTGGTAAAGGAACCCTCCTGGGCAAAAATCACTAGCACCTGAAAGAAAAGATGGTGACACAAACATCAGGCACTATTCAGATCAAAGCAACTAAAACGTTTTTATTATTCATATGCAACAAGCTTATGGATTAAACTGATTTAGACCAAGCATAGTTCAGAACATCAAACAATATACCTCTAGGCTTTGTCTATCCAACTCTTAGATCAATTATAAAACACTTTCTACTCAAGTTTTAATTCTTAAAAATCAAGGTTCAAAGGAGTTAGCTTCACACATAACCATGGAAAAGAGTCCCAAGGCATCAAAAATCACCATATGATACAGAGTCCTAAACATAGAGGCATAAAACATGAAAAACTAGTAAATAACAAGATAGAATAAACCATACACACCAAGATCCATCAAAGTCCTTCTAAATCAGAACACTAATACATGTTCAAATATCTGCACATGGTAAAGCAACCAACGAGATCCACCGAAATAGAAAGACAAACAGAACTAACCACATGATCAAAATATCTCACCAAAACTAAGTGAATTACACAAAACATCAGATAAATACACCTAACATGAAAAAAAAATCTAAAAAATATATAAAAATCAGAGCCATGTAAAGATCAAGACTTTAATCAAAACCCATGTAAAGCTCAAGACTTTAATCAAAACCCACAAAAGATCAGAAGCCATACCACTGAAATCGAAGACTTTAGACATTGGAAAGGGCTTAAAACCGGGAGAAAGTCAAATCCAAGAAACCCTGTGTTGTGAAGAGCAAAAACAAGGAGATCGAGCAAGAAGAAAGCTATGAGAATTGAGACAATAAGCATCAAGAAAGAATCAAAAGCAAGAGATCAGGAAGAAACCCTATTCATAGGGCAAAAAGAGAGAGAGATAGGGGAGATAAGAGAAAAATGAAAATAAAATGGGATTAGATTAAACAACTCCTTTCAGTATTTGTACAAGAAACGCAATAGTGCGTGTGGGGGTGTGGTGCGTAATATCTTACGCATATCTTTTGTTGTCAATAAGAGGGCCCACAATCTCTAAATTTAATTGATTACATACAATGAACCAAACTATTTGGTAGTGAGATTCAATGTTTCTTTTCTCTTCATTCATTCATGCATTATTTTGCACACCAAATACATGGAAAGAATAACTTTTTTTATTTATTTATTACCATATCCTATTGTCAGTTATTTCCCCAAAGTTCAGCTAGGTACAATGTTCTACTCTGGTGTGAAAATGGAAAGCCACACTTTAATATTTATTTATTATACTAACCAACTAGTATGGATTTTGGATTTATTGCTCCATTTTCATAAAATTTAATTTAATACGGTTACATTATCACTTTTCTTTTCTTGTAGTCATTTACGTTTCCTATTAGACTTTCTCATACATAAAATGAAACTTTAATTTTTAGTCATTATTCTCCTTAAAATATGATTGAGATGAAGCTGAAGTTTTTATCAAAAGAAGTCGTTTTTAAATACAAATATCACTCTTAATGTAAAATATTGTACATTAATTTAATATATGAGAAAAATATAAGTGATTTTTTTATTTTTATTTTTGTGAAAATGGGATACATTACACATAAAACACTCTTTGGGATGATGCTCTTACAAATTTGAATGAAATACAAAAAAGGGAATAATCCTTGTAAGGAGGTTTCATATCTGTCTTGCTCTAAGATAGAGAAGATTCCACTTTTAATTATTTTCTCATTAATTTTGAATTAATATTATTTCAATTTATTTAAAGAAATAAAATGTAAACCAAATAGGAAAAGACGTATTAGTCTTCGGAATTAATTCCAATTAGCTCCAAGGCAATAAATGAAAAATCTGAGCTGGACGAGCTCGATTTGCTAAAAATAAAATCTCCTTTAATATATTAATAATATTCGTTATTTAAAGTTGAAGCTCGAATATCATAAAACCCGATTTGAAAATCAATTTTCCAAAAACAATTTTGCTTGCGGATTGTGAAATTGAGCGTACGTAATACATCATCGATTAATCATATATTTTAAAAATGAAAATTAGTTAATTATGTGTAAGATTTATAAAATTAATTACGCAGCCATGCAATGCAATGCAAGTTGCAAAGGAAATTAATTGTGAAAAAGGTGGCGGGACAAAAAACTAGCTAATGTCATTATAACATTCAATGAACAATTAAAGAAACATCCCTCACCCCACAATACAAACCTTTTCGTTTTTTTGGGAAGAAAACACGTGGATCCCTCGTTTCTTCTTAAATTTATTTCATGAATATATATATATATAAATGAGTAAAAGACTATCAAGCAAAATTTGTTAAAAAGAAAAAGTATCACTTTAATTTTTCAACATAACATTAGGGAGAATTTTTTTGAAAAGGTTTTAACAATCGTCAATAATAGAGAGATGCGTTATTTACGATTTAAATTGAAATAGTTGAGATATTCGAATTTAACCATAAATATGTTAGGGCTATTTTATACTCCCTCCATTTTTGAATAAGTGTCATTTTAACATTTTTCAACAAATTAAGATATTAAATTGTGGTCAATATTACCCTTCATTAATGATAAATAGTTTTGATATTAAATTTTTGTTTAGTAAAGAATGTGGTCAAGAATGTATGTGATATTCATATATACAATATTTATGATTTTTCCATGATTTATGCTATTATATTAATTGAAATTGAAGGCAAATTAATTATAAGGGTAAAATTGTCAAAATTAAAGAAAAAAACATAGAATGACACTTATTATAAAAATAAATAAAAAGGCAAAGTGACACTTATTTAAAAGTGGAGGGAGTATAAAGAAATTGGTAGCTATTGGAGTAATTGGAACCATGTGATATTATTTATCATGACATTAATTGTATGATGAAATTAATAATACTAGAAATGTACTTAGTCGGACCAATCATGCATTCCACACGCCTAAGACAATTATTAAACCCCCAAAGTATATATGGTCAAGTGGGAGAATTAATATATTTAATTAAGCTTAATAATTCATAACAAACCATATATATATATATATATATGCCTAGCTCCACAAAGTATGGCCAAGTGGGCGATTAACCTTAATTAATTAAAATAAGTGCAACTTAATTACTCATAGATCCAACTATAAATCATTCAACGACTCATTCAATGTAATCAAGCTCCGGCCATTATATTATAGGAGTACTTATATTATAGAGATGAAGAAAGTAATTATTTTATTAAAATGTAATAATTGTGTAATTACCGTGCAATTGGTACACACGAGACTAACTATCATGAAGCACACCGATAAAAAAAAGTTATATTTGCGGTTTATTTGACTACTTTTTTTAAGAACACATCAAAATATGGGGGAGCAAAGATGGAAGAAAAACGCAAAAGTAATTGGTATTTATTTATTTATTGGTTTTTTTGCAATTTGCTAATTTTATCAATATATATTGCTGTATATCAGTATATGAATAATATTCTAATAAAATAAATATTTATATATCCTTTAAATTAATTTTTGGTGGAAAAGGAACCTTTTTCTGTGTATTGCACGTTATTATGCATGTTATTCCAACTCATACATACATGCATTAATACGAACTTTGCTACTATTTATTATTCTTTTTTAGTATTATTATTTTTTCTCTTTTATTCCAACAAAATTAATTGCAATTTGACTCATGAACAACAGTTGCATCAAAAATGGCCGACAAAGTCCTTCAATTTTGATGGAATTTCAAGAATTGGGGCCCCTTACTTTTTGAAAATATAGTTATATATAATAATTATGTAATAAAATAATTAGTAAAGAGGAGTTTTCACATTGTCAAACAAATAATATCATGAGTCAAATTAAAATGTAACGCCGTTTACCAGGAAATGGTTGAGTCAATAAATAGTAGTTGCAGTTTTGTATGGTTATTGACTAATTGACCATCATATTTTATTTATTTATTTATAGTAGTATTATTCTTTTATTGCTGACGTCATTATTCACCACAGATTAATTTTGGCTGTAAAAAAAAATCCTTTAATTTTGGTATGCATCTCACCCCTAAATTTAAAAGATATACACCTTTCATTTTCCATATTATTTTCGTGAAATTTGATGAAATTAAAAAAATGGTACGAGTATATAATTAAATAATAAACTTAAATAATAGAGAAAGATTTTAATCACATTGATTCTTTTTAAATCTTTATAAATTCTTTAACCAATTTTTTTCAATTATTTTCTTGAGAATATTAGTTAATAAAAGTAAATTAGAAAATTTTCTAAAATTAAAGAGAGAGCATAATAGAAATAAACAATGTAAAAAATTCTAAGACCTCATTTATTTGTATATAAAAGAAAAAGTTAAAACAACACTTATTAAAAAACGGATACCTTAGGCCCGAAGATGAAATTATGGTTACAACAGTAATTAATGCCCAGAAAATATCGCAAAATCTTCCTCAAAAATAAAAAATACACCAACCTGCTTTCTTTTTGCAAATAAAAAGATTTCAGAATTAGATACGCCTTTAAGAAAATATACTCCTATATAAAGTCGATATCTTTTAGGTGAATGGCAGATGCAAGAATCTCAACCAACGTAAGTTACTAATATTAAATAAAACTATATCCGTTTAATCATTATACTCATTTTTTCGAAAACAAATTTTAGTGAATACTGTGAACATCAAATGTAAAAATGATATTATAGTAGAGGAGCTAATATTCAAACCGCGTCAAGTACTTAAAATTTGAGCACAAACAAAAAAAACGAGCTCAACTCGAATGTAACTAACCTATCAAGTCTAATAAAATTTAAAAAAAAAAAATTCTTAAATATTGAATCTAATAATTCAAACTAAAATTATCTCGTTAGTAAATAGAGTATCTATCAACCTAAATGGTGTGCTGTCGCCGGCACCCAAAAATAAATACCTTGACTAACCCACTAATGTAGTAGAGTAAGTAATGGTCGATCCCACAGAGAGTAGCAAATTCTATCGGACAATTCGTGTTAATAAAGCAAGGGAGGGCTTGGATGGATGGTTCCTAATTCTACTAGAGAGTAATAAGAATAATACGTAAACAAATAAAAGAAAATTCTAGTTCTCAGATTTGCTTCCCCTTGAATAATTTTCATACACAATTAAAATTTACAAATATCTCAACTCTTCTTTGAATCTTGCCCCTAAACAAGTGGTACGACCAAACTAGTTCGAATTATTTCTTAAGTTTAATTAATTAAAAGGTACGACCTCTAATTAACATATTCTAATGAATAACCCCAAAACATGTATTCGAGATTCAACTCATAGAATGCATTAACGAACCAAAATAATAGAGCAAACTAGACTATGAATACGAGACGCTCGTTTCATACAACCTAGACTTCGCTATCCCTATAGTGTTCTGCCCTATTTGCTACTCCAATTACACAATCATAACAATTACGGATTATAACGTGCAATTTAGCTAGAAATAAATATTTAATTAGGCAAGTTGATCAGACTCACAAAATCAATAAATATCACATGCATAGCATAAAAACAAATAGCGAAGAAATCAAATAGAAAGGGTTGAGAAATTTGTTACTAAATAAATGGACAATCAAATCATAACAAAGGTTTGCGCCTCCTCGAACTAGAAAACAAATTAGCCGAACATAGCTATAAAAATCTCACGGTAGACTCTCATCGGAACTCTCCTCTCTAACTCACGATTGCTGCCCCTTTCTTGTTCTGCATGGGGGTCCATATATTACGGCCAATACCTTGAATTAGGTATCAAGGTTTGGGCTCTCATGGGCCCATTAATTGAATTCCTAACTAAATATCTCGAAATGGGCACAGTCTTAAAACCCAACTAATGGACCATAAATCTCAATGTAAAAGCCCAATTAATGGGCCAAATTAATGGCCTTCGACAATTGAAAATCTTCACCATTTGTCAACACTAGAGAGCTCAGTGTTGGGCCTCTTCCTTTATAATCAGCTCGATCGACACACCTCTCATATATCTTCAAAGTACTTTAATTATATCTGAATAAAGTAGAAAATAAAATATCAAAATATATGAAGACACATAGTAACAAGTCAGGAAAACACAATAAAATATTAAATTAATTTGCATAAAATATTCAATTAATGCACAAAAATATGCAATAATTCCGACTCATCACTAAACTTGAACGCATTTATCTAAAGAGGTAGCAGGTCTTAACAAGCCGAGCTCTTATATTTTGATTTAATAATGGAGTATATTCTCAATCCTTTAGTTGAGACTCATTCAAAGAAGTTTTAAAAAGTTTTTAAAGTATATTCACTCTTTCTCTTTTAAACTTTAAATCATTCGTTGCTCGTTCAGAGATCAACAATTTGTTAAAATTAACAATATTTTGAGAAATTAATTATAGATTGATATAATTGGAAAATACGAAAATTGACTAAAAGTTTAAATTATTAATTAAAATTACATTTAAAAAAGTATATATCTATATGACCTAAACATAGGCCATTGATGAGAATAGATAAATTAAATTTACACTACATTGCAAAACTTGATAATAAAGATGGTGGAATTAAAATTGATACATATAAGAACTCGATAACTTATACAGTAACTAATTGACATTATACATTAGTAATTGATTATATAAATGGACAAATTTGAATTAATACATAACCAAATACTCCTGTAGTTTATATAGAATTAGAATTAATAACATAGAATTAAATGCAAATTATAACAATAACATTAAATAAGAATTAAATATTACTAGTACATATCATGATTAAAGAGTCAACTACAAATATATAAATATAGAGTTGATAAAGAAAATTAATTCATTATATTGCAATATTAGATACAAATCTATATTATATATATTTACAAACTTTTGGAGTGCCATGTGTCGCAGCATGATTGGTGTGACACAACCTCTCTCCTCCCAAATGTCTCTATTTCAAAATCCCTCTTCTCACCACCTTTTCATACTTTTCATTTTAATCTAATCCGTCCATTTAAACAAATTAATTTTAACCGTTCGATCTTAATATAATTTCTATATAATAATTCCTTTCCACTTTCATTTTTCACATTCATTTTCCAACCGTGGCTGAAAAAAGTTATGGTCATCAATTCGTAGTTTTTCATCATTTTCTCTTGGGTTTGTCCTTTTCAACAATATAGCATACCTCCTCGAATGATTATTTTTTTGAAGAACTTTTCATCTTCGTGTATGATATGTATTTACAAACTTTTCATCTTCGTGTATGGTATAACACCCAAATAGCTTTATTTGATGTGTTTTTTTAGGTTTGTTGTTATGTTCTTTCTCCCAAAATGTTGTTGGGAGTTTAAATATCATTGAATATTGTCTGGTTTTTTATTTGCAAGTTTATGTATCAAGCTTTGAAGGATGACTTCATCATTCATGTTGCTCTTCTTCTCTCTCCTCTATCTTTCTTCTTCTTATTCAAAATCCCACAACCTAAAACTCTAATCCTCATTAGCCACCCCCTGGCCGCTGTCGCCCCACCATGGCTACCGCCTCCAACTCTCCGGCGAAGACGGCCACCACCATCGCCTTTTTTTCCACCATGAAGCTCCATGGCCGCCGCCCACCTCTGTAAGAAGGCGAATATCCCGAAAATGAAGCTTCGTGGCCGGAGAAGATGAAGCGTGCGCCAATCTGTGCTCCTCCGACCGTCCTTCCGCTTCCATGGTCGCCCATCGTCGCCGTCCGCTTCGATCTCCATGGCCGCCGGTGGTGGTGATTTTTCCATGGACGTCGGAGCCACACCACCCATCAGATTTGTTCTTACCGGAATATTTTGTGGAGGTGAGAGGATGGCCGGAACCTCCGGCTCAGACGAATCTGCCTCTCCTTCCTCGGCTGGGCCCTCTTCCATTTTTTCTCTTTCTTGATTCATTATTTTAAATTTTTTGGTTGTTCCTTGAAGGAGACGAAGTCGCCGCCCTTCGCCGGAAACTGGAAGAAGACGAAACCACCGTCGCGATCCCCTTGATGAAGATGGTGCCGTTCGCCATGGCCGACGAATCTCCATCGCCGTTACCGAAATTTTCTTAGACGGCGGCTAGGGTTTCCCACCCCCACTTGGGACTGCTAGTGGGCTAGGGTTTTCCACCCATAATAATGTTCACCCACTCTTGTAATCAATACACCCTTGAAACACTTGAATTTTTTTTATTTTTTTTGGTATAGTCTTTTAATTGTTGATATGTTCGATTTTTTTTTATTGTTGATTGGTTCATTTTTTTTTTTTTTTGAAGGTCAGGGGAGTGCAGATTTTTGTAATGGGGGTATTGAGTTTTAAATTTTTTGTGTTGAAGAAGATGAAGATGTAGGTTTTGAGTTTTAATATTTTTGTGTTGAAGAAGATGAAGATCTTCGTTAACAGAAGCTTTTGTAATGGAGGTTTTGAGTTTTAAATTTTTTGTGTTGAAGAAATGAGATCCTGCCCTGCTATATTTTTTTTACTAAAAAGAACTGTTGTGTTGTTGTAAAGTCGTTTTTGTGTTGATGCAAATAGCATGTATCGTTGATGCAAATTTATTTTTCGTTGATGCAAATTTATTTTTGTTTGTCGATGCAAATTTTGTTTGTGATGCAAATCTTTTCTGTGTTGATGCAAATTATTTTTGTTTGTGATGCAAATCTTTTCTATGTTGATGCAAATTATTTTTTGTCATTGATGCAAATTTTATTTTGGGTTAAAAAATCCATATTCTGTTTCCAACCAATCTTAAATTTGCTTAAAATTCAGGCCCACAGTCAAAGTGTGTTTTCTTGCATCATTTGCAGAATAAAAGAATAAACTCTATTACACAAGTTGAGAGAGAACAAGTGTCGGTTTATTACACAAGTTGAGAGAGAAATATAAATATATTCATTAATTTTCATAATTTAATACGATCCACGTACCTTATGTGTATAAATGTATTCATAAATTTTCATAATTTCATACGTATTTAAAGTATGTTTATTTCAACTGTACAAGGATGGTGAATTATGAGAATTTGAATCTTACAAATATACAGTCATTTGGATTTTTTGAAACAATAATTTCATATATCTTTGTTGCGGCTCTACATCGATTGAGAAAATTTTAGAAAGGTAAAAAATTAACTTTTGTCATACATGTATTAATATCCCAACTAATGTCCTCCTTCAACTTATAAGCTCACAGATTCCTTTTTCATGCTTCATCTCCTACTTTTTCACATATATACCTGTAACAAGGGGTAAATAATGTAGAAATATAATTTTGTTAATCAAGGATCCATGAATTCACCTAGTTAAGATCCAAAATTAGTTAAAGCTTAAACTGAAAACTTTCTACATTAAAGCAAAATACAAAAATATATCATTCCAAAACATAGACAACTGTAATTAAAATAAATTTCATTCCAGACAACATAAAATATCTTTAAAACTAATCAACGACAGTGCGAGAGAGAGGAAAATAGAACTTTAATTTCTATCATACAGCATAGAGAGTCGAGAAATAAGGCAGTACTGAGAGTTGAGACAACATTCAACTACATGTATGGATATCAGGATATGATTATGTTAATCAAGGATCCATGAATCAAGCTAGTCAAGATCCAAAAATCCATCATTGATGTGGAACAGAGAGGCGATAAAGTGAGATTAAAAGATGCATTATCATTGATTCGAACTCTAATAGTAGAGCTCGAGCTCGGCTCGACTCTAAAATATTGGTTTCACGAATAGTTAGAGTTCGGCTCGCACAAAGCTCAATAGCAAAGTAAATGAACCTAGTTTGAGCTCTACTCGAAAAAACCTCTTTATAAAATTAAACAAGATCAATTCGAGCTCAAGCTCGAAAACGTAAATAAGCTCAAGCTTGCTAACCTCTGCAAAGTCTTATAACAACAAAAACAATAAACAAATCCTAAAAATACCATTATTCATAAATTAAGCTATAACCTCACAACATGTGTTCTGTTTCATCTCACAACATTCTAAAAGCAAGCCAGTTAAGCTATAAACACTAAACCCAGTTAGAATTTGCTTACAGTCTCACAACATGTCTGTTTCTCACCTCCTTGTACAGTCTCACAACATGTGTGAGATAACATGAGTGCTACTCGGCTAGCTCTTCATCCGATCCAACACTCTAGGATGAAACATATAGCCATCGATATTCATTTTGTTCGAGATCTGTCCTCCAAAGGCCTTCTCTATGTTTCATATGTCAACACCTTGGACCAGCTAGCAGACCTACTTATAAAATCCTTGCCTCGCCAACGGTTTGAGTCGCTCAGATCCAAAATATCCGTCGCCGGCGGGACGTCTATTTTGCGGGGGCGTATAAGAGATATTTAGGAATATCTTTAGGATTAATTGATTTATATAATCCCTAAAATTGTGCATAAATTAAAAACATTTCCTTGTTTACACATGCGTACATTTGTATATATATCCTGTACTCCTACTCAATTTACCAAATCAATACAAAATCATTATTCTATAATATATAGACGGACCGAGAGAGTATTTACTATTTACCTAAACCAAGCGAAAGCATATCATAATGTAATAAGAACACAATATCAAATTCACATATCATAATGTAATAAGAACACAAAATCAAATTCACAGTTTGCAAGCCTAAACCGAAACGAATCTGACAAGTTCCTGCACAAAAATACAGAAATTAATATAAAACTCACAAAATCATAAAAAATGCGAAAATAAAATTTGCATCAATGAGAAAAAATAATTTGCATCAACTAAGAAAATATTTGCATTAACGAACAAAAATTTTACCCAAAAAATAAATTTGCATCAACGAACGAAAATGAATTTGCATCAACAAACTAACTATTTGCATCAACGCAACAAAACTTTACAACAACACAACAAAACTTTACAACACAAGAGTTCTTTTTAGTAAAAAACAAACAGATCAGCAGGGACAAGATCTTCATCTTCTTCAACACAACAAATTTAAAACTCAAAATCTCCATTACAAAAGCTTCTGCAGGACGAAGATCTTCATCTTCTTCAACACAAAAATATTAAACTCCCAAAACCTACATCTTCATCTTCTTCAACAACAAAAAAAAAAAAACTCAATACCAGCATTACAAAAAACAATTCAATCTTCTTCAACAAAAAAAAAAACTCAATACCAGCATTACAAAAAACAATTCAAGTGTTTCAAGGGGTGTGTTGATTAGAAGAGTGGGTGCACATTAGGGGTAGAAAACCCTAGCCCAAAACCCTAGCCGCCGCCTAAGAAATTCCGGCAACGGCGATGGAGGTTCGTCGGCCATGGCAAAGGGCACCATCTTCTTGAAGGGGATCGCGACGGTGGCTTCGTCTTCTTCCAGTCTCCGGCAAAGGGCGGCGATTTCGTTTCCTTCAAGGAGCTTCGTGCGAAGCAGATCGACGACGAGTTCTTCAAGGCAGCGGCGGCCATGGCTTCGCCTTCTTCCAGCGGCCCACTAGCAGCCCGACATTAGCTTTGGGAGGTGAAAAATTGTGGAGGAAAGCTTTTTCGACGTTGGGTTGCTGGGATTTATAAGGAGGAGAGAGAAGAGAGGAGAAGATGAAGCGTATGAGAGAAGAGAAGTTCAAATTGAATTCAAGACAAAGAAGTTTGATGGGACCTAAGGAGAGAGAAAATTTAAGGAAGGGTATTTTGGGTCTTATTGTTTTGGCACCTAAAATTAACTTTTTTAAAAAATTGCACCCATGGTGAAAATATAATGTCACCTAAGCAGAAATAAACTCTTAAAAATAATGGATAAAAAGTAAATTAAAGGATAAAAAACAACATTAGAATTAATTAATTCAATACATCTTTATATCATCTACCGAAAAATATAAAAAAAAAATGAAAATCTAGATAATTATATGGCCACGGTTATAAAATTAAAAGAATTTTCGTGATAAGTGCACCCACTCGCATTTCACACCAAAATTATATTCTTTGTCCTACATGTAACGAGAAAAAAAAATTGATCTCATTCTATCGTGAACATTAACAACAACCACAACAATAAAAACTACAAACTCCTCATAAATACCATAACATATCGTTTCAAAATACAACGATCTCATTTAATTTTTTTTTTCCCGATCAATCAGTGTCGAAATAAATAATAATTGTAAAAGATAAAAATTGAAATTACTTACGTGCGGGTCTGCGGTTTATGGTTTAGGGAGATTTTTGACGGAAAATGGAGTCGTAGCCACCGTCACCGTCTTCCAGATCGCGATCGAAGGAGAAGATCGGAAAATGGAGTCGTATTAATTTATTCAAAGAGAACAACCCTTTTAATTAAAAACAAATTCGGCCTATGGCCAATAAATTATCCCACGACTCAATAAATTATTCACACGTAGGGGGCGTCATTAAAATTTTGTTTGGGAAAATTCTCCATAGGGTACACTCCTATAAATATCAATATCAATAGAAAACATAATATAAATTATTGTGCAAAAATAGAGTAAAAAATCTAGGGTAACCCCTACAGACACAATCAAGGCCAGTTTTGACCACACATCAGTCGCCTGATTGACCTCTTTGAAGAGGTGCGAGTATCGGATGTGCATGTCCTACGTAAGAGCGTGGATCTGCATGATAGTGAAATGACGCGATAAGGTTCAATACGATAATTAAGAACACGCGTTAACATGAGACGAACACAGTAATAATTTTCATATTAACGAGATAACAACACAATATGAAGTATATTTTTCGTGTCGTGTTATATCAATGAGTTACCTACTTCAGCATCTATCCCAACATCAACACCATTGACCCCATTACACGTGCCATATCTCCGTAAAGTCCTGAAACAATGAAATTTGAATAATTAAATTAACACTTGCATACAATTATATATATATAAACACCAAATAAAATACATGAATATTAACACAAACCTACCTATTTAATCATAAATCTTTTTAATATGCCACGTGAACGTAGGTAGAATGAAATCAGCGATTGAGTAAATGTTATAGGCGCACGTGAAGGAGGTAGCTTTTTACTACACCTTAGTAACTCACTATTCACAATAAGTGAGTTACTATTAGCATCCCCGTAATTTGGTATTATACTACCACTGAAGCCTACTCTGACGGGTGGAAAATTTTGCTGACTAGTTACCCAACCATTTGGTGCGTATGCAAACCTCTTATTATTATTACGAGGGGATTTCCTGTGAGCAAACTCAACGGGTATGTAAGCAAAGGATGCAATGCTGTCACAAGATGATAAAGGATGATAGTGCATATCTATGAGGGACTTGAAAGACTTGTTCTTGTGCACAACTTTGAGAGACTTGACCTTTTTTATTCCGGGAAGCACCAAATCAACTTCTTCAAGTTTAAATGTCTTTTCCTCCATCCGCTCGTAAACCTTGTTGATGCACTCTTTTGAATTGACGCGGTATACTTGTAGTATAAATTCACTATTCAGAGTTTTTTCATTTACCCAAGAGTGAACAAGACATACATCAAAATTTGGTGCCTTTATATCCCCCATAAGAATGATACTAGAATCTATAAAAGAACACAGAGAAGGAGGAAATGAATATGGATGTGGGAATTTGAACCACGGCATACTCTCATCAAAGATGTCAACTGCAAAGTTTGGAGTCATGCATATTTCCTTTTCGATCATTACAAATGTTCTACTTCTGTATTGAGGAATACATGTATACTCAGAGAAATTCCAAATTTTCCTTTTAATATCCAGAGTGAAATTACCTTCATCTGTTATCAGCAACAATACGAAATTAGGGAGTTTATGCCATGTCTGCTTCTTCGGATCATACAACTCAAAGTCGCATTTCCCACCAGGACACAAAGTGGAAAATACTAGAATCATCCCATCAGGTGTGACAGTGGCTATAGGCCTAGTTTTGATTTCGTTCATGTTCGGACCCTGCAACAGCATATTCTTCTTCAATTTCAGGTTGGAGATTCCGGGTGAAAGTTGATAAATAAACATGTCAAGCTCCGTGAAAGCGTACAAGGTAGATCCAATCATACAAAATGCAAATTCTGGAAAAGAATCCTCCTCAAACTCAAACCTTAAGGTGGGATTCATATGTATCATTTCGATTTCATCACAATTCTTTTTGCCTAAATCAACAACTAAATCAACAACGAATAACTGGTATTCCGATACTTGTGCATACGTGGCCTCGAAAACGATCAATGCTTTTGACGGTGGCTTCGAAATATACATGATTCTAGAATTATAATTAGGTATCAAACCTAATCAAAACAAATATTTTTTGTCAACTGTCAAAATTCATTTCTAAAAAGAAAAAGAGGTAAACTTCGCGCGGCACAATTCATGAATATTTTTCAACAATTATAAACACAAAACCTTAAAAAAAGATTGGAAAATAATTTTCGAAAATTAATGAAGTAGAAATAATTATCATTATTTACCAAACAAGATACTAACCAGTGGCGAGGCAACTCAGATGTAATGGCCGTTTTGAAGACTTGGTCCAAAAGGTAGGTCAAATTGGGATGATGTGAATATTTAAAAGAAATTGGGATGTGAATAACTCGTACATAAAAGGCCTATAATATATTATGAATTTAATTTAAATTAGAGTAGAATGAGGCGCAAGAAACGGAATTAGAAAAACTCACATATAGAAATAACCCTAAAAGCCGCTCCAGAGTCCAGCCCATAGGATTTTAAAATAATTGGGAACAAAATAAATAGATTCAAAATCAAGAATAAAAAAATACAACATTTTATAAAGGGTAATTGCGTATACACTCTCATTTTATGAGTTCACCCACAAATCATTTTTTACCACGGTTATGAGTTCGCCTCCAAATCATTTCTTTTTTACAACGGTTATCTACACCCGTTCATTTTATGAGTTCATCCCCAAATTATTTTTTTACCATAATTATCTGCACCCGCTCATTTTATAAGTTCATCCCAAATATTTTTTAAAAAATAATTATATTTAAAATATTATATTATCTTTTTATTAATTTACACAAAATATAATACTCCCTCTGTCCACCAAAAGTGTGCTCACTTTTTTTTATATGTGGTTTTAAAAAAATCATATTTTAATTATAAAGAATATATTTAATATAATGAGTAGAAAATATATTTGGTAGATACTCAATCTTGTTAATAAAGTAGAAAAAATATTTAAAAGTTAATTATTTAAATAGAATAAACACGTTTTTGTGGACCTCAAAAAAAGAAATGAGCACACTTTTGGTGGACGGAGGGAGTAATAAAATCAACCCTAATTTATATATTTACAATCTTGTAGTCGAGTCATTGCCGAGTTACCGTCGATTCACCACTAAATCACCCATATTTTTAGAAAAAAAATCGTAAAAACATAATTAAAAAAAACTATAGATTGTTTAATTTACGTCCAATTTTCGCTGAAAATCTCAAAATTTATGTAAATGAGACGTAAATTGAGCAATTAAAGAAGTTATGGAACGTAAATTAAACAATTGAAAAAATCAGATCACAAAAAAGGGATGGCGAGAGAGTGGGCGACGGCGGCCGCTTGGGGAAGGGGGTGGGCGGCAGCCATTACAGGAGGGAGGAGGTGGGTTTTCTGCGTGAAAATGAGAAAGAGGCCTTAGTAAAATCTTGAACCATTCTAAAGGGTTTGACTATATGCACCTCCATTTCGGAGAGATGCACTCCCCCTCTTAATTTATTGGAGTAATTAAATAATAATGTAAAAGACCTAAAATACCCTTTAAGTAAAACACTACTCCCTCCGTCCCATAGAAACTTGCACACTTGGGTGGGCACACAATTTAAGAAATGTGTAAGAAAATGTGTAATGAGTGATGTTTTGAGGGGTAGTTTTGTAAAGTTTTATGAATAAAGTAAAGTAAAAAGTAGATTGAGTGTGGAAAAGTAATGGCATATGGGTAAATCCCCTTATATACTAATAGGAAGTTTAAATTGATGATGTGTCATTTTGTGGTTAAATTGTCTTATGTGTCATTTTGTGGTTGATTTGGCTTATGTGTCATAATTTAATGAAGTTGTTAATTTTAAAAAGTATGATGTGTAATTAAGTTATTGGTTGAGTAAGATATGATTAATAAACTCTTTTCAAATATTATATTCTTATTATTTTAACATGACTAATTAAATTAAATTTTATTTTATTTACTTAACTTTATTTTAGTATTCATTTTATTCTTCAGTTTAATTTATTTTAGAACTATTTAATGTTTTTCTGAGTAAAATACATTAATCTAAAATTTATTTTTATTGGGGTGTACAATTATTTATTTAATTAGTTATTCAATTGTATTTTATAATTACTTTTATCTTATATTTCAAGTAATTTTTTCTGCAATTATTTTAAATTCATTATAAGTTTAATGCATTTAATAAATAGAGCTCGAAAATATATATGTAAAACTTATTATATAATTTTATACATAATATTTATTATATAAATAATTATATTATTTTACAAGATTACCAAATTTGTTATATATACATAATACACTACTTCTATAGTATGTACGGGAATGTTATAATGCCCACCGGTGGGCACTATTTTTTGTGCCCACCGCTTACGTGACATGCCACATCATTATATATTTATATTATGTAATTTTAGATTATTTATTTATTTAGTATATTTTCCATAAAAATAGGAATAAAATCTTTCCTTATCTTTTATCCTATATTAAATTATATTTCATGTAAATAGGAATAAAATATTTCCATTAACAAATTAAAAAATACGCATATCCTTCCAGTTTTAATATTTTTACAAATTTTACAAATTAAAAAATACGCATATCCTTCCAGTTTTAATAGTTGTAAATAAGTAAAAGTGGAACATGCATTTTACAAATTTTTAACTTTTTTTTTTTCATGTATATTTTTTGTATAATAAAAGTGCATGTTGTAAATAAGTAAAAGTGTAACATGCATTTTACAAATTTTTAACTTGTTTTTTTGCACTTTTGCACCGTTACGTTATAAGGTGTTGCAATAATACTTTCACTTATAATCACATACACTTTTTAATAATTTTATATTACACATTTTATTCGTATTTTGTTGCACTTTTCAATTGTAGTGTCTTACAATTTTGAATAATATTTTATATTATAGTAACTTACACTTTTTAGTAATGTTATGTTACATCTTTTAGTCGCATTTTGCTGCACTTATGAGTTGTAGTGATATATAATTTACAATATTATATTCAGTTATAGAGACTTACACTGTTTAGTAATGTTATGTTGCACCTTTTAGTTTTATAATGTTGCATTGTTCAATAATAGAGACTTACACTGTTTAGTAATGTTATGTTGCACCTTTTAGTTTTATAATGTTGCACTGTTTAATAATGGAGACTTACACTATTTAGTAATGTTATGTTGCACCTTTTAATTATATTGAGATGCACTTTTCAGTGATATGTAATGTTATGACTAGAAATAAAATTTCATAAAAAATATTGTCTAAAAAAGGTACAATCTAAAACAAACGTGAATTTAGAGTTTTTGAGCCAAAATTCATTTACAACAACTGGTATTGATGTTGCTTCTGAATTTAGAGTTTTTGAGCCAAAATTCATTTACAACAACTGGTATTGATGTTGCTTCTTTATTCTTCTTGTTCACTTTCTTCTTCTTCTTCCCGTTCTCAAGGTGACCTTTTATCACTGTTGATGTATTCAACTCTTTAATGCTCTTAGACTTCAATGCATCAATAGAACGAGAGTAAGTCTCCAAACCTTCTTCGATAATACCAATTGCTTCCTCATGTTCTTCACAACTCAAAGTAAGGTTATAAAACTTTCTTGTAACTTTATGTGTTCATGGTAACTTACTACCTTTCAATGAACTTTCAATCCCTTTCCCGAATTTGTCCCACATATGTGATTTAGCTAACTTGGTCCACCTGTTTTTAACAAAAAAATCAAACCCTGTTTCAATCGCATGAATTAAACTAGGAAGGTCCTCAGGAGAGAGAGCAAGCAAGAACATCAATCGATGATATACCTCAGGAAATTCTGGTTAGTTCCTCGAATTCAGTTGATGAATTCTCGTTTATATATTGATATTTGATAATCTAATTTAGCTATGATTATTTCTGGTTCAAACTAGTATACTCTGTCGTGTGGAGCATGATGATTTAGAGGGCTTGTTTTTAACTTCTAAATCATTCAACAAAGCGGTAAGAACTTAATCACCACCTTGATTGAATCAATTGTTGTGTTAGCTAGATTTATTAATTTGGTGTTGTTTGATTTGTACACAGACTTTGATAGCCGAGGAGTCACATTTTGCCTTCACTACACCTAAGAAGACAATTGTCAAGATCGAAACGCCCAATGCTCCAAAACAACTGAGAGTTCCTCCGAATAGATTGAGCCTACAGGAATTACTTGACATTTCGGTTAATCTGTTCGATTAAGACAGTCAGTCATCTTCTAATATAGAGTTCAAGACAATTTATTAAAAGAAAAAATAATTTTCTTTCTATTGTACAAATAAATAGCATTGTCTATATCTAATTTTTGATGAAATTATTATAAAAACAATGACCATAAATACTAGTATATAAATTAATTATACCATAATTAACATTGACTATGGGGGTGTTTCTTTTGGAGTTTATTGACATTATAGACCAAGATCCTAGCCCATATTTTAATTCAAGACAAAAATTATTGATATTACAATTTAAGACAAATCCATACTTGACATTCCTAATATGCCCTCTAATCAATATATTAAAATAATTAATAGGTGTTTTACTCATGATTCCAGTAACGGCGGCGGACTTTAAGGATCACCTATTATTTGATATTTAAAATTTCCCTGTTATTTATTTAATTTATACACTATAAATTATCTTTATATTATTATACATTAATTATATAATGAAATAACGTTTATTATATGTACAATCTCTTATCTTCAATGTTGTTCGAATAAAGTGTAATTTCAGTATTTATAAAATATTAAACAAATATTTAAAATCTGTATTATTTAACATTTTTAATTAAAGTACATGTAAACTATCATTTTATAAATAGGACTTATGCGTTTGTTATAGGGAAAATACATTTTTTTGTCCCTTAAGTTGTATGAATTTTGATTTTTGTCCTCTAAGTTTATTGACTTTGAAATTAGTCCCTTATGTTTACAAATTTTAAAATTTTAGTCCTTAAACATCATGCAAATCCTTGGCTTTGTGGTTTATTTGTAGATACCCGATTTAAGGCTGAATGTGCATGTAAACGACAAAACCAACTATTTGCAAATAATTACATGATGTTTCTCTTCGATTGCATGTAATAAGGACTAGAATCTTAAAATTTGTAAACATAAGGGACTAATTTCAAAGTCGAATAATTTAGAGGACAAAAATCAAAATTGACATAAATTAAAGGACAAAAAATGTATTTTCCCGTTTGTTATATTACAAGTATTGTTTATCAAAGCTATGCATATAATATATGTATTATTATATGCATATATTGATATATATGATCCATCCTGTGACATATACTCCTATATGCGCACCCATTGTTGCATTGTAGTATGCCTATTTTTTTAACAAAACTTATACTTAAAAATTACTAACATATATATCTTTTGTTGGTACCGTTTTAATTTTCTAAATAGGTTTAATTAAAATAATTATATATTCAATGAAGATCATGTTTTTCTTGATCTTTATTTATTTTATGTATTCTATCTTATATTATTATTAATTGTTTACATATTTATATCATTCTGCATAGTGTTTTTACATATTAATACGTATATGCTTCTATGAGGTGCATATATATACATATCATAGACTTATATAAAACACTTATATTATGTTTTATACAATTACAACATCGCATAGTTTTCAAAAATATATTCTATTTTAATTAGAAATTAAATCACATATATTTTTAAAGTCATCCAAACTGAATTCATGTTCATAATATAATGAGTTATTTATGAATATTATATTCTATACTAATTATGTCGTTATATTTATACTCAGAGAAATTCTACACGTTATATATCGTCATATATATATTGATATATATGATCTATCTTATGACATATAATCCTATATGCGCACTCATTGTTGCATTTCATTTTGACTGTTTTTTTAACAATACTTATACTTAAAAATTAATAAAATATATTCCTTTTGTTGGTACCGTTTTAATTTTCTAAGTAGGTTTAATTAAAATAATTATATATTCAATGAAGATCATGTTTTTCTTGGTCTGTATGTATTTTATGTATTCTATCTTATATTATAATTAATTGTGTACATATTTATATCATTATGCATAGTTTTTTTAATCAACAGAATGCATATATCATGGTATGTGCATACATGTAATGCATATTCTGTCTTATATATACTCTTCTCTTGCATTCGAACCACTATATGCAATAAGACAAGTTTGGATATTGTAATGCTTTCTTTGATACTTATAAATCAACAACAACTCAAAATTCCAGTATATTGGTAGAACAACATTCCTAGTTTTTCAAAACATAAAAAAAACAAAAAAACAAGCACGAAAACATTGTTCTAAATCCATGATAAAACAACCAATATACCAAGTTTAACAAAACTAAAAACCAAGCAGGACTCTTTTGTTGCATTCGAACCACTATATGCAATAAGACAAGTTTGGATATTGTAATGCTTTCTTTGATACTTATAAATCAACAACAACTCAAAATTCCAGTATATTGGTAGAACAACATTCCTAGTTTTTCAAAACATAAAAAAAAACAAGCACGAAAACATTGTTCTAAATCCATGATAAAACAACCAATATACCAAGTTTAACAAAACTAAAAACCAATCAGGACTCTTCTGTTGCATTCGAACCACTATATGCAATAAGACAAGTTTGGATATTGTAATGCTTTCTTTGATACTTATACATCAACAACAACTCAAAATTCCAGTATATTGGTAGAACAACATTCCTAGTTTTTCAAAACAAAAAAAAAAACCAAAAAACAAGCACGAAAACATTGTTCTAAATCCATGATAAAACAACCAATATACCAAGTTTAACAAAACAAAAAACCAAGCAGGACTCATCTGTTCTAAATTCATGATATATGAATTTTCTCAGTCATCTTCCCATAGAAATGTGCATCCATCCGATTAAATTCTTCTAACAACTGTTCATTCTCATATTTCAAAACTCTTATTTCATCCTCTAATTCCCTAGTTTTCGACTGCAAAGACGTTGTGGTTGATCTTTCTTCATTCAACTTCTTCAGTAATCCATGTATTATATGTGTTCCCCTCTCACATAAAGGATCATCAATCCATTCAAAAAACTGGCAAAAACCGGGATTCTACCCGATTATAGTAAAAAAGATTAATCAATTCAATGTATACATAATAGTTTACTAATTATTTATTGACTATCAAATCGAAATAAAGTAAATTCCATTATCAAACCTATGCTCTTACCGGAAAAGCTTCACATCCATAAAATCTTCGCCCAACATTATGATTCTTCCAAGACGTAACTACCTTCGCGTCAATGTCGCAAAAGCATCTAACCGCGTAATTCCTTTTTTCCTCGAATTCAATAGGTGTTATTCTTGTTTTCTTCGCTTATCTTCCTTCAACTTCAATGGTGAGAGATTTTCACAGTTGGGAGCAATTATTGTGTAGTTGAGATATTAGGAATGTGTTTTAAATTAAGAAGGACGCGATTTTCCAGGATAATATATACCAGAATTAAATTGATTCTCCTCAATTAGTTGACTTTCGAATTATTATATTATTTAAATCTAATTATTTCAAAACTTAAATTCGAATTAACACAATAGGGGTATAATCGTACTTCGTTTTGTTATTTTGGCTTGATTTGTAACTACAAACAAAATTTCCTTGATTTGCAAAAACTTAGGGTGAAATGGTCTATAGTGTAATTCTCCCTTTCTTTTGGGCTTTGGGTGATTTTAAAAACCAGATTTTTGAAATCCTGATTTTTGAAATCCTGATTTTTGAAATCCCGATAAATAGTAATATGGGTGTTTCTTTTGGGTTTTGGAATAGTAAATGATTTAACTTTATGTCAAATTAAATTGTAAGATTGAATGAGTTTGTATTATTATATTATTGTTTGATGAGATTATAATGATTAGTTAAGAGTGTAATGATTAAATGTATTATATTATTATAGTATTATTATATTATTGTTGAGAAATAATATAATGATTGAAGTAATATTATATAAATATAACTTTATGTCAAATCAATATGTTTGATAAGGGTGGTTTTGAGTGGATTTTGAAAATCGATTTTTAAATCCCGAAGTAAAACGGGTTTTGGATCTTGAAATTCAAAACCTGATTTTTAAAACCAAAAGTAAACATACCCTAGGGGTAATTAAAAGAAATATAGCAATGAAATTTGTTCATGATATATTCTAAAATTTAAAATTACTTATAAAATCATTTACTCCTTAATCTGCTTTAATTTTTGGCGTGCATGACGCTATCCTATGTTTTTTAAATCTTTTTTTTTAAAATAAGTGTTAATTAATTAAATAAATAGAATGATATAGATAATGTCACATCCTCAATTAGAAGCCCATTATATAAGTTTAATATTATACCTAAATTTGGATTTATTAATATACGTTTTATATTTATTTAATTAGTTGTTGTTTAATATTTTAAAATCTTTTAATGATGTTTTTAAAAATTAAGTGTATATTAATATTTTTAAAATGAGATTAATTTGATGTAATTTTAAAATGTTTGGAAGGGATGATTAGAAAAAATAAAGTAACTTTATATTTATTTTAGAAAGGATCAATCTAAAAAAAAAATGGTGATTTAATAAGATATGGAGGGAATATTAGCATTTCGTTTGAAATTAAAATTTGTAAAAAAGAAAAAAAAACTATATATACATGATGTATTTTACGGAGAGATTATCAGAACTAGAAGATAAGTTTTTTTTTTACTAATTATAAGCTTGAAAATAGAGTCCATTTTCAACTCGAAAAGGATTATGGATGGACATAAACTTTTAATGGAAAATGTTCATGTATTTCCATTCTTTTGGAGCAATTCAACTTCCATCAATGGTCATAAAGATGAAGAAGAGGGGATAAAGAAGTAAATTTATCTTCCCCTTGCAAGACATGTCGTCCATGCTTCTGCAACTTTCCATCAAGTATGTTCTAGATTTTTTTTTTTAAATTTATAAATATATTTAGAGCTTACTTGATCGAAAGTTGTAGAACCAAAGATGCCATGTTTTGCAAGGGAAAATATCGAGAGCTCATGACCATTGAGAAATGTAAACATGATCCTGAGTGTCCATGCCATGGTCCTTTTCAAGTTGAAAATGGTCTCCATTTTCAAGTTTAAAATTAATAAAAAAAATTATATCTTCTACCCCATGTATATATAGGGTTTTTTTTTTTTTTAAACAAATTTGAATTTTAAACGAAATGCTAATAAGATTTAGGCTCAAAAAATTGATGTTTGATGGAAAATTAAATAACCCATCCCCTTTTTTTTCCCCTCCCCATGACTCGAACCCAGGACCTAATGCCTAGGTAGTGGTGCTCTAACCACTTGAGCTATCCCACTTTGTCCTCAAAAAATTGATGTGCATAGTAATTTTTTTGGGTAAGGCCTGAAAATTGGTTATCTATCGATTAAAGGTTTATAGGAGTTTTTTTTTTGGTAAAATCTGATACATTGGTCAACTATCGATTTAAGTTCTAAAAAAAATTCTATCGATAAGGCTTAAATCATATAAATCTAATTAATTGAAGGCTTAAGATTTTAAGCCTGTCAACAATCTATTTAACAAAAGCTGACGAAGCAGTGTGAAAATAGATTGTATCCTCCTTCCATTCGGTAATGATTATAGTGTCAAAATAGATAGCAGGTTGAAAATTAATTTATAAGACAAAATCGAAAATAATCAGTGGAGCAAAATTTATCTTATAAAAATAATTCAAACTTCAAATTGAATTTCAAGGTTAAAAAAATATGGGTAGGACTGTTCAAGTACCAGCTATATAGAAAATATATATTATATATAGGATAAATAATAAAATATTTAACAAAACCCATTGTAGGTTAAAAAAATATGGGTAGGACTGTTGTGGACTCAAGTACCAGCTATATAGAAAATATATATTATATATAGGATAAATAATAAAATATTTAACAAAACCCATTGTAGCCTAGTGGTTGTCTTTGAATTGTCATTGCAACATTCCAGGTTCGATTCCCTCAACATTAAAAGTGCAATTAATAAATAATAAAATTTGTAAAATTAATAATAATTTAAAAAAAACAGATTATTTTATATATTATAAAAAAAGTGGAAGTACTAGTAATATCATTAATTAAAAAAAAAATTAGCACCCGTTTTTCTAGATTATGAAAGTGCAAATACAAATAAACAAAAGGTGTATCATTAGCATACACTTTTCATTAATATATAACTTACACTTTTCATTAATATAACATACACTTTTTAGTTATAATAACATACACTTTTCATTAAATAGATCATACACTTTGCAGTTATAATAACAGACAATTTTAATTAAATAAACATACACTTTTCATTAATAGATCATACACTTTGTAGTTATAATAACATACACTTTCATTAATATATAACTTACACTTTTCAATTATAATATCATAAACTTTTCATTAAAAATAATGTTGCACTTTTCAATATAATAACATACATTTTTCATTAAAAAAACAAAGATACACTTTTTAGTCATAATAACATACACTTTTTCAAAAAAAAAAAATCAAAAAAAAAAATTGAAAAAAAAAATTGAAAAAAAAATCGAAAAAAAAAAAAAAGTCAAAGTTTGACCGTTGACCGGTCAACATTGGTCAACGGTCAACATTTGACTAGTAAAAGTCTACTCAAGTACATAGTGTACTTGAGTATATACAAGACTTTTGGCAAAAATATTAGTATTTTCTACGACAACAACTGTAAATTACAACAAACCCTAGGTAAAAAAAAAGTCTATTACAATTTGTGAGATCATCAGAAATTGAATAGCATAAAATCTCTTAAAAAATGAATGTTAAAAATAATGGATAAAAAGTAAATTAAAGGGTAAAAAACTACATTAGAATTAATTAATTCAATAATGTACGATAAAATTAAGAAACAGGATCGACTTTTTTTTTTTTAATCAATAAATCTTTATATCATTCACAGAAAAATATAAAAAAAATGAAAATCTAGATAATTATATGGCCACGGTTATACGCACACACGAGATGAGATTGTAAGACACCCACCATTTTAAAATTAAAAGAATTCTCGTGATAAGTACACCCACTCGCATTTCACATCAAAATTATATTCTTTGTCCTATGTAACGAGAAAAAAATTGATCTCATTCTATCGTGAACAACAACAATCACAACATTAAAAATACCCACCAAACTGCAACATTAACTTAAACTACAAACTCCTCCTAAATACCAAAATATAGTTTCAAAATAGCAACAATCTCATTTAATTTTTTTTCTTCGATCAATCAGTGTCGTCGAAATAAATAACAATTTTCGAAAATAAAAATCAAAATTACTTACGTGGTCTAGGGTTTGGACGAGCGGCGGCGTTGGGGTATTCAAACGCCGGGGAAGGACAGATGGAGACGCGGCCGCGACGACGCAGTAGAGGAGATGGTGAGATGCTTGAAAATGAAGAGGGAGAGGGAGGATATATTGTAGAGATGTAAACACACACTCATCTTATAATTGTAAAGAAGGAAATACAAAACAAAAGGTATTTCATATATGGAGTGTTTCAATGTTTACAATGCTTAAAATGCATAAAGTGCATAAGGAATACAAAAGACCCTAATCTATATTTATAGACTAAGTAACAACTAGTAGTTACTAACTAACCACTAAGGCCTTGTTTGATAGCCTTGTCTAATTAACCTAAGATTAATTAGATATCTTAACTTTAAGATTTATAAGCAGACTAGTTTTGTTAATGAGTGTTTGATAGCCACATTTTGAAGTAAGATAACTATGTGCTGAAATTAATATTTTTAAGCAAAATGACAAAATTAGTCATAAGTCTCAAACAAACAATTTAACAACAAAGCTTCATACACAAATGAATGTAGCATCATTACCATGTTCTCTCCATACAAAAACTAAACAATCTTCATTTTAACAATTTCATATAGTCTTGACATAAAAAAAGACAAAAGTCGTGATGACGGGATATATCACTCCATCGTTGCCCGCTCAAGAATTTGTGCAGCGTAGACACTCCGTGCATCATCGTCTAGAGACACAAACGTCTCTAGGCATTCGATCCTTGCACTGATGTACTCACATATTTTCAGCTTATCAACAGTGGTTAACCCAAGTACGTTTCCTAGCATTGCGAACACTTGGTTCCTTTTTTTCCCCAAATCATGGTCGTACCCCATACGACCAGCAATTTTGTCTAGCCTCTCAGTAGTAGATTCCCAATAACGCCCAAGCATCTCTACCAATGCTGTGTCATTATCTCCACTTTTCGACTTTCTCTTTTTACCTCGACTAGACGATGGTTGTGCAAATTGACCAGTAAAGGCTGTACTGTTAGTCTCTTCATCCACGTTAAAATTAGTGGGAGCAGGGTTTGCGTTGTTGTCTTCTTCATACACGTAATTTTGACTGTTGAACTCTTTCGTAGCTTCCGTATTTTGAGAAGGCATGTATTGATTACGTAAGACAACAAAAGCATCAGATATGTCTTATGCTACCTCTCCGGTAGCACGATCCTTTCCAAATATCAGTTGCCAATCAAGGAATAACGGCCAATCTTTGTGACGCATTCCCCGCATAGTGGGTTCTTGCTACATACATCAAACAAAAAATTGTCATTAAAACTTAATCGAAACATCTTTTTTTAGCACAATTAGCTACTTGTAGATACATGAAAATATTTAAAGAAAACTAAGCTACATTAAGCACGCCACACTACCACACTATTAAAATCAATGAGCTGGAAATCACCACTAAGCTGCATTGTCTGTCTCGTTGCTGAATCTAGCATCTCTCTAAAGAAAGGAGAACTAAGGAGATGTTTGGCTTTATTTCCAGTTTTTAGAAAAGTGGAAAAATACCAACACAATATATAAAATGACAAATAATAAAGCAAAAGGCCCCAGAAATGACATTGGATATATAAACAATAAGGACTGGAAATTTGAGAGACGTAGGTCCAAAAGCCTTACAGCCATTAGAGAGAGAGTACTGTGTATGATTCTTTAACCACTAATGCCAACTAACAACATTGCACCACACAAGACAAAGATGAAAGAAAGGAAATGATGAACCACTTTTCATTTTTCACACATAAAAAATTGATCTTTATCATCCTAAATCAAATCTTTTTAAATTTTCATCATTTTTCTCATAGTATATAAACCGGATTTGATCCTTGAATCAATAAATTAGTATTTGTATGTTGAAGTAATGTGAAATCGAAGATTAAGTGGGAAAAAAATCCCATTATAAGCATGCAATTAATATCCAATTCTTGATCCAACTCAAATGCTTAGCTAAGCAGAATAATACTAAAATATACTTATCAGACAATCCAAGCTCAGATATGAACACACACAACCAACCAAACTGAAACTTTAAAAACTTAAGAAAAATCAAACAAACAGAGAAACCCATGATTATAATAACCTTAAATTTATAATTAAATAGTTCCCAAAGCAAAACAGATAGAAAGATTGCATTTTTATACCTTCATCAGCAGAAACAGCTGACACTGTCAAAACCAAAAGCAAAAGCAGCAATGCCATAATCTTGAAATCCAAAGCTAACATATCAATTTAATCATTTTTCACAATAGCATCAGACCAAAAATTAAATTGGCAAATAAATTGATATTTTTTAATACCTTTAATACGCTCTCCCATTGCTCATCAGTGTACTCAAGTGTGTTTGTAGTGGAGTTAAAGCCAATACCACTAGTTTTGTGTGCAGTCGATAAAGAGGCATATGTCTTCTTCCACGTGGTAATCTTGGAATTGATGTTGGGATTGGCCTGCAAATCTGTTCCGGGAAAAGCCACCTACAAAGCATCTTCCAATTTGGTCAAATAACCCGTACGGAATCCATTTTCGCTCTTCCAGCCTGTATTGACCAACTCGTGTAGAGCCCCAATTAGTACTAGCTCTTCCCTATTGCTCCAAACCCTTCGAGTGTTACCCATAGCTTTCTTCGTCGAGCCTCTGCCACGATTTGAAGCCATGTCCAACCTGAAAGTAAAGAAACATAAAATAAATTAATTTGCACTTGATCAAGGCAGAATCCAAGCAAGGGTTTGAAAGTATGCTATTGACACTCCCATTTACTACTATCAATAATATAAATACATTTTTATCACTTTTGTGTTGATCTTTTACACCTACTTTTTTTCAGCTACAGCTAGCAATTAGGTGAGATTCAATACAGAATTATGAGAGAAGGATCTCTGAAGCTGCAACAACCAAATTATGCATTTTGTTAATTAATTGAGATTAAGAAAACAACAATGCACGCGCGCACGAGATTACTTACTAAAATGAATCTTAAGCATTAATCATATATAATTATCGATCAGTGGAATCAAAACATGATAAATTCTGCAATTCTTGGTGACAAACTTAATTAACAAGGCCAGAGATGTAATGAAAAATAATACTTCATAACGAACATATATATATAATTAGATGCAATGTGAGAGATAGATGGAAATTTAAATGCATACAACTAACTAACCACAATCTACCAGCTTATATTTACTCTCACACGTGTTTACCAGCTCAAAAAACAGCGAAGGGCACATTGCTTAGATTCGTCTATTCCAATTTAGCTTCCGTCATTGCTTTTAATACACTCACACGTGGCACACGTGTATCAAATACAGAAGAACATAAGACGACACAAAATATTTGAATAGAGGATTCGACGCCACCAAATTTGGTACTGTATTCATTAATGACACAGTAATTTCTGTCTATTATTGATAGTAGTAAATGGAAGTGCACGCATTCTGCAATTTCTTAAAAAAAAACTATCAATTTGGCAATTTGCATACGCTGAACATGAATTGAGGTTTCTTTCTCGCAGAAAACTAAATCAGTTAACCGAATCAGAAAGAACACAGCACGTAATTCCAATTCATTTGCAAATAGAAACACAGTTTTGACAGAAAAGGGGGCAAAAATAAATAAGGAAAAAGGAAATCCGGAAGTTCAATTGAAAGAAGCTAATATGAATATGCATAAGAATGAACCTGCAGCGAGGATTCGATTTTCAGCGTTGAACGATTTCTGATGAGCAGCAGCTTCTACTTTTGCTTTGAGAGTTTTAATTTGGGCCACAAAGAGTGTGCGAATTTGCAAAAACATATTAAAATTAGATAAGTAGATTATATTGCAAATAACCATTTAATAATGGAACTATAGACTCTCTGTAACTTGTAAGCATCACTAAAGTGACTGAACAACAACTCCCAAAAACTGATCAATTCCACCTACAAAACTCAACTAAATTAAACTCACTTCTCATCAAAATGGCTCCAAAAACACATAATTCCAGCTCAAAACTATAGAGATATACTTATAACATATTCTTTCTTTCAACAAAATATCATAAATTAAGAGTGCCCATTTTCTGAACTTTGAGAAAATCCTGAAAACAACAACAATTAACACTGCCATTGCATTGCAATTTGCGACAAACAAGTAAATAACATAGTATAACAGACTATGAATTAACATGTTTGCCATTCAATTACCCTTTCACAAGGTTCTTGTACATCAGAATCGACACTATGCACTCCACCTGCATATAGAAAATGGGAGAGTTAAATAGAATTCATTATCATAAAATACACTTGTAATCAAGCAAGCCTCTAACACTCAGGAGTACATACAAGGTGAGATAACAAAGAAATACATATTTAAAATGCTTAAAACATAAAGTATATAACAAATAATAGTCGAACACACACGAAAACAGTTAGCAATGCAGAACATCTTGATTTATATTATGAACCCTGTGAACCATCAAGGAGTTAATTATACCTATTTTTCTTACCCTTTTGGATGCAGACTAGATCGAATTAGAGTAACTAAGACAGCTTTCTCTTTTCTATCATATATAAAGGAATGTGAATTCGTAGGATTTCACGTTAATCAGAAAATGGCCTCTAAGAATATAGATTCTAGAAGAAGGTGGAAATGAACGCATAACAAGGCAAATCGCTCTAGGTAAAAAACCTAGAGCCTCGGAAAACGACTTTATATGCAGATCGACATCGGTGGTGGCCAAAACCTAGGTCAGAGAGTCAAAATTCAAGAAAAAACTACAGAGTGATTAATTTCCATGGATTTGTGTTCTTTCCACTCGACAAACGTGATTGGACATATATGCCTCCGGATCAAAACATGAGAGGCAACTTTTGCTTAATAAAACGATTTGATTTCGAAATACATACCTACTTCTTCATCATCTTCTTCTTCAACACATAGAAAATCACCTTTCGCAGTCTCAACAAGATCGTCCAAGTAGCAATCACCTAGGGTTTCATCTCAGCGCCACAAGATCGTCAAGGAGAATCGCCTAGGGTTTATCTCAGTGACTTGAAAGATCGGCAAAAGAACCTTCTGATTTTTTGTTATATAAAACAGAGGGGTATTTTTGTCCAAAATTGTTCATTATTTGAGTCAGATTAAATATCTTACTATTTTTCAACAGATGGGACCACACGGGCTTTCTTCATAATCTCGGGCCTTCCACATTAAATGTATGTGCTATCAAACACCTTACTAGGCCTGATATGTACTCAATCTAGCCTTAATCATGCCTATCAAACAGGCCCTAACTATACAAACTAACTAACAAAGGGAAGTTACAAAAGGAAAGAATACATGTTTATTGTGTTTAGTATAAGCACACTACTTTATATTACCCTTTACACCCCCTCAAAATGAGAGTGGATGTCAATCAACCTCATTTTGACAATGTGAGTGATGATCAATCTCCAAATGTCGAGAATCGACCGAAAACAACACAAAAATCCACCAGCCACATATGCTTCATTCTTGAGCACTTGTTGATGAAGGTACTTTGCACAGAATTTGGCAACTACCTTACCTCCATGTCCATCATAGACACCAATAATCGAATTCATCCAAACCGTGGTGAGAATTCCACAAATATTCCAAAAAAAAAAAGGAATCGTGATATACACGAAAAATCGATTTCGAATCAACATGAAATCGAATATAAAACTCACGAGCATAAAACTCGCAAAGAAATGAGTATAAAACTCAAGAAACTCAAAGAAGAATTCGAATCAAGATAAAATCGAATCCAAAAATTCACGAGCATAAAACCCGTAAAGAACAATCTCAAAAAGAGAAAGAAGAAAAAAATGATGGAAATCCAAATCCATCAAAGATTTGGCAGAAATGAGTATTAAACTCAAGAAATTCGGAAATTCATTCATACCGAATTGCGGAAACATATGATCGACAAACTTGTTTACTCGATCATAAATTAATCAATACATAGCTCCGATACCATGTAGAGATGTAAACACACACTCATCTTATAATTGTAAAGAAGGAAATACAAAACAAAAGGTATTTCATATATGGAGTGTTTCAATGTTTACAATGCTTAAAATGCATAAAGTGCATAAGGAATACAAAAGACCCTAATCTATATTTATAGACTAAGTAACAACTAGTAGTTACTAACTAACCACTAACTATACAAACTAACTAACAAAGGGAAGTTACAAAAGGAAACAATACATGTTTATTGTGTTTAGTATAAGCACACTACTTTATATTACCCTTTATATATAATATAGAAAAGTAGGATAGATGATAATCATAATTACATAAGTCAAATTTACTATAATTAACAAAATAAAAAAATTGCCAAATATCAGGCATAATAATTAAAATAATTAGTGCAATTTGTCATCGTTAGTTAATGATGCTCATAGATTCATCCAACTAAATCATTCAAATCTTGTCAAAAAAAAAAATCATTCAAATAAAATAATACTCCCTCATTTTTTTTATAAGATATTTTAGACTTTTTTTTTTTTGTGCATAAATATAAGATGTTTTAGATTTTTTATAATGTTTATTCCAATTATGGAATGAAATTAATGTAATTAAAAATCTTCTTTATTATCTAGGGTATATTTGTCAAAACATACCCTTTCTTAATTCTAATAAATTTCTCTAAAACATCTTATAAAAAAAACGGAGGGAGTAATAATTTTGGGATGGTGAATTTGTTTATAGTAAGTTTTCCTTGATTCAGTGAGAATAAAAAAGGATAAGATATAGAGTATATTAAATTTTCATATTAATTTCCATGATAACAATAAAATAATATTATTAATATTTACCATACTTTTTAGGACTAATAAAATAGGAAAAAAAGTGGTTGGATTTACCATATTTTTAAAGATTTTAGGCAATTAAGATTTATTCTAGTTTTTATAATCTATATAAATTGATTAAGTAATAATTCACATATAAATACCATACTCCACCTCTAAATATCATTGATATAATTTATAGCACACCTTCTATTTTTTTAAGTTTTCATATTTTTTTAAGACAATTCAAGGTAATTTAATTTTAATTATGTTATTCATCTATTATATTTCATGAATTTAATATCTTAATCTATCCGGTTTTTTTAGAGTTGTTTAATGTTTAGAATTATGTGACAATTTGAACACAATTGAATATAAAAATTATCTATAATTGATATGGATTAATTCGATTAAATTGCTTGATTTGAATTGCCTTTAAAAAAAAAAACATGAATTATAAAATTCTCCTTAAAAATATTTAAAAAATAATTGTTTCCAAAGAAGTCACGGCATGACCATTAAAAAGAATACCATAAATAATCGCATGGATATATTGATTTATAAACTATAATTTATATTTTCATCTTTCCTTATTACTTATTCTAAATCTTCATTGACTTCTCTAAAACTCTCCATTATAAAATTTCTTAAATTCTATAATATGATTTTTTTTTAATTTTAAAATTATATTTTCATCCGTGTATTTTATACCATTCTAATTTTTTATTATTCTTTTTTTTAAAATTATTTTTTCATCTTCTTCTCTATAAAATAAATAAAATTATATACATATACATTTTTTTGTATTATATATATATATATATATATATATATATATATTTCTGCTCCGCTTCTGTAGACTAGAATTTTATCCCCTCCCCCACATTCGCATATAAAAAAAAACTCCCTTTTAAAAAAAGAATACGGGTGTTGGCGTTTGTGTTATTATATACTTTTCTCTTCGTTTCACAATTACTTTCACACAGCATATAGTTCGAAGACAATTTTTTATACAAATTGTATCTATATTTACAAGATAGAGATAAATATCACCATCAAATATTCTAAAAAAATATGAATAATATTTAAAGATACAAATCTTTAAAATATTATCATCTTAATACTTTCATTCATTAAGTATTTAGGCTGTTCCATTAAGTATTTAAGCGGTTTCTACTTTATTTAATCTTAGTGTTCTAAGGTTTTGAGATTATTTTTGCGGTTGGAAATTGTTGTGTATTTACCGAAATGGCGAATGAAGAGTATGGTGGGAGGGAAAAACGAGTTAGGATGGAATTTGGTAATCACGATGAATGTTTGACGCCCACGGCTAATTCGAAGAGACCGCAAGTGAAAACATCAATCGATGATATACCTCAGGAGAGACCGCAAGTGAGAACATCAATTGATGATATACCTCAGGAGAGACATCAAGCAAGAATATCAATTGATGATATACCTCAGGAGCAAGCAAGAACATCAATCGATGATATACCTCAGGAAATTCTGGTTAATTCCTCGAATTCAGTTGATGAATTCTCGTTTATATTGATATTTGATAATCTAATTTAGCTATGATTATTTCTGGTTCAGAATAACATACTTTGTCGTGTGGAGCATGATGATTTAGAGAGCCTGTTTTTAACTTCTAAATCATTCAACAAAGCGGTAAGAACTTAATCACCACCTTGATTGAATCAATTGTTGTGTTAGATTTATTAATTTGGTGTTGTTTGATTTGTACACAGACTTTGGAAGCCGAGGAGTCACATTTTGCCTTCACTACACCTAAGAAGACAATTGTCAAGATCGAAACGCCCAATGCTCCAAAACAACTGAGAGTTCCTCCGAATAGATTGAGCCTACAGGAATTATTCGACATTTCGGTTAATCTGGTTGATCTGTTTGATGATGATTATGATGATAATGTTGATATGGTGGAGACTGAGAAATAATAAACATATACACAAAGCACGGGTTTTGAATTTATTTCCGCTGAAAATGTAATAATTGTGTACAAGTTGCAATTGGTACCATGCGGTATATTAAGTTAAATAAAGTTATAAGTATTTTTTCTGTTTTTTAAGGAATAGCGAGCTCATACACAACACATAGAGGATAAATGAACACTACAACGACCTAAACGCCAACTCGCAGATCTTAACAAGCCGAGTTCATGAGCAACTCAATTCGTTTAAAAACATTAATTGTGATCTTCATTTATATTTTGATTTATCCTAAACTAATCGTATTCAATCCTTTAGTTGAGAAATCAATTTCCAGTAACATAAAATCCAGTTGAAAGTAATGAGGGGGAGAAGGGGATTGTAATTTTTTTTGTTGCACAAGCTTAATTACAAATTCATCCCATGTTGCAAACATTGCAATAATGAAAACGAGCTTAATGCATCTACGTCGCCATTTACATTTGCGTCCTCGTACTCATCAATCATAAAGTCCGTCCTGTTCCCACACATCCACAAGAAAATCCACCATTTCCTGTAGATCAAAACCGTAAAAGTTACCAAACGAACGAAGACAAACTAGAATGAACTTTTTGATGCAGCAAACTAACCGCCAATGGGATGGGTTGTGGGAAAGCCTTGTTGGTCCCAAGCAAGCTATCATAACTTGCATCCCAACTGCAACAACATAATAATTTTGAATTCATGACATCTCTCAAGGAAAAGAAAATCGACATACAGCGGAAATCAAGAAATGGGAAATATGACTTTCAGTTTAACTGGAAAAAAACTTGCTAGATGAAACATAAGAAAACAATAGGTGTGACCTCAATTTAGGTTCTTGTGTTTGTCCAGCCTTCTCAGATCCTTTATTTCCAACCCATTGTTGCCTGGTCTGATTCCAAAGTAGAAATCCTTCAACAGAAAACGGAAAAAAAACGATAAGAGGCATAGATTAGATGGACCAATACATAAAGAATAGTGAATCACAAACTACAAAGAGATGGACCATTCTAGTTGCTCAGATGATGATCGCAAAAAGTATTTCACATATAATGAGTTTGGAATGACACAAGTACTGACATAAAAACACAAAAAAGGCAAAAAAATAATAATCCTGTGTTAGCTGTTAGGATATAACTAAGGAGAAGTTCGGATCGTTTAACGTTTGAGTGTGTAAGTTATGGCCATTATTAGTTACGGACCCTCATAAACTAGGGGGCAATTGGTTCAAATTCTTCAATGGGAGTGGTAATGAGAATCATGGAATTGTAAACTACAATAAGAATGATGGTTACATTGTTAGTGTTTTGCTCTAATCTATGAATAAGCAGGGATAAGGTCGAGAAATAACGGAATGATTGAGGAGATGATTATAGGAGGGGAGGTATAGTTCATCAAAATGGGGTAATTCTTAACTTATTTTGAGTCTCATTACTCCGTGTGTGGTATGATAAAGGTGAATTGATTATCTTTTATTCTCATTAATCACCAGATTTACCGCATGTCCATTCCCATTACCATTCTCATTGAAGAATTTTGACCCAAGCACCCCCTAAGTATAATAACAGTTGTGATGTCAGGACCCAAAGCGATACAGGCACAGCACGTTTCAACAAGTTAAATTATACCAAAATAACTTGCATAGTTGATGATTGAAAGTACTAACCATGATTAACAAATTCAGAAGAGTTGCTTGTGCCACCGACACTGCTGTGTGTGTCAAGGGTTTGGTTCGAAGTGCTGATTGATGAGATACTTCTGTGGGATGGAAAGGCACTATTATCCATATCACCTGAACTGGGGCTCCAAAAGTCCTCTGTTAAACTACTTTTCTTTACACGTTGGCCTTGAATTTTGAGCCCCTTCGATGGCGCATCCACGGAAATAACAAGCGGAGGCTTTATACAACATCCAAGACAACCTCTGTTCTGTTACAACCATACAAATGATTAGTGTATCAGTGGAAGCTAAAAAACATAAGATATCACTCTGAAGAGGTTTTCCAAAAGACATAATTGGAGGATGATGATTCAGCCTCTTAAATGCTGTGATCTTGCCTAAGATTACAGATGTTGCAATTTCTGCAGCTGTATTTTCCTCAGCATTACTCAACAAGACCAACAGATATTGAAGAGTTTAATTATTGAAATTCATTTTAGGCCATGAATGTTAAACATATGTAGAATAATGAAGGTAAAAAACGACTGCTGATCCACATGCACATAAACCAGAGACAATCTTTTCATGTTTAAAGGAACTTCAGGAGGTGAAAGGGTCAAAGAAAGGGAAGCAGTGCTCAATAAACCATCTCCAGTAGTTTAAAACAATGCCTATAATTGGATATGCATGAGTGGATGTTACAAACTTGGTATTGCTTCAGTATCATTAGGCAAAAGTGGCTGAAATGAGATGAAAATTGCCAGATTGATCAAGTGTGTGGTAGTTGATCATTTATCCACCATAATAAGATTTCAATATCCAGAAACTAAGAAATAAGCACTCTAGGTCTGCATGTGAAAACTAAAACTCCAACATCCAGAAACCGAAAACTAAGCAGTCAAATTAATTAGCTCAATGGAAGAAAGGTAAGTCAAATATTCAAGGTGGGATTCATAAAATGTTTGAAGCAAATGGAAATCGCAGCATCCAGAAAGCAAAATAAGCATGTGAATCAACCAATCAGAGTAAGTTAGGCAAATAGCATGTCAAAAACTCATTATACTCTCTTACATGAAATATATCTTTGCACATATCCTTAAACCTTTCCATAATCTTCCAAATGGATATTTGAAAGAACTTCCTAAAACAAACCAGGATGTCTATAATCTGTTTAAACAAACAGCATATATTGTACATAACTGCTAAGATTTGCAGCCTTTTTCTTTTCACAAGTATGTCATGATGCTATTGCCAATCAACACATTTACATAGGGAATCTGTTAACTACTCAAACAAACTCCTCACAACACCTAGAAAAGCATGATTTGGAAGAAAGAAAGAAAAGTAATGAGCTTTCTGTTTGCACATACTATTGTTGCTTGCTTAAAGGACAAGCAAAATAAAGATTCCAAACCACAAAAAGAGAAGAACAAGCTAAAGTTAGAGACAAATTCCAAGTCTTAACTCTTTACTAATATAATTCACCCAAATCTCAGGAAAAGGTGTCATAAATCCTTATGTTCCCTAATCAAGAAAGCCGAATGTGCTTTTGATAGTCTGCTGCAGGGGCAGAGACTCCTTATTGCTTGAGGTTGCCTACATCCCACATACATTCATAAATTCACAATTGAATCATTGGTTTTTACTAACCAAGCTCAATCCCCCCTAACCCCACCCCAATTAACAGCCGTCATGAGTGAATTCACATACAGAAACGCACATACGGAGGGACAAAAGTGTGAATTACTAGTTTTTTTAAATTTTTTTTTTTCCACCTGAGCTTCAATATAACAAAACAAGGTCCCAAAAAGAAAGAAAAAAAACAATTTTGCAACTCCCAACCAAATTTCAACGAAAGGAACAAAATAATCAACTAAATAAATCATTCCATCATCAGAACTGAACTTAGTCTATTCTACTCGAAATATTGATTAATCAGAGGCGCACACACACAGAGAGAGAGAGAGAGAGAGAGAGAGAGATAAAAGAACTGACCCCATGCATGCAATCAACTGAGAAATCCAAGCAGAAATTGATCTACACCAATACTTCATTCACAGATGATACTTCAGTCAAGAAAACCATCCCCGATTTCGAAGCCCAGATCTAATTAGCCATAGAAAGAGATGGCGCACCAATCTGCGAAACAAAAACAGCAATTAATTAATCAAAACAAAAGTAAAGAGAAACTATATACAGTTTGATCTGATGAATTACCATCCACCAACCGTTTGATTGGGTGGTTAATTCTTGAATATAGTAGCAGAAAAAGTGTCGACTGCGTGTGAGTGAAAGAGAGGAGGAGGAACTACTGTAAGTGGGGAATACAGTATGGGAATGTATGATGTAAAATTACTTGACTGCCCTTTTGGGGTTGACTTTTAAATAATTGAATTACTTGGGCCCAATATGATTACACTTTTAATTTTTTTGTGTAAATAAATTGAATTACCCAAATCTTCCAAAAACAAATTCAATTGAGAAAAAATGTGAAAAAAAAAAAAAAAAAGTCTATAACCTTGAGAATCTTGGGGTTTGTCTGCCAATGGATGTTTTTTCTGTTGTTGGTCTTACTCTTGGTTTTTTGAAAAATTGGTTGGTTGGTTGCTTCCATAATATCATTTGATTTGTCCATCTATACGTTTTCTATATTTTTTTTATAAATACTTTTAAGGGATTTTCTATGGTCAGGAAGAGCATTCGCCCTTCCTGACAACAGGAAGCCAATAAAAAATTAACACGTCACATATTTTCGTCAAAAGGCGATCATGTTTCGCAAGAGAATTAAATAGTTAATATTTTAAAAAATATATAAAAGTACAAAAATGTTCTTATAATATTTTTAATTAATTACTTAATAATAATATATCTCATTAATGTTTAAATTACTGATCCTCAATCTACCGTGAAAATTGCCCTAACAAGAACGATGTTCATCATCTTCAACTGGTCGGTGCTGAACAAGAGGGGATGAGCGGAACTACCCAGTGCTGAACAAGAGGGGAGGGGATGAGCGGCGAAGAGGAAGGTATTATCGTTCATTTTATTTCAGTGCAAATGTCGAGAGCGGGAGAAAGAAGAGATGCTGAAAATGGGGAAACAAGGACTCTTCATATATAGGAGAAAACCCAAATTCACATTCAATTTCTTTAAACGAGACGATCAAGAATCGCATGTGATTTTTTTCCCTAAATTTAACAAAGTAATTGTTTCCTGCTATTTAATTTGCGGCCCTCTTCAAGAAAATTGTCTTCTTCTCTCACGGATGAGCAAAAAATAGTTGAACTAAATTGTTCGTAGGATTTTTCAATTAGTTCTTTTCTCTGTATGATTAACTTATCTATTATCTATAGATGCATTGAATGTATTGCCCCTTGTTGTGAGAATATCAAATACAGTGGAGAAAGTGTTACTACTTTTTTTCATTTTTCTTGGGATTTTTCTACAATCATGAGCTTGAAGTTGGAGAAATAGAATCCAATTGTGAAGATGGAGAAGATTTGGATTTATATGACCAAGAAGCTACCTTTATATTGTTGTTGTCAACAGAATCCTCCTTATGATCTTCTTTGACAGTTGGTGCATCTGATAATACCAACGAAGAAATTGTATTTTTGAGTTCATATATCTCTCTTGTTAATTGACTATTGAGTGACACCTGTTCAACATACTTTACCTAGAAAATGTGCATAAAGCAAAAGATGAAGAATTATTAGGAAATATAGACATGCCTTCAACTTAGCAAAACGAACTTAGTGGATCCGATTAAATAGAACCCTTAGCAGAAATTCCAATAAGTGTAAAAAAGGATTTTGGTTGACAAAATAAGACTATCATGAGTTGAGTTTTTAAATGGTTGGATGAAATATTATTGGGATGACCGAAGCATGAGCTTTAGAATAAGAGTATAAGCTGACTTTTTGGTTGGACAAAATAAGTGGTTGAATCATATGTTTATTTTGGAAGAAAACATGTTATTCCTTTAACTGGAATTCATTCACGACTTAGTAGTTGTATTGTTTAACATAGCCTTCTTGGGAGTCCATCTTTCTAGGCTGTTGTCACCCCAATTAATTTATGCTCTTAATCTTCTATGTGCTCTTTTATTTGCTACGTCTCCAACCTCTTCTTATTCGTCACTCACTATCACATATTCGGTAATATTTAGGGCCAATTCATTACTTTTGTGTACTTCTAATTTATATGTTTCTCTGATCCTCTCTTAATCAAATGAGAAGATGCTTTCTGCGTGTCGGTATTAATTGGAAAAGAACAAGTTTAAGCTATTTAGTGCATCCTAATCAAATTCTTGTGGTTTTATAAACTTGTGGGGTGCTGATTTTATAGTCAAAACTTGGTATTTTGTGATACTTTTAACTCATTGATTATTCAATTTTTCCATGATTTGTCTTTCTTGCGGGATGGAGTTTATTATCCATTTGGTTTGATTCAAAGCAATTTCACGCAACAATCAAGTCATGAGTCATTCTTCATCAACGCTTGCAGCTGCTTTGATTATGTGATCTCTTAAGAAAGAATTATATTTACACACAATGATGATATTGATTTGAATTGTCTCTCTACTTTAAATGCAAATTGTTTACAAAAGCTGGGAACATGCATGGAATACGAGAATCTGATCATGAATTTAACTTTACATAGAAGAAGTTTCAAGTATTTATTTTGGTTTCTGTCGTTTTGCTAGGCATGAGCTATAGATGTTGATTAAGCATGATAAGGAAGCAATTAGCAATGCGTGGCAAGCATGATATAATTATCAATTATTAAATTGATTAATATAAATACCACATAAAGTAGAGTACAATCAAGACAGAAGCAAGGAAAACCAAATTCATAGATAACTAAGAAGCTGAGTGTGAACTTAATTTTCTCATATGTGAAATGACAGAAATCAAAATAAAATAGCTCTCAATACATAAATAACACTACTCAACAAATACATCATGTCAGTTCTCTTCTCCGATCATCCAAGGAGTTCCAAGAATGCACCAAATCTCTTGCCTTTAGCCATTGAAAAGTTGTACGGGCAATGCTTTCATAAATAAATTCCTATAAAAAAAAAAAATTCCTCCTCAAAATCAGCTCCCGAGAAACAAGTCTCATTCCTAGACTTCCATACTGACCATATTATACAATGCCATAGTAGCAGCCACGCAAGCTTCCACATGATGTTAACTTTTACCCCATGATAACAAAAGTGTGCCAACCTGCAGCCCCCCTCCTCATAGATCAAACCAAACCATTCATAAACTCTCTTCCAAATTCTGGACGTGCAGTGACATAAGAAGAGCATATGGTCTATATTTTCCTCTGCCACTCCACACCATTCGCATATTAACGAAACACTCTCATTATATGCTCACCTTCTCCTCAAGTTTAATAATGTAGGAATTTTGTCTTGAAGGATCCTCCAAGAAAACGTGCTAATAGCCTTCAAAAGGACTCCTTTGATCCAAATGTGCCTATGCTCGTCCACCTCCAGAATATCGTCTGTGATTTCCCCCACCAGCACACAAGTTTATAAAACCACAATAATTTGATTAGGATGCACTAACTAGCTTAAACTTGTTCTTTTCCAATTAATATCGGCACACAGAAAGCAGCTTCTCATTTGATAAGAGAGGATCAGAGAAACATATAAATTAAAATAAATTAGAAGTACGCAAAAGTAAAGAAACTGGCCCTATAGATTACTGAATATGTGATAGCGAGTGAGGAATAAGAAGAGCCTGGACACACTCAATCAATTAATCAGAATTTACACAATCAACATATGGATTGATTTCTTAAGATATAAATCCTTCTAAAAGAGAAGCTAAACCACACAAAGAAACAAAAAAACCCAAGAAAATTGAAAACAAGTAACATTTTCTTCACTGTATTTGATATTCTCACAACAAGGGGCAATCCATTCAATACATCTATAGATAAGTTAATCATACAGAGAAAAGAACTAATTGAAAAATCCTGCGGACAATTTAGTTCAACTATTTTTTCTCATCCGTGAGAGATGGCCAAAAGGTCGAGAAGAAGACAATTTCTTGAAGAGGACCGCAAATTAATTAGCAGGAAACAATTACTTCGTTAAATTTAGGAAAAAAATCACCTTGCGATTCTTGATCGTCTCGTTTGAAAGAAATTGAAGGAGAATTTGAGTTTTCTCCTATGAAGAAGTAAGCGCGAGTCCTTGATTTCCTCCATTTTCAACATCTTTTCTTTCTCCCGCTCTAGACCTTTGCACTGAAATAAAATGAACAATAACACCTTCCTCTTCGCCGCTCATCTCATCCCCTCATGTTCAGCACTGGGTAGGTGAAAGATGTTCCGCTCATCCCCTCTTGTTCAGTACCGAGCAGTTGAATGATGATGAACATCGTTTCTTAGGGCACAATCGCACATATTTGAGATTTTCATGATTTGATAATTTTCTGGGAAATATTGAGGATCGTTAATTAAAAAATGAATCTTAATAAGAATTTTTTTATTGTTAATGTTATTAATTTTTTTTCTAATATTTAATTTAAAGGGTATTTTTGATATTTTATGTTTATTTATTTAATTTATTAGCAGGGCGATGCAGTGCGATTGCAAATGACATACGACAAATGCATTAATGCAGAGTGCAATCATGTTAAAAAGACCATATACATTAGATCGTTGATCCAAGGATATTTAAAGAGCTTTCTGTTGTTAGGATGGGCAAAGCCTTCCTAACGATAGAAAGACCCTACTTTTAATTTTTTATTTTTACACTTTACTTTATATCTTATATTTTATTTCTATTTTTTTTATATCAATCATATGTTACTTGTGTAAGTAAAAAAAAGTAACGAAAAGCTTATAAATTGATGAAGGGAGTATAAATGAGCTTTTTCTTTGTTGCTAATTCTGGCCTTCTTGGTGGGATTTTATGTTTTGTTTAGGTGATTTTATGAGCACGTCGGGTAAGGAAGGAAAAAGTCGTGATCCAAGTGTCCTAGCTTAAAATTTTAATTTATGTGTTTAAACTATTTTTACTCTTCTGAACCATTTGAGAGGGTAAGAAGGAAGGAAGGAAAGAAAGATGAAAATTTCGGAGAATGGTACTCCTCCGTCCCTCTTTAAGCTTTACATTTGGGGATGACAGAGTATAATAATATTTTATGTCGTTTCTGTCGTTTCCGTGTGTCGGTTGATGTAATCAAATTGTCTGTTGTTTGTGTTGATTACTTTCAACATCTACTCCCTACTTTGTTGGGTAATTCTTACGATAGTCACATTTTATAAAGTGACTATATAGCCACTTTGTCGAATCGCGCCAGTGACGTCGTAACGACCTGCTACCTGTTATACATGTTTAAATTATTTATATCATTTTTTAAATTATATTTTGTTATTTACTATATTACCCTTCTTTTATTTAAATTATTTTTAAGATATATACATATATATATTAGGTAAAATTAATGTTCTAACCTTTTGTAATACAATTATTCTTATTTTAAAAATTAATGAAATCAATCCAAATAATAATTAAAAAATATATTTGTTAAATTAGTAATTAGGTCTTTTGTCTTCCCCAATTCAGTCCGCACATTTTTAAGAGTTTTCACAAATTCGTGATCCTTGTCCCTTGATTCGCCATTAACAAGCAGGTTTGAAGCATTAGGTTGGAATCAAGAATGAATATTTCTCATTGATTCTACTTCTCCACTCTACAATCGAACTCGCTCACTCCAAGAACAAGAAGGGGATTTTCTTCTAGGGTCGCTCAATTAAATCCGTCGGATCCTTGATTCAATTCATTATCAGGTTGCCATTTCATTGGACAGTTCACCACTGATTAATAATCGGTCATTTCACCCGATCACTATATTCTAGGTTATATAAATCATGTGTTCTTTATCAATCATACCATCCATTGTTTTCAAACACGTTAAATTTGGGGTTAACCATGTCGTTCTATTCTTAAAAACATGTTTAGCTTGTAAAATGATGATATCGAGAAAGTTAAGTTTCATATTTGACACACGAAAATGAGATAACGACCCGTGTGACATTATAACAGAACGAAGGTCATTACCGTCACTAACGACACCTTACCGACCATTCTACTAGATCCATGTGATATTTTATACGAGTACTGTGTAGAACATTGATATCGACGTATAACATGGGTTGAATACTCCGATAAACGAGAGAACGACCCATATCGAGTTCTAGACCGTGAACAACTAAATTTTGAAAATAATTGTAATTCTTACAAATAATTATAAATATCAATTATATATGGTAAATTATTGGTAATGCACGACTTCTACACCGTGCACACTCTAATTTTGGAAATAATTGCAATTCTTACAAATAATTATAAATATCAATTATTTATGGTAAGTTATGGGTAATGCACGAATTCTAGATCGTGCACACTCTAATTTTGGAAAAAATTATAATTCTTACCAATAATTATAAATACAAATTATTTATGGTAAATTATTGATAATTATAAATTGATAAATCATATCCTTATTTACAAAACAAAAACTTTCATGTTTGAGACATTCTCTTTAATAGAAAATATAAATTTATGACACATTACGACAATACATACAGTAAAATTTACAAAAGTAACAGGTCATCAAATTTAAGCCTTTAGATTAGATTTTTAATGGCGGCAATGTCTTTGTTGCATGAAACGAATGTGCCTTTCCGGTTTGCCACGAGCGGAAAGATGGGAATCGGGCGTGTCCCCGGCCAGTGTAAGGTTTGGTCTTTCTTTGCGTGTACAATAAAGGAACATAAAATGCTCCCCGTTTTTATGCTTTATTTCAAGGGTCCATTGATGGATGCTGATACGCCTCTTGTGGTGTATAAGAGGTGCCTGTTTTGCTTAATTTTCTGTTTATTTCCTTTTGAGTTATTTCTTTTTTGAGTTGCTTAATTTTCTGTTTATTTCCTTTTGAGTTATTTCCTTTTTTGAGCTATTTCCTTTTGAGTGAGTTATTTCCTTTTGATGGAGTTATTTCGTCTTTTGAGCTATTTCCTTTTGTGTTCTTTGAAGCAATTGGCCCGTGGGCCATGAATTTATATATATATATCTTTACCCTAACTGTATGAAATTATTGACTTTGTTGGCGGGAAATTAGGTGTCTCTTCTTCCTTCACTCACGATCCATCATCAGGTGCACATGCTTAACTACTTAATGATAAATATTCCAGTATACATGTTTTCCTCATGTCTTGTGATGCATGTGTCTTTACCTTTTTCTTAAATTGAATTTCTGGTTCTATCATATATATATATATTATCCATGCCATCAGGGGCGGATGTACGCTTGAGGAGGGGAGGGCCATGGCCCCCCTCAAATTTTATTAGTGTACATACATGTATTTTTTTTTTAATGTTTGGCTTCCCCCAATTAATAAACTAATTTAAATCGGTCTAATAATTGTTTAATTCCTTTTCTTCGATGTTCAATCCATTCATATGCTAATTTAATTCCATTAAAATAAATCATACTAATACAAAGTCACCACTCACCAGGTTTATAATTGTAATTTATATTTATATATTATTTATTTTATTTTGTTATTTGTTAATGTACTAGTATTTTAATTATTTTTCAATTCTTCAATTTTTAATTGATGTATTTATAAAATTTGTTTTTTAGGTCAATGATAAACAAGAATCAATATAACTAATTGTTGGCTAAAAGTTAGAATTTGAAATTTAATTTAGTCTTTCAATTAATTAATATGTATTTAACTATTTCGTAGATGAAAAAGTCACGGATAATAGTCTTTTTTTTAAAGAAATAATAAAAATACTCAAACATATCAGTCAAATCCATCCATATATAATGATGAAAGTTGTCCTGCAAAATCATTGAGGTCAATCATTAATATTAGAACGTGATTCGGGATAACGACCACCGATGTGAAAAGTGTTAGAAGAGCATATATCCAAGCTCGACAACAGATTGTAAGTTTAATGTTATATTCTGAAAATTTTACGATAATTAATATATTATATATGAACTTAATAATGCACTACAAAAAATCGTGGCAACGGATATTTGTGAGTGCAATGTACAATCGCTAGTTAGCAACAAATTTGGCCCCCCTCAATTACTCATCCTGGGTCCGCCCCTGCATGCCATGATTCATAGATTTCTGGAGAGTTGTATTCAAGACACTCATTCTAGCTGTCAGAAGTAGATGAGTACATCAGGTCCTGGAGACCGTGTTCACTCCGTCCCTTATGTTGATCCACGGCAACCCGGTACGTGCATGTTAAATTTATTTATTTTTAATCTTTTACTACTATATATTACATGCAAACAAATTAAATTTACAAATTCTAGCTGCAGTTCCTGTAAGAGTAGTCGACCCATCTAAGGACTTGAATTCTTATGGAGTTGGGAATGTTGACCGGAAGGAGAGAGTGGAAGGCTGGAAACTAAAACGGGAGAAAAATATATACGGTGAAGGCACTAGGTCGAATGGAGAAGAAATACAAATGTATGTATGTTAAAAAATAACTTATTGTTGTTTGGAATATCTGCAGCTAAAAAAGATTTCATGAATTTTCTTAATTTGGATGATGATGTTGACATGCAGGCCTGATGATGCTCGCCAATTACCTATGAGCCGGGTTGTGCCTATTTCATCTTCTTCTCATCTTACTCCTTATCGTGTTGTGATCATTCTTCGATTGATCATCTTGGGATTTTTCTTGCAATACCGTTGTACTCATCCAGTCAAAGACGCTTATCCTTTGTGGCTGACATCAGTTATCTGTGAAGTCTGGTTTGCCTTCTCCTGGATTCTTGATCAGTTTCCAAAATGGTATCCTGTTGAACGTGAGACCTTTCTTGAAAGACTTGCCTTGAGGTTACTTCAACTTTTTTTTTTTTTTTCTAAATTCATTGATTCTTCCAGTTCTGATTGTTTGTCTTCCCTCGATCAGATACGATAGAGAAGGCGAGGCTTCCCAATTAGCCCCCGTTGATGTGTTTGTGAGTACAGTGGACCCTATGAAAGAGCCTCCTATTGTAACCGCCAACACTGTATTGTCCATCCTAGCTGTGGACTACCCTGTGGATAAAGTCTCGTGTTATGTTTCAGATGATGGTGCAGCAATGCTGACCTTTGAAGGCCTAGCTGAAACTGCAGAATTTGCCAAGAAATGGGTTCCTTTCTGCAAGAGGCACAGTATCGAGCCTAGGGCCCCTGAATTCTATTTTGCTCAGAAGATAGATTACCTCAAGGACAAGATTCAGCCCTCCTTTGTCAAAGAGCGTAGATCAATGAAGGTAATTAAATTTCTACACAAGTTAACAATTAATATATAATAATTGACGATTTCATTTCAAACATGCATGCATGTGTTTCCTTCCTGTAGAGAGAGTATGAAGAGTTTAAAGTACGGATTAATGCACTTGTTGCAAAGGCTCAAAGGATGCCTGAACAAGGGTGGACAATGCAAGACGGGACTTGTTGGCCTGGAAACAACACACGGGATCATCCGGGAATGATCCAAGTACGTACTACTGTCTGTTTTTCACCCTAGCTAGAGTGTTCACTATTGTTCCTGCAGTAATGATCCTGCATTTGTTGAACAGGTCTTTCTGGGTCACAGTGATACAGATGGAAATGAGTTGCCTCGATTGGTTTATGTTTCCCGTGAGAAGCGTCCTGGATTCCAGCATCACAAGAAAGCCGGATCTATGAACTCTTTGGTAGGTGTTTGAGAGTAGACTCCCATTATAATTATTTCAAGATATGAAATACTAATGTTTTGTTATATGTGGTACAGATCCGTGTATCGGGTGTCCTGACAAATGGAGCGTATATTTTGAATGTTGATTGTGATCACTACTTCAATAATAGTAAAGCTCTTAAAGAAGCAATGTGCTTCATGATGGACCCTGCTCTTGGAAGGAAGACTTGTTTCGTTCAGTTTCCACAACGTTTTGATGGCATTGACTTGCACGATAGATATGCTAATCGCAACATTGTGTTTTTTGATGTAAAAACCTCTTTCTTTCTTTGTGCTTCTATTAATTAATATATCAACTAGTACTATTAATTAAAAAAAATTCATCTGTGCAGATCAACTTGAAAGGATTGGATGGGCTTCAGGGTCCCATGTATGTGGGAACTGGGTGCTGCTTTAACAGACAAGCTCTATATGGGTACGACCCAGTTCTTACAGAAGAAGAAGAAGATTTGCAACCAAACATAATCGTCAAAAGCTGTTGTGGTCCAAGAAACAAGAGTGAGTAGGACTCTGCCAATAACTTAACTTTTATACTAGTAATTAAGATGTTTAAAATAGTTGATGAATGGAAATGATCACAGGATATGAGGATGAGAAGTCAGTTGTTATGTGTGAGAAGCGATTTGGTGAATCTCCCGTGTTCATTGGTGCTACCTTTATGGTAGAGGGAGGCATTCCTCCTCCTTCAAGAAATTCAGCTACTGATCTTTTGAAAGAAGCTATCCATGTGATTAGTTGTGGATACGAAGACAAGACCGAATGGGGAAAAGAGATTGGGTGGATATATGGGTCCGTCACAGAAGATATTTTAACTGGGTTTAAGATGCATGCACGAGGATGGATATCAATATACTGTATTCCTCCTCGCCCAGCATTCAAGGGTTCTGCCCCAATCAATCTGTCTGATCGTCTGAACCAGGTCCTTCGATGGGCTCTTGGATCCATTGAAATTCTTCTAAGCAGGCATTGCCCTATATGGTATGGCTACAATGATGGGAAATTGCAGCTCCTGGAAAGGCTCGCTTATATCAACACCATTGTCTATCCTCTCACCTCCATTCCCTTGCTTGCTTATTGCCTTCTCCCCGCTATCTGCCTTCTCAGCAACAAATTTATCATTCCTGAGGTACTAGCTACTGCATGTATACTAATTTATTTATTTATCAAATACTCTTATTTATATATGGTCGTCTTAATTAAATCATCATCAAAAAATTATTCAATCTGGTGGCCGGGTGGTGGTGGTGCAGATGAGCAACTTGGCTAGCATGTGGTTTATTCTTCTCTTCGTCTCGATTTTTGCAACGGGCATTCTTGAAATGCGATGGAGTGGTGTTAGCATCGAGGATTGGTGGAGAAACGAGCAATTCTGGGTCATCGGTGGAACATCTGCTCATTTCTTTGCTGTCTTCCAAGGTCTCTTGAAAGTAGTGGCGGGAATCGACACCAACTTCACTGTCACCTCAAAAACATCTGACGAGGATGGCGACTTTGCCGAGCTCTACATCTTCAAATGGACCTCTCTCCTCATTCCACCCACCACACTCATTATCTTTAACTTGGTGGGAATTGTAGCCGGCGTTTCCTATGCTGTCAACACTGGATATCACTCGTGGGGTCCACTCTTCGGAAAACTGTTTTTCGCAATCTGGGTTATCCTCCACTTGTATCCCTTCCTCAAAGGTCTATTGGGCCGCCGTCAAAATCGCACTCCCACAATCGTCATTGTTTGGTCAATCCTTTTTGCTTCCATCTTCTCTCTGCTTTGGGTTCGAATCGACCCCTTCACATCACCACCTACCAAGAGACATACTCCTAGCTTTTAACTTTGATATCAACTCTATCCATACAATATCTAAAATATTATATTTAATGTTAGAAACTCTACTCATACAATATCTAAAATATTATATTTAATGTTATTATTTTTATGGTACATGCATGCATACACACAAGTCTTTATTTTTTTATAAAATTATATCTCTAAATTCTACTCCCTCCGTCCCATGATTACTTGCACGGTTTGACCGACACGTTGTTTAAGAAAAATGAATTTAGTGGTTGATGATGTAAGATAAAGGAGAGGTATTTTAGGTAATTTGATGATGTGTAAAGTGGATTTAATGATGTGTAAAGTGAAATGTATGGAAAAAATGAGTGACAAATTTGAAAATAAAATAATGTTGTGAGGTTATTAATTTTGTGGGATATTTTCATATTAAGAGTGTGCAAGTAATTTTGGGACGTTCCAATAAAAAAAGTGTGCAAGTAATCACGGGACAGATAAAGTATAATACTTTTTAAAAAGAAGTGTGAAATTTAAGTTGGAACGGAGGGAGTACTTGTGTGAATAGTACAAATGTGTGTCTGTGTATATATTTGACCGTACAGAAGGGTTTTTTTGTCAAAACTTCAATATTTTAAAAAAAGGTATGAAAAATAGAAAAAATAGGTAAAATCACTAATTAATTTTTGTATAAATGGAAATAATTTACTTAATTTAATAAACTACACAAAATTTCTTACAAAACTATAAATGAACTTTTCACATTTTTAAAGTAGGAGGGATTTAGTGCAATTAACCCTTAAAATATTTAAGAAAACACATTAAACTCCCATATTAAGAATCTTTAGGAAAACAACATCACCCCCTCTGTTATGTAAAAATTGTTCATTTTTTTGGATACGAATATTAAAAAATATGATTGAATATGTAAACGCAGAGGTGATAGTTTGTTTAGAAAAATAGTTTTCATTAAAACGGAAAAAAAAAAAAAGGCTTTCAACGAGGTGGGAACAGTGACGGGCATAATAACTTAAATTTGAGGGTACGATAAATAATTTTTAAAATATATTTAATATTTAAAGTCTTGTCCGGATATACATCAATTACTTTCATTTCCTGCTGAATTTGTTGATGGTTTGGCTATTAAAAAATGGGTCTAGTACAACTAAGGGAATTTTTACAAAATAGTTAAAAAAAAAAAATGAGTAAAATTAGTAATTAAATAGACAAGGGAGTAAAAATATACAAAATTATATTTGACTTACACGATAAGTTTTATAAGAAAAATATACCATTTTCGTCCAAATTTATTATGTTAATTTTTTTGTGTATGAAATTTAATAAATATTGATTAATTTATGTAAGAAAAATATACATTTTCGTTCAAATTTATTATGTTCATTTTTTAATTTGTGTATGAATTTTAATAAATATTGATTAATTTATGTATAATTAAGTATTGTAAAAACTACGTATCACGATTGAAAAATAGAGATATAATAGTGTGAATAATATTATTTTAAAAAAAAATGAAAATAATTAAATTGAATAGAGTAATAATTAAACTGACAAATACGCTAATATGCTTCTATTTAACTCTATAAAAATCTTATAATTTTTAACTTTGACACTAAAAGAAAACTGACTTTTAGTGACAGCATCCTCTCACTATTGCTTCTATAGCTAAAAGTCTTTAGTGACAAAAATTTGAGAATTAATGACAGGACCTCTCACTAAAAGTCAATTACCGTCACTAAAGACATTTTGCTAGAGAAACTTTAATGACAAGAATTCTGTTACTAAAAGTCATTTTTCTTGTAGCGTGAGAAGACTGGTTAAAGAATTTGAAAAGATTTGAAGAGAATTAATATAATTAAAATTTTACTTTATTATTTAAGTGTACATAGTACTTCGTTTGGGCCTATTTAATTAAAGACATGTCTTGAGAGGCCCAAGAGAAAGAATCAATTGGAGGAAAAGAAATGCTGCAAGTTGGCAACTGGCCGGCCAATTCATTTATTTCAGTCCAAAAGAGAAGCAGGCAGCTTAATTAATTAAAAAGGCCCAACTCAACTAATTGGGTGTGTGACCAGCTGATGGGAAAAATTGGCATGGGCCCATCTATTTGTTTAATTGATTTGGGGCATACAGAAGCTGGGGATACACGCAGAGACGAAGAAACAGAGGGCAATTGGCGCACACAGAGCAGCTCCCATTGGGGGAGAAAAACCCTCTCCGTTCCCATACTTTCACTCATTAGAATAAATTAGTTATTTCATTTCTTAGATATATTTTAATTTAGTGTTTCAATTTAATGTTGGCATTGAAGATTTTGAAGACTAGAGGTTATAACTTTTTTATTGTAAATTTAATTTGGTAATTTCATTTTCATTCATGTCTTGTAGTTTAATTTACATGAGTTTTATTCTAGTTGTTATTTTAGGCATGGACTAATCTCTAATTGTCTTGGGTGTGGATGTTTTAATGGGAATTTAGTGTAATTGTGAAATAATTGCATGATTAGTTTAGGATTTGGGTGAATATTTTTCTAGAGTTGTAGATTGTTTGATTCATTTGATTGATCAACCCTATTAGCAAACATTTTCGATTATGTTAATTGCAACGAGAGTTGGGTTTGCATGATTGGGGGTGTGAGTGTGAGCTTTGGTCAATTGAATAGAAGTTAAGTAGTAATTAGCTTAACCGAGAGAGGGTTAATTGCTAGGCCGACAACTTTAGACACTAAACAAATAGAGGTCGTCTAGAAGTTTGGTGAGAGGGCGTTTTATGGATATTAGTAACCGTGTTGAAAGTATTCATAAAACACTATCTTATGCGCTTATGATATTTGGTTAGATCTTATAATTGCTAATCAATGCACGTTGTTAGTCTATGTCTTTCGAGGGGGTTTGCACACATATATGATAGCCTTTAGCTTAATCTGAATTCATAACTCATTCATGTAATTGGTTCACTAGTTCATTTATTACTCACACACATATGTGATAGCCTTTAGCTTAATCCGAATTCATAACTCATTCATGTAATTGGTTCACTAGTTTATTTATTACTGACAAAATGGAAACACCCGAGGCAATACACTTCTCTTGCACTTTCCAACGAAAGTTAGAAAGTTAAATAGCTTGTTATTTCTTGTCACTAGTTCTCATTACTTTAGTTAATCTAATTTAATACTTTTGTTCTTATTTCCAAAAACCCAAACAAACACGTGTAGTTACTATAATAGCATGCATACTCGTAACTTTAGGGATTCACTTGCACTCAATTAAATCCTTGGAACGAACAAACTACTTGGTCCCTTAAGGTGTTGCAATAGTCCCACAATTTGGTGTATTGATCTGTGATTTCACCCTCAATTGCCATCATTGCCTTCTTTTTTGCCCTGTATGCTTGATTGTGAGAGATGAAACATCCAAGTTTCTTCATTGCTTGGTTTTTTAAGCCACTGACTTCTTTGTGAGGTTCTACCCTCAGATCTTCCTCATAAATCTTGGCCAACCATCCAGATTTCACATTCTTAACATGGTAAGTCCTAGCACAAGTGTGATCTGGATTGTATTGTCTGATTTGAAATTGTTCCTCACCTGCCATCTTTAGTGCATTAATGTGCCAATCACATCCTTCTGCCTTGCATCTTGCATAGACTCTCCTCCCATCATTCTTTGTTATTGCCAAACTTCTCCCTGTTTTCACACTGTGGTAGGTAATTGCATCTTTGAATAGCTTTTTTGAGGCAAATATTTGCTCAAGGAAGAAACAAGGGTTTTCAACTTGAGATCTCCTGAAAACAAGATTTGGCCTATCACCATCTTCATCAGCTTCAGATTCCCCAAGACTCTCAAAATCAGATTCATTGTCTTGGTCAATTTCTTCCCCCTCACTAGATGAATCAGACTTAGAATGGTGGTCATCAATACCACCCCACTCAACTCCACTGTCAACATTCTCCTTATAAATAATATCATCTATCATTTCCTCATCACTTTCCTCTCTACCAATGAAATCAGAATCTTCATTAGAATCTGAGGTATGCATATCATCTATCATTTCCTCATCACTACAAAGCTCCTTCTTCACCTCCAAAATGTGTTGAGTTTGAGCTTCATCATCAAAGATGTCTTCATTTTGCTCAAAATTACCCCACTCAAACTCCTTCTCAATTTCTTTCTCTCTGTCTTCAATCTGCCTCTCAATCTGCACTTCATTCTGCCCCTCAATCTGCACCTCATACTGACCCTCAATCTGCCCCTCAATCTGCACCTCAATCTGCCCCTCAATCTGCACCTCATTCTGACCCTCAATCTGCACCTCATTCTGACCCTCAATCTGCCCCTCAATCTGCACCTCATTCTGACCCTCAATCCGCCCCTCAATCTGCACCTCATTCTGACCCTCAATCTCTTCCTCTCTGTCTTCATTATGAACCTCAATTTCTTTCACTCTTTCTTCATTATGCACCTCAATCTGCACCTCGGTTTCTTTCTCTTTGTATTCATTCTGCACCTCAATCTGAACCTCAAACAACTTGAACACCTCATTCTCTACAACATCACCTTCAGTGAAGAACTTTGCCTCCCCTAAATAATCATCACATTCATCTGGTATGTTTGTTTTTATGCCAACCAAGCACACTTTGAACACCCTAGTTTCTATGCCTAGGTTAAGTAACTTCTGTATGTCAGACATGCCTTGGACCTCCTCCAACTTTCCCTCTTTGTTCTTCCAATAGTACTGCTTATCCCCAATATAGCCTAGTTGCTCACATAACTTACCTATATAGCCAATATCTGCCCTAGTTCTATCCACAAAATCAAAAACACTCATTGACCCACCATTATATACTAAATCTCCATTATCATCTGCACTAACAGTTCCCCCATGTTGCAATAACATTGTATAATATTTCCTCATTCCAATGGCACCTATAAACATTTAAACAAGAATTTTCACTAACATAAACAAACATGCATGTGAATTCGACCATATAAAACCCAAAACACTAATGATATTTTCCAAACTAAATAAACAAATTACGAGTTACAGGGAATTCACATTTTAAAAAATGAAGAAATTTGAAAACCCTAAAATCGACTGAAAACAACAACATTCGTTCACATTTAGTTACAGTGAAAACCCATCTAAAATCGACCACATTTAGTTCATTCGCAAGAACATACTACCATTTTCTCCAAAAATTGACCCATAAACTTCATTCTTGAGCAAAAAACGAAACAATTGTTTGTAAGAATAAGAATGGTGGAAGTGAAATCGAAACTTACAATATGGGGGTACACCTTTCTTCAACTTACGCCTTTGTCGCAACATTTCACGTCGATTTCACACGAAATCGTTGTTTGGAATTTGGGGATTTTGAGTTTTTGACTTTGGGGATTTTTGGCACGATTTGGGAAATTATGTTAAGTGTTGACGTTGGAGAGAGTGAAAAATAACTGACTGACGGCCACGTGATGGGCACGTGAGTCAATCCGTTAAAACTTAACGGGGTTGGGACGAAATTTTAAAATTTGCACAATACGGGGACCAAATGTGATAAAATTTAACATATTGGGACTAAATGTGAAAGTCATGGGACCAAAAAAACGAGGGTGCGTGGCAGGTGGGACCAAAACGACTTTTTTCTCTAAAGTGAAATGTATGGAAAAAATGAAGTGTGAAAGTTAAGTTGGGACGGAGGGAGTACTTGTATGCATAGTATAGATGTGTGTGTGTGTATATAGACAGACACAACGAAAGTCAAAAGTAAACAAGTGAAGTTGGGGTCCCTAAGTTATATGGTGCACCATTCTTGCGATAGAGTATTTTTTTTGTGATTCAAACTAGTCGTTTCAAAAATTGTATTTATGGGAACCCTTGCCAGTTTAGGTGCCAACTAATTTTGGAACTTTGAAATATTATTCAAATTATTTCTTATGAAATTCAATTTATTTAAACTTTTGCGATCTTATAGTACAAGGGATAATAAATATACAGAAAAAATGAAAAGAAAAGGCAAGAGAATTTTGAGAGGGTGTATCTATTCTAATCAAAATTTGGAAGGAGTGCATCAATCGACGGGGAGGGGGGAAAGTGCATTAATCGAGGATGTGTTCTCAACGTAAATGGAGGTGTAAATAGTCGGAGACCCGTCTAGATATGTATTCATTTTGGGCCAACTCTTTACTGAAAGGGCGCGGCTAAAGGCACCCGGCGTTCCTATGAGTACACCCAGGAGATGAGGACACACGCCATTCGGATGAGGACACCCACCTGGAAAAGCCAAAAATACCCTTAACCATTTTCGCACTCCATTCCCTCCCTCCCTTCTCTCCCTCCCTTCTCTCGATTGGGTACACCCACCCCTCCATCTTCCCCAAACCTTTCCCCTCCATTTTCGCACCATTTTCGCAGCACTCCCACTCCATTTTCGCACCACTCCCACTGTCCACTACCTACACGCGACGTCGAAGAGAAAGAGAGAGCATCGTTTGCAGCGTTTTCGCACTCCATTTTCGCACCACTTGCAGCGTTTTTTTTTCATTTTGAAAAAATGGGTAAAGGTTAGTTTTTCTTGCTTATATTTGAGAAGAAGAGTAGGAAGCATATTTAATTTCTATTTTTGTTGGTTGAAACATTGATTTTATTGTTGTAGGGTTTAGATTTTGTTTCTGAATTTGGGGTTAATTCATGCATGTGTTGATTAAGGTTGATTTTTTGTGTTATAATCATGTTTATGTGTAGAATGTATAAATTTTTGATGCGTTAGGATGAAAATAAACAAATGGGCATCTAATTGGCATGGTTTAGCACGAATCAACTGTTGTTGACTGGTTTTTCGAACATTAGATGGTTGTGCGGAACAAATTTTCGGACAAGTATGGTTTGTTTTGGATTGGGTTTCGAACATTAGTTATTTGTTTGGGTTTTAGTTTCGAACATGGCTTGGTTGTTTTGGGTTTCATTTCGAACATTGCTTGTTTGTTTTGGGTTTAGTTTCGAACATGTAGTAAATTTCGAACATGGGTTGCTTGTTTTGGTTTAGGTTTCGAACATGGCTTGTTTGTTTTGGTTTTAATTTCGAACATGGCTTGTTTGTTTTGGTTTTAATTTCAAACATGTAGTAATTTTCGAACATGGGTTGTTTGTTTTGGTTTAGGTTTCGAACATGGCTTGTTTGTTTTGGTTTTAATTTCGAACATGGCTTGTTTGTGTTGGTTTTTGTAGAGGGTGTTAGTAGGGCTCGACCGACTGCTTCCAACAGGAAAAAGAAGCAACATATTAGCGATGAGGCCGCTCCTCAAGAGCCCAATTCACAAGAGGCCAACCCTCAAGAGGCCAATCCACAAGATGCCAACCCTCAAGAGCCCACTCCACAAGAAGTGGTGTCCACTTTACAAGAACCGGAAGTAGATGAGGAAAACGATGACGAGGAAGAGGAAGAGGCGGAGGGAGATGATGAGGGAGAGAAAGAAAGAAGAGTTGTGATTGTTGATCGGCCATTGGTAACCGCACCTCCACTTCTCAAAAGCTTCCAAGACCATGTAGCCAAATTCATATGGTTGGGTGAGGAGCGAGATGTGTTGAAGTGTCACTGTCATGTGACCAAACTATTGAATTGGGAGTTCGACAATGAAAAGAATTGGCGTCATTGGCGGAGGTTTTTGAGAGGATCTAAATTGATTCATGTTAGACGTGCAGCTTACAAGTATTCAAACAAGAACCTTATCACAGCCTTCGTTGAGAGATGGCACGAAGAGACCAACTCATTCCACTTGCCCTTCGGGGAAATGACAATCACTCTTGATGATGTCTACTGTATCACGCGTTTGAAAGTTAATGGTCTCCCGGTGCAGTCTACTTCCGAAGAAGATATTTTGGCTTCAGATTATTTGATGAAATATTTGGGTTTAACCTTAGTTGAGGCCAAGGAAGCATTAAGTGGGCAACGAGGGGGTTCTGTGAAGCTAGCGTGGCTAAGGGAGACTTTTGTGCCCATGATGTCCTCGGATAACGAGGACGAGGTGTTGTATTCAGCACGAGCGTTTGTGTTGTACATGTTTGGGACCACTTTGTTCCCGGACAAAAGTGGTACTCGTGTTCACGTACAGTGGTTGCAGTATATGGACGACATGGCACAATTTCCTAACTATGCTTGGGGTACTGCAGCACTTGCCTATTTGTATAGACAACTGGGGATGGCGTCAAAGTTCAAGTGTAGGCAGATTGGTGGTTACCTTACGTTATTGGAGGTATTAAGTATTTTAAATAAGTTTGTTAATATTTCATGTTTTTCATTTGATATTGACCTAATAATATTGTACTTGTAGGCTTGGATTTATGAGCACTTCCCTACTTTGATATTGCCGCCTCATAATCCAGACTTTGCCCTTACGGATCCACTGTCGATGCGTTATGCACCCGAAGCTCATACAGACCCTTGCGTCGACCGAGTAAGAGGCTTTAGAGAGCGATTAGATACCCTCCTAGCAAGCGAGGTACGTTACTAACCAAATTATCTATATTTGTCTGTTGTTTGTTTGTTTTTAAGATAAATACGCATTTTTTTATTTAATTTGGTGTTGTAGGTTAACTGGAATCCATATCGCCCCGTACGAGAAAACGTTCCATTGGATGAGGTATCTTACTTTCATGGGTGCATTGTGTGCGGAGATATTGTTGAGCCGTACATGCCGGATAGAGTGCTCAGACAGTTCGGGTACGTGCAAACCGTTCCTGAGAAGCCGCTTGCTGCCCGTGTTAAGAGAACCGGTTCCACATCCAAGAAAACAAAGCTAGTGTGGGGTGCTATGGCGGAGTACTTTTCTACGTGGGACGCACACATGCTTACGGAGGATAGACTTGGTGAGCGTTGTACTGTCGATTCGGATTGCAGTGATGGTTATATTGATTGGTACCTCGCCAACGGTCGTCCTTTCGTTTCAAATCCTTCTAACAGGAGACTTCCTCCTCGTGAGCCTCCACGTAGGGCCGAGTCATGGCACTTGGTAGATTTTGCAAAGGTTGAGCTGAACATGTTGTTGCACAAGTGGAGGAACAACGAGCCATTAACAATGGATGGGGTAATGCAAAAGGTTGAAGAAGTTGTGAGGCAGCTTGGTGGACAAACTTCGGATGACGTAGGAGAAGAGGCACCGTCATCATCAAGTGCACGTCGTGGACGTGGAAGAGGTCGGGGACGTGGAAGGGCTAGGCGTTCTTGAGGCGTTACTTGTTTTATTGATTGATTGATCAGAATGATACTTTAGTGTTTTAACATGTATTGTAACATGTATGTAAATCGTAGTTTGATTGATCAGAATGGATGGGGTAATGCAAATCGTAGTTTGATTGATCAGAATGATACTTTAGTGTTTTAACATGTATTGTAACATGTATGTTAACTTTAAATGCTTTATGAATGTATGGTTCTGTATATTGTTTTTATATGGTTTTTATAAGGTTATAGTTTGTTTTACTAATTAAAAGTAGTTTGGATGAGAACACCCACATGATTAATGTTTTGGATGAGGACACCCACCTTTGTACGAGACATTTTTTCGAACAAATGATATATGTCCGATATTTATTGCCGAACACGAACACTTTTTCGAACAAATATTATTTGCGCGGAAGTAAATTTCGAACATTTGACAAATGTTGGGAACTTTTTTTCGAACATGGACCATATGTTCGAAAAAAAGTCCGTAACAGAGACTTTGAGGTTAAAAAATCGACCAAGTAAAACTCGCGGAAGTAATTTTCGAACATTGGGCGTATGTTGGGTACTCTTTTTCGAACATGGCCTAATTGTTGGGAACATTTTTTCGAACATGGCCCTAATGTTCGAAAAAAAGTTTGTTACAGAAACTTTTGGGTTTAAAATTCGACCAAGTAAAACGCGCGAAACAAATTTTCGAACATGGCCTTATTGTTGGGAACATATTTTCGAACATGGACCAATTGTTGGGAACTTATTTTCGAACAAAAGTCAATTTTTTGAAAAAAATGATCCAAACTATAGGTTTTATACACCATATTATACTTTTAACACAATTGTAGTGGCTCATTCAAGCACGATAAACCATTCAAAAAATAGAGCAATTTAATTACACAAGTCATCCATTGTAACGTTGAAACCGTATACATGTTCAAAAAATATTACACATCAAGAATTTGTACACAAATTATCTATAAATGTTGTTTGTTGACAATTTGTACACAAATTACACCAAAAAGACAAAAGTATTCCAAAGTTTATAACCACAAAAGTATTCCAAAGTTTCTAACCAAAAAGTTTCTAACCACTATCATCTAATTAATTCCTCCGGACGCATATGCATTTTTCCATCCGTCCGAAATGTGTTGACCCTCATGCTTCCACGAAGTAATGACCGGGGGCAAAGTGCGCCCAGCACCCATCATAACCTACACGCATTCGAGATTTATGTGTTATATATAAAATATGCAACATATACGTGTAAATAAATTCATTAAAGCAATGCAATCAAATACCTGAATGAAATGGTTCTCATTAATTAATCCCAACCAAATACTCCTCGGTTCTTGAGGAGGGTCCTTGTTGAACGGCAGATACGTAAGGCATAGACGGGTATCAAGAACCACCACCGCCACATTATAATGTGACGCCACTAGATATCCCATGTACGGCAACCCAAACCAATGTTTTTTATGTGCAAACTCCGTAAAGCAATTCAATTTGTCAAGCACAACATGGACGTAATCCTTCAACAAGAACACGTTGTTGTACAACGTTAGATTGCGGGACAGTTCGCTCATCAAGTCCATCTGAACCCTCGCCCACTCATCTTCACCGAATCCCAATAGCCCAGCCACTGCTCGAAAACCGCTATGTCCGTCACCCTTAACATTCTTGATGTCGATAATGTACGGTTGATGCTCAATGGGTAAATATCCGATGAAGTCCATTCCTTGGGAGGCTCGGGTACGCCGACGGGGTACCTACGCATATTACAACCAAAATCACCAAAATATTACCCATCGACAACCAAATCACCAAAATATTACCCATCGACAACCAAATCACCAAAATATTACCCATCTACAACCAAAACACCAAAAATATTACACATCACCAAAACACAAAAATAAACATGCAAGGGCTGAGAATTACCGGTTGTTTTTTTGGAACCCCTTTCTTTTGGAAGGACGGGGATGAGAGCGAGTTATCTACATTGATGACCGTCTGCTCCTTTTGTACCACCGAGCAACTTGCAACTTGACTCTCTACAAGCTCAAATAGGCTAGGGTCACGTTTGGTGGACGCATCGGCCTTCTTCTTCTTTTTTCCTTTTTTGGGTCGACCACGAGTGTCTTCCTTAGGAGGTGGCTCAATAAGAGTCGTAGTCTCGGGGTTTGCAAGCTCCCTCATACGCTTTAAGAAGATGAGTTGCTCCTCCTGAGAGAAGCTCTTATAAACCTCAGCCATGTCGTCTACGGCATCTTCAAAGCGATTTTTGTTGTGGGTGGGAACGGGGTCAACCGATGTGGTGGTTGGGGCAGGCTCCATATCCAATTTCCTCCAAAAGGGATCAATGGCATTCACGGGTATCGGTTTGTCACAGTAAACATACTCTTCGATCTCATGACCACATGGCAAACCGTATACCTTCCTCAAGATGTGTTGGCACTCTTTAGGATCGAATCCGGGTCGTTTGATCACCTTGATTTCATGAAATATCTTTTCTAGAGCCACAAACGACACCGCCCCTCGTAAGTAATTGAAAACGTTTGAGGAGAACCTATGTTGAGCTACGTTCAAACTCTTTTCGAATGAGGCTTTAATTGAAACATGGCATGCCTCGAATAGAGTGTGACATTTCTCCCAACATGTCTCAAAATTTCCTAATGAATTGCCCAACATTCTTTTCAACGCGGCGTGATGGCTTTCGACCCTGATCAGAGAAAATTTAAAACGTTATGCAACTTATAAATTAAAGTAATAATTTACGTGTAAAGACTAAAGTATAAACATACCTGTTGGTTGTGGTGTTGCCAAAGTGCATAAATTCATTCGTCCAAGCACTTACAAACCTCTCTTTGTAAGGGTTAATCCAACTATTCAACACGTAATCCACTGGCTTCTTCAGAAATTTGGACTTGAACTTAGCAAGAGCTTCTTCAAAGTCGGCCTGGGTATCGGACCTCCACAAATAGTTGAAATGAGAGTTGAATACCTCCCATTTTTTGACATCTTTAAATGCACCCTTGCAGTTGGCTAGTACATTCCGGTCAATGTGGAATGTACAAAGAAAATGACGGGCTTCAGGAAATTTCTTGGCCACAGCATTCATCAATGCAAGTTCACAGTCCGTGATAATAACATCGGGAAGAGAAGATGAGCCCAACACATCTCGAAGCACCTCCAATGCCCATTGATAATTTTCTTCTTTCTCATCCATTAGGTACACCGACGCAACACAAAATGTGATCCCAGTCGATGTAACCCCCACAATCTCCAAATAAGGTAGCCGGTACCTATTCGTCTTGTATGTGCAATCTATCATGAGTACCTTCGAAAAAGCACGCACCAGTTGGAGTGAGACGGGATGTGCAAAAAACAACTCGTTAAGAGTGTTTGTCTTCTCACATCTTCGTGTGGCGTGGAAGTAATTTTGCTCGACAAGTTGACTCATCAAATATTGCAACTGACTACGTCCATTGTATTGATGGATTTTGTGCTTCAACCTTACATTGTAGATCGTTCGAAGAGTCGAGTGATTGTTCTCATTGTTCCTCTTCAACTTCATCAATACAGATTTAGGAGGAGCGTGTAATTTGGACATTTCGACAACGAAGTCCTCTTCCTCGGTAGTTAGGCGGCCGGCATAAGAATGTCCCTCAAGGTAACGGGATATTGGATGGTTATGTGTACCGCATTTCACCTATAATCTCCACTGCATCTCACCTTCTTTTGTACCCTTCAACATAAACGGACACCCACATTTCTTGGTGCCCGTAACCTTTCCACTCTTTTCTTGTACCACCTCGTTCTTCTTAGCCTTCTTCTTCATAGGAGTTGTAGGCTTCTTCTTTTCACGGTACACACCGCCACGCTCACACGTCAAGAATATACGACCTTTTTTAGTACCTTGGCCGTTATCCGACCGCTTCACAACAATAATTATGTTGTGTTGTCTCCCCGTACTACGCACCCAAGACAAGAGTGCGTCACGAGACTCAAATAAAGCCATATTTGTGAAGACGTCCGTGTAGTCCATAATAATTTCATGACCCTGGACATCATCATTCTCCGGTTCAACAACAGAGTCATTCGCCCACTCATCATCATAATTGTACTCCTCATACTCCTCTTCAAGACAATATTCGTCCACCCAAACATCGTCCTTCTCATCACCCGAAGTCTGAAATTCAAAAAAACAAAAATTAAGTAATGTTCGAAATTTTCTTCAAAACAAAAGCTTCATGTTCGAAGAAAAGTTCAAAACAACAGCTTCATGTTCGAAAAAAAGTTCAAAACAACAGCTGCATGTTCGAAAATTTATTCAACACAAAAGACCTATGTTCGAAAAAAAGTTCAAAACAAAAGATATTTGTTTTGAACTTTTTTTCGGACAACACGACCATGTCCGAAAAAAAAACACGAACATGGTCGTCTTCTTCGCAGAACCAGTCGCGAAAAGGGGTTTTTTTGAAAAACGAAAAATGCAATACATAATGTCAAAATCTATGTCCTAAATGAATATTATTTCAACTACATACCACTATAAAGTCATAAGATGCAAAAAAAACAAGCATAAACACCAACACAAACACTAAAAAACCCTAAACATAAAAACTCTTTCACTTTCGAAAAAAAAAACTTTCAAAACATGATAAATAACTTACAAATGAGTCATTGGCACCACCACTCGTAGTTATTACATCATAATCGACCATTTTCGACCCCATGTTAGCTCTAGAAATGGAAATTGCAGAAATGGAAAGTTTGGAAATGAGAGTTGTGAGACTCTCTGAATTCTCCCGCGATTTAGAGGTAGGGGGGTGTACTCATCCGCGTACTTTTTTTTAAAATATACAAGAGGGGTACAAAAGTAATTTCGCTGCACCCTTTTCACCAAAATTTTTTTACCTGGGTGTACTCATAGGAACGCCGGGTGCCTTTAGCCGCGCCCTTACTGAAATTGGATCACATCCAACTTAATTTGGGCTTGGGCCCATTTAAAGAAATTAATCTTCATTTTTATAGTCATCAAGTCTAGTAGGGAATTAAGGATGCTTAATATCACATTATATTAATTTACCTGTTTCAATTAATGTTCTATGATGTTTTAATTAAAACGTCATCACCTTTCACCCCTAAAGAAAAATACATTCAAATCATATATATTTACAAATACAAAATATATAAAATTTTGTGCGAATCAATTTCATCGTGAAACTGGTTTACATTTTATGTGTATTTTTAAACTGTTTATTGTTTAAAAATGGTTTTATTCATGAGTCGTGACACCCGATGGTGGCTCCGACAAGTCATATAATTTATTTGTTGTCGACAAGTGCATCGAATTGTAAAACTTAAAAGGTAATATATTGAATTGAAAAGAAATAAAAGATATGTTATAATTGATAAATGACTTAAATGTGTGTTTTTTTTAACATTTTAATCATTTACTAAATAAAATAAATCCCATATTTTTTAGAAACAAGTTAATGACTTTATACTTGTCTTCTGTCTTTTATAATGTAATTTTGAAATTCTAATTTTTTTTAAATATAATAGAGAAATAAAGAAAATAGATAAAATGGTTAATTTTTTTTAAAAAAATAAAGTTGGGTCGATTAGGTGTTTACTTTTCATACCATTAAATGGAATAAATAGAGACTAAAAGTAGGTGTTTGCCTTTTGTAAATAGGGGCGGATTAATGTCGACAAACACACATGGAAATTAAATTAGCTTGTCAATTCTCCCTGATTAATTTGTAATTGAAAAGGAAATTGATTTTAACTTAAGTGGCATTCAATTTGAAAGAGATCGAGTTTGTACGATGTAATATACTCCATAATTTTTTTTATTTTAAAAAAAATATAGACGATTTAAGCTATCAAATCAACACTAAAAAAATATTATTTTCTAAAAAATATTTGTAAACTTAGAAAGTTAAGCATAAATCATCAAAAAAAACACTAGATCAATCAAAGTTTAAGATTAATTGTAAAAAATTATTATAAGACTCCAAAGTTTTGAGTATCGGACAATAACACAATTTTATGAACTACGAAGTCTCAATCCTAGCATAATTGATTAATAAATAAAAATAATAATAAAAACTTGTATGAGACGGCGTCATAAACAAGACATGTCCCATGATCCATGTGCTTAAATAATACCTAAGTCATGTTTAATGTTTTAATATTAAAATCTTCTATCTCATACATTAAACCGTTTACATCCACCTAAAAAAATAATTAGAACGGTGGACAATCGAGCCGCTCATGAGTCCACGGGCCAATTTGGTCCAAGTTCATTAAGCCCATGGATCACATGGGTTAGGCTAAATTGGCTCAGGTTTTCGGGACTAAAGTGATGTCTTAATATCGAGGAGCTCCATAGATCATATGAGTCGGGTTAAATATATTCAAATTTTTACAGTGAAATTGATTGGAGTAGTTAATCGAGTTAGGATCCTAATTTAATTAGAGTGACAATCAAACATCGTTTGCTTTTTATTAATTGACCAGAATTCCAACAAATATTCATGGAAAATTATATGTCAATTCTCACTTATTGATAATGAAATATAAATAAATTTGGGCATAATTAGCAACATTGATACATGCGATGTAATATAAGTGTAATATCATATCAAAATCATAATAATCACAATCATTAATAATATTAAAATAGACATCTCTAAGAATAATGATGATTAGTTATTTCCTAAAAAAGAAATATTTTCGATTTTAAGGATGATTGATCCTTAGAGTGGTCTATTTTACTAATATTTTTGGGTCTTCCCAAATGTAGATTTGTTAAGGATGATTGGTCCTTTATCAGTTCCTGTTTTTTTTTGTGTAGTTTAAAGAAGATATCCAAGTAATCCAACTACACATGTCAACATTTGACTTAGTTCATTTATCCTACAGAAAATACTATGTGTAATAAGACATTATAAATGAAAATTTTGACCATGACAATATTATTTAAAATACAATTAATTTTGCTTCCTCTATTGAAATTTCATTTTAAACAACTATTCTAATTAATTAGTTCTCAAAAAAAAAAAAAAAGTATCCCATCGTGCTTTATATCATGTCAAATAGTATCAAATTGAAGAAAGTGGGCAAATGTACGTACGTAAATATTAATTAGATAAGATAACAATCTACTAACATGTTTAATTTAAATGTAGTAGTACTATTAATTAGATAGAAAACCACATTCTAACATGGAGTAACATGTTCAATGGTCTCCTACGCACTATTTACACATTTTTCTTTAATTCTTCTAAACACTTACCACTTTTACTGCTCCGTCCCGATGAAAGCTACCCATAAGTTTTGAGCACGGAGGTTAAGAAATATGATAGAATAAGTAGTTTTTCAAAAGAAAATGAATCGTTTTCATTGGAACGAATGAAAAAAGAAAATTTGATAACTTTCATTGGGACAGAGGAAGTATTAAATAATTATTGCCATAATAACTAAATTAAAGGATTTTTTAAAACAAGTTTGCACCTCAAAAATCATTTTTTCAAAAAGTCCAAGTGTACCTACCATCTTTAATAAAAAGTGACATACACTGAGTTCACAAACACACCTAAATAAATTTATTTTGTTTAGATGGGTAAAAAGTGAAACAAAAGTTGTGATAAGTGAACTCCTCCCCTTCACTACTTTTTTTTATTTGTCTTATGTTCATTTTTTTTTTTATAGAAACACTCACTTTATTCTTACTTCACAACAACTCCACAATGATTCCTTGTGTCGATATGAATATACATTTAATGAACGGAGAGAGTAATTATTTCCATAATCAATAAATTAAGGGATTTTTTTAAACGAATTTGCACCTCAAGAATCATATTTGAAAAGTCTAAGTGTACCTACCACCTTTAATAAAAAAGTGATTGTATGTTATTCACTGAGTTCACAAACACCCTTAAATAAATCACTTTTTTTTTTTGCATACCGGTAAAAATCGTACGAAAGCATGTGGTAATGGGGTATGATAGTTGCATTAAAAGAGGAGTGGTTATTAATATCAGAGATGGTTTGGTGAAAGCTTTTATTGCACCCACGTAAGAAAAAAGTAGTAGTTCCATTTCCTTTGTTATATACACCGACAACCGCCATTAAAGCACCTCTCCTCATACTTATATACTAACTACTCATTCAGCTTTTCAACATTCATGCAGAGAAAAAAATCATCATGGTACAATCGAACAAGTTCAGAGGTGTCAGGCAACGCCAGTGGGGCTCCTGGGTGTCAGAAATCCGCCACCCTTTACTGTATGCATATGTATATATATATATGTACTTTCAAAGTTTCACCTACTACCATTTGTTCTATTGTTATCTCTTTTTGTTTTGTACTAGGAAGAAGAGGATATGGCTTGGCACATTTGAAACAGCAGAGGCAGCAGCAAAGGCCTATGATCAAGCAGCTATACTAATGAGTGGACACAATGCCAAGACTAACTTTCCCATCACGGAGAACTCCCGGGATGCGGAGGCGTCTCCGTTGCTCCCGACACTTTCCGACATCCTAGGAGCGAAGCTCAAGAAATGCTGCAAGAATCCTGCTCCTTCCATCACGTGCCTAAGGCTCGATAACGACAATTCTAACCTCGGGGTGTGGCAGAAACGAGCGGGGAAACAGTCGGGCTCGCACTGGGTGATGAAAGTTGAGCTGAAGAAGGAAGAGAGCTCCTCGTCTCAGTCATCGGAAGCTGATGAGGTCGTCGATCCGATGGAAGAGGAGAACAGAGTAGCTCTTCAAATGGTTGAAGAGCTACTCTATTGGAATGGCTCATCATCATCCTCTGTTCCTAATGGAGGTGAGGGGTTCAATTGTAATTTCAGTAATTGATCAGACATCAGAGGCCATTATCATATACAGTAGTATATTATCATCTACTTAACAATATTGCCAGAAATTCACCACCCTGTCATTTGCTGGAATAGGTTTACTTCACCAACTGTATACAGCTGCTAAATTCTACTGTTGTATAAACTCTTGCATATATTTCTATGTACTTCACACATTAGTAATAAAGATTTGCATAATGTTGTTTTAGCCGCTAATTTTTTCAACTTTGAAAATAGTCCCTTCAATTTACTAAGTTCATCCTAAACTTAAAAGATGAAGATCAAAGTCAAGAAAGTTAACGGAATGGGTGCAAGTATAGAGACAAAAGAGAACATTTACCCATCCGTTCCTGTCAATTCACACCAATATAAGAATCAAATACTGTTAACAAGAAAGAAAAAAGGCACCTCATCACATATTGATGTCCAAGGCACATGGTGGATGTTGCACTTTATTTCAAGGGGGTGGCTAAATGTCTCCTAGTACAGTTGGTGCTAATTAGCAATAAAAGTCTCTGTCCCATTTCAACAAAGGTTTGACATTTCAAATGGAATTTTGGATTCTGAAAGGAAAATAATATTCCATGTGGCCTATTCTTACTGGTATATTCTTCGTACATTAAACTATTGCCACAGACTCAGAAAGGAATTGGTTGGTTGCTCATCAATGCTGATAGTCATAAGTACTAGTAAGCTACTTTAGATGGTAGATGAAACAGATTCTTGATTGAACATAAATTATGCATATCAGTTGTGTGCAATTATGCACACCACAAGGGCTTTCTATTACTTTTAAAAAATACATATATACCGTATATTTACATACTCATTACACGGAAAAGAAAAGGTCCCTACTTAGGACAAGGCAAATCATTTTAGGTATACACTTATGGTGGTATGATGGTCTGGGCGACGAGCTTCGTAAGCTATCGTACAAGAGGACTGAGAAGTACATTTTGTGTTGGTAACTTGTAAGAGTATTAAACCTATAAAAAGTCTTTAAGGTAAAATGCAACTGTACCTAGAAGCATATTCGCATAAAATAGTAAAAATACAGAAGATGAAACTGTAAAATGTATATCCAATAGATAACTTAATGCAAATAGATATTCACTAGGTTTACAAAACTAGATATTCTTCCTCTCTAATAATTCAAACTCACATGTGACACATTCAAATCGAACACTAAAAAACCAAAGGGTAGAAAAGACCAGCATGCCCATGCAAAACGGGGTTTCATGCAGGGCAGACACTGATTTCTAAAAACGGCAGAGAGGCCTTGCAGCCACATCGAAAGGTAACAAGTAAATCAGAACCTGATCAGATCTTACCAGCAAGATATCTGCACAGGGAATCAATCGGTTTACTGGAGATGGCCTTTTCCGTCATTCTACGCCTTATTTTAATCCGTGCAAGATAATCAGCAGCTATCCAAGCAAAGCTCAACATCACTTCCTTCCTAACTTCATCTACCTCATGCAACGCCTTGCATTTCTTTACCCAGCTTTCCTCATACGTAACCTGGTACCAAGCTGACGCCTTCCTTTCATACATAATGTTCTTTTCATCGTCAGAAAGTTGATCAAAGTCAGGCCCCATGGTTTCAAAAATTTTACGGTAGTCCCTTCTCAGAGTGCTATAAGCATGCTTGAGCCTTTCCTTTAACTCCCCTTGTTTTTTGTTGCTTAACTTAGGCATGGACCATATATGTCCTGTAACAATCTCTTCTTCTCTAGTTACTTTGTACTGTCCTAAAAGCCCATTCAGTTGCCCATCGTAAGAGCATTTGCAGTCCCAAGCATCATCGATGAAACTCGATGAACCTGTGATCTCTAGGTCTTGATCATAGGGGATGTTCTCTGATGGATCTGTAGTTTCAGATGATGCTTCGTAATCTGTGTTGTAAGTATCTTTGATTTTACGGTAAAGCTTGCCCAAGATTTTAGTTGATTCGTAAGATTGGAGTTCTTCTTTCCCCATAAAGTCAGGATACAGTTTTGGTTTCAGATCATTGGGCAGATTCACAATCTTTCCTGTTTTAGGGAAATCAACAGCGATTGCTGCAAGCTCTGCCAGTTTGGTGCATTTCTCATCCAAAGCCCCGTATTCACTAATATCAGCATGAACCACATGGGCATTGCAGATAGCACCCAGACTTTCATTCACCATGTTCTTAGTGAAAAATTGAATAATGTCCTGCAGAAAAGTAAATCACGTTAAAACATATACCAATTATGGCATGCATGGAAGGATTCAGTTGTGCTCTTCAACTTTTTCGATAGACAATAATGCCAAGAAAGCTGCACAAGTTCAGAACAGTCAGCATATTAAGGCCCGTTTGACTAAGCTTATATTAAACATCATATAAGTTGTTTCAAGAGCTTATAAGATGTAAGGAGCTTATAAGCTCAGCCAAACACCCTCTTAGTCAGGACAAAAGACAAAGTCCAAGAACAGCTTTGCAATTAACAATCTCTAATATAATACTCGTATACTCCTATCTCTATCATATTCAGTATTATTCAAATTAAATAGTAACATGAGGAACAGAGACTATTATACGCATCACAGCAGAGTCAAACCTAGTTTTTCACATGCACAAAAATGAATGACCCAAAAAACCAAGGATCAGGTGGCAAAAGCATCAAAACGATACTTCACAGAAAAATTTAGTAGGAAAGATTTCAAAAATGCAAAAATAGATGAAGGAAGGTGATTACCGAATGCCTCACTGGGCGTGGCAGTTTGATAGAATCTGCAGCTGCATATTCCAAGGGGGTCCAGCTTCTCTTGCTTGGAGGAATAAGATTCTCATCCCACGTAACAAAATACAGATCTCCATCAAGATCACTCCCAGATGCTTCATTTGTATGAGGCCTATCTCCTTTCTGAGGGAAAACGAGACAATCATAGAGATGGTGCAACTCAGGAACATCAACTGCCTCCAAAATTCTAACATCTCCTGGATGAAGACAGGGATTCTTTGCAATTGCCACAAGGCCTTTGACCACTTGAAGCTTTTTCTTGGTCTCACAAAACTGTGCTCCATGCTTCACAAAATACTGTTCTAACGAAGGATTCGATACTTGGATGAAGCATTGACCATGTTCAAGCCCACCAAACTCATCCAAACACCCCATCAACCATCTTCCTTTAGGGACAAAAATTCGAGCTTTTTCTCTAAGGTCCACTAGCTGCGCAGCTCTGATGCTCGTGAGCATTCCTCGTAAATGGGGTTCGGTTTCTGGCCTAAATCCAGCAGACAACATTACTGAGGCTGTATTCCCTTGATCAGAACATGAAGCAGTAAGAACATCGAAAGCCATGTCAGTATCATCGACCATTCGATCAAGTCTTGAGACCATGGTTTCTTGCATTCTCCAAAACACATCATCCTCAACTTCTAAGGCAGAGAGGAGTGTGATTATTTGACGATTCAGAAACCCGGGTTGGAATCTGGTCCAAGAGCAAATCTCAAGTACCGTATGTTCTGAATCGAATTTCTTCATGCTTGGTCTAAGACATAAGCCGTATTCACCAGTTTTATTGGGCCAACATGCAACGACGCCTTTGTAACCAGCATATCTGATCTGATAAGCACAGGGGGCATTCGTGCTCAGGTTCAATTTCTCAGCAACTTCCTTTGCAAGGTCTCCAGATATCATACCAATTCCATCAGAAAAAACATAACCGTTTCTTTCAACGTCCTCGATTGTTTCAACTTCTGATGATGGGACGATAACAGTAGCATAAGTGGAAGAGAAGCACTGCCCCATTCTAGCAGCACACTTTGCAACATTACGATTGTTGAACCTTCCCATCCAATCCTTAATGTCTTCGACCCTACAATTCTTGTCTTCAGCAACAAACCAAGCTGAACGGTCCCTTAGTTGATTTGACGAAAATGCCAAAAAAGAGTACTTCTGACCACACAAATAGAACCCATTAGTAAGAATATCACTTACCCGTTTGAACATGGTGGTCCTTTGTGGGTGGGAAATTGAGTTACCCTCTTTAACAATAGGATTAGCATAGTATGTGAGAGCATTCTTGTTAAGTGTTTGCATTGCTTCATCCATAAAAGTAACTCTTAGGAACCTATCAGCCATCCTCTTGTAATTCCTCAACACTCTGTTTGACAATTCTATTTCTGGTGGAAGACAATAAGCTCTTGATGGAGTAATGACCAATCTTCTAACTTCGATCATATCTTCCATCTCGCGAGGTCTCTCAAGGAGCTTAGGATTTTTCATCAGCCATCCTTGCACGGATTCTAGAGCCTTGACTGCATCATAAGCAGGACGCTTGTACGAACACATATGCTTCAGTGAAACTGTATTGAGCTCCTCTGTCTGATTTCTCAACAAATCGAAAAAACTTTCAGACATTTGATGCTGATTGATTATGCCGTTGTGCATGACAGCATTCACCAAAAACATAATGTTGAACGATATACCTTTTTTGTACTGAAAGCATAAGAATGGATCGGGCATAGGCGCCCCAAATTCAGGCTCATCTTTTAACTGAATTTGATCTCTCTCTTTTATACTTGCACGAAGAATATGCACCCTGCGTGCTTCAAGATATTTCAAGGCCTTATCGAGATCAGGAATGCTTCTAGGTTTCACTGAAATTCTGTAAATGTTAGACCTCCCAATCGCGCCACTTGGCGTGAAATCAGTAGTGCGGATCCATGGATCATCATCATCGAGCAAATCAAACGGCACTGACACATCAATATCATCATCTGCAGTTCTGTAGTAAAGGAAGGGTGATGATGCCAGACGAAACATAACTATAACTTTGGTGAAGCTTCTATGACACTTAATGTCACTGATTTCTCTGGTTAGAAACTCGATCTTGAAGTTACAGTTTATAACTGCACATCTTGCTTCACCTTTAAAGGAGAAGGCAGTCTCCTTTGAGAAATGCAGTTTGCACGACTCGTTGAATGGATCGACGAGTAAATCAACACCACTTTGAGGGGCCCTCCAATGAACAACGAACTCATCTTTGCTCTTCATAACTCCAGCCTCAACTAAGACATCAGCTAGCTTATAGGGCGTTGTAGTTCTTCTCATCTCCCTTAAGCGATGAGGATTTTGCGGTCCCAAACTAACCTTTAAAGGCCTCAGGCCAAATCTAAGCTTACCACAACTTGCTTCGTTTAACGCCCTTGTTGCTGAATCTGCAAGAGCAAAATGCACGAATGCATGAGGAGCAACCTTTGTGTAGTCATTGCTTCTCTGTACAGCATCGATATCAGCCTCGTAATTCGGATATGACTCTGGAGGAGTTGAGGAAGTCTTCAATCTACATCTCCAGACAAGTCCAATGTTTTCTTCTTCAAAAAAGTCCGAAAGCATCTTGGCAGTGACATAATTTTCCAGCCCTCCGACACTAATTTGAGTGACAACCAGGTCTTTATCACCCACCTTGGATCCCATTATGTAAACGTCACAAGTTAAATCTGCAAAAAATATAGTATTTGTTTAGAGTAGTACATTGATGAGCTGTTGAAAAATAAAGAATATGGAGATAGCCATCAAACCCTATTAGAGAAGATCAAGGGCTTGAATCTTTTTTTCTTCCCTTCCATTTCCATCCTTAAAGGGTTCGATTTTAATAAACAATACATGTAAAGAAAGACAAAACCCAACAGCCCCCAATATCAATTACATTGTTCATGACAAGATACACTGATCAAGGAATGCAGATAAGGTGTTTGGTTTATTGATTTAGGGATGCTAACATACATTATTTCACAATTGAATCTTATAATACACTAATTTAGGGATAAATACACCAAGAATGTACTAATCCATAAGAAAAGACTGAACCCTCAACCAAGAAAGTCTGAGAATTACGCGATTAATCAGTGCAGAGTTTGAAAAAGCAAAAAAATAATTAGAATTAGCAATTCACAGAGAGCCCACTTACTTGTTACCCGTCACTAGACGATCAACGAACACTTGGGCGACTGGGTTTGAAATTGAGAGTGAGAATGAAAAGACTGTAGAGTGAAGAGTATCAAGAAAGTTTCCTCTTTTTTCAATTTTCTTCTTTTCCTTGAAAACTAACTTGTGTGGGGTATGGGGTAATGGGGTTCACGCGGGAATGGTCTTGTTCTTTAAGATGTACGAAAGGAATGCAGATAAGGTGTTCGATTAATTGATTGACTGGTTTTTCAAAGCAAAATGTAGAACCTTTTTAATTTTTTTTTTTTTTTTTTATGGAAGTTAAATACCATACAATATATTTTGTGTTTATTCTCCAAAAAAGCATGTTATTATAATTTGATTCAGCGTTTTTTCTTTTAAAATTATTCCGACCTTTTGAGTCATTTATTTTATTTTATTTTAATTGTGTAGTATATTAATGTGTTACACTTTTTGTTTTGGCATTTATCAAAATTAACTTTTCTTTTCTTTGACAAGGCAAATTGATTCAATTTTAATTACACAATAAAGAGTAAAGTGAATAATAAGTGTACAATTGAGTTGGTTGCATTTTCTAGTACCACTATGTTGGATTGAATTATTCTCACACGTTACATGTGTGACATTCGCGTGTTCTTTCATTGTATAGCCTAACGAACGAGTAAATGAAATTGTAATCGACTATTTTCTAAAAAAACACGTTAGAGTTTAGCATTAAACTCGAATATTATAAAATTGTATCTGCACTAAAAAAGTTATTTGAATTATTAATGGTTGTTTAATTACTTCAATAAAATGTAACAATATACAATACTAAAATAACTTGTGAGAATAAATTTAAGAGTTTATGTAAAATCAATTCATTTTACTCATGAAACATATATATAAATGTTTAAAACATTATAATACTTGTGAAAAAAATTAAATTGGAAAATTTGTACTCCAGTATACATTATTTAAGTAGATAATGAATAAAAATATAAACAATAAGGCGCCTGTAGCTCAGTGGATAGAGCGTCTGTTTCCTAAGCAGAAAGTCGTAGGTTCGACCCCTACCTGGCGCGTTTAATTTTTATTTTTTTTTAACTTCGTTTTTCCTACATGTTCAGTTCGTATATTTTTTTTTAACTTCTTTTTTTGCAACATGTTCGGTCGTTTGGGTCGTATATAACAAGGACAACATAAATTAAATAATAAATTTTGACATGATCTACCCACCTCGTAAACACAATCAACTACATGTTCGGTTGTTTGGGTCTTACATAACAAGGACAACACAAATTGATTATTAAAATTTAGTTACATCATATGACATAACCTACCCCCTCACAAAACAATCAATTCATTTTTTGCTACATGTAAAACAACCCATCACCAACACTCAACCTAACATACTTCAATATAATTACCCACCCCATAAAACAACCATCTACTTAATCAGCTCAAAAGCAACCTTGAAATTCCATAACTTTCATTCATCACCTCTAACAATGTCTCTAATTGCAGAAGCACCAGGCTTTCTCCAAGTCTTCTCCAATGGCCTTGTAAAACGCTTCACCCCCCATATAACTGAATGCTCCAACATCCCCCACAAATACAATTCCAAGGACGTAATAATCAACCCCACCAAACCAATTACGGCTAGAATCTTCCTCCCTCGTACCTCCGACTACTCACCGCCACACCTCCCAGTTTTGGTCTACTTCCACGGTGGCGGTTTCTGCATCGGCTCCACCACTTGGACTGGCTACCATGTCTTCTTGGGAAACTTATCAGCCACAGGTAAAGCCATCATCTTGTCAGTAGATTACCGACTGGCACCGGAAAACAAGCTCCCGACAGCTTACGAGGACTGTTACAATGCACTCGAATGGTTAGCTGCAAACTCGAAATCCGAGGCCTGGCTTCAATATGCCGACCTTTCCAGCGTTTTCCTCTCTGGTGACAGCGCCGGCGGGAATATAGCTCACCATGTCGCTGTAAAACTCATGGAGACTCGTATTTCGAATATTAGGGTTAAAGGATTGATACCGATTCATCCGTATTTCGGAAGTGAGATGAGGACGGAGCTAGAGACGGAGGAGAGCTCCAGTTATGAGGTAGCCATGAATGATATGTTTTGGAAACTGAGCTTGCCAGAAGGAGCGGACCGTGATTTTTACGGGTGCAACTTTGAAAAGGGGGAGACAGAATGGCAGCAGTTTCCAGCAGTCTTGGTGTTCGTCGCAGGACTCGATTTCTTAAAAGAGAGAGGAGTTATGTACGAAGAATTTTTGAAGAAAAAGGGTGTCAAGAGAGTGAGTTTGATCGAGGCGGAGGAAGAAAAGCACGTTTTCCACGTATGGGATCCTGAATCTGAAGCAGCTGATATGCTTCAAAAGCAAATGACTAGTTTCATGCAAAGCCTGTGAGATTTGAACTGTAATTCGTATTGTTTAAACTAGATTTGATTAACATAACAATTTTTTTTTAAAAAAACTGCTTTCAATGAACGCCCTTTCATCACAACAGATAATTGACAGCAAAACAACGTACGAAATCAAAGCAAATATTGCACATCATCAGTCAAAAGAGTTAACAGATTAATCAAGACTAATTGACTAGTTCTCTCTGGTTCAGCAGCTGGCAAGCATGAATGTCTAACAAAAGGTACGTACAGCAAGAGCGCATCTGACTACTCCACATAATTTGGCTTCGATAGAGTTGAACAAAATATAGGGTTTAAGCCTATCCGAGAAAAAGGATCTGGGTTCTTGTACGGCTCTATCTATCTCTAAGATGGCACTGCATAAGAGAGAAAGGACACTGTAAGCCAAACAAAACAAAACAAAACATACCATTCTTTTGAAACTAAACCTCTGATTATGCAATGGTGGTTCATTTTCTTATGAAAGAACACTAAAACGTCAAAATAGGATACGTGAAGGACAAATAAAGGCCAACTTACTGTAGGTGGATGTGTCAATTTGCTCGGGAAGCTCTTTAATATCAACTTCAAATCTTTCCTGAACCTGTAACACCATTGGTAGCACATCTCTAGCATGTTCGTAGCCATAGGTAAAAATAGATAATTAAGCATATGATAATAACAAACCTGATTAAGAACATCTGAATCAGATGCAGAAGCAACAAATGTTATGGCAAGCCCTTTGGTGCCAAACCTCCCAGCTCTGCCAACCTAAAAAATGAAGAGCAACTTGTTCAAATCACAAACTTATAAAGGCTTGTTTTAGAGATAGGGATTGATTGGATAAAGAAGGACTGCACTGCTCATTGAGAATATTGTCGGAACTTAACTGTATGTTTTACATTTTTTCAACTACAATATTATGTTTTTAAAATTTGTAATTCGATACACGATCTTTAAAATTGTTGCAATTCTATCAAATGACTATTTTCCGGCAAAACGTATTGACATGGCTATGAATGAAATTGAAAAAAAAAATTAAGAATGTGGTTAAATTGAAACAACAGGCCGTGCATTTATTTTAATTTTTCAAAGAATATTCAGCTGCCATGTCAGCATAATCTGATGGAAAATAGCCATATGATATAATTTTACCAATTCGAAAGGTCATGTATCAAATTTAAAAAATTTAAAAGCATGCATCATTCAAAAAACATGAAAAGTTTATTATTTTATGCAATTAACACTAAGGAATTTATACATTTACATGAATGGTTAAATGTAGTTTAAAAAATACCCAAATTACTCTAAACCAAAAGGAGACATAAATTGATTTATCAATAAAAAGAACCAAAAAGTTTACCCTGTGCAGATAAGTATCTGCAGAATCTGGCATATCATAGTTAATCACAATGTTAACTCGTTCTATGTCAATTCCTCTACCAACTAAATCTGTTGCTACCAAAATCCTCTTATGCCCCTCTTTGAATCCCTTGTATCGTGTTAATCTGCATTCCAAAATATAGAACATTTTGAGAGACAAAAAGAAATGATAATCCATCTTTCACATATTGGAAACATATATCATAAACTATGCTGATGAGTTGTAAATGCCATTCCCATGAAGGAAAATGCATGAATAACCAACATCCGACGCATCAATACATTTAACATATGAAAAGTTCAGCAAAGCATCTAAAAGAAAACATGGTATTGTTATAGATAATCCATTACTCATTCTACCAATTAGTAGTTGATAGCAAAGCAAGAGAAATTTTAACAATTGACCAGATCAGTAACATTGCACAAACCTTTCTTCTTGGGACATGCCAGAGTGAATGCATATCGATGGAAAATTACACTCCACTAGCAACTTATTTAGCTCCGCTGCTCTATTGACACTTTTGACAAAGATGACCACTTGATTGAAATCCAATGCATCAAGCAGATCATTTAGCTTCCGGTTTTTCTCCAGCTCACTCAATTTGATGTAGTGCTGTCATAGAGTCATGTTAAGGTAAAGTACTACTAAAAGACCAAACAGATTATTGTGAATGTAAAATCCAACCTGAACAAGACCATGAAGTGTTAACTTGGCCTCATCATCCACGTAAATTTCCATAGGCTGAAAGGAAGAAATGTCACAGTAAAGCATATTAGGAGCCCATCCGAGGCTAGAGTATCCAGTATGAAATGAATTGACTGTCAAAAAAGATCCAATTGAGGTACTTGGCCATCTGAATCACCTCCTTGCAGGTACTTTACCCACTCATACTGACTAAATGCCAACACTGCCGTTTAAACAACTAGCATAATCTAGACAAAACGTGTTTCACTCCCGAAACCTCTTGAATCTCTACTAAAAGAAAAGGAAAAAGAAACAGAACGACAAAAAAAGACCCAAAAGATGAACGGGAACCCAATACGCAACATGCATTTCACCAAGAAAGAGCATTGCCTATGGAACTCGTTGACCTCCTATGCCAAACTACTGAATCTTTCAAATGAAGCATCACTTGTCAGTTGCATAGATAAACACGACATGGCAAGTATACAGTGCATCAGCTGCTGCATTTTCACCAAGTGTCGGCCAGCAGGAATCTGGGAAAATTGAAAAATGGACTTCTAAATTCAAGGACTGGCCACAGGATATTACATCTTGCATGAATTTCTTGCAAACCGGTCGGATCTCCTTGCTGAGAGTAGCTGAAAACATCATAACTTGTTTGTCATGAGGGGTCAACTTGAAAATCTGCTGCACATCCCTCCTCATATCTACCGTTTCATAAAACAAGTAGTCAGCAAACTGAAAGCACGTATCTTTTTAATCAAGAGAAGGGAATAGATGTTGTCTTGAAAAGGCTTACCTAGAGACTCGAGCATTTTGTCACACTCATCCAGTATAAAATGCCTCACATTTCTCAGAGAGAGATCCTTGTCTCTAGACAGAGCAAGAATCCTTCCCGGTGTTCCAACAACAATGTGAGGACATTCATTCTTCAGGAGATCCTTGTGTACTTTGATGTTGACGCCACCATAGAAAACAGCAACTTTAATATCTGTTAAATATGTACTGAACCTTTCAAATTCATGACAGATCTGCAAATGAAGAAACCATGCAGCCAGGGTTAGTGTACTGCTAATTGTTCAATAAATGCAAAAGCAAAGCCAAAAATATAAACTGTGTGATTTCACAGGGACAATCTCTTTAAGAACAAGGGGGAAAAATTGTAGCAGAAATACATACCTGATAAGCTAATTCTCTTGTGTGACATAGGACAAGAGCAGCAACTTGGCCTGCAACTGGTTCAATCTGCTGCAATGTTGAAAGAACAAATACAGCAGTTTTCCCCATACCAGATTTTGCTTGGCAGATGACATCCATTCCCAAAATAGCTTGAGGAATGCACTCGTGTTGAACTGACGAATAACCAAAGAAATTTGATCCAAGGAAACCTCAGTTTCAATTTAAAAAGTTTTACCATTCAACTTCTCCAAGGTAGAGTGATAATAATGATTTACCTGAGAAGCGCAACCCAAAAGTTGTAAGTCTCTGTTTCTAAGTGTTAGTGTGTTACTTCATTAAATGCTATATAAGGAATGGGATAAACAACATAAAGAGATCAAGAGGCACATGGTTTAGAAAGACAACACCAGACTAGTATAGTGCACATCACTAAAATTGCTCCATGTTGATTCTGATTAAATAAAGGGACATAGAAGACTTCATACCCAGTAGGAACTCTATTAGATGCATTACACAAAATAATGCATAACAAAAGGCAATTCATCACACTCCCTTGAGCAGCTAGAACCAAATAAGTTAAAAACAAGGACATAATACAATTTAAAAAGACACAGGCTGATTAAAAAAACCTAAGATGCATTTGTAAAAATGGGTCAATTCCAAAACAAAGATAATGAAAAATTCTTCACATACAAACTTACAAAGTTATCATGGTTACCACATATATCAACAATATGTACTGCAATCATTCATTTCAGAATCTAACAATTAAAAGATCTCATACGAAACAAAGAGCACTAAGACAACATATACAGACTACTCAAGTTGAAAATCATTTCTAGCCCGTACATTTAACATAGAAAAAATTATGCAATAGCATTCAATATATCCTAGCTTTCACAATGCATAAAAAGCATCTTGCCTTCTGATGGATGTTCAAATCCTGAGTCCACAATAGCACGTAAAAGCTCTGGCTTCAAGAGGAAGTCTCTGAATCCTGAACTGTGGATCCCCACATAACCCCTGTAACCAAAAAAAATGACACAAGTTAATGCCTGTCATAGATCACATGTAATTAAATGAATGTACGTAACGCTGAACAACATCCCGAAATAACATTCTCCAGTCCCCTAATCGAGCTCAAAGATGACACACATTTGAATGAAAGAAATAAAATGACAGCTATATAATCAAAGAGAAACTTGACCAAAACAACAGCTCTCCATATTTAGAACAAAATCTAAGAAGAGGGCTTTAACATTTAACAACTAATAAAGTTAATTAAAAACTTGATCTAATACTATGCGACATGGATAGATAAACTCAACAAACTCGAAACTCACTTCTTCGCAGACTCGCCGTTAACCTTAGCGCCGACTGAGTCAGGTGCTTTTTCGTCTTCTTCCTCGTAGTCCAGAAGCTCCTCTTCGTATGCATCGTTTTCCTTCACGTCAGTCATATTCTTTTGCTACTTTGGCTGCTCGAAACAACAGATCAACATCAAAAAACAATGATTTCTCATTGTAGACTGTAAATCTTTAGGCATAACTCAATCAGACACTTGAAACAATATAAAGAAGTTAAAAACTAGGGTTAATTGCTTCGTTTACCTGCTTAATAAAATAGTATTCCAATTATAAGCTTCGAATTTCGAATTTCTGCAGAGAAAATTGTTAGGAAATATATGAAAATGAAACGATAGGGTTTGGGAATGGCGGAAAGCAAGCGGCTTTATTAATAATGCACTAGGTTTTAATGACTGTTTTACCCTTGGACGAATTCGATAATAAAGAAACGTAAACCGCCTTAACAGCGCTTTAGATTTTGAAACTCTTGTGTTAAAATTATTCAATTAATTTCATTTGGGCTTAATGGAAAATAAAATCACAGTTTTATATTTTATTTTACTATTTTTGGCTTGGTAAGAGCATCAGCAAGTTGATTCGTAGACGAAACATGATACTCGAAATTGAGATGTCTTGATCAAATCTCGAACAAAATGAAATTCGATTGCAATATGTTTCATTCGAGAATGAAGTACTATACTATCACAGTAGATAACTCGAAGAACTGAGACGCACAACTTACGGAACTAAGATTTTAACCATTGAACTTTCGGATGAGACGTCTCCTGCTGATGCTCAATTTCGTCAAGTACTTGGTAGTCTTCAATATCGACTTACTTGCCATTTCTTTTGTCACGCCTTAATCACTCTCACATTGAAAGGTTGACCACGTCAGGTATGATGCAAATGAGACTGTCAATAAACCTAAATTGTAAAATTAAATAAAATTAATGATTGATTTGTAATATTTCAATTGTCTAAATTAAATTGCAATTTTTGAATGATCAAGAAAATGAGTTAAAAAGACAATCTTGGGTCAAATATTCTAGTTCTGGGTCTTGTAGCATGGAAATAAAACTGTAATCTAAGCTAAACAAATTCAAGAATCTTTCTCATTAGTCTAATTCAGACATCATTTATATTTATGAGCACAAGGGATCATATCATACCATGTAAAAAAATGTTGTCAAACATTATTCCATCTCTCATTTTCTTGATCCATATTGCATTTCCCAGCTTAGTAGGCTCACAAAACTTCTCTTTCCCATCATTTGATTCATCAAGCTGTGAAAATGGGAGCAACTTAATCTGTTTGGGATCAGTAAACGCCAAAAACGGCAGCCTAAATATCACGCCTGATGGGACGAAAGAGACGAGTGAGGTGGGAAGAGTTCTGTTCCGGTTTCCTGTTCCTGTATGGCCGTCGTCTTTCTCCACCACCTTCACTTTCAGGATCACGTCGAATTCATCAGTGTCGGGTGATGGAATTGCATTCGTCATTGCGCAGGATAATAGCCCTTCACCACAAGATAGCTATGGTTCATATATAGGAATCATGGATCCTTCAACTGAAGGTGTGATCATAATGTTAATTAACTTGTTAAAGCATTGTTTGTTTATGCAGATTTAAAGCCCCTTTGGCTAAACTTGATTAAGTATCTTATAATTGTTTTAGGAGTAACTTATAAATTGTTGAAGTGTTTGGCGCTTTTAGTGTGTTTTCTGATGTTTTGGTTGGTTTCATTAGGTGGGGCGATTCGACAGCTTGCTGTCGAGTTTGATACGTACAAGAATCCCCGGGACATAGACAAGAATCATATAGCAATCGACACGACTAGTGTGGAGTATCCAGTAGCTGTAAGGAGCCTAACTGATATTGATATTGATCTCAGGAGTGGGAGGAAGATCATGATCAGGATTGAGTACGATGGATGGGGGCATAATCTTGATATATACGCAGCGTATGCAGGCGAACAGATGGTGAAATTCTTAACGCGTAAGATAATAATGCAAGAAACAGTTCATCGTCTTTCTTACGTGGGCTTCACTGGCTCGACTGGCCATCTATCCGAATTGCATCAGATTCTTGATTGGAACTTCACTCTGTATGAGTTGCCAGAAAATTCTTTAGATCATGAGATTGGTTTGAACAAAAGAAAGACACTTGTAGTGATTCTTGTCCCAACTTCTGTGGTTCTTCTATCAGTATTTCTTGTCCTGTTTTTGGTAAGACGGAGTAGACGAAAGGCGTTCCACCAGAGACGAGACGACATGGAACTGCTGTCAAAAAACGCGGCCAATGCTCCCAAGTTTTATACTTATAAGCACCTTTCGAAAGCCACTCATAATTTTAGTAAAGACAATCTTTTAGGAACAGGTGGATTTGGAAGTGTTTATAAAGGCGTTGTGTCAAATTCTGAGTTTCCTAAAGTTATAGCTGTCAAGAAAATCAATGCAACATCAAGCCAAGGTAGTTGAAAATAGATTTATATTGATTCTGCTAAGTTACATGACGTAAATTGATATTAACTCGTTGATGTGTTACTAAAAATGTAGTTTTGATCAGGTGAAAAGGAGTACTTAGCTGAAATATGCACTATAGGGCGGTTAAGGCACAAGAACTTGGTTCAATTACACGGTTGGTGCCACGAAAGAGACCAACTATTGCTCGTTTACGAGTACATGCCAAATGGGAGCCTAGACCGGTACATAGGCAAAGACATTCTTGATTGGGGTACAAGGTACAAGATTCTATCGGGGCTAGCATCAGTTCTACTATACTTACACGAAGAATGTGGCACGCCTATAGTGCACCGTGATGTGAAGCCAAACAATGTGATGCTAGACTCCGATTACAATGCTCATCTAGGCGACTTTGGGCTAGCGCGATTACTACAAAACAATGCTTTTATTACCACAATGGTGGCTGGAACTATTGGGTATTTAGCACCTGAAGTTAGTTACACGGGCAGGGCTACACCTGAGTCAGACGTCTATAGCTTTGGAATTGTGGTTCTTGAAGTCATATGTGGGAGGAGATCAAAGGGTGTAATGGAAGAGTTTAGTATTGTGGATGGTGTTTGGAGTTTGTACGAGAAGGGGTCGTTGCTATCGTGTGTTGATCGCACGTTGAAAGGGGCGTACAATGATGAACAAGTTAAGAGAAGTTTGATTGTGGGGTTGGCTTGTTTGCATCCTGACCAAATGCATAGGCCTAAAATGAGGAAAGTGGTTCAAATATTTATGAATTGTGATGAGCCATTGATGAAGTTGCCAACGTCCCGTCCCACGGAATTGTGCTTGTCGTTGCCATCGTCGTCGCCTGAAAGCACGACGATTGATTTTGGATCATCAACTACTCCAAGTTCAGTTGATGATCTTACTGTTGAAATCACAATGCAATATGACAGTTATAACTTATAATACCAAATTTAAAAAAAATCACAATTTATTTTGCACAATATGATGATGGTGGTTATATCAAATAAAAAGTGGCATTCTTTCTGTAAGATCATTTCTTGTCTGGACATGGAAATATTCAAATTTTTTGTAAGTTTTAAATTGACTGTTTCTTTCACCATTATTAAGGGGGAGTTACTGAAATAATGTGTAATTAAATTGAGTAAATAAGGTTTTTATTTCTATTAATTAAAATTTATTTAAATAATTAACTCAAACCATTTATCTAAAATACTAAATAAAAAAATAACAAATGCAATAGAGATCTAGCTAGAATAAAACAATTAAAACCTACTGACTTGGATGTATTTTTGCACACTTTTTACAACTATACGATCCCCACAAGCGTATGGGTTCGTTAGTAGTACGATAAGTATACCAAGTAAAATTTTGTTCCAAGGACCTAATTGAGTGCTAGTGAATCCCTAAAGTTACGAGTATGCATGCTATTGTAGTAACTACACGTGTTTATTTGGATTTTTGGGAATAAGAACAAAAATATTAAACTAGATTAACTAAAGTAATGAAAACTAGTGACAAAAATAACAAGCTATCTAACTTTCGTTGGAAAGTGCAAGGGAAGGGTATTGCCTCGGGTGTTTCCGTTTTGTGAGCAATTAAGTGAACTAGTGAATCAATTACATTATTTTACGACAAATTTGGGTCAAGCTAAAGGCTATCACATAAGTGTGCAAACCCCCTCGAAAGGCATAGGTAAACATCGTGCATTGATTAGCAATTATAGGATCTAACCAAATACCATAAGCTCCTAAGATAGTGTTCCATAAGCACTTTCAACACGGTTACTAATGCTTATGAAACGCTCTCTCACCAAACTCCTAGACGACCTCTATTTGTTTAGTGTCTAAAGTTGTCGGTCTAGCCATTAACACCCCTCTCGGGTGAGCTAATTACTAATTAACTTAAAGCTCACACTCACACTCCCAATCATGCTACCCAACTCTCGTTGCAATAAACATAATCGAACATGCTCACTAATAGGGTTAATCAACCAAATGAATCAATCAAAGTACAACTCTAGAAACATAAAAACCCAAATTATAAGCTAATCATGCCATTAATCCACAATTACACTAAATTCTCATCAAAACATCCACACCCAAGGCAATTTAGGATTAGCCCATGGTTCTAGAAGAGAATCCCATGGCTACAATGGGAGAATTCACAAAACCCATAACAATTAAGAAATAAATTAAAGAAATAAGAGATTTACTCAATTGAAATGAGAATTAAAGAGGTATCACCTTAAAACTTGAAATGTAGCTACAAACTTCAATTACTTACAAAGCCCAATGGAAATCTTCACTTGAATTGTCAAACTAAACAAGAATATAAGCTATCTATCAAAAGGAAAGTGCAAAATATGAAAAACACCTATGACTATGTGTGACTGTATGTGTGAATTCTCTCCAATGTGTGTTATCTCCTCCAAAACTGAAAATAGGGCTCCTTTTATATGTTGCTAGGATTCCAAAAATGAGTTTTTGCACTTTAGCCCTTCGAAATTGGAGAAAATGGCCAAAAACCCCCGAACTTGATGTCACCCGGCCGGGTGGCTCCCACCCGGGCATGCCACCCGGCCAAAACGCGAAGCAAATTAATATTTCAGCCTTGCCCGGGTTGAAACCACCCGGCCGGGTGGGTTTCACCCGGGCGAAACTCGAACTTCCTCAATATTTTGGCCTTGCCCGGGTAGAATCCCACCCGGCCGGGTGGGTTCCACCCGGGCCAAATACGAACCTCCTCATTTTCGCACCTTGGCCGAGTTGAAGTGACCCGGCCGGGTCGATTCTACCCGGCCGGGTCGATTCTACCCGGCCGGGTCGATTCTACCCGGCCGGGTGATGTCTACCCGGCCATGTTGAATCTACCCGGCCACTTGTCTTTTTGGCTCGTCTTCTCGTTTCCTTGACTAATCGCTTCGTATCATGGCCCGTTTCTTCCAAATTTCCTCATTCCAGTTCATGTTGCTCGTCGTTTCTCCTCCTACAAGTATCGATGATGATCGATCACTCGTTTCTTGTGCTCTTTAGTTCCAAATAGCTCCATATTCCTACAAAAACACCTCACAAACCTTTCTCAACCAATAAACACCAAATCAAGTGATAATGAGTGAAAATTGCATGCAAACAATTCAATTTGGATCAAATATGCATGTGAAACATGAGCAATCGACAACCTAATCACCTACCTCGAGGTATATAAGAACTCGACCATTTACTTTTATTTTTTTCTAAATTGAAAAGTGCAACATAATATTAATAAAAAGTACACTATAATATGATTCGATTGAGATTGGTCAATCCAAAACAAACGTTACTTAAGGTTTTTAATTCTATTTATTGCAGCAAATTACCGGGTATTTATTTATATGCAGTATTTTCATCAATCAAAACGGCAGATTTGCATATAATCAAAATTAATACCAAAACTTTGACTTCAAACATCTATAAAAACAGAATACTAGTACCATTCTTTGAAAGAAAACACACCACAAAGTTAAAAGTATTAAGAAAAATGTTGAGATCAAATTTTAACGTGGTACTCTTTACATTTTTGTCATCAATTGTTGTGTGCCTGGCGGGTACTGTTGAAGAAGCCAACAACACAATCGAGTCGACCAAGAGTTTCTTATTTTTAAATTACGACGAGATTCACGTTCGCGAAATAGAAACGCGAGAGAATCCCGTCCTGAAGGATAAATATAATCAGTGTGGAGTTTTGTATACGGCCGCTGTGAATGCTCTTATTAAAAGTGAAGATTCTTTTAAAGCCGGTGATTATCAGAAGCTTCCACCTCTTGCATCAACTGCTTTGGAAAAGGTTAAAGAATGTGGACAGATTTTTACACCTCCGGGGACAGAAACTAAATTCAAGGGGCTTAATGATAAGGCTATTGATGTTTGTGTGAAGCTTTTGGATGTGGTTAAGGCTTTGCCTCCAAAAGCATGAATCTGAAATATTACGTATTAGAGGGAGGTTTTGTATTCTAATTAATAAGGATTAGTATCAATGAAGAATAATTTTTTTTTATCTATCAATGAAGAATTATATGAGTTTTTTTTTTTTTTTTTCATATGCTACATTTTATAATTCTACTAATATGGTACCTACTAGACTTGCCAAATCGGTTGGTTCAGAACCGTAGAAAAAATGAAATCGAAACTATGTTTATCATACTCCCTCCACCTTAATTAAGTGTCATTTTAACAATTTTCAATAAATTAAGATATATAATCATGGACCATTTTACCCTTCTTTAATGATAACTAATTTTAATATTAAATTTATGTTTAGTAATGAATGTGACCAATATTGTAAGTGATATTCATGTATACAATAATTAAGGTTTATCCATGATTTATGCTATAATATTATATTCAAAAGGGAAAAAGCTTAAATCAAGGTAAAGAAAATGGAGGGAGTATAATGTATAAGGGTAAAATTGTCAAAATTAAAAAAAAATGTGTAGAATGACAATTATTTTGAAAATATTAAAAAAGGCAAAGTGACACTTAATAAAAAACGGAGGGAGTACTATTTAGAGTTAATTGCAAAAAAAAAATCACGACCTTTACATATCTTTTTTTCTTTGCAATTCTATACACGTTCTTTTTAAGTTTTACAATTTAATGCACGGGTAAATTTTCTGATCAATTTTAATATGACGTGGCGCCGAAAACATAAAAAAATCGCCACATGGACGGACGCCAAGTAGACTATCAACTAATTAATTATTCTTAAAAAAATACATTTTAAAACTCTAAAAATATACAAAATTAAACAACCCTAATTATCTACACATAATTCCTAAACACACACAGGCACGGACACACAAAAAGAGTAAATTCTTTTCACTCAAATTCTCACGCCCTAATTATTTAATATGTACAGTGTGAATTTTACCGCTAGAGTGAAAAGAATAATCGGACATTTAAACGCTAGAGCATCGGACATTGCAGATCGACAATGTTATCATCAGACACAAGAAGAGCATTGCGAATTTTGCCCGATGCAGATCGACAATGTTATCATCAGACATTTCCTGCTTAAATTTGGACTCCTGGAGTTGGGTTGATGCTCTGGCGGCAACGATTATTACTTATTACACTTTTGAGAGAGTTGCTGAATAAAAAAATAATAATTAAAAACTAATTTCTTGAGTTATTCGGACAATTCCAGTAATATCTTTTCTAGAAATTAATCATTTCAAATTTTCATGAGTTCTGCACTAACTTGGGAGGATCATGTAGGAATCTCTTGAACATTTACTGGTTGAAATTTACCTCTTCTTGCGCGTGTGTGCCGATAATTAGATAATTAGGGTTGGTTTAATTTTGTATATTTTTAGAGTTTTAAAATGTATTTTTTTAAGAATAATTAATTAGTTGGCAGTCTATTTGGCGCCCGTGTGACGATTTTTTTATGTTTCCGGCGCCATGTCATATTAGAATTGACCGGAAAATTTACCGGTGCATTAAATTGTAAAACTTAAAAAGATTGTGTATCGAATTGCAAAAAAAAAAGGATATGTTATAATTGATAAACCCATTAAAAGTCGTGATTTTTTTTGCAATTAACCCTACTATTTAATTAATTTCGATTGGACAACGCTATTATCAACATTCCCCATAATAATCTCTTATGAAAAATGGAACCACTAGTTCCCTTGAACCGAAGGTTCCATACAGCCTTCTCCAATAGTTGGATAACACTATTATTTCCCTACAATAAAAAAGTACTTACACACACCGACACACGTAACAACATTTACACAATTGTTTGCACTTTCCAAAAAGGTAAAAATTACAATTCTCAAAATTCAAATAATCATCTTTTTTAAATATTGAATTTAGTAAGAAAATAAAAAATAATTGCGTCTGCCGGGAGTCGAACCCGGGTCTATTGCTTGGAAGGCAATTATCCTAACCGTTGGACTACAGACGCTAGTGTTGAAAATATAGTATAGTTCGTATTAGATAAAGTTTGTTTTCATACCTACAAAGCTAAAGATAAGTGTAATATTGTCAAAATAAATTAATGTGAAGTTAGACACTAGTTCCAAATTGAATTAGGGGCTATGTAATAGAGAATTAGTCATTGAGTTACTATTAGTAATACACCCTTTAATGGAAGTGATTTATTATTAGGTGTTACTAAATTAATTTGACGGGCTAAATATGCTTTAATTTTGACGTGGATGTATTGTGTGGGATAGATTCACTTTATTTGAAACACATGATTCGAATTCTAATACAAATATTTAAGTTGAAATGGATGAATAAGAGGATAAAAAATAAAAAAAAATTGTGTGGAGAGGATGTCGGCAAGCACGGACATTAGAATGTACAAACCAATACTTGTTTTTTAGCCCAGTTTTTCATAGTCGAGTTCACCACACAATTTTATTTAAATAACGACAATGAGTTTTTTCTTATCATAAAAAACAAAAATAAAATCTCAAGAAAAATACAATATATTATACTATATGAATGAGGGTACACGTATATATTTACTATTTTCTTTATCGAAAAGGAAAAAGCAAGAGAGGATAAGAAATTAGTTGAGGTTTCAATTTTGACGTCCTTTTCTTACTTCCAATTAAAAAAATTGAGTGGGAAAACTTCTTGTCTTATACTCCTCCCACTTTTAATTAAGTGTCATTTTAACAATTTTCAACAAATTAAGATATATAATTATGGATCATTTTACCCTTCATTAATGATAACTAATTTTAATATTAAATTTATGTTTAATAATGAATGTGGTCAATATTGTAGGTGATATTCATGTATACAATAATTAAAGTTTATCCTGATTTATGCTATATTACTAGGGGAAAAAACTTAAATGAAGGTTAAAAAAATTGAAGGGAATATAATGTATAAGGATAAAATTTTTAAAATTAAAGAAAAGTGTGTAGAATGACATTTATTTTGAAAATATTAATAAAGACAAAATGACACTTAACTAAAAATGGAGGGAGTAGATCACTATAAATATGAAAACTTTTATTTCAAATTATTTTTACAATTTAAATCAATCTCGAAGGTGACCCCTACCCTATATAAATAAATAATTAAAGGGAATAATAATTTCAACAAAAAAAAAACCAGTCGACAAGTTATCATAATTTTAATTAAACAAATAATTTCCCCCTATTTCCCGCTCATTATGTGTGAAACCATGTGACCCCATTGTCTCTTTTGTACCACCAAGTCATCAACCACGTGAATCCATTGCTAAACAAATCTCACTTCCTTCTTCTCTCACAATACTTTAATAAATATTTTTTTCTTTTAAAACAATTACTATAAAATAGGGACAATAAATTTAATCTTTTAATATGGGATATTTAGGTTTTAAATTACTCTTTTTAGCATTTGTAAAAAAAAAAAAAAAAACCTGCATTATTGATTTAATACCCGAGTTTTCATCGTTTAAATTAAAGTTAAAGAGGTTGATCACTCAAATGAGACGAGAACAAGTATTCAGCTCTTCAATAATTGGAGATAGATTTAATTGGTGTCAAAATTAATTTATAATCTTTGATAAAAATAAATTTAAATCTCTTTTTTCTAAAATTGCACTAATTGCAGTCCCATAATCTCGTAAGACTGTCCGAATGAAGATACTAACAACTTAGCTTGTCGGGGTCCTCCTCCATGGGCCATGGCCCACAACTTTACCAACTCTAATTTAAGTAGTGGAGACCACGTCTAGTATATGTAAATTATTAAGTATTCAACTTTAAATATCTTTTCATAAAAGGTAGGAAATAATAGACTTGATTTGAAATTAGGATGAGCCTGATATATGCCAGATTTGGGTTTAACAAATTATAGATTCGTTTAAATCTGATTAATTTTGAATAGGAGTGTGTATTAGGTTTTCATATTTCAAAATACAAAATTTTTACACATATATTTATAAATATTATTGAATAAGACAATTGGAAAAATAATGGAGTACAAGTTAGGAGTAATTAAATTCCGAAATAAACCCTTGATAAGTAGAATATTGTATTCAACCCTAATTGAACCCAAATCGAACGCTAAATATAAGTCAACGTGAGAAAGTCTGCTAATTTCTACGTTTATTAAACTCCCTTCTTACTCCTCTCTTTTTTTCCCCATCTCTCCTCCCTCCACCGTAATATCTCCCTTCCTCCGCCGTACCAATGGGGAAAGGCGGAGCTCTGTCCGACGGCGTTCTGAAAAAGATAATCCTCTCGTACGCGTACGTGGCCATATGGATCTTCCTGTCCTTCACTGTAATCGTGTACAACAAATACATCCTGGACAAAAAGCTCTACAACTGGCCCTTCCCCATCTCCCTCACCATGATTCACATGGCCTTCTGCTCCTCCCTCGCCTTCGCCGCAGTCCGCGTCTTCAAAATGGTGGAGCCCGCCGCCCTCTCCCGCCGCGTCTACCTCTCCTCCGTCGTCCCAATCGGCGCCCTCTACTCCCTCTCCCTCTGGCTCTCCAATTCCGCCTACATCTACCTCTCCGTCTCCTTCATCCAAATGCTCAAAGCCCTAATGCCCGTCGCCGTTTACTCTATCGGAATTCTCCTAAAAAAAGACGGTTACAAAACCTCCACTATGTCTAATATGCTCGCGATTTCCGTGGGAGTCGCGATTGCCGCGTACGGCGAGGCGAAATACGATTCGTGGGGGGTTTTTCTGCAATTGGGGGCGGTGGCGTTTGAAGCTACCAGGTTGGTTATGATTCAGATTTTACTCACTTCGAAAGGGATTAATTTAAACCCTATTACATCTCTCTACTACGTAGCGCCTAGCTGCTTAGCGTTTCTTTCAATTCCGTGGCTAATTGTGGAGCTTCCGTTGCTGAAGGAGCAAAGTTCGTTCAGATTTGATTTTGTCATATTTGGGACTAATTCTGTTTGTGCATTTGCCCTCAATTTGGCTGTGTTCTTGCTGGTGGGAAAGACTTCAGCGTTGACAATGAATGTTGCAGGGGTTGTGAAAGATTGGTTGTTGATTGCGTTTTCTTGGTCTGTGATAAAGGATACAGTGACGCCATTGAATTTGGTTGGGTACGGGCTTGCGTTTTTAGGCGTGGGGTTTTATAATCACTCGAAATTGCAGGCGTTGAAGGCGAAGGAAGCGCAGAAGAAGACGCAGGCGGCGGACGATGAGTCGGGGAAGCTGTTGGAAGAGAGGGAAGGGGATGGTGGAGTGGGGAAGAAGGGAGATTCACAGGCTTGATTTTTTTTAATTATAGGAATTGGAATTCGAATAAATGTGAGGAAGAAATGTGTGTTGTTGTTGTTGATTCTTGTTTAATAGAGATCCACATTTCTTCTTCATATATGTGTATCATTTTTATTATCATACAATACAAATCATAAAAGTATCATCATGAATTTTCATTACAAATTTGTTGAAGATTGTGTTCATTTACTTAGAAGATTTGAAGCTTGTAAGAATGGATGATGCAAAGAAAGCCCATATTCTATCTATGTAAGAGAGTTTTTGGATATTGGTTATGAGTGTTGTGTTGACATTGATGCATGTAAAAATGGTTGCCTTTTCTTCACAAGGCAGGCAGGCAACATGTTAGTTGGAGACTTTTTCTTCAGAGTAATGTATTGATTCATTCATTCTGAATTAATTAAAGGGAAAATACATTTTTTTAAGTTGTTAGAATTTTAATTTTTGTCCTCTAAGTTTTAATCCCTTATATTTACAAATTTTAAAATTTTTGTCCTCTAAATTTTTCGACTTTGAAATTAATCCCTTATGTTTATAGATTTCAAGATTTTAGTTCTTATTACCTACAATCGAAGGTAAATATCATGCAAATTGTTGAACAACTTAAAGGACAAAAAAATGTATTTTCCCCTACAATTAAAAGACAACTTTTATAAGAATTGTTAAACCTACAATTAAGTCTGGGAATTTGCCAGGTTGTTGATAATAGTAGTGCTGGATTGAATTTGATTATAGATATTAGAATTAGGTACAAAGAGTTGACTCTGCAGCATATGGGAATTACTTAAAATTAATCTTCTGCATATGGGGTGGCTGAATTCACATGCGTCTTGCAAAAAAAGAAAAAGGTATGCTTATAAAGTAAATTTATTGCTACCAGAATTTCAGAGGGTATGCTTCTACTGTACATAACATGTGTTTAAAACCTTAACTAACTCACACTTTTGTACCCTCTATATATTAAATATTCACTACGTGTATTTTTTACGGAGTATTTTTTTTTCTTGTAACATACTGTAGTAAATTCATTTGTCTTGGGTGTCGTAAAATTATATATAAATATAGTAGTATTTTAATAGACATTTGTTGTACTTTTGTTTGGCTAAGTAGAAACACTGTTGGATTATGACTTATTGTTGGTGTTTATGGTGGCGGTTTCTTTACGCCTACTGACGGCCAGAAATATTAATGTTATAGCAAAATTGGATTTAAACAAATACTAATTTGAAATAGAGTGGTTCAAAAGAATGTGCGTTTTTTCATAAGAAAGCATCAAACAATAGTTTACGACAAAATAGTCCTAGAAAGAAACAAGAGTTGTAGTGACTAGTGAATACATTTGTACCTTAGTTTGAGTAATTTTAATTTACATGATTGAAAAAGACTTGTCAAAAGGCAAAAAAATACAAAAAAATGCTCTCGTTGAGAGTTGAACTCAAGACCTCCCGCTTACTAAACGGGTGCTCTAACCAACTGAGCTACGAGAGCTCTTTGGTTTATATTTTTTTATATAACTATAAATTGTGAAAAATATATAAATTAAAGTCAAATAGTATAATTTTTTAAGAGTCTATTAATGAGTCTAAATATAAGTTTTAAGTTGACAAATTTTATCAAAAGAGTAGAGGTCAAATAAAGGCTATAGAGTTGGTGGTGGCATGATGTCGACGTACCTTTTTTTTTTTTTTGTGTAACGAGTCATGCGCTAGAAACTCGACTTAATTTCGAATCAAGCACAAGTAGCTTGCAAGTTGATTTAACTCATTTACACCTCTAACTCTTTCTAATACAACACATTTTATACACTTTTGAAATAACTTTCCACCTAACTTATAGTATATACTTTACGGCTTACGCAATCATACAATTATTATTCACATAATTCAATATTAATGTCTATTAAACATTAGTATAACATAACATAAAATTTCAATCTATAATTTTTTTTAAACAAACACTTTTACTAGATCCAAAACTTTCCTATATTAATTTTTGCGTGAAAATAGATAATATTATTATATATAAGTGAGATTTATAAGCTTAGATCTCCTCAAATGCTTAGTCATAAGTTGATAGCCAATCATTGGAGATGAACAATGAGCAATGAACATGTACATTATCGATATGTATAAACTATACATGACTGTTGCCCATAATAAAATTTTGCCTTACACTTAACCACGATTCGATTTCCGTGTTCCACTAGTATTCCATCTAACTAGATTTTAACACCTCATATTTATGAGAATGTTAAATAAAAGGTGAAACACAAAAATTTAAACAAGTAATCCAATTTGCCAATCTTGTGTTTACTAAAATATATTTAACACTATATTAATAATATAACTAGTAATGTGGATCTTTTTATTATAATAACACTCTATAATAAACATATTAATGTAAAATTAAGGAGTATCATTAAAATTCAATTACATATCCGTTAAGAAGCTAAAAGTATCTGCTAGGTAACATCTCTCTGTCTCATAATGTCCTCAAACCCTGCAAGAAAAATTCAAACATAAGTCAATTCGATCTCATGCATGCACAAATTTAAAATAATAGGTAAGACGGATTAGAGTGAGAGTGAGAGGGAGAGGCGTACTGGATAAATTCGATATTGATTTTAGCGTCGGAGGATCGAGAAACGGCAGCAAAGGCATCATTAGACATGACAATAGTGGAAGGGCAAGGCCTTTTGGAGCAAAAATCAACTACTCTTACATCCACAGTAGTCCCATCTTTGCAAGGCCTATTGCTCCCACTTAGGCACCTCAATCTGTATCGTCGTCCACAGGCTGCCCCGTTGTCCCAAAGCCCTTCGCTTACCTGCACAAACAGGTTCCCTGATGGGAACTGATCCGGCCTATTTCCATGGCATTTTGTTGCTGCAATTCAAACAGAGAAATTAGATTTGTGAGTTTCTTATATATGATCGAAGCCCAAAATCAGCATATATAAACTACGTACGATTTTGAGCTAGCTAGCTAGTGTTACATCATATATAGTCCAACATCAGCGTAAACTAATTGTAAACTGATGTGGATTTCGTCTGCATAAGAAATTCATCATTGGGTATTATATTATACTCACGAGTGTATGGAGGATCATAGGAAGTGGCAGTGCCTATATCAGCAACAACAACACTACTACTCATACTTAGGATTATTACAAAGGCTAATTTGAGACACATTGTGACTTGAAAATTAAATTTGAATTAGCTAGAGTGAATTCAAGTGTGAGTTAATTTGGGTTAGAGGGGCCATATTTATAGTTGAGGGTGGCCATATTTATTATAATATCTTAAATTAGATAAGTATACACGTATATAAAATCTGCAAAATTTATTCACATCATCATTATCCTTAATTGTAAAATGTTAAACAAATTAAAGATTAACATTTGTGAATCTTTTTATCTAGTTATATATAAAATGTGGTCTAATTATAATTAACTAATGGCTGCTGAACACACAGCACAGCACAGCCACTAATATAATCTACTCTTAAAAGTTGAAACATAAAATTAATGTATTGGCTTTAATTGGAAAGGGACGTTAATCAATGAAATTGCATATATAATTAAAGATTCTGTAGATAAAAAACGTGAATTTAAGTGGGGTTTATCGAGAATTCCACTAATTAAATTTGTGCACGAGATTAATTAGAACCAGAATTTAGTAGTAGTATTTCCTTCATTCGGCGGCTACACTTTTAATGGAGTTTGTGAAGGATTTGAATTCTTATATATCCCACTAATAATGCTTCCAAGATTTTAAGTAAAAAGATAATATTGTAATAAGTGAAGGGGTAATTGTTTTAATTTTTGTGTAATAATGTAAATATTGTAAAGTTGAAATTTATTGTGGTTCATGGTTTCCCTTTTCTATATGGTTCACCCCGGTAGAAATTGGGTTCAAGCTTTCCCCAGCCCCTTCTCATCAATGGACTCCTAACATCTTTTTTTTTTTTTGATCTCATACTTGGGGAGGGCTTGGTTCAAGAAAAGAAGTGAAAATAAATATATAATATAATAGTGGTGGATAAAAGATGATCCATTCAACTTTCAGTGTAACGAAATTCAAATCATTGATACAAATCATCAAATTCCATTCCGTTCATACAACAACTGCAACTCTATAAATGTAACGGATCCAAGGATTAACAAAAATAACAAGTTAATAATAATGTGTATGAAGCAAAACATTAAAGAAAACAAAAAAGAAAACAAAGCGATTGTAGGATATCCGGTGTTGCAGAATCATGAGCTGAAGTGAACACAGTCATTTAGTAACTCCTTCCCCAGTAGGTCCATTTTTTAGCGGGCTTTCCCGAGGCAAAACACAAGGTACCTGCAGCAGCAATAATAAATTCAAGATTGATTCCAGAAATCTCGAGTTCCAAATCAAATGTAATATACCTTCTGGGATGGGAGGCTGTTCAAATGGAGAACATAGTGATTTAGCTGCACCCATTTCCCCCTTTGTTCGGGTCTTCACGTCCTTCTCCACCTCCTGCAGGACAGGACACGCAACGTGAAGAAAATGAGAAGCAATTGGTAAAAGGGTGAGGAGGCTCTATAGATTTTTATGTGAAATTTAGATTGCATGTCTTGTAAAGGGTGTTTCTGAACAGGGGAAAAATAGTTTCTAACATTGGCAAATTCTAAAACTCGTTTTTCACCATCCTTTCTACTGACTGCCCTACTAGTCCCACCAGTCTTGTAGATAACAGAAAATCAAGCAGATGAAGTGTCATACCTCCTCGTCGCACCATGGGGCCATAATCATCTTCTTTTCTGCAAGTGCTCCCGTGAATTCTTCCCAGGTATGCACAGTTTGGACGCAGGCATCACGCTTTTGCTTGGCAATATCAAATAGGCTTTGTTGGATATTATCCAGCATATCTTTAACTTGCGCAACCAAATCAGCCACGGGTATGTCAATTTTAGCTGAATTATCACGTCGAACAGCACGCACCTGGAAAATAAATGAAGGATTGTGGTGGATAGAAGTTGGCAGAAATAAAGACAGGTGTCTTAATCTAAGAGAAAGCAACAAAACATATGGAGTATTAAAATGGGGGATTTAGCATAATACCTGATTATTGGCCAAGTCCTTGGGTCCAATTTCTATCCTAAGAGGAACACCTTTCATTTCCCAATGAGAATACTTCCATCCAGGCGAATAATTATCTCTAAAATCAGCCTCAGCACGAATTCCCGCTTCAGTCAGGGAATTTACTGTGGCTGTGCATGCATCATATATTCCCTGAGTGTTTGCATCCTTGTATGGCACCGGGATAACAATAATTTGGACAGATGCCACTTTAGGAGGAAGAACCAACCCTTTATCATCTCCATGTACCATTATCATCACCCCAATCTGCATGAACAAACAGCTGTGTGTTAGGCATAAAACCAATCTGGAAACCAAAATCATCAAGCAAACCCAAAACTTGGAGTGGAGGTATTTAAAGAAACTGAGGAATAATATATTGCAAGTATGTAGGATGATATTAAAATAAAAGTTACGAATACAAATTGGAATCTCAAAAATGCAATCCCAGCTTAAGTTGCATCTAATCCAAAGCTTAAAATGCAAAAATCCTTGCTGTTTATTTCAGGGATGCTTTTTCAACGACAAATTAAGACCATTCATATTAGATTATATGACAAACCATACCATTGGAAGATAATGAGTAAACATTCAATTTCTGTATATTATTACAAGAACTAGCAAAGATAAAATAATACAGTAACATTTACCGTTCTTGTGGTATAAGCCCACGAGTTCTGCCAGACCATCTCTTTCTCTCCTTTGTCATTCTCAAATTTGATCTCAAACATTTTTGCAAAATTTTGACCTAGACAGTGTGAAGTTGCACCTTGCACACCACGCCCAGTATTCGGGACAAAAGCCTGTCAACGAGGAAGACAAACTTAAAGCCAATTTGCCAATAACTGTTGGCAAAAGTTACACAAAATATATAATCATTGTAACCTCAACAGTAGTCGTGTAAAGCCCACCAGCAAACTTTTCATGCTCACTTTTCTTGCCCTTGATAACGGGAACAGCCAAGAATTCCTCATATATGCGTCTATAGAGCTCCAGAATGTCAAGCACCTGAAAAATGTATAAAAGTACAAGAGAGCTCCAGTTATGACAAAAAGGGATTATTACTTCTCTCTTTATTACAAAATACATAAAAAAAATATCAACTGGCATAATCTATAAGAATAATACCCTACCCATTAATTTGAAGAAGATAAAAGTATGATGGAAAACACTATCTCTCTCACAAACACCCATAAACACACAATATCTTCATTTATATAACATAATATTTTGATGTGAACCGTGAATGAATGAACAGGAAATTCACTATGCTCTGGTAAGCAGGAAATTTTCTTAACTATAAACACCATAAAACAAAATGTTGTATAAAGAGCTCTTCTCAGTAGTAACAACAGACACAATTACACAAATATAATCGAGGGATTAAGTTGGGAGAGCATGGATCAGAATAAAACAGTCAAACACCATATTATACTGACGTGTATATATAAGAGTCCTACAATTATTTCTCTAATTATCAAGAAAATTATTCCAACTTTATATTACAACATTATGTGTCTGAAGCAATAAAATTTAGTGTTCAAGCTTGCATATAAATATCTTACAGATTCCTACAATTCATTAAATTTTAAGTACTACGAACAAACCTTTGCAAAATATGTTGTTGCATACAATAAATATTTGTACTAAATATCCATAAGCTAGCAAGACTTACCTCAGTATCTGCTTCCTCCTTGGTTGCGAAAGCAGTATGTCCTTCCTGCCAGAGAAACTCACGACTCCTACAAAATCAGAAAACTATCAACAACAGTTGGGAAAGGATAAATTTCAATAAAATTTGTCCGTATTACCCACCACAGTAGAAGAAACTATTCAAGATTGGATTCTGTATTTGAATAAATAACAAATAGTAGTAATACAATTAGACTACAACACAAAATGAGCTGAAAAGTAAACGACCACTATATATGAGCACCTGATGAATGGAGTGGGATTGCTGAATTCCCATCTAACAACATTGCACCACTGGTTAAGCCTCAAAGGCAAGTCACGATGGCCCCTGATCCACTTGGAAAAATATGGGTACATGACAGTTTCACTAGTTGGACGAATTGCAATGGGCATTTCCAGCTCAGATTCTCCCGACTTTGTAACCCATGCAACCTAAATTAAGCAGAACCATTAAAAAGTAAGAGAGGGAAAAGTAGGCAAGGCAATTTTTATTATATTGCTGCCTTGTATAAAAATCCAAACACCAAGCTTGACAGCTCGCAAGGTATTAGCAGGCTGCTGATAAACTTTAAGTATCAACAGAACTTTGGGCCAACAGATACAGAACGAGAAAAGACATTTTCAACATATTCCCGGGAAAAGAGTTCAGGATCATGAACATAAGCCAAAAGCAGAGCAATCTCACCTCAGGGGCAAACCCTTCTATATGGTCCTTCTCTTTCTGTAGAACATTGCTGGATACAAACAGAGGGAAGTAGCAGTTTTTAATTTTCAATTTCTTGATTTCAGCATCAAAAAATATCTGCAAAATATTGCAAGCAAATTTTACATCAGACACTCATAATGAGAGAGAAGAAGAATTACATGATTAAAGTACGAGAAGATAACGCGGCATGAAAAATGGAAAAATACAGCTTAGAAAATCAGCCTTTTGAAAGTGAACTTAAGAAAATGTCCGTAGAACAAATTCTGCCACCCTTAAATAGTGAAATTAAAACCACAAAACTTAAATGCATCACTAAGCCGGGAAAATTTTGTCGAGGAGTTAGAGTATTACAAGAATTCAACTAAATGTAGCACAAGCCAAATGTAAAAATAGTTCAAATAATCTAACGCAGCAGACAATCTTCTTATTGGATGTAATGACTGCAGATTTCTACATAAAAATTACAACTGTAATTTAATCTTGACAGGCCTTAAAAGAAAGAGCAACTCGTTTGACAAAACTGATCACCCAATAGGCCAATACAACATTTAATATGAATACTTACTTGCATGATCTCCCAAATAGACATTGCCCAAGGCCGCAGAATGTAACATCCAGATATGTCGTAGTATTCAATCATTTCCCCATTAACAACAACCTGTACACAACTCAAAGCAACAAAAATGAAGATCTCTTGGACAAAGTGGGTATACACAAGGATGAAAATATCGGTATCGGTGGAAATATCGAGACCTTGAATTTATGGAAATATCGATGGATATATCGATATCGAATATCGATATCGGTAAATTTTAAAAATTAAAAAAATTTAATAACAAACCTTTAGTACATAAAATTAACAAAATAATTTGAATACATTTTATATTAGTGATAAATTTATATAAAATATAATGTACTATGTTATTTCGTATGACATTTTTCGATATTTTTCGAAATTTATCGACATTTTCCGATATTTTTCTGATATTTTACCGATATTAGGCTCGATATTGTTATTGTCTACCAATATTTATCGATATTTTCAATTTTTAAAAAAATATCGTGGAAATATCGGTTCTTCCCAATATCGATATCGATGACCTCGAAAAATGGATATATAGAGGATATATCGGAGATATTTCCGGATATTTTCATCCATGGGTATACATATCTACACTGATATCAACGCAAAAGATCAAACCAGATCCAAATTGGAAAAACACAATTGTGGCACTAGCAAATAAGTAACATAAGAAAAAAGAAATCAATAGATCATATAATTTTCTCACAAAAATTATTTATTTTCTCCGTTACTTAAACATGCCTTTGATGCCAAAATAACTATTCTTTTAAAGATTCATGCAAACAAGAATTCAATATCCAGAATCCCAATTATATGCACACAATCAATAACAGCTGAAAACACATAAGAGAACTACGTGTAGTTATGTTCACTAGAATGTTTCCACGCTCATACCTCAGAGTACCATTCTCCGAAATTTTCATCTTTCTTATAAGAGAGACCAAGGCCAGTCTCTTTTTTCACTTCCTTCTTCTTTCCTTCCTTCTTCCCCTCGTGCTTTACTTCCTTCTTTCCCTCTTTCTTTCCTTCCTTCTTACCCTCTGCAAACGTCACCCACGTGGTTTAAGAAGAGTAACAATAGTTTAAACAGATAAATTAAGATTTAAAGCTAGCTTCTGTGATTAGGATAGAGTGACATAGTACACACTTGGATCAGAACTTTTTCCTTCTTTACCCGACATGGTGATAAAATCACCTAAACTGCAACACCTAAACAAAACATAAAATCCAACTTTGAATTAGCAACAAAGAAAAAAGCTCTTTGATATTTAAGCAACCAATCAATTTTTCATAAAACCAAGACAAACAACAGAAAAAACATTTATTGGCAGTGGATTCACAAACCCGAAGACTGAAAGTTCTAAACAAGGACCTTTCATAATTCTCCCACCACTCTACAAGGAAACCCTCAATGTCCGTATATTATAACGTAATTAACTTCTTCAGAATCTTAACGACTGCTTTTTCATTCAATTACCTACCTAATTCAAAATCATCCCAGGGGAAGGGGGAGGGGAGGACTCTTTGCTTCTGAGCCAGCACAATTTGTTCTTCTATTTCCTTTATCCAGCACTAAAAGAAGTACAGACACACATCTATACTACATTAAAAGCAGAAAGCCTGTTTTCCCGCCCAAAACAGCAGTCTGCTTAAAATTTTGAAAAAAACGAAGTACAGCTGGCCTGGCAATTCTTTTTACATGTAATGGTCAGCTTTCCGGAAACAAGAAAGCATGTGAACCAAATTCAATACCCCCAAATATTAAATATCAATTCAATAGCATTTTTTCAGAAACAAGAAACCACATAAACAAAGAAGAAACCAATACTGGGCAGAAGATGAAGTAAGAATGCTGATGCTCTGACTAGTTCAGTTGACTGTAGACTGAACTTGCAAATAATTTAGTGGCCTAAACATCCTTTGATTTACAACTTCATCTAACATGTAGTTTTAATCAAGAAGAATTCAATTTCAGCTAAATAAATTATAACAATAATAATTCTGATTAGGAATTATCAGTAACAGAAATTGTTATCTGCAAAGAGCTCAAATTTCACTTCCCGTGATTCCAATTTGTATCAACATAACAGCAATATGAACAAAAACTGATATAAAATGATGGTTACTAATTTCAGAATCACTGATTTCCCAATAAGCACTAAATCAGAATCTTAAATTTCATACATTACTTCGAAAGCACCGTTCAGAATGTACTGCACAATATCAACCAATTTTACGGGCGAGCGTCCAAGAAAACCATAAAACAACATATCTGAATGCTCTTCAAACACTGAATATGCTTATAGGGCAAAACAGAAAGTTGATTGCAAAATGTTTAAGGAACTAACCCTAATTGCGGTAGTGCAGGACGGCGGCGTGCGATGGAGAAAAGAGGGTCAACGGATGGCGGCGGCGGTGGTGAGGGAAGAAAGAAAGACGTGGGTGAGAGTGAGAGCGAGAGGAGCAAATAAAGTTGGGCCAGACAGACTTGTAAGGATTCACCTTTTGGGCTTTAATATGGGCCTAAAAAAAAACTCTACTGCCTCATCCAGTTACAAATTCTTTGTATTTATTGTATTCAACGAATCGAGTTGCTTGTGAGCTTGACTCGATAAGGTTGGAGTTCGGTTTAATTCATTCGTTAAATAAGTTGAGTTCGAGCTCGTTAAATACTCAATTTATTAATGAGTCGGTTTGAGTTCGATTCGTTAGGCTCAATATCTTTTTTTTTTTCTTTTAACTCCATTAGAGAGTGTTTGTTTTGGAATTATGTAGGATGAGAGAGATGTGAATGGAGAAATTCTGATAAATAATGTTTGTGTATGTTTGTTTTGGGATGTTAATTGTTGAGTATGATGTGATGTAACTTTATATTAGATTAATTGTACTCCATAAGAGTGCATGATGTTGTATTATAAAATGTAACTTTATGTCAAATTAATTGTGTAAGAATACATGATGTTGTATAATTATAATAGTAGAATATATTGTATATTTAAAGGGGGATGAAGTTGGATGGTGAAATTCGAATGTGAAATCTCGAACTAAAACAAGACGGTCCGGACGTGATAGTCTCAAAACAGACATGCCCTTAAGCTCGACACGATAAGAATTCGACTCAAACTCAAACTTCAAGTACTCGGCTCGACTCGAATAACAACTCCAATTCCATCCTAGTATTAATTTCTTTTATGATATTGTTCTCTATCCATAATTTTGACGGGAAATGAAATAAATTTAAAGGTGCATTTTTTATTTACAAAATCTTATAGTATTTTTTTTAAATAATTATAAAGGCACTACAAAATTTTATACTATAGATTTTATTCTATTCACATTGCATAAAACAAACGCTATTACACACTTTCATCGTATTCAAACAACGTATTAAAGTTTTCTAATTTAAAAATAATTACTACAAAGTTTTCAATTAATAAGATCGATTGTCGGATCCGTTATGTAGCCATTACTGAAAATAAAACTCATTTTAAAATTATGATGATCACAGTAATTATTGACAAAATAACTTTTTGACTACTTTAATTCCTAAATTTAATATCATTAATTGCATATAATTTTCATATGAAAAAAAATTAAAATTATTAAACTAAAAAATGTCAATTTTAACATCAATATAATATATTTACACAAAATGTCATTATTTTTATAAGGCAAAGTCAATTATTTTCTTTACTAATATACTCTCTCAGTACGCTTATAAGTGAACCTTGACTGGTCAATTGTTGACCGTTCACCGGCCAACGGTCAAACTTTGACTTTTTTTTTCAAAATTTTTTGTTATATACAAAAAATTTACGTTTTTCAATATTATTTTAAACTATATTAACATACACTTTTCAGTTATAATATCATACACTTTTAAGTTATAATATCATACATTTTTCAGTTATAATAACATACACTTTTCATTAATATGTAACTTACACTTTTCATTAATAGAACATCCACTTTTCAATTATAATAACATACACTTTTCATTAATAATAGATCATACACTTTTCAGTTATAATAATATACATTTTTCATTAATATATAACTTACACTTTTCATTGATAGATCATACACTTTTCAGTTATAATAATATACATTTTTTATTAATATAAATACACTTTTTATTTATAATAACATACACTTTCCAATATATTAACATACACTTTTCAAAAAAAAATTTGAATAAATAAATAAATAAATAAGTCAAAGTTTGACTGTTGACTTGTCAATAGTTGACCAGTCAATGTCCACATAAGTACATCGTGTACTTGAATGCACATGAGACTTTGACAAGTTTTACCTATTACTCCCTTCGTCCTATACTTGAAGACCCAAACCAATTGGGCACGGGTTTTAATGAATGAATTGTTTATTAGTATTGAGTAAAATAAAGTGGGGTAGTAAAGACTTTTCAACTTTATAAATAGTACTAATAAAGTTACTTTTTAGTGTAATAAAGTAGTGGCATTTGTTGTAATATTGTGATATTTTAAGGAGATTGTTTAAAAGTGTTTTTGCATGTGCCTTCAAGTATGGGACGTCCAAAATGGTAAAATGTGCCTTCAAGTATGGGACGGAGGGAGTATTTTTTATAAATATTTTTTAATTTTTTATTCTTCCAATTCAATATAATTTATATTGTACTATATATATTATCCATCTGTCCTAGACTGACTGAGTACATGAGTAACATAACCATGTAAAGGGCAAAAATATAAGTAGTACTCCCTCCGTCCGTTTATAAGTTTTTCATTTTACCATTTTGGTCTGTTCGTCTATAAGTTTTCTATACTTTTTTTTTGCTAAGTACTTTTTCTTTCACATTACTTTATATCTTAATTTTTCTCTCTATCTCTCTTCTTCTTCCAATCACATCATTTGTACTATATATATTATTTATTCACTTTTTTTAATCTCTGCGCCAAAAAGTAACGTGAAGTTTATAGATGGAGGACGGAGGGAGAATATTTTTTCAATATATCATTTAATTCCAGGAGGAGTTGAAAAGGGGAAGAACATAGTGTCACTCCCCGGCCGAAATGAAGCCCTAATTGGGCCCTCCGCCACACTCGTGTTCCCAATCCTCATTTCTACAACAGTAACAAACCTATACATTGCCGCCTCGTATGCTGCCTGTAGGCGTGATTTTTTAGGAAAACAGGATTCTTTTGTTAATTGTCTCTCTCTCTCACCTACCCACCACCCTATTTTCAAGAATGCCATTTTTCTCTACCAATTTTCCCAATCCCCAATTTTTTTTGCATCTTCACCTTCTCAATTTTGCCTAAAAACTCTAATTCTCCGAATTCAGGATTTTTTTTTTTAATTTTATCACAGAAAACGGGGGTGTGGATTAAGAAAGAAAGAGAGAGAGAAATACACACTGTAGCACACAGTGGTACTAGGGCTTTTGTTTTCGAGGCTGTTAAAAGAGTCGTATCATGGGTAGAACAGGAAAAATCCAATCTTTGGAGTTTAAGAACAATGGGTTTTCTTCCAATTCTAATTTGGGGCTTCAATGGAATAATCTCCAGGATTGCAACTTTTATCCAGGTGGTGGATTATTTGCGTCTGTGGGTCAAATGGGAAACAACGAAAATGGCGGTTTTAAATTACCATATGCAGAGCTGTTTGTGAAGTATGTGTCATTACCTGATGGGTTTAAGGTGCAAGGTATGACTGATGAAGAAAAGGATTTGGTGAATAAGAAAAGGAAAAGTGGGCTTAAGCTTAAGATTAAGATTGCAAATCCTTCCTTGAGGAGATTAATCAGTGGAGGAATTGCTGGGGCAATTTCTAGGACCGCAGTGGCTCCGTTGGAGACTATTAGGACTCATTTGATGGTGGGGAGTAGTGGACATTCGTCTTCGGAGGTGTTCGATAATATTATGAAAACTGAGGGATGGAAAGGATTGTTTAGGGGAAATTTTGTTAATGTAATTCGAGTTGCACCTAGCAAAGCTATAGAGGTAAAGGATTAGTGGGGGCTCTCATCTATTTTCTGCCATGTTTACTTTGCTTGTGTTATTTATACTTTGTATATATGTGTTTCGTTTATTCTGCTTCTCGTATTTAGTTGTACCCATCCGTGGTTCATGTTTTAGGTGCATTGTACTTAATTGGCTGTGGTTTGTTTACAATGCCCGTTGCTGTTTTCTGATAAGTGTTTGGATTTGATATAATTTCTTAGTTATCCCAAGGTGATCAGCTTGATTAGATATCATAATTGTTTCTTTTAATATGTGTGTTTGCCTTATGGGAGGAAAGAAAGTGTGTATGAATGGATAAGTTTTGAGTGTCATGCATATTTTTAACTCCTTTAACCTTATCACAGTTACGTCCATTCTTCCCAGTTGGTTTTACATTGTATCCTCTGTTACGCTTCACTTTGTGCTGGCATTAGTCCTCGATGATTAACAATGACTACATTGGCAATTTGGCATTGTCTTTGTGATAGAGATCTGTATAAATCCATCTTAGAGATCTGCTGTCTAAGTCCCATAGAAGTTTTGGATTTACTTGGATTCCACACAGTGTTCTTGCCTTTCTTTTGGCTAGTGATTGTCATAAAGCTTGAATAAAAAGGTTAGGCAGGAAGACAATGGTTGAGCGAGATGGCTAATCATTTAACTCTTCTGAGGACCATGTTGCTTTGTTTCTGCAAGTCGCTCAATTTCAGAGAAGTCCTTTTTCTTATTTATGTGCATTTCTAATCTTTCGTAATCCATTTCATCCATTCTATTTCTTGACATCATGCACAACTGCCATTCCTCTTCGTTCGATTTGATTGGCATGCTATGTGTCACCGTGTTTTTCCTGTATTTTCTACTTGTCTTTGGTCTTTCACCTACTCAATACTTCTGCATTTCCAATCTTTCGTAAACTTTTTTTGTTGCCGATGTCCTGTGCTTCCTGCTAAACATATATAGTCAGGAACTACAACCTTTTTACTTATTTTCTCAACTATGCATTACTATGCTGTTTTATCATGTTCTTACCCAAATCTTGATTTTTTTTCCCTCCCAGTTATTTGTTTACGACACTGTTAACAAGAATCTATCGCCCAAAGCTGGCGAACTGAAATTACCGTTCCCTCCTTCCTTGGTTGCTGGAGCCTGTGCTGGAGTCAGCTCAACTTTGATCACATATCCCCTCGAGTTAGTCAAAACTCGATTAACCATACAGGTAATCACAGGAAATATCTATCAGTTACACTATCTATATAACTGACATGTGTAATGTTAAACCATCGACCCATAATTATCGTGACGACACATGTTAAAGATCCAGAGAGTGAAACACATAGCGAAACATCAAAATTGGCATAGAGGAATTGATCTGACATAATTTATCCTTGTTGGCCTCTTTCCATCTTGCAGAGAGGCGTTTATAATGGTCTGCTCGACGCATTTGTAAAAATATTGGAAGAAGGTGGGGTACAGGAGCTTTACAGAGGTCTCACTCCTAGTCTCATCGGAGTTATTCCATATGCTGCAGCCAACTATTGTGCTTATGACACATTACGAAAAGTCTACCGAAAAGTCTTCAAAGAGGAAAAAATCGGTAATATAGAGACACTCCTCATTGGCTCAGCGGCTGGCGCCATTTCCAGCACTGCTACGTTTCCTCTAGAGGTGGCCCGTAAGCACATGCAAGTTGGGGCGGTGAGTGGGAGAGTAGTGTACAAGAACGTGCTTCACGCTCTTGCTTGTATACTCGAACAAGAAGGAATCCCGGGCTTGTATAAAGGGCTCGGCCCGAGCTGTTTGAAGTTGGTGCCTGCTGCAGGGATATCGTTCATGTGTTATGAAGCGTGCAAGAGGATTTTGGTCGAGAAAGAAGGCGAAGAATAGGAGGGAATCTTTTGGTCCAGAATAAAGGTAGAATCTAAAAAGAGACAGGAATACAAGTTTTTGGCATTGATTTGACAGCTTCTGCTTATTTTTTACCATTTGAAAAAGAAAAAAAAAATCTTGGATTTTTGTTTTGATCCTGGAGTTTTAGACGAGAGTTGCTATATTCAATTTTGTTGAGTTATGTTTTGCTTACGGGCATTTAGAGGTTTAAATCTTTTTTATTTTTTCCTTTGGCATCCATAATGATGTGAAGTTTTGGCTTTCTTATCCCATGAGTTATTTAGCAGCAGCTTTCAACGTTAGAGTTCATAGCAAACTGATTGTTAGTTGTTTGGATTGATTCATTTTCTAGATTTGAAGAAATTCTCTATGTTTTTTTTTTTTTGAAAACCGCAAGGCTTAGTTTTAATTATTGCAAAGGTAGTCCAACCACAATATTTGGTGGTGGGTCTACACACTGGGATATCGAAGCGATTTGTTGATTTGATCACATCTATAACTACCTTTGCAAGAAATATGAGATGAATGAAGCATGAATTTCCTGGGCTCCAAACTAATATGTTTATGAAGAAACTATTAAACCTAAATTACAAACTTAATTGAATTTAAGATCGCAAAAAAGCTTAAATAAATTGAATTTCATAAGAAATAATAATAATATTTCAAAGTTCTGAGTGAGGTCCACACAGTCTCAGCAACAATTACTTGGCACCTAAACTGGCAAGGGTTCCCATAAATACAATTTTTGAAACATTGTTTGCAACAACAACATTAGAACTAATTTGAATCACAAAAAATTACTCAAGAATGGTGCACCATAACTTAGGGACCCCAACTTCACTTCTTTACTTTCGACTTTCGTCGTGTCTGTCTATATACACACACCCACATCTGTACTATGCAGACAAGTATCTTCTAACAAAACGGTCGTCGTACCTTAGCAGTTGACGCCACATTGTCCTTGTGCAGCTCTCTTCGTAGCTGCCGATGTGAATGGGTCAATTCGAACCCAAAGCAGAGAGAAGATCGAAGCAAGAAGGATTGACCAAACAATGACGATTGTGGGAGTGCGATTTTGACGGCCCAATAGACCTTTGAGGAAGGGATACAAGTGGACGATAACCCAGATTGCGAAAAACAGTTTTCCGAAAAGTGGACCCCACGACTGATATCCACTGTTGACAGCGTACGAAACACCGGCTACAATTCCCACCAAGTTAAAGATAAGGACTGTGGTGGGTGGAATGAGGAGAGAGGTCCATTTGAAGATGTAAAGCTCGGCAAAGTCGCCATCCTCGTCAGATGCTTTTGAGGTGACGGTGAAGTTGGTGTCGATTCCGGCCAGTACTTTCAAGAGACCTTGGAAGACAGCAAAGAAATGAGCAGATGTTCCACCGATGACCCAGAATTGCTCGTTTCTCCACCAATCCTCGATGCTAACACCACTCCATCGCATTTCAAGAATGCCGGTTGCAAAAATCGAGACGAAGAGAAGAATAAACCACATGCTAGCGAAGTTGCTTATCTGCAGAAGAATACAAGTAAAACTGCATTTAGATTGAGCAATTTGTATTCAAGAAACTATCAATTTGAGACCCAAAAGTTTAAGACCATGTATGACATCTTATAGTTTCTAATCATCCAACAATATTTTATAAACCACAATCCAAAAATAAAAATAAAAAATATATATATTAATATCATGCAAGTGGAAAAAAAGAGTAGCAAAGAAAGTAAAAATGAAAAAATAAATTATGTACTCCCTCCATCCCGGGAGAAGCTTTTCATAGCTTTGGGCACGGAGATTAAGAAATGTGATAGAATGAATAGAGATGTATTGGAGGTGATGTGATTGAGAGAGAATGAAATGTGAGAGAGGGTAGTTTACTAAAAAAAAGAATGGGAAGCTTTTATTGGGAAGGACGAAAAATGAAATATGGAAAGCGAGGGAGTATATATTAATAAATAAGACTATAAACTATAAGAATAATAAGATACTAAACATGGTCTTAAAATTTGTAAGGCCTAACTAAATTGGTAGTTTTTATTTCCGGTCTCAAATTGATAGGAAAAATCTTCTAGCCCCTAATTGATAAGTTTTACAACTTTTTTTTAGGTCCGGAATTGAAAGTTTTAGCAATCAAACAAGCTTAATGTGTTAATTACCTCAGGAATGATAAATTTGTTGGTGAGAAGGCAGATAGCGGGAAGAACGCAATAAGCAAGCAACGGAATGGAGGTGAGAGGATACACAATGGTGTTGATATAAGCGAGCCTTTCCAGGAGCTGCAATTTCCCATTGTAGCCATACCATATAGGGCAATGCCTGCTTAGAAGAATTTCGATGGATCCAAGAGCCCATCGAAGGACCTGGTTCAGACGATCTGACAGATTGATTGGCGCAGAACCCTTGAATGCTGGGCGAGGAGGCATACAGTATATTGATATCCATCCTCGTGCATGCATCTTAAACCCAGTTAAAATATCCTCTGTGACGGACCCATATATCCACCCAATCTGACATGAGGAATTAGGCTTAATGAGTTAAATGTCTCAAAATTTCATTTTTACAAACCACAAAACCATACTTATTAAATGAATACCTCTTTTCCCCATTCGGTCTTGTCTTCGTATCCACAACTAATGACATGGATAGCTTCTTTCAAAAGAGTAGCTGAATTTGTTGAAGGCGGAATGCCTCCCTGTTCCATAAAGGTAGCAGCAATGAAGACGGGAGATTGACCAAATCGCTTCTCCAAGCTCTTCTGAGACATAAGAAGTGACTTCTCATCGTCATATCCTGTCAATACAGAGAATGCATTTGCATCAATTTCTACAATTCCAAAAATTGTCAACAGAAGAACCTCTGCCAAAGCATGCGAGAAATTGAGACTAGGAGCTAACGTGATTTTAAACATCTTATAAATTATTTCAAGAGCGTATAAGATGTAATTTTTAAGTAGCTTATCAGTGTTTGGCCAATAAAACTTTTCAGTTCTTTGATAATTTGAGTTTTTTTTTAATAATTTAACATAAAATACTTGCATTTTAATCTTTTATGTTGAGGTGTAAAGAGCTTTTTTTAAGATCTTAGAAGTTGCATTTTAATCTTTTAAGCTCAGCCAAACGGACTCTAGGACAGCCAAGGTTTGACTACAGTTTTAAGCAATTTAAGGAAAATGATGAATCAATACTAGAACCTACCTTCCACACCCTCTTCTATGTCCTCCATATTGAAGATCGGAATGGTTGATTCAGTCCTTTTAATTGCGCGTTTCTTATCAATGTACTTCTTATTGGCAGTCCTACTCTTCTTTCTTGAACCACAACAGCTTTTGACAATAATGTTTGGTTGCAAATCTTCTTCTGTAAGAACTGGGTCGTAGCCATATAGAGCTTGTCTGTTAAAGCAGCACCCAGTTCCCACATACATGGGACCCTGAAGGCCATCCAATCCTTTCAAGTTGATCTGCAGAAATGAAAATTTTAAAAGTATAAATAATTGATAGAGAGTGATAATAGAAGCAGAAAGAAAGAGGTTTTAAAATTTTACATCAAAAAACACAATGTTGCGATTAGCATATCTATCGTGTAAGTCAATGCCATCAAAACGTTGTGGAAACTGAACGTAACAAGTCTTCCTTCCAAGAGCAGGGTCCATCATGAAGCACATTGCTTCTTTAAGAGCTTTACTATTATTGAAGTAGTGATCACAATCAACATTCAAAAGATACGCTCCATTTGTGAGGACAGCCGAGACACGGATCTGTAGCACATAACAAAACATTATTTCATAAAGAAGAGAAACAATTCCATAATAATAATAACATGAGAAGAAAGAAAAGTAAGAAACTCTTTATCTAAATTCCTTATCATTCTATAAGTCATAGCCTCATTACCTCATATCTTTAAAAAAAATGGTCTGATGAACATCAGATTTAGTTAATGGCCAAGACCCAAAAAAAAAAAAAAGGCTTGCAGAATGTCTGTATGTTGGCAGTACATTGAGGCATAAACTAACATACCTACACAAATGCAAGACAGGAATACAGCTATAATTCTTTGAAAAAGTCACTTTTTTTACTCTATTTTCAAAATCAGATAGTAATCGTTAAGAGAAAGTTAAGCAAATAGCATGGGATTGGTCATTACTAACTTCTACAGTAACTTCATGCTACTCCACGAGTATTTTTTTAATAAGACAAATCAACTAACACACAATTAGAATGCCTTAATTATAATGGGAATCTCAAAGACCTACCAAAGAATTCATAGATCCGGCTTTCTTGTGATGCTGGAATCCAGGACGCTTCTCACGGGAAACATAAACCAATCGAGGCAACTCATTTCCATCTGTATCAAAACCCCCACTGTGACCCAGAAAGACCTGTTCAACAAATGCAGGATAAAAAATCACTACAGGAACACAGTGAAGGAAGGAACAATAGTGAACACTCTAGGGTGAAAAACAGTACTTGGATCATTCCCGGATGATCCCGTGTGTTGTTTCCGGGCCAAGAAGTCCCGTCTTGCATTGTCCACCCTTCTTCAGGCATCTTTTGAGCCTTTGCAACAAGTGCATTAATCCGTACTTTAAACTCTTCATACTCTCTCTACAGGAAAACATGTTTGGAACTCAATTACATCCCATTGTTAACTTGTTACCTGATTTTTGAACTTGTAATTTACCTTCATTGATCTACGCTCTTTGACAAAGGAGGGCTGAATCTTGTCCTTGAGGTAATCTATCTTCTGAGCAAAATAGAATTCAGGGGCCCTAGGCTCGATACTGTGCTTCTTGCAGAAAGGAACCCATTTCTTGGCAAATTCTGCAGTTTCAGATAGGCCTTCAAAGGTCAGCATTGCTGCACCATCATCTGAAACATAACACGAGACTTTATCGACAGGGTAGTCCACAGCTAGGATGGACAATACAGTGTTGGCGGTTACAATAGGAGGCTCTTTCATGGGGTCCACTGTACTCACAAACACATCAACAGGGGCTAATTGGGAAGGCTCGCCTTCTCTGTCGTATCTGAGGGAAGAGAAGACGAACAATCAGAACTGGAAGAATGAAGCCCATAAAACTTATATCCTTGTTATCAAAGCTTCAAAAACGCTTATGAATTTAGAAAAAAGTTAACTAACCTCAAGGCAAGTCTTTCAAGAAAGGTCTCACGTTCAACAGGATACCATTTTGGAAACTGATCAAGAAGCCAGGAGAAGGCAAACCAGACTTCACAGATAACTGATGTCAGCCACAAAGGATAAGCGTCTTTGACTGGATGAGTACAACGGTATTGCAAGAAAAATCCCAAGATGATCAATCGAAGAATGATCACAACACGATAAGGAGTAAGATGAGAAGATGAAATAGGCACAACCCGGCTCATAGGTTGGCGAGCATCATCAGGCCTGTCAAAGAGACAAACTATTAGCATCCACTCAGATATATAAATTAAATGAACATCCAACGAAAATTCATGAAAGTGATGACATCTTTGAGCAGATTCCAAAGAACAATAAGTAATTTAACATGACAATTACATTTGTATTTCTTCTCCATTCGACCCAGTGCCTTCAATATCTCCTTTCCCTTCACCGTATTTGTTGTTCATATGCACCATATTTTTCTCCTGTTTTAGTTTCCAGCCTTCCACTCTCTCCTTCCAGTCAACATTCCCAAGTCCATAAGAATTCAAGTCCTTAGATGGGTCGACTATTCTTACAGGAACTGCAGATATAAATGAATTTGTAAATTGTTTGCATGTAATAAAAGATTAAATAAATACACCCAGTTAATAAATTTAACATGCACGTACCGGGCTGCCGTGGATCAACATAAGGGAGGGAGTGTACACGGTCTCCGGGACCCAAAGGACCCGATGTACTTCTGACAGAATGAGTGTCTTGAATAGAAGGAGGAATCTCTCCAGAAATCTATCAACCATGGATAATATGATAGAACCAGAAATTAATTTGATTCAATTTAAGAAAAAGGTAAAGACACATGCATCACAAGACATGAGGAAAACATGTATACTGGATTTATCATTAAGTAGTTAAGGAAATGAAAAGAGCACATGTGCATCCATCAACAGACCCACAAGATTTCCAAAAGTAGCAATTCTGCTGAGACATTTTATGTTCCTTTATTGTACACGCAAAGAAAGATCAAACAAAAGGACCCTTTGAAATAAAGCATAAAAACAGGGCAAGATAAGACAATTTTGTCAAGAAAATGTTATTCAATCTATATTGAGTTAGAGATAACATTGTCTTGATGTAAGATTTTGCTCATCTAAGTCATCTTTGACCAAATATTCAGATATGCTCAACACACACACACATATATGCATATATATGAAGAATGTGTTTGCTTGACTTACTGCCTGTCCATTGGTAAGAAGAGGGATCGGTTGTTGAGATTCACGTCTTGAAGATGCAGATAGCTCAACATCATCACCATGCCATTGAGATCTACCCTTGATTTTCCCCTGGGAATAACTCAATTCGTTCTCCAAATCATCAATGCCATCTTCTTCATCATCACCATCAACTCTTGGGCTCCCTATATGCAGAACAAATAAATCCACATGCCTCCATATAGTCCGAAAAAGGGTACAAAAGAATCAGAACTAAATTACGATAATAGAATACTAACCTTTGAGTCTCTTGTACCTAGTCTTACACTGGGGACACGCCCGATTCCCATCTTTCCGCTCGTAGTCATAGCAAGCACGGCAAACCGGAAAGGCACATTCGTTGCATGCAACAAAGACATCACCATTAGCTGCGATTCCAACAGTATCTCCACAAATCTGACATAACTGGCCATTTAAGTTCTTCAGTGGCTTGGCCTGCATCATGGACACACATTGCACGATCAATATAGAGTATTTTAACAAATCAGTTCGGTTTATGGAGTCCACTAATATAGAATAGATATAGATCAGATGCGGTTCCCCCAAATACAGCCAAGAATTCAATGAATCAGTCCTCAATTTTGTTGGATCCTAATATTACATTGCAGCAAATACAGCTGATGTCACGATTTTTACAGAAAAAAAAACTAACCTAAGAATTATGCAACAGCAATGAAGAGGGCGTGAGAAAATAATATAAAAACATCAAGATAAACAAAGTAGGGAGTAGATGTTGAAATGAATTAAGCTCCCACTTCCTAGTTTTAACACAAACAACAGACAATTTGATTCTACTTCAACCGACACACGGATCTAATACACACACCACTATGAAAATTACACTCAAATGCTTAAAAGCAACAGACTTTAACACTACTAAGCTCAACCCATTTCTCAATCAGATCCCAATTACTGTCAATCAGATCCCAATTAAATTAGCATTACAAAGCAGTAATAGCATAACAATTAACTGAACAAATCATATAAGAAAAAAGACATACCCCACTATCTGAATCGTGACGAATTCTGACGAGCTCGTTTCGTTTGTGCGATCCAGCGACCATTCCCCCGCTTGCCTCCATCTTATCCAAATTACTAGTCTATTTCTATGAAATTCAAGAAAATGGGTTGTTTAGTTATGGATCGAATCGAACGAGTGTGAGAAGGAGAAGGGCATTGATATGAAGATTCACATAGCCTCAATCAATTCTCTCTCTACTCTTCTCAAGTTAAGTAGAACTCAAGCTTCTTCTTTTATCGTTTTCTTGAGGACTTAATTTAATGGATTTTTGTTTCTTCTTCTTCTTTTTTTTAATGAAAATTTGAGATTATTTACCCGTTCAACCGGTAGCCAGTACACCGCTGTCGGCTTTAACAATGATTTTTTTTTTTTTAGAACCTGAACCCACTTCACTACCCCCATATATATATATATATACTAGATAACTCCCCGCTTATTACGCAGTATATTGATAAAAGTTAATACTCAAAATAGTATAACTCATATTTTAAAATTTTAAAGATACACTTATAAAATTTCATTATAAAGATTTAAAAGATTATAATGTAATTGGAAAGTTAATAGATGGAATGTATTGAATAATTAATGTAATTTAGAAATTAAGTGATTAATAGATGAAAAATATTGAATAACGTGTAATTATAAATTAAGGAAAGTATATATGCTTAAAATATTACTGCAGACGTGGCTTCATAACAAATAACAAAATTACACGTGTAATTCGATTTTTGATAAAATGACACGTAAACCAAAGCTCTCACAAGATGACACATCATCATTTTAAAACTCCCTATTAGTATTATAGGGGATATTAATATTCTTATACATAAACATGCATTTATATAAATTTAAATTCATAGTATAAATCTAATGTGTTGTTTTTAGGTAATAGATGAATATTATATGTTACTTTTGTCATGTTTATGTTTTTATTAATTATTTGATGTTAAAATTAAGATATTTTGTATTTTAAAATTAATTAAAAAAATAATCAGGGTAGAACGAGTTGGACTACGAGGATGTGAAACGGGACAGTATCTGCTGTTTTGCTAACAGGGTAAGTTCGAACTAGATCAATTCCACCTTAAACTCGTCCTATTGTCATTCTTAAATAATATGGAGCCGTTTTATCTTTTAGATAACTTGGTTGTGAACTTCTACATGTAGTCAGAGTGTCGTAATGACTATCGTAGTCATTTAATCTAAGCCATTAAAAATCTAATCTAAAGGCTTAAATTTGATGACCTTCTACCTTTTGTAAATTTTACGGTATGTATTGTCGTAATGTGTTATAAATTTGTATTTTCTATTAAATTAAAATATATTATTGTAAAATTACATTTTTATCCTTATACAATAAAATAATTGATTATATTTTTGTTAATGTAAATACATATTTACCCTTATATCATTAATAAAATTAATAACAAAATAATAAATCAAATAAATTAATTAATAAGAAACAAATCAAATTATAACTTAAAGGAATTAAAACGTAGCAGCAAGCATTTTCAATTCTGCCTCAGTGACCTAGTGACTCATCGTTTGCTATCATCCACCTCCGCCGCCTGCCCGCCACCGCCGTCGCCGAATATCTCCGTCCTACTTCTTGGCGTGAGCGGCCGTCGGCAAATATCTCCGTCCTGCTTCTTGGCGTGAGCGGCCGTCGGCGAATATCTCCGTCCACCTTCTTGGAGTCAACGACCGTCGGCGAAAATCGGGAATTTAGCGAGAAATAAACGTTGTAACTTAGAAAAATCGAATTCACTTTGCAACTTAGGAACGTTGGAATTGGGGGAGAAATAAAAGATTCCAATTCATTCGCAATTTAATTATGAACAATGGAGTTGGGAGAAAGAAACCCTAATTTCAATTTCAAGTATTCGAAACATAACATCGCTGTGGAGAAGGAAGGGAGTCAGAAAGGAACCCTAATGCATTATTCTGGAATTTGTTTATTTGATTTTTTTAATTTAAAATTATAATATTTGTATTAAAAGGGTAGGATAGTAGTTTTATTAATATTTGTATTAAAAGGGTAGGATAGTAATTTTATTATTTTTTATAAATTAAACTTTCTTATTAATAATTTAAATAAAAGAAGGGTAATATAGTAAATAACGAAATAAAATTTAAATAATGCTATAAATAATTTAAACATGTATAACAGGTAGCAGGTCGTTACGACGTTTACGACGCCACATGGCGCGATTCGATAAAGTGACTGTGTAGTTACTTTGTAAAATGTGACTACCGTAAGAATTGTCCAAATTAGTTAGTTACTTCATTCTTTTAAAAAAAAAAAAAAACAAATTAAATACAATATATTTCCAGAAGATTGTCATTCTATAGAAAAATCATCCAACTTATACTATAATTTTTTTTAAACTTCAATTATATTGACAAAATGATAAATCATACTTTAAATAACACGAATATTTTTCTTGAACCGACGGAATAATTTATCTTGCGTATATAGTCACATAATGGCACGAGTAACTGTAAGCAAATGATTCCATGATTAAACAAATCAAAATCAACACATCACTTCATTGTTGTCCTTTTCACCTAACCAAACCATGAATAAAGTGAAAGTTTTACTATCATAAAATATAAACTTATTTTAATAAATTGAGATAATAATGATTACTAGTAATTTTTAATTAAATTATTTTTTAAAAATTAGGATTAATAATAATCCACAAAACTATACAGAAAAGAAGGTAAAAAAAAAAAAAAAATTGTGGTGCGTCGGTTGCTTGTAAGTTGTTCCAAGTTTCAAACATAAAAATCAAAACAATTTCCTGTAAACAGACTGTCTTTTAATATTACAGGCTGTAGCCGGTTGCCCCCCCAGACAAAAAAAGGGAACTGACTGTCGGTGCACTAAATGTGGAATTACATTTTCACCCCTGGCTATTTTTATTTTTCCTTTCTGAAATTGCCAAACAAGCTTTATAAAGAAATTAAATGAATTATTGGAAAAAGATCATTAAAGTTCACAAATTTATACTAGTATTCAGTATTGCACATATTACCTGTCAAAAAAAAAAAAAAAAAAGGTATTGCACATAATAATAAAAATTAGAAAAGAGTCAGAAAATAAATGAAGGAAAATTGCGGTGAGCGTGGAAAATATTGTTGCTGGGTTTGGTTAACTGTCAATTTTCACAAAATAATTAGTCTATTAATTTATTTCCCTATTTCAATTCTATTTTATTTATAGTCAAAATAATGCTCTTGAGTTATTATTATAAATGGACAGATAGAACATCGCATCAATCCACCCAGTCCACTGTTTTACACTTTTAATTCGAATTAAAAAAAGAAAGCTTATTTAAAAGAAGGGACTCAAAGGACACAGTCGAACTTGTATTGCACACGAAAACCGGTTTTTTGGAACGGAGGAAAGCATTATTGACGATCTGCGACAAATATGCAATCGACTCTCCTTTTTCTCAAGTTTGAAATCCTTTCTTGTCAAACCAAAAAAAAAAAAAAAAGAAAAAGGAAAGGGACTAAAATTCTTTATTTAAAAACTTAGACCACTACAAAAACAAAAATCTTTAATCATTCAATATATATAACACATTTTATATTTAATACAGTAACTATTTTTATTAATAAAAATTATACAATTGCCCATATAATCATGTGAGGTCACGAAGTGAAAAAAGTATCCCTTCATTTTATAATAAATTCTACAAATATTAAAAAAAGATATTAGCATTTCAGATGACGTGGTATAAAAAGACACAAGGGATAGCATTTGTTTGGCAAGGAAACATCCTTAGGTTATCCATTAATTCATACCTTTGGTTGTTCAAAATATATGCATCAACAAATTCATTTACATATTCACACACACACACACAAGCAATGGCTGCTGCATCATCAGCTACTGCTGCTCATTATACTACAGGTGTTCAAAATCGCATTTCTCGCGAAAAACGTGGGGTGCCGAATTCAGTTTCATTTCTTATGAATCGCCACAGCCGGAAGTTAATATTAAGGGTTCAAAATTCGAGTGAGGAAAGTGCAAAGACGACGACTGAAGAAGGATCGGAGACGCCGGTGGAGGCCGAGAAAGGGCCTCCGTCACTTATCTCAGCTCTTAATGTGGACAAGGCTTTGCGGGGGCTTGGTATGTGTTTGTTGATGATAATTTGTGTTGAGTTTATACAAGTAAGATTATTAATGAAGTAGAGTTGAGTTGCATGCAGCAATTACAGAGGTGGATTACTATGGGAAACTAGGGCTTCAAACTGGATGTTCATACGACCAGGTACACTTAGATCATGTTTGATAACAAAGATGATTAGAATGATATCTAAACTTTTTACATTTTAAAGCATAATCTACCCTTAATCTAACTTATCAAACAACTTATACAAATGAAATGTAATTAATCTAAACTATCAAATATGGTTTTACAGGTTAGTAACGCGTACAAGAGCAAGGTAGCACAAGTGATGATGAATGAAGTATTGGACCAAGAGGAGATTAGCAAGGAGTTGGAGCTTTTGAAGGTATAGCACATGCATTGCCTTGCATGCTAGCTAATATTCATTTAAGAAATTGGTTTTGGTAACAAAAAATGATCGATATGGATCAGGAATCACATTCAATATTGTCATCGATAGAAGAAAGGAGGATGTATGATTGGAGTTTGGTAAGGAGTGGGAAGCCGGATACATATATGTGGCCTTATGAGGTTGATAATACCCCATTCTCAACAGAGGACCCACCTCCTCAGGTAGGTGAAAGCTACTCACAAGTTTTGGGCATTGAGGTTAAGAAATATTATAGAATAAATAGATGTATTAGAGATGATATAACTGGAAGAGGGAAGAATATAATGAAATGTGAAGGAGGAGGGTAGTTTCAAAAAAGATGATGGATAACTTTCATTGGGATGGAGAGAGTATTATTCTTTTCTTTCTACTTCATTTTCACTTTCCAATTATTACTAATCCCCCCAACAAATTCCTTTTGCTTGCTTGCTTGCAGGAACCAGAGGATGAAGGCCCAACAACATTGACTGGATACTTCTTTTTAGCCTGGCTTATTTTGTCCTTCATATTGCTCATTGCCTTCAATCGTTAACATTCTCTCTATTCTTTTTCTTACAAAATACATTCTCAAATCTCCTCAATCTCTCAATCAACCATTGCTTTAACTAGCTTGGACTTTTTTTTTTTAATTACCATGCAAGGACAATACCACAAATAAATTACTAATTAAATACTCCATCAAATACAAGATCCTCCGATCCAATCTAGTACTAGTATATTTCTTTTTACAAATAAATCATGGCAGAGACATATCAATATGTTTTTTAATTACTTGTTCATACTATTATGTTCAAAATTAGCACATTATTATTCATGTATGTTATTGTTTGAAGTAATACTACATGAACAATAATATACTAGTATTTTATTAAAATAAACAAGTAATACGGTATATATGACACAATTTTAAACGACTGTTTTTGACCCATGAAATCTTTTCTCTTTTTTCTTTTTTTTTTTTAAAGATATTACACGACAATATTGCACAAGAGAGTTATTCTGAATTGTTATTCTTAATTTTTATATAATTGGCTCGAAAAAACAAATTATATAAAAACAAGTAGATAATTAGAATTTCAAATGGTGGTTTTTTTTTTTTTTTTTTCCAATTTTGATTTTATTGAAAACCAAAACCGAATACAAATTTTACTTAAAAAAATTAGTCAATTCTATATTAAAAGAGTGTAAATTGTTCAAAATTTGAGATTAAACATGTTTATCATTTTTTATGAAGTGTAAAATTCAGAATTTAAAACACAATAAATGGTGTTTTCTAGGTCGGTGTGAAATTCAAAACATGACTATCTTTATGGAAAGATATATAGACAGAGCACAGAGTGTAGAATGCATATATCAACATGGATAGAGAGGTAGAGGGTCCTAAATTTCTAGAGAACATACCTCCGTCCGCATCACCAAAAGCTAGCAACTTCTGTGCAAGATCGATTTTGAGTGAAATAAAAACAACTTCCAAACAATATTTTCAATTGCCAGGCTCTGGCAAAAACTTTTTGCCAGCATCTGAAACTCAGTGAAGAGGGTTAGTTAGTTAGTTAGAAATTAATTAATTAATCAAAAAGGATATTACCAGATGGAATTTAAAAATTATAAAAAAAATTAGACCGCTCTTTTAAACTATCTATAGCAATATTTCTATGTTAGATATGCCTTCAACCTAAAGGTATTAAAATACTATGTATTATGGCTTTATGTTAAAAGACTCTTTATCATGACTAATATACACCTATTAAACTACAAGGTGATACAAATACCTATATAAAGGGTAGTAGATTGATCACCATGTCCACTAGGCACTAGCTCAACTTGAAGCCATAACCTCAGTGTGCTCTTCGTTTATGGTGATGGTATTCGTCTCTACGGTCATCATACGAGCCACTGACCTTCTGCCACCTGTCATCATGTCGTTGCTCTCTTAAATGCTTTGCATGATGGTCTGCATCCCCCTCTTCATATCCTCGCTTCCTCTCAGACTCCACCTTTCTTTTGACATCCTTTTGGGACGACCGACGACCCGAACTCGTATCGCTGTCATGATGGTGCTTGTGTCTCCCTTCACCATGCCAGTCGGGGCTTCTGCACGCATCTTCTTTGCCCGAATTTGACCTCTCCCCATGATATAGCCTCCTGTCTCTTCCGTGGAAAGAGGGTCGGTTACTCTTTCCGTGCCTTTCATCAGCATGACGCACATCAGAATGTGTGTGCGGCCCTTTTCTCTCCAATCTTCGTGCCAAGCTATCATCGGAGTGACATGCACCTGCTTCCTTATCTCTCTGTTGTTTCCACTCTTGTGATTTTTCCCGGCTGTCATGTCGATAGCAGTCTGAAGAATCATCCTTGCTGTCCGAGAGTTGTTCTCTGCTAAAAAGCCTCTATTAGAAATTTGTATCAAGAAAATAAATGTGAAAATTCCTATACGTTCAATTACACTTTGCCATCCCCTAACTACGGGAGCTTTTGCACTTCACCATATTTTTTTGTTGCACTTGACTTTACCCCCCTTAACTACACCAACTTTTGCAATTGCAAATTAGAGTCCAGGATGGTAAATTGTAACAAATCATGTAGTTCAAAGGGTAAAGAGTGACAGAAAGGACAGGGCTTTGTATGTTAAAGTGCAAAAAATGTGCAAAGTTCGTGATTTACCCCTCTTATGATCACCTTAGGGAAGAGGATCTGTAATCAGGGGAGGGAGAGATTTTTTCTTGCAATATGCGTGTCTATTAAAATGCTTTCATATGACACTTAAAAAATTACCTCAGTACGTTTTCATTTAAGTGATTCCTCTTATGTCCCCCGTAATGTTGAGGCCCAATGTGCTCAGGACGAGGTCCCATATTTCTCATGGTCATATTTACACTGCAAGATGTAAAGTGGTGTCAAAATCTGAAAGTAAAACTTTACATACTGTCCACTTGAAGGTAATTGAAATACTACTCAATCTTACGCAGGGCTAGGTGGCAGGCTGCCGTTCATGTAAGGAGGAACAGCAAAAGGTGAAACAGGGACCATGGAGGCATTGAAAGGCATCATCGTAGGGTTATTGTACATATTTGCATAGGGTGTATAGGGAGACATTGAAGGGCCATTCCAGTAGGGTGCTGCATAGCCCGGCATGGCTCCATTAAATACTCCATTTCCTAAAATGCTCGACTAATTAGAATTCTGAATTTCCAAGGTGAACAAGAAATATATATTGATAGTACCTGGCTGAAACATAGGATTTGAATGGGACATGGGGCAGTCTCTCATGAGATGGCCTGGAGAACCACACGTGTAGCAATTACGGACACCCTGAAATCCAACAAATTAAGTTGCATTGACACTTTTGAAACATGAAATAATTGCAGTTTTATGCATTAATTAAAAAAATAAAATTAGATCATTTCTACAGCCAGAATACTCCTAAAAAAAAAAAAAGAGCAGCTCAAAGAAAAAAAGGGAAATAAAAGACCTCAGGATTTGTATGTATGGACTGATTGGGTTAAACAGGTCCAAATAAATCCATAAATCCAAATCCCCAAGTCAGCTTGTTAATGATTTTTCTGGGTAAAACAGGTCCTAGCCTTTTTATCGAAAATAACAGATCCTGATAATAGCAGATTTCAACAAGGGTACAACTTTAAAATCTTAAGCAGCCAAAGAATCAATAGATATCCAAAAATAGATGCACTCTCAGATTTACCTTTTTGTATCCGCCAGGACCCAAAAAGTTCCGCCCTCCACCTGAAAATAGCATCATTACAGTAGAGGTTAGACATCAAATTAACAACAACTATTCACTATAGAGTGTCAAACATGTCAAGGAAAGAACTGGTGGACAGTAGTGTGATCACAGGAATGATACAGAATATATTAGCTCCATCTCAAGTAATTCATCTGAGCAAAAAAAATCCTGGAAAAGAATCTGAAAATAAGAGAGATATTTAAAGTGGTCATGATTTCAGACATCAGTTGATTCAAACATCTGCCAACTTCGATGTTAGCCTCAAGTGAAACTATATCATCTCAACACATTTTACTTATCTCCTCTCATCACATCTAGAACATGACATTTGATCAGCTTTTTTATTCTGAAAAAAACAAACATATTAGAGGAAGCCACTTTTCAGGAGAAACAGATTCCCAACGGCTTTTTTGATTTCCATTTGAAATCTCCACCAAAAGCTATACTGATAATAATAACACAGTTATTTTAGATACAATACTAGAATCATGGATCTTATATAATCATTTCCAACAAGGTTGCTACCTTCAAAATTTACGAACATAATCACCTTAACTAAACCCAGAGGTCTACTAAAAAAAAGAATAAAGAGGCAGTTTAACTACAAGCTGGCAATCTGTCAAAAGGCCAGAAAACTTCATAACATGTGAACATTATAGCATGAGCAGAGGCAAGTACCTTCATCATGAACTTTAGCTTGAGGAAGAACAGGTTGATTTTCACCCTGAAAATCTGCCGACTGCGCAAAATCTTCAGTTTCTCTTATATTTTTGTGATGAGGATGCATGCCTCTTGCATTATCTAATTGACTGGCTTTTTGTGATTGGAGACCAGTGTTTAAATCTCTATTACCAGAGTCCCAGTATGCCACGCTTCTCCAATGCCGTTGGTCATAGACTGGTTCCATAGAAACTTGATTGGATCCTTTTCCCGTTGCACAAGATGACTGAGGAAATTCATGTTCCCTTTGGACAACAGTTAACACACATGAAACATCCTTAGCTTGAATTGCAGATTCTCCATCTGCATATACAGAAGGGGAAATAATATGATTCACCATTGTAAAGTTAAGTTCTGTTCAAGTGTCTCAAGGTTTGCATTAAAAATAAGCTATCTACCTGGCACATCTTTCTGCATGTCCTCGAGATCAGCATCAAGCATCTGAGATTCAAGGAAATGTGAAATTGCGTTGCGCAGTGACAAATTAGGTAGCAGATCTCCTACATGGCATTTCCTAGAGAAACATTTTGGGCACATCCCCTTTTCCATGAGCACTTGACGGATACCTACATGAAAAAGAAAAAAAAAGTATAAGTGATTCAGATTAATATTTTAACTCCATGCAAGGATAATATGGAAATAATATTTAGAGATTGGAAGTATTGGCTGAGAACAATAGTAATAATGTGGAGTATGGGACATCCAAATAGCTCGTTTAAGCAGAAAGAACTCACATTTCTCACAAAAGCTATGCTGGCAACAAGGTATCATCACAGCATCCTTGAAGAAATTGTCACACAGTGAGCACTTCAATTCTATTGGCAAATTAGTATTTTGCACAGCCAGAATATTGGATTTGGGCAGCCTTTTAACAACCAAATGAATATATAAGTGTGTGCACTTCAAGAAGATTGCAAACATAGAAACAACAAAAAATCATACTTGTTTAACTTCAAATGCTCATCAACTTTTGGCATCATGATCCCATCATTTCCAGGTTGACTAGAACCTGACAATAGCATCCATCATAGTAACCAGTAAGAAAAGTTCAGAGACAAAAAACTAGAAAATATATGACCAAAAAGAACAAACCTCTTGGTATTGCATTGTCAGGTTCGGAAGATTCACGGTTTTTACATTCTAACCTGGAGAAGATAGGTAATGAAGACCAAATGCTTAATAATCAAGTAATCCAGCAATGAGAGTGTGGCACCAAAACCACATGAACACCAACCAAAAGTGGCAATGCAGATGAAAAATGCTAGTGAAATAGTCATAGATCTGAAGGCAGATTGTTTGTTATGAAAAACTGCAGACTATTGCCCACGAAAAGTGAGAGCAATTATTGGAACCCTTTAAAGTGAAGAATTAATCATTTATTACCTCACATCCTCAGAGATCATAGCAAGCAAACTATTTACTACACGAAAAAATGATCTAGACAACTAACTTAGTTAAAAGGAACTCCAACATCTCCATATTATATCATGGTCATAAAGAATGTAGACCCTGTGTTAGAACAATTTATGACAGAGGAGTCAATTCACTTATACATCTAGAATTGATTGGAAATGAGGAAACAATCATTTTCAAAGAGACTTATTAAGTTATTATGCATACCACTTCAAGTGATGTAATACGAAATGAATGAGTAATTACATTTCCTTTTGAACTTTATGTAAAGCAATTGATGCAGCAAGATATAAGCAAAATATGCAGGTTAGTTACTGGAAGATTTAGTTGAAAATAACTCAGGCACAAAAGTTCTCATCACACATCACCTTGGTAAAAAGATAGTCACTAAATCAAAACTACACGGAAATTTTCTGGAATAATATATTATTAATTGCAAATAACCTCTCATCAGCACTATAGTTATAAGCAAAGTTCAGATCATGCAAAACGGATGCAGCGACTTATGTGCATAGGATAATTATGTAACCTTTATAACCAATATAAGGTGACATACCTCAAACCAGCAACCTCATCCTTCTTATGCCCCTTGAAGTTATTTTCATCAAGTTCTTGAATAAAGTCAGGGAAGTTAGAATCAGGCGTGGGACAAAAATCAGCACCCAAGACATCAAATTCATCTATAGGTCCATTCTGTGAAATACAAGGGTGCCAAATGGTTAGAAAGTAGTTCACAAAATAAATAAGCAACATATAAAGTTACAGTGCTAGGAAATTGAAAAGTGCGCTTTTGGAGGAAAATGGAACTAGGTCGGTCCATTCCAACCACACAACAGAATTAGAGGATGAGAATCAATAAAGATGGGGAGGGAGTCATAAATTTGCATGCCTATGTGAATTTATATTGCATTAAGGAGCAAATATATAGATCCCACATGGATGAAAATTCACCATGATACTCGAATATGTTCATTTATTCACCGATTTAAGAGAAGCTGAAAATTTCAATAAGGAATAGAGATTATAGAATATGACAATAAAAGGAAGTATGTAACTAACACGAGACCAAATTAATACTTACAATTGGGTTCAAATTATGAGACTCTTTCATCTCGACATGCTTTACAGCTTGGGGTAGCCTGCACCAGAGGTAAATTATATTAGTATAGTGTAGAGGATAAAAATAAATGCTTAGTTCTGAAAAACCCCCTATATCAAAAGCTGAAACAGTAACGACAAACTTAATGTATTGCAACAAAAAGGACAAGAAAGGGGAGAAACAAGACTCATGAAACCCGTAAACTAGTATCAATGCATCCACGTGTAATAGGACAGATTTTTCAACATACTTTCTGGAAGAGCTCCATGTGGTTCTTTATAGAAATAAATCAAAGAGAAACCTATTAATACTAACTCCACAAATCCAGAGAGGGGACTTTTGTTCTAAAATAGACATGTACTGAACAACAACCCACAAGTGATCGAGTACATATCTTGTTTTTAACACTGTATTGGGTGTAGCTGTGAATTTAGTGCAACACCTTTCTTAATTTATTTTTTATGACTGAGATAGTAAGATTGCATGCAACCATTACCCCCAGCTCCTGACAGTAGTGAATTTGGAGGTTTCAACTTTGAAAATAATTTGTTCCTGTTAATCTGTTATTCTGTGAATTTAGCATATACTCTCTCCGTCCCTCTTTAACTTTAAATTTTGCCAATTTGGGTGTCCCACTTGAAGCTTTACATTTCTTTTTTAGGCAAGTTGGGACCCCACATTTATTAGCAATTATACCTACTTTTACACAAATTGTCACTTTTCCTTTCTCTCTCCACCTTTTTACTTTTCTTACACTTTCCACCAACAACTTTACATAAAATATTACCCCCAAATGTAAAGCTTAAAGGGGGACGGAGGGAGTGATTAATTTGAAGAAAGGGGTTTAATTTTTTATTTATAGAAAAAAACAATTAAGTTTGCTTCAATTTATCTGAATAACATCTGGATATTAACTTGAAATTAGAAGTCAGTGTATTGAAAATGAGGGGACAATTGGCGGTCAACACGTGTTAAATCATAACAAACATAAACGGTAGCATTAACTTTGGCATTCTTTATTAAGAAGTTCCATTACGACCTTCTCTTAAATACTCTTAACAAATTATTGATTCACATAAGCTTATGCTCTCGAGGTCTTGAGTGGGAGGGGCATAAAATGGCAGTCAGCACGTGTTAAGTCATAACGAACTTAAATGGTAACGTAAACTGGCATTCTTTATTAAGAAGTTTCATTTACGGCCTTCTCTTAAATACTCTAACAAACTGTTGATTCACATAAGCTTATGATCCTATAGGACATCACTTCCGTAATCATGATTATGATCATCAAATTCAATTGCAGCGAAAAGAATGTGGCAGACGCGATAAAGGAAGTTAATTAACCATTATGGCAGTGCCCACTATGTTATTCCTCCAATTACATAACTTTGTTACTTGTAAAGCACAGTCAGATGATGAACAAAGTCACCAACAGCCTGAAACCATTACCACCAAGCCTTCATTTGGTTTCTCAGTTCATCACTTATCTATACATTAACCTATATCTTCAGGAAGACCCAACTCCAAAACTCGTTAAGAATAAACAGCACAACTTACTCACGCACAAAAGCAAAATCCACAAAGATAACAATTAAAAAAAAATGTACAAGCATGCAACAGTACAAACTCAGCCCTTAAGACTGAACTTATAGTCAAACAGTTAAATGAATTAAGGAAATAAAAACTTACACAGCAGAAGGCACTGTCCCACCGGGAACTCTCTTTACAATCACTCTGGATCCGCTAGGAATTTGCGAATCATCACCCTTGAACTCTGTCGAACCAATTTTTTCCCCAATAAAAATCCAATTAATCCCCAAAATAAAAATTATAACCAAGGCATGCAATTCAACTATTCCTCGAAATAGATTTATAACAACACATGCAAATCAACAAAAAAATAGAAAAATCGTAATTAACAAGTAGTACCTAAACCGGAAACGGCATCAGAGAATACGAGATCAAAGGCTTGTTGTTGCTGAGAAGCACCATGCAAGATTCTACTTCTTAGGTCCCCAATGGAAATTGAGGTGCGATTTCCGATTTCCACCGTATTGAAATCGACGGAGCTCCTGAATTTGTACTGAATTGACATAACTTGTTGTTCTTCTTCTTCCTTAAAGCATATCAGTCAAGTGAAGAAATATATCTACGATTCTCGACAGGGTTCTATGCGTCTCGACCGGAAAATTCAGAAAAGGGTTTCACGGTTTAATTAGCAGTTGTGTATATGCCCATGTTTTAATCTAAAATTAAATACATTCATAATTTTCTCGGAATTTAATTTAAAATTTCATGAATTTCCTTTATACCCAAATAATAAGCCCAGGTCCAACAAGCTTTTTAAAGCTCAAAGGCAACCCTAAAATCTTTTTAAGATCAGTAATTTGGCTCGTTTATTCAATATAAAATATTTTATAGTATTACATAACTATTTTTATCCAACTAATATTATATTATTGAAACAAAACAACCCAAACATAAAATTATTTTAAAGAGACTTTAAATAGGTTTTCTCAATTATTAAAAAGGTCATGTTTTACAGTTTTAGTCTACTAAAAAATTTAGGCCCGGGCTATACACACTTCCAGCTTTGTTAAATATATTCCCCCTCTTCATTTATTAATTTAATATTCATGTAAAATATCAAATTTACCCCTATAATAAATATAGTATTAAAGATAAATACACTCCCCTAACTCTAACCCTAGGAAGAGCAGCAGCCGCCCCCCAACTCCACCGCCATCGTCAACCCTCCCCTCAACTCCTCTGGTGGTCCCAATCAGTAATTAAAAATGAATTTTTTTTAGAAATTTTAAAAAATATTTTTTTTCGACAAACTAGTGTCGATCGACCATATAGTATATTTTCGATTATAGTTGTCAATGAAAAACACCATCGTCGACAACATTTTTTCGAAAAAGAAAAACACAATTTTTTTATGTCGACAATTTCATATTGAAAAAAAAAATACATACCTCCATCTCCATGGCCAACGGGGAAGCGCCGGCGTGCGGGGGGTCGTGGCCGACGGGAGGGCAGTCGCGTGCAGGTGGGGGCATGCGTTGGGGGCATGCTAAATCTGCTAAATCACCTTTTGAGTTCTACATCAAGATTTCGAGATCAAGTTGCATTCGAAATAGATCTCCACAACAGATCTCGAGGGGGCATTTGTAGACACTGAAATTTTATTAAAATTTGAAAGTGTCAAATATTGTAAATACTGGTTTTGGTTTTGGAGATAAGAATATAAAATAATATCTCCAAAACTTGAGGAATTATCTCTTTGATTTTTGAATATCTTTCTTGCTCTCTAAGTCGTTAGTCTCTTATAAATAGGAGAGTGAAAATAGAATTGCAGAGGTCAGATGGAATAAGTCTGTCACGACTCCATCGACTCCCTACAACTAAATTGTAGGTCAAATCGAGTCTGATGGAATAAGTCACAAACGACTCCATCAGATCCCTACTACCAAATTGTAGGTCAAATTCAAAATCCGGAACACGTCGCTGGGACCCCGGTATCACATATGTTTAGAGAGTGGAATCAATAGGTCAACGAGTGTTGTAACCCAATTTTTTTAATAAAAATGTTTACCTTATTTTTATCACCATTCTTTTGTGCATATTTGCAGATGTTTAAATTTATTGGTTACAAATTGGCACGCCCAGTGGGACAATCTCTACCTCTCACCTCTACTCTTCAAGCAAATCAAGTCACGACGATGACGCCAATCAAGATTAAGATCAAGAGAGGCATTGCATCTGGATCAACTGGCGTCGACTTTGAAGACGTGAACGTAATCACAAGAAGTATGTCAAGGAGCTCCAAGTCATCCGCTGCTTCAAAGAAGAATATTGCAGAGGGTCCACCACCCAACACTGTGAACGAGGAAAACAGTGCAGCATGTTCTCCCACTCACTCCATGGTAAACTCATCATTAGATTCAAGTGCAGCTTCAACAATGGCGACAAATGCCACAACTGTTGAGGAGCAATTGACAAGCTTGACTAGAGCCATATAAGGACTCACGAAACATGTCCAAGAACAGGATTCTCAGATTGCTAAGCTGATGAGCAACGCAGACAACGGGCAGTCAAGTCGTGCAAAGGGAAAGAAAGTCGAAGGACATGATGTTGAGACGTCTAGTGAACGTCAGCAGATGGAAATTCACCCAACTCTTAAGGAGTTACAAGTTTCTCCCGATGGTTTGGTGCCCATTGACCGGCTAAAAGAAATCATACTTGGGGCGATCAAAGATAAGTTCGAGGAAAGTCCTAAGTCTTCATTCACCTACATCAAGCCTTACACGAAGAGGATTGACAGTTTGAAGATGCCAGCTGGTTATCAACCTCCAAAGTTGCAGCAGTTCGATGGTAAGGGTAATCCAAAACAACATATTGCTCACTTCGTGGAGACCTGCAACAATGCCGACACGTATGGAGATCATTTGGTGAAGCAATTTGTACGCTCTCTAAAGGGCAATGCATTCGACTGGTATACCGATTTGGAAGCTAGCTCGATTGACAGTTGGGAGCAAATGGAGCAGGAATTTCTCAACCGGTTCTACAGCACTCGTAGAACGGTTAACATGCTTGAATTGACGAACACTTGTCAATCAAAGGAAGAGCCGGTGATCGATTACATAAATCGATGGAGAAATTTAAGTATAAATTGCAAGGATAGATTGACTGAAGCTTCAGCTATCGAGATGTGCATCCAAGGAATGCAGTGGGGTCTTCGATATATCCTTCAAGCAATTCGACCAAGATCATTCGAGGATTTTGCTACTAAGGCTCATGACATGGAGTTGAGCATGTCTACAAGTGGATTTGAAGGGCCGCTATATCAAGAGTGGGGGCAAAGGAAAACGAGTTTGAAGGAGTTGCAACGAAAGCAATATCCATTTCTAGACTTAGACATCCCCGGAATTTTCGATGACTTGATCAAGAATGATCTCATTGAACTACCACAAATGAAACGACCCGATGAGGCTGGGCGAAAGGACGACCCCAAATATTGCAAGTACCATCGATTGGTAGGACATCCAACCCAAGACTGTTTTATACTTAAAGAGAAAATTATGTGGCTAGCCAAAGAAGAGAAGATCTTGCTAGAAGAAACTGAAACAACGGCGAATCACGTCACAGTTGAAGACAATCAAGTTAAGGAAGTTTACGCAAATGACGCCTACAAATTGATTTCTGAAGACGACGTATACATTGGTCTCATGAACGGAATGTTTTTTAAACGCTACTACGCGTAAAGAAAACAAGTATGCTCCATAAACGCATGAGCCTAAACTGCTTGTTGCTCCATAAACGCACAAGCCTAAACTGCTTGTTGCTCCAAGAACGCACGAGTCTAAACTGCTTGTTGCTCCATAATGCACGAGTTTAAACTGCTTATTGCTCCATAAACGCACGAGCCTAAACTGCTTTTTGCTCCATAATGCACGAGTCTAAACTGCTTATTACTCCCGGTCCTCATGAGTCTAAACTGTGTACGACAACCACCAAAGGTAAATACATGTGGTTAAACTGTTAACTTACTCCACTAAAGGCATTTTAAGTGGTTAAATAATTAAATCCCTACTTTGTCAAAAGTAGTAAAAGAATAGTCACTCCTGGCCCGCATGTGGGAAATCATTTGAAAGAAATTCGCAATTCGTCCACATCAAAGACAAACGTTCTCGTGAACGAAATGCGAGGGGGCAATTTGTAGACAAGCAAAATTAAATTAATTTGGGCCTCCAAAGTCCAACAAATCAAGACGGGCCTCTAAAGTCCAATAAATGAAGACGGACCTCTAAAGTCCGATAAATGAAGACGGACCTCTAAAGTCCGATAAATGAAGACGGGCCTCTAAAGTCCTATAAATGAAGATGGGCCTCTAAAGTCCAACAAACCAAATCAAGCCCAAATAGGGTATTCTTAGCCCATCAAGTAATTCAAAATTTGAATTAAGGCCTAACCACTTGCACAAATATCTCCTTGGCCCATAAAAAACCCTAGGTTCTACACCTATAAATAGAGGTCTCATTTCATTCATTTTATCATCAACAAAGAAAGCAGAAGCATTCAAGGCTCTAAAATTCTCTGTAGAGATTTTAGAGTGTTCTTCAGCAAGCGGAGGAGCTTCAAGCGGCGAGAAGCGGAGATCAAGGTGCTAAGCCTCTTCGATTTGGCGTTTCTTCAAGGAGGAGGTGCTTCGTGGATCTTCAACGGCGTTCATCCCGGAAAAAGTCCCGATAAGTCCCGAAAAAGTCCCGTAAATCTACGTTTGATCCAAAATACGGCGTCAAGCCCTTGGATTAACGTTACAAAGTCCCAAGTTTAAGAACGATCTTCAACGACGTTCATCACAAAAGTCCCTAAATTCAACGTTTAATCAAAAAATACGGTGCTAAACCTTTGGATTAACGTTATAAAGCCCCAAATACAAGATCGGATAGGATTCGGCTGCGGATCCAACTCCAGAAGTTCCAAAAGTGCTCAAGAAATTCAAGAAGTTCGAGAAGAGAGAATCAGAGGAGAAATTAGAGATTGTAACCCGCAAATACTCGGTTTTAATCCGAAAGAAATAAAATCGTTTACCATTTTCGCGTTTTTATATTTAATTCACGAATTTGTGTTTACAGTATATTTTCGATTATAGTTGTCAATGAAAAACACCATCGTCGACAACATTTTTTCGAAAAAGAAAAACACAATTTTTTTATGTCGACAATTTCATATTGAAAAAAAAAATACATACCTCCATCTCCATGGCCAACGGGGAAGCGCCGGCGTGCGGGGGGTCGTGGCCGACGGGAGGGCAGTCGCGTGCAGGTGGGGGTTGTGGCCTCCATGGCAGAATAGAGCAAAAATAGAAAATAAAAGCACATACCTGAAACTCCAGCAGTCGCAATTTTTCACAAATGGGGCAGCGGGGGATGAGGAGCGGCGTCAGCGCTGTGAGAAGGAGGGTTGGCGCCACTGACACAAAAATTAAGAAAGAAAAAAAGGGGGTGGAGAACGGCGGCTGGGGTCGCACGTAAGGGGAGGGGGGCGGCAGCTGGGGGCCGTGCGCTGTGTAGGGGACGGTGGAGTGGGATGAGTGTTTATTGTAGAGAAAAATAAGAAGAAGAAAAGGGTCGCCACCGTAGGTGGGCGCTGGACAGAGGGAGGAGGAGGCTGGACGGCGATGCTGGTGGGGGCAATGAGGAATGGGGGTATTTAGGGTAATTTGAGGGGAGTACATGTAACATTTGCCACATTGGAGAGGTACATATATTGGGGTAGTATACTTAACAAAGCTGAAGGGTATACTGTATAGCCAGGGCCAAAATTTGGAACAGGATGCCCCCAATATAGAAAATGGGCCCATATAGCCAGGGCCAAAATTTGGAACAGGATGCCCCCAATATAGAAAATGGGCCCAACAAAGTCCAGAAAAAAAAATGGTCCAAAACTAAATTAAGTGGATGCCCCCAATATAGAATATGGGCCTAACAAAGTCCAGAAAAAAAATGGTCCAAAACTAAATATAAAACTAAATATCAGAGCCAGGTTTCGATCCTGGGACCTGTGGGTTATGGGCCCACCACGCTTCCGCTGCGCCACTCTGATTTGTTGTTTTATATTTCATTTAATATTATTAAAAGGCAAGCAATAAATGGAATTCCATTTTTTTTAAAGGATATCGACATTATTGAGGATCTTCACAGCACACAATGGTTTCCAATGCTATACTCTGAAATTTTCCAAGATTTGGGCCCCAACAAATTATTGAATTGTGGAGTACAAAATTGAAGTGTAGGTCAATTTTGTTATCTGATTTTGAGGCTCATTATTTATACGTGGTCCCTTAAATAAAATTCAAACATTACAGAAAAGGCCCATGATCTTTTTAGAAACTTGACCAAATAGTAGTATTTAGTTACAAAAGAGAGAGAGAGAGAGCAATATTTTTAGTTTCCGACAAGAAAAGAGGCACAATAATTAGTTTAGTTAGTACTAGTGCATAATTTACATTACTTTTCTAGTTTACTAGTACTAAATCATGGGGAAGCTCAAACACTGTTCTGAGAAATGACTTGCCCAAACTTGAGGAACAGATGGACATCAGAGGTGCTAACAGATGAACAATTAACCAAGTGGGGTGTTTTAAGGTTGGTGTATTCGTCCTTATAACATTGAGATTTGGCAGACGAGAGTTGATCGGGTGCAGCAGCGGGGTTGTGGTCTGGAGGTGGCACAAGGGTTGCAAGAACACGAACCACCTCGTGCATGGTTGGCCTGTCACCGGGTTGTTTCTTGGTGCATAACAGAGAAAGTTGAAACAGCTTCTTTACTTGTCCAAGATCTTTACAAGTGTCGTTGATCTCGGGATCAACGGTCTCCATCACTGCTGCATTGTCTGCTGCCTTGGTTAATATCTGCAATAATCCTACTACATATTAATTACATGATCAAAGATAGTATAGTATTGAAGAGTAGTCTCTCTCACCAGATGATGGAGGTTGGATTCGTCATCCACTGCTTTCCTCCCAGTAAGCAACTCCAGAAGCACGATTCCAAAGCTGTAGACGTCAGATTTCTCAGTGAGACGAGACGTACGAGCATATTCAGGATCTATGTAGCCAATGGTTCCCATGATGTAAGTAGAGGTGTGTGTTTTATATGGAGATAAGCTCTTGGCAATGCCAAAGTCGGTTAGATGAGCTTCATAATCCTTGTCGAGTAGAATGTTGGATGACTTCACGTCCCTGTGGATTATCCGAGGACTGCAATCGTGATGCAGATATGCAAGCCCTTGTGCAGCACCAAGTGCTATACTCACACGACTGCTCCAATCAAGCTTCTTCTTCTTCTTCTTAGCCGTTCCTAAAAATAATAGTAAATCATTGACTCACTTACATAGATAGATTTGAGAGGGAGGTCTCGAAAACATGCAATGTGAAATGAAGTACTCACCGTGGAGGAGATCATAGAGGCTCCCGTTGTCCATGTAGTCGTAAAACAGGAGATTTCCGGATGGAGAAAATGAGTAGCCTTGGAGACTTACTAGATTGCGATGTTTAATGCTACCGACAATTGCAAGTTCAGTTTCGAATTCTTTCAGACAATCCGGGTGACGAGAGTAGAGTTTCTTGACAGCTACGGGCTTGCAGTTCTTGAGAACACACTTGTACACGGTACTTGATGCTCCATACCCGATTATAAACTTCTCACTTAAGTTCTCTGTCATCCTCATGATGTCTTCGTATACATGGAGTGCCATGTTCATGTGAAGGATAACAAGTTTTGGAGACGAGTAGTGGACTGCATGGAAACGATATATAGCAATTGAGATGGACAAAAATGGAAAATGTTTTTTCCATAAGTTACTACGTATGTACCTGGCTTGTTGATTGGGCCGTCTGAAAACATCGTTTTTTGGTTGTGAGGACGGAATGCTGCTATTAAGATCATGAGAAGAATAACGAGAGCACCAAGAGTGATTCCGAGTATAGCTGCTTTAGATATGACTGCAAATACAAACACAAACATGATCATCAACAAGCAATGAGAAAGCATGGGATCATATCATTTTTTGTCCCTAATATCCACCCCCTTTCACTCACTATCAAATTTGATTACTCCCACATTTTAGTTGATCGTCTGTTGGCTAACAAAACCGACTATTTGGGGGTGTTGGTAGTTGACTCCGTCAGTCAATGGACGGTCAAATAACAGTGGGAGTAAAGGTGAGTGAAAGAGGAGTGAATAGAGTTAACTTTAAGGACCAAAACTGATATTATCCAAACGAATCACATCAGTTCTGTACTCACCTCGTACGGATGGATGAGGTGTATTGCAAGACGTGCTGAACCAATACCCACAAACACGTGGATTTCCTATGAAGCTATAAGGGTGGAATGTTAGTGCCAAACGGGCAAACGAGGACTGAACTAGTAATGCAAAGCTAACCTGTCTTGTGAAAATCGAGAGAAGTTGTTTCCTGTTGGGATATATCCGGCAAGATTGTTGTACGATAAGTTCCTGCAAAGAGGCAAATAAAGATGAAAATGTAGTGCATTTTGAAAAATATTGTCTGAGAAGTGGGAACTCACAACACTGTAAGACTGAGGCAATTAACGAGCGCCATCACACCACCCGATATATTGTTGTTCTCCAGATTCCTGTCAACAATTTGGAAAAATATTGCTTCAACTTATCAATTACTGAAATAAGTCTGGGGGAGGGGTTATCTTACAGCAAGAAGACATTTTGAAGCTGACCGAGCTCCTGAGGAATTGGGCCTGACAGGTGGTTTCTTGAAAGATCGCTGCAATAAACGAGCACATTCAAACACAAACAAAGACGGTGGTACAACTCTTTTCTTATAGAGTATTTTGCTTTCCTTACATCTCCATAATACTTCTCAAGTTTCCAAACTCGGTTGGTATGATGCCAGTCAAATCATTATTGCTTAAATTCCTGCCCACAAGAAAGTGATGAGATGCAAAAACAATACACCAGAATAAGAAGTTGTACTCACAGTTTAAGGAGATGTTCCAAGTCTCCCAGAGGGGATGGAATATAACCACTGATCCTATTGTTTGAGAGGTCTCTGTTATGACGAAAAGGAGATAAGTACGTAGCTTTACATATACAGTAGTTGTATTAATGGTAATGTATGAAGCAGCACTTACAAAGTGTCCAGATTACCAATCTTGGATAACTCAACTGGAATTGAGCCCTTCAGATTGTTCCAAGATAGATTCCTAAGAAAGTTATCGTACAAATGATTTTAATAAGATCGAATCAAATTCAAGAAAAGCATATGTATTCAAAGGCTTACAGATATGTCATGCTTTCCAGCTTTTGAAAGGCAGATGGAATAGTCCCGTTTAACTTATTTCCATGCACGTTCCTGTGATTCAAAGGTAAAGAACATAACATGTCTGTATGAAACAACCATTAAACGTACAGAGGAAGAATTGCATGGCTGCTCACAGGCTATTCAGATTTTTACAGGAGCTAAGATTATCGGGTATACGTCCCACCAGCTGGTTGTTGGCTACATTTCTGCAAAATGCAATACATAAAGTTAAACTTCACTGATATCATCACATGTATTATTAATACAGGAAAGCTTATTGGAGGAAAAAACGTACAGGTCGAACAAATCTGTGAGTTTCCCAAGTTCAAGTGGAATAAGCCCAGTGAGAAGATTATCATTCAATTCCCTAGGTAAAACAAGGACATTATTACAATATTTATTACAGTACTTAAAATACATGTTAGAGAAAATTCAAAAGGAATTATACAGATAATGGAGTTTGGACATGTTTCCAAGCTCAGCAGGAATGGAACCCGTTAGCCTGTTACCATGTAGATACCTACAAGACGAACACGTTAGAGATCAGAATAAACGAACCTCAATACTGTCTAAAAACCAATCCATACTTACAGTTTCTCAGTGTAAGTTAGATTGCCTAGAATTGACGGGATTGATCCACTGAATAAGTTGCAACTTAGATCTCTAGAAAGAAATAAAGAAAAAACATCATCATTTACAATATTAATGCAACTGAAATGAGCAACACTCACAGCACTGTAAGAGCTTGCATCAAGCCAATAACTGACGGGATTTGCCCAGAAAACCGGTTCCTTTGCAAGGACCTAACAAAACAAGCATAACAACTCACTTTAATATGGTTTAGTCATAAACATGCTGCTATCAAGTCAAAGTTGGAAAACACGTACAAGGTGGCAATTTGGAGGAAACCAATGTTGTATGGAATCTCACCAGAAAAATTGTTGTATGACAAATCCCTAACACATGTAGAAAAATGTTTTTAGCTCAAAAACTTGCTAAATTCAGCTGTTGGTATCAATCAGTTAAGGAACATACAGAACTTCGAACGAAGTGCAGTTGCCAATACTTTCTGGTATTGAGCCGCTCAAGCTGTTGTTTTTAACATCACTGTGAACAAACGGACAACTGTTAATCTAATTGCACGCCTAAGGAAGCTTGAAGAGACAAGGGCGATGTAGGAAACTTACAAGAACCATAATCCCGTTAGCTGACACAAATCGGGAGAAAGTGTACCCTGTAGGTTGTTCCCCCGTAATCCCCTAATCGAAACAAATTGAGTCCATATGATCATTTTGCATTGGCTATTCAACTCATAAGTTTTTCTTTTTTTTAAAATCAAACTCACAGATACTGTAGAACTTCATTCCAATATATTAGTCTTGGTATTTCCCCACTCAGCTTGTTCTGAGCCAAGTCCCTAGAATGATGAAAGTAGGTATTATGTTTATTTCATGCATGATGAAACCGTGGAAAATAATACACTACTCACAAAGTTTTCAAGTTAGGAATCTGAGAAAGTGTAGAGGGAATTGGACCAATCAGCTGGTTATTTTTCAAGATCCTGTAATGACCATGTCAATGAGCATATTCAGACAGCAGAAAATGGGCAATGATGAACTTACAAATTCTCAAGCTGCTTCAGCTTTGAAATTGAGAAGGGAATATCTCCATTGAGCTCATTGACAGATAAGTCCCTGGTGAATACAATTCGCAATTATAAATTCGATCGAGGGGACACAATTATATTGGCAAATGAATAACAACTCACAAGCTAATCAAAGAAGAGCAATCCCCAATCTCATCTGGGATCTGTCCAGAGAGCTGATTCGTACTAAAATCACTGTTTTACAACACACATTGTCACTTCCTGATAAGAATTACTGTACAAGAAAAACTTGACTTAAGAATTACATGGATTGGAGGTATTTAAGGTGGCCCAAAGCAGGTGAAATTTCTCCTTCAAGATTCAAACTCGAGAGATTACTGCATAGGGAAAAGAAAAACATAAGAAACAGTAAAATCACAAAATTTAATTAAATAAACAGAGAGAAATTTAATTACAGTGCAACCACATTGAATGTGGTATTATCACAGGTGACTCCTCTCCACACACAGCAATCTGAAGATGATGATTCAGTCCAGTCATAGAGCACATTATCTACGTCTCTAAATGACTTCTTTACCTCCAGCAAAATAGCCCCTTTTCAACATATTTTAAACTAGTCAGCTAGAGTAGTTGGTTAACTAATTAAGGTCACAGTCACAGACATTATCATAATAAAAACAAACTGAATGAAACTTTTTTTTTTTTAAAGGCTAACCATTGTTTTACAGTAATGAACTTCAAGACTTACCTTCATCACAAACCACAGAGGCAAAAAAACTCAAACACACCACCAGAAATCCAATAAGAACAACTCTAGCCATGAAATAGTGGTGAGTTTACAAACAATCTCTCTCATGAAAATATCTACCTATTGAGAGAGAAAGATCATGCTTTTGACTTGATGAGCTGAAAATAAAAGAAAGTGAAAGGCAGATAGATAAGAGGGACTAGAAGAAGGGGAATATAATTACTAGTATTCAGAATAGATGTGGAAAAATGTGACAAAAAAAGATGAATAATAAAGGATTTGTAGTAATGTTCAATCACATCGCTCTGCCAGGGAGCTCTGCACTGTGTGTTCTGAGTGTGTGTGAGAGAAAAAGAATACACTAGTGTAAATAATGCATGTAAGGAAATGAGGAGAGAGAGAGAAGTAGAATTGGAAAAAGTTACTACTAGTATTTTTAAAAAAAACCTGCCATGGCTCTGAAACTAGCCCTCTGCAATACACAGCTCTATGTCCACAGTTTTCTCTCTCGTAAGAAAGCCATCACTTTCTCCCTCCATCTATACATACAAATAAGTATCTCTACCTTTTACTCCCAACTCCCAATTTTTTTTTTTAATACAAAATGTTATGTATCAAAATTAGCCACAGGCCCCCACAAATCTTTCTCTCATACACAATGCAATGTAATACTCCAATACAATACAATATCTGTACTTTGGTACACAAAATAGGGTGCCTAAAAAAGTTGAAAAAATTGAATCTTTATACTAAGTTCTCTGCCACAACAAGACGATGTGTTTAACACAGCTTTGAGCTAAGGAGGGAATTTTTTTCTTCAGTTGACAAAATAACACTTTTCCATTCTTTAACTAAAGACTAAAGTTTATCAAATATAGGTGCAATGCAACCTTGTAAAGTTGATAGAGAAAAAATAAAATAAAGAAACTTCAAATCATGCCCACTCACCTTGGGAATCAATATACAGTAAAAATTCAATCTTTTTCACTTTATAATTATTTCACTCTTTCTACTAAAATTGTGTGTGGCCCCCTTTTCAATTGAAAGACGGAATTGAACAATTCATGAATTTACCCTCCCTTTTCTAACTCGTGTTCATCTTTCACTTGTATTCATCGATTATCAAGAAAATTTCTCTCTCTTGCAACTTCAAACAATGATTCTTGTACCACCAAATAAAGAAAGAAAGTGAAAATAATTTTAATAATACTTTCGAGGTTAATTACGGTTGTCATTGTATTTTGGTTTGTAATAGTAATAATTAGTTGTTTAATTACTACGGATTATTTCAATCATATTTAACAAACTGTCAGTTGTCACATAATTGTAGTTAGCAACTTGTGCCTGTTTTAGGCAACCCTAGCCTTAGTGTTTATGTCTCTACAGTTACATGCAAAAATTGCACCCATCTATTGCTATAAAACAAGCTCATATTTCTTCTTTGTTACATTTTCTCAATAAAAAAATGGTTGGATTGGTGTTTTATTTGGAAAATTTAAAAAATGTAATTATTATTATTATTTTCTCAGATAAAATGTAATTTTTCGTCAATTTTTTTTATTTCACAGATTTAAACTCATTTTTATTTGTAGTCTACTTTTTTTTTTTAAATGGAAGCAAAGACAGTTTTGTGTGAATTCGTCTCACATATCTCATTTCGTAAAATGCAATTCAAAATGTATAACTAACTCCATGGGCGAATTCTGTGTAACTATTGTCAAGTTATTGGTAGTGTACGTATAAACTCATAAATGATACAGTAAAGTAGTATTAATTTGATTGAAACAATGAAGAAAATAGGAAAGGGGACCAGCCTAAGTACCAACTCCCAATTTTTGGTAGCTCTAAACCTAAAATAGAAATATGTACCTGGAGAGATAGGGTTCCTATTAATACCAATTAATGATTAAATCTACAAGATACCCCTAGTAATTTTCTTAATATATATATATATATATAATTCCTTCACACATTTAAAAAAAAAAAGTAATAATGTATAGAGTTTTTAGAGGTAATTTTGTCAATTTGTATTATAAAGTAAATAATGAGTTGACTTGGGTGTATATGTGATTGTGGATATTGTAAGGATGAAATTTATCCCCGTAAAAAAAAAAAGATGAAGTTTATAAAAAAAAATTATTTTAAAGGTGTGAAATATATTGTGGGACATTTTCGAATTATTGTTCCGAATTTTTTTTGCTAAATTATTTGTTATTTTTTTCGAATCCTTTGGCATTTTATTTCGTACAAGTCTTAAATTAATAATCAAAGTGGGTGTCCTCATCAAAGTCGTGTGTGCGTACAACCGTGCTCATATTCATATTGTTCAGATGCAGTAGGCCCACCACGTGTACAACTTTACAATTTTTTTTAAAAAAAATACAATGAAATGTGCTGCATTATTGATAAAAAAAAAAATTACAGTGATAATTTTTAAATTTCTAATAATGGGACCAATTACTAAATGTGGATAAATCGGGGCCAATGATCACGTGCAAGTCGTTTTAGAACGAAGGAGATACTTCCAACAACAAATACCCAACCACGTGCCAATTTATTGTGTATTTAAAGGTTGAATTGAATTTGTAGGCCTAATTTCTTTACAGGAGTATTATTATTATTATAATAATACTGCACTTCTTAAATCACTCATATAGAGAGGGAGGGCTGTACGAGACGATTTCATGTATGAGATGAAATTTCACTTTAGTATTTACATATTACTTTGCTTCAAAGGATCACAAATCTAAGTCAGATACATTGTATTTTTCAAAACCCGATTTGAGTAGATATACAACATTTACAACAGCACAAACATAATCTTTAGTCATTTAGGAATGAAGTGGAACAAACAACATGGGCTCCTAATCTGCTATTCTAATTACATATTCAGAGAGGGTTGGAATTGCATACAACTGCCTGCTCCTCCAACTTCTTTCCATCTGAGAGGAAAGTCGACTCTATAATCGTATCAATGTTGTCTTCCTCTCATAGGCCGCGAGTTTTATTATCTTATTGATACAAACAAATCCTCCCTTGTGCTCCTCTAAAAGAAAGAGTAAATTGTTTTTATAGAGAAGGAATGCTGGTTTCGTTCTTTTCTTTCGTCTTTTGAGGGGCATGCAACTGCAGAAGCAGTGAGTTGGTGACAACGATGATAGAGCTCATAGCCATCATTCCCCCTGCCAAGACAAGCATATTATCAAAATATTAACAACAATCCAATTCAAATGATTGATTGAGTGAAGAAAATGAGTTACTAATTTCCAAAGAAAAAAGCTAAATGAAGGTCTTATTAGAAAAGTGAAATGAATATTCCAATGGGTTAGTCTTGTTATATGTGCACCTGAAAGTGAAGGCGTCATAGCAAAATCAAAATGGGGAAGGAGTACTCCAGCTGCCATCGGAATTGCAACAACATTATAGGCAACTGCCCAGCTCAAATTTTGACGAACTTTGGACATTGTTGCCCTTGCAAGATCAATCGCTTCTACCACCTGTCGTAGACGCCCAAGGAACATATTTTTAGTCCAAAGAATTGAGAGTCTAGAATAAAAAAAATACTACAATAAAGGCCAACAGGCAACAAGCCACCACAGAAGCCAGAAAAAAAAATGCCCTTTTGCTTTATCAATCTGAGGAATAGCTTCTCTTTTCTCTTTTCGTATACTACAAGAAAAATGCCCTTTTGCTTTATCAATCTGAAATGTTGACCTTTGTCCACGATATACATAAACCCCATTGAAAAATGGCAAACTCCATCTATGGCAATATGACAAAGGATGACGGATGCCGTGAGGAGAAGGAAATGGATACCTGCGATAGTTTGTTTCCCAAGAGTATGATAGACGATGCATTTGATGCAGCATTTTCTTGTCCATCAATTTGCAAGGCAATTCCAACATCAGCAAGTGCTAGAGAAGGTGCGTCATTGATACCATCACCAACCTTTAAAACACAAGTTAGTTTAGCACTATTAATTTCTCATAGAGTTGTTAGATAATCAACTAATTAGTGCAAGTTTCAGCCTCATTCGTGGCAACACGATAACAGTTAGAAATAACAGTTCATCAAATGACACATAATTTACAATAGCAGCTATACTATCAAAACTTTCTGATAATCAACTAATTCTATGCTTTCAATTTAGGAAATAGATAGATAATTACCATGGCAACACGATGGCCCGATGCTTGAAGACTAGAAATAATATCTGATTTCTTCTGTGGTGTTAAAGAACCATTGACGAATTCATCTTCAACACCAACTAATTTTGCTACAGCTGCCACTGCCTCTTCCCTGTCCCCTGACAAGAGTACTGTACAGATTCCTTTTTGCTGAAGCCTTTAAAACATTAGCGAAATAAAATATAAGAAAAAATAGAAAAGGCAAAATACTTAGAATGCTCATCGTTTATGTAAACCAGAAGCAGATTCACCATTTTTTTTAATCACCCCATATGTTTGAGTCACTAATACCACTTCAGCATATGGTTATATAATGACAATGGTACCTAGTTATTGTAGATTCAGCATCGTGTCGCAAATTGTCGGAGATTGAAATAGCACCAATGACGCCTTCTCCCTCTCTACCAACATAAACTGTTGTTCTTGAATGTTTAGACGATGAATAATCTGCTGATGATTGAAGTATAATAGACTGCTCAAGTTTCTTTACATCAGAGAGGTTTGTTCTTTGCTGAAAACGCTCACAAACCCAACTTAATTTTCCAACAGCTACTAGAAGCCCATCTACTTCTGCTAAGGTTCCAGAGCCTGGTTCAGCTAATTGCCCTCTTGTACTAGGAATATTCAAATTCAAAGATTCGGCCTTAGCTATTATAGCTTTTGCAAGTGGATGTGAAGCTGTTTTTTCCACGGCAGCAGCAATTTGAAGTATTTCAGATTGTTCATGACCCAATGATGCAACAGCTGATACAGCAGGTCTTCCTTCAGTGAGAGTTCCTGTCTGAAGATAGAAAAGAGGAAAGATAAAGACAGTCAACTTAAGAATAATGTTGCACCAATTTGTCCTATCTTAATCTTGTTATACATGCAGATGAAGTAAAATTGTATCAGACACTGAATAGTGTATTTTTTATACTTACTTTGTCCAAAGTGATGTAATCTATCCCCGACAAGCGTTCTAATACATCTCCTCCTCTTATAAGAAGTCCCTGTTTTGCTCCTGATAGGAAACGGAGAAAAGTAAAGCTCCATATTTAGTTCTTTACACACTTCAGTTCCTGATAATATGGGTCCCAGCCCCTAGGCAGTGAAATCTAAAACAAACTGCATTTGCTCAATTGTTAATTAGAACAAACAAACTATTAGTTGTTCTTTATAAGATGGGACATTGAGCTGAAAGTTTACAATGTATATTACCCAGAATACCAATACATGGATGTGATTAACAAACTGAATGCTAATAAAGATAACAATTGTCTCAATACAAAAGCATGAAGCTATGTCAGTCCTGGGGAACAGATTCATTCAATGTTAAAACATTGCTTTTTATTTAGTTGGGCTATGGGTTATCAAACTAGATGGGCAGTATTTGGGCTACTCTCTGATATCCAACTATCTAACCAAAGCTAAATACGTAAACTGCACAAGTGCATCAGTAAGTCTTGTTGAATTACATTTAAAGAGAACAAATTTAAAGAACTGTACCAAGGGAGGTGCCAACTAAAATTGCCGTTGGTGTAGCAAGACCTAAAGCACAAGGACAGGATACAACCTGGAAAAGAAAACAAGGCAGGATTAAGGATTTAACTCATTCGAGTTGCAGAATCTTTCGATCATGTAGAGAAGCATAGAGAAGATGATTAATTAAACAGGTTATGCTTTTTATAAAATTCAGAAATCTGAGGTAACAAATGGATAGGAAATATATAGAGTACCCACCAAAACATCCACAGCAAGTTTCATGCTTAATAGCAGTGAATTTCCATCCGGTCCAGCTATGTCATTTAGCAGCACATCAGGAAAGATACGAGTTCCAATATAGTACCTGAGAAAAAAAGACAGTCATGATGTGAATAAGGTACCTGTGTCTTGTGGAAAGTAAAGTAATAAAAGCATTATTATCACAAGGAACAAAAAGAGTGAAAGGCAACCATGTGATCATGATTTACATGGAGTGCAAGCAAAGATTTACATAATTTGGGCAGTAAGAATACTTTCTATGCATTTACGACTTCATATTATAAAAGTGAAGAAACAGGCACTTACCAAAAGGCAAATGTAACAGCTGACAATGTCATGACACTATATACAAAAGGGCCAGCAATAGAATCTGCAAGCCTTTGAATAGGTGCTTCACGTCCTTGAGCATCCTCTACCTTCAGAACAAGAAGGGGAAAAACATAGGCATTACACAGAAAAGTTCAATGCAAGGCATTTGTGATGCAATAACTGAATGCCAGTATTCCATAATGAGTATGAGAATGCTATGTAAAATAAACCACACCATATACTTCATAGAAGTAGTGGTGTAAAAGCATTGGTAATAGGAAAAACACATATATCATTTAGAAATAAACGATTTACAAATCAAAGGCTAAAATTCTTGAAAAGAAGTTCTACACTAGAAACTAGACAATTCACTTTGAACCTCAATCCAAGGGCAATAACAAAGACTTTCAATATATGTCCAAAAAGAAGTTTGATAGCTTGATTGCAAACAAATGGAATGATAATTATACTCTCGCTGTTCACAATTGAATACTGTTATTTCCCTATTCAAAATATCTTCATATGATGTTCAGAGATTTTCTTTCTTTTTAACAACTAAAAGTCTGGCCTCACTCAAAAGTTATGTGGTTCAAAAACCTCAAACATTCACACTTGACACTTTTCATTGCTCAAATCCAAGAAATGTTGGCGCAAAATGTATCTAAGTACAAGTAGATAATTCAATATTTTAGCTTTTAAACAAGATGAAGTGTAATGGCCGGTTGAGCAATTAATAAGTTTCAACAAAAGTATATAGAAAGTGAATGGCGCTCATCATTCTAACAGGTCTAGATATGAATTAGTGGTTCTCTCAAGCATCTTTTCAGAACTTCGCTTGCATATAAAAGTTAGATGTGGAAAGACTCAAGACCACTAGTCATTAAAGGGACTTAGTAGAGGATTAACCGGCCAGAAGAAACATTCAGGCACACAGTTCAGAGATGATACACTCACATACACAGAAAGAGAGAGACTAACCATGTTAACAATCTTGGATATTGTTGAATTTGAACCTGTGGAAGAGGCCTCTATCCTTAAAGGACCATCCTGGAAAATGGTGGGATAAAAGCATCAGTCTAACAACAAATAAATGATAAGACATTTGAATAAATTACACCCGAACTTATCCTAATCAGCTTTTATGACATTATGCCAAACTATCTACCATCATGTAGCAATCGTAATTCCAGAAAATAAATGCACAACATCCCTCTCTTCCACTCTCCCGCTCTCTATGAGGGGGCACAACATTTTATCTATGTTTTACTGCGACTTTAGGGTTTTCTTAGTAGTATAAAAATACCTACAAATTCACAAGAGGTAAAAATAAGAATCAAGTTCTTGAGGTTTTAATTAAACATACTGAATTTGAACTCTCTCTTTCCTCTCTCTCTGATATAAACATAATTTGTCAGAACTACTTTGACACTAATATTTAAAGCGGCGTGCTTTCTGCCTCATACCCAATTGATTGTTCCTGCTGAAACAGAAAGCCCTTCTTCCTTGAAAACAGGAAGAGATTCACCAGTAAGCATGGACTCATCCACAACACTTCTACCAGCAAGGACTTTTCCCTGTGCAGACAATTTGACACCTTAATTCATTCATCCAATAAAGAGATATTCTTCACTTGTACAAACAGAGAATACACATAAAATTACATTTTCTCTACTAACATATAAACACTACAATTTCTTTGAATTCTGGCAAGCATATTACTGGAGAATGATCATGGCTAAGAAGTAGCTTCCCAGAAAACACCCAGTTGGAGTTGATCTTTACAAAGTAATAGAGGCTGGGGAGGAGGGGTATAAATAATTAATACAATATTTGAATACTCTTAACAAACTAGTTTAGCAGTTTTATGTTCAAACAGGCTCAAGGAATGTATGATAAATAATAGTTCATCATATGATTCATATCTACTTGGTTGGGAGATACTGGAGCGATGGGTCACATTTAGTGGCACTTTTTTTTTCTCATATTCGTCTGCTCATGCAAACTTAAAATGGAAATAGCATAAGCAGACGAATACGAGAAAAAAAAAAAAGTGCCGCTGAATGTAGCCAGAAATGGAGGATCACTTACATCTACAGGAATTGTTTCTCCAGGCAAAACCAAGATTGAATCACCAACTCGAATATCATCAGTGGGAACTTCAATGCACATTGCATCAGAACAGAGGACGCTGTCTGATGAAACATCACTTCCAGAGGGAGCAATCACAAGTCTTGATGTAGTTGAAATAAGTGACTGCAGCATGACTCAGTTAGAAGTTTATCAAGGCATTATGAGAAACAAACAATACATGATCATCTCCATCAAATGCAGGTTAGACCTCAAATCCATATTAATATTTCTCTGAGAAAGGTTGGTGCTTAAATAAGCAGACAATTTTAAATTTCTCATAAAAGGTCCCCAGTACAAAAACATCATTTTCAAAAGCATATATTTTCATTGTTTTTTTTTTTTTGAGGGGAGGGGAGGGGAGGGGGTGGGGGTGGTTAATGGATTTCAACACTTACATATTGATATAATTATACACATGCACACACATAAATCTAAACTAGAAGGTAAAAACACATACTCCTATAATTACATACAAATACACGCGCACAGATCTAACACATGAGCTCATTATTGTTTCATTTTAAAGGAGTATTACCAATCCATGCATAGAAGTAGTAATTATCATCCATGGAGTAGGAGAAGCTCTCCAAACACATTAACTTACTAATAGCTCATTCATGTCACTGGATGCCTTGATCCTAGCTCTTTCTTCAAGTGAACGCCCCAGTAGAATAAACCCAAGAAGCATGACCTGCATGCTAAAAATCAATTAATTTCAGTGAGAACTGAGAAGCTTGTAAAATGAGAAACGTGTATAATCCGTTAAAAAGATAACCAAGTTCAACTTATAGCAAACCATACCGGTTCATCAAAAAATGCAGCATTCCATTGAAGTTCGGGGTTGAGAAGTGACACCTAAAAGAATATAAAAAATAATCAACTAAGTAGAGGTACAAACAAAACACTTTGTAAAAAGAGTAATTCAGCTGTAATCATGTCCTTACCGAACTTATTGCAAAAGCAGCAATTGCTCCAAAGCCAACGAGGGAATTCATATTGGGTGATCCCTTCCAAAGAGCCTTTAATCCGTCAAAAAGCAAATCTAGATCACAATGCAAGTTGCTGTGTTAGCAGAAAAATGTGCAAAACACCAATTGAACTCTCACAAATTGAAGTGGGAAAAACAATATAGCTGATTAAAAGAAACCAACCTCGGCCAGGTCCCAATAGAGAGCCCAATGCCAAACCACCTTTCACATAAGAATTGTGCAGAATATCCAAGAACGATCCTAGTAAAGTAAGTATATAAATAAGGCATTCCTAATAATAACAGAAAATATACTTGTGAGTTGTGATGCGAAGCTGAAAAAAGTGTGAAAGTTCTCACCATGACCAACATGAATACCGAGGGAGTGCAGAATATGAGAGGCGTGTGAGCCGCAGCAGAGAGCAACCAAAGTCCAAGCAAACGCCACTCGGTTCCTACTCTTGACGAGCAACGCCTCCTTCTTCTCCACCGTCTCCCTCCATTTTCGCACCTTGGCTTCCACTCCCATCCCGGACACCCTACGCCGCGCATCGAATCCGCTCGCCGATACTTTGTTCGCCAAATCGTCGGCCACGGCGGAGAAATCTTGTGCAGGTCCTTCCTTGAGCTTGATTGCGGCGGTCTCAGTCAGCATATTGACGACGACCGACTCAACGCGCTCGTCGGCGGAGACGATCGACTTGACGCGCGTTACACACGCGCCGCACATCATTCCAGATACATCGAGTAGTAGAGTAGAATTGGAGTCTTCGTGAGGTGTCTTCTCCTGCAATTGGAGTTTGTTTGATGATTCAAACTCGACGGCTTTAGACGAAATGCGAGGAAATGTATGCAATTTGGGGAGATTTTGAAGAAGAGTGCGGCGAGGTTTGTGGTGTAGAGGGAGGAAGTGATGGCGGCGGTGGAGAGAGGAGTTGGGCGGGGAGAGGGAGAAGCGGAGGAGACTGGCCGTGGACATGGTTCCAAAGAGAGAGAAACAAGGAATGGCGGAGTAAGGATTGCGCGTGAATTTGAGCTTTACATTTGCGACATGTGGTTCGTGTGAAATACTGTATGGAGTACTACTATAATAATTTTAATTTAATGGATTGGTAACATGTGCCCATAATTGGTTGGGATTCTCGTTTTGTTGTGGTTAGGTAGATTTTGTAGTTGGTGTGTTTTTTCTGCCTTCCAATTGACACAATTTACTACTACTACTACTACTAATTAAGACGGTAGAAATCGAAAATACCTGGTCGAGCGTCTAGCACCTAGGTGATCCCATTTTTTAACACAAAAGCTCAGTACCAAATATACATACCATTTCTAACTCAAATGAGGAGGTAAAAACTTCCATTTCACACAAGTCTCACTCATCCTAATAAGAAATACAAATAATAGTTTTGAAAGGAGGCGTTATTTAAAGACAAAGCTTTAAACTTTGTATAGACTTGGCCCCTTAGAAAGTGCTTGTACTTTAGGAGTTTCGGACCGTGAGACCCAGTGACAAATTCGGAATTTAAAATTTGAAGGTACGCAAGATATTAAGTAAAATATTTTTTATTAATAAAAGTCATATAATTCGAACCAACTTAAAAAAATTATATGACTTTCAAATTAAATTACAACTGAGTCCGACGAATTCTCATGTTTTGAAAATGGATTACTATAATATTTCATCGAAAATTTGTAGAAACACATCTTCATTTTCGAGATAGAAAAAGAATTGAAAAACAGTTTAAAATATTTAAGGCTAATATTTTTATTTTATTTTGCTTTAGATTTAGATTTAAAAAAAAAAAATCAATTTGGAGTACACTCTTTGTTACATTTTTGTTTTCAATAACCAATTACTATGTTTTATAAGAATTGAACATAGTGCTGCAGGAATCTGATTCCCACATATTTGCACCACTAGTAGATGATATAGAAGAATACTTCTCTACTACCTACTTCCTATCTTCAAAACCTGAATTTCAACATCAAATTCACATTCAAAAGAAAGCAAGAATGGAGCAAGAAGCAGTAACAAGGACCAGCAGATTTTCTACACATGATAAGAGGCTTTTAGCCATTGGCTTAGCAATTCTTGCTATTCTCTCTCCTCTCTACATTGACCGCAGGTCAACACCCGATCCAGACCTCGATGAAGAGCCCATCCACTTCTCTTCCTACCTCCCCCTTCTGGAGCTCGTTCTGATAACAGCCATTGCCGTTTCAGGTTTCTTAGAGCACGGGTTTACCAGGCTGGACCCGTACTGGATTCACCGTGTTGGTGGATCTTCGATTGGGATCATTATTGTTCTAGTCATTCTTACCTTGATTTTGTGGTTCAAGGCCTGATGCTGAGATCGATTTTAGCTTCAAACACTAAGTGTTGGGTATGTATCAAATCCCAAAGATGTTAGTCTGAAAAAAGTGCAAACTTTTGCAGCTGTCTTGTTGCATTATATGCCTCTCTGTATTCGTATTTTTTTGAAAAATGACTTATAATGCATAAAACAACATCCAAAATGCCTCTCTGTATTCATCCATCAGTTTAGAAAGGAAAAAAGAAATCTCAAAAGACATTTAGAAAAATGTCATATACTGTAATCCATTTAGAAAAATAGAGCCACCCAAAAAGAGTGGTTTGAAAAGAAAAAAAGAAGTTGGGGTACGCTAGGTATGACCCATGTTGCAGAATCTCTTGGGGTTTCAATTTGCTATGCAACTTGGCATGGATGAATAGCGCAAGAGCTCTTCCTCGGGTTCAAGCACCTTCAAATGATCCAGTAAGGGATTCAAGTCTAGCCCAATTATCCTCACATTTCGATTGGAGTGTCCGTTCAGAAACTTTGATGTGATCTGCACAAACGCAACATAGGTAGAGATCATACAACTTGATCTTCACAGAAAAGGGAATTAGTCGATCTAGTTCAAAAGACTGATACTCTTAGCAAAGTCCATCTCTATCTTATCATGGTCTTTCATTTTCTATCACACCACTATCCAACTTCATTGCATGCTAAGATTAAGAGAAAAACAGGGGAACTAGATATATTTTAAACCTGATTTCATGTGATATCACATAGAACCTATGGCTTCAACTTTCCAATTGGTATACGCTGTGTTCAAGTCCATTTCATTAATCAAAGTGATATTTGTTAAGGAATTCATAGTTGAATTCAGTGTAGAGATTAAATTATTAATAATGCCGGGGAAAATTTCTAACATTTCGAATATTTCAAATTACTTAGCTAGAAATAGAGGTACATTGATCTTAATCTCGTATGTAAAATAAATCAGAACCCCTATTTTTTGCAATGTACCAATCATGCATCAAAGTTAACCTGATATTAGATTTTTCAATTTGCTGCAAATGTTCCATGATTACTAGAGATAATAACTGTTGTCCATCATACCTGCTTGCATCCAAAGGCTTTGAGCAACTTCAAGGATGAACAATTATCAACGATTAATCCTAAAGCCTCGTTAGTAATTTTACGACACCATGATATATCCAAACTCGACAGCTTTCTTGAACATTTGGCGAGTGAAAAGGCAGTGTTTGGCCCAATCTGCAAGATATCACAAGCTAGTTAGAAGCAACAAAAGAGGAAAGGTTAATGGGGAAGGAGGTAGCTAAATTCCAGATAACAATACATTTGCCATATTATTCAGTAAAAGTTCCGTCAGGGACTCTCCAGAGCTTTCAAGAAATGCTGCCATTGTTTCATCACTACACGCAGAAGAAAAACCATGTTATGTTCCATCACTTGTATAAATAGAGGACGAAAACTTTCATATATCTGACAATCGCTAATAAAGCAAACAATAGAACAATGAAATAGATCACAAATTAATGAGAATTTTAATAATCATCGTATGGATGAGAACTTCGATCAGATTACTAGAACACTTTTTGTATCCATACAACTTTTTTAACAAGTTTCCTTAGACAGAATTGTAAACTCCTGCTCCAAATGGAACAGCATTCCTGAAACGCTATGTTGTTTTATTAAAGTTTTTTGACATAAACTGTGGATAGCGCATCCCATCGAACATTTCCTCTGTGCAAAATGTTGCTCTAGTTTTCATACTATAGTTTGCTCAAGTTAACTTCCTCTATTATATTGATATGTAATGCATAGCTTATCTCCTATTTAGACAATGTCACTTGACACTTCAATTCAATACATCCACCCATATAAATACCTATAAACCCTATAAATACCATTTTTTCTACACCACACTCTCTCCAATGACTCGTTAATGCAAAAATAGGGTTTTTTTATTTATTATCACATAAGCACCTTTTATTCTCACAACTACAACTTCCAATAAAACAAACAAATTATTACACAATCATATAATAATACAACATCACACACTCTTACACATTGATTTGACATAAAGCTAAATCCTACCCTACTTAAATCTCAAAACAAACACACATCAATACTATATAAGCATAGAATTAACATAAAACCTGAAATCATTGCGACAGAGTTTGAGCTTTTGGATTGATCTGCAACCATTGGCAAGATACTCCATTCCAAGATCTGACAAATTATGTAAGTACGAAAGATTCACTGAACATAAATCAGCACAATTGCCACCAATGGTTTTGAGTGAGCAATCAGTCAGTTGGCTGCAGTCGGTACAAAGTAGATTACAATTAGAACCCAACAAATTAAACAATCAGCAAGACAAAATAACAAATCAACTTACGTGCAATTAGCCAAGTCAAGCTCCTTAATGCTTCGACCACATACTTGAACTAATTCACTGACAAAATGATCAGTAACACTAAGCATGCGAGCAACTGATAATACTTCCAAACACCTAAACTTCTTAAAAGCAGGTATAATCAGCATCGCGTCTATCTTATGGCAATCATCTATATACAACTCCCTCAAAATTGATCCCAAAGAATCAGCTATAAAGTTGACTGAATTGGAGGTTAGAAGGGTGCACTGACCCAAATTAATAGATCGAAGTGCAGGTGCTGACGTAATAAGGTCTTTGAGCCCATTGTCTGATAAACGACAAGCACCTCTAAGGGACAGAATGGCTAATCTACAAAAACCATTTGAAGTTTGAGATAATGCTTTCCTGAATGGAATATCAAGCATGCATTGCCCACATAGGTCCAGTTGAAGCACCTGCATCCACATAGCATCATAAAATATTTGCTTAATCATGATAATCACACAAAAAGCAGCAAGAGAAAAGAGGCATAACATTAATCAACGTTGCATCAAATTCATCTTGCTCATTCCAGCATAAGAACATAATATAAAACATTACAAACCAAAACAATAAAACAACACATCCATTCAGCAAATAGGAAGGTAAACACAGGGTTCTCGTGCTGATGCGTACTTTTTTTAACTCACAACTAGATAAAAAAATCAAAGGCTCAAAAACACACTAAAATCATTGGCAACGTGTGCATTTTCACTTCATCTCGATCTTCCTAATCAGGGAAAAGCTCAGTTTTGCATTGATCAATCAACAAATTATTCCACAGCGCAAATAACCTACTCAAGCTTAAATCCAGTAGGTTCAATAATAAGTCTGATACTGGATAAAGTATTGGTAAATGATAATAGTTCAGACCCTAGGGCATGTTTGTTTTGGGATTCACACGTCCGGATTTCAACATCCAATTACATCCACCCCTAAAACTCAATCCCTTAGTATTTCATTCATAGATCTGCAATTTTAAGCCATCAAATAAAGAAGACTTCGCACCTTTGTCAGAGATTCTGGAAGAGAGGAGGTTATGCATGAAGAAACAGGTGCAAATTGGTGATTAAGAGTTACAGGCATATTGTATGCATTTTCATCTATCAAAAATCACACTTGCAGAGTAACAACAATTTCATGATGCATATCAATAAAAGAAAGTAAAAGTGGATTACCCTCAAATCTTTAGTCTGCCATTTCTCAAACGTATGGTTGAATTGATCATCAGTCAGCCATGTGCAATTCTTTACATGTATCTCTGTTGGACATCCTTCCACAAGAAGGTCCATGATATGTGCATTCATTTTACTTGTATCACACAAGATGTTAGTTAATCTTCTGCGAAGGTTATCCGGAACATGTCCAAGTGACACTAATCCCTCAGCACTTTCTGCAAGAGCTTTCAACGATAGATCCAACAGCGAGGGAACAAAAACTCTAGAGGTGCTATTGTCCCGAATTTCTTCGAAACATCTCCACTCAATCAAACGATCAGCTGCTCGCTTTGAAGTTCTTTCTCTTACCATCTTAAGAGCATCAGAAAAGGGACCAGACAATTTTCCTAATTGCTCCGCAACTTTAGAAGTAGATGGCTCTGGCTTCTTACTAAAAGGCTGGTTCTCGTTATCCTGATCTGGATGGCTTATCCGTGCAAATCGCCTAGCAGTTTGTCTGAACGTTTCCCGGGTATATCTCTGTCTGTTTCTGAGAGCCTGTTCAGCTTGTCTTCTTGCTCTTTCAGCAATTTCAAAACCCTCATCGGCTGCTGGCAGCCAATTTCCAACCACCACATCTTCCTCAGATTCATCACTACTAGTGAGCAAATCTAAACCTATTGGAGAAAAAGCCTTAAGTGATAACCAAGAATCAATAACACTATCATCAACAAAGCCATCCTCGATAACACTAGCCTTCCCCTTTTCTTCCCTCGTATATCTCCTCTCACCAACTGCATTTCCCAGTCTAAGACTCAAATTATCCATCCCATAATAAGGCATTCCTAATCCTATCTGTTTATCCCTTTCACTATAACCATTTGAACAACCTATAATTTCCACATCGTCATCACTATCTGATGCAATGTCAATAATCTCTACTTTGCTCTTATCAATCAAGGGCGCCTGCCCCATGAAATTATCATTTGCTCTATACACTGGGAGGTTAAGATCAAAAACTAAACTCTTTTGTTGTTCCTCAACACCAAAAATCGAATCAAAACTTATATCAAAGTCCCACATGTTGGATTCACCAAAACTTGGACCATCGCGATCATTCACAGCCACATCTGCTAAAAGACCTACATTTGTATCCACTTGTGCAGGATTCTCAGCAACTCTCTCTTCTTCTTCCTCGGCTTCTAAACCCACCAAACTCTCATCACTCCCATTAAGGAATTTAGTTTTCTTTGAACCCAAATTCTCGTTTCCTCCACCAACAATCTCATTCACCCTCTTCATCCCAGAAAACCCACAATTTACCGCTACCAAAAATCACTTAAACCAAACCCCGACAGAATCATTGAGGAAAATCAAAGATGTTTTGGATGATTGAAAACAGCAAGAAGCTCAAGAATAAGGAAAAGGGATTTCAGGGCTCCACTCAAAATCCTTGATTAAAGTTCCATCGGTTCAAAAACAAAAACAAAAGCGAAAGGGAAAAATCAAGAAATCAAACCCCCAAAACAAAAATTGAGAGAATTAGGAGGATCATGAAAAAACAGTGGCGATGATTTGAATGGAGTTAATGAAACGGTTTCGGCACCGTCATTTAAAAGGGGTCTGCGAGGGCATTTACGTAATGTCAGAAGAGTAAATTTAAATATACGAGAATCCGAATTCATTGACGAAGACTTGTGTTTCAGATTGTGGAAATTGTTTTGTAAGAGGAAAAAGGGATCCAGATTTCGGTAGGAACAGGGAAGTTTTTTGCCCAAATGGAATTGCTCCTCTTTTTTCGTGACTCGGATTCCAATTCATATACTCCTCACTCTATCTATTCTATTGCTTTTAATTTTTTTGGGAAAATTACATATATCTACAATGGGCCCTAGCCCATTACATATATCTACAATCCAAAAAATTTAATACTAAGATCTACAAAGGTGTTATTAAAGTGACCATTATGCCCTTCATCTACCCTCTTTGTCCCATTGTGAATTTTTTTAAAACTTTCGAGCTTTCTCCTCTCCAATTTAATTTATAAGTGTACATTTAAATAATTGGGCAAATTTTTTACAAAGCTAATATTTTATTTATTTCAAATCAGTCTCCAAATTTTGTTCAGAATTTTAATTTATAAATTACTCAGTTTATTTGTTTTGTTCAAGTTCTATTCATATTTTATTTAAATTTTATTATGCATTTTTTATTCAGAATATTTTAATCAGATTTTTTATTAAAAAAAAATTTTATTCAATTTTTTTTTTTAAATTCAGATTGCATTGTATTCGAATATAACACATTGCATACAAACAATGCATATTTATAACATACATTGCATACTAGCAACAAAAATTGCATACTAGCAATATATAATGCATACAAGAACAATACATATATAATGCATACAAGAACAATACATATGAAAAATATAAATTAGGATTTAAAAAATATAAAACTAGTGAAAATATAAATTAGGATTTAAAAAATATCCAAGAACAAAATATTCCCCCAATTTAGAGTTTGAAATTGGAAACAAAATTAATACATATGAAACAAAAATATGTATCAATTTAATGGGTGTGAATCCTGGGGTGTATTAACTGAAACTGGGCTGGCAAAACCAAGCCCATTAGTAAGCTCATTGAAAGGATAGAACCCTAGTCTCTATCCTAGGACATGTGTGGCGCCGCCGCCTTGGAAATCCTCTCCAAATAAACCCAGACTATAAAAAATGAAATAATTAAGCTGAAAACGAGAAAAAATGGAAAAAATAAAATTCAAACAAACTCCAAATCCACAAAATTAAATATTATACCAAAAAAAATTATTACACGACAATACCAAATACCACATAGAGTGATAGAACACCAATTTTCGAAAAAGTTTTAAATCAGGAAAAAGAAAATCGAAAAAATATAATTTTTTTGAATATGCCCAAATTTAGGCAAAATTTTCGAATCAAAACAAAATTTGGTTTTTATTTTGAAAATGAGCAAAAAATTTGTAGATCTAAAAATTTGATAAATAAAAAAAGAGAAGAAAGCTGAGCAATTGTACTAGCTGCTGAGTTTGGGACTTTAGGGTTTAGGCGGAGGAGCGACGGCGAGGCGGTAGAAACTGTCGCGACGGTCTTTACATATCCGACCTTTTTCTTCTTCTACAAACCGTCGCGGCAGCCTTTACAAATCCGGTGACGACCTTCTTCTTCCTCAAAACGAGACGGCGGCGAAACGCGGAGAAGCGACAACGAGGCTCGTTGGAGAAAGGGAGCGAACAGGCAGCGGCAGCGGCCTTTACAGATCTATTTTTTTGGTCGCCGGAAGAGAGAGAGTTGAGAGGGGTGGGTGGGGGATTTGGAGAGAGAGCCGGTCAAAGCAGATTTGAAAATGAATCTCAAAAGTTTTCTACCGTAAAAAAAGAGGAGATTGGAGAGTGAATTCATTTAGTAAGATAAGGGCATATTAGGGCTTTTATCCCAATTTTGTAGATTTTAGTAATACCAATTTATTTGTGTGGTTTTGGGTGATACCCCTATTATTCTTGTAGATTTGAGTGAATAATCACAATTTTCTTTCATTCCTGTTCTGTTTACACCAATTTTAATGTAGATAATGTTTATTAGTATTATAAAGTTGACTTTTATAAATATTATGGATTTAATTTTTTATTTATGAGCAAAAAGTAATGAAATAATGTATAAATAAAGAGATTTTTAAAAAAACAAAAAAGTAGATATCAAATATTCAACTAATAATGGATAATAATGACACGAATGAAAGTACTATATATATTATTAACTTTTCTTCTATTAAAGAAAAATATTGAGGTGTCTAATAAATTTAATTTTAGATTTTCTTTTTTGCATGTTTATAATTGTATATAGTAAATGCGTAGTTAATGGTGAATTCAATTTTTGCTGACACATTCTTCAAAAAGAAATTGTGTTACATTGAAGGAAAATATTGAGGTGTCTCATAAATTTTACTTTTAAATTTCTCTTTTTACTGGTTGTTTGTTTTGGGATTATGTAGGACGGAATAAATTCGAATGAAAAAATTTTGAATGGAGAAATTATGATGAATATTCATTATGTGTGTTTGTTTATGGATTTTGAGTATGATAAGTTGTAACTTTATGTCAAATCAATTGTTTAAGAGTTGATGATGTTGTATTATAATATTATATAATGTTATTTTATGTCAAGTCAATTGTGTAAGAGTGGGTGATATTTTATTATAATATTATACATGTAACTTTATGTCAAATCAATTGTGTAAAAATGTATGGTGTTGTATTATTATAATAGTATAATATATATATATATATATATATATGTATTATTAGGGATTGATGGAGTTGGGTGGTGAAATTTCGAACTAGAACAGGACGGGGGACGTTACGTCCCCCATCCGAACGTGTGAGTCCCAAAACAAACACCCCGTTACATATTCATGATGGTAGTATATATTGCGAAGTATATCTTAAATAATAAATGAGGTTTTTAATCACATAAATTTTCTAAGTCAGGGTCTCTTATACACACGGGTAACTTTTTTCTCTCCTATTTCCTTTTTTTTCGGCTGATTTTTTTTTCCTTTTTTTAGCTTTTTTTGGTTGTTTTTTTTTAAGCCTTTTTTTACACAATATTAATAAAAAACATTAGACAATATAATTAAAAAGTGCAACACAATATTACTAAAAAGTGTAAGTCAATGTAATTGAAAAGTGCAGCACAGACACAGTATTACTAAAAATTGTAAGTCAATGTAAATGAAAAGTGTAAGTCAAATTACTGAAAAGTGCAACCCAATATTATAAAAAGTTGCAAGTCAGTATAACTGAAAAGTGCAACACAATATTTATTAAAAAGTGTAAGTCACTATAAATAAAAATATTATTGTAAAGTGTAGGACACTACAATAAAAATGTGCAACACATAAAGTGTAAGTCACACAATAAAATGAGAAAGGTAATACAATCAAGCTATAATAAAATTATGGTAACCATTCGCGCATTCTTATATATGTAGTTAAAAGCTGGACTCGAGTGTACATGATACACTCGTACACTCGAGTCCACATCAACCTAACCCATTTTCTAATGCACATTTTTCATAGATAAAATATATTTTTTATGACAAGTTAAAAGATTTATCTTGAAAGGAGATTAGATAATAAAAGTAAATTAAAAATTAAAAGATTTTCTAAAATTAAAAAAAATATAATTAAAATAAATAATGTAAAAAATTATAAACATCATTTAATTGTATAAAATAAAAAAAAATTAAAACATCATTTATTAAAAATCAGGCTATTTTTTTAGAAAATAAATGCGTAGTTAGTGGTGTTGTTAGAATTCAATTTTTTGGACCTCCTTGATTCTTCCATCAACTAAATAAATTATGCTTCATATTACCAATACAATCTAAAAATAAATAAAGGATTGGTCTTCACTTAATATTTAGGTTAAACTCTCCGTAAAATATGGTTTAGAGTAGGTTCCCCAATGTATACTATCATAGTATTATATTACACCTTCCATTCTAAAATGAATGTTTTTTTAAACATTAAAAAATGTGTGTATAAATAAACTTATCCTTAATTAATGAGATCGGAATATCTTTAAATATAATAAGTTGGGCTAGTCTTATATGAAATATTGCATATGCATTTCATTCATTCACACTCACACTCACATTCTTGCCTTCAACGCCGTCGTTCAGTCGCCGCCGCCGCCGGACTTTGCTCCGCCTTCATTTTTTGGTTTTTTTGCAAGATCTAGGAGAGGATCCTCAAATCTGCGTTGTTCTTGACCGGAAGTCGTCGCCGCCGTCGCTCCGCCGGTTAACCGATTCTATCTCAGATCTGTTCTTAAATTTATGTAGTTTTTTTCAGAGGGTAGTTGGGATCAACAAATAATTTTTTTCGGCGGCGCCACGGTGGCCGATCGGCGAGTTTATCTGTTGATCCCGTTTCTTTCGTTTTTTTACTGCTTTGTAGGTTGCTTTAGTTTTTTTAATTTTCTTTTAGTTATGCTCTTGTTGGGATTGTGGTGTTGGTTCTATTGTTGTTTTTTAGTTGTACTTTCGTATCTCTTTTGTGGGCTCTCTTTCCCCTGTGTGGGACTTTGGTTTTGGGTTTTGCTCTCCCCTGTGTAGGATTGTTTTCCCGTGTGTGGGATTTGCTTTCCCGTGTGTGGGACTTTTGGACTTTTTTTAGTGGTTTGAAGTTTGGTAGGTCATGGTATTTGGTGGAACTTTGTTCCTTTTTTTATTTTCGGTTTATTAATATGAGAACACCTTAGTGTGGGGTTGTCTCGTATTGAGAATGGAGATTTGGGCGTTCATGTGGAGCAAAGGGTACACTCGTTTTCCTCTTCCTTACGATTGGATGGGGCAGCAACCGTGACGAAGACTGTCTGTCTTGGTTTGAAGATCATTAGATTTGGGAACAAAATTGTATTAACATTTGATTTGATCTTGTAAACCCCTCAAAAAAAAAAAAAGTGACGAGCCTTTTTAGTGAATTCAAGGAGTATATATTGATAAATTTGTCTTTAATTAATGAATGAGATTATCTTTACATATCCCATAATTTTAGCATTAAGTATGGAGATAAGACTTGCTATATGAACAAAAATAAGAATGGAAGAGATTCCATAATAAAAGGTAAATTAGAAATTAAGAATATTTTTAAGGGGGAGTTGTTATAAGAGTCATTTCACCTATAGAAACTACAAAATGAAACAAACAATTTAAAAGTTAGAAAAAATGGCAATTTAGTGTATAAATGTACAATTATACCCTCTCTTTACAATTACATTCGAAAATTGCATATTCAACTAATATAAATTAATTTATTCAAATTAAGATTTGATAAAATCAGTCAGCATCGGAAATCGCGGTCATAAATACATTCTCGAAAATTCAAACCTTCCTAAAACAGAGCTGGAGTATTGGAGAAGCTAAATTACAAAAATTTTGGAAGCTAGGAACCTGGGGTTTTTTGCAGATTTTCGTCTCGGTTTCTTGAACAAACTTTTGATTTCGTCAGGAGATTTCAGAAGGTAGGAACTAGTGGTTTTCAGCACATTTGCGTCTCGGTTTCTTGAAGATTGATTGGGATTGGTAATTGAACTGTATTGATGGACAATCAAATGCATGTCAAGTTCTTGAGCAAAAAAAAAAAAATGGAATTAGAGATTAATTGAGTTTTAATGTAATGCAGATGCCAAGGGTGAAGAGAAGTGGAATTCACATCGATGACGGTGATGAGAGTGGAGGTAGCAGAAAAAGGATGAAGAAATGTGAAAAAAAAAAGTGTCAGAAAGATAAAGTTAGGTAGACATATTTTGTGTGCTAGATATGCATTTATATAAAGTTAAAGTAATATAAATGCACTATATTCGGCACATTAAACTATTAGCATTCAACATTGTTATATTATGCAAAACATTGACCAACCTTAATCTATCAACGTTACATAATTATTATATTATAATTATGTCACTCTTGTATTTTCTAAATTAACAAGTGTTTATGTTTTTTGTGTGTGAAGCATTCACCGATGCAAAAACAGTTAAAGATGCAAAGCGTAAAGGTTGGGATGTTATTTTTGTGAAGTTTATAACAAAATCTTAATTGGGTAACGTTACTTAGCATATATGGAACGTCTCTTATAGTATACTTGTGAATGCATGAAAAAACGTTATTGGTTACGTAATAATTCCCTCTGACTCAGGTGATTTTGCGATTACATTAATTGTATGTAACAGATTATAGAACCACATAGTTATATAATTTTGTTTACTTCTATTGGCAGATTTCAAAAGTGATGAAGAGGTTGTTGCTGATAGTGATGATGAATCGGAAGGTATAGGATAAATATGTTGTGGCTTACATTCTGTTGATGTCTCTGAATAGTGATTAAAAGTTTTTGCAGAATTTAATTGTTTTAATGAATTTTAAATTGTTTCAGAAGATTACGACAGTGAGGAGGAAATGCGAATCGAGAAACAGATAAAAAAAGACCAAAACGTTCGGGAAGTAAAAAATCTGGTATAATATTTTATAGTTTTACTTTGTTTATGATATTGAAGTTTTAGTTGAAATAAGATTTAGATGTAATTCTAAATATATTTTATATTTTTTTTGTTAGATGATGGGGGTGTTAAAAATAGTTAGAACTACTGTAGATGTAGATCGAATATGCTTACTTGTTTCAAGGATTTAAGTTTGCTGCACTTTAATGATAGTCATTATAATGAACTGAAGAAGATGTCATTCTGGTTTATCTTAAATTCGATATTGATGAATGAAAATGATGAGATGATTGCAAATTGCAAGAAGGTTGAGAGAGATATATAGGAGTTTGTAATGAGGTTCGATGACAAGTTTGGGAGCTTATTACTTGGTTCTAAGGAGTTGAATCTAAGAAAGAAAGACGTGGAACTAATATTTGGTATTAGATCTGGTAGTGAGAAGGTTCCGTTACGGAATGAAAATTAAATATCAATTGGAGTAAAATAAAAAAAAAAAAAAAAAATTAATGGAGTATTATTTTTTAATGAAAAAATAAAATAAAAAGAAATTGAAGAAAATAAAGGTCCATGAAAAAATCTATGTCCTAAATTGATATAATAAATGTTTCATGTGTTATTTGTAATAGATTATTAAATTAGATATAGTAAATGGATCATGGGTTATTGGATTTGATATAATAAATGAGTCATGTGTTATTTGTATCTTATATACATGTAACTGGTACACAAGGTGCAACTCTTTTAAAATGGTATTATAGTAATTATATTACTGGAATATATCAATATTAATTATATTCACAAAATAACACTCCATTAATTACTTTCATTAATTATTAATATATTAATCAAGCTTTAAAATAATTATGTACTACTAATTTTAAAAAAATATATATATATAAAGTAATTACTTAGAAACTGTGGCGAAAAATGAAGGAAATCGCGGGACAATGTAAAGGAAAACTTGTGTCTTTTTTCGGTAACGACTAATGAGAACACACTTTTTCTTTTTTAACTCCAATAAAAATTTGCGAAAATTCAACGTAACAACACTTTGTTGAGCTAAAAATTAGTAGTTTAAAAAGTTACATGTGGCTAATTAACAAGTCTTGGTCTAATTTTCATGTGTTTATCCTTACACGGGACTATTGTTTTGGAGATAGGGCTGAAAATGGTTCAAACTATTCCACTGGACCTACGATTCGACCTGTTTATGTCTGATTCAGTTCATTTAATAAATAAGTCGGACTCAAATTTTTTTGTAGCTCTTTTAAGTTCAACGAACCGACCTATTTAATTTTATATATATTTAAATATTTAATAAAAATATAATATAGTACTTCCGGTTCGGTCCCACAATAACTTTCACACTTTCTTTTTTGGAACGATTTATAATAACTTTTACACCATTAAAATGGAAAACTCTTTATAAACTACACTCACACAATATTCACAATTTTACATAAAATGTCATTATTTTTTATCACACACATACACACAATGACACAAGTCAACTTCTTTATTTACTTTATACATAAAAATTTACAAAATTATCCTATAAAATATACTCATTATTACACTTTGTTAATATGTGTGTTCACTCAACTATGAAGATTATTGTGGGACGGAGGGAGTATGTAATAATTAAAGTAAGAAAATTTATTAATACTAACTATACTCCATTATTATATTTTCCTTTGTAATAGTTGAAAAAAATATTCGAGAACATTTGATAAATTTGTTAATGCTTATAAAAATTTATTCATTTTAAAATTTAAATAGTCAATTTTATGATTTAACGATAATAATTTTTTTTTAAATGCACTAATAAAACTAAAAAAAAACATTGAAAAGACTTTCGAGCTCCACTTATTTTTTAAAAAGGTCGAGTGAAGCAAGTCTGGTCAATTAGGTACTGTATTTGTGTTGTGCGATTAGGAATAATTGTGAGAATCGATGGTATTGAATTGAATGTAATGTAATGATATGGATACAAAACAATGAAAGAAAAGAGGAAATGTAAATAATACAGTAGTAATCTGTGAAGACTACTACTAATTTCCAAAAGCAAAAGGCAATAATAATAATATTAGCATTAGCATTTGAAAAAAGGTGGTTGTGTGCAAAGCAAAAGAAGCAGAAGCAGAAGCAGCACCACTGCACTGATCATTCGCCCCGCTAAAGCAGCCGGGTCGGGTTATCTTCGGAATCCCCCCTCCTTCAACCGCAAAGCTCTCATTTCCCTTTCCGGCGCTAAACAGCACGCACCAGAAGTAAGGCCCGCCGCCGTCCGACCCGCTGACTGCTGCACCCACCTCCGTGTGGTTCTTGCTGTGAAGGATTTCGGCGCTCTTATTTTTGATCATCAGTATTTCCGAAAACGCCACAGCCGGTTTGGCGTACTCCGACTGGCATCCGAGTAGGCGGCCGGTGATGGGAGTTAGGGTTTTGGCGTCGACAGCGCAGTTTGGGGCAAAAGTTTGGGCAAACTCGGAATCGGAGGGTCTTTTGGCGTTTGATCCGCCGACGGCGCCACAGTCGCCTTGGTATGCTTTGATGTATTGGAGAGCGATGCAGGCGAGGCCAGGGTTGCTGTATAATGGCGATGATGTTCTGTTTGTGTTTATGATGGCCACCAGTTCATCCGCAGGATTATCCGTCACTTTATCTGTGTCAAATTACAATAAAAAATCCTTCATTCTAACAAACTAGTAGTAGTATTTCGAAATGGATCTGGCCGGCCGGATGCAGCACCATTTTGGATTCGATGAGCAAATGGAGTACAATATTTTGAGATCTGACTACAATTAAATACAGTAAACCTTGAGAGAAAAATGAAGATTCCACCAATGTATAATGAATGAGCATAAACTTCATTAATAGCAGGCAGATCCACTAAATAATTAATCAGCTTATTATTATTGTTAATGAATCGTTGAAAGCTTACTTTGACCAGTGGCGATTGCACAAATGAAGAAGAGAATGCAGAGGACCACAGCCCATGTGGAAGAATTCGCCATTGCTGCCTGCCGGACTGCCTGCTGCAATTTAGAGAGAGAGAGAGAGAGAGATTTTAATTTGAAAGAAATGAAGAGAGGAGAGTTGTTGAAATTTGTCTTGTTGGTAACGAATCTGATACAACAGTATAATCTAACCAATGGAGGCACCGACATACAGCTTTTTTACAATTTGCCCCCTTAAGTTTAATGGAATATCACTATTTGATTAAAATTAAATGGAGTAAATATTTAAGGTAGAAAAAGAAAAGAACAACACGGATTAACAACTTACTGTATATTTGATAATTAAAAAAAATACTATCGTTTGGTAAATTTGAAAGTAGAAAATAAAAAGGAAAGTGGATAAGTTATCAAGTGTTTGCCACAAATGACCACCGCCACCGGCATCATCTCCGCCACGGCGCACTTCGCTTCGATCCTCCGCTCCTCAACCTTTGCGCTAAAACCAAAACGCCGCATTTTTACCTCTTCAGTGCGGTGCGCATTGCTCCCACAGAGCAGACGATTGGTCTCCTTATCACTTGTTTATCTCCATGTCTTCTCTCTATCCAAAGGTACACCTCCGCACTCTTTGAATAATTCCTTATTCCTCAAGAAAAAACACTACAATTTCACCAATCCTTTTTTTAACTGTGCCTTGTTTGTATGTTATCTCCCTTATCAACGAATATATATACCTCGTGTAATGCATTCGTGCTAGTAGTGAGTGGATAAAATAGTGTTTCATCGAATTGATCCATAGGATCAGCTTAATGATGAGGCATAAAATTGGATGTACGTTTACCACGATTTTTGATAACTTGACAAATTAATCACACTCTAACTCTGAAGATTTAATTTAACTTTACAGTTTTGATTCGTTCGTCTTGCATTCGGTTTAATCTTTGTGCTGTTTGTTTTGTGGTTGAAATTATGGAGCAATTGCAGTTTCCTTTTTTTTTTTTTTCCATTTTTCATGTTCTGATCTGACAAGTGAATATTTTGTAGCTGCAGATGCAATGGGCGCAACCATATTTGACAAATATGTCAAAACGTATGAATTAAATCTCTCTCCCTCTCTCTCGGTTACCTAAGTTGTCATTTTTAGTCCTAATTTATTTGGTAATTGCTTTTAAATACCACACATTGGGTAAGTCCAGTGCTGCTGGTTGTTGCTTTTATTTATGATGATGTATTCTAATTATCTGGAACTGAAAATGCATTATAAATTGTCTACATGTGTTTGAGTTTGATAGGAGTCGTTTTCTCTGAAATTTAAGTTCCCCTAAGGTTCATGTTTGGTAGTAGACATAGGCTGGATCCAAGATATCCCTGGGCATGGTAGGCAGATACATTTAAATTTATTTACATTTTCCCCTTTCCCTCTCTCTCGGGTGTAATGCGAGACTCATATCTTACTGTCAACTACTTCTCATATTTCATCTCTAGAATGAACAATGACTCATGCTCAAGAAATCTCATGTCTAGTTAATGAACAGAACATATATAATATTTTTTCTGCTGCTTGATTAAAATGACTCTATGTTATGGTCAGAGTTTTGGATAAGTTTTGGCTTCAATAGCTTATCCGATTTTCAGTTCGTACCTCAGCTGTAAATTTTTCGACTCTTGGCAGCTACTAACTGATTAATGGCACACTTTATCTTTTTTGTTTTTGTATAGCAAATCATTTTTCTTTACTTTTATCTAGGAAAAGGCTTGATCCACTGGAGGCTTATATACCAGCTCTTCTATTAACTGGGTTGCAGATTAAGGAACTGGGTAATGCTTCTCAGCTTATATATCTGATAATTGAATCAAGGTAGAACCAGCTATTGGTATCTTTTTTATCCTGTCTGGAGATGCAGCTGAGAGATTAGACATTTTCTGATGTAGTATTGAGTGATTTTGTACACTACTATTGCTCTATTATGCTACAATTCTGTATTCGTAGGGGTGTTTATTTTTCAGAAAATGATAAAAATCATAGGATCTATATTCATGAAAATATTATGTCTTCTACTGTAGGGCTAAATCTCGAAGTTGATCAACCTAAGTATGCTGATTGCCGGAATCTTTTAAGATCTGGTCCTGCATCATCGTTGCGCATTAATATTCGAGCAGTACTACCTTCCTTCTTTACATCTTTTGTCAGTCCATCTGTATAGTAGTAAGTCAGAATTATTTCTACAAAATTGAGGTGCAGAAATAAAAGGACATTTTCCTTGTTAGTTCAGACAGTAAAATTCAGAAGTTTTGTCCAATTGATATGCTTTATTTGAGAAAATGAAGACATCCATCATAAATCTGGGGTGTTCATTGTATAGGTTGCACAATATGCCTCTGATGCCGGAAACGGCAAAACAGCTTTCAATGAGGTTGATCAATGTTTAAGGTATTGTTCGCATTAGATTATGTCTTAAGTGTTCGAATTTGATGTGAAACAGTATTATGCTAGATCCTATAATCTTGATATAATTCATCGTCACATCCATTATCTTTCTACACAAGACAAAGAAAAGCATATGTTCCTCGTGAACCTAGTGTCAATATAATAGAGAGATATCTGTTAGTGTCCTTGAGGTTCTTCGTAGTAGAGTAATGATATAGAGCCTGCCCGGTGGTTGGTTTCTCATGGTGTCCAAACACCAGCATAAAACACCCGTACATTGTAGCATGATACAAGTAGCTTATGTTAATGTTGGGCTCCATATCAAAATCGCCTTCCTTAATACATACAGAATTACTTGCAAATGACGCCTTCCTTTTCTTGTCAAACTAACCATGGACAGAGCCATTGAAGAACTGGATTCTCTGCTTTTGCGGGCAACACGAAATGAATCGGAGGCCTCAGTTGATACGATGAAGGCGAAAGTGGTTAGCGCGCTTGATGCGCTGAACGGGTAACGAGTTAATATATAGAGTATTTATTTGGGAGCAGAGCAAATTGTAATACTAATAAAAATCAATATTTGTATTACACACAGGCTTCTGGGAACTGTTCCAGCTGAGGTGCTGGAGAAGGGGAAGGCCATGGCTGATGCATACATTATTCCTGATGAAGATTTAGCACCCCAAAACCTTGATCCCCAGTTAAAGCAGTTGGAATCATTATTGTAATTTGTAACTTGATAGATTATTGTGTGTATGAACTTTTCAGGCAATTTTGTACAGCACTTACTAAGTGTTGCAACTTACCAATATTTTAATTATAAGGAGAATATGTGGAATAATGAGTAAAAAAATATTGTTGATGGATTATCAATCTTGTTAATATTTTTAAAAAAATAATATTTTAATTATAAAGAAAAAATATAGGATGATGAGTAAAAAATATTGTTGGCAGATTATCAAACATGTTATAATAAATAAAGTAGAAAAGACACTAAAAAATTAACTACTTATATAAAATTAATATGTGAAGTATAATTTAATTCATGAAACTATGAAAGGTAGAATTAATATGTGAAGTATAATTTAATTCATGAAACTATGAAAGGGGGTTTCGGTCGTCTACGGAGAGAGATAAAAATGATTGCAATACTAATGATGTTTCTACTTCCTTTCCATCAGCTTCTTTTGTTATATGCACAAACTTGTAGTACTAATCCAACCTCATTCAAAGCATCAAAACAAAATATTAAGAATCGCGACAACTATGGAATTAAAAAGTTCAATTTAAAATCATTCTCAATGAAACTCTACTACTTCAGCACAATATAGACTTAGTTATTATGGCTCAGAAAATAACCATGTAGTAATCACACAAAAATAATCTTATGAATATTTCTTAGCGCCCTAATACATCCCAACAAATAATATTCACTATATACAACACCACAGCAAAGACGACCACACACGGCTACCTCTTTTGATTAAACAAAACCATGCCGATTTCTTGGTATTATTCCACTTTTTTTCATTATATCATGTAGGAGGTAAGCTGCTGAAGATCCGTTTCAAACTCGGGCAGGCCAGGCGTAGTGTACCCATGCTCGATGGGGATATCTGTCATATGGAGAAAACCTCAATACTTCCAAAAGGCTTAATAGGTTATTATTAATGTAAAGTTCACAACAATTGGTGCACAAGTCCAGTGGTAAAACATATGATGTTACCTTGGGGCAAAAACGGACATCAAGCGTCTCCAGCACATTGCATTGCATTATTGCAGTTTCCAAAGCTTCCTCGTCAATATTACATGACTAGATGTATGCATCAAAAAATGCGTGAAATGGAGTTAGGGAGATGAACATCATCAATACATGGAAAACTAATTGGTTACCTGGCTTAGAAATTTCCAGCACTTGGCCTTGATGACATTTAGAAAAGGAAATATACAACAATTTTAATATGTTTACCCAATATTGTTAACAAGTTCAAAAAAAGGTGGATTCATATGAACCTTGCATAATCATCCAGATTGATTAATATGAAGAATGCTTCTATTGTCTTTACCAGTACTTCTAAAACTATTTCAAATTTCCTGCAACTACATTTTCCTTTTGAGCTTGCCCTAAAATTCTAAGGTTCAAATTTCCTATTGTAACTACATCTAGAAATAATTTTAAGGTAAGAAATCTAAAATTCTTATCTATTACAAATTTATACCAGTATGGCAATGAACCCTAAATTTGGACAGACTCTTGCAAAGCTCAGCACCAAACTAGAATTTATGGTTCAAATTATTACAGTAATTGAGAGTTATAAAAATACGTACCTGAAGAAAAAGACTGGTCAATCTTGGACAGTCGAGCTTCAAAATTTCCAATGAGTTACAATTGCTGAAATATTTATGCAAACAATTATCAACAATTGGTGTTTCAAGATCATATTAGGTAAGATATATATATAAAGTGGGAATGCACATACCTCAGGTTAAGAAAGAACAAATTACAACAAGATATGTCAACTTCCTTCAGGTTTGAAGACAGTGACAGGTTCAACGATGTTAAGTGGAAACATCTAGCAGCAGGTGGAATAACCACCTTCTTAATATTAGAACAACCAACACAGTTGAGGTTTTGCAGCAGACGGTTAGGTTGGGATTCAGGCAGGAGGGCTTTCTCAGTAGAGTAGTCATCAAATGAGTCATGAAAAATGCTCGTATCAGAGAGTCCATCACGTTGAAATCCCCAATCCAAGTCATGCATATTAACACAACCATTCAAGCTAACATGAGTTAAATGCCTACAACCAGCAAGCAATGCCTCTATTGCTGACTGGCAAAGTGTTCCGTAAGATAAGTCAAGTTCACAGAGAGCGGGAAGAGCACCGCCTTTGTAAAGAGGTTCCAATGATGTGTCACTAAGATATTTGCATGCTTGCAATTTCAAAACCTATAAAATAAGAACATGATAGAAAAAGAATGTTCAGGTATACTTTATATGATAAACCTAAGGTTATGTTTGATTTGGGATTTTGAAATCTAAATTCAAGTCTACTTTGGGAATTTAGAATCAGGTTCTCAAATCCACCCCTACAAATACATATAAACCCTACAAATATGGCCTTTTTATTGTCATTCTCATTTATTTACGACTTTTTACACCTTTTATTCTCATTTTTGCAACTTCCAATAATATAAAAATACAACATCACACACTTTTGCACATCAATTTGACATAAAGTTAAATCCTACCCTATATAAATCTCAAAACAAACACAAACCATTACTATTTAACAAGTCCAGATTTTAAAAACATCTAAAGCCCAAATCACACAACCCTTATAGATCTGGCTCTAATTAAACACCAGAAAACTGAAAATCTAAATGCATGAAACAAAGGGATGCAACAAAGTACCTTCAAATACAAACAGGAGTCAAAAACAGGTTGCAAATTAACCAAAAAGGTGTATGATAGGTCGAGGAAAGTCAAGTTGGGAAGGCGGTGTAAGGATGAAAGTCCATCAGGGCCAACAGAGGGGCATGACATTAACACTAATGACTCAGTAAGTGGACATGAAGATGCTGTAGCAGATAAGAAATCGTCCCTGAGTTGGCTGCACAGAACAATCATAGAAGTGAAGTTAAGACGCATTGTTCAACAGGCAAGGTTACAAAAATCCAGAGATTATTAAGTAAAATTACCTGCAGAAAGATGCATCCAAAGATGTCAACAGAGGACAATCAATGAATGCTTCAGATAATACACCACATCCTTTTAGTTCAAGTGAAACCATCTGAGGTGCTTCAACATGGAGCGCATTCAATTTGGGGCATATGCCCATATTCAATGACCTGAGACCTACCTGCAACAGATTTACAAAATAAATGAATAATGATGATAAGCAATATACAAATAAAGAGAGTGAAATAAATGTGCAACTATCGATAATAATTATACTCATAAATTTGTTTCAAGGAAAATCGAGATTAAAAAAATTAAGGGCAGCCATCAAAAAAATTGAAGAAATAGGACAACAACTTACAGGTGAAAATGATGCTTTCTCAAGATGATCACAACCATCCAATGAGACATGCTCAAGATAAGGGCATTTGAGCTCGAGAGAAGTTATAGCACGGCAACCACCAAGTGAAAGACTAACTAATGACGTACTTTGGAAACTCACAGTTGTCAAACTCTGTGAAGGAGTAAAGATACAATCTGATATGATTATACAAAAAACCAAAGAATGTAAAACTTGTAAATAGGTCAAATATATTAATATGAGAGGCGATTGGCTCCAATATAACAAAAGCGCATTCATAACTTCATTGTGCTCAAGAAGGTAGCCATCTCCTTAGATCTCCAGCTATATATTAAAATTTATGTTTCTAGGAGCCCGATGGTTCAATGTGGGAACTCAATGTCTGAATTGAAACAAAACTAAACAGTACTCTCTTATTTGAACTGAGCAATTGATGGAATTGTAAATACGACATTAAAAGGGTATTCGAGAACTGAAAGGGCAATGACTAACCTCACAATTGTCAAGAATTAATGATCTCAATACAGGACAACCGCCTCCACTACTGAAAACTTCACAGATGGAATTCGTTAAGGATTCGCATTCAGTAAGGTCTACTTCTTGCAAACATTCGCATTGGAGTGCTAAGGTTGTCAAGCTTTCTTGCTTTTGCAGGACTAATTTCTGCAATTAAATTAGGGCAAATAGAATTAATCCTGGGATATGACCACATTAAACTTCAAGTATAAAACATCTATTCATTTGAGGATTCACAAAAATATAAGGAAAAATATATCAAGAAACAAATGACATACTTTAAGTGCGCTTGATGTAATACTGATTCTTTGGAGAGAAGGGCAATTAGAAACTGTGATTGACGCTAGCATGCTGCTTCTTAAATGTAAGTCAATAAATCTGCAAAGAGCAAGTAAAAAGTCATTCTCTGCAAAAGGATAAGATGACAAGGCTCACAGCAAGAGAGGACATACTTCCGACAATGTACAAGCCTTATGTTTTTAAGGCGTCGCAGCTCCAATGACACTGATGTTAATAAACTGCAATTATCAAGCTCAAGAACCTAGAATAGATACACAGGGAAAATCAACATTCAATGATAAAATAATCGCAATTAAGAGTGAAAAATATACAAGAAAGTGTATTCAAACCTCAAGCAATGTACAAACAGCTATAGCAGCCATTGAAGCTGTCGTTATACCCTCGCAGCTATGAAGCTTAAGAACTGTCAACATTGAAAGTCTCACGGACTTCAAAGGTGAAATATATGTTAGATGGCATACACATACACAAGTACCAGATGTAGATTTATACTGAGACAAAGAGAGAGAGATCTTACTTCAAGAGAGATGTTTGGGCAGTAAGAAGCGTCAAGAACGTGGAGATTTACACAATTCTGAGCTATATTTTGAAGTGTCTCATCACTGACACACGAGCAGTTGGACATATCCAACGATTCCAATAGCGGGCATGATGTCGCTGCTGAACGGATTGCAGCATCTGAAAGCTTGTGACAGGAAGCTATATCCAACTCACGCAAAAGAGGGCAATTGAGAACTGCATGAGGCATACTACTGCGCTTGAGGGACAAGGTTTCAAGCTGGGGACACCTGGAAAAAAAAATATATTTCATAAGTACTGCAGGGCATAAATAAAAAGACAGAATAAGGAAAATATTGATAATTATCTAGCACCTGATAGAGACACGGAGCACACGACATTTCACTATCTGAAGGTCATGCAATCTATCATGATAAATGGGAATTTCCTGAATGCCATTACCCAGAGTAGAATCATTGACAGTTAAACTCTTCAACATGTGGCAATCTGTCAACGCTTGAAAAAAAGTCTCGCCTAACTGGCCTTTGCCCAGGGTTAAAACCTCAAGATTTCTGATAAAAAACAAAGGATTAGAAAAAATTCAAAAGACCGCAAAGTAACAAATTACTCAGGTGAATCAAATACCTAATTTACCTCAATAAAGAGACAGCTTTCATCACAAGCTGATGGATAGCAGGAGTACCATAAATATTTACTGCAGTAGCATTTGGATATCGCTGACACATGTACTCAACTAAGGTGAAATAATTTAACAAAATTAGTTTCTTCATGCAGCCCAAATCTCATGTCTAGATACAAGTGAATAAGGCTACAAGGCACAAGGCAAAAGGAGGATAACACTCCAAACTTTTATATAGAAAATCATCTCAAGCTAGCAAATAATTAAATTAAACTGCCAGTTAGAAAATGATTGCATTACATTACAAACTAGCAATAGATTGTTGTCATCAAATTCCATATTCGCCACATGAATTCTTCAATTGAAGACAAACGGCAGATATAATTGCAAACAACCATTTGAACGGGCAGGCATACTCAGGTCCATGTTCTACAAATAAGATTGTGTTCATGTCCTAGTAAAAACAGACAATTTCCATTCTCCAAAATTTAATAGTATAGACCAGACATAGCTCAAATATCACATATACTTCTAGCATGATGTCCTTCAGCCAGAAATCATCAGCAAATATCTTTATACAAGACGACTAGGCCACTGTCCGACAGGTTTTAATGTATTGACATCTCTGGATTTTGACCAGTAGTGTTATAGTAGATACACCAGTCAGATGCAAAATCACATTCCAGGTTTACTTAGGCATTAAGTCTTTAACTAAGGCAAGTTGACAGATGAGTAGATTCACTCAACGTTATTTTTTTCAATATGAATTACTTAAAAAGTGTACATAATTTTGCTGTTGGGCAAAAAAAAAATTGTCAACTTACAGCAGACGTCCTTAAACAGGAAAGTGGGACACTAACTAGAAAAGGACATCAGTTAAACTAAGAGCATTGTAAATAAGTCAAGCCAAACATAAGTTGAAAAATGGTTCTTGTTAAACTCATTCAAACACTTCAGGAACACTGTCAAACAAGCCAGAGGAGAAGTTCGCTCTCAAAGAATAAAGAAGTCACGTCGCACTTTTTAATGAGTCAGGGCCTTTTGAAAATAAATCTAAGCAATATCCATATTTCATAATGACTATAAAGTATTATATGAAGCATGGACGCACAAGAATCTTTTATTTTTCCAGGTCAATCATACAGCGCATCCAGGTTAAATGGATCAGCAAACGCTGTTTCTTTCCAAAGCAATTCCAGACATATAAATCGTGTATGCAATGTGGCAGTAGTCATAACAGTTTTGAGAAAGCTCTTAAACAGAAGAGATCATACTAAAGGCCATACTCACATTGCTGAAGAGATATGTAGCGATTCTCAAAATTCAGGTACCGCCAGAAATCTTCATGAGAACTTGCGTCTCTCCACTGCCTGCAAACCCTTGCTGCTCGACAAAGATCAACATGGTCCATGAAAGTGAAAACCTACAACCATTTATATAAAAATACACATCTTGTTAAATAGATAGAAAGGGTTCACTTTTATAAGAGTTACTAATGATACTTACCATATGCAATAAGTCATCAGTAAGATCCATCCGAATTTCCGAATCATCCGTTTTATTAGTACCATCAGTGTTTGTAGTATTGTCTCCACCAACAGAATGATTGGGCACATTTTCATCATCAACATCGTTACAGATGGGATGAAGGTATTGAAATTCGTTTTCAGTGCCCCAGTCCCTGCAATAGACAGCAAGTTTAAGGCAAGGTCCACGATTCTGTATTGCTAAGATAGACTTATTCATTTTTCACACAGATTAATAAAACTTATTTAATATTGTTGGAATTCAAATTTTCCTCATTTCTTCGTATTTTACCCTTACAAGAGATATGGAAAAAAATTAACGTGCATGGGAAAAATAAAATTTAAGTTTATTAAATAGGGTCATTTTGGTCAATTGGAAAATAATTAATGACTATACAAAGAAACAAGCCTATTATTTGCTACATTACCAAAATGGAAAACAGCAAGTCTATTTTAGAGGTCCGAGGGTGTATATTAAAACAAAGGCCATAACCTGAGGTCACTAGCAACTAAAGGGTACAAAGGTATTGACTTCGAACTCCCCCGTTAAGGAAAGATGAGTCTTTGATTAAACTATTCTTTTCTATCTTCCATTAAAAACACATGTAGTTTACTAAGTATTTATCAAATTAAGATATTATAAAGATAAATAAACAACATAAGGTACAGTTTTAAGTTTACTACTACTAAACCATTCACAAACATACATACATAAACTAATGAAAAAAAGGTTTGCACGTCTGCGCACAGACACACATACACTAATAGAGAATGAGTACGCAAGAGTTCTTACAGAGAAAAAGAATGAACTTTGGGTCGTTTACTCTGCAAATCACGATCAGCAGTCTCTCTTCCACTAGCCACCATTGACAAAGTAGAAGACGATGACTCACCACCTAATCCCAAATTTAAATTAACATCCACTTTCAACCCCTGACTTCCACTAGCCCCATCAGCACATTTCGCTCTATTATCATTTAGCCACATAAGGAAATCCGCACCTTTCTCATGGAACTCACAATCAAAATCGAACCTTTCATTTGTCTCGTTCTCGTGTACTCTCTCCTCGTTAGTGGCCTGTGCCCCTAACCCTTCACGACCACCAACACTCTGGTAAGTATCCCAAAACCCTAAATCAGAATCTTCACCATCCATTTCATCGACCTCATTCCCCAAAACGCCTTCCCTCATGTGATTTTTCTCCTTATTCCAACAACGCAAATAATACGAATTACAACTTGTGGCAGTAATACTATCTTCCTCTTTTTCTCCGAAGCATAGAAAAGGAAAACACCAAATCCTCATACACACGAGAGAAACTCCGCACTACTTCACTAGCCCTAGCGAACGATCCACATATTTAGCCTTCTGAAGACCTAAATATCTCTCAAACAAAAAAAACCCTAAAAAGCACAAAAAATGTCGAGAAAAAGATCCGTAATAATAAAAATTACGAAAGCCAGGTCTCTGTGCCACCCATTTCGCTTAACAGTCGTTGAGAGAAGTGGCGAAAACTTTCAAAGAGGCAGATTCATTCACAGGCAAATGTATCAATATAAAAGCAGAATAAATGGGGTAAAACAGATCGGATCGAATAAAATAGGCACAGTCAAAGCTCTCTTCTCGAGAAATTTATTCTTCTAAAAGATCGGCGGCAATGGCGATATGGTTCCCTTCTCTTGTCTACTTTCTCTCTCTTCTTTTTCCCCGTCTCTCTCTGCACTCTCCTCTGAGGTAAAGCTTTATCTTCGGGCTTTTCCAGGAATTTCTGATTTGTCTTAGGTTTTTGGGATACAAACGACGTCGTCAGATGAAACATTTTCATGCGGTCTGGCCATGTGGCTGTTTAGGATCGGCCCATGGCTATTGGGCCTGGCCATTACATTTATTACGTCATAACACGCTCAAAAAAAGGTCTGACTATATGCACCTCCATTTCGGATAGATGCACTCCCCCTTTCAATTTTATTAATAAAATAATAGGTAAAAAACCTAAAATACCCTTCATTAAATATACACTATACTAGATGCACCCTCCCGACTGAATGCACCCCGCCTTCATTTCTTTAACCTTCCCCTAACACACAACTTCCGGTCGCCGGCGACACCATTTCCGGCGACCATCAACTAAAAAAAAAAAAAAATGGTCGACCATATACTCCAAAAAATTACAATTTTTTTTCAACTTTCGACCAACCAATGTCGACCATATACACTCTCGTCGACAAATCGTTGTCGACGGGAATGTATATGGTCGAAAATAAAAAAAAACATTTTTTTTAAATTCGACTATGTAAGGTCGATCAAATTCACCCTTGTCGACAACAATTTGTCGACAAAGGTGTATGTAATCGACCTTATAGGGTCGGAAATTGAAAAAAAAAAATTAGGGTTTTCTGCATTTTTGCAGAAAATCCTAACATTGGGAAAGGGGGGAAAACCTGGTGGGGTGTGTCGGCGTCGGAGGGAGGGGGCGGCTGCAATTTGCTCATTATTTTTTTTTTTTACAGTTGGGGGTGGGGCGACGGGCTCGGCGAGGGAGAGAGGAGGAGGGGACGGTCGCGCGAGGGAGGGGGCGGCCGCGATCTGTTCTTTTTTTACAGTTGGAGGGTGGGGCGACGGGCTCGGCGAGGGAGGGAGGAGGAGGGGGGAGGGAGGGGACGGCCGCGGCGGCCAAGATCTGTTCTTTTTTTTTTTTTTTTAACAGGCGGTGGGGGTGGGGGGCGACGGGCTTGGCGAGGGAGGGAGGGGGGCGACGGGCTCGGCGAGGAAGGGAGGGGCTGGCGTCGCCGGCGACGGGTGGTGGAGGGGTAGGTCGCTGGTGGTGGTGGTGAGGGGTGGGGGAGAAGATGAAAGAAGAAATGGAGGAGGAAGAAAGATGGAGGATTTGGGGGTGTGGGTAGTAAAGGGACTTTTATGAAGGAGGGGTATTTATGACATTTGAGGGAGGTGTGACCTAAAATTCGGGGAGTGTATAGATCGGGGGAGTGCATCTCTCCGAAATGGAGATGCATATAGTCAAACCCTTAAAAAAAGGAACCCGTAGTTTCAACCATGGATGAAAATTTCTCATATATCCATTTTTCGTTGTTACCGATATCGATATTTTCACGATATTTGTAAAAATAGTTAAAAATATTGATAAATATTTTTATATAAATTTATCACTGATATAAAATGTATTCAAATTATTTTGTAAAATTTTATGTATTAAAGGTTTGTTATTAATTTTTTATAATTTTTAAAATTTACGAATATCTATATATCCATCAATATTTTCACAAATTTAAAGTTTCGATATTTTCATCGATTTGATCATCCTTGACGTTCAACCTATGAAATAGAGATTTTTAAACTTAACTCAAAATTTATACAAAACACGTGAACAAATCTTTATATACACGAGGGCAGTAAGTATCTTCTAGTTTTTGTCAAGTCTCATTCTTCTATTTTGACATGTGGAAAAATCTATAAGGAAAAAATTGAAAGAATAAAGAGATTCAGAAAAGATATAAATTAATAGAGAAACCTCAAGTGGTTGGTACCCTAATTCAGCTCGAAATGTAGAAAATTCAATTGTAATCTTTATTAGAATGAGAATAAGTATATCTTGGTTTTCATGTGGAAAAAATATATGTAAAAAAAAAAATATGTCTCTCATGATTTCTGTCAAGTGTCATGCTTCAATTTTGATAACATGTTCACTATATTTTCAGGATTTGATATTTGTGATTAGGGGAAAATAGTTATTCTCACATGGATGGCAACGGTCACAGCAATGAGCTTGTCTTGCCCTCGAATGACGACAAACCCCACACATCGTGCTTGATGTAGCTTGATTGGACTCGTTCAGTTGAATTAATTTGTTTATCGACATATTTGAAGATCATACAATTCATAAGCTCGCTTACATGTGAGCAAAGAACTTGATCTGGTAGGGTCAAGTCCACAAACTTGGTTTTCGATAGTAAGTTCAACTCAATTCGACTCGCAATTAGATGTCATTTACAAATTAGTCGCGTGCATGTTATATGCAAGGATGAAAATATCGCTATCGCAACAAATATCGCAACTTTAATTTTACGGATATATCGCGGGATATATATCGATATCGCAAAAAAATTGAAAAAATGACGGAAATCTTATTAAAATCTTTGAAATTTAACATGAAATTTTAGGGATTATTAAAACATACTATTATACATGTATTCCATTCAAAAGCCATTAAAATTATATGTTTAAAACAAACATATCGATAATGAATTATATAAATACTGGCTGACGAAAATTAATTGATAACATAATACCATATAAAATGATTAAACATACATGATGAAATACAATTAATATCAAAATGATGATATATGAGGTTCAAATATAGTAGGTGAAATGACATCTTTGTCCAAACAACATTGATAAAATACAATTAAATATTGTCTGACGAAAACTAATTGACAGCATAATACAATACAAAGTGATTAAATAAATATATATGATAAAATACAATTAATATCAAAATAATAACATATGGGGTTCACAAATAGTAGGTGAAATGACATATTTGTCCAAACAATATTCATACTAACTCATCACCTTATAGTAATTTAGGATATAGTTATGCACATGTAATTCATATGTTTAAACAAAAACTACTAAATATATGAGGTGAATTGAGAATATATTCGCTTGCACTATTAAAAATAAAATAAAATGTATAATTTTGTACATATAAAAATAAAATTTCAAATAAGTTTGCGATTTTTTTTCAGATTTTGCGATATTGTGCGATATATCCGCGATATTTCCAGATTCCCGTCTAAGTTTACACTACGATTGAACGATATCGATATCGACATCGATATTTTGCGATATATCCGCGATACTCGGAAAAAAATACATTAGACCCCAATATCCATTTCGCAATATCCAAATTTGCGATATATCCGCGATATTTTCATCCTTGGTTATATGTGACGTTTTTCCTACATATAAATGACACATAAATACTAATAAAAAGTCAACTAAAAATATGTAAAGTCTCTCTTTACAAACCGAGTAGCCCCGAAAAAATCGATAACATGATATTTTTCGAACTTATTAATATATTTTAGAAATTATTTTTACATAGTTACTACAATCTTTTTGGACAGTTTGTTAATTTGTTCGTTATTGAATAATTTTTCAGTAACACTTGTGTAAACTATGGTTCATGTGAACATTTTTTTATAGTTCTTGTTTTTTTAATGTGTCGTTATGCATACGTAGTGTCACAATTTAAAAAAATGTTTAATCTTAAAAAGTACAGTAATAATTTATATGCACAATTACACTACTTAAAAAAAACACGGAAACTCGAATTCATAAAACTTTTAGTCTTTTTTTTTTCAATTTACCTCATAACAATAACAACAAGACTCGGGGTATGTATTCTAAAAATAGTCTTACAGTCCCTTTGTCATATGGTAAACTTATAATTTTGTCAAAATGAATGTCACAAGTTAAACCCATTGCCAAAGCTTCGATACGAGTACTATCTCCCGTGAGGCTTGTTCTCTTTGCACCTACCATAATTACACTTCCTTGATCATCACAGATCGACAATGAAGGAAGCCAAATCCCGACGAGCCATCCAGGAACCCAGCAATGTCGGAGTTAAGTTTAAGGGTGCCACTTGGGGGCAGGGACCACTGTGCAATTGTTGCTGGTGATTTAGCGGATTCTTCAGCCATTCCCATTGCACACTGGATCATGGGTTAAGGATTTTCCACTCAAAGAGCTGGGCGGGCATTTCGAGTTTTCCAAAGGTTCCACGAGAAGACGAAGACTGTGCGTAATTCCAAAAGAGGGGAGGGTATCACGTACAAATTCTCTAAAAGGTTTAACGGAGGGACCCCAGATTGAGAAGATAATCGGATTAGACTTTTCCCCTGCACGTGTGTAGATTGTCAAGGGGCAGTCGAGAAGAGAGTGAGACGCCATTTCAGTGGTCCACTATAAAAAATGCTTAAATTAGAGACCAAAGTTTTGAGACCGTCTTAAAACGGTCTCAAATAAAGACTGATTTGAAACCATTTTGAAAAAATTACGAATTTTGAGATCGATTTCATTTCAGTCTTTAATTTTATGTATTCACACCGTTTAGAGACCGTATTGGCGGTCTCTAACCTGAAATTAAATTTCTGATTTTAAATTTTGTTTTGAGACCGCATTAGCGGTCTTTAATTGGTATTAAGAATTCCAATTCCCAAATTTTATTTTGACCGTCATTTTTGCCCGCTCATTTAGAGACCGTTTTGTGAATACGGTCTCTAACCCGTTTATAAACCCGTCTATAAACCCTAGTTCATTTGTACCGCCTCTTTCACTTTCACCCTATGCAATTTCTCACGGCCCTCGCGATTCTCTCTTGCTCTCTTGCTGCGACTAGAGCTGGCAAATTGGGTTGTCCGGCCCGGCCCATCTAGCCAAGCGATGTTCGTGGATCGGGCTGGCCCATGAATTTATCAGGCCTATAAAATGTGAGCCCAACCTAGCCCACTAGACTAGCGGGCCGGCCCAACCCATGAAATATTTTTTTTTTAAATTTTTTTTAGCAAAAATTATATATATATAAATGTTGTATTGGTCACATACTCACATATAATTTTTATTTATACAAATAATAATAATTAAAAATATGCAATACTAAAGTATTAACTATACATAATTCATAAACGGTCATAATCAGTATAACATTACACTCTATAACAACTTCAAATAAAATTATAAATAATTCACAAGTTCAAATTTCAAAGTCAAAATAAAATAAAAATACAATAATACTTAAATATAAAATACTTTACTTATTTTCATTATTTATTTGTTTAAAGAAAAAATATTGATCAGGCCAAACGGGTCCATGGCCAGCGGATTCAGCCTAGCCCATTAGGCTCACCGGTTCCATCGGGTCAGGCCAAATAGGCTCAGTTCTATATGGGCATCTAATTTTAGAGCCCAACCCATACTATGTTTCGGGTTGACCGAGCCAGCCCATCGGATCGGGCCCAAATTGCCAGCTCTAGCCGCGACGACTCCAACTCCGTCCCTATTCTTAAGAAGATATCGTTGACGCCGCCTCTTTGTCGCCGCTTGTTGGTTATCAATCATCTCCACCGAATTTAAGTTATGGTAATTTTTGGGTTTTTCTATTTTGAGATTTTGTTTGAAAGAATTGATACTAGAATATTAAAAGATGAGAGAAATAAATTGATGAGAAAAAATATTAGATGAGTATGAGATTAAATATAATAAAATTATAAATAAAATATAAGTGATGTGATTGAGAAAGAGAAGGAGAAGAGAAAAAATAATATGAAAAAAGAAATTGAATGAGAAACTTATTGTGGAATTTATAGTAGGATGGAGGGAGTATATAATAAAGAAATTAATTAATATATATATATATATAATTAATTTTAAAAATTACACAAGACAATTACTTGTCAAAGTGGTGGGTGCCCATTATTGGGCACCCATCCACCCGGGATCAATTCCCACCAAGACCAAATAAATGGTCATTTAAATAAAGTGGGTGTGGTTGGGTATGGGGGTCGGGTGTGGGTTCGGGTTGGGTGGATCGGGTCGGGTGTGGGTGGGTATGGGGATCGGGTGGGTCAGGGCGGGTGTGTGTTCGGGTCGGGTCAGGTGTGGGTTTAGTTCGGCCGCGTGGGTCGGGGTTCGATACCGGATGTGGTGGTCTTTAAATTAAAGACCGTTTTGAGACCGTCTCAGGGCCCGAAAAAAGTTCGGGTCGACCAATTGTTTGAGACCGTTTGTAGACCGCTACAATTTAGAGACCTAAAAAAATCGGTCTATAATTTGAGACCGATACATGAAAACGGTCTCAAAATATTTAAAACGAACCTAATAGTGACCAACCCAAAACAGTCTCAAAACAGTTTCTAATGCGTTTAGAGACCATTTTTACGGTCTCTAATTGGTTGTTAATTGAGGTGTTTTTTGTAGTGGTCAGACCGCAGGTGGGGCATATAGTATCAGAAGTGAAGCCCCTGATTTTGAGAGAGTGGGGAGTTGCAAGCGATTCTATGCAAGCCCGCCACATGAAGTGAAGGACTTTTGGCATTTCCACAATGTCACGACCACAGGGCCGGAGAAAATTTGTTAATGGCGAGGTAGTAGGCCGACTTCACAGTGAATTTTTCGCTCTTGCTCGGGAGTAGGGATGGCAATGGGGCAGAGCAGGGCAGATAGTTAAATATCCAAAATCTACCCTGCGTTCATAAGTATCTGCCCTGCCCTGCCCTGCGACCTGCTGCGGGGCAACATTTCGTGCCCTGCCCTGTGCAAGTCATTGCCCTGCCCCGCCCTACCCCATGTACCCCATGCACTCCAAAAGTTAAAGTAAAATATGCAGATTAAATTAAATTAATAAATAAAATAAATATTAAAAATCCACAATTAAATTAAATATTAAAATTAAACATTAGAAATTCAGTAAGTCATATCCAAAATACTTAAGCAAACAAAATAATTAAAAATAATTTTTATATTAATATAATTTTTTTTTTAATATTCAGGGCAAGGCAGATTTTTATAATACATATATCCATGCCTACCCTGCGTGCGGGGCGGGGCAGATTTGCCCTGGTTTAAGGATGGGGCAGGGCAGGGCGGATCTAAACCTCTCAGAGGTCGACTTCGGGGCAGATCATTTTGCCATCCCTACTCGGGAGCCATATTTTCCTATCCACAGGTCAACTGGTGCTTACTAGAATAGTTAGAATTTGTTTAGCCAGTTCACAGTAGAAAATCTCTCCAATTCGCTCAATGTCCAATGCAAAGACGGAGGGAGTATGATTTAGTGGGAATGACTGCTTTTACCCATCCCTTTTTTCCCCTCCCCATGACTCGAACCCAGGACCTAAGGCCTAGGTAGTGGTGCTCTAACCATTTGAGCTATCTCACTTTGTCAGAATCCATATTATGTAAGAGCCTTAAATATTGTTTCACAACCATTGCTAAATTAAAGTAGAACATCTTTCAAAAGCTCAAACCCCCCATTCTATTTTGATCTTGATATTTTCTCCCAACTAAGTCAATGGATCTTTCGGTTTTTCGGTGTTGATCCCCAATAAAATCGAGCCTAATGTTTCTCAATAACCTCACACAATGATTTCGGAAATAAGAAGCAGCTCATTGTGTAATTTGGGATAGCCGGTCCCTAAGAATATCTGGGCCTGAACTGAATTTTAAAAAAGGCCCCGTCACTTCATATTTTTTATTGTATACAAACTTATGAAATATAATGTAAAACAATTTTTAAATGACTAACAATGGAGTATAATTTTTTTTACACATTTTATAATTTCTAATTAATATAGATTTTTTAAGATTTTAAGTTATTTAATTTTAAGAGATTTTCAGAGTTTTAATTTAATTATTATAATTTTTTGAATTTTTTATTTAGACAATTTTAAATTTTTTTGAATTTTTTTTTATATGTATAATTTTTAATTTTAATGAGATTTTTTAACAAAAAAATTTAATTTTTAAATTTTTTTTAAATTTTAAGGATGTAAATTAAACTATTTGTCCGAAATCTCAATTTTTCGACAAAAATGATGTAAATTGGACAAAAAATGATGTAAATTTAGCATTCTAAGACATAAATTGAAAAAGTGAAAATTTAAAATATATAAACTGAATTATGCCTTTGTTGAGACTTTTCTTCCATTCCCTTCTCATTCACTAATTCTTTTTACTTTTTTAGAGTTCTCTTTATATGTCTTTATATATATATAAATAAAAGATATCTTAAAAAACGGACCTCTAAAAAATAAAAATATTTCTAGGCTTGAATCGATAGAACCGGGTTCTTGGATCATTGATTTGATGAGGATTTCCCGCCCGGCCCGTGTGAGGGTCTTCTCCTTCCATCCCTTCAAGCAATTGACAACCTGATCAATCACCGTGCTGAAGATCTCCTTCTTGTTGCGACTAATAAAAGTAGGGCAATTTTGTTACACGCCAAGTTTGTAAAATTTTGTTCTGGGTTTCTTTACTTAATTATTATTATCAATATGTTTAATATTAGAGTAATAAAACCCCACTTTAAAAAATCACTAACTTAGAAATGAAAATATATTTAAGCTATATTAATTTTAATAAAAAAAACTAGTGCTTGACCATATGATAGCTAATTTGAACTTTTACTTACATAAATCAAAGAAATAATATAGAAAAAAAATTCAAAATTAGCATAGCAATATGCCAATATGGATGATGAGATGATGTTTGATGTGCAGAGACAAAGAAGAAGAAATGTTTGTTGGTAATAAGATGTAAGAATGATTAGCAGATCGAGGTGGTGGGCCCGTAAATGGCTGTAAAATCCTGGGCTACTTATGGGCCTATTGTGGCCGACACCATTACCTTTTTTCTAGGATAACTCGGGCCTACAACCTTAGCTTTCCCTTTCTTGCTACGTATGGTAATTGTTTTTTTTTTTTTTTTATGTCTCGGGTATGCGGTCAACTCACCGCTCACTTGTAGAGGTCCCGTTTAAAATCAAAACTTTGCGTTCTATATGGACTGACCCTAGAGATGAGCACATTCCTAAGTCCCAAGCTAAGTATGATAATGTAATGAATGATATTTCATTTTTTTAACGAATAAATTTAGCTATATATTTATTTTTAATATAGAATTTTAACTTATAACATGGTAATTTAAGAAAAAAATTTTTTGGAGTTTTTTCTTTTAAAAGACTAAAATTAGGTTTTTTCACATATGTAGTTTGAAATTTCACTTAATACTTTAATTTTTGGGTATAATGATGGTATATGTTTTGGGCCGAATATATGGGCCAGTGAATAGTAACCCTTCACAGTGCAAACCCCAATTTTGTGAATTTGGTCCGGCTAACGGTAAACCATATGTTCACTAAAATAAATTACCAATCTCTACAATTTTATTTTATTAAATTTATTTGCAATTTGTACTACACAAAATTACCCGATTGAGCAATCGATCAATTTTATATAGTACTATAAGTTACAATGGAATAAAATGGTAAAGTACAGCTTGCAAATTGATAAAATAGTCAAGTAAAAGTTGAAAATTGACATTAACTCTATATATGATTATGCTATGTAATGTTGCAAACACAACAAACTACTTTAAGAATAACTTATTTTTAAAGTTTTCTCTCACATCTTTTGAATAAATAATTATGGAAGCTGTTAGTTTTATTTACAAACACCATTTTAATGGGAATTACTGGTATATCTAGTTGAGGTTGTTTGGGAGGAATGAAACCCAAAATGTGTGGGCGTGAGCCTTAAGACACTGATATCATGAAAAAAATTCATTTAAAAGTCTAAACTTGTAGAAAGACATATAATTAATTCTTATAGTATATTAATTTTATAATACTCTCCCCCACTCGTATGCCGAATTATTATCTATACGTTGTAGGGATGAGGGTTATTGAGTGAACAATTTAATTGTGTGGAGTTGTTTTCAACATTAATCGAACTGATACCTTCAAATAATTTAGTTTCATCTAATTAAAAGTTTAAACTTTTAGAGAGATGGGAGAAATTAACTCGTATATATTAATATAATATAAATTTATAAATGTTATGATATTGATTCTATACCATGATTCATGAACAAGTTTTGCAAGTTACTAACTCTGCAAAGGGAGGGGAGGGGGTGTAAAAAAAATTCCAAAATTTAAATGTTTATATATGCATAAGCTAACATGTTTAATAAAAATAAGAAAGTCTATATTTTTTTATTCATAATAGTCTTAAATATGTAAAATATAATCTTTTGAGGTTAGTTTTATAATTAAAATACGTACAAATTATTTATTTATAGAGGACTTTTGCAATAAACTCGTTACTAAATTAATCAATCAATCAATAAGTAAAAAAATAATCTAAATACATATAAGAGGGTGGGGTTGGAGGTAAGCGTGGGTCGTCCTATATATACATATAACCTCGTAAAATTTGGTCAAATATTTTTTCAATATAGGTAAAAGAGCTCCAAATCCATGATAATTTAGTACTCATAACAAACTCTTTTAAGTTTACCTAGTCAATTTTTTTTATACTGTATTAATCTTTATATATACGACTAGATTCAGACATTTACAAGAATGTAGGCTTATTTAAGTGTATATAGATATTTTATATCTATATATGTTTTATACTAATAAAAATTATATAAATTATTCTTACAAACCAACTCAAGTGCTACCTACAATATAATACAAACACTCAATCAATTATAACTCAAATATAAAAACTAGATTAACCCATGCACATTTTATATATTCAACTCATTTATGTAAAGTGCATGAAAAATTAAATGGAAAATTCAACAAAATAATTAAATACTCCGTACTAATTAAGTAAGTACATAAAACGATGATCAAAGATCCAATAGTGAGTGAGGGTACTTGGGTGTTCTTCCCTATGTGTAGGCATCTACGGAGTATTTCAATTTCGAACCTTACTTGGACGTCTCTAATTATTTGTTGGTGTTTGATAGAATCAATTACAAATAATTACAATAGGCTAGGTCGTAGGCCCGTGTTGGATGGTCCGGTCTATTTCTACTCTTACTTGCAACAAGTTATTCAAATATGTGTTCGTGTTTGCACCACACAATGACAACGACGTATATATAAGACAACACAACCTATGTACCTCAATTACCCGCGGTAAATGGTTGAATATATATATATATATATATATAAATAAAACAAATAAATCTAAAATTACAATATACAGTCTAAATCATTTCATTTCAAATGCTTGTGTTTCTCATCTCTTTAAGCACTATATATAGTATTTTATTCAAGTTTAACATATTACTCTCTTCGTTTTATACTATTAAATTTTTAGAGAATTAATTACAATCATATAATTAGGGAACATAAAATTCAACGTATATAGGAGTATTTATCTATCTTGGAATGAATTGAAAACAAGTGAGAAAAAAATCATTAAAAAGGCCAGGAGAATTACTAATTAGAAATAAAATATACTCCGTAGCCTTTAAAAACGCGCGCTTAATATGAAATGATGAGAGTATTTTAGACATTAATTAATTGTAATCTATCTAGCTATAAGCTGCAAATTAATCAATTAATTATAGGATATTTATTAGATATACTTTTGAAAACTCTGTCTAAACTATTTCCACCCCTACCCCTCAGTCACATGATTAATCTAGCTAACACAATCTTTAAAAAAGGGATAAAGAAAAGTACGTGGATGCATGATACGAGTACCGATGACGTTTTTTTATCTTATTTGCATGCCACATTTACCTGCAGCTAGCTAGAGAACATATATACGCGTATTAGATACTCTGCATGTGCATCTACTGCTAGCTCACACAAAAAGGCAGCTTCTTATCTTAATAATAATGTAGTAAATTAAATCATAATCTTATCATTGGTTTCCTGATTCGTATTGATCAAAATATAAAGCATTTTTAAAACTATAATCTTATTTATTATAAGCATTATATTTGTACGTACTATTCAAAGCATGTACTTATTACCCAATTAAATAATCAATTCTCAAGATTAACGGAGTATTCATTAATTAGTAGAGGTTCACAGTATATTTCTATTAATAAAGGAAATATAATACGTACAGTATTATCTATGACTCTTATTCACTAAACTGAATTGAAGTTTCAAGTTGTTTGGTTTCCAAACAAAAATAATAAAAAAAAAGTTTCAAGTTGCGTTTAAATTATAACATGGCCGGTGTTTATAATGCATTATCACTATTTAGTGTTTAATTCGATCAATCAAGTAATTACATTTTAGTGTGTGTACATACATACACATATATGTCATTCAGTTAATAAGGAAAATAAAGAGAAAGAATACAGAAAGTATATATAGTTTTCAATGGGAAACTGTAGGGACAAATTAATAGGCCGGGGTAATGAAAGAAGAAACATGAAAAAACAATTAAAGCCATAAACATTTTAAAAGAAAATTTAAAATAAATTAAAGGAGTATGACTATATATGTAAAAATTAAATTTCCGTTAATTACATCGACACTTAATTAAACTTACCACTTCAACATTACTAAAAAATACATGCAGTACTTTTTTCCTTAGACCCTTTTCCTAAATTCATGATCTTGTTTAAACTTTTCCCTACTTTTTATGAAAAAGCGAAAGGGAAAAAGAAAAAGATAAAAAGTGGAATCTACGGATCTAGGGGTATAGTGTGTGGCCTTGTGGGAACCAAGTAGATTTTTTTTTTTTTTTTGCATGAAACCAAATAGGGGTATTTCCCCGAGGCCATGAAAAGCTCATAAAGTTTTTGGAGTTGTTTCACCTTTTTTCTGCATGAGAAAAAGAATCCGATACCCGGCCACATCTAATCAAAGTTTTTTGATTAGGTAAACTTAAGACTCAAAAAGTTTGTTATCACTACTAAATTATCATACATTTGGAGCTCTTTTACCTATGTTGAAAAAATCTTTGACCAATTTCTGCTAGGTTATAAGTTTATACTCCCTCCTTCTCGGGATTATTTACACGGTTTGATCGACACAATTTAAAAAAAAAAAAAAAAGAGGATTTAGTGATTGATGATGTGAGATATATGAGTGGTATTTTAGGTGATTTGATGAAGTGTAAAGTAAAATGTATGTAAAAAAGAAATGATAATTTTACAAATAAAATGATGTTGGATCGATCGAAGGGTATTAATCTTGTGGGGTATTTCCATATTAAGAGTGTGCAAATAATTGTGCGACGTCAAAATAAGAAAAGTGTGCAAATAATCATGGAATGGAGGGAGTACTACTTTTTTTTTTCAAGAATTCAATATCAATATAAAATATATATGTATCATGTAATAAAGGATTATTTATTCTGATCAACAACGAAGATTAATTAGTATTAAGAAACTTAATTAACATTGAATTTTTTGTTATGTATTCTTGAGTTTCTTCGCTTTCTTGCATGTAAATTTAATATATATGTATATTTTAGGGAAATTTATACAATATAAATGATTATTGTGACTACATTTTCTTTTACAACTTACAAGTTTCAATTTTAGGTGAGATAAAATTATTTATATTAATTTTTTAATAGCAACGGTCGAAGACTATTTTAATCAGTTGAACTAGCTACTTATAACAATTAATTTCATATATACTACGTACACTACAATATCTCATAGAATTTGAGATAATTAATATATCAAATGCGGCTGCAAGTATATGATTATTGAAAGTTAATTAATAATAATTAATTAATATTATTTATTTATTTCATACATGAAAGTGGATAAAGGCGAGAGAAGTTATTGGAATAACTTCCTATAATATGAAAAATTAGTAGGATTTTCTTGGGGTGGTTCGGTACGGTATACCGACAATACTGAACCATACCGTTATCATACCAAAATTTTCGATATTGAAAAAATTCATACTGTTACCGTACCGAAATTTCGGTATACTGTAATCTCGGTATACCGAAATTTCGGTATACCGAAATTTTCGGTATGTAAAAATTCATACCGATATTGTACCGTAATTTCGGTATACCGAATTTTCGGTACGATATATCGTACTATATCGGTATACCGATTCATATCTAAAATATTGAACCATTATTTCATATTGAAATACCCGTATACCAATTCATACCGAAAATCTTGAAGCATTGTTTTATACCGAAATTAAATATTTAAGGTTTATTTTATTTAATTTTAATAATTAAAGTTATTTTAATTTAAAAATAATATAAATTATTATTTTATTAAGGTTTCGATATTTCAGAATATCGATACACCGTTTCATACCTAATACCGAATTTTTTTTTGTATACCGAAATACCGCGGTATGATCATTTTTCATACCGTTACCGTATCGAAATTTTCAATACGATATCATACCGTATCGAAAATTTCGATATACCGAATATTTTGATAATTTCGATATTTTCCGGTATGAAAAGTTCGATATACCGAAATTTCGATATATTTACCCACCCTTATTTTCTACAACTTTTCAAGGCAAAGAGAATTATGTTGTCCGTTTTCACTAGGTAGAATTCGATCTGATTATAACATATGCATCATATAAATACTACTCAGACATTTAAATTGTGGATACAAATATGTGAATCAATCTCAATAATTAATTCTAACAATTATATAAAATTTTAAGAAAACACTCCACTAGAGTAGGGATGGCAATTTTCGACACGACACGATAGCACGATACGAATCCGACACGAAAATTGCGGGTTAGTGTTTGGCCTTATCGGGTTCGTGTCGTTATCGGGTCGACCTGATAACGACACGAAAATTTCGTGTCGGGTTCGGGTCGGATTTGTGTCAACCCGTTAAGCACGATAAAATTAACAGGTAACCCATTAACCTGTTAACAACCCGTTAATCTGTTATTTACCTGATATGACACGACACAATAATGACACGTATCTGATAATAACACGATAATGACACGATAATTTTTTATAATTATATAAATATATTATTTTTTATATATTTAATACAATTTTAAATTGATTTATTTTCTTATCGTGTCGTTATCGTGTTACGTGTCGTTATCGTGTCGTGTCATGTCGACACAAAAATTATCGTGTTGTTATCGTGTCGTGTCGACACGAAAATTATCGTGTCGTGTTCGTGTTTGGCCTTATCGTGTCGTGTCACTATCTTGTCGACACGAAACACGACACGATAGCACGAATTGCTAGCCCTACACTAGAGTATACTAATTGAAGAATCAAGAATAGGGGAAACATCATCATCATAAGAAAAAGAAACTTTTGAAGTGTCAAATTTAGCTGAACAAAACTTTACAGCCCATAATTTAATTATTTGGAACTTGAACTGTATTGATCGTGACTAAGGCTAGCTCATTGTCATTTTCGTATAAGGACAAATTTTGATTATTGGATTTCAGCTGCAGGACTATTGAAAAAGTAATTTTTTATATATTAAATTAACCACCAATGTGGAAAATGAAAAAAAAAATTCTCGATGGAATTAATTACATTAATAAATATTCATGAAATAAAATTCGAAAATTAATATAATAAGGAGGTTTGGGAATTAAAATTTCTAGGAAAAATTTTCTGGCCAGGTGCAAGGATAGCCATTGGATCAAAAGTGGTTTTTCTTTGCTGAAACCTGGTCCATTGATCTCCAAAGTGGTGCTTCCAAGCGTCGATGGAATTGTAGTGGGGAAGGTACAACTTGAAGTCAAATCCATTTTTGGTGCAAGTTTGAATAATTTCTTGATTTTGTACAAGCATTTGTTGCACGGATAATCCAGCTCCTTTTGAGTAGCAGGGAGAGCAAAATCGAAGCAATGCTACCAAATAAAATATTTCTCCTCCTTGTGCAGGTACAACTACGGATTTCCGACTATCCCACCTAAAGTAATTAAATGGACGAATATTACTCATAAGTTATGACAAATGCAGTATAATATTAGTTTAAATAGAGTATAATATTAGCCCATATATTATATCGTATTAGTTTAAATATTAAATAGAAACAAGTTACATGTATGTAACTGATCTTCAAGTGCAATTCTAGGTATAAACATGGATTAAAATACTACTCTTGGTAGCTAGCTATTCTGAAAGCAACATTAATAATAAGTATCCAATATAATGTGTGTTGGATATTAATTCATAATTAATTCAGCTAAAAATTAGCTAGAAATTTTGTCAGAATTTTACAAAATAGGGTTGGTGGTCCTCCTCATCGATCACAATGGATTGTCTGTTTGTAGCTAGTGACATAATTACTACTCCCTCCGTACTAGTGAAAATTACCAAATTTTTCTTTTTTGTGTGTTTCAATGAAAGCTGCTCATTCCGTTTTTGACAAACTATTCTCTTTCACATTTTCATTATATTTTTCTCTCTCAATTACACTCATTATAATACACCTATGTGTTGTATCATATTGCTTAATCTCCGTGTCTGAAGCTCATGGAGAGCTTTCAACGGGAAGGAGGGAGTAATTTATGATAGAAATTGAAAAAAAGAGAAAGGGAGAGAAAATTACTTGGAGCGTAGTAGAGGATAGAAAAGCATAGGGCCACCAACGCCCTTGTTCAAAATATTCTTGAAAACAAGACGATCGAAATCAACAATGTCTGTTTTGGAGAGGAACAGGTTTAGCCATGGGTGTGGGGCGTCTTCCCATATACCCTTTGCCTTGGCCTCTTTCTCCGCACGCTTCACACGTAACACAAATTCCATGTACCCCACATCCACCCTGAACATCATTTTCTCCTCCATCCCCAACATCACTCTCTCCATCCTCTGCAATTTGTGAAAATAGTTTTAAAAATTTAATAACAAATTTTTTATATATTAAATTACATTTTAAATCTGTGATAAATTTATATTATAAAATATAATACACAAAGTTATTTATATTTTTTTGATGTTTTTCAAAATTTATGATATTTTCCCGATTATTATCTATAGATATTTTTTAATTTTTTACAAAAAAATATCGAGAATATATATGCTTGATCCTCTGCACCACTTAATTACATAATTTATTCTTCTTTTATACTCCGTATATAAAAAAATCAATCAATTGAATTATATTGACAAAAAACAACATACTGACTACTGTACCTTGTCAACCGGGTCGTCTCTTTTGTAATGCAAAGCTAGCTCAAGGCAGTACAGAACCGGACCCGCCGACCCGGGAATACGGCTAGGATCGAACGATTGGGTTGAATCCAACGGCACCGATTCCCACCCGTTAACCGGGTCATCACTGTTGACGAAAACAAAACCTTCAACGTAATCGAAAGACTCACCATCTGCACGACGACTCACAGCCAACTCCGCATCGCGAGTGAACTCACTCAACTCACTGTATACCACTCTTATCCACCTCACCTAATAGTATAATTTAATCACCACATATATGTAATTAAAAAATAAATTAATATATATCAATCAGTTAATTATAAATACAGTACAAATTAAACTCTCTAGCTATATATATATAAATAAATAATTAATTAAAAAATTGAAACAAAAAATATTGGAGATGAGAGGTGAAATTGATTTTATAGTGCGCGCAGTATGTACCATGTGGGGTGCGGGTTGGAGCATGAGGCGGGCCCGAGTTATAATCCCGAACTGGCCGAGTCCACCGAGAACGCTGAAGAAGAGTTCAGAATTCTTACGAGTGGAACAAAGCAAAACGTCGCCGTTGCCGGTAACGACCTCGAGCTCCGTTACATTTTCCGTTTGGGGACCATGAATGAAAGCCTGGCCGCTGATGCCGGCGTTAGAGAGGGTTCCGCCGACAGTCAATCCCAAGTAATCCGTCCAGGAGCGTGGGGTGAGGCCGTAATCCAAAACGCAGCGTTTTAGGACATCCTCCCACAAAGCACCGCCGCTGACGTCAGCAAGCGCCGTGGTGGGGTCCACCTGGATTCTGGACTCAATTGATTTCATGTCGATCACCAAGCCGTTGTGGGCCATGGCCTGTCCGTTGACGGAGTGCCCGTTACCGCGTGCGGCGACGGTCAGGTGCGGCGACCGGGCGGCCAGCCTCACCACCTCCGCCACGTCGTCGCTGTTGCTTGGCCTAACGACGGCTAACGGCTTCGATGACTTTAACCCCCCGAAATCTTTACTCATGGCTTCCGAGCCCCCCAATTCTACCGCGCCGTCGAGGTCAACGCCCTTGAACAGAGGCACCACCGCCTCCTCCGCCATGGATTCCACCTCAAACCGCTCCGCATATGCTATCATCCTTTTCTTTTTTACTACTCCCTATTTAATTGAATATATATATGGGATTTATATATTATAAAACTTACTTATAAACAAAATTATATATATATTTTTTATGAATTGAATTTGACGGGAAATATATTGGAAGTGGTAGTAATATGAAAATCGGATAATCTGTCTGCCACTTCTTTGTTTCCTTTCAGGTTTATATGCTTCTCCCTCAGTCTCATATTTGAAGTCACATTTTATCATTTTAGACGTCCCATACTTGAAGACTCATTACTTCAAATAGCAAAAACACTTTTAAACAATCCCTTTTTTTTTGCTCCACTTTTAAACAATCCCTTTAAAACATCACAATATTACAACAAATGCCACTACTTTATTACACTAAAAAGTAACTTTATTACTATTTATAAAATTGAAAAGTCTTTACTATCCTCACTTTATCTTACACAATATTAATAAACAATTCATTCATTAAAACTCGTGTCCAATTGATTTGAGCTATGGGACGAGTACCACTTACCACTAACCCATATTCTCAATGTTACTCTTATTTTTCCAATACTCCGTATTTTATTTTCATCAAATATTTGTGTGTACCCGTTTGTATAACTTGATCCAATTAGTTCAAATACAGCATAAAATTAACTTATCTATTATATTATATTAATTCAAATATTAAATACGAATACGTAATACATAAGAGTGTAATAATTTATTTCCACGATCTTTTATGAGTCACATCTTTATAGTTTATACACCCAATTGCAATAATTATTATTGAATCTAAAATATTTTTTTGAATCGATTGTGGATCCAAAAGATAGAAAACTATAAATATAATATCTTAAAGACAAAAACTATCAATTTAAAACTACAAAATATCAAAAATATCATTTATTATTTATCTTCTAAAAAAAAAAATCATTCATTATTTATTTTTCATTATCATTTTATTTTCTTGTTTTTTTCCATCACATGGAATTAAAATGCTGTGAGTTCTAAATTTTTTAGGTATTAAATTGATTTTTTTTTTGAATTGTAGTTTGTGTACCGTTACATACATTTAACTTGTTTCTATTTAATATTTAAATTAATACTATATAATGCGTGAGCTAATACTATATTGTTTTTAAATTAATACTATACCTATTTGAACTAATAGTATAATGTATTGGTATGGTATACACAAGTATTTGTCTATAAAAATATTATTGGATAATTTAAGAATATAAAATGTTATACATAGTTTTAAAATGTGACTCCTAATTAAATTTATATTTTTTTATCTTTCATATGATAGGAACAAGTTTTCAAACCTTAAATGTAATATAGAGAATTAGACATACACATTAGATTAACTAGGCAATTAAACAATTTTTGATCGAGGTGATACTACAACATTAGTAATAATTGATGATAATATAAATTATATATATCTACATAATTAGTGAAAATACTAATACGACCCTAATATTATTTACTTGGCAAAAAATTAAGAAACATAAATAGATTTGCTAACGGGAAAAATCAGAGTGCAAGATCTCCAAATCTCGTCCTAATTCTCGTTAATCTTTTTCCTATATCCAAGGAAAATGAAAGACAATTAATATAATATGATGTACCTAATTTAACATTAAATTTTAGCGTACTAATCTTGACCACGATTGCGACTTCACCATTTTTTAATCTCTCCGACATAGACTTCTTATCTCATCTACTATACTACTCCATAATTTAATTACAATTAATTTACTACATCGTGTGACTGATACATTGATTTGTTTCTATACATTAATTTAATTAGATTTTATTATTTCATAAATAAATTATTTCTTTCACCATAAACTACACTATTAAAACATTTGATTTCTTTATTAATTATTGTTAGTATATGACCTATATTCATTTATCATTCTCTAATGAAATCATTATTCTTACTCTCACATTTTATTAACATAACTTCTGATTAAACCCTTCTCCTTTTTCTTATCCCTTCTTGAATCTTTTTTCCATGGCCGATCCTTCTTCTTCCTCTTCCTCTTCGGTGTTCGACTCCACTCTCACTTTTCACGCCATGACACACCTTGTTACTATCAAACTTCTTACGGAATTGTATCCACAAAGCAACTCCTTACAAATGATAAATCAAGACAACTAGAAACGCAATGAATTGAAACGTATAAAGAACTCAAAGAAAGAACACGGGATTTACGTGGTTCGATCAAATGATCTACGTCCACGGAGGATAGAAGACTCTCTTCACTAATCTCAAATGAAAGTTACAGATTACAAGTATTCACTAAGCTTGATCTCTCAAAACTCTCAAATTCAGTAACCCACAACCTATGCACTAGATGGTGTATTTATAGATGTACAATGCATTGGATAACCGCCACTAACCAACTAACTAACTAACAGAAAAACCAGAATTAACTAACTCTGAAAATCTAGACTTCAGCGGAGTTGTCTCAGCAGACTTGTCTAAGCAGACTTGTCTCAGCAGACTTGGCTAAGCAGACTTGTCTCAGCAGACTTGTCTTCAGCAGACTTGGCCCCCAACTCTCCTGAACTGACTTCAGATAACTTGTCTAGCAGAGTTGTCCAAACTCATAAGCAGAGTTGTCCAAACTCATCAGCAGAGTTGTCCAAACTCAATATTTTCAGATTAGTTGACTCCTAACAAGACCACTAAACCTTATCAGTTGAATTACTCCTTAACTCAACTTTGCTGAACTCCAAGATTAGAACAATAGCAACTCTTCTGATAGATAGAATTAGATGACATCCAATATTGCATTAATCCTAACAATTCTCCACCTTAATGCAAGATTGCCTTCTTCCCAGCCCTCCTCAAGGTTGTTTGTCCATTCTCTTCTTAATGAACATCCCAGGTGCTAAGGTTTACCAACTCCATGCAATGATTGAACTTATTGCTTGGTAATGCCTTAGTCAACATATCAGCTGCATTCTCTTCTGAAGCTACCTTCTGAACTTCAACAATGCTCTTTTCCAAGATGTCTATAACAAAGTGTAACTTCACATCAATGTGCTTTGACCTCTCATGAAACACTTGATGTTTTGCTAGATGAATTGTACTCTGATTATCACACAGCACAGGAACACTTTTCTGAAATATGCCAAAATCTCTCAGAATTTCCTTCAACCACATTGCTTCCTTCACAGCTTCTGTTAAGGCTATGTATTCAGCTTCTGTTGTGGATAAGGTCACCATAGATTGTAAAGCTGCTCTCCAGGTGATAGCAGTGCCATACAATGTAAACACATAACCAGATAAAGACTTCCTTGTATCTATGTTTCCAGCAAAATCAGAATCCACAAATCCAATCAAAGGTCTCTTGGTATCAACTGATTTTTCAAACAATAATCCTAAGTCTTCTGAACCATTCAGATATCTTAGAATCCACTTCAAAGCTTCCCAATGTAGCTTTCCTGGATTTCCCATGAACCTACTCACCATACTAACAGCATAGGCAAGATCTGGTCTGCTACAAACCATAGCATACATGAGACTTCCTACTCCATTTGCATAAGGAACAGTAAGCATCTGCTTCTTCTCTTCAGCTGTTTGAGGAGATTGCTTGGCTGACAACTTAAATTGCTGGCCAAATGAAGTACTAACAGGTCTGGACTGGTGCATAAGGAATCTTCTCAACACCTTCTGGATGTAACCTTTCTGGGACAAGAACAGCTTCCCTGCTTTCCTGTTTCTGAGAATATCCATGCCTAATATTCTCTTGGCTTCACCCAAATCCTTCATCTCGAACTTGCTACTCAGCTGCTGCTTCAGCTGGGTAATCTTTCTCATACTCTTGCTAGCTATTAACATATCATCTACATAGATCAGTAGATAGGTGCTCTCTAGATAATCTTGTTTACCAATATATACACATCCATCATATTTGCTTCTTAAGAAACCAATAGAAAGCATGAATGTATCAAACTTTCTATACCATTGTCTAGGACTCTGCTTGAGCCCATACAATGATTTCTTAAGCAAGCATACCTTACTTTGAGTTTCAGGCATGATAAACCCTTCTGGTTGATGCATATATATTGTTTCAGCTAGTTCTCCATGTAGGAATGCAGTTTTAACATCTAGCTGATGTAACTCAAGATCATCTTGAGCAACCTTAGACAAAAGTAATCTTATTGAACAATGTTTAACAACAGGAGAGAATACCTCATTGAAGTCTATGCCTTTTCTTTGTGTGAATCCTCTTGCCACCAACCTAGCCTTGAATCTGATCTGCTCTCTAGCACCACCAAATCCAACTTCAAGCTTCTTCTTGAACAGCCATCTACAGCTGACCAACTTCTGGTTGTCTGGCTTCTCCACAAGGATCCAGGTCTCATTCTTCTCTAAGGATTGCAACTCTTCTGACATGGCTGCTATCCACTGCTCTCTTTCAGGACTGGTGATAGCTTCCTTATAGTTTCTTGGCTCATAATGCTCCACCTCTTCTGCTGTGATCAGAGCATATGACACAAGATCAGCCTGACCAAACCTAGATGGGGGGTGAATCTGCCTCCTGAGCCTATCTCTTGCAAGGCTGTAATTTCTCAGATCAGCAGGGTTGTCCTCCATGGCCTCATCTTCTGAATGATCTTCTGGATCATCTTCTGGGACCTGTTCTGGAACAACCTCATCAGGGGTGTTGTCTCCTGTATCAGCAAAGTTGTCCACCTCCTCTGGGGTCAACTCTCCTGATGTGGGAAACTCCACCTCAGCTGAGAAACTCTCTTCTGACTCATTTACAATTCTTCCATCTAGGTCATGGGAGTTTCCATTATGAGGATATCCCATTACCTTCTCATTAAAATCAACATCTCTGTTGATTATCACTTTCTTATGACCAGGTTCAAGGCACCATAGTCTATAGCCCTTGACACCTATTGGATAGCCAATGAATATACATTTCAGAGCCCTTGGCTCAAGCTTATCCTGTCTAATATGTGCATAAGCCTGACATCCAAACACTTTAAGTTTTGAATAATCAGACAACTTGCCATACCAGATCTCATCTGGGGTTTTACCTTCTAAAGCATATGAGGGAGTTTTGTTTATCAAGTAACATGCAGTACATACAGCTTCTCCCCAAAAGCTTTTAGGTAATTTAGCATCAGCTAACATGCATCTGACCCGTTCTAGAATAGTTCTATTCATTCTCTCTGCTAATCCATTTTGTTGTGGATTAAGAGGGACAGTTCTATGTCTAGTAATGCCCTTCTCTTTACAAAATTCATTGAATTCAGCTGATAGATACTCAAGGCCATTATCTGTCCTCAAATGTTTTAAGGACTTTCCTTTCTTGTTCTCTATCTCAAGTAGCCATTCTTTGAATTTTGTAAAGGCCTCACTCTTCTGTTTGAGAATGAACACCCAAACTTTTCTAGAATAGTCATCTATAATTGACATGAAATACTTACCTCCACCAATGGTTTCAGTTCTTGATGGCCCCCAGACATCTGAATGAACATAATCCAGCAGCTCCTTTGTAGTGTGCTCACCCTTCTGGAATGACTTCTTCTTGGCCTTGCCAAGAATGCACTGCTCACAGAACTCCAGGTTTTTGAATGTCTTCTGGTGGAATGCCCCCTTCTTGGATAACTCCACCAGTCCTTTCTCACCCACATGTGCCAGCCTCTTATGCCAAAGCATAGCATCTTCAGAACTCATGGTAACATCAGCAGCACCTGTGATTGTCTCACCAATTAAAGAATATAGACCATTAGACTTCTTCCCTTGCATCACTATTCTATCAGCTTTGGTGACAAACAAACATCCTTTTTCAGTCTTGAATTCATAACCCAAAGCATTTAGTGTGCCAAGAGATATAAGGTTTCTCTTCAAATCTGGAACAAATCTGACATTGGTCAGGATCACATGTTTATCATTAAACATCTTCACCCTCACAGTGCCAATACCCCTCACATTGCAGCTTTCATCATTACCCAACAGAACTGATCCACCATCCATCATTTCCAGGTTTTGAAACCAAGATTTGGTGGGACACATATGGAATGAACATCCAGAATCCAACACCCATTCATTAACAAGTTTGTTATCTGTTATGCTCATGACTTCTGCACTATCATATCCTTTTGCCTCTGCTACATCAGCTTTGGCAGGATCAGTAGACTTCTTATGCTCAGGACAGTCTTTAATGAAATGTCCTTCTTTGTGGCATTTGTAGCAAGCTCTGCTCTTGGCTACAAACCCATTCTTCTTTTGATTTGGCTTGGCATGAAACTTCTTGCCTTGCCCTCCTTTCTTGTCATTCTTGAGTTTGATATTAAGACCCTCAGCTTGGTTCTTGGTCTTCTTGGTTGAGTTTGCTACATGTAAACTCTTAGTTTTCAGAATGGACAAGACTTCTTTGAATTTTGCCTTGCCCTCCTTGGTAATCAGCAAAGCATCCTTGAAGCTATCATATGAAGGTGGTAAGGACTCCAATAGTAGAAAAGACTTCTTGTGATCATCTAAGGTGACTCCAACATTTTCAAGATCATCAACAGCTTGCATGAACTCTATTAACTGCTCATCAAGGGTCTTATCATCTGTCATCTTGAAATTGTTGAGCTTCCTCTCCATAAACATCTGGTTTGACAAAGATTGTGTCAAATACAGATCATCAAGGGTCTCAAATACGGCAGCAACATCCTTCTCCTTCATAACTTCCCTGAACACATTGTCTCCCAAACTCAGGACAACAATGTTGTAAGCTTTTTCCATAAGCTCTTCTTTCTTGGCCTGGTCTGCATCGGATGCAGCGGGGTCAAGAGGAGTAAGGGCCTCTTTCAGCCCATGGTGTGACAGCAGAGCCTTCATCTTGGCTTTCCATAAGCCAAAATCTGTCTTACCATTGAATTTCTCTATCTCCAACTTCACAGAGCCCATTTCTGATTCTTGACTTTATCTTCGACTTCCCACAGACGGCGCCAATTCTTACGGATTTTCTGGACTGGACCCTTCCGTATCCCCCACACTTGGTATGATATTGTCCGCTTTGGGTTTGCCAAACCCTCACGGCTTTACTTTGAGTTTCCCCAAAAGGCCTCATACCAATGGGGATACTAGTCAATCCTTTTATAGCCACAATCCTTCAATGCCTTTCCGATGTGGGACATTTGTTTGACCTTTGTACTCAACAATCCTCCCCTTCAAACAATGGACCACGTACCACATGTACAACCTCCCCTCAGACGACCCGATCCTAACTAGACAACTCTGTCTAGTCCACCCGAGAATCCACCCGGGACGGTCACCTCTGTCTAGGTCACCTGCCTAGCCCACAGAGTCTCTGTCGTTTCTCCAAAGGGTTCTGGGTTCGTCCAACTGTTTACTGACATCGGGCACACTTGTCCGGATTATGGCCCTGGGTTCGTTGTTCCCACAGACGGCGCCAATTCTTACGGAATTGTATCCACAAAGCAACTCCTTACAAATGATAAATCAAGACAACTAGAAACGCAATGAATTGAAACGTATAAAGAACTCAAAGAAAGAACACGGGATTTACGTGGTTCGATCAAATGATCTACGTCCACGGAGGATAGAAGACTCTCTTCACTAATCTCAAATGAAAGTTACAGATTACAAGTATTCACTAAGCTTGATCTCTCAAAACTCTCAAATTCAGTAACCCACAACCTATGCACTAGATGGTGTATTTATAGATGTACAATGCATTGGATAACCGCCACTAACCAACTAACTAACTAACAGAAAAACCAGAATTAACTAACTCTGAAAATCTAGACTTCAGCGGAGTTGTCTCAGCAGACTTGTCTAAGCAGACTTGTCTCAGCAGACTTGGCTAAGCAGACTTGTCTCAGCAGACTTGTCTTCAGCAGACTTGGCCCCCAACTCTCCTGAACTGACTTCAGATAACTTGTCTAGCAGAGTTGTCCAAACTCATAAGCAGAGTTGTCCAAACTCATCAGCAGAGTTGTCCAAACTCAATATTTTCAGATTAGTTGACTCCTAACAAGACCACTAAACCTTATCAGTTGAATTACTCCTTAACTCAACTTTGCTGAACTCCAAGATTAGAACAATAGCAACTCTTCTGATAGATAGAATTAGATGACATCCAATATTGCATTAATCCTAACAAAACTCAAATCTACAAATTTCTTGATGTGGCGCGGTCAAATCCTTCCCCTCCTCACTACCCAGAAGTTCCTCCCATATGTCGATGGGTCTTCTCCTCCACCGCCGACCACTATTGTCAAAGACGGTTCTAAAGAACTCAATCCCGATTATGAGTCTTGGATCTCTCGTGAACAAATCGTTAGAGTCTTCTTGGTGTCCACTCTTTCGGAAGAAGCCATGGCCTTGGTCGTTGGTTGCTCTTCCTCCGTCGATGTCTGGTCAACTCTATCCGTCGCCTATAATCAAACCTCTAAGGCTCGCGAGCTCCGCCTCAAAGATGAACTACAATCCATCAAGAAGGAAAATCGTTCAGTTACTGAGTTCGGTGTTATCTTTAAAAACCTATGCGATCAACTTGCTTCAATGGGCTGTGTTCTGAATGAAACAGATAAGTCCCATTGGTTTCTTTGAGGTCTTGGCCAAGAATTCCTTGGTTTTTCCATATCTCAAGTCAACATCGACCCATTACCTTCTTTTCTTGATCTGCTCGCCAAGGCCGAATCTAATGACCTCTTCACTCGATCGCTTGACAACTCCATCGGTTCGGTTGCTGTTCCTACCTTCTTTACTACTTCTGGTCGCCCCCTCTCTTCTCGTGGCTGCAGCAACTCTACCAGTCGAGGCCTTCTCCGTCAGCATGGTCGCGGGTTTTATCGCCCACCTGGCCGTGGTCGCGGTAGATTTTTTCCCCTCGTTGTCAAATTTGTCGTCTCGATGGTCACTATGCTGGCGTCTGTCCAGAAAGATACTCGGGGCCTCCTTCTCGACAGGCGAACATGGCCGCCTCGTTCCGTTCTCCCTCCTCGCTTCCCGATTGGTATGTTGATACTGGTGCCTCTGCCCATATGTGCTCATCATCGTCTCATGTTGAGTGCCCTGCTCCTTACACCGGCTCCGATAGTGTGGTAGTCGGAAACAGTACATCTCTCCCTATCTCTCATATTGGTAATCATACTCTTTCTCCTAATCTTTCATTGTTAAATGTCCTGGTCGTGCCTCATCTCACTAAAAACCTTCTCTTTGTAAGCAAGCTCACAAATGACTATAATGTTTCTGTGAAATTCACTAACAATTCATTTGAAATTCAGAATCGGTCCACATGAATAGTTCTTGCTCGCGGACGACGTGAAAATGATCTTTTATATTCTTGAACATGGTCACCCACATGTTATCCAGGCTCTTCTTAGTCGTATTGCTCGCGGATCTTTTGAGCTTTGGCACGAAAGCCTTGGTCATGTGCATTTTGATATGAAATTGTTAGACAAATTAGGTTTCATTTCTGTCAATTCTATTTTGCCTAAACCATCTTTGTGTGCACCATGTCAACTTGCTAAAAGTGCTCGTTTACCCTTTAATGACAATCATGCTCGCTCTTCTACTGTCTTACACTTAATCCACTGCGACCTATGGGGACCATCTCCGGTACCTTCTCGAGATGGTTTTCGCTATTATGTTATTTTTGTTGACGACTTTTCTCGTTTTGTTTGGTTTTACCCTCCTCGCTTAAAATCGGACTTCTATTCTGTTTTTGTTAAATTTAAGACCTTAGTTGAAAACATATTCTTCTCTCGCATTAAAATCTTTCATTCGGATGGTGGCTGACACGTGTTTTTACCAACACGTTCCCCTCAAGTATAAGAGGTTCGTGTGTAATAAAAGCAAGGCCCGGTTAAATTATCGATCCGTGGGACTAGATTGTGAAAGTAGCCTTAGTGTGTATGTTGTTCTTTGAATATAATGAGAAATCATGTTTTGTGCAAGAAAATGTAAATTAAACTATCAAATAACAATCAATTATGAGCAATAACTAAGATATGATGATAAAAATCAAGTGAGATGGGTAGTGTTCGGGTGTTCGTCCTTGTGTGGAATCGATGTTAAAAGTCAAAGTTTATGTGTAATTCATGGGATGGAATTTGGTAGAAGCAATCACTAAGGCATATATCGATCAAAGCACCTAGGATCGAGAGGATGAATAGAAGGTTTCTTACTCGGGTAATCACACGACTAGGGGGTTCGACTCTACCTAAATTATACTAAACTAATCCCTAGATATGCTTTTCCACTTGAATACTAACAACCAAGCTCCTATGGCCTTCTCATTAGTCACTTAAATGTTAATTAAAGCAATTAATGTAGATAAATGGGGTTCTAATGAAATTTACCCAACTCTCGTTGCGATAAACCAATATTAACTCATTCACTCGACTCCCAACCCTCGATTATACTATCTACCCCCGATTAACCAACTCTCGTTGCATTAATTGAGTTTCTAATACAACCTAATAGTTGAGTTCTTGCAAATAATCTAACAAAACCCATAAACCTAACCAATAATCCTACCAATGAATTCCACAATTGAAATCAACCTAAAACATTAATTCCATCACAATTCTACAACACCCAAACACCAATATGCTTAGCTCATGGCTAATTTAGGGAAATTGAGGAAGATAAGTGAGAAAACAATCATACCCATGCTTAATAAGAACAAATTACTCAAATTAAAATAAGATATCACCTCTTGTCTTGCAAATATGAAATAAACCTTCAAAACTTCAACACAATCTTCAATCTCTACCTTGGAAATGAAATTACAACTTCAAAGATAACCTATCTATGGAAATTCACTAAGTTCTATGGCTAAAACTAAGAAAAACAAGCAAATGATGGTGAAATTTTGATTTGGGGAGCTTGAGTACTCTTCTAATGGCTGCCTCCTCAAGAAAAACGAATTTGTGGCCTTTTATACCCTCCCCCTTGAGCTTGGCACGTGTCCCTAGGTCTAATTTGGAAGAGGGCAAAAAAATGAGCAGTGACTCGGCCGAGTGAGCTAACTCGGCCGAGTGGTCTTGTTAAAAAGCGTGTTTACACTTTTGTCCACCCGTAACTCGGCCGAGTTAGCTCACTCGGCCGAGTGTGCAGAAATTTTGAAACTCTCAGATTCGGCCGCGTCTGAGCACTCGACCGAGTGTTCAAAAATCGAAAATTTCAGTTTTTGGCCTGACTCGGCCGAGTTGGGCTCACTCGGCCGAGTGACACTCTGTCCTTACTTTTGCTTTGGACATAACTTTTGATCCGGAGGTCCGATCGGCTCGATTCTTGTCTCATTACGATCCTCTCTTCGATGCCTTTCATGTGGTTGCATCTTTGGAATGATCCAACGGCTGTATTTTTCGTGGTTTGCTTCGAAACTTATCGTATTACCTAGAAATCAAACAAGAATGTTCGTGTATCAAAATTTCAAGAATTAACCAACGATCACACGATTCTTGCAAGAATAACTTGATATTTAGAGCACAATTCATCCACAAATTCGATCAATCTCACGACAAATCAGTGGCACTGAATTTACTAATAAAAGACTTCAATCCATCTTTTCTGAAAATGGAATAACTCACACTATGTCAATTCCCTACACTCCGGCTCAAAATAGCCGAGCAGAACGAAAACACAAACATATAAGTGAAATGGGCTTGGCTCTTCTTTTTCACTCCTCTGTTCCTATGCAATTTTGGGTTGAAGCATTTTCCACAGCTGTTTTTCTCATATATCGTCTTCCCTCTCCTGTGCTTGATCGCCAATCTCCCTTCCAATTACTTTTTCTATCCACACCACACTACAACATCCTTCATGTGTTTTGCTGCCGTGTATCCATGCTTACATGACTATACCGCTAACAAATTTTCTCCTAGAAGTTTGCCTTGTATTTTTCTTGTATAAATATGACCTATGGTCATTTATCATTTTTCAATGAAATCATTATTCTTACTCTGACCCTTATCATAAGACTTTCATGCTCATTACTACTCGATTTCTTTTTATAATGCTACATCACATTTAACAACTTCCGCAATAAATTTCAATAAATAGTAGTAAATTTAAAATGATGAGACCGCAACTATTCTTCAGCTTAATTAATTACGATTTCACAATATTATTATAATGTTAATTATTAGCCAGAATCACCAACAAGTTGATACTATTAAGCAATAATTTTGTCGATCGATCGGGTCATTGTCTATATTATAGTTTTATGTATAAAATATTCCCATTGAAACAATTATATTTTTTTGACAAATTTATAGTTCAGAGTGGGAAACGCCATAAACTCACATTTTGCCAGCTAATCTGAATTTTAATTTGAATATTTTTCATATGTTAAAAAAAATAGTCTACATCCACCCACACTTAAAATGCACTTTCGTTTGTACGTACACAGGTTAATTTTAAGATGTAAAGTAAAAATGAATGTTGTATTTGTGCATCGAGAGAATAAGTACTATAGAGTATTTTTATTTATAAAAGTGTGCATATTAACTATTAAGTGTGTGATCAATCAAATAAGAAAATAATGTATATTAAGTGTGGACAAAAGGAGTAATAATAATAATTTCTCTCAAGCAAATACGTATACCATTATCATTATAGAGTTAATTGCACCGAGTTCTCGTCATGTTTTGAAAATGTTGTGCAAAATCTCTTTTTTATTTGAAAATTGTATGAAATTTCAGCAAAGTATTAAATTTAGCGAATTTCCTAATTTTCCAAAAACAAGTTATCGCTATTTGGGATAAAATGGTACAAAGGGACAAAATTCCTAATTTAATAAAGAATTTGATAAAGTTTTTAGTAAATTATAAGAAGATTTGATACTACAAGATATGCATCTGTTTGTCGTAGATTTGTTACGTAGTTGGGTTTTGAAATGAATTGGGTACAGCTTTCTGATGCTGTTGTAAACTGTATGTCCAGCTTTAAGACAACTTTTAAAATAACAGGAAATAGTGGTCCCAAACATATACTACCAATTTGAATATTTGATACTACTTCATTTCAAAAAATAAATAAATACCAATTTGATTATGAAATTAAAAACAATGGGTGGCTTATGATCATATATAACTCGACAGACATATGATGTTTACCTAAAATGATGATATAATATTTTCCTGACATAACCACGACAAAATTAACACCCAAATGCTTAAAACATACTACTACTTAAATTAAGTGTAGTTTGATTTAATGTTAGTCAAATAATTCAATGCCACCTGGCAATTTTATAATTATTTACTCTCTTAGTTTTGTCACTTTGTGTGACAATTCACTCTACTATAAATTAAAACATGATTTTTTTTATTTTTTTTTAAAGGTTACAAGAACAATATAACAAGATCAATACAAAATAATCCACAAGATCATCTTCAATTCAGAATGATCAAATCGAAAGTTGTTCTATTTCAATCGTGAGGAAGTAGAGAGACGAGTGCAACATATGTTCACAGTACGCTCAGATCTCCATTCTTAAAACGAGAAAAATACACCACACCAAGGTATTTCCGTGTCAAGAAACACGAAGAAAAAAAGAAAAGATAAAGATCCACATAAAAACATATTCAAGCGCCATGAATCAAACGAACAGGCCCAAAAAAGAAATCAATAGAACCGCACAAGGCGATGGAAATAAATTAAAACATGATTTGAGTAACTGTAAATTTGATTTTTTTTTTTATTTTAATTCAATTATGATTTGAGTTTGGCTAAGATCCAAATAAAATCATCAAATTGAAATTTTGGACATCGGATTTGTAACAATTGTAACATTTTGAAAATTGTGAACCTAATTTGAATAAACAAGCAGCCTACATCTATCTACTTATTTAATACTAGTAGTAGTATTGCTTTGGTTTTTTTTATTTTTTTCATTTGACTAAAAATAGTTGAAAAGTCATTTAAATTTGGCTACAGATTTGTGCAAATCTACACAGAATCTAGTTTCTGATTTGGAAGCGTATGCAGTAGCGTCTATCTAAGAAACCTTGAAATGCTGAACATGAGGTCACATATTAAAAATATATGATGGGACAAAATATATAGTCCACGTGAAAAAGAGATAGATGATATTCTTTGAATTTTGTTGAATATGTGATATGATTATATGATAATTATTTATATCCATTGTTTTGTGGATAATTAGATCTCAAAATGCGGACACCGTGCCCGAAGAATTCACTCACTTCAGCCTTTATCAGAATTCGAATAAACAGACTAAGGCAGATAAGTATTTGATCGAAGTCTACACATCCTACTACTTAGAGAAAACTAGGGACAATTGAGAAATGAGGGAAAGCCAGAAGTGGATAATCCCTTTCCACAAGGTACAATTTAAATACCTATTTCATTTATTATAAAATTTTGCAATTATGAGATAACTTATGATCGAAACAAATATTGAACACACTTTTACACATACTTACCGAAAAGTTCAATTTTCGGTGCACGTCTATAAACTAAAATGCGCTTGAATTAACTCTCGAGAAACGGAAGTTTTAACTAAATTGATAAAGAAGCACTCTCCTCTGGATTGAGTGTTCCGCACACATCTTATTAAAATAGATTGGTTGCCATAGGCTTTCAACAACAGGCTGGGGTGGATTACTTAAATACCTCCAGCCCTGTCATTAAACCAGTGACACTTCAGATTGTGTTCTCTCTTGTTGTCTAAAAAGGCTGATATATACAACAAGGGGACATTAACAATGCTTTCCTTAATGGGTTACTTCACGAGACTGTATATATAGCTCAACCTGAAGGCTTTGTGGATGCTCAACACCCCTCTCATGTGTGCAAGTTTAAAAAGGCATTGTATAGTTTAAAGCAGACACCAAAGGCATGGTATGATACTCTCAATGCATTTCTGCTTATCTAAAGCTTTACAAACTCCACTTCAGACCATTTTCTATTTCACAAATTGCTGCATGGAAAGGTCACTTTACTCTTGGTCTATGTTGATGACATTTTGATCACTGGTGATGATTCAAATCTGGTTCAAACCCTAATTGATGCTCTCCATATTCTCAATTCTCCCTCGAACATTTGGGAGATGTTAACTATTTCCTTGGCATTGAGGCTCATGTCACTCCCACTTCCATCAAGCTCACACAATCAAAATATACTTCTGATCTTATAGCCAAAGCACACCTAAACTCATCCAAGCCATGCTCCGTTCCACTCTGTCACTCTTCTCAACTTTCCTTATCTGACAGCCCATCATTTAACAACCCTACTCTATATCGAAGCATCGTAGGTGCTCTCCAATATCTTACCATCACTCGACCTGATCTCTCTTTCAGTGTCAACAAGTTTTCACAGTTTTTACAAAATCATTGGAAGGCCTGTAAACGAGTCCTTAGATACCTCAAGGGCTCTCTATCTCATGGTATTTCCTTTTCTATGGTTTCTGATTGCAGGTTACAGGGATTTGTTGATGCAGATTATGCCTCAAGTGTAGATGATCGACGTAGCACCTCTGGTTTTTGCATCACTCTTGGCCAACACTTGATATCTTGGAGCTCCAAGAAGCAAACTGGGGTAGCCATAAGGAGCACTGAAGCTGAGTACAAGGCTCTTGCCCTAGCAACAACTGAAATCCTGTGGACCTCTAGTCTTTGCAAAGAACTGTGCATTCCAATCTCAAGTCCAGCTCTCCTATGGTGTGACAACCAGGGTGCCATTACACTTGCGTTCAACCATGTTTTTCACTCACGAACCAAACACATTGAAGTGGATGTTTACTTCTTACGGGAAAAGGTTCAGGCCAACCTCCTTGATGTTCGATACATTTCCTCTGAAGACCAGCCCGCAGACTTACTTACTAACCACTGGCCCCTGCTCGTTTTGCTCGACTAAGTGCTTGGCTCAACCTCACTTAATCATTGTGGCTCAGTTTCTTATGGGGCGTATTAAGTATATTAACACACATGCATACCGTGCACATGCAAACCTTATGCATACACTCATAGAAGAAATATCTAGAAGAAGAAGTAGTTAAAGAGTTTGTTGTATTTAACAAGAGTTAGTTAGAAGGCTTTAAAATCTCAAGCCTCTGTATATAGTGTTACTTAGTGTACATAACTCACTTTGAAATACAAGCTGAAAATATCATTTTCAAAAACAAACATTAGCTATGGGTATAACGGACATTTCAAGCATTACTAGTTTTAAAAAAAATCTCGGTGGGGGTGCTAATTAAATCGGCGTGTGAGCTAATTAAATCGGCGTGTGAATATAACCATGCCTAGAAGGAAAAGTTAAAAGTAGATTCTATGTTAATGGGCTCTGATCCATCAGTTTATTTGGATAGAAATGAAAATAAAAAGGCAGGGGTAGGGGTGGTTCGGTGCGGTATACCGACCATACCGTTATCATACCGAAAATTTCGATATTGAAAAAATCCATACCGTTATCGTACCGAAATTTCGGTATACCGAAATTTTCGGTATGTAAAAATTCATACCGATACCGTATCGTAGTTTCGGTATACCGAATTTTCGGTACGGTATATCGGTATACCGATTAAAGTTATTTTAATTTAAAAATAATATAAAATTATTATTTTATTAAGGTTTTGATATTTCGGTATATCGATAAACCGTTTCATACCGAATACTGAAAAAATTTCGGTATACCGAAATACCGCAGCATGATCATTTTCCATACCGTTACCGTACCGAAAATTTCGGGGTATACCGAAATACCGCAGCATGATCATTTTCCATACCGTTACCGTACCGAAAATTTCGGTACGATATCATACCGTACCGAAAATTTCGGTATACCGAAAATTTCGATATGAAAAGCTCGGTATACCGAAATTTCGGTATATTTACCCACCCCTAAGTGGGGTATATATCCGTACAAGAATGTTAAGATGCATTCCCACAATACATGCAACCCCTTGGAAGAAGGGACATAAGATACATACATGTACTCCCCTTTTTTTTTTTTTTTTTTTTTATGGAAAGTTAAATATCCATCCCTTTTTTTCCCCTCCCCATGACTCGAACCCAGGACCTAAGGCCTAGGTAGTGGAGCTCTAACCACTTGAGCTATCCCACTTTGTCTACATGTACTCCCCCTAAATTACATTTTGTTTCCTTTTTACATAAAACTTCCCAAAAAAAATACAATCCCCACGAAAATCCTAATTTTCATAAAATCCTAATTTTTCCTTTTATTTCTCTCCCAACTCATTCTTTCACCTCCCTTCTTCATCTTCAACTAGCCGCCACCATCCGTCCACCGTCGTCGCCCTTCGTCTAGCCTCCGCCGCTGCACGCAGATGCAGATAAGTTTTTTTTTTCTTTTTCTCTGTTGCACGAGGCGGCGACGGCAGATCTCCCGCTGCCTAGCGCCGTCGCTGCCCTTCACCCCACCCCAAGAAGCGCCGCTCGTCCTCCCTCTTCGTTCAACCTCTGCTGCTCATCCGCCCCTAGGTAAGCATTTTTTCATTCTGTTGCACAAGGCTTTTCTCCCGACTCCTCCAACTTTTCTTTCGATAATATTGAGTCTATCAAAAATACTTTGTCGACAACAATTTGTCGACGTGAGTGTTTTTTGTCGACTCAATATTGTCGAAAATTTCAATTTTTAATTTTTTTTTCAAAAAAATTTCTTTCGAAAAAATCTTATTGACGAGGGTGCTTTTGGTCGATAAACCAGAGCCAACCGGAGTGTTTTTTTGATAAACCACTGTCGAAGGGAGAAATTTTGGTTGACTCTGGTTTGTCGAAAATAAGATTTTTTTAAAAATTTCTAAGTTATGTTTTTTAATTTCTGAATTTTATTTTTGGGCAGTGGTAGACATGGGCGGTTTTTAATCGTCAAACCGCCGGTTACGGTTCAAAAACCGAACCGTAACTGGCAAATGGCGGTTCGGTTTCGGTTGCAAGTTTCGACAAACCGAAACCGCCGGTTTGGCGTTTTTTTTTTAATACACAATTCTTCTATTTTTTATGTATAAATTTAAGTTATATACTCCCTCCGTCCACCAAAAATGTGTTCACTTCTTTTTTTAGGTCCACAAAAAATAAGTTTATTCTATTTAAATAGTTCACTTTTAAATATATTTTTTTACTTTAATAATAAGATTGAGTATCTACCAAAGATATTCTTCACTCGTTATTCCAAATATATTTTTTATAAATAAAATATGAATTTTTTAAAAACATGTATAAAAAAAAGTGAGCACACTTTTGGTGGATAGAGGGAGTAATTTTTATTAAATTTTAGTAATGTAGTTTCTAAAAAAAGAGTTGAAACGAACAAAAAAACAAGCGAAAACGGAGTGAAAACGAGCAAAAACGGAGAGAGAAAGAAAAAAAAGAAAATCGCCTAACCGCCGATTTTTAACCGAACCGGCGGTTAGAAAACCGTAACCGGGGTTTGCCGGTTCGGTTTCGGTTACCAAAAATGCAAAACCGAAACCGCCGATTTTTAACCATAACCGGCGGTTCCGTTCGGTTGAACATGTCTAGGCACTGGTGGCTGTCGGAGGTTGGGCGGCAACGGTTAATACCATAGAGAGTGTATATATTTTTTTGTATTTCATTAAAAGGGCAAAACAGACATTTTATATGAATAATTAATAAAAGTGGAGGGGAGTGCATCTATCATTCTTGGAGGGGTATAAACCGAATGCCCAATAAAATTATTGCGGGCCCAGCCTAGTTTTCTGTAAACCAATGGGCTTTGTTAACCATTTATTAGGTTTATTACATTTTTTAACCACCCATTATGACTCACGTGTTAAGTTTGAGTGTATAAGGTACATGTTTTAATGTGATTGAAGATATGTTGTATTCAGTGTAATATGTGCACCCAATATTATTGTATTTCGCGATTTCAAAGAAAATGATGAGTTATATCTAAGTAAAAATTCAATTTATTCGCTCCGTACTTCCGTTCCAATCCATACCAACCTAATTCAATCAGAGCATGTTTGGTTCACAGGTTGGGATAGATAAGGTAGGATAGGATTAGATGAAATTGCATTATTTTTTGAATTGAGATTTATGTTTGGATTGATGGATTAAATTATCCCACCTTCTCTTTGGGACTAATAAACACTCAAATAAATGATTAGGAAGGATAATAATTCCGGACCTATTTTAATCACGGGTTTAATTCCTGTAAATCAAACATAGGAATAATTGGGATAAAACAATCTATCCTGTTTAATCAATTAAACCAAACATGCCCCAGTTGTAAAAGAAAAAAACAATACTATTAGTCTATTACTAATGATGTGTGATACACAGAATGTGCATAATACATTTCCAGTGATGTATTTTTATCGACTCCATATATCTTAGTTAAATTGCACTATACTACGGAGACACTAAAACGAGGGAAGACGTTTTTTTTGTTTAAAATTAAAAATCTTGATCGAAGGTAAATTTGCTAATTACATTCCATGACAGTGGCTCAAGGTTAGCATGTTGCCTCACAATAATTTGTCCATTCACCTATTACAACATAGTACAATTATTGGAAATGAAAAAAGGAGTAGAAACATAGCTGCAACTATATGGGCTGGTGTAATTTGGGAGATTTGAAGAAGCAGAAATGCGAAACGATTCTCAGATGAAGATCTTGTGGTGAAGAAATCAGTGGAAAACATCAAAATTCAGGTATGGGCTTGGTTTGAGGGGCGAAAAATCTTTAGACCGTATGCATCCATTGCGACTTGATGTTGTAATCTATATTCATGAAGGTATGAATTATGATTAATAGGAGAGAAGAAAGGTGTGCTAGACGTTTTCAAAAAGGTCATACTATTAGGAATTAATATACAAGAATTAATTTCCACCCTCTCTACAAGTTCGGACTTTTAGATGAGACCGAATTCTTTCATGGTATCAGAGCAAATCGGGCAAACGACCTGGGTTCGATTCTTGTTCTTGAGGTAATTCTTTCACATACATTTGTAAGTATAACGAGATGAGTGTTCCATGTACTCGAGGTAAATGACGGAATTCGATTCCTGTTCTTGAGGTAATTCTTTCACGTACATTTGTAAGTATAACGAGTTAAGTGTTCCATGTACTCGAGGTAAATGACGGAATTCTTTCACATACATTTGTAAATATAACGAGTTGAGTGTTCTATGTACTCGAGTTAAATATAAATTTACCGTTCCAAAAAAAAAAAAGTGTATATATACGAATTGGAGTTGTTTTGTTTGAATGGTCGTTGGTCCGACATGTATTGAATTTTGTTCTACAAATTAAATGATGCAGGTGGCCCACTAGTCTTTTGTATTAATATCTCATTTTGTCTTCACATTAATCCAAATTAGTAAATAATATGGGCTCCTTTTGGATTTAAACTAAATACCAATTTCTTTCCAATATTCCATTGCTTCTCCCTCTCTCTTGGATACGTCTTGTTTTATTTTAAATTTTGTAATTTAATTTCAAAATTCAATCAATATTTGCAACATTCATTTTTTTTTATTTTTAAGCAATGTACCACAAAAATTAGGCTTCTTTATCTGTCATCGCCAGAGATAAATTACAAATGGTCGTGAAATGTGCATGCGGGTTTGAAAAAATCCAGGACCCGACCCGACCCATAATGGAGAATTGTGTGCCGTTGGAGTGGACACAGAAATTAATGCAGTGAAGGAGACATGAACAGTGTGACACATTCACGTGCGCTACCTTCCGTTTCAGAATGTCTTCTCTGCCCCTGCTCTGCTCTGCTGCACACACAACCGCACGTGTCCCCTGTCCTCCCTCTTCATTTTCAAATTCTCATTATTATTATTTCACTTTTCCATTTTTTATTTATTTAATAAAAATTCTGACTTTTTGGGTGAATAATGATATAATGTGCATCCCGTAAAAAAAAATGATATAATGTGCATGGGTGTCGCGCCACGTTATATCAATAGCATTCATAAGATATATTTAAGTTTGAATTGTTTCACATTATCTCTTTTTTTTTTAAATCACATAATCATTATATATTTCTACATTTTATACTTCTCATAAATTTTCGTACAAAAAAACAAAGAAGACACTATTTACTGGAGTATTAAATATACTTCCTTTTTCATATTTCTGATCTCATTTAATCAATATTATTAACGGAAGAAATTAGTTGCATCTTATGTGAAAAAAATACAAATACATTTCACCACTTCATGAATTTTTAATACATGTCATCTCTTTTATCTATTATAAGACATTGATTATGTATTAAATTCTACATGTCAATAATTTAGATAATGAAATACAATGCATGCTAAAATTGAAACACATTATCTAACAAAATAAGATTTCTGACGGTCTCATTCAAAATTCACCCTAGCCTTCTTATTTACACGAACTAAAATTTTCAGCTAAGGACAATTAAATAATTAGCTGTGAAGATTTAATTAATATTGCTCAAACTATAATTAGCTTTGAATTTTTGTTTTTACCTTTTTGATTAAATTATTAAAAAACTTATTTTGACAAATTCACCTATAATAGGATATTATTATTGCTAAAAAAATCGAGCATATGCATGTGCTGGTTCTAAGAAGCAAATTGAGTAAAGAAAAGGCTATGTTTTCAGGTTAGTTTCCATCCTATTGCAATCTATAGTTTAATTAATGTAAGTTTCCCATCCTATAGTAGGTATACTACTCTTGAGTGATCATATCATATACCTAAATTTAGTTTATGTTAAAGGATGGGATCGTGTACACACATATATGAATTGTCCAAATGGATATATGAACATATATCTTTTATATATTCTATATAAAACTCAAATTTCTATCATATGTATATAAGTTTCGTTAAAAAATATATATATAGAATGACAAAACTATTCAGAAGATAAATAGAATCTCATGATAATTTTCTTAGATAATAGGAGTATTAATTAGCTAGGATAAAAAATTATTTTAGCTAAAATGACACCTAGAGTGGATGCGGACAGCATAAATAGAGGGACAAAATTACTCAAATTTCACTAGTACTAGTTATAATATTGTTGACAAATTAAGTGGGATAGCTCAAGTGGTTAGAGCATCACTACCTAGGCCTTAAGGTCCTGGGTTCGAGTTATGGGGAGGGGAAAAAAAGGTGGGTTCGAGTCATGGGGAGGGGAAAAAATAGATTTGAATTTATTTCACATGAATAAATTGATGGTGAATATGATTTCTAATATTATTGGAGAGCTAAATATATATTAGTATAACTCAAAATGTTGTGCAATTGTAAGGTTCATTCAAATTGATGTACTAACTACTATGTTAATTGTTACTGAGTACTTTGGCATTTTCAAACTGGCCGGGGCATAAGTGTTTCTTTTGGCAGATTAATTATTTAATTACGAAAACTAAATATAAAAAGTTCATACAATAATTATGACCCACTATATATTTCCGCTTCCCAATTTGAATTATAGTAGTACGGAGTATATTTTAGGCCTTTTGAGTTTGATGGATTTTAAGGTCTGCGGCTGTTCAAGATATACATATAAACATTTTTGACGAGTTAATAAATTTGTGTTCTTTCATTTTTCGTTTCTATTATTCTCTATTTAATTTAGTTCATTTCCCAACATTAACTGCTATCTTTGGTGAGAATAACAATATAATTATTTACAGTATCATATAAACTCCTAATGATCACACACAAATTTATTGATTAGTTAGCTTATAAATATATGTGTTATACAACAAACTAGTCTAAAATTAGGATTATCAGTGCACGAATTTTAAGAAAAATTGGTACGGAGTACTTTAATTTCTACGTTCCAAAACTTAAAATTCTGAATTTTACTAATAAAATTTTAAACATATTCTTATTTATTAAACATTAAAATAATAATAATTTATTAAACATAGTATTTGAAACAATTAATACTAGGACACACTAAAAAAAGACCATCTTTTTAAGATTGTGTGAGTATAAAATGCATATTTGTAGTAGAGATCCAGTAAAGTAGACATATGAGGTATAAAGTGAGATACTCAATGTCATTTAATTAAAAAAATGTTGTACGGTTTTACTTTAAAAGAAAAAGGAGAATTATAAATTTGAATTGATTAAAAGAAAGTGTTGTTTACAAAAAAAAGAACAATGGAGAGAGAGAGATTATAATCTACTACTACTATCACGTTAGTGTCGCACGTGCACCCTTTGCCTAAAAATTAATTAGTACTCACTCCGTCTCATACTTGAAGACACATTTTATCATTTTGGGAGTCCTATACTTGAAGGCACATTACCTAAAATAACAAAAACACTTTTAAACACTCCCCTTAAAACATCACAATATTACAACAAATGTCACTACTTTATTACACTAAAAATTAATTTTAATACTATTTATAAAGTTGAAAAGTCTTTACTACCCCAACTTTATCTTACACAATATTAATAAACAATTCATTCATTAAAACCCGTCCACAATTGGTTTGAGCCTTCAAGTATGGAACGGAGGGAGTACTAGTATTCTTTCGTACTTTTGTTATTGTGAATTTGCACAGCTCTTAATTTAGAAAAATATTCAACAAAATTAATATTTTTTTAACATTATTTTATTTTTAAAATTGGCATTCATTTTTTACTTACAATTTATTTTACATGACCAACTACTAATTTTTTTTTTTTTTTTAAAATGTGTTGTTCAACCCGTGCAAATAAATTCGATACGGAGGGAGTAGTAATTAAAAAAAAAAAAAAAAAAACGAAGAGGGTGAAGGGTAAAGAAATGAACCTGAGGTTGTCTTGTTACTGCAGGCTTATAAGGATGGGATTGGGAGAGGGGTTTCATTTCATTTAGTGCTCTCTCTCTCTCTCTCTCTCTCTATCTCTATCTCTATCTCTATCTCTACTCTCTCATCTTAAATCCTCCTCTCCTGACCTGATGAATAGGGTTTATATTTTCAATTCTTGTTGTGCAAATTAAATTAATTAAAAGGGGGATGCATTCGGGTTTCGAAATCCCCGGCGGGCAACAAGACAACCCGACCCATTTTGTGGAGACCCAACAACTATTCCTCGACCACTACATGACCGCCGCCGCTTCTTCTTCTTCTTCTCCGGCCACCTACTTCAAGCTACACAGAAATGAGGCCCCACAATCACCTTGGCCTAATAAGCAAACACTTTTCTGGTAATTCATTCATTTCTCCTCCACCTCCTACCATTAATTAATTTACGTCTCATTTTTCTTCATTAATTTGTTCTAGTAATCAACACTCATAAATTTCTCTCTATTTTTTTACAATTAAGTTATGAAATTCATTAATTTGATATATATACTGTATATAATTAGGTTTAAGCATATACAGTTCTTCAAAATTTTGGAAACACCAAATTAAAATTTATTAATTAAGCAATAATTTTGGAATTAAACCCCAAAATTTATTAATTAAAAGAGTTGTTACTCACCTCCAAACTTTCACATGTAATTAATTATTGTACATGGAATGATTCATCACTTTATGGACATTAAAACATATTTAATTTTATATAAATACACAACATGATTTGAATAATTTAGAGTATCTCGATCCCTTGTTGAACTATGCACGGAGTTATTATTAATTTAGCACTCTATCCTCCTCGAATACAAAAAATATTATCTTAAAAAGTTTATTAATGAATTGAGTATTAATTTATAGAGTTTATACTAATGTATAAATAAATGTGTGGTGTGCAGGGCAGAGGAAGTATCCAATGAAAATAGGGTAGGAGGAGTACAACAATATTTCGGAGAGCTGGAAGCCATCTACATTAATAATAATAATAATAATAATAATCGGGCTACTACTACTACTACCCAAACAACATGTCCTCCTAATGCCCACGAAGCCTCCCTCATCATCAGAAAGAAGAAGAAGAAGAAGGGTGCAAGTAGAAATGATGAATATTTGGGGAAGTTGGTGCAAAGAGTGATGGATCATCAAGAGAATCTGCACAAGAAGTTTATGGAAGTTGTTGAGAGATTGGATGGGGAGAGGAGGGAGAGAGAGGAGGCGTGGAGGAATGAAGAGTTGGCACATTTTGAACGTCAAGCTGAGGCAAGACTCAAGGACAAGGCTTTAGCCATGGCTAGAGAAGCTATCATTCTTTCCTACTTGGACAAATTCACTACTACTATTCATTTTCCCCCCGCCCCAACTCATCACCGCCCTACCTAATACATAATAATTATAATCATCTCTACCTTACCTATATACTATATATTACTCCACTACTCTTTTGGAGTAGCTAGCTAGTAATTAACATCCATCCACCTCATCCCTCCTACACGATCTAATTAGAATTAGCTAGGGTTTAATTATATTCATTTTGCATGTAATTTAGTTTCCTATCAATTATTAATGCTGCCTAGCCTTCGATCATTTTACAGTACGATCGAGCAAGTCTCGTGCTAATTATTAATTCCTTGCTTGCTAGCTGTTAGGATCGAATTAATATACAAGGATTAATTAATTCTCCATCGAGCTCTTCTAAAAGCTCTTCAAGGCCAAATATGTAGTAGTGATGAAACAAAATTCTTTCACTAGTTGCATTTAATTTCAATTCCATTAATATATATATATAGTCAATACATAATCAATCAAAGTAACATAGGACGATCGAGCTAATCGAATCAACGTCACAATGCATGTTAAATAATGCTCTGCATTTCATAGTTAGTACGTACGTGTTTGAGATCGATTTGTTTATCATCGACATCGATAATAATATTATTGAATATATATATATATATAGCTTTTCCGAATTACTGTAATTAATTAATTAATGAGCAGTCGTCGCCTGTTAAAAGGATCGACCTTATATATATATTGGTCACTATTAATTACATATATGAATTATAATTTCATTTTATTTGACTTAGATTAATTAATTATTACATCCCAAAGTAATTACTCCATAATTTATAAGGTGAAGTGAAATGTACTCCTTTAATAGTAGTATGAATACTGGATATATAGTTACTTTTACAGTTTACTATCCAGTTTGAGCTTTATTTTTTATTTTAGGGTTTATGTGATCACTGGCTAGCTGGGTTTTATTTTTAGAACTATACACTATAAATAACAATTACTAGTAATTAATATTATAATTCACAATAATGAATATTAATTATGTTTTCATTGAATTATTACGTTTGATTATTCAATGTGAATCTATCAAACTACCACAATTAATATTAATACGTACTACAATATAAAAGTGGTTCATTATAATTTATAAATCCAAATTAAGAGGATCGGAGTCTAGAGTGGAAATTAAAATGTGTAGTAACGTGCGGGCTGCTGCTGCAATGCATAGTATTTGGCCATGAAATTAAAGAAATAGGACCAGCCTTTCGACAAATTAATTAGAGCTGCCATCAACTAGAGGGCCTGGCCTGCAGGGCTAGCTAGCTTTGCGTGAGTTTGCGTTTCTGAAAGGCCACGGATAAATGTCCCCCTAAATACTACTCACTCCTTTCCACAATTACTTTCACACTTTTCTTTTCGGGACGTTCCATAATAACGTTCACATCCTTAAAATGACAAACTTTTTCACATCCTTAAAATGACGACAAACTTTTTATAAACTTAACCTTCATAATATCCTCAATTTTACATAAATGTCATTAATTTTTCTCCACACATACACAAAAGTGAACTCATTTATTTACTTTATACATAAAATTTTATAAAATTACCCCTCAAAACTCCACTTATTATTACACTTTCTTAATATGCGTGTCCATCTGTCTATGAAAGTAATTTTAGGACGAAGGGAGTATGTTTTCACCCAGATGTCTTCATCCTCTCTAAATATGAGTTCACCTCCCATACAATACCACAAATAACCTTTTCACTCACTAGCACTCTTATACACAATAATAAATTTATTGACTTCACCCCTTAAAAAAAAATCCCATTTGACTCCAAAATCTTTGATTAATAAGTGTATTTGTATAGTATATCTTTATAATTAATTGATGGGGATTAGTTTTTGTTGTTTAATAGTTCTTATTGAAAATGATTTTAGCTTTCAATCGTTAAATAAACTTAATTTTTACACAAAACGGGATAGAGGGAGATGAAACGGCAAAACTGAAATTTTGGCCGATTCAAAACTAGTTAATTGGCCGGGTTTTGAATCAAAACGTGGAAAAGTTGACCGAGATTTGATTCAAAACGTGGAAAAGTTGGTCGAGTTTTGATTCAAAACTCAGCGAACCAATGCTGAGTTTTTGTAAAACGCGATTTTTTTTTAAAACTCGAAAATGAAATACACTACACATATATTCATTACAACTTCACAATCATGCAATTATATAATCAAATAAAATAATAATAACATGAAAAATAATCGATTACAAATAAATATTACATTTTGAATGAGAGAGGGATGCAAAAAGTATATATATATTTTTATTTAAACTTGGGGTGAACTTAGCACACTATTGTAGTATAGTCTTTTTACTAATTAATTCAAAATATAAATTGAGATGGAGGCTAAAGTCATAATATGTAGGGGACATTTATCCGTGGCCTTTCTGAAATTGCATGATTGGGAATTTGGGATATGATCGACTCATCTCCCCGCCCATTAATGCTATGCATTCATTCAATCCTTCTCTAAACGCGCGTATATACAGTACATTCATTTTCATTAATTCAATTATTTTCCTACCAGCAATGTTGTTGTTTTTCTGTCTATATTTTTGTAAAATTTGAGTACAATTCTAATAATGTTGAAACAATCGTTGGAGACCAAATTGCATTCCTATTTTCGTTGAAAAAAATCAAATTCAAAAGCAAAAGCAAGATCAAATTAACCTGTAATATTATACTAAAAAAACGAGACGTTAACAATCCGACAGTGGATTTGGCCTCTTGTACGTCGAACCCTATCTTTTTTTTTTTGATCAGTAAAAAGATTTTCATTGAGAAAATAGAGTATTTTTTGATCAGTAAAAAGATTTTCATTGAGAAAATAGAGTACAAGGGGTACTCAACCCATTACAATTTGAAACCTTACAATTGAACCCATAAACCCAAATATTGTTTACCAAGAATGGAGTAAATTACAAATGAACTAAAGACCCATTTTTGTAATGGTAAATCTGCTATTTCACCTCCCATCTCCTGCATGCTTATTCTTCCTCAAAACACCAGGTGGGATTATTCCCTAACTTTGCTGATCTACCCTATTTCCTATCCATGATTTCACCCTTAATTTAATACTCTCCACAATTTTCCAGCTTCTCATCAGATGTCATTCCTCAAATTCCAAATAAACCATACCACTCCCACCCATATAGTGCTAGCCCTTTCACACCCCTTCCCAGTAAAGCATTATATTGGATAAAGTTCGAACATAGATCCGCGGAAGCTTCTGTCTTCTTCGTCTTCGCAAGAGGCCGCGGGGTACACTTGCTAAAACTAAATTTAAAGTATGGACCTACAAATACAATAGCTCGAAGAGAACGCAGCATCGGAATCCGGCCTGTAATTGGGCCCATTATCAGTTTTTTTGTAAAAGGCCAGCTTGGATATTCATGAGTTTCACATAATTCCCGAATGCACCATCAGTTTCAAACAATGAGCTAGCTATATACTGTATTAATATTATGATATGATAGCAGTCTTGATCAAAAGTGACATTTAATTTAATTAATACTTAACAAGCAAGTAAGGTGTCACACACGGAATAACTCAACACATATTCTACCAATATTCCAATTAATTAAGTATTCTGGTTTATTTCATTTTCTGTAATAAAATAATATATATATGAAACTATTCATACATGTGGGAAATTAATCAATTGAATAAAAGGAAAAATGCAAATCGAACTAATATATACCTAAATATTTCATATTTTCCTACTATTACATTATTTGACAATATTGGAGCCTTGATAAAATGAAAATGTAATATTGAATGAAATACCAAAAGAAAATATCGCTGACTTTTTAAAGGCCTTGTTTGTATAATTTGAAAATGAAACTCATACTCAATCTGGTCGGATTAAATTCTCAACAATACTAGGGCAACACATTACATAAGGTATATTTTCAACCAATGATATAACACATGGTACTGCGCTTTTAATTAAACTTAGAGTTCATCAATTTGTTTTTCAATTATCTATTTTAATATTAATATGAACACTCTCGTGTACCGGACAATAAAAAAGTTTTTAGATTAAAAAATAAAGAAAAGATAAAAGTCATAAGTTCACAAGCCGAAATCAGAGGCCAGGTTACCATCGAAAAATGGTACACCCCTAAAAACAACATAGCAATAAAAGTAATGATAAATTCCGAAAAAACTACTCAATCTAGGAATTTGGAATCAGGTGAAGGACTATGGAGGGTCAAAGGCATCGCCCCTACTGCCCTTGAACTTGGAGACGCGGGTGAAGTCATTATCAAGCCCTGTAGGTTGGCTGACAGAGTAGTTCGTGCAGGTTCTGGCCTCGAATTCATTGAATATCCTCGCCTCAGGCATCTTGGGGCTACTACGTTTCGTCTTGGAACGGGTCGAGGCTGCTCGGGTAGGGGATGAGACGTCGTTGGCAAAGGCCTCCAAGTTCGGACTGTTGTTGGTCGATGTAGCCACGGGATCCTCTAAAGGTTCATCCGTGCTAAGACTGGAGAAGGAGTTGCTCACTGGGACCGGATCGACTTCAGTATCCGACGAAGGGTTCTGCGGGGGCGCTCTGGGAAGGAGGTCTGAGGGAGAATGCCTCGATCGTCTTCTGTGTCGGGTCCTACCACGGGAGTCGTTGCGAGGAGGCGGCGGGGCCTGTCCCATAGCGCAACGAGCAGACACGTGTCCAACTACCTTGCAGTGGGTGCAGAACTCCGGAAGCTGCTCATAAAGAACCTCCACCGTCACCGAATCGTCCACACATTCAAGGACCAGACGCTCCAAAAGAGGTTGTTTCATATCCACCTTAACCAAGATTCTAGCATATTGAGTTATGGTCTTGGCTGCTGTGTGACCGTCCATTTTAATGAGCTTGCCAATCGCTGAAGCCGCAGCCGAGAGAATCGTGGACTGCCAAAGTTCAATCGGGAGGCCGAGGAGGCGTACCCAAACTTGAGCCATCGAGGTCGGCGCTTGATTCGGATTGAAATCGGGAGACCATTTTTTAAGGCGGATGGAATTAGTGCAATTTTAATTATGCATTAGTCTACATACTAATTATAGCCGAATCACTACTATTGAAAAACACCAGTAGCTCATATGAAATAAAATGCTATAGAATAAGAGTACTAACTTATATAAAGAAGATTGTTTCTACATCGAACCATATTAAGTGGGTGTTTTCAAGCTTAAAAGCACTTCTTTTTTAAAATATAATCACTTTTGGAGTGTTTGACAACACAACTAAGTGATTAAATTAAGTAGTTTAAAGTGATTTTGGTGAAGCACCCCTCCACATACTTTTAATAGCTTCTATGTGCTTCTCATCATTGTAGTAACCAATTTTACATTTTTGCCCTCACAATTTAAATAATATTTTTTGTTTACTCATTACTTATTCAAATGTAATAAGGGTATTTTTGTAAAATTATGAAGAAGCTACTTGTTTTGCAAACATCACAACATATACAAAATTGATTAAAAATGCTTAATTTTAAAACACTATCCACTTTCAAATTTATTTCAAAAATCAATTTTAATCACTTTGAATTAATCACTATTGTTTGCAAACACATCCTAATACTTTTCAATGTAGTTTATTTTTAATAAATACATTAATGTGTTTCAATTGTTTTCTATTAAAATTGCTTTTGTGCTGAAAAAAAAAAAACTGTAGCTGCTATGTAGTGTATATATATTTATATATTTTTTAAATGTTGAGGCTTCCACCTATTTTTTTTTTTAATCCAAGCTAACCCTACAAACAAACAGCTTATAAAATTACTCCATTTTTTAAAAAAAGTTGTGAGACAACTTAAAAAATACTCCGTATACTGTAATTCTTAAGACAGGTTTATAGTGATTGATTTGATTCAAATACTCTATCCTTGTATAGAGTGTGTTTCATTTGTTTTGGATTTTAAAAACTGTTTTCTTCCTACATTCATCAAATGGAGTAGTCTAATTAACGGACATATGTTTTAAAGAAAATATTAGATAAAGTAAAAGTATTATAGGATATTGTGGGGGATTTATTATAAATAAAGTGATTGTTGATGAATAAAGTTGATGACAATTTAAGTAATTAAAGGGTGGTTGAAGGGGTGATGGTGTTCATAAAGTGTATATGACTACATTTTTTGGACTAAGCTTACTTTATCTTCAGAGTGTTTTAATTGTTCAAATAACGTTTCTGGTGCAAAAAAAATAAAAAAATCCATTGTTCAGATAAGTTGAACTTAAAAAAAAATTCAAATATTTGAACTGTTTGAATTCTTTTATTTATTTATATACCGTACTTGTTTTATATGAACAGGTACAGGTAGAGCAGCAGGGGTAATTTTTTTTGAATTTTGTTTAAACTCCAAGAAACAGTACAGAAGTCGAAAAAGATTAAATAATACTAGGAGCAAATGCGAACCATTTATTTGGGTGATTTTGACAATGAATTCCCCCTCTTCTCTTCGGGCGGGAAGCTGAAAATTCATCATTAAATTTCTCCCTGTGAATTAGGGCTTTTAATTTCCTTGTACTTCTTCAAAAGTTCAAAAAATTCGTCTTTCCTATGATTTCCGGCATCTGAGAAGTGAAAAATATTGCAAGATTACTGAAAAGATGAGTCTTCGGAAGGGCTCGAAAGTGTGGTTGGAAGACAAAGACTCGGTTTGGATAGCGGCGGAGGTAGTTGATTTTGTTGGTAAACAAGTTCAAGTCGCCACTTCCTCCGGCAAAAAGGTGATAATTATTTCCCCCAATTTTCATCAAAGTCTGTTATGCTTGAGTTTCTGCTAGAAGAAGGTGAAATCATCAGTTTTATTTTTTGTTTGTTCGAAACTGAATTGGGGCGTGTAATTTCCGATTTTGTACTGGAATGAGGGTTGATTTCTTGATTTTCTTGTCAAAATTAATTGTTGTTGGAATTTTAGGTGTTGGCGGTGCCGGAGGGATTGCAGCCATGTGATGGGGAGTCGGACCTTGGAGGAGTGGATGACATGACCAAATTGACTTATTTGAACGAGCCCAGTGTTCTTGATAATCTTCAGAGAAGATACGGCCTTAATGAAATATATGTAAGTAACTTACCTCTGAGTACTCATTAGAAGATATAATCTTCTGTTCCGTAGTAGAATTAATGCATGTCTTGATACTTTAACATACAATTATGGTTAAGCCACGTATTCTACAATTTGACTATGTTGTGAAATGGAACATTATTTATCACAAAATTTCTTGGTTATGTGCTTTTACAAGGAAACATTTTCTTGATGTAGAAAGCAACTCTTTACTGATACAGTAGTAATTAAATAAAGAGAGCTGAACTTTCCAAAAGTATCACCCGCGGTTTCGACATCCATGGGTGTTCAATTTACGGAGTCACAAGTTAATTTTATCAATTTATCCTGGTTTGAAGATACAATTCCTATCTACTAGTTGTGGAACTTCCTGTATGTGACATGTAGGGGGTGTTTGTAAGAGATTATATTCACATCACTTATAATCTCTGCTTTTGGTTAGAGAAATAAGATTTGAGCGTTTTCAAATAAAACACTTCTGCTTAAATTAATAGCTTAGGCAATATTTGTTTTTGGTTTTAAAAATCGGTTTTAGGATTTGCAAATCTAAATGCGGTTCTACTATGGTATTTTGAAATCCGGTTTTAAAAAACCACCACAACACCTCTAAAAGAATTCTATCACACTTACCAATACAATCAATTCTCCCTCCTTACATTTGAATATATTTAAATCATAACTTACATCATTCAATCATTACAATCACACCCAACAACACTAAAATTTACAACATCATTCATTCTTACACATTGATTTGACATATTGAATCCCATCCTACGTAAAATCTCAAAACACCCACACTTTACTAATTATTAGGATTTAAAAATCCCCTAGATTTCAAAAGTCAAAACCAATTTTCAAAAAACACTATAAACCCAAAACAATCATTGCTTATAATCCAGAACCTAGGACCTTAGAGATTCTAGCTAATTCTGCTTCTCACTAATAATTTACTTTACTCAAATCTTTTACAAAAAACCAGTCTCTACTTTTTACAAAATTTACAAACGCTCACCACTTTTACTATTAAGCAATTATTCTCACAATTACTAAATTAAATTACTCAAAAACATAATTTTTTGCAAACACCCCCGTAAGATAATGTACGTTTATGGGATGGAAGTCTAAGCATCATACTAGGTAGTGAGGCAAGTGGTGTGTGGGTGCTTCTAGCGCCCGAGTTGCGTTTTTGAACATGAGGTCGGAATGGTGTGGGTAATTGGGGTTCGGAGGCAGAGAGAGGGGTTCTTTCTTCTTTTCTATTGAGTAAACCCCAGATTGCCAAAATGTTACTCCCTCCAAGAATGAAGTGATTTGACACCACTTTATGTTTTCCAAAGTCTAGATGTCTATTTCCAAAAGACAAGTTTGATATTTTTTTTAAGACTGAAAAAAAAAAAACTTGCGGGTGGGGGTGAACACAATATACACTGGGCACATTAAAAAACCATCGGGAACATGAAAAAAAGCACAAGAGGCACCTTGCTGAAAAATAACACCTGCCTCTAGATTGCCAAAATGTTACTCCCTCCAAGAATGAAGTGATTTGACACCACTTTATGTTTTCCCAAGTCTAGATGTCTATTTCCAAAAGACAAGTTTTATATTTTTTAAGACTGAAATAAAAAAACTTGCGGGTGGAGGTGAACACAATATACATTGGGCACATTAAAAAACCATCGGGAACATGAAAAAAAGCTCAAGAGGCACCTTGTTGAAAAACAACACCTGCCTCTAGCTTGTAACCCATGTGCCTTGCGCCTAAGGCGGCATGCTTCTAATAACTATGGTATTGGCGTTTTTCTTTTTATTGCTTCTAGATTGGGGGAGACAAAACATTCATAATATACTTGGGATTAGTAATTGATGAAATTTTATGCACTCTGATGCATCAATAGCTAATCTAGAAGAAATAATAGATTGCAAGTTTTAGGTGTTACTCTAAAGTAAAATTTAAATTCAGAAGACTGAGTGCAAGTAAAATATATTTCTTTGAGTATAACAGCAAAAAGGCACAGAAATTGATGGAAGACTGGTTTTTGGCTTTAGAAACCTGACAATGTGGAAGAACTTTCTTTAGGTCTGGGTTTTAAAACTTGCAGCTTACCCCTTTGATTGTTAGACTTATTTCTCTAGCTACTTGTTCATGAATTAGTAAGTTGTTTGGTGTTAAGGATGCTGGTTGTTTGATAATGACAACTGATTTGTGACCTTCAAGTTATATTGCCGCCCTTAAAATTGTGTCACACAAATAGTATAGTGATATTGTTTTTCATGCATCTGATCAACTTATATTTAGAAGTAAACCCAGAAGGCTCGTTTCTGCTTGAAGATGTATTTTGGATGTTTACATCATTGGCTGATATTTTCCTTGTGTCTACACTAGACATACACAGGAAGTATTTTGATTGCTGTTAATCCATTTACCAAGCTTCCTCATCTATACAATCTGCACATGATGGAGCAGTATAAGGGGGCTCCTTTTGGTGAATTGAGCCCCCATGTCTTTGCTGTAGCTGATGCATCTTACAGGTTTGTCTAGTTTGAATTTTTATGTTAAAATACAATCAAGTTTACTTTACTGTAACCTAGTAAGTGTTCATCTGCTTCTTATACACAGAGCAATGATGAGCGAGGGGCGTAGTCAATCTATTCTGGTTAGTGGAGAAAGTGGTGCTGGAAAAACTGAGACAACAAAGCTGATTATGCAATATCTCACTTATGTTGGTGGTCGTGCTCTAGGTGATGACAGAAATGTTGAGCAACAAGTTCTGGAGGTAGGTTTTGGACTCTGTTCAATTATGTTACTTAGTTTATTTTGTATTTCTAGTTGAACAGAGACTTCCAGTGAACTAAATGCTGTCGTATCAATTTAGTGCATGTTGTGGAGAACTATTTACTGAATATTGTTTATGCACATATCATAGAAAAACTTGAAACTAGAGAGCACATAGTAGCGTGGCTTTACGATTGATCTTATTATATCTAAAGAAGTTATTATTAGTATTTTTTTGATAAGAAACAATAATTTATTGCTAAAAACGTTAGGGACGAGAAATCCCTATTGAGTACAGCAAGTTGTGCAAATACAGACACTATCCCTATATAAATTCAGAATTATAGACCCTCATAACCACTCTGACTTAAAACTCAAAGTCTACGAGCCATAATGCCAATCCCTAGCAAAATCCGATAAGGATGATATCCCCTTGAAGACACTATGACTCACTGCCCATAACGCCACTCTGTTTAATCTTTTCCCAAATCTCATTCATGGACTCACTAATATCCTTAAAATTCTCTTATTTCTTTCTAGCTAGATAGACCATACTAAAACAGCCACCGCAATACTCCACAGGAACTTTCCCTTTCTATTAATGGGCACTCCAAAATTGTACTGTAGCAACTCAATCCACAGGAAATTTTTGTTAGTATTTTTTTTTTGTATCTCTGAATATTGGTTCTTAATCAAATTGTTTGTTTCGTTACAATCTTGAAACTTGTGAACAACCTGATGGAATCTCTAACTACCTTTTTTTCTCCATTTTAGTCGAATCCACTATTAGAGGCATTTGGCAATGCAAGAACCTCTAGAAATGATAATTCAAGGTATTTGTTCAATTCTTTTTATTTCATACATGATACATCTGCAAATGATTCCTCTAGTATGTATATGCTGGAAGATATTACCGTTTGAGTAACTTTTGACTTTTCCTGTACAGAATGTGGTATCTTGTAATCTTGTTTCCTAGCTTTTTTTGTTCCTTATATTTTTCATCTCTAGAGAATGTTTTTAGGTTTAGTGAGCAGTTGTCTTGTGAGAGTCAATGACTTAATTTACCCATTGCTGGCTTGGAATTATCTGAAAACACTTCCCTAATTCATGCCACAGTTAGATCATGTGATTAAATCCTCCAAGAAAAGTCTTGTTATCTCGATTCTCAATAATGTTAAAGATTTTAAGAAAAGGCTTAAGTGTGTTGTATGCTAAAAATGTTTATTGGTTTCTGGCTGTGTCTCGACACTCAAGAAGATGTCCTGCCCTGCTTTTCACCCTGAGGTTCTTCACGTTCTTTGATCTGATCTTGTTGCTTTAATATATTAGTGCTTTTACCTATTTGTATGAGGCTTTGGGGCCATGATGCATTTGGTCATTCAATCCAAGAGTCTGATTGCTGTGAGATGTATGGTACTCGAGGTGCCCAACAAATAATATGAAGCTTGACTAATCAGTTCTGAGTCCATTCTGTGTTCAATTAACTTTTTTTTTTTCCCCAACATTGCATGGCTTTATGAAATGCTTATTATGCTTGTTATCAGTCGCTTTGGCAAGTTTGTTGAGATCCAGTTTGATTCAAATGGGAGAATTTCTGGAGCTGCAATCAGAACATACCTGCTGGAGCGATCTCGCGTTGTTCAAATAACAGACCCTGAGAGAAATTACCACTGTTTCTATCAGTTGTGTGCATCTGGCAGGGTACAGTCCAAGTTTATGTTACATTCAAAATTTCAAATACATGTTTGCCTTAGTAAATAGATTGTGACTCTTCCATTTGAATCTACCTAAGTGGTAAGCTTATGCAGTTATGCTTAATATATGACGTGATGATGAATTTTGGTGACTGCCCTGAATAGTGGCTTGGAACAAGATGGTTCATGCAGCAGGCCCTTACTAAATTTCTTGATAACTTTTTGTTATGTTGTATTGCCTGTCTTTGATAATTGGTGATGAAACAAGTAGATAATTGATGAAGAACCAAACTTATTCATCCCACAGTATGCATTAATTTTCTGTTATTGTACTTTGTCCTCTGTTTGTTTTCCATGCGAATGCATTCACTGCCTGCAATAGTTGAAATCTCGGTTGTCAGATATACTTCTGTTGCTTTTGGTGCACTGATGGTGTGCTGAAAACTTCAGAGTACCGATACCTTTGTTTGCCTATGACTTTCTGTAATAGCTGGCAAATTTTCTTCATATTTAGTGCTGGATAACTAAGCTGTATGACAGCCATTGAAAGTTGATTCTTATTAGATGGATGGTGTTCAAATTTTCTCCTAAATTCTTTGTCAATTAATATTTTCCACTTGCTGCCTTCACAACATTATGAACATGTTCTTATCAGTGACTGCATCGCAATCTGAAAATCATTGATAAAAATTGTGCATTTTGCCTATTTTTATCGTATTATTTTTGGGCTCTTAACCTTCAGATTTGTTGAGGATGCTATTCTGTTATTCAGGATGCAGAAACGTATAAACTAGGTCATCCCAGCAACTTCCATTACTTGAATCAGAGTAAGACATATGAGTTAGATGGAGTAAGCAATGCTGAAGAATATGTGAAGACAAGAAGGGCAATGGATATTGTTGGGATTAGCGATGATGAACAGGTGTTGAATAAAGTTTGAATGTTTTCATGCACCTTCATTGCCATAACTTGGTCTTGTCTTCATAAATTCTTTATATGCTCACCAGGAAGCGATATTTCGTACCTTGGCTGGTATTTTACATCTTGGAAATGTAGAGTTTTCTCCAGGAAAAGAGCACGACTCATCAGCAATCAAGGATCAGCAGTCTAATTTTCATTTGCAGATGGCTGCTGATCTCTTTAGGTATGTCACTTCCAATATCTCTTTATAATGAATTTATTATGGCTGAATGATTACTTATCTGGTGTTCTGATTTTTCCTTCTGTAATTTCAATTATTGAGGGTTGTTCCTTTATGGTTTTCTTCAGCAAGTTCTTATCTGGATCCCAGCTTCCTTTTTCTGCTCTTCTCTAACAGTTATCATTGCTCAAGTAGTCCCGTAACTCCATATTTGCTGGTCTCAACTTGTGCCATCATTTTACTTGGTCAATATAGTGGTGGTAACTTGTGTAGTTTTAGGCCGTGTTTGGTTTGGGATTGGCCAATCCGAATTCGGATTGGCCATTCCCAATCTAATCTCCCTCTAATAAAATATTACAATATCACCTTTGATTTGACATAAAGCTACATTCGCCCCTACTTCTCAATCTATATCCAAACACAATTTAAACATAATTACTATTCATGGATTACCCTAATCCACTTTTTTCAATCTCAATCCCAATCCAATTCATCACAATCTCTAACCAAACACCACCTTAATGTTTCTATACATGTTCTTGGCTATTAGTAAATAATAACTTTGATTTTCTCTCTCTTAACTCAGGTGTGATGTAGATCTTTTGCTAGCCACACTTACAACGCGTTCAATACAAACTTATGAGGGTATAATTGTCAAAGCACTGGACCGTGGTGCTGCTGTAGCTGGTCGGGATGCTTTGGCTAAGACTGTTTATGCTCGGCTGTTTGACTGGTCTGGTGGATCTTTATGCCTAGTTTGAAATGAGCTACCACTCTTTGAATAAGCTAATAAAGTTAATTTAAAATCACGATGATATTGTTGTTTCAGGCTTGTTCAAAAGATTAACAGATCTGTTGGACAAGATCACGAGTCTAAGATGCAAATTGGAGTTCTGGATATATATGGATTTGAATGCTTTAAGACGAATAGGTAAATTGCCATCAGATAATTTCCAACACTTTTATCTCATTTATCTGCAGATCTTGTTACAATTGAATTTTCTGGGAATTATTTGAAAAAGTAATAACACAGCCAAGGAATCTTTCCCCTCTTATACATGGGTCTGTTTGCAAACTCTACAAACAGCTTCAAGAATCATTTTTTTTCAAAAACTGTGAGGAGTAGCTTTAAAAAAACAAAGTGATTTTGACTCATTTTGTAGAGTTTGCAAACACCCCCTTAGCCAACCCCAAAGCTAGCATTGATCTGATTGACCTCATATAGCTGTGCTGACTTCTACCAGACTACCAGATTCTTGCTAGGAGGCAGGATAGTATAAATGAGAGGAAATAACACTGCATGACTTTGACATTGATATTTAATTATTTACATTTCTTGATAAATTTGCTTGCTATTAATATGGCCTTTCTGTTACATCAATGCAATTATACCATAGCCGATTTATTATCGGTTAAAATGAGTTAATTTCATGTTTTGTTGGTCTTGGGAAATTACATACCAAAGTTATGTGGACATATTTAACTACATGTGTTCTCTTTCAACTTATTGTTTGGCTCTGCTTCTGTTTGAGCAGTTTTGAGCAATTCTGCATCAATTTTGCAAATGAGAAGCTCCAACAACATTTTAATGAGGTGACTATTGTTTTATGGTGCTGCGTTTGATAATGCAGTTCTTATGCACTAGCTCCTTGCTAATTTAGTGATCCCTTAAACTTTTTGGGGATTGTTTTTCAGCATGTCTTTAAGATGGAGCAGGAAGAATATCAGAGGGAAGAAATAAATTGGAGCTACATTGAATTTATTGACAACCAAGATGTTCTCGATTTGATAGAGAAGGTTTTCTCCTTCACACTTGTCTGATAAATATTGTCTGATAAATTCTAACCTGTATGTGCATCTGCCATGAAATAACAAGAAGTGTTACACTGTAGAATGAATACGAGAATTTGCCTTTGGTTTTTATTACTTGGGTAATGATCTTTTCAGGGACCAAAATTGTGCATCTCAAAATATAGCTTTTTACTGTCATCAATATTGTGTTAACAAAGTTGATATGTTTTGATGCTCTAAAGTTTGCATTACAATGATCTTGGAAATTAGCTGCAATTGAGTGTAAATAACATCCTACCTGCTTTTATTTGAGATGTTACTGGGGTTTCTGAATGGTTCTGCCCCCTTGGTAGCTGTTTTTATTATTTGTTTAGAAGATTGTTATCTAACAGAAGATTAGGATGTCCCAGTGGACTAAACTGCCCAACCATTCCAAAATAGAAATTCTAAGTACTGATGGACCTACTGTTATATATGCATACACACACACATATACATACATACACACACACATATATATAAGTTGGAATTTGGTGCAGTTTCACTCTGTAAAGTAATACAGGGCACTGATTTTCTATTTCTGTAAAGATGAGATTAACTATCTCATTGTGGTGTTGCAGACATCACTAGGGGTATGTTTGTTTTGGGATATTGAGGATTTTAAAATCCTATTGACTTGTATGTTATGCGTTTGTTTTGGGATTTAATAAGATTTATAGGTGTTTATATAGGGTTTATATAGGGTTTATAGGTATCTATAGGCTTTGTAGGTATTTATAGAGTTGACTTTTGTAGAATTTATAGGTATTTATAGTGTAGGATTTTAAAATCCTTATTCTAAGATCTCAAAGTAGAACAAATGTTAGATTTCAAAATCTCAAATCCGGATTTTAAATCCCAAAACAACCATACCCTAGGTTTTAGTCAGGTGGTCGACTGGCGCTGTTGATTAAATGCAACACTGTAGCTGTAAGTTTTAGAAGCTTTAGAAAATAAGTGAATGCAGTTGTATTCACTTTTTGCAATATTCAAGAGAATATGTTTTCAACTTATTCATCTTTAATATCTTATACTTACCCATTTAGTTCTTGAAAAGGAAAACGCTAAAAGTTCCTGGATGTCTATATTGGCCCATCATTTTTTTTTCCAATCAGAGCTCGGGTTAAATTTCATTTGGACTAATGCCATGGTGACGTCTTTCTGCAGAAACCCATAGGAATAATTGCTCTTTTGGATGAAGCTTGGTATATTCAGAGTTCTCTCCTATCATGTCATAGCTTGTTCTTGTTCACTTATTGGTTCTTATTCGTCCTTAATCCGTTCCCCTGCACATTTTTCTGCAGTATGTTCCCGAAATCAACCCATGAAACATTTTCAAATAAGCTATTCCAGAATTTTCGCTCCCACCGGCGATTAGAGAGGGCCAAATTTTCTGAAACAGATTTCACTATTTCTCACTATGCTGGCAAGGTATGAATGTTCTTGTTTTACAATTTTTCATAAGCAGGTTAATTAACTATACTGGAAAATAATAAATATGGCCTATTTACTTTCTTATTGTTTCTTCTCTAGGTGAATTATCAGACGGAGACATTTATAGACAAAAATCGTGATTATGTTGTGGTTGAACATTGCAATTTATTATCTTCTTCCAGATGCCCTTTTGTATCTTGTCTCTTTCCACCTTTACCAGAAGAATCTTCTCGATCATCGTATAAATTCTCATCAGTGGCTTCTCGGTTTAAGGTACCAATTTTTTTGCTTTGGGAACTGTTCTGACCTTGTTGTAGCTTCTATTCCATAGTTTCCACAGTGTTGTTTGGATAACTGGAGGTTGAAACTGGAAATTTCTCATATTCACTGATTTTATATTGACACGACTTGTTTGGAATTGTTGTGGTTTTGTTTTAAATAAATCCTTTCTGTAGTTTTTGCTTGAGGGGCTTCCATGCTGTTAAGGAGAAAACATACACTGGTTGTTCTGAACTTATGATGCATATTGCAATTTCTCTCCATTCAGTGTGGTTGGTTCTTTCCCTGTTAGAAGTCGTACCTTTAGGGCATTTGGCTTGAACAAACATAGATATTGTCTGGCCTGGGAGATTGCATGGTCTATTTCTTCATTATCCCCAAATGCGAGCTAATGGAATGCGATATTGTATCACTCGGATCTATTTGTACGGCTAAAGTTGGTTGCACTACTTAAAACATAATTCATATCAGGGTGGATGTAAGTTTGCTGCATAGCAAACAACAGTTTAATTATGGTTTCCCTTTCCCTTAAAAAGGGATTCCTGATGTATTCCAGAGAGACCATTATTGATTATTAAATGCCTTATTGAATTTACTTGTGAATTCTTGGCAACACGTATTTAATGCATCATCTATGTGAAATACTCTAGATATCTCACTCGTCTGTCATGCTTGCAGCAACAACTTCAGGCTCTTATGGAAACCCTCAGCTCAACAGAGCCTCACTACATTCGATGTGTGAAGCCAAACTCACTAAATAGACCTAACAGATTTGAGAGTTCAAGCATCCTACACCAGTTACGTTGTGGGGTCAGTATCATCGTCCTTCACATTTATTGCTGTGGAACCAAGCCTTTTCATTTTATGATTGAATCTTGACTCCTGATGTCGATAAACTGTTTCTGTTGTGGCTTATCAATCTTCAGCATCTCACCTTAAGCTGTGAAAAAACTAGATATTCTAGCTGAAAATTGACTTCCAATCAAACTTCTATGCCCCATCAGTTTTGCATTGTTCCCAGGCAAGGCATCATGTTATTCATGACTTTACAACTGGGGTGGTGAATTTCATGATAAAGAAAAGTATATAGGCAAGTGGAAATGGAGCATACAGTTCTGATGGGATATAGGACATGTATAGTAGTAAACACAGAATTTTCTGAGTAAAATGAAACCTCCCTAGATAAAAAGATTTTTAGCCGTTCTATGGTTCTACGCTCCTATATTCTTTGTATGAATATTAGTGTCTTGCTCTATTGATAAATTGCAAGAAGTTAGTCCTGGGTATTGCTATAAAATACACAGCTGGTTTAGTAACAGGTATGTGAACCTGAAATAGTAACTAACTACAATCATTAACTTTGTGCAATACATTCTTCTGATTTTCTGCAGGGTGTTTTAGAGGCTGTTCGTATAAGCTTGGCAGGATATCCCACACGCAAGACCTACCATGAGTTTGTTGATCGGTTTGGGATAATTGCCTTAGATATAATGGATATGGGGTAGGTGAAATTCTGCATAGAGTTCCATTTATCTATTTTTTGCTATATGCAATATGCCTTTTTTTCACTAACTTTCAAATGGTCTGTCAGAATTTCAAAATGATGATTTTTCACTTCTCAGTACTTTGATTCTCATGTTTGTGATATCTCTCTGTTCTTTTTCTTCTCTAGTGCTTGACTGGTTCTTTGATTATCCTTGAACTTGGTTCTGTATTGTAGGTTACTAATAGTATACCAGGTTAATGCCATTTATAATCGATGATAGACCTACTGTATTTCCGAATTGATTTCTTATGTTTTTGCAACTACGATTATACCCTACAATAGACATATCAAACCCACTAATTTAATTTATTTATTAATATTCAAAATTAGCATTTATATGATTAATGATATTTATTCAACAAATTATATTGGTTAACATGAGTTGATTTTCTGTTACTATAAATTGATGAAACGATAGCTGCTTCAGTTGTTGGGGGGATGATACCAGTTGTACCGGACTGAAAGGATTCGTGCCCCCCTTAAAAACATTAAACATCATAACAAGAGCCCCTTGGAAATGAAAAAAAAAATATTTGAAGGGAAAATGAGAGGTATTTTGTTTCACCTTAGAAAATTATTTGATTCTTTCTTAAAATAATTTCGATAATAGACCAAAACAATCATTATACTATGATTTAAGATAAATTTCATACCAAAAGGGTTATATCCATTGACAAGTTGAGAAGAGTTTAACCATAAATAATCTCTTAACCAGCCCATCAAATAAGTAGAAGATTAATTAAACTGTGTAACATTTGCCTGCCATAATGTGATATGCTTCCATTGCCAATAAAAAGTTATATATTGTGCTGATTCTGTAAACTTTATTTCATACTTTGTCTTGTGATTGTGTCATTTACATTTTTATTTTTCCAGTTCAACTTACTTGGTTCATTTGGCTCATTCTGATGTTTTGCCAGTTACGATGATAAAACCATGACAGAGAAAATATTGCAGAGATTAGAACTTGGGAACTTTCAGGTTTGTTATGCCAAGAGTCTGTTAGGTTTCTAGATTGGTTTAGTTTGTTATGCATTACTCATCTGTAGTTTGTTCAATATTCCTCCATGTCTATGAACTTACTTAGCAGAATTATGCTATTTTTGCAGTTAGGAAAGACCAAAGTTTTCCTTAGGGCTGGCCAGAATGGTGTATTAGACTCACGTCGAGCAGAGGTTTTGGATTCTGCAGCCAAGCGCATTCAGGGTCGCCTTCGGACATTTCTTGTCCGCAGGAACTTTGCTACCATGCGTGTTGCTGCACTCTCTCTACAAACGTGTTGTAGAGGTATATTATTACAGCTTCCAAATTATTTGGGTCATACATATTTTATCATTGCATCATTTGTGTAAGAGATTCTTGAAACAATCAATTATGTTGCTAAGAAATGAATATATTCTTCAGAAATTACAGGAACTGACTCCACAGCAGTATTTATTTAATTAGTATGAGGCTTAACTCCCTCGATTTCTGTTTGTGTACGTCCATAATTTGCAATGTAAGAAAATCAGTTTTTTTTGGAATCATTGTACTGAAAAATCCTGAGCACTGCCATGTGATTTTATTAGCAGTTGTTATAGTTAATTGAGTACATCTGGGAAAATTAACCTTGTCTGATTTATAGACACGTTCATTTGATCAAATGGATTATTTACGTATTAATTCGTGGCAGGTTATCTTTCTCGAAATACATTCACTGCCATCCGTGAGACAGCTGCTGCCCTTGTAATTCAGAAATACTTCAGATGCTGGTTATCCCGACGTGAATATATGAAACTTCATTTGGTTTCTGTGGTCATACAGTCTATTATCTGTGGTTTCTTAACTCGCCGGAAGTTTTTTAGTAAAAAGGAAGACAGAGCCGCCACTCTTATTCAGGTGAATATTACTCCCTTCGTCCCTTGATAAGCTTCCCATTTGCTTTTTGCACACAAATTAAGGAATTAAATATAAAATGTGTAGTGGGTCTTGAGATGTGACAGGAGAGATAAAAGGTACAATTTGGAATATTATACTATAACTTTTGTAGTGGCAATTGTTGTAATAAAATTCAACTATAGGGAGAATTGTTAAAGGGTGTGTGGACACAATTTTCCATTATCAAGGAACGGAGGGAGTATATAGTTTTGTGTTTAGTTCCTTGGGGATTTTCTATTTGTGTCTTATATAAGTTATATCCACGGTAATGCCTAGTTAGTTATCCTTTTATGATGGATGAACACATAAACTATTTTTTGAGTTAGTAAGTTTCAGAACAAACTTATTTTGTACAAATTCTAGTAGTGAGCTACTTTATTATCATTACATGTCTTTTCCAAGACAAGTGGATCAGGACTTCTAGCTGTAACAAACTTTATGGATACTTATGGTGGTAGAAGTTTTAAGTCATATTGGTCAATTAGATTTCATCTCACAAAAGTATTATTCAGGTACGGATCAACCAAAATGGTGTAAAGTTCTCTGGGGACTGAATTTGCTTGTCAGTGTTTTTGACAGTATGCATATACTGCATGATATGACTGACAGATCTTTCTTGATACGAGGGATGAATTTGTGTTGTTGGTTAACATTTGTTGTAGTGGTGTGCTATACCTAATTTTGGTTTCTATGTTAGGCTCACTGGAGGATGTTCAAGATCCGCTCTATATATCGTAATCGCCAACATAACATTGTTGCCATACAGTGTCTCTGGAGGAAAAAGTTGGCAAAAAGAAAACTTAAAAGGCTTAAGAAGGTGCGAATTTGTTGCACTCTAGTAGTTACTTTTCATTGTCATGTAGTGCATTTCTCTACATATTGGTGTGCAATAGGTCTCACAGTTTCTCTGCAAGGTGTTCCTGTTATAATTATTTTATAGATATTGATAAGTAGGGCTAATGTGAAATATCTTCCTTTCTTATGCTCTCTTTAGAAGGCATGTTTTGCCACCATGTTTTTGAAATTATTTTCCCTGTTTTGCTCACTAATACATTGCCTGATCATTCTCCATGGCCCATGCAGGAGGCTAATGAAGCTGGTGCATTACTTTTAGCCAAAAGCAAGCTTGAAAAGCAGTGCGAGGATCTTACCTGGCGGTTGCATCTTGAGAAAAAATTACGGGTACCAACTACCAATGAAACATGCAATTTTATATTCCGTTCTCGGCAGTTGTCTAATTCTTAGGCATTCTATAATTTTAATGAATTGGTTTGTCTCTTTTATTGGTATTCAAGATATTGATACCTGACATATTATTAGTATCTGCATAGATCCATGGCCCTCGGTTCCTAAATTATTTGTTGCAATCATCATGGCCCTAGGTTCCTAAAATTACTTGATATATTATAAGTATCTGCAATTTCATGTTCTGTTCTCATATTTCTTATATTTCTTGATATGTTGCTGTTATTTTTCATTTGGTCTCCTGTTTGGTATGCACTCTTGTTAAGTAACTGATTTGAAGTGCAGATGTCTAATGAAGATGCTAAATCAGTTGAGATCTCAAAACTTCAAAAGATTGTGGAGTCCCTGACATTGGAACTAGATGCAGCCAAACTTGAAGCTCTCAATAAAAGTATGGCGCTAGAAAGACAGATTGATACATCAGATAAGGAAAAATCTGCCTTTGAAAGAGAAATTGTATCTTTGACTGAACTGAGGAATGAAAATGCATATTTTAAGGTATTTTTTTTATGACTTATATTTGATCTTGTCCTATTTCAAGCTTCTCAGTGAGTCCGTTGTAGTTCTTGCCTGAGCATTTGGTATTTGTGATAGTTGTAAGAATAAAATGCTTGAAAGAAAACTACTTTTACTTTGGATACCACAAACTAGACTGTGGCATTGACCTTTTTATAATTTAGATTGTGGGAGCTTTATACTCTTACATCCAGAATCAAATTCCGTGCTTTGATTATGGGATGAATTTTATCAAATAATTTAGAGCATCTGTTTGCCTATCTTTCCATCAGCACCTTTTTTGTTTGCCAATAACCCTTTAACAAATTGTGTGTAACTTCTACTTTTATCGTGAACTTTGCTCGACTAAATGAGGTTTTTCAATTTTCCAGTTTTTGTCTACATTACGTAACTGAGACAAATTCGTTATTTTCCAGCTGAGTCCGAAGATTCAGGAAACTAACATGAAATCTTGCTAATTAATTTTTCCTTAGAACTCACTAGCATCAAATTTATTTCATTTGCAGAGTTCCCTTGCTGCTTTAGAAGAGAAGAATTCAATGCTAGAGTTTGAACTTGTTCAAGCTAAAGAAGAAGCAAGTAGTACAGTTGCAAAGTTGCGGGAAGTCGAAAAAACGTGTTTGCAACTTCAACAGAATTTGCAAAGGTATTTTTGAAAGTTTTGTTGTAAGTTCAAGCATTCAACACTTTCACCGCCCAAAACAAAAACTACAACATGCTACAATTTACATCCTTAACTGCAGAGGAAAAAAAGAAATAAGCAACTACCTTGTCATTTTCCTAAACAACACTAGCGTGGCAAAGTTCCATCCAATATCTGCAAATGCTTGATTGTGGTTAATCTTAACTTTTGTGTCAGTATGGAAGAGCAATTGTCAAGCGTTAAGGATGAGAATCATGTTTTGCGCCAGAAGACATTGAATGTATCTCCAAGGAGCAACAAGACGGAATTTGTCAAACCATTCCTTAATGTATGCTATCCTCCCGCCCCTTCATCGTGTATTGTAGTCTGAACAGATATTGTTTTAGGCTAATAAGCATATGAGTTAAATAATTCAGCAAAAACATTAGCATCACATTGATTTAGCTCTAAATATCCATTTTTTCCTTTTGAAACAGAAGTTCTCTGGTGCCCTTGTTCCTTCATCTGCTGATCCTAAATCATATGTAAGTTGCTGCCTATCTAAGATGTGATGAGTAGCTAGTTTCTGGTCTGAGTTACTTGTTATGATTTGCAGGAATCACCTACTCCATCGAAACTCCTTGTACCTATGGTGGGAGGCTTTTCTGATTCCCGCAGAACAAAGTCGGGAATGGAAAAACATCAGGTTTTTTTTCTTTCCCTTTTACTTAATATTCCATTCTTTACTCTTTTGTGATTTTGCTTGCGCCCTTCATTACAAGTGAATGTATATTTATCTCATTTTAAGCTGTAAAATGGTTGCAGGGTTATGTAGAAGTCCTTCAACGTTGCATTAAAGATAATTTAAGTTTCAAAGATGGCAAACCTATGGCTGCGTGTGTCATCTACAAGTGCCTCCTTCATTGGCATGCATTTGAATCTGAGAGGACTGCTATTTTTGACTTCATTATTGAGAGCATCAATGATGTATTGAAGGTTACTTTTTTTTTTCGTTTATATTATAAAATTTACTGCATGATTTTGTGTGCGTACCTGAAATTTAAAAGTGATTTAAGTGAAGTGCGAGTGTTGTCTACGATTTGCCAACTATTAATAGTCTATTTGATCTTGTGGTTTCAGGAGGGTGATGAGAATGCTACTTTGCCTTACTGGTTATCCAACACATCTGCACTTCTATGTCTTCTCCAAAGAAACCTGCGGTCAAATGCCTTCTTGACTGCTGGCTCTCAGCGTTCTGCAGGTTCAACGGGGATGAATGGAAGATTTGCACAAGTAAGGCATCGTTTGGATTGCATTTTCTCAATTTAAAATTGTTCATGAACTTTATTTGCACTCCTTAGTCTCAGGACAATCTCCCAAAATACGTTAAGATCAGCTTGAGGTCCTTGTTTGCTTTGGTTAAATCATAGAAAAATTTATGCTGCAAAAGGAAAAAAAGAAACAAAAACACTTGTTACTCACTTTTCAAGAAAGGATTCAATAGATATTCCCTGCTATAATTTCATAAATGGCGTAAATATCTTGGATAATTTCCTGTCTTATGGATTTTATTTATACTGGTCTGGGCTAAAAACAAGTGGGTGACATCTCAATAACTTCCCCATTTGTAGTCAGTTACCTTGGACTCATACAAGCAAAGCTGGACAAGTTCATACTAAATTCAGATTAGAGCATGCCTGAATTTACTAGCTGTCCATTACTCCATTTAGAATTGAACAATGTTGTAATTTTATGAACACATAAGCTGTCCTTTCCACTTCTGAAGGTGTAGCCATCTACTTGAGTGTTGTTGAAAACTCCTTCTGCAGACCTGTTTTCTAATCACTATAAGAGAATTTGCCAGATTGCTTGCCTCTCTTCTATAAAAAGGTCTTTTTTTCCGATGTAATGAAATTTGTTTTACTGGTAAACCTTGGGAATATTTGCCCTAACTTGTTGAGACTGCCTTAATAGACTACAGTAAAAAAATTAAATGTACACCCTATATAAGTATGAAACTTATGTGAAATCCGGGCTGATCCAGCATATGTTTTGCATTATGTGAAAAATAAAATAAAAAATCAATGAGTCTCTGGAAATTACTTTGAAACTAACATAAAACCTTTGTTTTGCTTCATAGGGCCCAAAGTCTTCTTTCAAATACCATGGTCTGGATGACAGTTTATCCCATATGGAAGCTAAATATCCAGCTCTATTATTTAAACAGCAATTGACTGCTTGTGTAGAGAAGATATTTGGTTTGATCCGGGATAATTTGAAAAAAGAAATATCTCCATTATTGGGACAATGCATTCAGGTACTTATTTAATCATTGCTCTTTTAACTTACTTGCGTTGTGCTACAATTTCTTTGTTTGCTTTCTGATTTATCTGAGATCCTGACATAAGTGGCTTCCTATACCGTGTTCACCTGTTGGAAAGTGTTTTGCAACCAGAAGTTTCTTTGTTAATTAATGTCGTTATTGCCTAACTTTTGTCTTGGTGGTTTAGTCGATTTATATTGAAGATGTCTTAACATTTATATCTCCAGAAATACACTATAATATTTGCTCTTATCAATGCTCTCACAGACTAGCTTTCTGATGTTGCATCTAATATTTGTTTTCTTTTAAAAGGCACCAAAGGTTCAACGAGTTCATGGTGGGAAGTCATCCAGATCACCTAATGGTGTTCCTCAGCAGTCACCAAGTAATGAGTGGGATAGCATCATCAAATTCTTGGATTCTCTAATGGACCGTTTACGTGGAAATCATGTGAGCTACAAATAAATGATAAATCTCGATCCATTGAGGCTAAATGTGATGCTTATATTTTTATCTCGTTTGATTCAAATGCTCATTGTAAGTGAACTAATGAATTCCCAGGTTCCTTCATTTTTCATCCGAAAGCTCACTACCCAGGTCTTCTCCTTCATCAATATACAATTATTTAACAGGTATTGTTTCTCCTGTTTAATTTTCTGGGAATAACTACTTATGACCCAGTCAAGGAATCTCTAACCAAAATCATTGGCAGCCTGCTGCTTCGACGTGAGTGCTGCACATTTTCAAATGGTGAATATGTCAAATCTGGTCTGGCTGAGTTGGAAAAATGGATAGTCACCACGACAGAAGAAGTACTCTTGATTATTTTTTTTTAACTCAATCTCTAGGGAAAACTGACTTTTATACTTACCTAGGATGAGTGATTGTTGTATGCAGTTTGCAGGAACTTCCTGGCATGAACTAAACTACATTAGACAAGCTGTTGGATTTTTGGTATCACCCATTGTTCTGATTTATTTTTTGTGATTTTGATCTTTAAAAATGTAGTTACTGACATGTTTTTATTGAATAGGTAATACATCAAAAGAGGAAGAAATCTTTAGACGAGATAAGGCAGGATCTCTGTCCGGTATGACTTCTGTGATTTAATTTGAACATACTATTATGAACTCTCTCTCTTCCCTTTTCTTCATATGCATGCCTTATTCTGATCTCTTTTTCTTTCTCCATTTAATGATTTTGCAGAAACTGACTGTGAGGCAAATCTATCGAATTAGCACAATGTACTGGGATGATAAGTATGGAACTCAGAGCGTGTCAAATGAGGCAAGTGATTTTGATATCTATATTTTGTTATTTTTGCAATTCGATACTGAGTTCTCTTATGCTAATGAAGTTTTCAAAGTATTCAAAGCAATTGCTGCTCATAAAAATCTGCTCTCATTGAATTGATACTACCAGAAGCTGGTTAGTGGTTACACATTTTTACAATAATAAATAAATCCTCTTTTGCTTGCTATTATTTTCTGAGACTCCAACTGAATTACAAGAGAGCCAGTTGTTATGTGATGCCATGCTTGATACTTTGCAATTTCCCAAAAAAATGGCTTGACAACCTCCTGTTACTTGTAATAAATTTGTGAATAATAATCAAATGAGCATCATAGCAGTTTGAACTTGATTTTTTGTACTTTTGAGAAAAGTTATTTAATTATGGTGCAAAAGTTATTTAGACAAAACAGTGGATGCAGTTGGGGGGTTGCCCAGATAATAATCCAGAGACGGGAGTATTTCTTCATATACTGGCTCCATATATCTCTTACTCTGTCTTGAATTGAAAATATTAGTAAAGGAAATTTACTGTCGTTTATGAAATAGAGCTGCATTGAGCAAATACCTGATTTATCTTTCTTGTTTTGGGCAGGTGGTGTCTCAGATGAGGGAGATAGTAAATAAGGATTCGCAGAATTTGTCTTCTTCAAATTCATTCTTATTGGACGATGACCTCAGGTAAAAATACTGTTGTTTATATTTCTAACACGGGCGATACTCAATATCTCTGCACTTAGTTCTTGAATGCTTGTAGATGTAATAGAGTTTGTAAAAACAATTAATATAATCTGAATCAGTTATACTCAAACGTACATTTTTTTGACCATGGTAAAAATATAATTACCTAGGTTTAGAATTAAAAAAAAAAATGGAACCAAATGAGGAAACATGAAGTACGTTTGGGGTGCTCCTCTTAATCTTTCCCCATAAACTATTTTATTTTTCTGTTTATAATGACTATATTTCTATGTAACTTTGTAATCATCTTTTTTTCTACCTCTGATCTTCTTTCTTTTGTTGCAGCATACCGTTTTCCACTGAAGATGTATATATGGCAATTCCTGCAGTTGATCCCTCAGATGCAGAGTTTCCAAAGTTCTTTTCTGAATACCCTTCTGCCCAGTTACTTTTACAGAATGTCAAGTAAATGACAGATGCATTCTCTCTTGTCTGTAAGTTGGCTTTCCAATCTCTTCCGTTGGGGGTGTTCAATTTTTTAGCATTGAAAATTTAAAAAAAAGGAAGCAAATCTCGATTTTCATGCAATTGACCGAATGAAGGTTTGTACCGGAAGAACGCGCCTTCTGCAAATTGAAATTTGCAGTTCCAACTTAAAAGTTAGTAATGTTATTCGATTCATTAGCTTGTTATGAATCACACGTAGGTTAGATGATGTCTTTGTATAAAGTATAGGTAGCAGCAAATTCACTCAGAAAGGCTGAAGTTTATTTTTGTCGAATCTTTGGCCCCTTTGAGCAATGTACATTTTTCTTCCTCTTAATGCAGTATGTTGTCTCCCTCTCATCTTTGTTTCGTTGTATTGTAGTCGAGCATTGGTGAATCTATCACAATTTTTTTTTTCCGACCAAGGCGGTGAAGCCCCTCTGTAAAGAGCAACTCTTGTACATTTCTTAAATCTTGCGCACACACAATTTTAAGTGTTGAGTAGGTACTAATATTTTTTAAAAACACTAAATTGTTTTCTGAACCATTACATTAAATTTCGAACATCTTTCCTAGTGGACCTTTCTTCATAGTATTTCTTTCACATGGACATGGTTACACAACTAACAATTCAAAAGTTAGATGAACATTCACCTCTCTATTTAAACAACATTAGTTGTAGCTTCTACACAAATATATAACTCTACAGATCAAGTACTCATTTATTAGTAGCTATGTCATTCGAAATAGCAACAGCAGTACAGTGTTGCAAATCAGTCAGGGAGAATGATCTCCAGGTGGAGAAATCTTTCTTGGGCAAAGATCCACCAGAATTTCTCATCGCTACGGCCAACGCCAAAGTCGTTCTGCTCGATCCCATTACCCGTTTCGATATGTTGCCTCTCAGTCTTGGTTTGTCCCAATTGAGGTTGTAGGAAAGTAGGTTTCTGCGTTTTCTCACGTATGCATTATCTGGTTTTGCAATGCCTTTTATGGACGTTGAAGATGATGCATCTCCTAAACTTGCAAACGACTTTGATTTGCCATTGTAGAATTTTGAGATCCCCCTTCTGCATTACATTACGGGAACGATAAGACAGATAGTTTTTTTTGTGTGTGTGGGTGGAAAAAATTGATTTATAATCTTTATAATCTCCACTTGATCAGTATAGTACTGTTTTCAGTCTTTATACAACAGTGTAGAACCAAAACCTAAAGATCACAAAAGTCAAAACAGAGCAGGCACTAAAAATCCGAAAAATAGATGAGTTTAATTGGTTAGATTAATCATCTTTGTAATTTCCATAATTCCAAGTTTCATTTATAAAAAAACAGACATATATAATTAAATACTAATAATATTGATGAACAAACCTCATCGGCAAAACTTCCTCCAATGCTTCTTCCATGGCATATAAAGGCCCTTTATACAAGCTTTGAACCTCTTCACCATCTCCCGATTTCTCCAATAAATTTTTCTCAGAAAGATCGCTGTTTTTCCCAATAGAAGATGATTCATCTGAACTAGAATCATTCTTAAAACATGAATCCTTCACAGTCCCCTTTTCTTCTTCCTCTCTAAGATCCTCAAACATAACCTTTTTCTTGCTCAAAATCCTCTGATCTTCTCTGTAAATTTCATTAACATTCTTGTTCACCACTCTTGTAGGCATATTCACCTTCAAACTTTCAAGAAACAAAAAAAAAAAACAAGGATATTCAAGAAAAAAACAGATCTTTAGCAGATGATCATCCACGAAACATCATTTAGAGAAATGGGTTCTTGTCAAATTTGGAGCCCAGAATCGTTTGTTTTTTTTTTTTTGTTTTTCAATCGGAGATGGGATCTAAGAAGGAACGCAAGAAGAATATACTCGAGATAAAAGGCTTGATTCTACTCTATTATAATACCTCTATGTGTGGTGCTATAGAGTGTAGACCACAAGAAAAACACAAATTATTAGTTTAGATCTTGGATCTTAACGACAAAATGTGATGGAAGTTTTTAAGACAAGGTATTGAACATTGAATATTCCTCGTAGATAGATATATAATAAATGATGGATGAGATAAAATTTTGGGGGTGGATGGTTAGGTCTTATCCTCATCCACAATTTTTTCTTTTTTAAGAGGAAAAAGTAGTATTAATTAATTAAGGTAATGATGTTTGTTTAAAGATGTAAGTGTACTTAAATATGTATGCTTAGATGGGAAGTAGCTGTCTCTCTTTGGCTCATGTTTCACTATTATCCAACTTTGCTTGCATCTGGTCAACTACAAGCTTCCGATTCGTGATTTTGTTTCGTTGGATTATTGGGTTAAGTATTTTTAAATACAAATTGTTCGTATTTGTATAGAATATATATCTTTCTATATGGATCTTTAATTTTGATTCTTTTTCACTCTTCCACTTTGCAGTTACACACTTTTAGCTATTGGACTATTAGCAAAATCTCAAACGGGTCAAAAGTTGCATTTATAATTAATTAAAATATATTTAAAAATAATTAGCATTAAGAGTAGAATAGAAAAATTACATGAGTTGATTAGGCTCTCAAGTCATTTATAACTGAGCTTTTGAACACGCTCCAATGGGTCAATTAAAAAAAAAAAAAACATATTTAGGACTATGATCAACTCTAAAAAGATGTGGATGAAAGGGTACGAAGGTAATTTCTCTAGCAACAGTAAGGACAAATTGAGCAGTCTCATTTCACTTATTTTTCATGGTAGTTGGAAATTTTGGCCACCTTAAGTTCGAAATCTTAAGGTGTTGGCCAACATATTAGCGATTTAATAATGTAGGGGGACATATTTTGAAAGACACACACATGAACCAATGAGATTAAATGATGATACTTCGTCTCACAAATATAACTACATTTTTCTTTTTTTGATATTCTAAATTATAATAATATTTTTTTTATTTAAGTATTAAATGTTTTATTGATAATTTTACCCTTAATTAAAATTCACTCCATAATTACTTTTAAAATTCAATAGCTTTGGAATGTACACCAAATTTATGGAATATCAAGGGTAAAATAGACATATTAGTTAAACTTAATCACATTTATTAATTTTTTAATATGTGTGTAAAGTTAAATGTAGCTATCTTTGTGGAATGGAGGTAGTATTTTTGAAAAAAAAAATGGGACAATAAATATATATTGGGCACAACTATGTGATTGCAATTTTATTCCAATTTAATGCTTATTCCAACAATCATCAATTCAACCACACAATTTTTAGTCATTTGGTTGGAAAATAGCCATCACCAATCTAAACCCACTAAGGTTGGGTTTGAATGGAGTTATTTCAAATACAAAGTATTTGAAAATGAATGGATTTAAGAATTTTTAAATTTCAAATGACTTGGTTTGTGGATGGATTTAAAATCCTCCCACTTTTAACTAAAAATATATTGGTCTTAAATACCCATGATTTGAAATCCATTAATTCGTTATTTTGTCCAAACATGTAGGATGAATTTGATATTTGGATTTAAAATCTATAGGCTCAAATCCTTAATCCAAACACAACCTAAAGTTTTATATCTATCGGGCAGTCGAGGATGAATTTTCTTATAAAGTTGGAATTTAGTATAATTATATTGTATAGTTTATTACATGGTATAAATATTTTGTGCTTAGAGCTCCACAAAATATTCAATATTAAATTTTATAGGGTTAATTGCAAATTAAATCACCACCTTTCGATGAATTGCAATTTAATCTAAACTTTTGAATAATTGTAAATAAAATCATCACCTTTCAATATTGTTGCAATTTAGACTTCTAGACAATCTCATTTGTGCCCAAATTTGACGTTTCGAGATTAGATCGAAATAAAAAATAATGTTGTTTCATTAAAAAAGTGTCACATCCGCCAACCACGTTAGATTTGAGCACAAATGAAACTATTAAGAAGTTTAAATTGCAACAATATTTAAAGGTGGTGATTTTATTTGCAATTATTCAAAAGTTTAGATTAAATTGCAATCCAATGAAAGGTGGTGATTTAATTTGCAATTAACCCAATTTTATATTAAAATCATGAAGAAATTTTAAAGGTCAACAACAAAGTCCTTTTTTTCTGATGAAGGCCGCAGAGAAAGTCCGACCGGGCGATGGGATTCAGAAACTATGAACTTAACATTCATACACAAAGCTAGCTCAAAATTTCATAACTTACCCGTCATATTAACTTTGGAGCTTCTCATTTTGAAACTAGCTAGAAATCTAGAATGAGTTTTCATCAAATGTCAGAATGAATATGTCCCTAATACTTGCAATCAAATTGTGCAAGCCATTTGCCTATTATTCTTTGATGATTAATTAAATTTCTATTTATGTCAAATACTAATACCAATGATTTCAAAATCGGACCGACCGGTTCGATCGGTCGGATCGGGTAAACCGGTCTGGCCGGTTTACCTTTTTTTTTAAAAATAATTTTTAACTTTTTTTATATATTTAAATTAGATCCACATCCGGCCCCTTTTATAATGTTTTCCTCTCATGTTTCTACCACTACTTATTTGATGTGGGGCATACATTTTTATGCTTGCTTGTTGCTATAACACTACTGAAGCAGCGTAGCTTCAATCCGAAGAGCACTACCAATCTTGAATTCAAGAACGAACATACAAAATTTCTCACTTTATTATCACAAGTATAATCAGAAACCCTCAATACCCAAACCCACAATTTCTTATTATAAAATCAACAACCTTGAGCTAAGGCTATGCAGGGAGTATATATAGACGCTCCCACATACCTCACAAAGGTTTGTTACAACTACAACTAATCAACTGCCTCAACTAACGGTAAAACAAAAGGTTTAAAAAAAGGACTAAAATTGTCAGGCGTGTATTTTAAGTGGTAGTTTGATCCCCACCATTCTCTTCGGGTGGGGTACGATTCATCCTCGAATCGAAGTCAGTTTGATCCCCAGAAGTGTCCTCCGAATGATATGAAAATATATGCTTAACATTGAAGACGTCCGCGCATCGAATGTGATCCGGCAACTTCACACGATATGCATTCGAATTTATGTGTTTCGTAACCTCCAAAGGCCCAATCTTTCTTGCTGATAATTTGTTATATTCACTAGACGGAATGCGATCCTTTGTTAACACGACCCAAACCAAATCACCCACCTCGAACAGGATATGCCAACGATGTTGATCTGCGGATGATTTATATGCAGCGGTTGCCGCCTCTAAATTTGCCCTAGTGCTGGCGTGTACCTGGGGTAAGGACTCGACGAAGTCCCTGGCCGTGCCATGTGGTCGTGTGCGAGAGGGCAGAACCAGGAGATCGAGCGGGCCTTGCGTCATTAAAGAATAAACCACCTGGAACGACGCATATCCAGTACTCCTATTTTTGGCCGAGTTGTGTGCAAATTCGGCCTGAGCTAGCTTTAAATCCCACGAACGGACGTGATCGCCCACCAAACAGCGTAGGAGATTCCCCAGCGACCTATTAACCACCTCTGTTTGTCCGTCCGTTTGAGGATGGTAGGCGTTGCTGATGCTTAAATTCGTATTGACCATCATCCAAAGACTCTGCCAGAAGTGGTTGAGGAACCGCGTATCACGATCTGAGACGATGGACTGGGGAAGGCCATGCAATCTGTATATCTCCCGAAAGAATAACACCGCTACTTTAATCGCATCCGTTGTTTTCCTACAAGGAATGAAATGCACCATTTTAGAAAAACGATCAACAATAACGAAGATATAATCGTTACCCCTTTGCGTCCTTGGTAGGCCAAGGACGAAATCCATGTTAATGTCGCTCCAAGGTTGAGATGGAATCGGTAGCGGCATATAAAGGCCTGCATTTGAGGCCGTCCCTTTGGCGATGCTGCAAGTCCTACATCGTTCGACAAATCTGGAGGCATCCCGGCATAGAGTCGGCCAAAAATAAGAACGCGCAATTAGGTCGATGGTTCGATCTCGTCCAGCATGCCCTAAATTGTGTAACTCTTGAATTAGGTGGAGGCGCAAGCTGCCCTCCGGAATACAAAGTTTGTCATCCCGAAATAGGAATCCGTCCGTGAACGAGAAATGCTCCACCCATCCCTCACGTAAATTGTTCACAATCTGCCCAAAGAACGGGTCTGCGGCGTACAACTCTCTAATGCAATCAAAACTAGTCACACGCGTCTTCATATTACACACGAGGATCGACCGGCGACTCAGTGCGTCGGCGACGCAATTCAATGTTCCCGCTTGATGCTTAATGACAAAACTGAACTGTTGTAGATAAGCCAACCACCCCGCGTGTCTACTTGAAACGACATATTGACTTTATAAATTCTTAAGAGCTTCATGGTCCGTGAATAAAATAAATTCCCGTTGAAATAGGTAATGACGCCAATGCCGGACTACTCGAACAACGACGTAAAATTCTACGTCGTATGTGCTATATCTCAAACGTGGACCCGTAAACTTATCGGACGTCCCGATTGGCTAAGGACTGCTCCAATCCCCAATTTTGACGTGTTGCAATGGAGTTCGAATAGTAGAGTAAAATCGGGGAGGACAAATAGCAGCGCGGAGGTCAGTTTTTGTTTTATGACATCGAATGCAACAATTGTCGTCGGCGACCAAGAAAATGATGCTTGACTCATGCAATCTGTGATTGGCGCCATGACAGTACTAAAATGTGGAATGAATCTCCGGTAGAATGACGTTAAACCATGGAAACTCCTCACCTCCGTTGGTGTCCGCGGTGTTGGCCAATCCCTAATGGCTTCGATTTTCGAGGTGTCCATGCCTATCCCTTGCACCAAAATAGTGTACCCTAAGAATAGAATTGATGTTTGAAAGAAGGCACATTTAGTCGTTGCCACATAAAACTTTTCTTTCCGTAGGAGTGCTAGAACTACCTCGAGATGGTGCAAGTGATTCATCTCGTTCTTACTATAAACAAGAATGTCGTCGAAATAAACCACGACGCAGGAGCCAGTTAAGGGTCCAAGTAATTGGTTCATCACGCGCATAAATGTGCTCGGGGCGTTAGAAAGTCCAAAAGGCATCACGAGCCACTCAAATAAGCCCTCACGGATTTTAAAAGCCGTCTTCCACTCATCGTCGGGGTGGGTGCGTATTCGGTGATAACCAGATTTTAAGTCAAGTTTACTGAACACGGTTGATCCACCAAGTTGGTCCAATAGGTCGTCTAAACGGGGAATTGGAAATCTATAACGGACCGTGATTTTGTTGATGGCACGGCTATCCACACACATTCTCTAAGAACTGCCCTTCTTTGGAATTAAAAGGGCGGGCACGGCGCACGGGCTAAGGCTTTCGCGAACAAGCCCTTTGGCGAGCAACTCCGTCACTTGCCGCTTGAGTTTGTCGTGTTCGGCAGGACTTATTTTATAGTGTGGTTTGTTAGGTAATGCGGCGCCCGGAACAAGGTCAATTTGGTGTTGAATATCACGCATTGGAGGGAGGCCCGCTGGTAGTTCTGAGGGGAAGACATCTGCATATTCCTGTAAAGGGAGGAAACAATATGCGAAATCACAGCATTCGAAGAAATATCACGCGCTATAAGTATAAAAAGCAAGGGCGTATTGCGAATTTCATGAAGAAAATGGTGGTGAGATAGTAATATAACCTGGGTGGCCGATATAGGTTTCGAGGGGTTACCCGGGGTTGGTAAGAGAACAATGCGTACACCGTCGAATAAGAAGCTGTACGTGTTTTTGCGGCCATCGTGGGTGACCGATCTGTCAAATTGCCATGGGCGGCTGAGCAGTAAATGGCACGCGTCCATGGGAGCGATATCGCATCAAATTGAGTCCGCGTACGCTGAACCAATGGAAAATGACACCTACGCACGGGATTTGAATGTGATCGAAGTTCCTTGTTGCAGCCAGGACAGTGTATATGGTTTGGGGTGGGGCTCGACGGTGAGGGAAAGTTTCTGAATTGCTATTTCGGCGACCACGTTTTCACAAGAACCTGAATCAACGATGAAACGACAGGCCTTACCCGCTATTATACAAGTGGAATGAAAAAAGGTCGTGCGCTGAATGTGGTTTTCGTCGCCTTAAGGTGTCAAACAAGCCCGTCGAACGACCAAGGACTGGCCTTCGTCGTCGTACAGATGAAGCTCAGGCTGGCTTGGTTCCGAATCGTCGTCCAGACTAGGGGAGCCATCGTAGAAAGCCTCGTCGGACAGGAGTGCTCGTTTGGGGTAAGTGTTCGTGCGATGGCCAGCGGCTCCACACGAGAAACACGCCCCTGGGGAGCGAGCTTGGAATGGTGTCTTGGGCGGGACCTGAGTGCGTTGTGGAGTGCTCCTGGATGGAATCAATGGGCGGGTGGGATGCGACGAGGAGGAACCGTCTACTCGTGCGGGCAAAAAGGAGGTCGTACGGCGTGATTGTTGTTTTCGACGAGGATTGCCCGTTGGTGTGCTTCGGAAACCGTCATTGGCGAGCACAGATTCAAGATATCCTGAATATTGATGCGTAATCCACCTATGTAACGCAAGACGAGATGATCATTGGATTAAGATAAATCGTTACGCGTCATGAGTTGATAAATTTCCTCCGAATATTCGGCCACCGATCTCGGCCCCTGGCGTAAGTTTTGCAATTTCTGGAACATAATATGCGCATGGTTGAACGGCAAAAAGGCAACACTCAACTTTTTCTTGAATTTGGGCCAATATGCGATTGATGTTTTCCCAGCCTTTGCTCTTGCGAATTTTAGGTTTTTCCACCAATGGATGCGCGACCTCGTAATCTAGTGGCCACCAAGGCGACGCGCCGATCATCCGACACCTTCTTGAAATCCAAGATTTCTTCCACCGTTAGAAGCCAATTCGTGAGGTCCGACGTATCCGAATTGTCATGAAACTCCGAAATCTCCATTTTGAAACCAAATTCCCATCGATTGTCCTCGTCTCGGTGAGCGGGGTGTTCGGGGCGTGCGTCTCGATAACGGTTAGCCCGATCTCAGGGCTCAAAAGGGTTCTCCATTATTTCAGTTTCTTCCGTGAACGCTTGCTGGGCTGGAGGGTCGGCTTTGATTCGGGTGGAATTTACACATTTTATATGCAAATGTGAAGCTCATTTTGATGTTGATTTCATTGATTTATGGGTTAAATATGATTGTTTTGGTCAAAATAAGAGAAATGTGGTGTTTTGTCGATTTTGTAGGAAAAACGATGGAATTTGGGAGAAAAACACCTACCACAATTTATTGGATCAAAGAGAGAAGCACACCATTGGGTTTGTCTCAAAAAATGGAGTGGAATAGCAAAAAGAATCTAGTCGATCGGACACCCGAATCAAAAGATATGCACAAAACAAGAGAAGGTAGAGGAGAGGATCGGCCGAGCACGAGGCTCGAGCAAGACGTGCTCGAAACCGAAAATCTCAGAGCTAGGAGGGCTCGACCGAGCTGGGTGCACGAGAACGACATGCTCGAGACAGAAGATGGACGACGCCATTCGAGCACGACCGAGTTACCCCCATACCTTAATTCGCCGAGCACGGTCGAGCTTGTAGCTCGAGTTGGCCGAGCTCGAGACAGAAGATAGGAGTCCAAGCAAGGGCACGACCGAGCTACTTCCCATGCCCAGTCCACAGAGCACATCCGAGATGGGTGCACGAGATGGCCGAGCTCGATACCAAAAAATGAAGGACAAGTAATGCCACGGCCGAACTCAAGGTACGGCCGAGCTGCCCCATGCCACGATTTTTCCGAGCACGACCGAGCTCTCTCCAGGCTAAAATTTCATCTTACTCGGCCGAGCCACCCTATTCTCGGTGCCAATAGTGTAATTTCTCCGTTTTGGGGGGATTTACTTGCAATTCTTGCACCCAAACCCTACCCCAACACTATATATACTCCTATTCTTGAAATAAAAAGGTACCTTACCCATTTCGCAAGAATTCTTCACCTACAAACACACACTTGGAGGTATTTATCATCTATTTCTTCATTTCTCCACCAAATCAAGCAAGGAAGGAGGCAAAAGCTTTGGAATTCCATTCTGTTGGGAATAAAATGAGATATGTTTTGATCTAATACCAAAACCCCCTGAGACATGCCTAAGTCAATATAAATATGTTCTAAGAATGTTAGAACATATAGATTATAGGCTAGATGAGAAGCTGAAATGTTAGGCAGCTCTTAGACAATTAGATGCACAATTTGAGGGGGAACCTGTGCTTTGAAGATGATCAAGATCAAGTCCCCCCAAGGCTCAAATTCTGGAACAATCACTTAAGAGTAAGGACACTCTATGAAATCTAAGATGCTCTTATCAGGAGAGTTGTCCAGAGAAAGTACTCATAAAACTCTGATCAGGAGAGTTGTCCAAAGTAGCTAACCATATGCAAGAACAAGTTTACATAGCTCAAAAGGACAAGACTACTCAAAGGTTTTCATCAGGAGAGTTGTCCAGAGAAGTCAACTCTAGGCATAAAGTGCTCTGATGCAAAAAGATTAAATACACTGATCAGGAGAGTTGTCCAGAGGAGTTGTCTCAGCTAAATTGACCAAGATCAAGTGCTCTGAAAGCCTAAGATCAACTATGTTGAAGAGATTGAGACAACCAGTCCCTAAAGGTCCTCAAAGGAATGAGCTAAGACCATACTCAAGAGAAATAAAGGGAAAGAGCCAAGTCATCTAAAAAAGAGCAAGCCAACCATGCTGAAAAGCAAATCTGCTGATAGTGATAAGGAGAGTTGTCCAGATGATAAGGAATGGTGTCCTATCATTGGATCAACCTTCAGAAGCCATGTCCAAGTCCTAACAAGAAGTCAAACATTGGGAAAAGTGCTGCAGAATGAAGACAAAACTGTTACAGCCGTTTATTACCCAAATGAGGACATGTCACTATCAAGAATCTGTCTTCCAGTTTGAAGAACTCAAGGAAGACATTTATAGCAATTTGGGGCTGCCTCTCCAACGGGCAAATCCTCCATTTTGTCTATAAATACAGAAGTGTGAAGACCATTTGAAAGCACCTCAACATAATCCAACTAAGCTCAAAGTTCTTACAAGCTAGAGTGCTTTCAAAGCTTTCAAAGACTATCTTAGTCTTCAAACACTTCTTCTAAGCTGAACCAAATTTTATATCCATACACAAGCTTAGAGAGATATCCTATCCTTATACACTGATCTTCATTGTAAAGGATATCTCATTAGTTGGAACCTTACTTCAACCCTTACACCTTTCAAGAGTGAAAGTGAGAAGGTTGTAGTAGTAGAAGTGGTAGGAGCTGACTGTTGAGAGAAGAACAGTTCAGTTCTGAGTTGAGAAGAGGGTACTAGGACTCTAGACATCCTAGGGATCAATTCACCAAGGAGTGGTGTTCTTGATCAAGTGCACCTTGGCACTATAAAACAAGTTAATTCCAAGAGTGAAGGAATTATCCTGTTAAATCAGGGAAAGTGGATGTAGGAGCTTGAGTCTCTGAACCACTATAAACTCTTGTGTTGATTTACTCTACAAGTACTTACATTCATTCAACACTGCACACAAAACTGATCTTTCAAAGATACATATTCAAAGACTGTGCAAAACTGATTTGGACAAGTTCCCTGAAGCTTAACTAGACTGTGTTACATTGACTAAGTGATTTCAGAAATTAAAGGAGTCTAAACTTAAAGGGCCAACCACTATTCCGCACATATAACTCCCCTAGATAGTTATTCAACTAAGTACTCAATAGTACTTAGTAGATTGATTATCTTAGAAGAGTTAATCATCTTCAGCAGAGTTGTCCAAGACAACCTTGCTGAGTTCTGGTTTGATCTAGTTGAAAAGAATTTGCATACAAGTGTATTCCCCCCCCCATACACTTGTTATCTACTCCTTTCAGGACCAACAAGTGGTATCAGAGCAGGGGTTCAAAGACCACTGCTTCTGAAAATCCATCTTGATTTTCAAAACTCACATATTTGTGTGGTCACTGAACTGATCTCTTTCTGAAATCCATCATTTGGTAACTAACTGATTATTTGTGAGATATGGCCAACAACAATGCTGTTCCTCCACCTGCTGTTCAAGGATTGGACAATATGGCCACAAATCCAGTCAACCACATTTCTCATCACAAACTGCCCATGTTTTCAATAGACAATTATGAATTCTGGAAAATTAGAATGAGGGCTCATCTTGCATCTCTTCATACTGACATGTTAAGAGTAATCACAAGAGGACCTTTTGTGTTTACTCAAACTAACCCCAGGGTAACAGATGCACAAAAAGCAGATGTAAGGGAACTGATTCCCAAGGATGAGGATGATTTCACTGGTGATGAAAAGAGAAAAGATAACCTGAAGTATCTTGCCATGAATACTCTTTATCAAACAATTCCAGATGCAATCATGGGAAGAGTCTACCACTGCACAACAGCCAAAGAAATTTGGGACACCCTTGCTGAAATGTGTGAGGGCACTGAAAATATCAAGGAGAACAAGCTCCAAGTTGCTGTGCAGAAGTTTGAACAATTCTCAATGGAGACTGATGAGTCCATTGACAAATTTGCTGGTAGATTCACTGATGTGATGAATGAGATTAACTCACTGGGCAAGGTCTACACCAAGAGAGAGGTTGGACTGAAAATCCTAAGGAGTCTCACTCAAAAGTGGGATGTCTATGCTGTAATGATGCAGAATACCAAAGATCTCTCCACTATGCCCATGCAACAAATATTCTCAGAACTTAAAGCCTATGAGTTTGACCTCAATAGAAGAAAGCCTGTTGAGGAATCTTCAAATCCTACCAAGGGAGTGGCATTCAAAGCCAAAGTTGCTGAACCAGAAATGCAACCCACTCCCAGATCATCAAAGTCAGTCTCTAAGACTGAAATGAAGGAAGAACTAGCCTTGATGGCTAGAAGGTTTGACAAGCTCAACACAAGGTTTGGTAGATACAAGAAATTCTACCAAGACAACAAATTCAGGAGAAGATACAATTCCCCTGAAGATCAGGCTGAGGACAAAAAGCCTGAAGAGAAAAGATCAGAGGACAAGTCCTCTGATAGGAGAAGATCCAGTAGAGCTGAACCCTCATCATCAAAGAGAAGAGATGAATCCAAGAAGGATGATGATGAAGATCTGTGTTACAACTGCAAAAAGAAAGGGCACTTCCAATATGACTGCCCTGAACTAAGCTCTAAAGAAAGAAGAGAAAGACAAGCAAAAAGAGACAGAAAATTCACCAATAGAAAAGCCATGATGGCTGGTGAAGAATCTGATAGTGCTGAAAGTTTCAACTCTTCTGATGGATTGTTCTCCAACAGTGATGATGATGATGATGTCTGCAACATGGCTCTTGAGGATGATGAGGTATCCTCTACTTCTAGTTCACCATCATTTATCTCATAAAACACTAGTGAGGTTAACCTGAAACTTTCCTTGGGAAAGTTGATGGAAGATTTCACTAGATTACAAGAATTTCATGACAATTGTGTGAGAGAAAATGAAAGACTAGCTACTGAACTCACCAAGAACTCTGAGGTAGCTGTTGATGTCAAGTCTACTGAGTTGTATCAACAAGTCTTGAGAAAGCTTGAGGAAGCAAATCTCAGGATAGTTGACCAACAAAAGGAGATTGATGATCAACTTCTCTCTCAGAAAAGAAAAGAATTTGAACTTAAAATTCTAAATGCCAAATTTGAAAATCTCTCACATGAGTATGATATTCTTAAATCAAGTGAAGAGAGCCTGAAATTAAAGATGTCTGCTTTGAACAAATCCTCTAGAGCAATAGAGGAAATTCAAAGTTATCAAAGACCTATGGCTCAAAGAAGTGGATTGGGTTTTGATCCATTTGAATCTTCACCTTGTCTTAGTGTTGCATCCACAAGTAACACTAAGAGAATCTTTGTTAAGTCAGTGGCACAACAAGCTGAAAATGAAGTAATTCAGTCACTGAACAAAGAAAAGGGCAAATTGAATGAAATGCCTACTCAAGTGATTCAGGAAAATAGGCCAAAACCTAAGGAAATGGCCAAAGCTCCTGAACACAAGAGGAATATTGGTCAGCAGAGTAGACCCAATGGAAGGGCAACCCTCCTGAACAATGTTCAGAGGAATTATCCAAGGTATAATCAGCCTAGGCCAACTCATCTGAGAAAGCCTCAGCTGAATAGACCTAAGGAAAACCATCCTTTAAGGCAGAATAAAATGAGACAACCAAAACCCTTCATGCCAAAGGGTAATGGTCATAAAAAGGCCTTTCCTCAAAGATTTCATCAAGCTGCACAAAGAACTCATAAGTTCAGAAGAGTGGTCAACTCCTCTGAAACTTACAGAGTTAACACATTCACACATACTTTCCCAAAGGCATTTAAGGGAAAGACAGTGTATATTGATGCACTAGGAAATCAACTTAGCCACCTTGAATCAATCAGGGTTATTAGGCAAGTTTGGGTTCCCAAAGGTACAACTAACCTCTCAGGACCCAAAACTCAAAGGGTACCTAAACCTATCTAATTGCAGGTACCAGTGGGCCACAAGAAGAGGAGCATGAACAAAAAGACAGCATGGTACCTTGACAGTGGATGCTCAAGGCACATGACTGGAAACAAGGAACTCCTCTCTGATTTTATTGAAAAAGAAGGCCCAAATGTCACCTTTGGAGACAGCTCACAAGCAACAACAAAAGGTTATGGTACTTTGATGATTGGTAACATCAAAGTAACCAATGTATCTTATGTAGCTGGTCTCAAATATAACCTCCTGAGTATCAGTCAATTCTGTGATAAAGATTTTAATGTTGAGTTCTCAAGTGGAAAGTGTCTAATTAAGGATAAAACTCAACAAACCCTATTGACTGGAACTAGGAAGGGAAATGTATATTTTGCAGACTGGGACAAGTCTACTGATGCTGCATGTTTTATTGCTAAAAGTTCTAGTGAATAAAGTTGGCTATGGCACAAGAGGCTAAACCACCTGAACTTCAAATCTATGAATAAACTTGCTAGAAATGCATTAGTTAAAGGACTACCTAATGAGGTTTTCATTAAAGAACATGTGTGTAAGCCATGTCAAGAAGGAAAACAGATTAAAGCCTCATTTAAAGGGAAACCAGTCATCTCCACTGAAAGGGTACTTGAACTTCTACATATGGATCTGTTTGGACCAATTACCCCTTCAAGCATAAATGGTAGAAAATACACATTAGTGGTAGTAGATGACTTCTCTAGGTTCACATGGGTAGTATTTCTCCTTAATAAGAAGGAAACACAAGTCAAACTACCTGAACTTCTCAAGAGATTGTCAAATGAGAAAAGCCTTAGCATTATCAAGATAAGATCTGATAAAGGCACTGAGTTCATTAATTCATACATCAATGAGTACTGCACATCAAATGGAATAGCTCATGAAACCTCAGCAGCTAGAACTCCCCAACAAAATGGAGTTGCAGAAAGAAGGAATAGAACTTTAAAAGAAGCTGCTAGAACCCTAATTGCTGACTCAAAGTTACCTAAGAGGTTTTGGGCTGAAGCTATAAACACTGCATGCCATACTCAAAATAGATGTTTGATCACTAAGGGGCAAGGCAAAACCCCCTATGAACTCTGGAAAGGAAGAATGCCTAAAGTGTCATACTTTCATATATTTGGTTGTAAATGTTTCATTCACAATAATGGGAAAGAACAGTTGAAAGCCTTTGACAGCAAAGCTGATGAGGGAGTATTTCTTGGATACTCTCAAATCAGTAGAGCTTTCAGGGTCTACAACAAGAAAACCCTTATAGTGGAAGAAACACCTCATGTTGTGTTTGATGAGTCTATCTTTGAGATCAGGAATGATCATTTGGAACCTGAAGAAATCACACAGAGGACAACCAGATTAAGCCTAAGAGACAAAGACACTGAATTCATAGATGTTGTTCAAGCCAATCTGCCTGAAAACCCCACATTGGACAACAATCCTGAAGGCAACCTTCCTGAGACAAATCCTACAGATGGAAATGGTGAACTGAATGAACCAATCCCAGTTCACATCCAGGTAACAACTACCAATGAAGAAGCAGTTCCTGCTGAGGTAGTTAATGGGTCAAATAATCAAGGGGGAACTCAAAATGTTGAAAATACCAATGTCTCTAACATTGAGGACAACACCCCTGATTATGATCCTGAATTAGATCCTGCATTAAATTATCCTGAATTCTATGATCAAAATGACTCACCTTCAGTAGAGGACAACTCTACTGAAGAGATCAGGAAAAGAAGGACCTGGTTATCTGACCATCCTACTGATCTGATACTTGGTGATCCAAGTATAGGAGTCAGAACCAGAAAGTTTCATGGTGAAAGTGCTATGTTCTGTTGTTTCTTGTCAGAGCAAGAACCAAGTGATATTGAGGAAGCACTTCAAGATGCCAATTGGATCACAGCCATGCAGGAAGAACTGAACCAATTCACCAGAAATGAAGTATGGGAGCTGGTGGACAGACCTTCACATCAAGATGTTATTGGAACAAAGTGGGTGTTCAAGAACAAGAAAAATGAAAATGATGTGATTGTCAGAAACAAAGCAAGACTTGTGGCAAAAGGGTATTGCCAACATGAAGGCATTGACTATGATGAGACATTTGCACCTGTGGCAAGGCTAGAAGCAATAAGGCTCTTTCTAGCCTATGCAGCCCACAAGAGGTTCAAAGTATACCAAATGGATGTCAAGAGTGCCTTTCTGAATGGAGTCTTGAAAGAAGAAGTCTATGTGGAGCAACCACCAGGGTTTGAAATTGGAAACCAAGTTTACAGACTCAAGAAAGCTCTATATGGACTCAAACAAGCCCCTAGGGCTTGGTATGATACACTGTCACAATTCCTCTTGGATCATGGATTCACCAAGGGAACTGTGGACAGAACTCTCTTCAGAATCTCTGAAGGAGAGGACATCTTGCTTGTCCAAATTTATGTGGATGACATAATTTTTGGATCCCCTAATGAGAAGCTGTGTGAGAAATTCTCCAAGCTCATGCAAAGCAAGTTTGAGATGTCAATGATGGGGTTGATGAACTTCTTTTTGGGTTTACAAGTCAAGCAATCTAAAGAAGGAATCTTCATCAACCAAGCTAAGTACACCAGAGAAATGATCAAAAAGTTTGGATGTACAACTAGCAAGCCAGTAAGGATCCCAATGAACACAAATTGGAAGATGGATCCTGATGAGAGTGGTATTCCAACCAACTCTACTGAGTATAGAGGAATAATTGGTTCACTCCTCTATCTCACTGCCAGCAGACCTGATATCACCTTTGCAGTAGGTGTTTGTGCAAGATTTCAAGCAAATCCTAAGAAAAGCCACCTTGAGGCTGCAAAAAGGATTTTGAGGTATCTCAAAGGCACTGAGAATCTAGGCCTTTGGTACCCTACTGATGACAATATTGAGCTAACTGGCTACTCAGATGCTGATTATGGAGGATGTAGGATTGACAGAAAGTCCACTTCAGGGACTTGTCAATTCTTGGGCAACAAGCTTATTTCATGGTTCTCCAAGAAGCAGAACACAGTGGCCACTTCCACCACTGAAGCTGAATATGTTGCTGCTGGAAGTTGTTGTGCTCAGATTCTTTGGCTAAGACAACAACTCAGAGACTACAAAGTCAACTCTACTGAAGTGCCAATTTTCTGTGATAACAATAGTGCCATTGCTATATCACAAAATCCTGTCTTGCACACAAGATGCAAGCATGTGGACATCAAGCACCACTTCATTAGAGATCATGTGGAGAAGAAGGATATCAAGCTAGTAAAAATTCACACAGACCATCAAAAAGCTGATATATTAACCAAGCCACTTGCAGAGGCAAGATTTCTGGAGCTATCAGCAGAGTTGGGATTACTTGATCCAGGGAAGTTGGACAAATAAGTCCAAAGAAGTTCATTGATTAAGGGGGAAACAAACTCAAACTTCAGCAGACTTGGTCAAGTCTACTGAAATTCAGAAACATAACCTTACCTCTTCAGGACACTTGTCCACAGTTCTTCAGGACACTTGTCCATGTGGGGTCAGATAAGTTGTCCTAGCTATCAAACCAAATCTTGGTATGATAAGCACCTATTTTTGGTGATCAATACCTATCTCGAAATCTGTCCCTTGAAATACAGTTTTCACCTTTCTGGGATTTAATTTGTCTCCCACCCAAAAGGTCACTTTCCATGCATTAAATGCCAAGATTTAACTCTTGTTTGCATTAAACTTTTTGGGACATGATCTATCTCGAAAAATCCCCAGCCTTAAACAAACATTTAAAACCACCCACGTTTTGAATAAAACAGTTATTTCACTGTTACATTGGTTTTTGACCATTGGATCAAAAAAGGACAACTCCCCTGAAATCAATCCTAGCCGTCCATTTTGGATTTCCATTTTTGTTCACCTTTGAATTATCTCAAGACCTTACCAACTCATTGACAAACATTCTTTTTAGAATATTCAAGTCTTAAGATACCCACAAACACTTCTTCCCCAAGTATTCGAAACCCTAACTCAAAAGTTCTTCAAACTTTCTCATTCTTCATCAAACTTTCTCTGCAAACTTCAAATGGCCCCCAAGGTTAGACCTGAGATGCTTGTTGATTTCTCCAACAAGGATCTAGACCTAGATTTTGGCTATCTAAGCAACAAGAACAATCTTCACTTTGAGCCAATTATTTCATTTGAAAGTGAGGATCCTGAGATTACTCCAACCCTGAGATGGTTGAGAAGGGCTGGTCTCCAAAAGTTCTTGGAAGAAAGACCAAGCTCTTGCTTGGAAAGTTATATGGCAGAATTCTTTGCCTTCCTCAAGTGGAGAGGCAAGCCTGAAGATGGTGAAGTATCAACCAGGCTATCCTACACAGCTGAAGGAGAGGAAGAGGAGAGGTTCCACAGAGTGAAATTCTCCTCAGAGGATCTGGAAGGAGCCTTTGGATTGCCTTATGAGGGAAGGAATCCAGAAGTGTATGGCACTGGACATGAAGAGGAAATAGCCCAAGAGTGGTTATTAGTTCCAGGCCCTCTCTCCTCAACTCAAAACAAGAAAACTCTCAAGCCAGAGTTTCTCAATCTGTTTGAGGTAGTTGCTAAAAGTCTCTTAAGCAACACTGGAAGCTTAGAGCAAGTCAGCCAGCCAAGGATCAGAATCATGGCTGCCATTATTGATGCCAGTGATAAGGGCATCAAGTTTGATTGGAGGACCTTCATCATGTCTGAGATGATGAAGGAGAAGGCTAAATTTAAGGTGAAAACCCACAACAAGGTGGTGCTAGAAGGGAAAATCAAGTATTGCACCAGGGCAAGCTTGTTGATTGAGAGGTTTTCCCACTATTCCCAGATGCAGACCTTTGCAAAGCCCCTCCCAGCCCAAAAGATCCTGTTCAGAAAGCTCAGTAAGAAAACTGAGAAAAGAAGGATGCTACTGGCCAAGCCTGCTGCAGAACAGGAGGAAGAGAAGCCTAAGATGAAAAAGAGAACAAAGGCCAGGGCTGTAAAGACAAGAAAAATGTCTCAGAGATTCTCAGAAGAGAATTCAGATGCTTCAGCTGAGATTGAAGAAGTTGCTAGAGAAGGTGTACAAGTGCCATCTGATCATTCAGAAGAACTAAGGCAAAAGTACAATGAGACTAGACAAAAGTCTAAGGGTGATAAGAGAATCAGGGAAGTTGTCCCTGAAGAGGAAGGTAGTGGAAGTAGCAGGGCCAGCAAGAGAAGGGCCAAACCTACTGAAAAGGTGTTGGAGCTGCAAGAAGAGAGGTCTCTTCAATTGGCTCTAAGGGAGAGCAGAGCTGAAAGCAGGGCCAAATCCATGTCAAGGACCAATTCATCTGGTTCTGGAACTCCAGAATCCAAAGTCCCTGAAGGTCAACCCATAGAGGCCAACCTCTCTGAAATTCAGTATCTTGAGCCCAACTCCCCTGAAACCCATGTTACCCCTTCCAACCAACCCATTACCCCTGTAAATCTCACTAAGAGATATTCTCCTGAAGGGAATGAACAAAGAAGTGGCATAGATGTGCTTGCTGATTTAGCAGTAGATGAGACAAGACTCCTGTCTCCCCTTGACTCATCCATGCTCAACTATTCAAAGCTCTTAGAGCATGCACTTCATGAGCCAACCCCCCTGAGTAAAGCCCCTTCAGATTCATTGCTCTCTAAAGCAACTGAAGATCCTTCTACTGTACCCAACCCATCTGAAGCCAAGATCCCTGAACTTAATCTACCTGAAGCCACATTAGGAGAACCCAGAGCCAACTCCCCTATAACCCAAAGTCCCCATTCAAGTGGAGATGAGGAGGAGTATACTTTTGAAAGTATGCTCAGAGGAGGAGCCAAGGCTACTGTAGACAGTTTGTATCCACAACTTGCTGAATTTCCAAGAATTCAGAAGGCCTTTCATGATCTAAGGATGCTTGTTGATGTGAAAGACAAATCTATGATGGAGATATCACAAGTCATTCAAGATAAAGGTGCAAACTGGTGGCAAATAGAGGAGAACAGATTGCTACACTTTGCTGGAGTTTCAAAGACAAGATTCCTCATTGATGAGGAGATTTTTGCAAAGCTGGTGGCTGATAAGATTAAGGAGGAGAAAGAAAGAAAAGCCAAGGGAATCAAACACCCTGACAGTGGCTCTAATGATGATGATTCCCCTGATGACCCCTCAAACCCTTCAAATCCCAACCCTCCTGAAACCCCTCAAGCCAACCTCCCTGAATCCTTTCAACCCAAGTCTTCTGTAGCAGATAGACTTTCCAATCCTCCTAAAACCTATCATAGGAAAGGCTCTGTAACTTCAGAGGTGTTGACCAAGGGTGGTAACACAACCAATGACACATCTGCCAATGAAGGTTCTTCTGAACCCAAGGCACAGCCTACAGATGTTGAGGTTCCTGTATTAGAGGCTAGTTTGATTAAGGCCTATTCAGTGTCAGAGGAGTTGGACATTGATCAGCCCTTAATCATTCAGGATGACTCAGTGGCTGTTGATATAAGCACTGTGATCTCCCCACAACTGCCATCTTTGAACCTTGATGAAGGAGGAGATGTTGCAGGTTTAGGAGAAGGAGTTGAAAAGGAAAGATTAGTTGAAAAATCAAAGGGAGTTGAGGATGAAAGAGAGGTAGTCATCACTAAGATAGTGAGTGTACCACCATATGAGGGTGGAATAAGTGAGGAAGGACAGGTTATTCTTGAAGTCAAATCTGAACTTCAGGAATCCCTTGGTGAAAGGAGGCCTGATTCCTTGAGTGAGAACATTATTCATGAAGGGAGAAAAGAACAAGTTGAAAATGAGAAGAAGACTGCTGATGTATCAGAGTCTTATGCAAAAGAAATTGAGGGTGATGAGTGCTTATTTCCTAACTTGTTTGATTTATCTGATGTTGCAGGTATTTCTCTTGACCAAATTTTTGCAGATGAGTTCCTCACAGATGCACCTATCCAAGTTGATACAGGCTCAGCTCAAGCCTTACTTGGAATGCAATCAGAGAAGTTGGACTCCTTGGCTCATCAAGTCCAATCTGCTCATGCTGAAACCTCAGGAGCATTGAATGAGCAAGGAAGAACTCTAGCATCTGTAGAAATGAGGCTCACTGGCTCTGAAGATGTTGTGCTACCAACTCTTGAGGCAAGAATCAGTGGTGTGGAATCTGGTCTCCAAACCATCTCCACTGAAGTTCAAAGTGCCAAATCAACCATGGAAGCCATCTCAGAGGAGGTCAAGAAAGAGCACAAGCTGCTGAGAGACAATCACAATGATAATGTCAAAGCTCTCAGGCTAACTGTCAAGCAAGCTCTTGGAAAGAAGACAGCACTACAAAAGAGAAGAGCTGAAGAGCAAAGGCTAGCTATGGTCAAAGCAGCCTCTGAAAAGTTTTCCCAAGATGTATTGGCCAACATTGCTGAAGGTGCAGTGGCCAACCTCACTGAGCTCTTAAAAGCCCAACTGGATGCATCTCTGAAAACAGCCATGGAAGAGGTTGTCCAACAAAAGATGAAGCCTGTTCTAGCTTTCCTTAGCTTGAGCAGTGATAGGATGCAGAATATACATGATGAGAATGTATATTTGTTGGAGGAGATGAAGTCCCTGAACCAAGCCCAATCCCTAATGGCCACAACAATGAGTGACCTAAAGCCCCAGTGCTTTGATGCTGCCAAAAAGGGGGAAAGGGAAAGAGCTAGAGCAAAAGGTGCCTTGGTGATTGGGAGTCCAGTGAAAGGGAAGGACAAAGTCCCTAAAGGAAAGGGAAAAGAGCCAGAAATGCTGAACTTGGAAGATTTGGATGAAGAGGAGCAGTTAGCATTGGCATTGAGAAACTCAATGGCCTCAGCTCAAGAAGAGAGGGCAAGGAAACAGCAAAGACCAGGTGGTGAAGTGTCAGGTTTGGACAAAGATGCTGAAGGTGTCCAAACCAGAGGAAAGATCAAGAAGGCCCAAGGAAAGAAGAGACAAATTGAGAAATTCACTGACTTTCCTAGCAGCCTTGATCTTCCACCTGAATTCAGAATTGATGAGGATGAGCCTACATCAAAGAAAGCCAAAACTGCTGAAGAGCCCAAATCTACTGAAAAGGACAAATCTTCTGAATCTGAAAAAACTGCTGAAGGTACCAAGTCCTCTGAAGACATCGAAGAGTTATTTGCTGAAGGATTTGGACCTGAACCTAAGAAGAAGACAACAGTCCTAGCTCTTGATCCATCAAAACTGTTTCATGAAGGGTATGGCAAAGACCCTGAAACACAACAAAAACTGGCTATGATAAGGGCCCAAGAGAAAATGGACTTAATGGAAGAAGCCAACAGAGCAAGAGATGAAAGAAGAGCAAACTTTCAGAAACCAAGAAGGAGAAGAGCAACTTACAGCAAGATGAAGCCTCAGCTTCTAATCCCAATGGACACCAAATATCCACACTTGGATAAATGGGTGCCAATTCAACTGAATGACACATGGGAAGAAGCCAAAAGGGAGTTTGTCTATGACTTCTATGTCATCGACAGATGGAATGGAGGAGATGCAAACTCTGCCTTCACTGAGTTCATGCTAGAATACTACAGAGAGTTGTATCAACAACTACTTGCAGCTGCTGACATTGCAAGATTTGAACTCACAGCTCCCAAGCCAATCATATACATGCCTCCAAAGCTTGAAGGATGGATTGACCAAGCAAGAATTCTGAGGGAATTCACTGAGATCCTTAAGCTGAACAAGATGGTTCTTGGACCTAAGGGAACCAACCAAGAAGCCATGGCACTGAAAAGAAGAGTGTGGGCACAGTATGCAATGCTGCCACCTCCGGAGGATGATCTTTGAAATGGCTAAGTCTTCTGACCTTACTTGAATGATCAACTATGCTGAAATATGGTCAAGCTTGCTGATATGTTAATCTGGTTGATCTGATCTATTAAAGATTGCTCTGATACAAGCTCTGTGCTCTGATGCTGAAAATATTATTTTTGTCTTGAATTATTAGAATGAAATGCTCTGATATATTTAAGTGTTATTGATTCATGCTCTGATATGTTAATTTCAACTATCAACATGCCTGTAATGATTTTTGAATGAATGATAGTTGAACTTATTTTGAATCAAGAAACACAAATCTCTATGCCTATCTTAAAACCTACTTGCAACAAAAACAGTGAATACACTAACACATTATTTTTCAGGAATATTGACCTCAGTCATGTCTTCTGAAGATACATGTAATAGGTGTAGACAAGTCACTTTTGCTTAAGTTGTATAGGTTTTGGCATCATCAAAAAGGGGGAAATTGTTGGGAATAAAATGAGATATGTTTTGATCTAATACCAAAACCCCCTGAGACATGCCTAAGTCAATATAAATATGTTCTAAGAATGTTAGAACATATAGATTATAGGCTAGATGAGAAGCTGAAATGTTAGGCAGCTCTTAGACAATTAGATGCACAATTTGAGGGGGAACCTGTGCTTTGAAGATGATCAAGATCAAGTCCCCCCAAGGCTCAAATTCTGGAACAATCACTTAAGAGTAAGGACACTCTATGAAATCTAAGATGCTCTTATCAGGAGAGTTGTCCAGAGAAAGTACTCATAAAACTCTGATCAGGAGAGTTGTCCAAAGTAGCTAACCATATGCAAGAACAAGTTTACATAGCTCAAAAGGACAAGACTACTCAAAGGTTTTCATCAGGAGAGTTGTCCAGAGAAGTCAACTCTAGGCATAAAGTGCTCTGATGCAAAAAGATTAAATACACTGATCAGGAGAGTTGTCCAGAGGAGTTGTCTCAGCTAAATTGACCAAGATCAAGTGCTCTGAAAGCCTAAGATCAACTATGCTGAAGAGATTGAGACAACCAGTCCCTAAAGGTCCTCAAAGGAATGAGCTAAGACCATACTCAAGAGAAATAAAGGGAAAGAGCCAAGTCATCTGAAAAAGAGCAAGCCAACCATGCTGAAAAGCAAATCTGCTGATAGTGATAAGGAGAGTTGTCCAGATGATAAGGAATGGTGTCCTATCATTGGATCAACCTTCAGAAGCCATGTCCAAGTCCTAACAAGAAGTCAAACATTGGGAAAAGTGCTGCAGAATGAAGACAAAACTGTTACAGTCGTTTATTACCCAAATGAGGACATGTCACTATCAAGAATCTGTCTTCCAGTTTGAAGAACTCAAGGAAGACATTTATAGCAATTTGGGGCTGCCTCTCCAACGGGCAAATCCTCCATTTTGTCTATAAATACAGAAGTGTGAAGACCATTTGAAAGCACCTCAACATAATCCAACTAAGCTCAAAGTTCTTACAAGCTAGAGTGCTTTCAAAGCTTTCAAAGACTATCTTAGTCTTCAAACACTTCTTCTAAGCTGAACCAAATTGTATATCCATACACAAGCTTAGAGAGATATCCTATCCTTATACACTGATCTTCATTGTAAAGGATATCTCATTAGTTGGAACCTTACTTCAACCCTTACACCTTTCAAGAGTGAAAGTGAGAAGGTTGTAGTAGTAGAAGTGGTAGGAGCTGACTGTTGAGAGAAGAACAGTTCAGTTCTGAGTTGAGAAGAGGGTACTAGGACTCTAGACATCCTAGGGATCAATTCACCAAGGAGTGGTGTTCTTGATCAAGTGCACCTTGGCACTATAAAACAAGTTAATTCCAAGAGTGAAGGAATTATCCTGTTAAATCAGGGAAAGTGGATGTAGGAGCTTGAGTCTCTGAACCACTATAAACTCTTGTGTTGATTTACTCTACAAGTACTTACATTCATTCAACACTGCACACAAAACTGATCTTTCAAAGATACATATTCAAAGACTGTGCAAAACTGATTTGGACAAGTTCCCTGAAGCTTAACTGGACTGTGTTACATTGACTAAGTGATTTCAGAAATTAAAGGAGTTTAAACTTAAAGGGCCAACCACTATTCCGCACATATAACTCCCCTAGATAGTTATTCAACTAAGTACTCAATAGTACTTAGTAGATTGATTATCTTAGAAGAGTTAATCATCTTCAGCAGAGTTGTCCAAGACAACCTTGCTGAGTTCTGGTTTGATCTAGTTGAAAAGAATTTGCATACAAGTGTATTCCCCCCCCCCCCCATACACTTGTTATCTACTCCTTTCAGGACCAACACATTCCACACCATCCATTAGACTAAGCTTTCTTCTCTCTCTCTCTCTCTCTCTCTCTCTCTCTCTCTCTCTCTCTCTCTCTCTCTCTCTCTCTCTTTTTATTAAGTTATTTCATTAGTTTGTGTTAATTAGATTATGTTGATTGTTGGCTAGAACATTTTTGGTTCTAGGGCCTTGTAAATACTTTGGATGAAGTTTATGAATTAGTATTTTGTTTAATTGGTGTTTGTGTGACTTAATTCTATTTGAATGCTTGATTTTCATTGCAAACTCTGTCATTAGTGTACAATAGTGATATGTTAATCTTAGTTAATTGAAATTGGATTGAAAAATCTCTTTTGATTAATTGATTGCAAGTATTTGACCTAATTTTATTGAGAGATTGAAAGATGATCAATGATTAGGAAGACGTGTGATGATCTTAGGAGCTTAATTGAGTTTTATGATGCAATTTAGGTAGAGATACTAGGTTGTGTTATATCTCTCTTGGGTTAATTGGATTGAAAAGACTTTTAACTCACTATTTTGTGATCGATTTTATAGAAAAAATACAACACCACTTGAGTAGATTGTTAATCATAGATGGATTCACTAGTATTGCATGTGCATTGGAACCTACCTTCTCTTATTTGAGTTTTACCCGTATTTTTCTCGTTTTTGTGATTTGCATGAGCATAGTTGATCGAATTTCCTTTATTACTCTCTATTGTTTACTTGTGACACTAGGTAGACAATTAGGGGTAATCAACACTTTAAAACTTTCGATCATCGTCTATTTAGAACTTAGTTAATAAACTACGCTTTTACACTACACCTCCTTGTGGGATCGACCTTGTATTTGCCACGCTACGATATACACCGTATTCTTGCGGATTGTGTATTTTGGTGTTACATAATACATGAATCAGGCCTCTGAAGCCGCCTGAGGCGCTTGTGGGGGGTTGGAACGACACAATAAATTCCTGTTGCTACGTCGCTAGTTGTTCTTAACGAAGGACCATCGCCGCCATATCCGCCATTAACTGATCCATCGTCTGCCGCATCTGGGCGAATTCACCCTCAGGTTGTGGTTGATCTTACCATTTTGTAGGCATCCCGGAGAACGTTCACAACTCTAGATACCAACTGACGCAGCATAGCTTCAATCAGAAGAGCACTACCAATCTTGAATTCAAGAATGAATGTACAAAACTTCTCACTTTATTATCACAAGTATAATCCGAAACCCTCAATACTGAAACCCACAATTTCTTATTATCAAATCAACAACCTTGAGTTAAGGCTATGCACGGAATATATATTGACGCTCCCACATACCTCACAATGGTTTGTTACAACTACAACTAATCAACTGCCTCAACTAACAGTAAAACAAAAAAAATTAAAAAAAAGGACTAAAATTGCCAGGCATTTATTTTAAGTGGTAGTTTGATCCCCACCAACTACTAATTTTATAATATTTTTTTCTCACACTTCTTCCACTTTTTCGATGTGAGAAATAATAAAATTCATATGTTTATTTGTTAATAACACTATTGTTTTTATAATAATTTACTCTCATATTCCATATTCTCCTTAATGGACATGTGATGAAAATTTCTTATGTTTATTTACTTTCTCCTATATTTTTTTTACTTTTTATTCGACGTGGGATATAAATCTCATATATTTGTTTTTTTGCTAACATTATTGTTTTTATATTGTATAAATATAAAAAAAAATACATATAAAATTATTTTTCTAGTTGGACTGCCGATCCAACCGGTTGAACCGTGAACCAGTGTCTAATCCGATTTAATCTCCCATCCGATTATATAAACACTGACTAATACATTAATTGAAACAACCAAATATACTTTAATAAAATAACTAACACCACTATAAATATATATATACAAAATACTGATTTATATGAAACTTTGCCAAGCCTTATGTCTAAAATCTTGTGAAACTCATGTGTTGAGTGAGCTGGATTGGGTGTACATTCGTATAATAATTAATACAAAAATCAACAACCACCACCATTACAACTAATTAGGGGCGGGAAATAGCAAGTTAGCTAGAATTATAATCTTTTTCTATTTCTAGGCTTTGAAAGTTGAGTATCTACATATAATCTTACGTATATAGCCTTAATTAAAATCTACTTGACTAAAAAACAAAAACATAATCAGGCCCTATTACAACCACCAAAACACAATATATCTTGTTTACAACATATCACTCAATTAAACCTAAATTTAAAAAATAAAATAAATCAAGCTTTTGGGCATAAGCTAGACTTTACTTGAAAAAGGTTGGACTAGACTAGATTTTACATGAAAAAGTCTGGACATTATTTATAAACATTGGGAGTTGGGCCTAACCCTGGCCTATTATCTACGATAAGATTTTTTTTATAGTCTTGACCTAGCCTGTTAATTAAATAGGCCAGACCTACGAATCTTTAGAAACCTATTAAAATATGTTCAATATGAAACACAGTTCAATATTGAGCCCCTATATTTCGGAAATCACCCTCATTTCTTTGTGACTTCCTCCTCAATTCAATCTCTCCCTAAAATCTTAAGGTCCACCCCTGCGAAGCTAAATGGGCCGGAGCCCTTTTAGCACTAGGCCAGAGCCCATTTAGCCCTAGACCGATCCTAAACAAGCCCACAATTCCATACATCCTCTCTTCATCATGTATAAGTCCATGAATCATCGTTGTTAAGTTTGTTTCCACATACACTGGGCCCCAATACCCTGTCATCATGATATTGGATTTGATATAGGTCGAATCCCTCTACAAATGGGCTATGAGGAGGCCCATTAGACCAATAATAAAGTGTATAATTAATGGTGTATAAATCACTCATAAAATAGATGATAAATAATCATAATAGATAACTCATCTTTTGTCCACGTGTCATTTCCCTACAGGATGACATATTTTGGGCGCATCAACTTATTATAAAAAATATATAAATATTTATTTATAATTATATTTATATATAATATATAATTTTAAATAGGTCAGTCTGTTAGTCTACGAGACCTTAAATAAATCTCAAGCCTACCATACTTAACTAAATAGACTATTTAAAAAGTCTTAACCCGATTCATATTATAAATAGGTCAAACCTGACAAGGCCCTTAGTAGGCTAGACCGTAGGCCCCTGTCGGATGACTCGACCTATTTCCACCCATAGTTCTTACCAAATCCAAATGCATTCATCAATCAACATTTTCATACTTAATTTGGTCATTTTGGATCAAAATTGTCGTCAAAAGTAAAAACATATCCTTTGATCACTCGAGGTGATCCTTGTCCTAAGAACATATCAAATTCATAATATTAAACGCTCAATCATATCTTATATAAGCATAGATGATTAATTATGTCGTACATGTTGTTTGGCAAATACCATCGAAGGAGCCAACCCAAAATTCTTATTACCACCACAAACAACCTGCGGTTTATTCTTAACAAGAATGTTAATGTAAGACATTAAAGAGGAAATCAGCCCCTATTACAAGCTGCTAGTTTGCTCCATTTCCAAGGTGAATCCTTCCTCACGTTTTTTATATATATATATATATATGGTCATGTGAGTGTCTAAAAATACGAGATTAAAATGTACTTACCATACATGGAGTAAATCTGATAATCAGGGCTATCAGGAAGTATGGAACACACAAAACTATGAGCTTCTTGTTTAAAGCTATGCAATCCCTTGTGCCCTTGCATGTACAACTACAATCTAGCACATGCATATTTAGGGGATTATCAATTAATGTGATTTTAAAAGAGATTAATTACAATTTGAGAGGCGAGGTACTTAAACTCTGAACCGTAAATCCTAAATCCTAAAATCTCTCGGATTAACAGACCGTCGACGAATTGAATATTGTATGTGAAAATGGATATTGGGTCAGATTTTACATTGCATACTCCTTTCGTCCCACTTTAAATTTTACATTTAAGGAATGACACATGTTCACTTCCCTTTTGCTATGTGAGTTTCGGGAATATCCCCATTCATAGACCCGAGATATACATCTATGAATTGAAAGGTCCAAATAATCAACTCTGCAATCAATTGTTATAATCCATAGGTCTTTAAATTGTTCATTTGGAAAAAATGAAAACCCCTTCTTATTTGATGAGCATGAAAATCATAATTCTTGATCAATGGAGGAACACCCTTTTTGTTCAATAAAATATCAAAGTGGATGATTGACTCATTCCATATTAGAAATAATAGCTAGAAAATCTTTTGATAACGCGGATTCCTATTTCTAAAGAATATATTATTAATTATTTTATGTGAAATTGTATGGGTAAAGGGTAAGAAAAGTGTAAGAAAAGAAAAAATGTGTGGAGAAAAAAAAATCTTTTAAGGACACTCAAAATAAATGATACTCCTTCCGTCCCGTGATTATTTGCACACTTTTCTTAATGGACGTCCCAACATTATTTGCACACTCCAAAAAAGGAAATAACTCACATAATTTTTATCCTTACAACATTCATCTAATTTTAAAAATACCACTCTATTTGGTCCACAATTTAATATCTCTCTTCACTTTAGTCAAATCTCATTCACTTTTAATCAATAAATTACCAATAATACTCCTCATTTATTCCACCATACACATCACTATATTCCATTTTTTAAATCTTCATACCGGTCAAACCATGCACAAAATTTATTCCACCATACACATCACTATATTCTATTTTCTTAATCTTCATACCGGTCAAACCATGCACAAAATTCGGGACTGGGAGTACTAAAATGCAGGTTAAAATATTAATCTAAAGAGTAGTAAAATACTACTACCATAAGCTTTGACTGGTCAAAAGATCTAAAACCGTCTGATCTACTGGATTTTAAACCTACTATCAAAACCACCACAAACCCTCTTCTTCCCCCCCCCACCAGGCACCAACCCCCATATCTTTTATTCCACCGGCCGGTTACCGCCGTTTGACGCCACCATCGCCGCCTTCGTGCTTTTGCGGGAATACCGGTCACTGCTCCATCAAACCTGTGAAAATTCGCGTCAGATCGGGCATCGCTTTTTACTGACTTGTACATCGTGTAAACCAGCTCCTCGTGAAAACGCCGTCGAGTAAGTCGATCGCAGAAGGGCATCTTTTCCTCTCTGAAACCGACAATAGATCCACTTCCGCCGCATCACCTTGATTAACCACTGTCGTCTTCATTTAGCTGGTGCAAGTACTGTCACCTCGTTTTTTTTCGAGGTATGTTAATAAACCGTTCTTTCTCTCTGTCTCTCTCTAGTCAAAGAATCTGAGAAAGTCACTGCAACTATTTGCTAAATTCACTAGATCCTGGACATTCATTTGAATGAGTTTGTCTTGCATTTTTTTGGTTGTGCCAATGAAATAGAAGCAAGGGTTACTTCCTTTTAGTATATACTTCCTGCACTATTGTAGATTTTCATCCGTTATTTAAGAGATCTATATGAAAAATGGACTACTTTATGTGCTTTGGGATAATATTCTATCGCAAGTGAATTGCCCTTCATATATTACTAGTGACGATAATTATTTGCTCAAACATAGTAGGAATGGGTGTGAGGAGGGAGTCTATTTTTCGTGAATTAATGAATCAGATAAAGTGTGATCAAGACTATGAAAAGAGGAATTTGTGGTAATTTTTTGTTTGGATATTTTAGTGATCTGGTTTTGGAGCTTTTGATTATTAATAGTTGATAATGCATTTTTTTATTATTGCATATTTTGTTGCGCTGACCTCATATTATGTTTGAAGTGTTACATGTGGAGTAATTTCTTCGCATAATGGGTGATTTTATTGGCTTTACGTGCTTCAGCGTTAATATTAAATAGTAGCTCAATTCTATTGGCTTTAAGGAACAAAACTTTGCATTAGGTACCGAATGGAATCGTGTAGAAGATTGGCTGGAGGGATTTGGGATAGATACATATGATATTTATGTTGTGTACACTAGTCGATATGGGGTTACTGTGCAGTAGACAGCGACACAATCCAGCTGATTCTGAAGAAAATGAGCAGGTCATCCTTCTTAAAACCTTCACATCCATTGAAGTATAGTATGGTGCTATATGGTATCATATTTTTTTATTAATCATCCCATTTTGGTATTAGCATTGTATGACACATTGACACTTAAATTTCAGACTGCAGAAATAGAAAGGCGAATTGAGCAAGAAACAAAGGCGGAGAAGCATATTCAGAAGCTTCTGTTACTGGGTATTCTTACATGGAAGCTGGCTATTGATTTCTACTATTAGTTCACTGATTTTTTTATATTTGCCTTTTCTTGTCCTCATCACAAGGTTCTGTTATTTTATTAGTGTTCCCTTTCTGGAGCGTCTACCATTTAAAGTGGGCTTTTATTTTTTGCTGGTTTCATTACATTGATCAGATGTAGGGTAATGCATCTACCTAATTATGCAACATAGTATTTTGTTTTTGCTTTCTTTTGGAGGTTTCACCATTAAAACGTTCTGCTAATGCATCCGAAAATTATTTGTGGGGTTGATTGCCACTAGCAATATGTGAGGTTCATCTACTTCTTTGAATCAAGCCTCGAGCACTCTTCTCTTCTAGATGCCATTGGCAGTGTATGACCATCATAATTGGGTTTGCATATGTTTAAAATACCTCATTTAGCATATTATAGTTGAGAACCTGTCTTTAGTTTTAATTATTTCTGGAATTCTGAATATACTGTTTAATTGTTTTTATTCGACCACTCTAAGACAATCGAATTTGATAACAGAAACAAGATATAATCTAACATCCGTCATATGACTGTGAGGGCTATAGCTGCCCCAAATATCTTCACAGGGTAGTGGCACTAAAATTCCCTCAAATTCAATCCGTATTGTTTTTGTAACAAGTGTGCATGTTAAGCTTCTTTCTTTTTATGTTCGACTCTGATCTTGTTTCTGCTCATATTTGATGTTCATGGGACCCTTTTTTTTTTGTTGCTAAGGGGCTGGAGATTCTGGAAAGTCTACCATTTTCAAACAGGCAAAATGCTGTTTCCCTCTATTTAATGCATATACAATATATGTAGATAAAGCTTCTGTTTCAGAGTGGCCAGGGGCTTGATATTTGTTTTGATGCAATGCAGATAAAGCTTCTGTTTCAGAGTGGATTTGATGAGGCTGAGCTAAAAGGCTACACTCCAGTCATCCATGCCAATGTTTATCAGACAATAAAAGTATGAAATATATGAAAGGGTGTGTTGGTTGTTTCCCCTTGATTAATATTGCAGTTTATTTATAGTATGCATAATATCTTGATATGACATTCTTCTGTATGTTGAAGTTGTATGAGTACTAATTTATTTTTTATTATTTCCTACAGATATTACATGATGGGTCAAAAGAACTGTCTCACAGCTTAGAAGATTCCTCAAAGTTCATTATATCTGATGAAAATAAGGTCTGCATCATTGTTTTCCTCGCAAGATTTTAATTTGTTCTTGATGACATATGAAGATTTAGTAAGTTTAAAGATGCCTTATTGGATTGGAAGTTAATATCTTTTCTTCATCAGCAAATTGGAGAGAGACTTTCAGAAATTGGTGGTAGAATGGATTATCCACGTCTAACTAAGGAGCTTGCACATGAAATCGAAACTCTTTGGAGAGATAATGCCATTCAGGTCAGTTGTCCATCTGAATGGCCTAGTATATATAGTCTTTTTCCTTGAATATGAGTTCTAGAAATGATTGGACCCCTGGATTTACTTAAACAAATGTTTGCTTTGATCCTGATTGGCAGGAAACGTATACCCGTGGTAATGAACTTCAAGTTCCTGACTGTGCACATTATTTTATGGAAAATTTGCAAAGATTGTCTGATGCAGACTATATTCCTACAAAGGTATGTGAAAACATGAGAGCTGACCTACATCTTCCTTCCCCTACGCCCTTGTGAAAGTCCAGAGTAAATGTTCTAGAGACTAGAATATCAAAATTATTACTATTGACTGAGAAAGCTGGCAATTCGCTCTCAGGCCATACAGACTAAAAGAGAACAAAGAAAGATATCAATAAATTTCATAGTGACTTCCTTTTAATGAGTTTGCTTTCTATTACAACTAGTTTTGTGAAAAACAGATTCATTTTTAAAGTTAAAACGTGTAGTTTATCTGTTTCTGCTGTCATGTTTCCTGTCTGATTGGTAATCCTGTACCTATTACATCAAATATTAAATGTACTATGTGAGCCAATTATAGGCATAAATTCAAAATGTTTTCGATTGTTGTAACAGTTTTGGTAGATGATTGATCTGATACCAAGTCTATTATTCTAACTTCTAAGTGATCCTGCATCTCATATACCTTTTTCCATAACAAGAACAATAGACTAATTCCATGATAGTTTCATTTAATGGTATGAAATAATTACTCTATGAACATTTAAATCTGTGAACATGGTGAGAGTTGAAAGAGTTTTAAAAGAATTGTAAGTCCAAAACATTAAGAAATTACACTCAGTGGAATTAAACATGGTATGGCGAAATTTCATTCACAAGCTTAGCTTGTGGTGGCCAGCAGGGAATAATATCACTTAGATGAGTGATTACAAGAACATAAAAGAACCTTCCATCTCCAAATCTCTTTTTGATGGAATTACTTTAAAAATGACTCTTCCTACATACTTGATCCATCTCTATGACTATTAGATAAATAAACAACTATGAGTGAGAAACAAAATCTCCTCAAAATAATCTAAAGTGAAGAATCACTTAGAAAAAATAATAAATTAGACATTACACAAAATGCTTTTTAACATTCACTGTGACAATTGACTAAACTTGAAAGATATCTCTCAGGTCTTTTGAAACATCCCCATTTTTTTTACTAAGAGTTTTTGTGAAAAAAATCAACATTTCATATTTTCCATTGAGCGCGGTGGGTTATACCCGAAGGCCCGTCGATCCCGGACCCTCATCCCTGGCTATTAGAAATCTGGTCAATCGAACTGTTTCTGGAAGAATTCTTCGTAAAGTGAGAAGAATAATCTAAGCACGGTGGTGAACGAGGGAAATGCTGAGTATTTTCTGTAATTTAGGGCTGAATTTGAATGGGTGAGAAGACGAGTATGGGCAGAGCGTGGAAGGATGATTTAGCTGAGGAAAATAAGAGATCATGCAGGATTAACATGGATTTGAACGTTCAAAATTTACCAAATAGAAAATTGTGGCAATGGATAAGTTTATTTAATATAAATATCTATATAAATATATACGTATATATGAAATTTATATTGTATGCAAACCATATTATATATTATATATAAACTATCATATATATATTATGCAATTTTTTATATTCTATGGTCTAAAATTCTCGGATGTTACATATTTAGTATCTCTTCAACATATGTTCTCATATTATAAAAGAATAAACCTATCTTGCTTATTTATTTCCTTCAACAGAGAGTGTCAGATTTAACTATGTGTTTTTGGGTAAATTACTGGATTTATCTATTGGATATCATCTCAATACTTGTTGTTTACCATTTTATTTTTTCATAAATCTTTGTACATCCTTTATAACTACTGTCTAGTGACCCTGTCTTTGTGATTGTTGAAAAACATTATTTGTGTGTCATGATGTAGGAAGATGTTCTCTATGCCAGGGTTCGGACAACTGGTGTTGTAGAAATCCAGTTCAGGTGATTACTGATTTTCTTTTCTCCCTGTGAAAGACCTGTATCTTTATTTATTTATTTCTTTTTTTTATTATTTTACCATAAACTTTATAATTTGCCCGCATCATAATTGAATGGATTCCCTTCCTGATCTCTATAGTAGACCATCATGCCTTCTTTCTCCCGGTTAAAAAATCATTTAATATATCATGTTCATAATTGTTCTTGGTGATCCAAATCATATGGAGTATAAGAAATGACAATGTGGTTTGTGAAGTATCATGATGTATAACACACATTCGTTCCCAAGTGATTCTATTTAAAACTTTAGGAATCGTGTATTGGTTGGAGGATGAGACGTATCGGTACACTTTAGTCTTACTGCAATTAAAGCATGTGAGTTCTCAAAAAATGTTTTTATCTTTTAATTGATTGCAAAATTATCAACTTTGAATAGAATTTTGTGATCTCAGATTGAAAAGAAGAGAATAAAGACAAGGAACAACACAAATTTCTTTCAACCCCAAAGAGTTGGCCTAGTGGTGTAGACTTGGGACTTAGGAGTGTGCTTCTCTCTAGGTCTCAGGTTCGAAACCACTAAGGTGCAAACAATTTCCTAAGGGGGCCAGTCCATACAGAGCTTTGCTCTGGCTTTAAACGGGGAACCCGCAAGTGGACGGTGTGATTGGTCCCCTGGATTAGTCGTTCCTTGGACTGGATACCGAGGCATAAAAAAAACACAAATTTCTCTCACTTGTGTCTTCTATATTTGAGTTACGCTTCAGCCTCTGTTGTATATGTTAGATGGTGCATTTATTATTGCATTCATGTCCTACGGTAATCCATCATTGCATGCGCCTCATTTATTAATCATTGTATATGTTATGATTCAAATTGACAGTCGTGTGAATTGTGAATCAGTCTCTAATTATTTAGATATTTGCAGCCCGGTTGGAGGGAACAAGAAAAGTGGAGAAGTATACCGGCTCTTTGATGTTGGAGGCCAAAAAAACGAAAGAAGAAAATGGATCCATCTATTCGAGGGTGTTTCCGCTGTGATATTTTGTGCTGCTATAAGCGAGTATGTCATGTTACTTTGTCATTTACTCAAGAAAAATAACATAAAAAGGAGATTATCCTAGTCACTCCTAGAAATTTAACGATTTTTTTTTGGACATTACACAAAAGAAGAATATTTATATGTTAACTCAGTTGATGAGTATAAGGTGTAATAAACGTTTTTCAGGTATGATCAAACTCTCTTTGAGGATGATAGCAAGAATCGAATGATGGAGACAAAAGAACTCTTTGAGTGGATCCTCAAGCAACCTTGCTTCGAGGTTTTATCTATATGATATGTTACAAGCTGTATGATATAGTTATGTTTTTAATGCATCATCAGCTAATCATTGATTAATTTCTGTCTCTTTCCATGCAGAAAACTTCTTTCCTGCTATTCCTCAACAAATTCGATTTATTTGAAAAGAAGGTTCTAAATGTAAGGACACATAAGATTTTATGTTCTTATAACTTCCATAAGATTGGGATCATAACATTTTTGCATGCAGGTCCCGTTGAATGTATGCGGGTGGTTCAAGGACTACCAACCTGTTTCAACCGGGAAACAAGAAATTGAGAATGCATACGAGTAAGTACTCTTATGTCCTCTTGCGAACAATTAAAATGGCAAATTAGGCTCACCTTTGATAAGCTTAAACATAATTTAATTTTTTGTATTTACTGGGCTTGCTTTGTTCTATCTTCATTTTTATTTTAATTTTAATCTTCTTGCACTCAGGTTTGTGAAGAAAAAATTCGAGGAGTTGTATTTCCAGAACACTGCCCCTGATCGTGTTGATCGGGTGTTTAAGATCTACAGAACAACTGCGTTGGATCAGAAGCTTGTGAAGAAGACTTTCAAGTTGGTAGATGAGACTTTGAGAAGGCGAAATTTATTTGAAGCTGGGCTCTTGTGATCCCTGCAAAACTTCAAAAACTGAAGCATTAATACCTGTAAGATTTTCAGGTTTCTTAAATTTGTCTGCTGGTTTCTAACCCACCACACGCGACGTGGTTTGAGCATTTCACGTGCTGTTATATTGTTTGTAATTTAGATAAAAAATGAATCGAAAAGGAAAAGCTATTAGTTATTGAATTCTTGGCCTAGAAAACCTTCTGAATTTTTTTTTTCAATACGCGGATCAGACTGTCGGGACATTTCGATTTAATATTCTTCGGAATTCATCTTCTGTACATGAGATGATTTAGCTGTAATTCACATTGATTTTGCACCATGTTCTCTCTATTATTCATTGTCAGCCATCAAATTGGTTTCAGTTCTACTTTCTACAGGAAAGACAAATATATTATTCTAATTTTAGGCCTCGATTTCAATGTTAACAAAAACTTTTATACTCTTGGTTACAGTCTTACAGATGTTTTATAGTGAAGTCAGGACACTATGTAGCATATAAAGAGTACTACTCCACTATTTAGCATACAAAAATATAGTTGCTTAGTTTGAAAAGAATGACACAAAATTAAATCATTTTTAATAGTGATACTTCATATGATATGCTATTATACTTTATATTTTAAAATTGAGTATTACTTTGAAGAAGAAAAATTCACATGACTACTCTTCGATTATTTGAAGAAACTTCCAACCATTTAGATGGAGTTTGCTTTAAATCTTTGTTGCGTGACTCAAGGACGACATCAAGTTTGAATTTTTAGCTGCGTTTGCGTACAAGATTTGCCAATGATGAATTTGTCTGATTTTTCCATTTCCTGAAACAATAAAATTAAGACTAAATAACAATTATGTGTACCTTTGGTGATTTAAAAATCAATTTTTAAAATCTACTTTAATTTGACATTAAAAATTCAAAACAAACACATATATTACTATTCATTAAAACCTCCAAATTTTTTTTAAAAAAACCATTTTAAAAATCACCCAAATAAACATCATCTTCAAAAATTCTTACAAAAGAAAATCAAAATAAAATTGGAACCCCAACTTTTCCCTCTGTCTATATTGCAATAAAAAAATATGTAACTATATATTGCAATATCAAAATAATAGATTTACTATATTGTTTAGTTTCAACGATCGGATGTCTAATCTTCTGTTTTGTTTAGAGGCTGTTTAGAAGTTCGAAGTGAAATTAATTTTGTCTCGAACTTATATGGGTTGAGTAACATTTGTATTCAAGTTAATAATATTTTTGCTTGTTTCAAACAAAAAAATGAAGTTGAAATAAAGCCATTGAAAAAAGATACAGGAGTTGTGAACAAATGGCTTGCATGATTGGCAATTAAGTTTACAACATCCAACTAATCTCCCATGTGATTTGTTGGTTTGCATAAAACCTACCTAACTAATATTTGCCTTTTATGAGTGTTTAAGATTGGCAATTTAATTATAGGGTTGACAATGGGACGGGTAAAAATTTGGACCCGCATAAAATCGTTCTACACGGGACGGGTAAATACTCGATTAAACGTATTATGGGGCGGGTATTTATCCAGTCAAACAATACCCGACGGGTATGGGATGGATAATAGGATTGCATATACCCGACCCATATATATATAAAGCTTCTACGGTACGGTTGGCAACAGAACACACGCACACATCTCACATTGTATATCTCTTGCTGTTTTCCCTCCAATTTTTAATCAGATCAATAAATAAAATATTTACAAAACAAATTATTGTGTCTTGTCATATCAGATTAATAAAATGTACTCCACTGTTAATCGATTAATGCATTATCTGTTAATTTTATTGTGTTTAACGAATCGACACGATACAAACACGATAAAGTCAATACTAATTTATAATTTTCATTCCGAATTAATGCCATGCTATCATGTCGTGATTTTTGTTAGAATAGTAGTACACGTTACAACTCCAAAACACAAGGAAGGGTTCAAAATTGAACTACAAAGTTGACGGGGGAACGTGGAGAGAGAGAATGAATGTGAACATGAAAAAGGGGCGGAAACAGAGAGAAAGAAGGACCCCACCAAGATCCTTTTTTTTTTTTTGACGGAACCACCAAGATCCTCATTCCAACAAATATAGTCCGATATTGATTTTTCTTTTATCTTAGATTGTAAAATAAATACTGTCATTCATTCAAATCTATAATTATTTGCAGACTTTTTTTTTTTTTTTGAACGTCCCAAAAATATAAAAATATTTTATAAAAATTAATACTTTCTCAATATAATTATGGAGTATTTAAGTATATTTATATTCTTGTTTAATTTCATTTTAAACTTACCATATTTTAATTCACGTCATAAAATATACTCCTAATTAAATAGCATTATAAAATAAAATAAAATAAACCATTTTTTCTTCCAAAAATAATAATCTGAAGAAAGTCGGAAAGATTTGGCAAAAAGGTGTCGAAAAAGAAATACTACTAAATTGAAATCTGGGTTCCTTTCATCTCTCTGTTTCTTTCTTTCTTTGTCCAGATCAAATCAAAAGCATATTCTTTTCCTCACCGCTATGTTTCTTTCTCCCAACTCTTAGCGCAAAAACCCTTTTCGCCTTTTGAAACCGCGTAAAAATCATCGTAAAGGGTTCTTGATCTTTCCTTTCCAACATTTTTGTTTTTCCTTTTCAAGGTTTGCACTCATTTCCCCTTTTTCCATTGTATTTCTCGATTCTGTGAATTTATATGTCGAATGTAGTTTTTGATTGTTCGGTGGTGATGAATTTGGTGCATCAGTCTATGATTGTGATAAATTCTTATTATGTTGGAGTTAATTTTGTGTTTGCATGATTAGGTTTTTACATTGATTTTGTTACCTAATATAATTACCAATGCAGCTGCAATTTTCTTTTGATTTCGTGTTTTTTCGTTTGTATGTTTTCATTCTGCATTTGGAAGATTTCAGAAATTTTAATCTGGCATTGATTACAAGATGTCTTCTATGTCACTTGGACTACGTTGTTAATCTAATCTTGACATTCAGAATTAACCACAATATGCTCATCAAGCTTTCTTGGTGATGTTTCTTCATGCTTGGGGATTTGACCTGATTAATTCCTTCATTGAAACTTTTGTTATTCTTTTTTTAAATTTAAAGTTACTCTCATCAGCTAATTTTCATTACATCCTGAGCAGGTTCTCTATCAGTTTTGGATCCAAAGTGATCGTGATTTCAAGAACTCGGGATTGGATACTAATTGTATTATAGTTCAATATGGGGAATAATTGGTTGTTCTTAGTTGATCCAGACGGAAGTTCGAATGGCCTTTTTCCTATGGACCCACTTCTTCCCCACAATTTGGGGGTCCAATGGCTCTCCCATATCTCATCATTGGTTGATAATTCGAGACATTTGTATGTTCCTGGAAGTTTAGTACTTCAAGAAGCTTTCAACTGTATGTCAAAATTCACCGGTGCTCTAGTTATATGGTTTGCTAGTGGATCAAATTCCAATATCAATCGTAAATTACCTGGTGATCGTCTTGGTTCTCCTCGTTGCTCCAGTACTTCAATACGAGTTAAGCACGTTTCTCCTGTAAGACATGATTTAACGGGTTTTTGCCGGAATTCAAAATATATAAATGGATCTGCAATCCCAGTGGTGTTTAATAAGATAACAAGTTTTGCTATGAAGCATTTATGCAAAGAGGTTCAGTGGTTTCAATCATTTCCTATGCTATCATTGGCGGCTGCATTGATACCACCAGTCACTAATATGTAAGCACAATATCTGCTTCTTTTAGTTTATGTTTGATTTGGGAATTGGGATTTTGAAATCTGGGTTTCAAAATATTGATAAATAGTAATGGTATGTGATTGTTTTGAGACTTAAATAGGGTAGGATTCAAATTTATAGGTATTTCGTAGGGGTGAATATTTAGGTTTTTAAAAACCGGATTCTAAAATCCCAAAACGGAACCGGATTCAGATTTCAAAATTCCCCAAATCTGTATTTCTTTTCCCACATTCACATGTCTTGCTTATGCTTGACAATCTCTGAATGATCACACGCTTTTGCTTATTACCCTGTTAAAAACTTATGATCTTTTGCCTGCTCTTTTAGATCATCAAATATCCTAGCTATACCAATGGACACCAATTCTGTGGAAGCACAAAGACGCATGGATAAAAAACCCTGTGATGTTGAAAGTCGAGGATGTGGACCCTGCAGTGATCTTTATTTACAGAATTTAGCTTGGGCCAAGACAATTGAGCCCAGAACTGGTATCGAGTTCCCTACCATGTTGGACAATACTATATCTGGAGAAAGCAATTCCAGTTTCACTCCAGAGGTGGGCTCATACCATTTTGATGCAGATGTTTTTGGTTTTTCTTATTGATGCTAATGCTCTGAAGTTTGAAATATTTGACTTGTCATTCATAACACATGGACCGTATCATCCTCACATAGTGGATGTAGTGCATTCTCCTTCTCACTTTGGGGGTGTTTGTTTATGGATTTGAAATCCGGTAGGTGGATTTGATTAATAGTAAAAGTTATATTTTGACTTTTTATATGTGTGGGAGGGAAGATTTTGTAGGATTTAATAGGGTAGGATTTTGAAAAAGTGGTTGTGTGTAAAGTAGGGGAGAGAGTATGTAGAGTAAAAAGGAGAGAGAGTGTTGAGTTGGGCAGATTATAATAATTAAAAAGTGGGAGAAAGATGATTGATATGATATTGGAAATTGCTCCAAAAACTGCTCAGCAACAGTCGGACAAGTAAATGGGTGTATCACAGAGTAGAATTTACAGGATTTTATTTGATATCATATATCAAAATCTGGTTTGACAAATGAGGATTTGGATTTGAAATAAACAATGTGGGGTGGGGGGCCGGGGGCCAGGAACAAGCACACCCTTCGTATGTATATCACCCACTCTCATGATCTCATCTGCTCCTTTAGGAAGTACTGGGAAATGGGATTTACTTGAACCTCAGGCTGCAGTAACATTATTTGAATTATTTCTAGTTTGTGGTTGGGGTAATACATTCAGATGAGTTATAGTCATGAGAAGTCAAGTGTTAATTGAGTTTGCTATGATTGTCTAGCTAATTACCCTAATTCTCATTTGCATTCATGTTATCTCATGTGATTTCATGCATATTGTCAAGTTCCATTTTGTAACCATTTGATTTTATTTCTATTTCACCGTGGTTTTCTTACTTCGTTAACCTTCTTTGGCCATACTGCCTTACTATCAGGTCCTTGTTGGAACTGGGTCAAGAATTATGACCATTATACGAATCAAGTCTCTGAAAATCTATGCTTTTGGTTTCTGTAAGTCCTTGACCAACTGTTGACTCCCTTGAAACATATTATGCTATAGAAAATATTCCCCAATATGGAGCTCATTTGCACTCTTTCAACAGATGTTCATCCATTTGACGTTTGTGAGAAACTAGGCCCAAAGTATGCTTGCATTTCAGAGTATGAGTTGAACAATCACAGAGAATTTTATCGGGATCTTTTAAGGTTTGTAGCAATATTCTCTGGTTGATGTAAAGAATGATATAGATTTTTGATATTATTTTTCTAATACTTCCATTGTTTAGACAATCAATTGGAACAACTCAAATGCATAGCCAATTCCATATCATTTTAACTTATAAGAAACTAAGAATATGCTAGAGATGCTAGCAGAAAATTATGTCGTAATTTATTTTTATATTTAGCCTTAATCTCTTTACGTATTTCTTCCTGTTGTGAGGATGTATACCTTTTAAAGTACCATCTTCAAGAATCCCAAGGTGAAATCAATTTACAATCCATGTTATTACCTAATTTAAGAAAGAAGGCTGTGTTTTATAGTTGTGTTCTCTTGTATGTTTGCAATATTAAGATTTGGTACCAGAATAATCTAGACTTCTTACCTCTGATATTGCAATGTTACTTCTGTATTAAATCAATACTGCTATACAATAAAGTAATACAAACTGTTTGTGAACTGAATTGAATTTGGGAGAAGTTTCATTCTGTAATATTTTGGTGGATGTACTGCAGGGAAGATATTGGCATGACGGTTAGGCTTGTCATTAGCTGCAATGGAATCAAAATCAATACCGTGAAAGAGTAAGTTATTACGTAAAAGACAGTGTCTGAATAATTGGCAGTATTTAGTACCTAAGATTTTAATGAAAGGAAGTGAGCAAGATTCATACAATTGAATTCCACTGACCGTATACGTTTCTGATTCATTTTCTAAATTCTCCCTTGTAGTGCTTTCGAGAAGTCTCTCCGAGCCCGATTAACAAGGGTAGGTTTATTCTAGTTTTGCTCGTTTAGAATGGTAGTTTCTTAAACTGACAACATTATCTTTCTTTTCAGACAAACCCTGAAGCTGATTTTAGCTGCCTTAAAAAATTTGGATCCATGTTCTCAGAGGATATTCCGTTACATGAGGTATGAGCCTCTTGATCAATTGCTTTCTCATTTTTTGTATTTTACAGATCTGAATCACTTAGAAAATGGAATATTTTACAGGGTACAACAATCAATTTTCGACGTACAGCTGATGGACATCTAATAACTGAAGGTGAGTTGAAGTATGATGCCAACAAAGAATGGCTACCTGCTTTAAGTTCTTCAAGACACATTGCTCTATAAGATTTGATTTCTTGAAATAGGGACGAATGTGGCATTACCTTGTTCTGAACGTTTATGAGTTCATTAATCTTAAGCAGTGAACGTAAAAATATGATGATTTTATAGATTGATTGATGTGCTTGACAAGTTAATATTTATGTGCAGTTGGAGGGAATAATATTGGAGCAGTCCAAAGCAAAGATCTATGCAGTAAGTCAATTGGTTTTTGAGTATCATTCTACTTGCTATCGGAACGTTTCATTGGGTTCTTAGTATAATTCTACTTGATATCTTATAGCTTTATGGAACGTTGACAAATTGTTTTAAGAGTTGGTCTTATGTAAAACAATCTTATAATACAATTGGTTCGCAACTATCACTTTATAGTATGATAGCTAATACTTTTAAATGAAACAACTAATACGTTTTAATTAAACAACTAATACTATTGAAAAATACACACAAAAATCAAACCAGTTGCTTGGTGAAAAACTGGTTTACGTAAGACTGTCTTTTAAGGAAATGTCGAACCATTAAAAGTCAACTAGGTTAAAGTTTTAACATCTTTTTGGTGTAATGTATCCAGGGGCCTTTTTCGACATGTATCTTGGTGATATTCCCGTGTGTGAGCAAACGAAAGAAGAGATCGGGAAAAATGTGGCAAGTATCATTAGGACGTGCTGACCTTTGTGAACCTTGATAAGATTCTAGGCGGCTAATTCATCACAATCATCAAGAATCGGAATCTAAGAAATTGTTAAGGATTCGTCACTTATATTGGATGAGGTGCTGCTAACCAATATATCCAATTGTCTCCTAGATATATACACATATATATGTATGCCTTAAATGTGTTGGAGAGAGGTATACACAAACCGGCTGTAGTGTAATATAGACTATAGAGCAATCCCCCTGATATTATTGTGGGGTTTCTTAGGAAATAATTCCAGTTATCTGTTCTTTGTAGCCACCTCTGGGGATTTGCAATTGCTGTTTTCCTTCGACTATTGGTTAATTTTTTTATTAGGATTAAATATCTTCGACTTCATACCTGTTGTAAGTAAATATACGACTAGCTAATTGTTGATTATGTTCAGTTTCTAGGAAAATTTATTTTGAATTATGATTTTTTTCTTTTGGGGTAAAATTAAAAGGAGAAGCCAAAACATGAAGTATGATTAAATGGGAATGTCAATGCCTTACAAGAAAATCAAATACTGCAGTATTTTGTAAAACGGCAATTGAGTTGAGTATTTTGTAATATTGGTGCCCGTATATGATATAATAAGTGAAACATAACAAAATATAATAAAATGTGAGACAAATGAAAAAGGAATGAATATTTATTGAGACAAACAAAAAATGAAAATTAGGTAATTTTCACTGGAACGGAGAAAATAGTTACACTTACACAATATATAACTAGTGTACGATCACGGTCAAACATCATGCTTAGTGTTTGACTACTTCGGTTGAATGGGTTGCTAAGAGTTCGACCAATCTGGCCGGTAGAGTGGTTGAACACTAAGCATGACATCCAATCGAAAATGATCGTAATATACTAGACAAGAGACCTACTTTTCATGATTTTCTGACGTAAAAGCAAATCAAATGGTTCACCCTCCAAGTTTATCTCAATAGATGAAAACAGTCCTCTGGTTTTCAACGCCTAATCCATTTTTAGCTGACTTCCCGCCATATCACACAAACAAATCCCAAATTTAAATAATTCTTATCCACTCTTTCTCTTGCTTCATAAAATAAAAAATATCTATCTCATTACACATTGGCAGTTAGACATATCCAAAATCTTGAAATGAAGTTGGTGTTGATGGGAATCCACAGGTATCTAATAACATGGCTTATGCTCTCGGCCGGGTGTGTCGTTCGTGCAGATTTCGATTATCAGAGCGCTCTCACCAAGTCGATCATCTTCTTGGAAGCGCAGAGATCCGGCAAGCTTCCACCAAACAACAGGCTCTCTTGGAGAGGCGACTCTGCATTGGAAGATGGCAAACTTGAAAATGTAATAATCTTGCAAACATTTTTGTATGTAGTATGTTTATTATGAATTATGAGCCCAACATCCTCCACATTATTGATCCATCTGATCGACTTGATCATATATTCTATTAATAGATTGGACATATATAATGTTGCAACATGTGTAGGTTGATCTTGTGGGAGGGTACTATGATGCGGGAGATAATGTCAAGTATGGCCTCCCAATGGCTTTTACGATCACAACATTGTCATGGGCCGCCATTTCTTATCAATCCGATCTTCAATCAGCCGGTGAATTGAAGAATGTTCGTGATGCTATCAAATGGGGTACCGATTACTTTTTCAAAGCTAGCTTTAAGCGCAATCGCCTATACGTGCAGGTACATTTCTTGAACATGAATTTAGGGACGGATCTAAGATTTTACTTGCCTTCCTTTAAAATTAAAGGCTTGAATTGCATTTGTGATTGAGGTAGGAGATCCTGTGAAAGATCATGAATGTTGGATTAGGCCAGAGAATATGAAGACACCAAGAACTTTATTGAAGATTGATAGAAATACACCAGCAACTGAGATTGTGGCAGAGCATTCTGCTGCGTTTGCTGCTGCTTCTATTGTCTTTAGAGGCGTCGATAAGCCTTATGCTCGTCTTCTCCTTAACCGAGCAAAATCGGTATCTTTCCATCTCCAAACTCCTCTGTACAACATAAAATTAAAATAACCAATAGTATATGATTTCTTTTGCAGCTCTTCAACTTAGCAAAAAACTACAAGGGAACCTATGATGGAGAGTGCCCCTTTTATTGCTCTAGCTCGGGTTTCAACGTACGTCTATCTCAAATTTTCCTTGTGTAAATCTTTTATAAATTCATTCAACTCTCTTGAACATAGTAAAAAAAGGTTCTTGCTAAATAAACCTCTTAATACTTATCAAATTAATCATAGAGGTTTTGGATTTTATGATGATCATCATGATGGTGTTTGTTTGTGGTATGTATTCAGGACGAGCTGCTGTGGGCAGCAACATGGCTGTACAGGGCAACAAAAAGATCAGTGTACATGGACTACATTCAAAATGAGGCGATAAGTGGAAGTGTTTCTGAGTTCAGTTGGGATCTTAAATATGCAGGGGCACAAATCCTCCTCTCAGATGTATGTAATTAATTTAAAAAAAAAATCACAAGGAATTAATTGATTGATAATTAATTCGGTAAATATGCATGTGTTGGATTGTAGTTGTACATGCAAGGGCACAAGGAATTGCAGAGTTTCAAACAAGAAGCTGATAGTTTTGTGTGTTCCGTACTTCCTGATAGCCCTGATCACCAGGTTTACATCTCTCCAGGTAAGGTAATTAATGTCGTGCATGTTTAATTTGTTAGAATTACTCACACAACCATATAACAGGAGGAATGATTCACCTTAGAGATGGAGCAAATTCGCAGTATGTAACAGGGGCTGCTTTCCTCTTTAGTGCCTACAGTGATATTCTTGCCAAACATAAACAGCAGGTGGTTTGTGGGGGTAATAAGAATTTTGGGTCGCCTCCTTTGATGACCTTTGCCAAACAACAGGCCAGTATCATCACTAGTGTTTTTACTTTTGATGACAATTATTAAGTAAAATTTTTACAAGTGCAGATAGACTACCTACTTGGAAAGAATCCAGAAGGAAGATCATACATGGTTGGATTTGGTAAGAACCCTCCAACACATGCTCATCATAGAGGTGCTTCCGTGCCTAAAATGTCACCAAGCAAAGTTGTCACCTGTCCCATGACTTTCGTGTATTGGTACAACACCAATGCATCTAACCCTAACGAGCTAACCGGCGCCATTCTTGGAGGTCCCGACAAGAACGATAAATTCTTCGACCAACTTACAAATTCCGCCATGACTGAACCTACCACTTACATTAATTCACTCGCAGTTGGTGTTCTTGCAAAGCTTGCAACTCAACATGCAAAAACTTAATTTTTTTTAATTCAGTATATTATTACTAAGATATACTAGTACTTACTTTTTTCTTTAGTTAGTCTACTCCTACATTTTAATTAAAGCTCTTATGTAACATTATATATAGATACTCAACTTTCAAAGTATTTTCCAGCCCCTGAGTAGTTGCAATGGTGGTTTTTTATTTTTGTACTGTCTCATCAAATCGAAAAATGGTTCCAATTGTTGCCATCACATACTTTATTTTTACACTCTAGAGAGAGGGTTCTTACTTCTTAATATAAACATCCTGCTTTAGCTGTCTGTTTTGCCAAACTTATTGCTCTAAAAATTAGTTGATGTGATGATAGAAACATGGTTAGTTCGACTATCATTCTTATGTTTTTGATCAGTTTTATGTATGGGTAGTTCAAATGAAATAATATTGAATTGGATTAGATATTTAAATGAAATATATAGAGGAGTGAAGATGAGCACCCAGTCTTCCTTCAATAGAGTATATACTCACAAGAAAGCAGTAGGAGGTTGTTGCACGAATATGGGCAGACAATTGTAAAAGGGACTAATGGACAAACTGTGTAAGTGAAAGGTATCTATGCAAAAGAAAAGTTAATTGGAAGGTATCTATACTAAATATTCGTGAATTAATTGAAAAGTACGAATTGTGAAAGGCTAATAATTAATTATTTCTTCCATTTTTTTAGGGAAAGTAAGTACATTTGGTTTTTTCTATTATTGGAGAGTACATACTATAGAACTTGTACTATTGCTTTTGTAGAAAAGTAAGTGCCCGTTAAATTATCGAACACGGGACTAGTTAGCTAGCGTAACCTTAGTGTTGTGTGTCGACACGTAATTATAGTAATAGAACATGGGGGTGAGCTATTAAAACTAAATGCAAAAATCAATAAGATAAATACTAACTAAGAAAAGCAAGTAAAATGATGATCAAGATCAAATTGAGAGAAGTAGTGTTCGGGTGTTCTTCATTATGTGAAAATCAATTAAAGTTTAACTTGGACGTTTAATTCATTGATTGGTGTATGATAAGAGCAATCACTAAAAATGTATCTAATAAATCACCTAAGATCGGGAGGAAGGATAGAGACGTTCTTACCCGGGTAATCACACAATTAGATGATTCTACCTAAGCTATACTAATTTAATCTCTAATCATGCTTTTCCACTTGAATACTAGAAACCAAACTCCTATATTCTCTTCACTAATCACTCAAACTCTCATTCAAATAATTAGTGTAGATTAATGACTCAAACTCTCATTCAAATAATTAGTGTAGATTAATGGGGTTCTAATGAAAATTACTCAACTCTCGTTGCCATAATTCAATATTAACTCAATCTACTCGATTCCCAACCCTCGATTATACGATCTATCAAGACTAATCAACTCTCGTTGCACTAATCAAGCTTCAACATATAATCTAATAATTGAATTCAAGTAAATTATCATTCAAAATCCAAACCTAATCAATACACCTTCCAATTAAATTAAACAATCAACCTAATGACTAAATTAATAAATGAAAATACATTTATAAAACATAAACAACAAAACATTAATTTAAGAAAGATATCACCTCATAAGTTCTTCAAATCTTCCTAACACTTACATAAAATAAAATACTAAATTAAAAGTTATCTAAGAAATTAAATTAAACTAAAATATTAAGTGTAGTGTGGAGGTGAGGGTTTCCCAATTTCTCCTCTGTTTCTGCGTATCGTGTTCTCCCCCGAATTGCTTACGGCTTCTGCGTGTGTTACCCCCTTTTGTTTCCATTCACCTGGGCCGAATTTTCTTTTAATCACTGGGCTTGGGCCTTTTTTAATTAAGGGCGCGGCTAAAGGCATCCGGCGATCCTATGAGTACACCCACCAAATATTTTTTTAATCTTTCAGAACATGTAAATTGTCTCATATACCCCTAGGGTAAAATCTATGAAAAAAACAAGGATGAGTACACCCACCCATTCTATTTCACATAATTATCTCCACCAACACCAAAACAAACACCATTCTTAACAAAAAAAACTTCAAAATTTCAACAAAAATAATCATGTTCGAAAAAATTTCCAGAACAAACATGTTCCAAAATAACAAGATGTTCGAAATTTTTTCCAGAACAAACATCAAATATTCGAAAAAAAATTCCAAAACAAACATCAAATGTTCGAAAAAAATTCCAAAACAAACACCAAATGTTCGAAAAAAATTCCAAAACACATGTTCGAATTTTTTTCCAAAACAAACCCAATATGTTCGAAATTTTTTCCAAAACAAACTGAATATATTCGAAAAAAACAACTCAAATTTATTCGAAAAAAAAGATCGAACAAGATGTTCAAATTTTTTTCCAAAACGAACACGGATTGTTCGAAATATTTTCCAAAACAAATTCAATAGGTTCGAAAATAATTCTCAAACTTCTAAAATACCAAAATTTTCCTAAAATTCCTAATTTTTAAAAAAAACCCTAAATCAAGAAATCAAAAAACTAACCTACTTGTCTTCTTCAAAGGCCGCGTCCACTGGCCGGCGACGTGAACGACGGCCGCTTCGCACTAAGGAGAGGCGACAACGGCCGCTTCGCACAGAGGAGGGGCGACGACGGCCGCTTCGCACGGAGGAGGGCGACGACGGCCGCTTCGCACGGAGGAGGGGACGAGGGAGGAGGAGATGGGTTGCACACACCTCCAGCGGCGGCGGCGTTTGAAGGAGGAAGGGGAGGGGGCGCGACGTCGCTTGGAGGAGGGGCGGCCGCGTCTCTTGGTCTTCTCTTCAAACGGAGGGGTGAGGAGGTGGGCCGCGGCTGCGGCCGCCTGAGAGTGGGAGAAAGGTTGGAGGCGGTGGGAGGAAGGGAGAGAGGGAAAGAGGAAAGAAATTTGGTGGGTGTACCAAAATGAGAAAAATTAGGGTTATGAAGAAGGAGGAGGGTATTTTAGAGTTTTCCACGTGGGTGTCCTCATCGCGTGGGTGTACTCATAGGATCGCCGGGTGCCTTTAGCCGCGCCCTTTAATTAATTGCTCATTTCCCTTTTCCAATTAAATTGGGCCCAAGGAAAGGTCCACAAGCATGTTTCCTTTCTTAGCCTGATGCACACGTACATAAGCAAATGAATTGCTTAACAAAAAGGGCGCGGCTAAAGGCACCCGGCGTTCCTATGAGTACACCCATGAGATGAGGACACACGCCATTTGGATGAGGACACCCACCTGGAAAACCCAAAATTGCCCTTAACATTTCTTCCCCCCTTCCCTCCATTCTCTCCATTCGGTACACCCACCCTTCCCATCTTCCCCAAACCTCTCCCCCACTCAACTCTTCTCCCCCATTCCCTACTCCCACTCCACCGTTACCCCCGAACAAGAGAGAGAGAGAGCACCGTTCTCCCCCACTCTCACTACATCGTTTTTTCGAAGAATAGGAGGAAGCGTTTTTTTTTTTCATTTTGCAAAAATGGTTAAAGGTTAGTTTTTCTTGCTTATATTTGAGAAGAAGAGGAGGATGCGTGTTTAATTTCGGTTTTTGTTGATTGAAACATTGTTTTTATTGTTGTAGGGTTTAGGTTTTGTTTTTTGAATTTGGTGTTAATTTCATGCATGTGTTGATTAAGGTTAGTTTTTTGTGTTATAATCATGTTTATGTGTACAATGTATCAATATTTGATGTGTTAGGATGAAAATAAACCAATGGGCATCTAATTGGCATGGTTTAGGAAGAAATGAAACGGTTTAGGAAAAATTGAACGAATTTTGACTGGTTTTTCGAACATGGAGGACATGTCCGGGACAAATTTTTGAACATGGCTTATTTGTTGGGAACTAATTTTTGAACATTGGTGTCATGTTGGGAACTAATTTTCGAACATTGGTGTCATGTTGGGAACTAATTTTCGAACATTGGTGTCATGTTGGGAACTAATTTTCGAACATTGGTGTCATGTTGGGAACTAATTTTCGAACATTGGGCATATGTTCGAAAATTTATTCCCAACAGAGGGTTTTGGGTTTTAAATTCGACCAAGTAAAACTCGCGGAACTAAATTTCGAACATTGGCCCAATGTTGGGAACTTTTTTTCGAACATAAGCCCAATGTTCGAAAATTTGTTCGTTACAGAGAGTTTTGGGTTTGAAATTCGACCAAGTAAAACTCGCGGAACTAAATTTCGAACATTGGCCCAATGTTGGGAACTTTTTTTCGAACATAAGAGATATGTTCGAAAAAAAGTTCAAAACAAAAGAGATTTGTCCCAGTCTTTTTTTCGGACAACACATCAATGTCCGAAAAAAAAACACGAACATAGTCGTCTTCTTCGCAAAACCAGTCGCGAAAAGGGTTTTTTTTTTTAAAAATGACCAAATGTAATACATAATGTCAAAATGTATGTCCTAAATGCATATTATTTCAATTACATACCACTATAGAGTCATAAGATGCAAAAAAAACAAGCATAAACACCAACACAAACACACAAAAACCCTAAATATAAAAACTCTTTCACTTTCGAAAAAAAAACTTTCAAAACATGATAAATAACTTGCAAATGAGTCTTTGGCACCACCACTCGTAGTTATTGCATCATAATCGACCATTTTCGACCCCATCTTAGCTCTAAAAATCGAAATTGCAGAACTGGAAATTTTGGAATTGAGAGTTGTGATGACTCTCTGCATTCCCGCGATTTAGAAAGGAGGTGGGTGTACTCATCCGGGGATTTTTTTTAAAAATATACAGAAGGGGTAAAAACGTCATTTCGCTGCACCCTTTTCACAAAAAATAAATTACCTGGGTGTACTCATAGGAATCCTGGGTGTCTTTAGCCGCGCCCTAACAAAAATTAATTTTGAGCGGATGCTTTTCAATTTGGGCCACCGAAATGAGCTTCAAATATTAGGCTCCATTATGCTTTTATTTTCTTCTTGAGCCCAATTATTTTCTTTTCTTCTCGATTCATTCTTTCGATTGATATAATTGAGGCGTGATTTTCTCTAAAAATTCTCATTTTCCTACAAAAATAGTAAACCACACCACTTCTCCAAATCAAGTGCAATTAGCCAATTTAGTGTAAATAATGCACAAAATCCTATAATTTAATTTCGAACAATTTTCACATTAATCAAGTACATACTATAGAACTTGTACTATTGCTTTTGTAGATTAGCTTCAAATTTGTAGACTTTAGTTTATACTATTTTGTATTTGTAGTCTAGCTTCACAATCATTTCACTTGGGAATTGTTTTGAAGTCACAAGCTAGCTTAACCTCACCACACGTCAGCAGGTTTTCTGCACCGGAAGGTGTAAGGTTGCACTTGAAGGGAATCGAGAATGAGTTTCTTTATTTTTCTCAAGTGCACATCTGAGTGCTTCATAACTTAGTTGTCTCGTTGAACCAAGTTCTTGAGATCCTCCAGTCAGCATGGACGAGTTACCGCTATGAACACCCTTTAATGTGTGGGTTTTAACCCCATTCCCCTTACCGCACTATACATTTGATCTCGGTTAATGCATTTGTAAGCGGATCCGCAATATTTTCTTTTGACTTCACATATATAGTCAATGGAGATTACTCCACTTGAGATCAAATGTCTAACGGTGTGTTACCGACAAATGTGTCGAGATTTACCGTTATACATATTACTTTGTGCCCTCTCAATAGCCGACATGCTATCACAATGTATCATCACTGGAGGCACTGGGTTGTTCCAACCGGGAATATTCTCTAAGAAGTTTCGAAGCCATTCTGCTTCTTCACTAGCCTTATCCAATGCAATGAACTCCGATTCCATTGTGGAACGAGCTATGCAAGTTTGCTTAGAGGATTTCCATGACACTACTCCCCTACATTTCCGATGATGGGCTTAGAGTTTGTGTCCAAATATCCAGTTTTCACAACTAGATCTCAGGACTTTTCGATTTGTTCATTTCAAATCGATAAGCATTACCACATGCTTCAATCTTTACTAGTCACCCCACACTTCGAGATAATCATGGAATCACTTTATCCCTTTTCATAGTTCACATGATTTTATCTCCTTGTGTGGTGACTTTACTCGAATGTGATTTTTCACGATGAACAAATTCATATAACTTGTGGAAAGCATTCCACGGAATTCAACCGTTTTAGGTTTTTCCATATTTAGCTTTAGGGTCACACCTTTGGTAACCCCCTTACATTCGAATATGTCGACGGAGACCTCTTTCCCCCACATTCGAATGTATCCATGTGTGGAGACGTATTCCTCCACATTCGAGTTGTTTGTCCCTTTATTTGTGAATTTCTCTTATTCACTAAATTTGGACACAATCTCGAAATATTGGAAAATCGAACGTTGAATTTTTATTTTTTTTATTGGACTTCATTCTAATTTCCAATTCAAAAATTAATTTAATCTTTGGCCAACATACCAAAATTAAATTAAATTTCAAATGTAGCATTTAATACCACCCATAACTCGAGCATAATTTTCGATCAAACTATACGAGTCAAAATATTTTGAATTTAAATTCAAAACACATTTGTGCTCTCAAGCACAATTTCAATTTTGAAATTAATTTAATAATAAATTCAATTTCAAATATGGCTTTCAGTGCCACCCTTAACTCGAGTATAATCTTCGATCGAATTATACGAGTCGAGGTATTTTGGATCATATCCAAAATCTAATTTACGCTCGCAAGCACATATCATTTTTTATCATAATAAAACCTTAGTTTGATATTCACAATCAATGAATGAACCATTATGGAATAATATTTTATAATATTTCACATATTATAAAATAAATTAAACCATAACATTATCTCTTTGGCTCAATACATCAACATCATATATCAACACGAACATATATGAATTTTACGTACCTTTCTGAACCATCACGCACGCCATTCTTCAATTTTGAAGTAGCGCCGCGTCCGTTTACGTGGAACCCCAACAACGCTGCTATTTGATTCATTTTTATGAGATAGCGATTAATTCCAGCAACTTTACATAAAATATTATTATACTCCATCATCCCCAAATGTAAAGCTTAAAGAGGGACGGAGGAGTACCATTCTCCGAAATTTTCATCTTTCTTTCCTTCCTTCCTTCTTACCCTCTCAAATGGTTCAGAAGAGTAAAAATAGTTTAAACACATAAATTAAAATTTTAAGCTAGGACACTTGGATCACGACTTTTTCCTTCCTTACCCGACGTGCTCATAAAATCACCTAAACAAAACATAAAATCCCACCAAGAAGGCCAGAATTAGCAACAAAGAAAAAGCTCATTTATACTCCCTTCATCAATTTATAAGCTTTTCGTTACTTTTTTTTACTTACGCAAGTAACATATGATTGATATAAAAAAAATAGAAAAAAAATATAAGATATAAAGTAAAGTGTAAAAATAAAAAATTAAAAGTAGGGTCTTTCTATCGTTGGGAAGGCTTTGCCCATCCTAACAACAGAAAGCTCTTTAAATATCGTTGGATCAACGATCTAATGTATAGGGTCTTTTTAACATGATTGCACTCTGCATTAATGCATTTGTCGTATGTCATTTGCAATCGCACCGCATCGCCCTGCTAATAAATTAAATAAATAAACATAAAATATCAAAAATACCCTTTAAATTAAATATTAGAAAAAAAAATTAATAACATTAACAATAAAATTAATATTAATTGTATTTGAACTCATTTTTGACCCTTTTTTTTAAAAAAAATTCACAAATTATATCTATTTCACATATATTAATGAATATATTGTTTAATTTATATTTATATTAAATTAATTTTTATAATTTATATATTTAAATTTTAATTTTAACATTTTTATTAAAATTCTGAAATATGCATATTTAAACGATATGAGATGCATATGGCTCTAAAAGGCATATTTGTCATCTATTGCAAAACTCAATAAGCATTTCAATAAGAATTTTATTTCATGATGTTAATTAATATAAAAATTGGAGTAGTATGATTACAAAAAATAAATATATATAAGGCAATTAATAAATGTTTGTGTCACACAACTAATATAAATGAATTAACTTCAACTTTAAATGAAATTCTTTTACAAAGGATGGTGATACGAGAGTTTGTAAATTGCACAAATCTCTTTACGGCTTGCGCCAGGCGTCACGAAATTGGTACCAAAAGTTTACTCGGACCATTCTTGACATTGGATACCGTCAGTCATGAGCAAATCATTCCCTCTTCATTTACAAAGATGGTGTTGTGTGCGTCATTGCCCTTATATACGTCGGTGACGTCATTCTTGCCGGGAATAATGCACACAAGATTCAAGAGGTTAAAACCTATCTTGACCAACCGTTCAACACTAAGGATTTGGGTCCCTTAAAATATATTTTTTGGGATAGAAGTAGCACGCTTAGATAAAGGGATTGTGTTGAACCAACTCAAGTATACCCTTGATATTCTCAAAGACTGTGGTATGGAAGGTAGTCGTTCTAGCCCGTTTCCCATGGAATAAAACACACGACTTGATTTGGATGAAGACGGTAGCATGGCAGATGCTTCCCAATATCGTCGACTCTTATACCTTATGGTGACTCGCCCTGACATTCAATATGCGGTTATTGTTTTGAGCCAATTTATATCTTCACCTCAATTATGCCACATAGATGCAACTCTTCGAGTTGTCCGATATCTCAAAGGGTCCCCCGGTTAAGGTATATTTCTTCTGATATCCGGAGACTTGTCATTAAAGACATATTCTGATTCTGATTGGGGAGGCTGTCCGATGACACGTACGTCGCTCTAGAACTTCATTTCCCTTGGAATAACACCCATTTCTTGGCGAATAAAGAAACAAACCGTCGTCTCACGCTCGTCCACAGAAGCGGAATACCGTGCAATGACGACTATAATTAACGAAGTTGTATGACTTCGTTGGTTGATGAAAGAATTCAATGCGATCCAAACTGAACCTACACCTCTTTTTTGTGACAATCATGCTGCTCGTCATATTGCTTCCAACCCTATTTTCCACGAATGAACAAAACACATTGAAATTGATTGCTATTTTGTTTGCAAGCGTGTTGAGTCCAAATATATCGAGCCCTGGAAAATAGCGAGTTCCGATCAACTCGCCGATATCTTCACCAAGCCATTGGGTGCAGCTCTTTTGCACCTATTAATTGGCAAGCTGGGGATTTACGACCTTCATCAATCATCATCCACCTTGAGGGGGAATATTGGAGATATTGCAATGGTCGCATGGCTTGCCATGCGTATTAGGCAAGTGAATATGACAAATTGTATAGTTGACTAGAGATGTCTATCGGGCTGGCTCTAGCCCTACAAGGCTACGGGTTAGGGCCTTAATTGGTTCATACTTATCGGTCCTACAATTGTCGGGACTTAACCCTAACTCTAGCGGGCCACGGGCTAAACGGGTCACTAACGGGCTACAATAATTGTTTTTCTTTTAAAATTAAAGGTCTCAATTGGCACATCCAACAAAAAAATAAAATAGAAAAATATATGGATGGTAATTGACTAATTAATTAATGCTTATAGTTATGGCTATGAGCGAAAATTTGTTGGCAGGTTATTTATTTAAAAAAAAAAAAAAAGGTAATAACTCGGGCTAGCGGGCTAGTCCGGTTTAGTCCGCGGGCTAACCGGTCCGGGTAAAAAAAATTCAAATTTAAATGGGCCTACGATTCATGAACCCTAACCTTACATTTTTCAGTGTTAAACGGGCCGGCCCACCCAAATAAACATCTCTATATTTGGCAAGTGAATATCCTAGTTGCATGGTAAGAAGGATCCACAAGTTTGGTAAAAGAAAATCTAACTATGTCAAGATAATTAAGTTGGGCAATTCTTACGGTAGTCACATTTTACAAAGTGACTACACAGTCACTTTGTCGAATCGCGCCATGTGGTGTCGTAAACGTCGTAACGACCTGCTACCTGTTATACAGGTTTAAGTTATTTTTAGCATTATTTAAATTTTATTTTGTTATTTACTATATTACCCTTCGTTTAATATATATATATATATATATATATATATATATATATTAAGTAAAATTACTGTTCTACCCTTTCTTTTTAAATTTTATTTATATTTTACCTGCACCCACTAATTTAATGAGTGCACCCCCTAATCATATTTTTATTACAATTATCTACACCCGCTAATTTAATGAATTCACCCCCTAATCATATTTTTACTACAGTTATCTGCACCCGCTCATTTAATGAGTTCACCCCCAAATCATTTCTTTTTTACAACAGTTATCTACACCCGCTCATTCTATGAGTTCACCCCCAAAATTATTTTTTTACCACAATTATCTGCACTCGCTCATTTTATGAGTTCACCCCCAAATTATTGTTTTACCACAGTTATCTGCACTCGCACATTTTATTAGTGCACCCCAAAATATTTTTTAAAAAATAATCACATTTAAAAGACTATATTATCCTTTTATTAATTTACACAAAATATAATAAAATAAACTCTAAAAAATCGATTCACCACCAAATCACCCATATTTAAAAAAAGCGTAAAAATATAATTAATAAAAAACTATCGAAATTAGCCACAAATCTCGATTTTTTTTAAAATTTTTCTCCCCCCCTCCTTTTTTTTCTTTTTTCTTCCCATTTTCAATTTTTTTCCAAATTTTTTATTTCCTTGTTTTTTTTTATTTTTAAATTTTTCTGTCTTTCTTTTCCATTTTTTGCATGTGTATTTTTTATATTTTAATACAAAATAATATTATAGGTATAATTTTATTATATTCGATCGGCGGTGCACCTAAATTTTAATATTAATTTGATGAGTAAAGGACCTGCCGGAAATTCATGCATGTCGGCGGATGACCTAGCCACCACCATGCCCGACCACCCCCTCGACGGCGGCGCTTCGATCTCGGCCAATGAAGCCCGAGACCCCTCCTCGAATCGCAATCGCGATTCTTCACTTCCATAACAATCGATATAATCTTCCATCTCGGCCACGATCCATGGCGGCCGAAATCCTCTCCTCATTTCGACCACCGACGCGACTGCTTCGATCAGTTTCCCTTGCGTTCGCGATCCAGGAGCTTCTCCTACATCAACGACGCTCGCCTGCAACACTTGGATCGACACTGTCTCTCTCTCGTCGTTCATCTCTGTCCAAATCGAAACTACATTGCTTCATCCGTCTTCTTCATTCATTATTTTAAATTTTCATAATAATTAATTTAGATAAATACTACTCCCTCTGTACCAAAGAAATTTTCACTCCTGGGATTGAATCAATTGTTGTGTTAGATTTATTAATTTAGTGTTGTTTGATTTGTACATAGGCTTTGGTAGTTAAAGAGTTTCATTTTCACTTCATTAATTTGTTTGCTTATGATGATGATAGCATAGAATGAATGACCCGATTTACTAATTAGGCCGTAGCGTTTGTTTTGTACATGGTGAAATAAACTAACTCAATCAGGCAATCTTTTATATATAGATTTCTCTACTTACTAAAATAAATCCTTATTAATTTTTTTCAAAAAAAAAAACCCTTCTGTGCGGGTAAATTGAAAACAAAAATGGATTAATAAATACAAGCGTTTTTACAATCTTGTCGTATCGGGTAAATAACCCGTTAATTTTATCGTATTTAAAGGGTCGACAAGAACATGAACATGACACAAATTTTTTTGTATCATTATTGAATCGACATGATAACAACACGACAAGACCAAACACTAACTCGTAATTTTTGTGTCGTTTCGAAAATTGACATTCCTATCAGTGGTGAAGCGTGTGGCTGGGGTTTTGCTAATAGCACACGAACGACACAAATACTATCGCCGTCACAACTACTTTTTCTCTAATCTCCCTCACCACATGAATTCATTGAATTATCTCTCACACACTCAACATACTGTAGGTATGTGTGGCTTCTTGCACTGGGAGACTGGCATGTGGCCCTGTGGGGGACACCCCTCGAATAATTCTTAATTTTGATAAAACACAATAAGTGAATTTCTTTTTATCAAATTTATAATCTAATTAAAAAAATATAGTAATAATGACTAATGAATGGTAATTGGTTAATTAATGATTATAGTTATCACTATGTGTCAAATGTTGCAAAATTTGTTAGCAGATTAATTATTAAAAAATAAAGGTAATAACTCGGGCTAGTGGGCCAGCCCGGTTTAATCCGTGGGCTAACCGATCCGGATAAATAAAACCTGGATTTAAACGGGCCTACAATTTATGAACCCTAACCTTATATTTTTCAAGATTAAACGGGCCAGTCCGGATAAACATCTCTATATTTGACAAGTGAATATTCTATTTGCATGGTAAGAAGGATGCACAAGAGTTTGTTAAGAGAAAATTTCAAGTTTGGCAAGATAATTAAGTTTAGTAAGAGAATATCTCAAGGATAGTAAAATAATGAGGATGGTATATATATGTATTTCCATCTTTCTTTCGAATTCTCAATATTTTCTTATTTAACACTGCCGTACGTTCCAATTCATGATTAGGGTTTTCGATTGGCTCCTATAGTCCTATGTTGAATAATTAATTAATTAATTGGTTATTATTTTTACCAATTTTACTAATTAAACTTCCTTTTAACTCCAGAAAATTATTAATTACGGAGTACTATATAATTGTCACAAAACCACAATTAGACAAATCTTTTTTCAAATCTAAAAATAAAAAAGTTATGATGATTTTATATACTTGGATTTTTGTTTCCTTATTAAGGAATATCGTGTTTGCTATATAGATGGAAGGCCGATTTTGTTTCCTTTTTCAGTACTTGAGTCCTTATTTACTAGCTAGGGTTTCTACTCTATTTATTAATCTCTCTCGCGCGGTGTTGTAAGATTAGATTTTAATTGTGTGAGATTCTGTGAGTAAGTCTGGTTAGGATGGAATTGGGTATTCAGTACTACGAATGTAATTTGAAGAGCTCTCAGAATTCATTCTCACTTTTTGTGGAAACATCAATAGATGATATACCTCAGGAGATTCTGGTTAGTTTCTCGAATTCAGTGTGGATGAATTCTCGTTTATATTTTTTATGTTAATTTAATTTTGCTATGATTATTTTTGGTTCAGATTAGCATACTATGTTGTGTGGAGCCTGATGATTTAAAGAACCTGATTTTGATTTCTAAAACATTCAACAAAGCGGTAAGAATTTAATCACAGCCTTAATTGATTGAATAAGTTTTCATATAATATTAATTTTTTTTTGGTTGATTTATTGATGTACACAGACTTTGGTAGCCAAGGAGTCTCATTTTGACCTCATTACATCTAACCAGACAATTATCCAGATCGAAGAGTCCAATGCTCCAGCTCCAAACATTAATCTAGAGGTCCGAGTTATAACGCTTTATTTGATACTTTGGATAAGCTGTTTGCTTCTGGTGATACGGAGTTCCGAGTTCAAAGGAATTATTCGTTATTTCTGGTGATGATGATGACATGGAGACTGAGGAACTATATATATATGTTTAACATAAACTAGTTCAGATTTGCTAATCGGGTCGTAGCGTTAATTTGTTTAATTTCTTCTTTTTTGCATGGTGTGTTTAATAATATTTGTGATTTAATTATAGTCTAGTTGTTTCTGCAAATTATGATTTGGTTTTTGCACCACTCTCAACTACTTGTTCAACATTTGAGGGTTATTATGATTATTATTAGTGTGATTTCATTGTTAATTAGCTTAATGGTGTGGTTATTTCTATCTATACAAATTCTTGCCTTTTTAGACAAATTAATATTCAATTCTTACTCTTATGTTTATATCACTAAACTTACTCGTGTGGATGAATCCCCATCTGGTTAAAAAACACATATTTCAACCAAATACTCCCTTCGTTTTTTCAATAAGTGGTGATGTTTTCGTGAAATTTTTTAGAATTAAAAAAAATGTAAGTATACCTTTAAATCATAAATGAAATTTCTAATCACATTAATTCTCTGGTGCTCAATAATAAAAATTTACCTTGAAATGATTAGTTAATTAATAAAAGTAAATTAGAAATTATAAGATTTTCTAAAGTTAAAGAAATGATATAATGGGAATAAACGGTATAACAAATTCTGAAATATAATTTATTTGTGTATAAGAGAAAAAAGCTAAAACATTACTCATTGGAGAACGGAAGTACTATGTACCTTTAATTAAATAATAAAGTAAGATTTTAATTATATTAATTCTCTTCAAATATTTTCAAATTCTTTAACTAGTCTTCTCAAAAGTTAGAAATTATAAGATTTTATAGAGTTACAGTAGAAGCATATTATCGTATTTGCACAAACTCAATTGAGCCACATTGCTACTTAGGCTTGATTCTCAGTTTTGTCATATAAAAAAAATATAATTTTGATATTACTCTCTTCAATTTAATTATTTTCATTTTTTTTAAAAAATAATATTATTCACACTATTTTATCTCTATTTTTAAATAGTTTTTACAATACTCAATTATATATAAATTAATCAATATTTATTAAAATTCATACACAATAAAATGAACATAAAAAATTAGGACGAAAATGGTATATTTTTTCTTATTTATAAAACTTATAAAAATTAGGACGAAAATGGTATAATTTTGTATATTTTTACTCCCTTGTCTATTTAGTTACTAATTTTTATTCTTTTTTTTTTCTTAACTATTTTCTAAAAAATCCCTTAGTTGGTACTAGACTCATTTTGGAATAGCCAAAAGCATCAACAAATTCAGCAGGAAAGTAATTGATGTATATATTTTAAAAATTATTTATCGTACCCTCAAATTTAAATTACCGGGCCCGTCATTGTCCTCACCTCGTTGAAAGCCTTTTTTTTTTTTTCGTTTTAATGAAAACTATTTTTTGAAACAAACTATCTCCTCGGCATTTACATATTCTATCGTATTTCTTAATATTCTGAACAATTTTTACATAACAGAGAGGGTTGGATAAATTTATTACTCTGCGGATGTTGTTTTCCTAAAGATTGTTAATATGGGAGTTTAATGTGTTTTCTTAAATATTTTGAGGGTTAATTGCACTAAATCCCTCCTACTCTAAAAATGTGAAAATCAATATTTAATAGTGTACACAGTACAAGACAAGAATAGGGTGGTTGATTAATTACCCTCACATAATAGTGCAAAGTTCGTTTGATAGAAAATAAAAATCGGCACATACTTATAAAAAGTTTTCTTTAAATAAAGTGAAGAAAATCAGCTTCATTAAGTTCTTACTGAGCAAGGTGTGCACATGCTCTCTTATTTCTTAAATGACTGGCATGTGTAGAAGGCACAAACCTATTTCACCTTAGATACTATTCATTCAAGTGTTAAATTAAAATTTCAAAGATCTAAATTAACACGATTCACAGATTTTAAAAGATTTGGACAAAAGTAAAACATGTAATGTAGATGATAAAAGTGTTAAAGGTTTCAACTTATCGAATGTACCTTTATTTCTGCTTTGACGATGGCTTCACCTAACATGTCAATGGTCGAAAAAACCACTACAAAAACTTTCACTACAAAAAACGCGGAGTTTGCCGACGGAAGGCTACCGACGGAATCCATTCTGTCGGCCGGCCCGACGGATCGCCGACGGAATTCTCGAATCGACTGACTCCCGACGGAATCCAAGATCCGTCGGGACCGTCCGACGGACTTCCCGACGGAATTTAGTTCCGCAGCCAAACGGTGTCGTTTAGCCTTGCTTGCCGACGGATTTTTTCCGTCGGTCGTTCAAATTTCGACTGCCGACGGAAATATCCGTCGGTAGCCGACCCGCTTTGACTGACACATTAATATTCGCGTGCTACCGACGGAAATATCCGTCGGTAGCCGCACCGCTTTGACTGACTAATTAATATTCGCGTGCTACCGACGGAAATATCCGTCGGTAGCCACAATTTTTTTTTTTTTTATAAGATCTGCCGAAGAGAGGCAGTTCTTCCCCATAAGGGAAAATTTTTTTTGGCTTTCGTCCCCCTCTCCCTGTTCGTCTCCTGTTCGTGGATTTTCTTGTGCGTGGTGCGTGGATTGATCGACAAAGGGCATTACGATTATCTACTCCAATTTTCTTCAATTTAAACGGTACGTTTTTTCTTAATTAATTTTAATTAAGTTATTGTATTATAAATTGCATGTTAATTATTATAAAATTTCATGTACGTAGTTGATGAATATATATGTATAATTCATTCAAATATATGTTAGTACGTGGATTATATGTTTTTTATTGGTTAATTGTAATTAATTAATGTATGTTAGTTCAAATATATAATGTAGTTTTGTTAGTTCGTTTTGATAATTAAACTAGGTTATTATTGTTGATTAAATTAGTAATTATTCTTATAAGTAGAGGTTATAAATTGCATGTTAATTATTATAAAATTTCATGTACGTAGTTGATGATTATATATTTATAATTCATTCAAATATATGTTAGTATGTGGATTATATGTTTTTTATTGGTTAATTGTAATTAATTAATGTATGTTAGTTCAAATATATAATGTAGTTTTGTTAGTTCGTTTTGATAATTAAACTAGGTTATTATTGTTGATTAAATTAGTAATTATTCTTATAATTAAACTAGGTTATTATTGTTGATTAAATTTTAGTAATTATTCTTATAAGTAGAGGTGTTGTAAATATAGTAATTATTGTTATTGTTTAAATTAAGTCATTATTAATTAGTTTGGTAAATTATTGATTTCATTAGTAACGTGATTTTGTTATTGATTAAATTAGGAAATTATTGACTTAAATTACTAAAATGTTATTAATTAAAATAGAAAATTATTGATTTCATTACTATATTAATTATTGATTAATTTATTATACTTTTAAATTTTATTTATTAAAATAGATGAGTCAAGATGCTAGTGGGGCCTCAGGATCTCGACGTAGGAGAGGCTCACTTAGACTTGTTGAGCCTGCTACGTTGACGTCGTCGGCATCCGTTCCACAGCATTCGCCACCGTCATCTCAGTCGTCGGCAGCTCGTGGACATCCCACGCGGGCCCGAGAACACAGACTGAAAATATGGATTGAGGGTGTACAGTAAGTAATTAATTAAATAATTTTAAGGTTTAACAATATTTAATAGCATCAATTTTTGTAGGTTTTTTTTTTAATTTATAATGTGTTTGTTTCTTAATATATAATGTCACAGCTTACTTCCTGGTAATGAGATATCGAAGATTTGCACTGTGGTGATTACAGCGTGCAAGATTGTTGCGAATGCTTACTCTTGGCTAAAGGTGCCGCAGACGAAAAAGGATGAATACTGGGAGGAATTCCAGGTATTTGAGTGCATTCAATTAAATATTAATAAACAATTTATTATATATATTATTTGATAAATATGCTGATCGAATATGTGCAGAAACATGCTTATTGGCAGAGGGAGTTATTTTCGGACAACGATATCCACCGTCACTGGCTATCTTCATGTCAGTCTAGGTATAATGAGATAATGTACACCTGGAGGAATGCTTGGCGTAAACGTGGCGTGGTGCAGACGTTGGGGGAGGACGAAAATGGAGTCAACGTGTGGAACACGTTGACCACGTATTGGAGTAGCCCGGAGTACCATGAGGAAGTGTGAAATTGCTCGAGCCAACCGTACAAGTGATGTGGGAGGTAGGATGTCAAGGCATCGGGGGGGGGGGGGGGGGGGGGGCGATCCGCGTATGAGCACTCAATTGCTCTAGTAAGTGTTCACTAAATTTATTTCAATTATTTATATTATATTATATAAAATAATTTTTATATGCTCATTTGGTACGAAATAGGAGCGGGAACTTGGGCGTGAACCCACACACGTGGATCGGTTGAACGTTCTTCATCCGTTTGATCCAGATTCACAGACGTCCACATATGGACGCACTACCCAGCTTCACGTAAGTTTAATTAAATTGTGATGTTTTTTTAATATTTAATTAATTAAATGTATTGAACTACGTATTAATTTAATTTTTTTGTAATTATGTAGTTGGATGTGAACCGGAGGATTGAAGAGGAGACGACACAGGTTTCTGCTGAAGTCGGGCCCAGCGCTCCGCCTGATCTTAACCGGATTTACCTGGACGTTGCCCCGGCTGATCGAGGACGGGTCCTTGGCCTTGGCCGGATGAGCCGCTCAGTGAGAGCTGCGTCGTCCAGTTCGTCCCAGCGTGCATCGCAGGCCTCTGTATCCTCCACTGCTGTTCCGGACCCGAACGTAGTACACATGATGAACCACTACTTCCGACAGCTAACTGACACTATGGGTCGATCGTTGGGGATGTCTTCTGAACAAATAAATACATGTTTTGAACAGGCGATGAGCGTTCCCCCTCCGCCTTTCGATGCTCCGGTTGGTCCAGTTCCCCCTCCGCATTTCGATGCTCCGGTTGGTTCAGTTCCCCCTTTCAATGCTCCAGATGCAGAGGCAGACGACGACGGCTTGGATTTCATTGGTGGTGGTGATGATGAGTTTTTTGAGTATAATGGTTGATGTTTGAACTATTTATTTTTCTGTCGAACTATTTAATTTTCTGTCGAACTATTTATTTTTTCTGTCAAACTATTTAATTTTCCGTTGGACATATTTATTTCGGTTGATCGATGTTTGTCAATGGATTGTTTATTTATGTTATTGTTTTTAATTTATACAAAAATACATAATTTTTCGTTAGATTTTGGTATAAAGTAAAGTATTTTTTATTTTATTTTTTCGATTTTTATTTTATCCCGCCAATATTACCGACGGAAATAAATATTCCGTCGAAAATAACGTCTGCCGACGGAAATAAAGTCTGCTGACGGAAATAAATATTCCGTCGGAAATAAAGTCTGTCGACGGAAATTCCGTCGGCCAAGTACTCTACCGACGGAAGTTTGGGCGGCACCCTACCGACGGAATTTGGAATCCGTCGGTAGATTCAAAATGTACGCACCGACGGAATTTCAAAATCCGTCGGTAGCGCGTAGTATTTACAGAAAGTTTCTTCCCCTTTCTCTCTCTCAGTCGAAAAAAATTGTGGAAATTGTATGAGAGCAAGCAAATTTCGGTACGTTTTTCTTTTTTACTTGGTTAAATTTTCTGGTTTAGTTGTGCATTTTATATGGTTATAGTTTAATTAGTTGTGCAATTTATATATTTGTAGTTTAGTTGTGTAGTTTAATTAGTTGTGCATTTTATATATTTGTAGTTTAGTTGTGTAGTTTAATTAGTTGTGCATTTTTTTATATGTTTGTAAGAATTTTATGTTAAATGTTTAACAGATGGAATTGCCGGATCGTCGATGGATGTATGAAACTCCTAGGTTCATTTTAGGAAATGTGAATAGTGAATTTTACAATGAACTTGTTTCATTTGTTGAATTTGCAAAGCTCCACCCACATTACATGCATGGGGATTGTATCAAGTGTCCGTGTAATGCCAAAAAATGTCAGAATAAAATATTTAAGTCGATTGATGAGGTTTTGGTACATGTTCTGAAGAATGGTTTCACTGTTAATTATTATAACTGGACATTTCACGGCGAAGGACGTTGGCCTTATAACTTTGATCAAGTTTTATACTATTACACTGCTGGTATCTATGAAAGACAAATATATGGTAATCAAGCCGGCACGAGTAATGAACAACAGTTTGGTGGGGAAGAACAGTTTGGGGAGGGAGAACAGTTTGGGGAGGGAGAACAATTTGGGGAGGGAGAACCCAATATGTATCAAACAATGATAATGGAAGCCGGTTTTTCAAATGTAGAAGAGCAGCCGACGGATGAAGCATTTCGGTTTTATGAAATGCTCAAATTATGCGATCAAGATTTGTATCTGGGTTGTGATTCTCACTCTGAACTGTCATTTAATGCCCGACTTATGGCTATCAAGACCGAGAACAAGCTTTCTAACAGGGCATATGAGCAAATGACACAATTATTTAGTGAGATCTGCCCTCCTGAGAATAAGGTGCCTACAACGTATCATCAAAGCAAGCAAATGATGAAAAATATGGGATTGCCGGTCGAGAAGATTGATTGTTGTGTAAACGGTTGCATGTTATATTGGGGTGATGAAGATAACAATCTGAACATGTGTAAGATGTGTGGTCATCCTCGTTACAAAGAGCCACGTCGGAAGGGGCCCGCTGGTCAATCGAAGTCGTCGAAGAAGAAAGTGGCACACAAGAAGATGTATTATCTTCCAATCATTCCCCGTTTAATGAGATTGTATCAATCTACTGCCACAGCACAACACATGACGTGGCATGCAACAGATTCGTCTTCGACCGAGTCTAGGGAGATGCGACATCCGGCGGACTCGGAGGCCTGGAAACACCTTGACAACGTGTATCCCAATTTTTCTTCTGAACCGAGGAATGTGAGGCTAGGTTTGTGTACTGATGGTTTTGCACCGTTTGGGAGCTTTGGAAAGCAGTATTCGTTGTGGCCGGTGATTCTGACTCCGTATAATCTTCCTCCATGGATGTGCTTGAAACCTCAAACAATGTTTCTAACTGTATTGGTGCCAGGTCCGTCGAATCCAAAGGATAAACTTGACGTTTATCTCCAGCCTCTTATAAAAGACTTGATCTTTTTATGGGAAAGTGGTGTCCAAACGTATGATGTGTTCAGAAAATAGAATTTCGCGATGCGTGCTGCTGTATTGTGGACCATTAGCGACTTTCCTGCATATTCTATGTTGTCTGGGTGGAAAACGGCTGGGTTTCAAGCATGTCCGTATTGTATGGATTTTTTTGAAGCTTTCAGTCTTGAGAAGAGTAGGAAAGTTACATGGTTCGATAATCACCGAAAGTTCTTACCTCAAGATCATCCATTTAGAAGGAATAAGAACAACTTCTTGAAGAACAGAACAGTTACACACAATCGACCGCCCCTTCGAAACGGTATTTTAATTATACAATTATTTGATCTAGTATAATGTTATACGTATATGTTTTATTAATTTCTTCTAGTATAATGTTACCGTACAGGACAAACGTTGTTACATGAGATTAAGTGGACGGGTTTGAAAAAATCTACTGAGGAAAATGCAGCTGAACACAACGGTCGAATCCCAGGTGGATGGAATAGAAAGAGTATTTTTTGGGATTTGCCATACTGGAGTTCACTATTGATCCGACACAATTTGGACGTGATGCACATTGAGAAGAATGTGTTTGATAATGTGTTCCACACAATGATGAACACAGAAGGCAAGACGAAAGATACTCCAAAGTCCCGGGAAGAGTTGAACATTTATTGTCGTCGCAAAGAGTTGAAAATGAATCCCAGTACAGGTAGATATCCGAAGGCTTGCTACACACTGGATAAGCCACAGAAACAACAATTGTGTCGTTGGATTCACGAGTTGAATTTTCCAGACAACTACGTGTCAAACTTGAGTCGATGCGCAGACATAAACAGGGGTAAGGTTTCAGGGATGAAGAGTCACGATTGTCATGTTTTTATGCAGCGCTTGATACCGATTGCGTTCCGAGACGTTGTTCCTCTCAATGTGTGGAGGGCTATCACTGAATTAAGTCTTTTTTTTAGAGATTTAACATCTTCAACGATCAAGATCGATGATATGATTCGTTTGGAGCAAGACATTCCAGTGATTTTGTGTAAGTTGGAACAAATTTTTCCACCTAGCTTCTTCAACTCCATGGAACACTTACCCGTTCATTTAGCGTATGAAGCCAGAATTTGTGGTCCAGTGCAGTACAGGTGGATGTACCAATTTGAAAGGTAAACTCTTACATTTTTCATTTTTTATATATACTACATGCATGCATGTTCACTGAATTAAAATATATGTTTTTTTATTATAAATCAGATATCTCCACAACTTGAAACGCAATGCTAAACAAAAGGCAAATGTGGAAGCATCGATTGTTAATGCATATTTGAATGAAGAGGTTGGCATGTTTTGTTCTTATTATTTTGAAGACCATGTCAACACTCGGTTGAGAAGTGAACCACGTAACTACGGTGGTAGAGATACATACAATATCGGTGAAGAGGTTGATGGAATGCTGTCTATATTCAAGTATAAGGGACGACTAATAGGAAAATTCACTGAACGAGAGTGGGAGTCGAACAGAGAGGCAGAAATAGCACAAACGTATGTGTTATTGAATTGTGATGAAGTTCAGCCTTACATTGAGTAAGTATTTCATATTTTTATCATTACTTCATTTATGTAATTTAATATTAATTGTGATTGGATGTTGTGAATTAGGATGTATACTCAAGAACTAAGACGAACAGAACAAAACATCTCAGATACAGATATAGATGCTCGTCTTCAACGTGATTTTGCCCGATGGTTCCAACGTTGTGTGAGTACCATTTCCTTAAATTTTACGTAAATAAATATGATTCATAATTAATGTTAATTATTTGAACTGTATAGGGACGGTCAAACGATTTTGGGAATCGATTCTTAAAGGATCTCAGCAAAGGACCACTACGTCGTGTAAAGACTTACAACGGCTATATTGTGAAGGGCTACAGATTTCATACATCTGAGTATGCATCAAGAAAAGCGACTACCAACAGTGGTGTTTGCGTTAGCAGTGCAAACTACAATGCAGATGCAAGTGACTACTATGGGGTGTTGCACGAAGTCGTTGAAGTAGAATATCCGGGATATCCAATAAAGACTGTAGTGTTGTTCAAGTGTCATTGGTTTGATTCAGGCCCTTCAGGAACAAGGATTCATCCGGAGTACAAACTCGTCGATGTTAATCCGAAAAGGAGCTATATCGGGAATGATCCATTTGTATTTGCCCATCAAGTATCTCAAGTATACTACTGCAAGTATCCAGTACGATCACGTAGTAAAATTGAATGGCACGCTGTTTGCAAAGTAAAGGCAAGATCAATGGTAGAAGTCCCCACAAAGGACAGGAGTGATGAAGATGATTCTCCGTTTCAAACGGAACAAATAGAGGCTAGAACTGAAGTCTTTTCGGGAGATTTGAATATCCACGTAGACTTGACGGGTGGAAATTCACAATTGATCGAAATTGAAAACGATAATGAAAATGAGGAAGATGATGAAAATGAAGAGGAATAGGATGAGGAGGAGGAGGATGATGAAGAGGAGGAAGATGAGACAAATAATCAAAATGTAGATGAAGAAGATGAAGAAGAAGAAGATGAATAATAAATTATATAATGTAAGCTAATTATTTTATTAGATGTACAATTTAAAAATATTTATCATTAAGTTACAACTAAAAATTGTGAAAAAAATTAATTTTTTGAAATTTTTTAAAATATAATAAGCAAAAAAATGAATATTTTAGTATTTAAAAATATATAAATTATAGATTACAAATTTAATTATTTAATTTATGTGAATGACATTAATTTTTTAAAATTTTTTAAAAAATACTCCCTCTGTCCACCAAAAGTGTGCTCACTTTTTTTTATATGTGTTTTAAAAAAAATCATAGTTTATTTATAAAGAATATATTTGGGATAACGAGTAAATAATATATTTGGTAAATACTCAATCTTGTTATTAAAGTAAAAAAATATTCAAAAGTGAACTATTTAAATAGAATAAACGTATTTTTTGTGGACCTAAAAAAAGAAGTGAGCACACTTTTGGTGGACGGAGGGAGTAATTAGCAAAAAAATGAATTTTTTACTAAAAAATATTAGTATTTTAGTTAAAATATGAATATTTTAGTATTTTAAAATATATAAATTATAAAAATATAAATTATAGATTTCAAATTTAATTATTTGATATATATGAAAGAAATTAATTTTATGAATTTTAAATAAAAAATGGGCCGAAAATGAGTACATATACAATTAATATTACAATTACGAACAAGTAACACACTTGTTCGAGTGGTAGGCGCCCCTCTCTAGGCGCCCACACACGCGGGTTCGATTCCTAGCAAGGCCAGAATAAATGGTGGCCTTAATAACAGGTAGCGGGTCGGGCCCGGGTCCGATCCGCCCCATTAATTTTTTTTGGTTTACCTTACTACCGACGGATAATTCCGTCGGTACTACCGACGGAACCACCGACGGGCACCGACGGAATATAATTCCGAATTAAAAAATATAAAATCGAGTTCCGTCGGCAGATCCGTCGGAAAGTACCGACGGAATTCCCGACAGAAGCCGACGGATATATTTTTGAAAAAAAAAAATCTAAAATAAATTTCCGTCGGCAAGTCCGTCGGTACTACCGACGGACGTCCGACGGAATTGCCGACAGAAATCAGACCCGGTTTCAAAACGGGTCATTCGACCTACCGACGGAATGAGATTCGTCGGCAGACTCGACTGATTTATTCCGTCGGGAATCCGTCGGTACTACCGACGGAAAAAAAAATTCCGTCGGTAAACCGGGCCGACGAGCCTAGAACCGACTGAATTATTCCGTCGGTAGTTCCGTCGGAAACCACGCCTACCGACTACAATTTCGTCGGTAGATCCGTCGATAAACCGCGCGTTTTTTGTAGTGTTTGCAGGGTGTTTTTACGTGAAAGCAGAAGATCTGACGATGCTCGTGCTAAGAAGTTGTTAGTGATGCAATGAATATTTAAACTACCAAGTCAATAATTTGTTTTAGCTATTTAATTATCCTGATGAGAAAAAGTTTAGTGATTCCAATTGAAATGAGTGTTGCTCACATTTGGAGGATAGGAAATGTGATATTGGAATAACTTAATTTATTATTTTAAAAATATTTACCGAAAGAATGGTTTATTCTTTAATTTTTAATGATATTAATATTTTAACAATTTCTAAATTGTTTTGCCTCATTTTCTATATTTAAGTATAAGTATTAGGTATTTATTATATTTTTATATTATATATATATATATATTTATATTTACATATTAAATTAATTAAATAGGTCGGCATGTTGAAAGACCTATAAAAAAGCTCAACCCCAACCTATTTAATTAAATAGACTTTAAAAAAAGCTTGAGCCCGACTTGTTTATTAAACGAGTCAAGCTGAGCGAAACTTTAATAGGCCGAGACGTAGGCCCCTGTTCGGTAGCCTTGCCCATTCTCACTCTACCAACACCTATAATCAAATGGTGAAAGGAGCACAGCAAATAGCTAAACTCAGGGCCCAATATGATTTGCAAATTAACCAAGGAATTGGTAATTGCACAGAAAGAAAAAGGGATTTGCGTAGTACATCCATCTTAATAATAAGTAAATTGGAGTAGTTATAAATTCTAATTCGCTACGTGTCAATTAACATATATATATATTTTGTTTCCGTACAAATTAAATTTACCATATATATTTTGTTTCTATACAAATTAAATTTACCATATATATTTTGTTTTCATACAAATTAAATTTACCATATATATTTTGTTTCCATACAAATTAAATTTACTTACTCGAATTGTTCTTTGTTTCCATTCAAAAAATATATAAGCTGATATATATGATGATGATTCTGAATAAAAAAAAAAAAAAGATATGATGACTCGTACGAGAATTAAAAAATACGGAATTAATTCTTATGCAAGCAAATTAATTAAAGTAATTTTGACTAATACTATTTAGTTAATTACCATATATATATGCATGTAATGAAGTACAATTTATATATATGTAATTTTGTGTCATTCTTACCCAATTGATCCATGCACCCTTGGTGTTTAAATATTCAAACTTGAGGCACGTACATCTATTCCAATTACCTTAATTTTTAATTTTCTCAAGCTAGTAACGCGTAACTTGCTCGATCGATCGATCGTATCAATGGCTGCTGCTATGGTGCCAAACTCGACTGTATCCCAAAACAAGCCGGGAGCCTACAAAACTATAACGGATGCTCTAAAAGCTGCTCCGACGAATAGCCCTACAAAATACTACATTCATGTGGAGGCGGGGGTCTACAATGAACGTGTCACCGTAGAAAAGAACATGACCAACATAGTGCTCATGGGGGATGGAGCACCCACCACCAAACTTCGATGGAACAAATTTCTTAAAGATAGGACATCAGAGACTGGTACATTAAGTGAGTATTCTGGCCTCCCATCAATTTTTTTTTTTTTTTTATATATATATACACTTTCTCCGTTTAATTTTGTGATTATTTGTACACTTTCTTTATTAGGACATCACAGATTATTTACACACTTTTAATATAAAAATATCAAACAAAATAATACCCTCCCAACGTCATTTTATTTTCGAAATTGTTACATACATTTTACTTTACACCTCACTAAATCACCCAAAATACCCCTACTTTATCTTACATCACCAACATTAAATCAATTTTTCTTAAAAATCGTGCCTGTCAAATCGGTGAGCTAGCTTGTTCAATTTAATTTAATGAAATGTATTGACAATTTTATCATGTAAAATTTCGATGAGTATAATAAGTACATATTATTTTATCTTTAAAGTAATGTTAATCGGACTCCGTCACTGTATATATATATATATTTGTTTAATTTATAAATATTTTACGACTATTGGATCAGCTGTTCTGGGTGATGGGTTCATGGCGGAGAAGATTGAATTTGAGAATTACGCGGGAGATGGGCTCCAAGCTGCAGCAGTGGTGACGGATGCGAACCACGTGGCATACTATCAATGCACATTTTTAGGGTTTCAAGATACTCTGTATGCAAAATCTGGTAATCAGTTTTACAAAGAGTGTGACATCTACGGCACAGTAGACTTCATCTTCGGAAATGCTGCTGCGGTATTTCAATCATGCAATATATATGCGAGGCCCAGCAAGCCAAATGAGACCATCACATTCACCGCACAGAACAGAACAGGTCCTGCACAAGTATCTGGATTTGTTATCCAAAACTGCAAGTTAAGTGTTGCACCAGGGCTGGAAAAGGAGGTTGGGGCTTCGGCTCAGGTGTATTTGGGGCGGCCGTGGTCTGTCTACTCAACTGTAGTTGTGATGGAGTCGTGTCTGGACAAAATTATACAGCCTGCAGGATGGTTGGAGTTTGAGAGTGCGTCACCAGTGACAGACAAGTTGGAGTATCGGGAGTTCAAGAATCGAGGGCTTGGGGCAGCCACAAGCACCAACAATCGTAGAGTGATGTGGCAAGGATATCAACTTGTTGCCGAGGATAAACCTCAACAGGTGGAAGGCTTCACTGTGGGAGAATTCATTGACAAGGATGGCTGGCTCCAAGGAACCGGTATTCCATTCTATAAAGGCTTTACTACTGTGGCATCAGATATCACTCCTTGCAATATATAATTATCTACTCCTACTTCTACCTACCTACCTAGTGCAATTATTATTATTATTATTATGTTGAATAAAATTAGTGGGAATAATAAATAAATATATTTCTCAACAATCATATCTGCAACTTTCATTCGATCGATCTATTTAATATATGTAGTCTGTGTTTTTAAAGGAGCGGCAAACATTGCAGATAAACATTGCAGTAATAGTTACTCCCTCCGTCCAAAAGTTTATTCATAAAGTACATAAGTTGAGGTATGACAGGGTATTGTGAGTCCATTTATAAATAAATGATTGTTTATAAATAAAGTGAATGACAAAGTGGGTAAATAATAAGAGGGTGGAGATAAAGTAGTATGAATATTGAAATTCTTTGCAAAATTTGTGTGCTTAGGCTGAGTATTCTGACATTCAAACACACTTTGGGATAGACTAAATGATGCAATTAACACTATAATTCGAAGGGATGAGAGTACTGAAACTGGAGATCTTTTGCAGCCTTGTATTGAAGGTATAGACTAAATTTGTAGTAAAACCACTTGAATTTCGTGTAGTGAGGAAACACAAGGGGTCCATGGATGATTATAGTTTGTATATTAATTGCTTTATGATTTGGAAGGTGAAAAAGTGTTTGTAGCTGAAATAATGGATAACATTTTTGTTCTCGTTTTTTTTTTTTTTTTTGCTTATAATAGTGTGTTTAATAATGTTTTCCTTTTCTTATCTCCTTGATAGCTAGACTCATAGAAATGATACATTTGTGACTTAATTTCCATACAATCGATATGAGAGTGATGTTAATTAATTTAAAAATGGGAGTAGTATGATTACAAAAAACAAATATATACTCTAAGGCAATTAATAAATGTTTGTGTCACACAACTAATATAAATGAATTAACTTCAATTTTAAATGAAATTCTTTCACCAAGGATGGTGCTACGAGAGTTTGTAAATACAAATCTCTTTACCCCGGCGTCACAAAATTGGTACGAGAGTTTGTAAATTGCACTAATCTCTTTACTCAGGCGTCACGAAATTGGTACCAAAAGTTTACTTGGGCCATTCTTGACATTGGATTCCATCAGTCACGAGCGGATCATTCCCTCTTCATTTACAAAGATGGTGTTGCGCGCGTCATTGTCCTTATATACGTCGACGACATCATTCTTGTCGGAAATAATGTACACAAGATTCAAGAGGTTAAAACCTATCTTGACTAACAGTTCAACATTAAGGATTTGAGACTTTTGAGTCGCTTGAAATATTTTGGGGGATAGAAGTAGCACACTCAGATAAAGGGATTGTGTTGAACCAACACAAGTATACCCTTGATATTCTCAAAGACTGTGGTATGGAAGGTAGTCGTCCTAGCCCGTTTCTCATGGAGCAAAACACACGCCTTGATTTGGATAAAGACGGTAGCATGGCAGATGCTTCCCAATATCGTCGACTCTTGGTGACTTGGCCTGAAATTCAATATGCGATTAATATTTTGAGCCAGTTTATATCTTCACCTCGATTATTCCACATAGATGCAACTTTCCGAGTTGTCCGATATCTCAAAGGGTCCCCCGCTCTAGAACTTCATTTCCCTTGGAGGAGCACCAATTTCTTGGCGAACAAAGAAACAAACCGTCGTCTTACGCTCGTCCGCAGAAGCGGAATACCGTGCAATGGCGACTACAATTAACGAATTTCTATGGCTTCGTTGGTTGATGAAAGAATTCAATGCGATCCAAACTGAACCTATGCCTCTTTTTTGTGACAATCAATCTACTTGTCATATTGCTTCCAACCCTGTTTTCCACGAACGAACAAAACACATTGAAATTGATTGTTATTTTGCTCGCAAGCGTGTTGAGTCCAAATATATCGAGCCCTAAAAAATAGCGAGTTCTGATCAACTCGTCGATATCTTCACCAAGGTATTAGGTGCAACTCCTTTGCACCTATTAATTGGCAAACTGGAGATTCATGACCTTCATCACCCACATTGACGGGGAATAAGTGAATATGACAAATTGCATATTTGACTAGAGATGTCTATCGGACTGGCTCTAGCCCTACAGGGCTACGGGCTAGGGCCTTAATCGGTTCATACTTAACGGTTTTACAATTGTTGGGACTTAACCCTAACCCTAGCATGCCACGGGCTACAATAATTTTTTTTCTTTTAAAATTAAAGCTAGGTCCAATTGACACGTCCAACAAGAAATTTAAAATAAAATAGAAAAATATATAATTAGTTAATGATCGGTAAGCTAAACAAATATCATAATCTAATAAAAAATAGTAATAATGCCTAATGGATGGTAATTGACTAATTAATTAATGCTTATAGTTATGGTTATGGGCCAAATGTCCTAAAATTTGTTCGCAGATTATTTATTTTTTTAAAAAAGGTAATAACTCGGGCTAGCCCAATTTAGCACGCAGACTAACCGGTCCGGGTAAAAAAAGTTCGAATTTAAATGGGCCTACGATACATGAACCCTAACCTTACATTTTTTAAAGTTAAACGGGCCAACCCGGATAAACATCTCTATATTTGGCAAGTGAATATTCTATTGCATTGTAAGAAGGATCCACAAATTTGGTAAGAGAATATCTCAAGTATGACAAGATAAATAAGTTTGTTAAGAGAATATCTCAAGTATAGTAAAATACGTAGGAGGATGGTATATATATGTATGTCCATATTTCTTTCGAATTCTCAATATTTTCTTATTCAACACTGCGTTCAAATTCACGATTAGGGTTTTCGATTGCATGGCACCTATAGTCCTATGTTGAATAATTAATTAATTAGGCAAATCTTTTTTCAAATCTAAAAGTTATGATGATTATATTTTACTTGGATTTTTGTTTCCTTATTAAGGAATATCGTGTTTGCTATATAGATGGAAGGCCGATTTTGTTTCCTTTTTCAGTACTTGAGTCCTTATTTACTAGGGTTTCTACTCTATTTATTAATCTCTCTCGGTGTTGTAAGATTAGATTTTAATTGTGTGAGATTCTGTGAGTAAGAATGGCTAGGATGGAATTTGGCAATCACTACGAATGTAATTTGAAGAGCTCTCAGAATTCATTCTCACTTTTTGTGGAAACATCAATAGATGATATACCTCAGGAGATTCTGGTTAGTTTCTCGAATTCAGTGGATGCATGAATTCTCGTTTATATTTTTTATGTTAATTTAATTTTGCTATGATTATTTTTGTTTCAGATTAGCATACTATGTCGTGTGGAACCTGATGATTTAAAGAACCTGATTTTGATTTCTAAAACATTCAACAAAGCGGTAAGAATTTAATCACAGCCTTAATTGATTGAATCAGTTTTCATATAATTTTTTTTTTTGGTTGATTTATTGATGTACACAGACTTTGGTAGCCAAGGAGTCTCATTTTGACCTCATTACATCTAACCAGACAATTATCCAGATCGAAGAGTCCAATGCTCCAGCTCCAAACAATCGAGATTTCCGAGCTCAAATGAATTATTCGATAATTTGGTTTAGCCGTTTGCTTCTGGTGATGATGGTGGTAGGGATGATGATATTGATAGGGGTGGAAGTAGGTCGGGCTACTCGACGGGGCCTAACAAGACGGCGTATTTAAGATTATATAATATATTTATATATATATATATTTTATAATATGCAATTCTTAAAATTTAGTACTAACATTTATATTAAATTAAAGTAAGTTAAATTTATTTTAGTACTTGAGAAATCGTTATAATGTTTGTATTTAAACTTATCGTTTTAATTCATTTGTTTTGGTAGTGAATTTTATTTGCAACTTTGAATATTGAACTACAATTCATATTTAACATATTTAATAGGTTTCTAAAGGGCCTTGTTAGATCTAGCCTATTTATAATATTAGTCAAACTAAGACTTTTTAGAAAGCCTATTTAGTTAAGTAGGTTAGGCTTAGGCTTTATATAAGACCTTATAAATCTATCAAATCGACCTATTTAAGATTATATTTATATATATTTTATAATAAGCAATTCTTGAAATTTAGTACTAACATTTATATTTATTTAAGATTATATAATATATTTATATATATTTTAGTACTCTCTCCGTCTAAAAAAGATAGTCCACTTTTCTTTTTCATACAAACCAATGCAAACATTTTTTACATATAAATTTTACTCTTACATTCTTGTTATACCCTTATTTAATGTTAATGAACATATTATTAACTAATCCCAACAATCATTAAATAAGGGTATTTTAGACAAAATTAATTTTCTTAAAATGAAAGTGGACTATAATTTGAGACAAACAAAAAAGGAATAGTGGACTATCTTTTTGAGACAGAGAGAGTACTTGAGAAATTGTTATAATGTTTGTATTTAAACTTATCGTTGTAATTCATTTGTTTTGGTAGTGAATTTTATTTGCAACTTTGAATATTGAACTACAATTCATATTTAACATATATATTTAATAAGTTTCTAAAAGGCTCGTAGGCCTGGCCTATTTACTTAAAAGGTCAGACCAAGACTATAAAAAAAGTCTATCATAGATAATATGTCAGGTTCAGACTCAATATTTATAAATCAGGCCCACACTTTTATATGTAAAGCCTAGTCTAGCCCAACCTATTTCCACCCCTAGATATAGATATGGAGACAGAGAAACCAGAATTGAACTCTGTTTAACATAAATTAGTTCAGATTTGCTAATCGGGTCGTAGCGTTTGTTTTGTATATGGTGGTGAAAGAATAACTCCTTCAGGCCAGGCCATCTTTTTCCTTGAACTCTTTCCATCTTTTTTGCATGGTGTGTTTAATAGTGTTTTCCTTTTTTTTATCAACTTGATAGACTCATAGAAATGATGCATTTGTGACTTAATTTTAATCGATATGAGATGCATATGGCTCTAAAAGTTATATTTGTCATCTATTGCAAAACTCAATAAGCATTTCAATAAGAATTTAATTTCATGATGTTAATTAATATAAAAATTGGAGTAGTATGATTACAAAAAAATAAATATATATAAGGCAATTAATAAATGTTTGTGTCACACAACTAATATAAATGAATTAACTTCAACTTTAAATGAAATTCTTTCCCAAAGGATGGTGATACGAGAGTTTGTAAATTGCACAAATCTCTTTACGGCTTGCGCCAGGCGTCACGAAATTGGTACCAAAAGTTTACTCGGACCATTCTTGACATTGGATATCGTCAGTCATGAGCAAATCATTCCCTCTTCATTTACAAAGATGGTGTTGTGTGCGTAATTGCCCTTATATACGTCGGTGACGTCATTCTTGCCGGGAATAATGCACACAAGATTCAAGAGGTTAAAGCCTATCATGACCAACCGTTCAACATTAAGGATTTGGGTCCCTTAAAATATATTTTTTGGGATAGAAGTAGCACGCTTAGATAAAGGGATTGTGTTGAACCAACTAAAGTATACCCTTGATATTCTCAAAGACTGTGGTATGGAAGGTAGTCGTTCTAGCCCGTTTCCCATGGAATAAAGCACACGCCTTGATTTGGATGAAGACGGTAGCATGGCAGATGCTTCCCAATATCGTCGACTCTTATACTTTATGGTGACTCACCCTGACATTCAATATGCGACTAATGTTTTGAGCCAATTTATATCTTCACCTCAATTATGCCACATAGATGCAATTCTTCGAGTTGTCCGATATCTCAAAGGGTCCCCCAGTCAAGGTATATTTCTTCTGATATCCGGAGACTTGTCATTAAAGACATATTATGATTCTGATTGGGGAGGCTGTCCGATGACACGTACGTCGCTATAGAACTTCATTTCCCTTGGAAGAGCACCCATTTCTTGGCGAATAAAGAAACAAATCGTCGTCTCACGCTCGTCCACAAAAGCGGAATACCGTGCAATGACGACTATAATTAACGAAGTTGTATGACTTCGTTGGTTGATGAAAGAATTCAATGCGATCCAAACTGAACCTACACCTCTTTTTTATGACAATCATGTTGCTCGTTATATTGCTTCCAACCCTATTTTCCACGAATGAACAAAACACATTGAAATTGATTGCTATTTTGTTTGCAAGCGTGTTGAGTCCAAATATATCGAGCCCTGGAAAATAGCGAGTTCCGATCAACTCACCGATATCTTCACCAAACCATTGGGTGTAGCTCCTTTGCACCTATTAATTGGCAAGCTGGGGATTTACGACCTTCATCAATCATCATCCACCTTGAGGGGGAATTTTGGAGATATTGCAATGGTCGTATGGCTTGCCATGCGTATTAGGCAAGTGAATATGACAAATTGTATATTTGACTAGAGATGTCTATCGGGCTGGCTCTAGCCCTACAAGGCTACGGGTTAGGGCCTAATTAATTGGTTCATACTTAACGGTCCTACAATTGTTGGGACTTAACCCTAACTCTAGCGGGCCACGGGCTAAACGGGTCACTAACGGGCTATAATAATTTTTTTTCTTTTAAAATTAAAGGTCTCAATTGACACATCCAACAAAAAAATAAAATAGAAAAATATATAATTAGTTAATGATAGGTAAGCTAAACAAATATAATAATCTAATAAAAAAACAGTAATAAAGATTAATGGATGGTAATTGACTAATTAATTAATGCTTATTGATGTGCCAAAAATTGCACGATCGGATTAGATGTCCTCGGAGTCGGATATCTAAGTTCCCGAATGTTTTAGAAATAATTCAGGTACACTGCTTCCTTTGGAATGATCCTCCAGGAACCTGCAAAAGACACACCGGAGGGAGCTCCGGTGCGGACACTCCGATGCCTAAGTCAGTATAGGGCTTTTAATATATCACAAGGACCTCGAGATCCTTGTTTTATCAAATCAGGCTCTCAAATAATATCAAAAGTACGTTTTGTACGAAATGTATCAAGTTTTATAAAGGTAAGAAAGTCTAACCTGGAAATCTCCTTCGGTTTACCTTTTTATAGAGCCTTTCTCTTGGGAAGAAGTTAGAGCCTCCCCTTATCTCGGAGCTGCCTCTAAGACTCGGCCCTGCCGAGTGGACCGAGTCTTCCCTTCTCTCCACCTCCGGAAAGACCGGGGCCACTCTCCCTAGTGGACTCTTTCCACTACAATGAAGGAGAGAAGAATCTTTCTTTGGTCAATCTTAGTCCGATTCTTGCGGAGTTCTCCTATATTCTCGGTCTACCAATTCATATCAAGACTAAGTCTTCCTGATGTTACTCTCCGGGTGGAGCTCCCTCCAGAGGGACTTCCAGGAGAGATTCTTTATCCAGAGAGTATTCCATAATCCAATACTTCCACTTTTATCCTATCCTCCATACACGTGTCGACTTCTTATCGGATGACATTTTTAGGCCGCATCACTTATAGTTATGGCTATGGGCGAAAATTTGTTGGCAGGTTATTTATTTTAAAAAAAACTAGGTAATAACTCGGGCTAGTGGGCTAGTCCGGTTTAGTCCGCGGGCTAACCGGTCCGGGTAAAAAAAGTTCAAATTTAAATGGGCCTACGATTCATGAACCCTAACTTTACATTTTTCAGTGTTAAATGGGCCGGCCCACCCGAATAAACATGTCTATATTTGGCAAGTGAAATATCCTAGTTGCATGATAAGAAGGATCCACAAGTTTGGTAAAAGGAAATCTAACTATGTCAAGATAATTAAGTTTGGTCAAGTATACTAAAATAAGGAGGATGGTATATATATATATATCCATATTCCTTTCGAATTCTCAATATTTTCTTATTCAACACTGCGTTCCAATTCATGATTAGGGTTTTCTATGGGCTCCTATTAATTGGGTATTATTTTTACCAATTTTACTAATTAAACTACCTTTTAACTCCAGATAATTATTAATTATATAATTGTCACAACCACAATTAGACAAAAAAAATTTCAAATCTAAAAAGTAAAAAAATGATCAATATATTAAAGAAAAGAAATCTAGGACCATAAGTTCACAGATCGAGCCAGAAGCTAGAGTGTCATTAAAACCTTTCTCGGGAAAAAAGAATATGCGTTCGTGTTGTTTCGTGTTATTGGAAGGCGGCAATACTTGGATTTTTGTTTCCTTATTAAGGAATATCGTGTTTGCTGTATACTTGGAAGGCCGTTTTTGTTTCCTTTTTCAGTACTTCAGTATTTCCTTATTTACTATGGTTTTCTTATATTGTGTTTCTTTATTTACTATGGTTTCTATTCAATTTAATATTCTTTATTTACTATGGTTTTCTTATAACGTGTTCTAAGGTTTGATTTGGGTAAATTGCAAAGATAGTCCCAAGAGAATGTCTCCACTTCAAAATGGTCCCATTTTCAACACTTTTGATCCCACGAGATATTTCCGTTAAATGTCTAACAGAAAAGAGGCGTGAGTTACACGCACTGTCAACTAAAAATTAAAAAAAAAAAAAACTTATTTATAAAATTATTAATTGCAGCGATCACCCCTCCGGCGGCAGAAATTTTCGGCGACCACCCGTCTCCCCTTCCGTGAATTCTTCTAAACGCTGTCCCAAGCCCACCATATCCCCTGCTCCATTAGCCAGAAATAGCCAAAGCTCTGAGGAAAAAAAAACACCCAAGAGCCATAGATTTTCCTCCAAACGCACCAAAATCTCACTGCCCACAATGCCGCAACACATTCTATGTCACCCTATGCCCCAACCCCATTCCTAAACACTAATATAAGAACAAAAAAAAAACACAGTTAAGAAACTTTCAAAAACCGTAAAAAATCACAATTTGGAGATGAAGATGAGATCGAAATTTAAAATTTTCATGGGGCTTTGATTCCTAAAGCTTAGACGAGGCTAGAGCGGGTAAACTCGACGAATTTCGTGGCCAAGTTCAAATTTTGTAGCCTGGTTTTTTTGGTGAGATTGTTTGGAATTATGTGGGGGTAATGGTGATGGCGGTGGTGGGTGGCATCAAGGCAGCGAGCACGGTGTCAGGGCGGCGCCGACATTGGCCGCGACGGGGTGGCGGTGGCATTGGCCGTAACAGAGGTGAAAAGCAGGGGAGGGGTAGATATATACAGCTTGTATATATCTCCACGCATTAGTGATTTCAATAAAAATCCCAGTTTATATTTATTATTTTTTTATAAGTGTATTTTTTTTGTTAAATATTTTTCAAATTAATTTTTTTTCTAGATTATAAATACATTTTTTAAATCAGATTTAACAATCAACTATAATTATTTTTTAAGTCAATTATAGTTTGGTTGAAAAATTAATTTTGTATTTTTTAATTACTCCGTATATTTAAATTATATATATATTATTTATAATTATTTCGTAAAATATACGGAGTATGTATTTTTAAAATTTAACATTCAATTATAATTTTTTTTTTTTTTTACGGAACAATTATAATTTGGTTAAAAAATTAACTTTTGTATTTTTTAATTATATTTAAATTCTATATATAATTTAGGAATTTATTTGATTATATAATTAATTAATTTTAAAAATAAATTTGTAAAATGACAGTAACTGTTAAAAATTGACAGAATCTGTTAAAAATTTAATAGTTGGGACTGTTTTTGCAAAAAAAGGGACTAAAAAAGAACGTGGGACCAAAATTGTCTTTTAAAAATTCTCATGGGACCAAAATTGCAAATTACCCGTTTGATTTTAATTAATATTTGAGATTCTGTGAGTAAGTTTGGCTAGAATGGAATTTGGTAATCACGACCAATGTAATTTGAAGAGCTCTCGGGATTCATATTCAGTTTTTGTGGAAACGTCAATCAATGATATATCTCAGGAGATTCAGGTTAGTACGTTCCTCGAATTCAGTTCAATTCTCGTTTATAGTTTTTTATGTTAATTTAATTTAGCTATAATTATTTCTGATTCAAAATTAGCATATTATGTTATGTGGAGCATGATGATTTAAAGAACTTGATTTCTAAACCATTCAACAAAGCGATTAAGAACTTAATCACCGTCTTAATTGATTGAATCAGTTTTCATATAATTTTTTTTTGTTGATTTATTAATTTGGTCTTGTTTGATTTGTACATAGACTTTGGTAGTCAAGGAGTCTCATTTTGACTTCATTACCCCTAAGACGACAATTATCCAGATTGAAGCGCCCAATGCTCCAAACAATCGAGAGTTCCGAGCTCGAAGGAATTATTCGTTATTTCGGTTAAACTGTTTGCTTCTGGTGATGATGGTGGTGGTGATGATAACATGGATACTGAGTGTTGGTCCCAAGTTGAGTTAATAACGAGTAAGCTAGTGAAAATGTCTAAAGGGGGGTGAATAGACTTTTCAAAAATCTTTCGAAATATCAAAGTACAATATGCAGAATACGAAATTATCAATGAGCCCAATTCAAGATTATACTCAACTTATTCGAGAACTCTGTTCTATACTCAACTAGTCTAGATCAGTTAAGTAGTTAAACCAATTAAGCAATTTAAACAATCAAAACTGTAAAGTAAATCAAACACGAGATTTATAGTGGTTCGACAACTTGTCTACATCCACTCTCACAAACCCAGTTGTGAAATTCTTATTAACTCGTCCAATGGAGTAATATGTTCTTGTGGCTTTAAGTCCCAAGAAATAAGACTTAGATCTTCTCGATTATACCTCCAGATATATCTTCGATCTTACTAGCGATTTACAAGTATCTAGCAACTTGAACAAATAACACGAAAATAAAACTTCTCTTCGTTCAGTAGTAGCCTTCTTTGATCTTCACTTGACTTGTGTAGCTTCACTTTCTGAACTTCAATCTCTGAGAGAAATTTCTTCACTTGAATCTTCAATAAAGCTTGCAGTATCAATATCTCAGTAATCGTATCAGTATTCCAGTTTTCAGTCGTCTCTAAATGATAAACTCCTTCAAGTATTTATAGACTTCAAATTCCAAGAACTTTCAGTTGTGTAACAACCTTTCTTGAAAACTAACTTGTAACTGATTCTTTTATTCTTCCACGCGTTTCTTCAGTTAATTAGTTATTCCTTAACTAATTCTTCAATTTCATCTTCAATACGCGTTTCTTTAACTAACTTTAAGTTTGACTTGTCTTTGTGTAGTAGCGCACCTGTCTTGTCCAGTAGTAGACTGCGTCTTCTACTTGACTTGTACAGTAGGCTTCTAATAGAACTATTCTAGTCCTATCATCTAACCTAACAAGACTATTACATTACATTAAGCTTTTATAACACAAGCTTAGTCAACTTATAACTATACAACGATTCTATACATTACATATATAAAAACATGAGCTTCTATACATCTTGAATAGCTCAATATAAAACTTATCAAGTATACAAAGTACTTATACACTGTACTTGTCTTTTTCTTTCATACTTATCTTTTAAAACTATTACTTGTCTTTTGAACTCTACTGATCTGTATAAGATAACTTCAACTTAACTAGACTAGATCAATCAACACTTAGAAAATATTCAAGTCTTCTTTTGGCTTATCAAAACTTTATCTTTTATCTTTTATTCATCATTTAGGACTTGTTCTAGGATTCATATCCCAACAATTTCCCCCTTTTTGATGAAGCCAAAACTACTTGAATCTTTTCTCATAAGTAGACTAGTTAAGTAGTTACCTTGTCTTAAACATCAAATAGTACTTATCTTTTATTCATTCAAAATAGATCAGTAGATTACACATACTTGATTAACAAAATATCAGAGCAAAAAATAACTATTCAAACAAAAACTAATCTGAAATAGTACCTCCTTCCGGATTTGGAACACAGAATGCATCTAGGAGTCTCTTGTGAATTAGACTGATCTGATCTTCATCTTCAATCTTCTCTTTATCTAGCAGTTCTTCGTCAAACTTCTTGATTTGATTAACATCAACTCTTTTTCCTGAACTTGTCATAGGAGTCTTCCATCTTGGAAAGGTCGGTATCAAGATGTTGAAATTTGCAGCAGCTGATATCCTCATGACCAAATTCCAAAGCAATTTATTCTGTCCTTCCATGAATTTGTCAAACATGACATACAACTCATCTGGACTTTCAGACTCACCATATTTTCGAATAATCCAATGATCAAGTTCCCATTGCCTCTTCACTTTGAGCCATTCTTGTCTATGCTCTTTGTCAATGAAGTAGTCAATGAACTGATCTTCCATCTCTTCTTCATTCACCTTTAGCTTTTGCAGTCTTTCAATATGTTTTTCTATTTTCTTCTTGCTTGCATAACGACTTTCATCATTATGATCAACAATCTTCTGCTTCTTCTCAACTGCAGCAACTCCTTCTGTTTCTTCAAACATTATCTTCCTTTTAGACCTTCTAGTCTGAATTTCAGTTTCTGGAGATGCAACATTCTTTCCTTTCTCCAGTCTTTTGAGTTCATCAGCTTCAGCTTGCTCTAGCTCTGCCGTTTTAACTAGCCTCCTTTTAGGCCTTCTTAGCTCTTGCAAAGTAGTAGCAGCATCCTTTTCTTCTGGTTCAGCACTTGACTTCTCTTCAACTCTACTTGTCTTCCCTTCCCCCTTTTTGGCTTCATCAGTAGCCTTAAGAGTGAATAGACTAGTGAATCGAGTCATTTCTTCCTTTAGTGCTTCCTTCATTGCTTCAGCAGCTAGCTCTATCTGTCTGTGATGTGTTTGATCCCGACTCATCTTGTCCAGGCGATCAGCAGTAGATTCTAGCTTCTGTGAGTTAATGACCAACTCATCTTTGAAATGAGTAGCTGACTGACGTAGAAGATTGTTCTGCTTTGTTAGCTCAGAGAGAATAGCTTGAGACTTCAACAACTGAGATTGTGCTTCTCTCCTCTGCTCATCTGCTATCTCAATCTTAACTCGGTAAAGACGTTCCATTTTGCCAGATTCTTCAGCCAACGATCTAGCAAATGAGATAGACCTCTTCTCAGAAACTTCAACTTGTTTCTGTAAAAATCTTTCAACTTCAGCAGTCAACTCCGCTCTGAAAGTTGAGTCCATCTTGTTGACTTCTCCAATAAATAATTCTCTGGAACTGTCAACGAGTGACTTATTCTGTGCTATCAAAACATCCTTCATTTTTGAGTGCAAAAACTCGTCTATTGCAGAATGAACAACATCTTTCAAGTCTGACTTCAACTCAGTGAGATATCTTTCAGACAAACCTTGAGTAGATAACTGAGCTTCAGCAACACCCTTATCTTGAACTTTCTCAATAAGTTCATCTTCTGTAAACATTTCGGCATCCATGAACTCATCATCCTCTACTCCAAAATTGAAAGTATCAGCATCAGAGTTTTCAGACTCATCTTCTGACTGATCTGAAGTTTGAACTCCAGCTTCAACAGTTACAGCTCGTAACTCTTCTTCTAGTATATCAGTCTGAGTTCCAATATCAGATGAGAACTCTTCAACCAGAATTCCATCAGGAATTTTCAATAGCCTCTTTACAAGATCAACCAAGGCTCTTGGCGGAAATAATTCGGAATGATCCTTTACACCACTATTTTCCTTTTGTTCCATCTCCCAATCCATAAAATTGGAGATTCCTCCCATTCCTTGAATAACTTCGAACAGGTCATCTGTTGCAGACTTCTTAAGTGCAAACCAGGTGCATATCCTTACAAGAATTTCAAACTGCTCTGACTCATAGTCGACTTCGATAGTTGAGAGCGTCCTCTTCAGATTCTTGGTCATTCGAGATCGAATACGCTTCTCTCTCAAACACATGGGATAGTAAACCAGGGAATTAAATCTAACAGCAGACGGGTCCTGAGTAGATGGGGTCTCTAACTCAGTTGTTGCAGTGGCAACTGGCGTCTTATCTGCAGTAGATGGGTTGAGGGGTTCACCATATTCTGGTGAGGGAGAGGGAGTGAAAGCAATGGTTTCAATGGGCTTTGATGTGGCTTGGTTTGGTATGACAACTGTAGGAGTATCAGTTGTATCTAATTTGGGAGTGTTTTCGGGTAGGCTGGCTCTCAGCGGATATGCTGTCAGCACTTGTGAGGTTGAGGGAATAGGTCTAGGCCTAGATCGGTGTGATCTAGCCTTGGTTCGAACAGAAGTAGACGGGAGAGAGAGAGGAAATGAAACAGATTGAGTAGAAGTACCAACCTGTGTACTCGACTCGACTGGACGAGTAGGCGATTCAACTCGAACTAGAGTGTACATTTCAGGAATTTGTTCACTCGACTCCTTCTCTTGTTGCGACTCTCCATCTGACTGAGTCTTTTCTGAGTCATCTGCACTGGACTCTCCTTTTTCAACCTCTTCCGATTCTTCATCATTAGACTTGTCTTCTGAAGAACTAGATGAACCAGCATACGGCATCACATCCATCGGATTCAATTCAACTTGTCTAGGAGCAGATGGCCTAGCAGCAACTTGCTTCCTCATGGCCTCCTTCTTCATATAAAATTTCAACGGATGAAATGGTTTTCCTTTACTCCATTCTGTCTTGTTTGGCATCAACAAGGGAAGAAGAATGCTTAACTTGTTTCCAAACCCAACAACATTTGTCACCACCCAATTTCTAGTGTCAGTATCAACTCGAACACTTTTCTCAAAGTACATAATTCGGTCTGCAATCAGCTTAAACCAGTTTCCTTCCGTAATTCCATCAAAAATGGCAGCCATTACCCTTGCTTTAACAAGAGTAACAGAATCATGAGAACCAGTGGCACATAGCAGAATTTTGCTGGCTATGTCCAGTAGAGTGCGATACTTCTCTAGAAGGTCCACCTTCTTAACTGCGGGGAGTTTGCCATCCGGTTTTAACCTCAATTTTCTTCCGCAAAATATACCTAGATATCTTGCTTCTTGACCAGCGACGTAATTTTCCACATCAATAGTTCCAATAGGCAACCTCAGATGTTCAAATAACGCTTCTCGAGTGATTTCCACCCGATTTCGTCCAAGGAACGATTCAATCATATCTCCTTGTCTGGTGGCGTTGGCATAGAACTCTAGGACCTCTTCCTCCAAGACGACTTGAGGAAAAGCCTCCAAGTAGGGTTTCAAGCCACATCTACTGCATTTGGTTAAGATTTCCAAATTTTCATCAGTATGCTTGCCTTTGAAGAACACCGAAGGTTCAACATGCACTTTGTTTTCAGATATGAATCTGCCGAGGTCGAACCTAGCTTCCATGTTAGTCCTTATATCAAAAATTGAGATGATTGTCATAGTGATAGTTTGAGTAATAATCAAATATTGAGAATCACAAGTAATCGAGAAAGTTGAGTTACAGAAGTAAGAGATCGTTAGATGAGTAGTGTGTAAGTGTTGAGTTTTGTTATCACTTGAATATTTGAATCAATGGTGAGGATTGAAACCAAATGATCCAACGGTTGGGACTCTTGGTATTCAGTTACGGAATCGAGACAATAATGTGTTTTGATATTGTATAATTTGGAATCCACCTTTCCTATTGGTTAAAATAGAAGAGTGAACTTATCTGTCCTAAAATAATAGAATTTGGCGCGAACTGGGTGTATCCACCTCATTAAAATAGGAGTGTATAAATCGAGTTCTAGGGTTTTCCAAAAAAATATCAAAATACTATAATATTCTTAATTCTCATTTTGTTAAATACTTAGAGTATTTCAGGTTTTAAGTGAGCACTTATCTTGTCTGTTCGAGTCTATTCAGAACAGACGAGTAAACTGAAGCACACAAGACGAGTTCCCCCTTCAACTATGCTTGTATTCTTTGAACATTGAACACTTCTACAAAACCTGTCCTTTCTTGTGCGACAGATTAAATGTAATACAGGTAGAAGGGTAGAATAATTAGAATGTATATCAATCTAAATCAATGGTCAAGGATCAAACACGATGACTATCAACACACTTAAGAGTCAACATAAGGTTCTTTAAGAAATCATAGATTCCCCCTTAAATGTTTATTCCCTTAGTATTACCCTCAGCTTTACCAGCTTCCTCATTGGGTTGGATGGTCAACTTGTCTGACCTTGTTTACCTGTCTGTTGAGTGAGTAGACGAGTGCTCTGTGCCTTTTGTGGTAACTTGTCTATTTCTCCTTTCTTCTTAGGATTGTACCTGTCTGGTTAGTACATTGCTATATACTAGTAGGATCAAGATCAATAAGTCCTAGACTGATGCATAATTCATGAAATTGAGTCTCAGCTAATGGTTTTGTGAAAATATCAGCTCTTTGAAAATCAGTATGAATCTTTTCCATGCGAATATCCTTCTTTTCTACATGATCACGTATGAAATGGTGTTTCACATCAACATGCTTACAACGTGTGTGCAGAACATGATTTTGTGTAATGGCAATTGCACTATTACTATCACAGAAAATAGGAACATTTGATTCACAAATATTATAATCTCTAAGCTGTTGAATAAGCCATAATAATTGACTACAGCAACTACCAGCAGCCATATACTCGGCTTCAGTAGTAGAGGTAGCAACACTTGTCTGCTTTTTCGAAAACCATGAAATGAGTTTTGTGCCTAAGAATTGACAAGAACCAGATGTAGATTTCCTATCTATTCTACAACCACCAAAATCAGAATCAGAGTAGCCACTTAGAGATAAATCATCATTCGAAGGATACCATATACCACGATTGATGGTTCCTTTCAAATATTTCAATATCCTTTTAGTGGTTTCCATATGACTCTCTTTTGGATTAGCTTGAAAACGAGCACATACTCCAACAGAAAATGCAATATCAGGTCTACTAGCAGTTAAGTAGAGTAATGAACCAATAAGACCACGGTAATGAGTTTGATCAGTACACTTACCTTGTTCGTCTGGGTCCATTCTGTATGTGGGTAGCATAGGTACGCCAGCAGACTTGCATGTCTTAATACCATACTTGTCTAGAAGATTTCTAGTATACTTTGCTTGATTTATGAAAATCCCTTCAGGGGTCTGTTTTACTTGAAGTCCAAGAAAGTAATTCATTTCACCCATCATAGACATCTCAAATTTACTTTGCATGAGTGTTGAGAAACTTTCACTCAGCTCTTTGTTAGGTGACCCAAAAATGATGTCATCTACGTAAATTTGGACGAGTAAAATGTCTTTCCCTTCTTGTCTTCTAAACAAGGTTCTGTCTACCTTGCCTTTAGTAAAACCATTTTCTAATAGAAATTGAGAAAGAGTATCGTACCAGGCTCTTGGAGCTTGCTTTAGTCCATATAAGGCCTTCTTTAATTTGTATACCTGATTACCTTTGACTTCGAAACCTGGGGGTTGTTCAACATATACTTCTTCCACAAGAATACCGTTAAGAAATGCACTTTTAACATCCATTTGATATACAGTAAATTTCATGTAAGCGGCATATGCAAGAAACAATCGAATGGCTTCTAGTCTAGCAACAGGAGCATATGTTTCATCATAATCTATGCCTTCAGCTTGTGAATAGCCTTGGGCGACTAGTCTAGCCTTATTGCGGACAACTACATCATTCTCATCTTTCTTATTCTTGAAAATCCATCTAGTTCCAACTACATTATGATGTTTCGGTCTATCGACAAGTTCCCAGACGTCGTTTCGAACAAACTGATTCAACTCGTCTTGCATAGCAATGATCCAATTACTATCAGCCAATGCCTCATTAATGGTTTTTGGCTCGATAGATGAGAGGAAACAACACCAGCAAAACAGAGATGGACTAGATTGTTCTTGCGACTCATAGAGTTGTCGTCTAGTCTTCACACCAACAGTAGAGTCACCAATAATATTTTCAGTATTATGCGCTGATTTCCATGTATTTCTATTCTTAACAATAGTACTGTCATCTATATCATGTACAGCATCATGCATGTCAACATCATTATCATCAGAAGATTTAATGGGAGTAGACGAGTCGACTAGTTTAGGTATGTCAACTGGTCTAGTAGAGTTACTTTGAGCACTCACCTTCTTCTGGTCATCTGACTCGAGAGCTTTTATAAATGGATTGTAAGCTTGAACAGATTCGTATACCTCTGAGTCTTTGTCAGTTTCGACAGTTAGCTCAGTAGCTTTCTCACTGATCTTGTTGGTAGACGGGTCCTGTTGAGATTCTTCGAAAACCACATGTGGTGTTTCTTCCACACAAAGGGTTGTGTAGTTGAATACTCTAAATGCTTTGCTAGTCGAGGAGTATCCTAAGAATATCCCCTCGTCTGCTTTAGCATCGAATGCATTCAACTTGTTTTTCCCATTGTTATGGATGAAACACTTGCATCCAAATATATGAAAATATGAAACTCTGGGTTTTCTACCTTTCCATACCTCATAGGGTGTCTTACCTAGTGCTTTATTGATAGCACTTCTATTCTGTGAGTGGCATGCAGTGTTGATAGCTTCTGCCCAAAATTTCTGAGGCGTATTATACTCTGTCAGCATGGTCCTGCAGGCCTCCTTAAGAGTTCTGTTCCTTCGTTCTGCTACTCCATTTTGTTGTGGTGTCCTAGCTGCACTAGTAAGGTGCTGGATGCCACGCTTAAAACAAAATTCTTTAATATAGCAGTTAATGAATTCAGTACCCTTGTCACTACGGATCTTGACAATTGACTGATTCTTCTCAACCTGTAACTTCTTCAATAGATCAGGCAAAAGTGTTTGTGTATCACTCTTCTTGTGTAAGAAGACTACCCAAGTGAACTTAGAATAGTCGTCTACCACAACAAGTGTGTACCTTCTACCGTTCAAAGTTGGAGGAGTTATTGGGCCATGTAAGTCCATATGTAGAAGTTCAAGAACTCTACTGGTTGAGAGGGATGGAATAGATTTAAAAGAACCCTTTACCTGTTTACCTTTTTGACAGGACGTGCATACATGTGACTTATAGTAGACTTCATTGGGAATACCTTCCACAAGGTAGTCTCTGGCTATCTTATTAAGAACCTTAAAGTTTAGGTGACAAAGGCGTCTATGCCAGAGCCAGCCAAGTTCTTTAGGATTCTTAGTAAGTAGACAGGTGTCCCTCGGACAACTGTTCCAGTTTACTATGTACACACTTCCTTGTCTAATGCCGACCAGTAATACTGTGTGTGTCCTTTTGTCAATGATTTCACATTTCTGACTCTTGAACTGCACCTTGTATCCACGATCACAAAATTGTGAAACAGAGAGTAAATTGTATTTCAAGCCTTCAACATACGAAACATCTTGAATTTCTATGTCTCCATTTCGAATGTAACCAAATCCTTTAGTAACAGCAATGGAGCTATCACCAAAAATCACTTTTGGTCCTTCTTGCTCATGGTAGCTTGATAAGAGAGTCTTGGTACCAGTCATGTGGTGCGAATAGCCACTGTCTATGTACCAAGTTTCTCCAGTTGAGCCACCTTTCTTGTATAGATCGAGTCGACCCTGCAATAGATGATAATACATAATTTAGGTACCCTCCTTGTTTATTGGGGTCCTTGGGGGTTAGTCGAGTTCAATGGAATCCAAATGTACATTGGAGTCCTGAACAAGTTTGACCTTCTAAGCTTTCGACCATATTTGTTGCAAAATAAGACCTTGTTGTCCTTATCTGGCCTATCAGTCGAGTTCGGGTCTACTCTTTGGAGATAGCCTTTTGACTTAATCTCTACTTGAGCAGGCACTTGTCTATGATAGTCAGAGTAAGGTTTATATGCATTAGGTCCATACGGTTTATAGACATGTTTAGGTCTTTCTTCTCCTTTGATATCATATGACAAAGGTGGAGGATATAGAACAGCTTGTGTACGATATTTTGGACCTTCCTGTCTAGGTCTAGACGAGTAGAGTTGAGACTGCCTTATGAAAGGAGGTCTAGACTCTTGTCGTCTAGTCTGTACTTGTCTAGTACTAGTCTCCTCAGGATACCAGTCCTCGTATCTGACCTGATTTGGTCGTCCACGATTCCTAGTCCTTTGTTGACTTGTCTTAAACAGAACAGGTTTGTTGTTAACTTTCTTTTTACCACCTTTGGTAATTGGAATGTTAACTTGAGCTTGTTTTGGTACAGTACCTTTTGATGGAGTGTCAATATCGTATATCAATGGTTCTTTTCCTTTATCATTAGTCAAAGAGCTTGAGATGAAAATAGTAGGGTTCTTAGGAACTTGAGTAGACGAGCTGGGTGTCTCAGCACCTATGCCTGTCTTGTCAGCAGGAGCCCTATACCTATCTGACAATTCAAGGTTAACCTTAGATGAGTTAACCAGGTCAGTAAGTTTAAGGTCTAATGTGACAACCTCGGTTTCTAAGAACTTATTACGTTCTTCAAGCTTTTTGAACTTACTTTGTAAAACATTGAATTCATGTTTCTCAGTAGCGTGTGTCTTAAGTAGGTCTTGATACAACTTGTCTGTCAATGCACACTTCTCTCTGAGTTGTCTCAACTCTTCTTGCAAGCGTTCATTTAGGACTGTTATATTAGGATCTACTTTAGACTGAGCTTCCTTAAGATCAATGATTTCTTGTCTTAAGGTGATGTTTTCGTCACTGACTTCAATGAATGCCTTGTTGGCAAGTAGGAGGTCGTCTTCAACTGCACTAGTAGAGTGCTGAAGACTACTCCCTACTTGGCTACTGGCAGTGTCACTTACATCAGAATCAGATTCATCACACGATTGAAAGGATGTAACAGATGATACCTCTTGGTCGATTTTAGCCATGAAGCATAGACCATCATCAACTATGAATGCTTTATCTTGATCTGGTTCAGACGGGTAGCTAGATGAGGATGATGGCAACTCGTCTGAGTCAGAGTCAGAGTCATCATTGGCCATCATTGCCTTTTTACCACGGTTGTATCTTCTTTCCCTTCGTGCTTTGCGTTCTTCTCGATCATCAGTACTCAGGTCTGGACATTCATATATGTAGTGACCTGGTTTCTCACAGTTATAGCACACAAGATCATTAGTAGCCTTTTTAATTGGAGAGTTGTTCCTTCGTTTATCACGTCTATCAGAACGAGTAATCTTCCTACCATCAGACTCTCTATCTTGTCTGTTACCTTTCGAGACTTCGTCTCTCCTTTCGGACGAGTTTCGGTCTCGTCTGGTCTCAGACGAGTTCTTAGAAGCAGACCCTCTATGCTCTCTATAGAACTTCTTATATCTTCCGAAACGTTTATTCAGCCTATCAAACTTTCTAACCATGAGGCTTACCTGATCCTTCAGACTAAGATCAGTATCTATCTCGTCTTTAACAGAAGCAGACCTAGTCTTAGTCTTAGACCTGTCTATCTTAGACGAACTAGCCTTAAAAGCAACGTTCTTAGATACAGCATGTTCTCTGTCGCTACTTACTATGGGTTCATCTTCGTCTAGATCAAACTCATGAGCCTTTAGAGTTTGAAACATAGTCTCTGCTGTCCATACGTCTATATCTTGGGTATTCTTAACAAGCATTTTTACCATCTTCCATCGACTATCAAGGCTTTTGAGAATCCTAAGATTGATTTCACGTGGAGTATAAGATTTACCAAGGACTTCCAAGTCATTCATGATTTTAGTAAAACGAGTATCCAACTGGTCTATTGTTTCACCAGCTTTCATATGAAATGATTCGAATCTTTGGACTGCAGTGGAAAGCTTGCTTTCTTTGATTAGGGATGTCCCTTCACAAATGATAGCTAAGCGATCCCACATTTCTTTGGCAGTTTTACATTTTAACACTTTTCCCAGATACTCGTTAGGAAGAGTGTGTAAGATGTAATTCTTGGCCAAGCTATCCAAATTATTCTGTCTCATTTCTTCAGAGGTTAGTTCTGACCTTGGTTTCTTGACGAGAGTACCCACTGGTTTAGGGTTTAGGGTTTAGGGTTTAGGGTTTAGGGTTTAGGGTTTAGGGTTTAGAAATCAACCAAATCAACCAGTGGGTACTCTCGTCAAGAAACCAAGGTCAGAACTAACCTCTGAAGAAATGAGACAGAATAATTTGGATAGCTTGGCCAAGAATTACATCTTACACACTCTTCCTAACGAGTATCTGGGAAAAGTGTTAAAATGTAAAACTGCCAAAGAAATGTGGGATCGCTTAGCTATCATTTGTGAAGGGACATCCCTAATCAAAGAAAGCAAGCTTTCCACTGCAGTCCAAAGATTCGAATCATTTCATATGAAAGCTGGTGAAACAATAGACCAGTTGGATACTCGTTTTACTAAAATCATGAATGACTTGGAAGTCCTTGGTAAATCTTATACTCCACGTGAAATCAATCTTAGGATTCTCAAAAGCCTTGATAGTCGATGGAAGATGGTAAAAATGCTTGTTAAGAATACCCAAGATATAGACGTATGGACAGCAGAGACTATGTTTCAAACTCTAAAGGCTCATGAGTTTGATCTAGACGAAGATGAACCCATAGTAAGTAGCGACAGAGAACATGCTGTATCTAAGAACGTTGCTTTTAAGGCTAGTTCGTCTAAGATAGACAGGTCTAAGACTAAGACTAGGTCTGCTTCTGTTAAAGACGAGATAGATACTGATCTTAGTCTGAAGGATCAGGTAAGCCTCATGGTTAGAAAGTTTGATAGGCTGAATAAACGTTTCGGAAGATATAAGAAGTTCTATAGAGAGCATAGAGGGTCTGCTTCTAAGAACTCGTCTGAGACCAGACGAGACCGAAACTCGTCCGAAAGGAGAGACGAAGTCTCGAAAGGTAACAGACAAGATAGAGAGTCTGATGGTAGGAAGATTACTCGTTCTGATAGACGTGATAAACGAAGGAACAACTCTCCAATTAAAAAGGCTACTAATGATCTTGTGTGCTATAACTGTGAGAAACCAGGTCACTACATATATGAATGTCCAGACCTGAGTACTGATGATCGAGAAGAACGCAAAGCACGAAGGGAAAGAAGATACAACCGTGGTAAAAAGGCAATGATGGCCAATGATGACTCTGACTCTGACTCAGACGAGTTGCCATCATCCTCATCTAGCTACCCGTCTGAACCAGATCAAGATAAAGCATTCATAGTTGATGATGGTCTATGCTTCATGGCTAAAATCGACCAAGAGGTATCATCTGTTACATCCTTTCAATCGTGTGATGAATCTGATTCTGATGTAAGTGACACTGCCAGTAGCCAAGTAGGGAGTAGTCTTCAGCACTCTACTAGTGCAGTTGAAGACGACCTCCTACTTGCCAACAAGGCATTCATTGAAGTCAGTGACGAAAACATCACCTTAAGACAAGAAATCATTGATCTTAAGGAAGCTCAGTCTAAAGTAGATCCTAATATAACAGTCCTAAATGAACGCTTGCAAGAAGAGTTGAGACAACTCAGAGAGAAGTGTGCATTGACAGACAAGTTGTATCAAGACCTACTTAAGACACACGCTACTGAGAAACATGAATTCAATGTTTTACAAAGTAAGTTCAAAAAGCTTGAAGAACGTAATAAGTTCTTAGAAACCGAGGTTGTCACATTAGACCTTAAACTTACTGACCTGGTTAACTCATCTAAGGTTAACCTTGAATTGTCAGATAGGTATAGGGCTCCTGCTGACAAGACAGGCATAGGTGCTGAGACACCCAGCTCGTCTACTCAAGTTCCTAAGAACCCTACTATTTTCATCTCAAGCTCTTTGACTAATGATAAAGGAAAAGAACCATTGATATACGATATTGACACTCCATCAAAAGGTACTGTACCAAAACAAGCTCAAGTTAACATTCCAATTACCAAAGGTGGTAAAAAGAAAGTTAACAACAAACCTGTTCTGTTTAAGACAAGTCAACAAAGGACTAGGAATCGTGGACGACCAAATCAGGTCAGATACGAGGACTGGTATCCTGAGGAGACTAGTACTAGACAAGTACAGACTAGACGACAAGAGTCTAGACCTCCTTTCATAAGGCAGTCTCAACTCTACTCGTCTAGACCTAGACAGGAAGGTCCAAAATATCGTACACAAGCTGTTCTATATCCTCCACCTTTGTCATATGATATCAAAGGAGAAGAAAGACCTAAACATGTCTATAAACCGTATGGACCTAATGCATATAAACCTTACTCTGACTATCATAGACAAGTGCCTGCTCAAGTAGAGATTAAGTCAAAAGGCTATCTCCAAAGAGTAGACCCGAACTCGACTGATAGGCCAGATAAGGACAACAAGGTCTTATTTTGCAACAAATATGGTCGAAAGCTTAGAAGGTCAAACTTGTTCAGGACTCCAATGTACATTTGGATTCCATTGAACTCGACTAACCCCCAAGGACCCCAATAAACAAGGAGGGTACCTAAATTATGTATTATCATCTATTGCAGGGTCGACTCGATCTATACAAGAAAGGTGGCTCAACTGGAGAAACTTGGTACATAGACAGTGGCTATTCGCACCACATGACTGGTACCAAGACTCTCTTATCAAGCTACCATGAGCAAGAAGGACCAAAAGTGATTTTTGGTGATAGCTCCATTGCTGTTACTAAAGGATTTGGTTACATTCGAAATGGAGACATAGAAATTCAAGATGTTTCGTATGTTGAAGGCTTGAAATACAATTTACTCTCTGTTTCACAATTTTGTGATCGTGGATACAAGGTGCAGTTCAAGAGTCAGAAATGTGAAATCATTGACAAAAGGACACACACAGTATTACTGGTCGGCATTAGACAAGGAAGTGTGTACATAGTAAACTGGAACAGTTGTCCGAGGGACACCTGTCTACTTACTAAGAATCCTAAAGAACTTGGCTGGCTCTGGCATAGACGCCTTTGTCACCTAAACTTTAAGGTTCTTAATAAGATAGCCAGAGACTACCTTGTGGAAGGTATTCCCAATGAAGTCTACTATAAGTCACATGTATGCACGTCCTGTCAAAAAGGTAAACAGGTAAAGGGTTCTTTTAAATCTATTCCATCCCTCTCAACCAGTAGAGTTCTTGAACTTCTACATATGGACTTACATGGCCCAATAACTCCTCCAACTTTGAACGGTAGAAGGTACACACTTGTTGTGGTAGACGACTATTCTAAGTTCACTTGGGTAGTCTTCTTACACAAGAAGAGTGATACACAAACACTTTTGCCTGATCTATTGAAGAAGTTACAGGTTGAGAAGAATCAGTCAATTGTCAAGATCCGTAGTGACAAGGGTACTGAATTCATTAACTGCTATATTAAAGAATTTTGTTTTAAGCGTGGCATCCAGCACCTTACTAGTGCAGCTAGGACACCACAACAAAATGGAGTAGCAGAACGAAGGAACAGAACTCTTAAGGAGGCCTGCAGGACCATGCTGACAGAGTATAATACGCCTCAGAAATTTTGGGCAGAAGCTATCAACACTGCATGCCACTCACAGAATAGAAGTGCTATCAATAAAGCACTAGGTAAGACACCCTATGAGGTATGGAAAGGTAGAAAACCCAGAGTTTCATATTTTCATATATTTGGATGCAAGTGTTTCATCCATAACAATGGGAAAAACAAGTTGAATGCATTCGATGCTAAAGCAGACGAGGGGATATTCTTAGGATACTCCTCGACTAGCAAAGCATTTAGAGTATTCAACTACACAACCCTTTGTGTGGAAGAAACACCACATGTGGTTTTCGAAGAATCTCAACAGGACCCGTCTACCAACAAGATCAGTGAGAAAGCTACTGAGCTAACTGTCGAAACTGACAAAGACTCAGAGGTATACGAATCTGTTCAAGCTTACAATCCATTTATAAAAGCTCTCGAGTCAGATGACCAGAAGAAGGTGAGTGCTCAAAGTAACTCTACTAGACCAGTTGACATACCTAAACTAGTCGACTCGTCTACTCCCATTAAATCTTCTGATGATAATGATGTTGACATGCATGATGCTGTACATGATATAGATGACAGTACTATTGTTAAGAATAGAAATACATGGAAATCAGCGCATAATACTGAAAATATTATTGGTGACTCTACTGTTGGTGTGAAGACTAGACGACAACTCTATGAGTCGCAAGAACAATCTAGTCCATCTCTGTTTTGCTGGTGTTGTTTCCTCTCATCTATCGAGCCAAAAACCATTAATGAGGCATTGGCTGATAGTAATTGGATCATTGCTATGCAAGACGAGTTGAATCAGTTTGTTCGAAACGACGTCTGGGAACTTGTCGATAGACCGAAACATCATAATGTAGTTGGAACTAGATGGATTTTCAAGAATAAGAAAGATGAGAATGATGTAGTTGTCCGCAATAAGGCTAGACTAGTCGCCCAAGGCTATTCACAAGCTGAAGGCATAGATTATGATGAAACATATGCTCCTGTTGCTAGACTAGAAGCCATTCGATTGTTTCTTGCATATGCCGCTTACATGAAATTTACTGTATATCAAATGGATGTTAAAAGTGCATTTCTTAACGGTATTCTTGTGGAAGAAGTATATGTTGAACAACCCCCAGGTTTCGAAGTCAAAGGTAATCAGGTATACAAATTAAAGAAGGCCTTATATGGACTAAAGCAAGCTCCAAGAGCCTGGTACGATACTCTTTCTCAATTTCTATTAGAAAATGGTTTTACTAAAGGCAAGGTAGACAGAACCTTGTTTAGAAGACAAGAAGGGAAAGACATTTTACTCGTCCAAATTTACGTAGATGACATCATTTTTGGGTCACCTAACAAAGAGCTGAGTGAAAGTTTCTCAACACTCATGCAAAGTAAATTTGAGATGTCTATGATGGGTGAAATGAATTACTTTCTTGGACTTCAAGTAAAACAGACCCCTGAAGGGATTTTCATAAATCAAGCAAAGTATACTAGAAATCTTCTAGACAAGTATGGTATTAAGACATGCAAGTCTGCTGGCGTACCTATGCTACCCACATACAGAATGGACCCAGACGAACAAGGTAAGTGTACTGATCAAACTCATTACCGTGGTCTTATTGGTTCATTACTCTACTTAACTGCTAGTAGACCTGATATTGCATTTTCTGTTGGAGTATGTGCTCGTTTTCAAGCTAATCCAAAAGAGAGTCATATGGAAACCACTAAAAGGATATTGAAATATTTGAAAGGAACCATCAATCGTGGTATATGGTATCCTTCGAATGATGATTTATCTCTAAGTGGCTACTCTGATTCTGATTTTGGTGGTTGTAGAATAGATAGGAAATCTACATCTGGTTCTTGTCAATTCTTAGGCACAAAACTCATTTCATGGTTTTCGAAAAAGCAGACAAGTGTTGCTACCTCTACTACTGAAGCCGAGTATATGGCTGCTGGTAGTTGCTGTAGTCAATTATTATGGCTTATTCAACAGCTTAGAGATTATAATATTTGTGAATCAAATGTTCCTATTTTCTGTGATAGTAATAGTGCAATTGCCATTACACAAAATCATGTTCTGCACACACGTTGTAAGCATGTTGATGTGAAACACCATTTCATACGTGATCATGTAGAAAAGAAGGATATTCGCATGGAAAAGATTCATACTGATTTTCAAAGAGCTGATATTTTCACAAAACCATTAGCTGAGACTCGATTTCATGAATTATGCATCAGTCTAGGACTTATTGATCTTGATCCTACTAGTATATAGCAATGTACTAACCAGACAGGTACAATCCTAAGAAGAAAGGAGAAATAGACAAGTTACCACAAAAGGCACAGAGCACTCGTCTACTCACTCAACAGACAGGTAAACAAGGTCAGACAAGTTGACCATCCAACCCAATGAGGAAGCTGGTAAAGCTGAGGGTAATACTAAGGGAATAAACATTTAAGGGGGAATCTATGATTTCTTAAAGAACCTTATGTTGACTCTTAAGTGTGTTGATAGTCATCGTGTTTGATCCTTGACCATTGATTTAGATTGATATACATTCTAATTATTCTACCCTTCTACCTGTATTACATTTAATCTGTCGCACAAGAAAGGACAGGTTTTGTAGAAGTGTTCAATGTTCAAAGAATACAAGCATAGTTGAAGGGGGAACTCGTCTTGTGTGCTTCAGTTTACTCGTCTGTTCTGAATAGACTCGAACAGACAAGATAAGTGCTCACTTAAAACCTGAAATACTCTAAGTATTTAACAAAATGAGAATTAAGAATATTATAGTATTTTGATATTTTTTTGGAAAACCCTAGAACTCGATTTATACACTCCTATTTTAATGAGGTGGATACACCCAGTTCGCGCCAAATTCTATTATTTTAGGACAGATAAGTTCACTCTTCTATTTTAACCAATAGGAAAGGTGGATTCCAAATTATACAATATCAAAACACATTATTGTCTCGATTCCGTAACTGAATACCAAGAGTCCCAACCGTTGGATCATTTGGTTTCAATCCTCACCATTGATTCAAATATTCAAGTGATAACAAAACTCAACACTTACACACTACTCATCTAACGATCTCTTACTTCTGTAACTCAACTTTCTCGATTACTTGTGATTCTCAATATTTGATTATTACTCAAACTATCACTATGACAATCATCTCAATTTTTGATATAAGGACTAACATGGAAGCTAGGTTCGACCTCGGCAGATTCATATCTGAAAACAAAGTGCATGTTGAACCTTCGGTGTTCTTCAAAGGCAAGCATACTGATGAAAATTTGGAAATCTTAACCAAATGCAGTAGATGTGGCTTGAAACCCTACTTGGAGGCTTTTCCTCAAGTCGTCTTGGAGGAAGAGGTCCTAGAGTTCTATGCCAACGCCACCAGACAAGGAGATATGATTGAATCGTTCCTTGGACGAAATCGGGTGGAAATCACTCGAGAAGCGTTATTTGAACATCTGAGGTTGCCTATTGGAACTATTGATGTGGAAAATTACGCCGCTGGTCAAGAAGCAAGATATCTAGGTATATTTTGCGGAAGAAAATTGAGGTTAAAACCGGATGGCAAACTCCCCGCAGTTAAGAAGGTGGACCTTCTAGAGAAGTATCGCACTCTACTGGACATAGCCAGCAAAATTCTGCTATGTGCCACTGGTTCTCATGATTCTGTTACTCTTGTTAAAGCAAGGGTAATGGCTGCCATTTTTGATGGAATTACGGAAGGAAACTGGTTTAAGCTGATTGCAGACCGAATTATGTACTTTGAGAAAAGTGTTCGAGTTGATACTGACACTAGAAATTGGGTGGTGACAAATGTTGTTGGGTTTGGAAACAAGTTAAGCATTCTTCTTCCCTTGTTGATGCCAAACAAGACAGAATGGAGTAAAGGAAAACCATTTCATCCGTTGAAATTTTATATGAAGAAGGAGGCCATGAGGAAGCAAGTTGCTGCTAGGCCATCTGCTCCTAGACAAGTTGAATTGAATCCGATGGATGTGATGCCGTATGCTGGTTCATCTAGTTCTTCAGAAGACAAGTCTAATGATGAAGAATCGGAAGAGGTTGAAAAAGGAGAGTCCAGTGCAGATGACTCAGAAAAGACTCAGTCAGATGGAGAGTCGCAACAAGAGAAGGAGTCGAGTGAACAAATTCCTGAAATGTACACTCTAGTTCGAGTTGAATCGCCTACTCGTCCAGTCGAGTCGAGTACACAGGTTGGTACTTCTACTCAATCTGTTTCATTTCCTCTCTCTCTCCCGTCTACTTCTGTTCGAACCAAGGCTAGATCACACCGATCTAGGCCTAGACCTATTCCCTCAACCTCACAAGTGCTGACAGCATATCCGCTGAGAGCCAGCCTACCCGAAAACACTCCCAAATTAGATACAACTGATACTCCTACAGTTGTCATACCAAACCAAGCCACATCAAAGCCCATTGAAACCATTGCTTTCACTCCCTCTCCCTCACCAGAATATGGTGAACCCCTCAACCCATCTACTGCAGATAAGACGCCAGTTGCCACTGCAACAACTGAGTTAGAGACCCCATCTACTCAGGACCCGTCTGCTGTTAGATTTAATTCCCTGGTTTACTATCCCATGTGTTTGAGAGAGAAGCGTATTCGATCTCGAATGACCAAGAATCTGAAGAGGACGCTCTCAACTATCGAAGTCGACTATGAGTCAGAGCAGTTTGAAATTCTTGTAAGGATATGCACCTGGTTTGCACTTAAGAAGTCTGCAACAGATGACCTGTTCGAAGTTATTCAAGGAATGGGAGGAATCTCCAATTTTATGGATTGGGAGATGGAACAAAAGGAAAATAGTGGTGTAAAGGATCATTCCGAATTATTTCCGCCAAGAGCCTTGGTTGATCTTGTAAAGAGGCTATTGAAAATTCCTGATGGAATTCTGGTTGAAGAGTTCTCATCTGATATTGGAACTCAGACTGATATACTAGAAGAAGAGTTACGAGCTGTAACTGTTGAAGCTGGAGTTCAAACTTCAGATCAGTCAGAAGATGAGTCTGAAAACTCTGATGCTGATACTTTCAATTTTGGAGTAGAGGATGATGAGTTCATGGATGCCGAAATGTTTACAGAAGATGAACTTATTGAGAAAGTTCAAGATAAGGGTGTTGCTGAAGCTCAGTTATCTACTCAAGGTTTGTCTGAAAGATATCTCACTGAGTTGAAGTCAGACTTGAAAGATGTTGTTCATTCTGCAATAGACGAGTTTTTGCACTCAAAAATGAAGGATGTTTTGATAGCACAGAATAAGTCACTCGTTGACAGTTCCAGAGAATTATTTATTGGAGAAGTCAACAAGATGGACTCAACTTTCAGAGCGGAGTTGACTGCTGAAGTTGAAAGATTTTTACAGAAACAAGTTGAAGTTTCTGAGAAGAGGTCTATCTCATTTGCTAGATCGTTGGCTGAAGAATCTGGCAAAATGGAACGTCTTTACCGAGTTAAGATTGAGATAGCAGATGAGCAGAGGAGAGAAGCACAATCTCAGTTGTTGAAGTCTCAAGCTATTCTCTCTAAGCTAACAAAGCAGAACAATCTTCTACGTCAGTCAGCTACTCATTTCAAAGATGAGTTGGTCATTAACTCACAGAAGCTAGAATCTACTGCTGATCGCCTGGACAAGATGAGTCGGGATCAAACACATCACAGACAGATAGAGCTAGCTGCTGAAGCAATGAAGGAAGCACTAAAGGAAGAAATGACTCGATTCACTAGTCTATTCACTCTTAAGGCTACTGATGAAGCCAAAAAGGGGGAAGGGAAGACAAGTAGAGTTGAAGAGAAGTCAAGTGCTGAACCAGAAGAAAAGGATGCTGCTACTACTTTGCAAGAGCTAAGAAGGCCTAAAAGGAGGCTAGTTAAAACGGCAGAGCTAGAGCAAGCTGAAGCTGATGAACTCAAAAGACTGGAGAAAGGAAAGAATGTTGCATCTCCAGAAACTGAAATTCAGACTAGAAGGTCTAAAAGGAAGATAATGTTTGAAGAAACAGAAGGAGTTGCTGCAGTTGAGAAGAAGCAGAAGATTGTTGATCATAATGATGAAAGTCGTTATGCAAGCAAGAAGAAAATAGAAAAACATATTGAAAGACTGCAAAAGCTAAAGGTGAATGAAGAAGAGATGGAAGATCAGTTCATTGACTACTTCATTGACAAAGAGCATAGACAAGAATGGCTCAAAGTGAAGAGGCAATGGGAACTTGATCATTGGATTATTCGAAAATATGGTGAGTCTGAAAGTCCAGATGAGTTGTATGTCATGTTTGACAAATTCATGGAAGGACAGAATAAATTGCTTTGGAATTTGGTCATGAGGATATCAGCTGCTGCAAATTTCAACATCTTGATACCGACCTTTCCAAGATGGAAGACTCCTATGACAAGTTCAGGAAAAAGAGTTGATGTTAATCAAATCAAGAAGTTTGACGAAGAACTGCTAGATAAAGAGAAGATTGAAGATGAAGATCAGATCAGTCTAATTCACAAGAGACTCCTAGATGCATTCTGTGTTCCAAATCCGGAAGGAGGTACTATTTCAGATTAGTTTTTGTTTGAATAGTTATTTTTTGCTCTGATATTTTGTTAATCAAGTATGTGTAATCTACTGATCTATTTTGAATGAATAAAAGATAAGTACTATTTGATGTTTAAGACAAGGTAACTACTTAACTAGTCTACTTATGAGAAAAGATTCAAGTAGTTTTGGCTTCATCAAAAAGGGGGAAATTGTTGGGATATGAATCCTAGAACAAGTCCTAAATGATGAATAAAAGATAAAAGATAAAGTTTTGATAAGCCAAAAGAAGACTTGAATATTTTCTAAGTGTTGATTGATCTAGTCTAGTTAAGTTGAAGTTATCTTATACAGATCAGTAGAGTTCAAAAGACAAGTAATAGTTTTAAAAGATAAGTATGAAAGAAAAAGACAAGTACAGTGTATAAGTACTTTGTATACTTGATAAGTTTTATATTGAGCTATTCAAGATGTATAGAAGCTCATGTTTTTATATATGTAATGTATAGAATCGTTGTATAGTTATAAGTTGACTAAGCTTGTGTTATAAAAGCTTAATGTAATGTAATAGTCTTGTTAGGTTAGATGATAGGACTAGAATAGTTCTATTAGAAGCCTACTGTACAAGTCAAGTAGAAGACGCAGTCTACTACTGGACAAGACAGGTGCGCTACTACACAAAGACAAGTCAAACTTAAAGTTAGTTAAAGAAACGCGTATTGAAGATGAAATTGAAGAATTAGTTAAGGAATAACTAATTAACTGAAGAAACGCGTGGAAGAATAAAAGAATCAGTTACAAGTTAGTTTTCAAGAAAGGTTGTTACACAACTGAAAGTTCTTGGAATTTGAAGTCTATAAATACTTGAAGGAGTTTATCATTTAGAGACGACTGAAAACTGGAATACTGATACGATTACTGAGATATTGATACTGCAAGCTTTATTGAAGATTCAAGTGAAGAAATTTCTCTCAGAGATTGAAGTTCAGAAAGTGAAGCTACACAAGTCAAGTGAAGATCAAAGAAGGCTACTACTGAACGAAGAGAAGTTTTATTTTCGTGTTATTTGTTCAAGTTGCTAGATACTTGTAAATCGCTAGTAAGATCGAAGATATATCTGGAGGTATAATCGAGAAGATCTAAGTCTTATTTCTTGGGACTTAAAGCCACAAGAACATATTACTCCATTGGACGAGTTAATAAGAATTTCACAACTGGGTTTGTGAGAGTGGATGTAGACAAGTTGTCGAACCACTATAAATCTCGTGTTTGATTTACTTTACAGTTTTGATTGTTTAAATTGCTTAATTGGTTTAACTACTTAACTGATCTAGACTAGTTGAGTATAGAACAGAGTTCTCGAATAAGTTGAGTATAATCTTGAATTGGGCTCATTGATAATTTCGTATTCTGCATATTGTACTTTGATATTTCGAAAGATTTTTGAAAAGTCTATTCACCCCCCTTTAGACATTTTCACTAGCTTACTCGTTATTAACTCAACTTGGGACCAACACTCAGTATCCATGTTATCATCACCACCACCATCATCACCAGAAGCAAACAGTTTAACCGAAATAACGAATAATTCCTTCGAGCTCGGAACTCTCGATTGTTTGGAGCATTGGGCGCTTCAATCTGGATAATTGTCGTCTTAGGGGTAATGAAGTCAAAATGAGACTCCTTGACTACCAAAGTCTATGTACAAATCAAACAAGACCAAATTAATAAATCAACAAAATAAAATTATATGAAAACTGATTCAATCAATTAAGACGGTGATTAAGTTCTTAATCGCTTTGTTGAATGGTTTAGAAATCAAGTTCTTTAAATCATCATGCTCCACATAACATAATATGCTAATTTTGAATCAGAAATAATTATAGCTAAATTAAATTAACATAAAAAACTATAAACGAGAATTGAACTGAATTCGAGGAACGTACTAACCTGAATCTCCTGAGATATATCATTGATTGACGTTTCCACAAAAACTGAATATGAATCCCGAGAGCTCTTCAAATTACATTGGTCGTGATTACCAAATTCCATTCTAGCCAAACTTACTCACAGAATCTCAAATATTAATTAAAATCAAACGGGTAATTTGCAATTTTGGTCCCATGAGAATTTTTAAAAGACAATTTTGGTCCCACGTTCTTTTTTAGTCCCTTTTTTTGCAAAAACAGTCCCAACTATTAAATTTTTAACAGATTCTGTCAATTTTTAACAGTTACTGTCATTTTACAAATTTATTTTTAAAATTAATTAATTATATAATCAAATAAATTCCTAAATTATATATAGAATTTAAATATAATTAAAAAATACAAAAGTTAATTTTTTAACCAAATTATAATTGTTCCGTAAAAAAAAAAAAAAATTATAATTGAATGTTAAATTTTAAAAATACATACTCCGTATATTTTACGAAATAATTATAAATAATATATATATAATTTAAATATACGGAGTAATTAAAAAATACAAAATTAATTTTTCAACCAAACTATAATTGACTTAAAAAATAATTATAGTTGATTGTTAAATCTGATTTAAAAAATGTATTTATAATCTAGAAAAAAAATTAATTTGAAAAATATTTAACAAAAAAAATACACTTATAAAAAAATAATAAATATAAACTGGGATTTTTATTGAAATCACTAATGCGTGGAGATATATACAAGCTGTATATATCTACCCCTCCCCTGCTTTTCACCTCTGTTACGGCCAATGCCACCGCCACCCCGTCGCGGCCAATGTCGGCGCCGCCCTGACACCGTGCTCGCTGCCTTGATGCCACCCACCACCGCCATCACCATTACCCCCACATAATTCCAAACAATCTCACCAAAAAAACCAGGCTACAAAATTTGAACTTGGCCACGAAATTCGTCGAGTTTACCCGCTCTAGCCTCGTCTAAGCTTTAGGAATCAAAGCCCCATGAAAATTTTAAATTTCGATCTCATCTTCATCTCCAAATTGTGATTTTTTACGGTTTTTGAAAGTTTCTTAACTGTGTTTTTTTTTTGTTCTTATATTAGTGTTTAGGAATGGGGTTGGGGCATAGGGTGACATAGAATGTGTTGCGGCATTGTGGGCAGTGAGATTTTGGTGCGTTTGGAGGAAAATCTATGGCTCTTGGGTGTTTTTTTTTCCTCAGAGCTTTGGCTATTTCTGGCTAATGGAGCAGGGGATATGGTGGGCTTGGGACAGCGTTTAGAAGAATTCACGGAAGGGGAGACGGGTGGTCGCCGAAAATTTCTGCCGCCGGAGGGGTGATCGCTGCAATTAATAATTTTATAAATAAGTTTTTTTTTTTTTTAATTTTTAGTTGACAGTGCGTGTAACTCACGCCTCTTTTCTGTTAGACATTTAACGGAAATATCTCGTGGGATCAAAAGTGTTGAAAATGGGACCATTTTGAAGTGGAGACATTCTCTTGGGACTATCTTTGCAATTTACCCAAATCAAACCTTAGAACACGTTATAAGAAAACCATAGTAAATAAAGAATATTAAATTGAATAGAAACCATAGTAAATAAAGAAACACAATATAAGAAAACCATAGTAAATAAGGAAATACTGAAGTACTGAAAAAGGAAACAAAAACGGCCTTCCAAGTATACAGCAAACACGATATTCCTTAATAAGGAAACAAAAATCCAAGTATTGCCGCCTTCCAATAACACGAAACAACACGAACGCATATTCTTTTTTCCCGAGAAAGGTTTTAATGACACTCTAGCTTCTGGCTCGATCTGTGAACTTATGGTCCTAGATTTCTTTTCTTTAATATATTGATCATTTTTTTACTTTTTAGATTTGAAATTTTTTTTGTCTAATTGTGGTTGTGACAATTATATAATTAATAATTATCTGGAGTTAAAAGGTAGTTTAATTAGTAAAATTGGTAAAAATAATACCCAATTAATAGGAGCCCATAGAAAACCCTAATCATGAATTGGAACGCAGTGTTGAATAAGAAAATATTGAGAATTCGAAAGGAATATGGATATATATATATATACCATCCTCCTTATTTTAGTATACTTGACCAAACTTAATTATCTTGACATAGTTAGATTTCCTTTTACCAAACTTGTGGATCCTTCTTATCATGCAACTAGGATATTTCACTTGCCAAATATAGACATGTTTATTCGGGTGGGCCGGCCCATTTAACACTGAAAAATGTAAAGTTAGGGTTCATGAATCGTAGGCCCATTTAAATTTGAACTTTTTTTACCCGGACCGGTTAGCCCGCGGACTAAACCGGACTAGCCCACTAGCCCGAGTTATTACCTAGTTTTTTTTAAAATAAATAACCTGCCAACAAATTTTCGCCCATAGCCATAACTATAAGTGATGCGGCCTAAAAATGTCATCCGATAAGAAGTCGACACGTGTATGGAGGATAGGATAAAAGTGGAAGTATTGGATTATGGAATACTCTCTGGATAAAGAATCTCTCCTGGAAGTCCCTCTGGAGGGAGCTCCACCCGGAGAGTAACATCAGGAAGACTTAGTCTTGATATGAATTGGTAGACCGAGAATATAGGAGAACTCCGCAAGAATCGGACTAAGATTGACCAAAGAAAGATTCTTCTCTCCTTCATTGTAGTGGAAAGAGTCCACTAGGGAGAGTGGCCCCGGTCTTTCCGGAGGTGGAGAGAAGGGAAGACTCGGTCCACTCGGCAGGGCCGAGTCTTAGAGGCAGCTCCGAGATAAGGGGAGGCTCTAACTTCTTCCCAAGAGAAAGGCTCTATAAAAAGGTAAACCGAAGGAGATTTCCAGGTTAGACTTTCTTACCTTTATAAAACTTGATACATTTCGTACAAAACGTACTTTTGATATTATTTGAGAGCCTGATTTGATAAAACAAGGATCTCGAGGTCCTTGTGATATATTAAAAGCCCTATACTGACTTAGGCATCGGAGTGTCCGCACCGGAGCTCCCTCCGGTGTGTCTTTTGCAGGTTCCTGGAGGATCATTCCAAAGGAAGCAGTGTACCTGAATTATTTCTAAAACATTCGGGAACTTAGATATCCGACTCCGAGGACATCTAATCCGATCGTGCAATTTTTGGCACATCAATAAGCATTAATTAATTAGTCAATTACCATCCATTAATCTTTATTACTGTTTTTTTATTAGATTATTATATTTGTTTAGCTTACCTATCATTAACTAATTATATATTTTTCTATTTTATTTTTTTGTTGGATGTGTCAATTGAGACCTTTAATTTTAAAAGAAAAAAAATTATTATAGCCCGTTAGTGACCCGTTTAGCCCGTGGCCCGCTAGAGTTAGGGTTAAGTCCCAACAATTGTAGGACCGTTAAGTATGAACCAATTAATTAGGCCCTAACCCGTAGCCTTGTAGGGCTAGAGCCAGCCCGATAGACATCTCTAGTCAAATATACAATTTGTCATATTCACTTGCCTAATACGCATGGCAAGCCATACGACCATTGCAATATCTCCAAAATTCCCCCTCAAGGTGGATGATGATTGATGAAGGTCGTAAATCCCCAGCTTGCCAATTAATAGGTGCAAAGGAGCTACACCCAATGGTTTGGTGAAGATATCGGTGAGTTGATCGGAACTCGCTATTTTCCAGGGCTCGATATATTTGGACTCAACACGCTTGCAAACAAAATAGCAATCAATTTCAATGTGTTTTGTTCATTCGTGGAAAATAGGGTTGGAAGCAATATAACGAGCAACATGATTGTCATAAAAAAGAGGTGTAGGTTCAGTTTGGATCGCATTGAATTCTTTCATCAACCAACGAAGTCATACAACTTCGTTAATTATAGTCGTCATTGCACGGTATTCCGCTTTTGTGGACGAGCGTGAGACGACGATTTGTTTCTTTATTCGCCAAGAAATGGGTGCTCTTCCAAGGGAAATGAAGTTCTATAGCGACGTACGTGTCATCGGACAGCCTCCCCAATCAGAATCATAATATGTCTTTAATGACAAGTCTCCGGATATCAGAAGAAATATACCTTGACTGGGGGACCCTTTGAGATATCGGACAACTCGAAGAATTGCATCTATGTGGCATAATTGAGGTGAAGATATAAATTGGCTCAAAACATTAGTCGCATATTGAATGTCAGGGTGAGTCACCATAAAGTATAAGAGTCGACGATATTGGGAAGCATCTGCCATGCTACCGTCTTCATCCAAATCAAGGCGTGTGCTTTATTCCATGGGAAACGGGCTAGAACGACTACCTTCCATACCACAGTCTTTGAGAATATCAAGGGTATACTTTAGTTGGTTCAACACAATCCCTTTATCTAAGCGTGCTACTTCTATCCCAAAAAATATATTTTAAGGGACCCAAATCCTTAATGTTGAACGGTTGGTCATGATAGGCTTTAACCTCTTGAATCTTGTGTGCATTATTCCCGGCAAGAATGACGTCACCGACGTATATAAGGGCAATTACGCACACAACACCATCTTTGTAAATGAAGAGGGAATGATTTGCTCATGACTGACGATATCCAATGTCAAGAATGGTCCGAGTAAACTTTTGGTACCAATTTCGTGACGCCTGGCGCAAGCCGTAAAGAGATTTGTGCAATTTACAAACTCTCGTATCACCATCCTTTGGGAAAGAATTTCATTTAAAGTTGAAGTTAATTCATTTATATTAGTTGTGTGACACAAACATTTATTAATTGCCTTATATATATTTATTTTTTTGTAATCATACTACTCCAATTTTTATATTAATTAACATCATGAAATTAAATTCTTATTGAAATGCTTATTGAGTTTTGCAATAGATGACAAATATAACTTTTAGAGCCATATGCATCTCATATCGATTAAAATTAAGTCACAAATGCATCATTTCTATGAGTCTATCAAGTTGATAAAAAAAAGGAAAACACTATTAAACACACCATGCAAAAAAGATGGAAAGAGTTCAAGGAAAAAGATGGCCTGGCCTGAAGGAGTTATTCTTTCACCACCATATACAAAACAAACGCTACGACCCGATTAGCAAATCTGAACTAATTTATGTTAAACAGAGTTCAATTCTGGTTTCTCTGTCTCCATATCTATATCTAGGGGTGGAAATAGGTTGGGCTAGACTAGGCTTTACATATAAAAGTGTGGGCCTGATTTATAAATATTGAGTCTGAACCTGACATATTATCTATGATAGACTTTTTTTATAGTCTTGGTCTGACCTTTTAAGTAAATAGGCCAGGCCTACGAGCCTTTTAGAAACTTATTAAATATATATGTTAAATATGAATTGTAGTTCAATATTCAAAGTTGCAAATAAAATTCACTACCAAAACAAATGAATTACAACGATAAGTTTAAATACAAACATTATAACAATTTCTCAAGTACTCTCTCTGTCTCAAAAAGATAGTCCACTATTCCTTTTTTGTTTGTCTCAAATTATAGTCCACTTTCATTTTAAGAAAATTAATTTTGTCTAAAATACCCTTATTTAATGATTGTTGGGATTAGTTAATAATATGTTCATTAACATTAAATAAGGGTATAACAAGAATGTAAGAGTAAAATTTATATGTAAAAAATGTTTGCATTGGTTTGTATGAAAAAGAAAAGTGGACTATCTTTTTTAGACGGAGAGAGTACTAAAATATATATAAATATATTATATAATCTTAAATAAATATAAATGTTAGTACTAAATTTCAAGAATTGCTTATTATAAAATATATATAAATATAATCTTAAATAGGTCGATTTGATAGATTTATAAGGTCTTATATAAAGCCTAAGCCTAACCTACTTAACTAAATAGGCTTTCTAAAAAGTCTTAGTTTGACTAATATTATAAATAGGCTAGATCTAACAAGGCCCTTTAGAAACCTATTAAATATGTTAAATATGAATTGTAGTTCAATATTCAAAGTTGCAAATAAAATTCACTACCAAAACAAATGAATTAAAACGATAAGTTTAAATACAAACATTATAACGATTTCTCAAGTACTAAAATAAATTTAACTTACTTTAATTTAATATAAATGTTAGTACTAAGTTTTAAGAATTGCATATTATAAAATATATATATATATAAATATATTATATAATCTTAAATACGCCGTCTTGTTAGGCCCCGTCGAGTAGCCCGACCTACTTCCACCCCTATCAATATCATCATCCCTACCACCATCATCACCAGAAGCAAACGGCTAAACCAAATTATCGAATAATTCATTTGAGCTCGGAAATCTCGATTGTTTGGAGCTGGAGCATTGGACTCTTCGATCTGGATAATTGTCTGGTTAGATGTAATGAGGTCAAAATGAGACTCCTTGGCTACCAAAGTCTGTGTACATCAATAAATCAACCAAAAAAAAAAATTATATGAAAACTGATTCAATCAATTAAGGCTGTGATTAAATTCTTACCGCTTTGTTGAATGTTTTAGAAATCAAAATCAGGTTCTTTAAATCATCAGGTTCCACACGACATAGTATGCTAATCTGAAACAAAAATAATCATAGCAAAATTAAATTAACATAAAAAATATAAACGAGAATTCATGCATCCACTGAATTCGAGAAACTAACCAGAATCTCCTGAGGTATATCATCTATTGATGTTTCCACAAAAAGTGAGAATGAATTCTGAGAGCTCTTCAAATTACATTCGTAGTGATTGCCAAATTCCATCCTAGCCATTCTTACTCACAGAATCTCACACAATTAAAATCTAATCTTACAACACCGAGAGAGATTAATAAATAGAGTAGAAACCCTAGTAAATAAGGACTCAAGTACTGAAAAAGGAAACAAAATCGGCCTTCCATCTATATAGCAAACACGATATTCCTTAATAAGGAAACAAAAATCCAAGTAAAATATAATCATCATAACTTTTAGATTTGAAAAAAGATTTGCCTAATTAATTAATTATTCAACATAGGACTATAGGTGCCATGCAATCGAAAACCCTAATCGTGAATTTGAACGCAGTGTTGAATAAGAAAATATTGAGAATTCGAAAGAAATATGGACATACATATATATACCATCCTCCTACGTATTTTACTATACTTGAGATATTCTCTTAACAAACTTATTTATCTTGTCATACTTGAGATATTCTCTTACCAAATTTGTGGATCCTTCTTACAATGCAATAGAATATTCACTTGCCAAATATAGAGATGTTTATCCGGGTTGGCCCGTTTAACTTTAAAAAATGTAAGGTTAGGGTTCATGTATCGTAGGCCCATTTAAATTCGAACTTTTTTTACCCGGACCGGTTAGTCTGCGTGCTAAATTGGGCTAGCCCGAGTTATTACCTTTTTTAAAAAAATAAATAATCTGCGAACAAATTTTAGGACATTTGGCCCATAACCATAACTATAAGCATTAATTAATTAGTCAATTACCATCCATTAGGCATTATTACTATTTTTTATTAGATTATGATATTTGTTTAGCTTACCGATCATTAACTAATTATATATTTTTCTATTTTATTTTAAATTTCTTGTTGGACGTGTCAATTGGACCTAGCTTTAATTTTAAAAGAAAAAAAATTATTGTAGCCCGTGGCATGCTAGGGTTAGGGTTAAGTCCCAACAATTGTAAAACCGTTAAGTATGAACCGATTAAGGCCCTAGCCCGTAGCCCTGTAGGGCTAGAGCCAGTCCGATAGACATCTCTAGTCAAATATGCAATTTGTCATATTCACTTATTCCCCGTCAATGTGGGTGATGAAGGTCATGAATCTCCAGTTTGCCAATTAATAGGTGCAAAGGAGTTGCACCTAATACCTTGGTGAAGATATCGACGAGTTGATCAGAACTCGCTATTTTTTAGGGCTCGATATATTTGGACTCAACACGCTTGCGAGCAAAATAACAATCAATTTCAATGTGTTTTGTTCGTTCGTGGAAAACAGGGTTGGAAGCAATATGACAAGTAGATTGATTGTCACAAAAAAGAGGCATAGGTTCAGTTACATGTTCTGAAGAATGGTTTCACTGTTAATTATTATAACTGGACATTTCACGGCGAAGGACGTTGGCCTTATAACTTTGATCAAGTTTTATACTATTACACTGCTGGTATCTATGAAAGACAAATATATGGTAATCAAGCCGGCACGAGTAATGAACAACAGTTTGGTGGGGAAGAACAGTTTGGGGAGGGAGAACAGTTTGGGGAGGGAGAACAATTTGGGGAGGGAGAACCCAATATGTATCAAACAATGATAATGGAAGCCGGTTTTTCAAATGTAGAAGAGCAGCCGACGGATGAAGCATTTCGGTTTTATGAAATGCTCAAATTATGCGATCAAGATTTGTATCTGGGTTGTGATTCTCACTCTGAACTGTCATTTAATGCCCGACTTATGGCTATCAAGACCGAGAACAAGCTTTCTAACAGGGCATATGAGCAAATGACACAATTATTTAGTGAGATCTGCCCTCCTGAGAATAAGGTGCCTACAACGTATCATCAAAGCAAGCAAATGATGAAAAATATGGGATTGCCGGTCGAGAAGATTGATTGTTGTGTAAACGGTTGCATGTTATATTGGGGTGATGAAGATAACAATCTGAACATGTGTAAGATGTGTGGTCATCCTCGTTACAAAGAGCCACGTCGGAAGGGGCCCGCTGGTCAATCGAAGTCGTCGAAGAAGAAAGTGGCACACAAGAAGATGTATTATCTTCCAATCATTCCCCGTTTAATGAGATTGTATCAATCTACTGCCACAGCACAACACATGACGTGGCATGCAACAGATTCGTCTTCGACCGAGTCTAGGGAGATGCGACATCCGGCGGACTCGGAGGCCTGGAAACACCTTGACAACGTGTATCCCAATTTTTCTTCTGAACCGAGGAATGTGAGGCTAGGTTTGTGTACTGATGGTTTTGCACCGTTTGGGAGCTTTGGAAAGCAGTATTCGTTGTGGCCGGTGATTCTGACTCCGTATAATCTTCCTCCATGGATGTGCTTGAAACCTCAAACAATGTTTCTAACTGTATTGGTGCCAGGTCCGTCGAATCCAAAGGATAAACTTGACGTTTATCTCCAGCCTCTTATAAAAGACTTGATCTTTTTATGGGAAAGTGGTGTCCAAACGTATGATGTGTTCAGAAAATAGAATTTCGCGATGCGTGCTGCTGTATTGTGGACCATTAGCGACTTTCCTGCATATTCTATGTTGTCTGGGTGGAAAACGGCTGGGTTTCAAGCATGTCCGTATTGTATGGATTTTTTTGAAGCTTTCAGTCTTGAGAAGAGTAGGAAAGTTACATGGTTCGATAATCACCGAAAGTTCTTACCTCAAGATCATCCATTTAGAAGGAATAAGAACAACTTCTTGAAGAACAGAACAGTTACACACAATCGACCGCCCCTTCGAAACGGTATTTTAATTATACAATTATTTGATCTAGTATAATGTTATACGTATATGTTTTATTAATTTCTTCTAGTATAATGTTACCGTACAGGACAAACGTTGTTACATGAGATTAAGTGGACGGGTTTGAAAAAATCTACTGAGGAAAATGCAGCTGAACACAACGGTCGAATCCCAGGTGGATGGAATAGAAAGAGTATTTTTTGGGATTTGCCATACTGGAGTTCACTATTGATCCGACACAATTTGGACGTGATGCACATTGAGAAGAATGTGTTTGATAATGTGTTCCACACAATGATGAACACAGAAGGCAAGACGAAAGATACTCCAAAGTCCCGGGAAGAGTTGAACATTTATTGTCGTCGCAAAGAGTTGAAAATGGATCCCAGTACAGGTAGATATCCGAAGGCTTGCTACACACTGGATAAGCCACAGAAACAACAATTGTGTCGTTGGATTCACGAGTTGAATTTTCCAGACAACTACGTGTCAAACTTGAGTCGATGCGCAGACATAAACAGGGGTAAGGTTTCAGGGATGAAGAGTCACGATTGTCATGTTTTTATGCAGCGCTTGATACCGATTGCGTTCCGAGACGTTGTTCCTCTCAATGTGTGGAGGGCTATCACTGAATTAAGTCTTTTTTTTAGAGATTTAACATCTTCAACGATCAAGATCGATGATATGATTCGTTTGGAGCAAGACATTCCAGTGATTTTGTGTAAGTTGGAACAAATTTTTCCACCTAGCTTCTTCAACTCCATGGAACACTTACCCGTTCATTTAGCGTATGAAGCCAGAATTTGTGGTCCAGTGCAGTACAGGTGGATGTACCAATTTGAAAGGTAAACTCTTACATTTTTCATTTTTTATATATACTACATGCATGCATGTTCACTGAATTAAAATATATGTTTTTTTATTATAAATCAGATATCTCCACAACTTGAAACGCAATGCTAAACAAAAGGCAAATGTGGAAGCATCGATTGTTAATGCATATTTGAATGAAGAGGTTGGCATGTTTTGTTCTTATTATTTTGAAGACCATGTCAACACTCGGTTGAGAAGTGAACCACGTAACTACGGTGGTAGAGATACATACAATATCGGTGAAGAGGTTGATGGAATGCTGTCTATATTCAAGTATAAGGGACGACTAATAGGAAAATTCACTGAACGAGAGTGGGAGTCGAACAGAGAGGCAGAAATAGCACAAACGTATGTGTTATTGAATTGTGATGAAGTTCAGCCTTACATTGAGTAAGTATTTCATATTTTTATCATTACTTCATTTATGTAATTTAATATTAATTGTGATTGGATGTTGTGAATTAGGATGTATACTCAAGAACTAAGACGAACAGAACAAAACATCTCAGATACAGATATAGATGCTCGTCTTCAACGTGATTTTGCCCGATGGTTCCAACGTTGTGTGAGTACCATTTCCTTAAATTTTACGTAAATAAATATGATTCATAATTAATGTTAATTATTTGAACTGTATAGGGACGGTCAAACGATTTTGGGAATCGATTCTTAAAGGATCTCAGCAAAGGACCACTACGTCGTGTAAAGACTTACAACGGCTATATTGTGAAGGGCTACAGATTTCATACATCTGAGTATGCATCAAGAAAAGCGACTACCAACAGTGGTGTTTGCGTTAGCAGTGCAAACTACAATGCAGATGCAAGTGACTACTATGGGGTGTTGCACGAAGTCGTTGAAGTAGAATATCCGGGATATCCAATAAAGACTGTAGTGTTGTTCAAGTGTCATTGGTTTGATTCAGGCCCTTCAGGAACAAGGATTCATCCGGAGTACAAACTCGTCGATGTTAATCCGAAAAGGAGCTATATCGGGAATGATCCATTTGTATTTGCCCATCAAGTATCTCAAGTATACTACTGCAAGTATCCAGTACGATCACGTAGTAAAATTGAATGGCACGCTGTTTGCAAAGTAAAGGCAAGATCAATGGTAGAAGTCCCCACAAAGGACAGGAGTGATGAAGATGATTCTCCGTTTCAAACGGAACAAATAGAGGCTAGAACTGAAGTCTTTTCGGGAGATTTGAATATCCACGTAGACTTGACGGGTGGAAATTCACAATTGATCGAAATTGAAAACGATAATGAAAATGAGGAAGATGATGAAAATGAAGAGGAATAGGATGAGGAGGAGGAGGATGATGAAGAGGAGGAAGATGAGACAAATAATCAAAATGTAGATGAAGAAGATGAAGAAGAAGAAGATGAATAATAAATTATATAATGTAAGCTAATTATTTTATTAGATGTACAATTTAAAAATATTTATCATTAAGTTACAACTAAAAATTGTGAAAAAAATTAATTTTTTGAAATTTTTTAAAATATAATAAGCAAAAAAATGAATATTTTAGTATTTAAAAATATATAAATTATAGATTACAAATTTAATTATTTAATTTATGTGAATGACATTAATTTTTTAAAATTTTTTAAAAAATACTCCCTCTGTCCACCAAAAGTGTGCTCACTTTTTTTTATATGTGTTTTAAAAAAAATCATAGTTTATTTATAAAGAATATATTTGGGATAACGAGTAAATAATATATTTGGTAAATACTCAATCTTGTTATTAAAGTAAAAAAATATTCAAAAGTGAACTATTTAAATAGAATAAACGTATTTTTTGTGGACCTAAAAAAAGAAGTGAGCACACTTTTGGTGGACGGAGGGAGTAATTAGCAAAAAAATGAATTTTTTACTAAAAAATATTAGTATTTTAGTTAAAATATGAATATTTTAGTATTTTAAAATATATAAATTATAAAAATATAAATTATAGATTTCAAATTTAATTATTTGATATATATGAAAGAAATTAATTTTATGAATTTTAAATAAAAAATGGGCCGAAAATGAGTACATATACAATTAATATTACAATTACGAACAAGTAACACACTTGTTCGAGTGGTAGGCGCCCCTCTCTAGGCGCCCACACACGCGGGTTCGATTCCTAGCAAGGCCAGAATAAATGGTGGCCTTAATAACAGGTAGCGGGTCGGGCCCGGGTCCGATCCGCCCCATTAATTTTTTTTGGTTTACCTTACTACCGACGGATAATTCCGTCGGTACTACCGACGGAACCACCGACGGGCACCGACGGAATATAATTCCGAATTAAAAAATATAAAATCGAGTTCCGTCGGCAGATCCGTCGGAAAGTACCGACGGAATTCCCGACAGAAGCCGACGGATATATTTTTGAAAAAAAAAAATCTAAAATAAATTTCCGTCGGCAAGTCCGTCGGTACTACCGACGGACGTCCGACGGAATTGCCGACAGAAATCAGACCCGGTTTCAAAACGGGTCATTCGACCTACCGACGGAATGAGATTCGTCGGCAGACTCGACTGATTTATTCCGTCGGGAATCCGTCGGTACTACCGACGGAAAAAAAAATTCCGTCGGTAAACCGGGCCGACGAGCCTAGAACCGACTGAATTATTCCGTCGGTAGTTCCGTCGGAAACCACGCCTACCGACTACAATTTCGTCGGTAGATCCGTCGATAAACCGCGCGTTTTTTGTAGTGTTTGCAGGGTGTTTTTACGTGAAAGCAGAAGATCTGACGATGCTCGTGCTAAGAAGTTGTTAGTGATGCAATGAATATTTAAACTACCAAGTCAATAATTTGTTTTAGCTATTTAATTATCCTGATGAGAAAAAGTTTAGTGATTCCAATTGAAATGAGTGTTGCTCACATTTGGAGGATAGGAAATGTGATATTGGAATAACTTAATTTATTATTTTAAAAATATTTACCGAAAGAATGGTTTATTCTTTAATTTTTAATGATATTAATATTTTAACAATTTCTAAATTGTTTTGCCTCATTTTCTATATTTAAGTATAAGTATTAGGTATTTATTATATTTTTATATTATATATATATATATATATATTTATATTTACATATTAAATTAATTAAATAGGTCGGCATGTTGAAAGACCTATAAAAAAAGCTCAACCCCAACCTATTTAATTAAATAGACTTTAAAAAAAGCTTGAGCCCGACTTGTTTATTAAACGAGTCAAGCTGAGCGAAACTTTAATAGGCCGAGACGTAGGCCCCTGTTCGGTAGCCTTGCCCATTCTCACTCTACCAACACCTATAATCAAATGGTGAAAGGAGCACAGCAAATAGCTAAACTCAGGGCCCAATATGATTTGCAAATTAACCAAGGAATTGGTAATTGCACAGAAAGAAAAAGGGATTTGCGTAGTACATCCATCTTAATAATAAGTAAATTGGAGTAGTTATAAATTCTAATTCGCTACGTGTCAATTAACATATATATATATTTTGTTTCCGTACAAATTAAATTTACCATATATATTTTGTTTCTATACAAATTAAATTTACCATATATATTTTGTTTTCATACAAATTAAATTTACCATATATATTTTGTTTCCATACAAATTAAATTTACTTACTCGAATTGTTCTTTGTTTCCATTCAAAAAATATATAAGCTGATATATATGATGATGATTCTGAATAAAAAAAAAAAAAAGATATGATGACTCGTACGAGAATTAAAAAATACGGAATTAATTCTTATGCAAGCAAATTAATTAAAGTAATTTTGACTAATACTATTTAGTTAATTACCATATATATATGCATGTAATGAAGTACAATTTATATATATGTAATTTTGTGTCATTCTTACCCAATTGATCCATGCACCCTTGGTGTTTAAATATTCAAACTTGAGGCACGTACATCTATTCCAATTACCTTAATTTTTAATTTTCTCAAGCTAGTAACGCGTAACTTGCTCGATCGATCGATCGTATCAATGGCTGCTGCTATGGTGCCAAACTCGACTGTATCCCAAAACAAGCCGGGAGCCTACAAAACTATAACGGATGCTCTAAAAGCTGCTCCGACGAATAGCCCTACAAAATACTACATTCATGTGGAGGCGGGGGTCTACAATGAACGTGTCACCGTAGAAAAGAACATGACCAACATAGTGCTCATGGGGGATGGAGCACCCACCACCAAACTTCGATGGAACAAATTTCTTAAAGATAGGACATCAGAGACTGGTACATTAAGTGAGTATTCTGGCCTCCCATCAATTTTTTTTTTTTTTTTATATATATATACACTTTCTCCGTTTAATTTTGTGATTATTTGTACACTTTCTTTATTAGGACATCACAGATTATTTACACACTTTTAATATAAAAATATCAAACAAAATAATACCCTCCCAACGTCATTTTATTTTCGAAATTGTTACATACATTTTACTTTACACCTCACTAAATCACCCAAAATACCCCTACTTTATCTTACATCACCAACATTAAATCAATTTTTCTTAAAAATCGTGCCTGTCAAATCGGTGAGCTAGCTTGTTCAATTTAATTTAATGAAATGTATTGACAATTTTATCATGTAAAATTTCGATGAGTATAATAAGTACATATTATTTTATCTTTAAAGTAATGTTAATCGGACTCCGTCACTGTATATATATATATATTTGTTTAATTTATAAATATTTTACGACTATTGGATCAGCTGTTCTGGGTGATGGGTTCATGGCGGAGAAGATTGAATTTGAGAATTACGCGGGAGATGGGCTCCAAGCTGCAGCAGTGGTGACGGATGCGAACCACGTGGCATACTATCAATGCACATTTTTAGGGTTTCAAGATACTCTGTATGCAAAATCTGGTAATCAGTTTTACAAAGAGTGTGACATCTACGGCACAGTAGACTTCATCTTCGGAAATGCTGCTGCGGTATTTCAATCATGCAATATATATGCGAGGCCCAGCAAGCCAAATGAGACCATCACATTCACCGCACAGAACAGAACAGGTCCTGCACAAGTATCTGGATTTGTTATCCAAAACTGCAAGTTAAGTGTTGCACCAGGGCTGGAAAAGGAGGTTGGGGCTTCGGCTCAGGTGTATTTGGGGCGGCCGTGGTCTGTCTACTCAACTGTAGTTGTGATGGAGTCGTGTCTGGACAAAATTATACAGCCTGCAGGATGGTTGGAGTTTGAGAGTGCGTCACCAGTGACAGACAAGTTGGAGTATCGGGAGTTCAAGAATCGAGGGCTTGGGGCAGCCACAAGCACCAACAATCGTAGAGTGATGTGGCAAGGATATCAACTTGTTGCCGAGGATAAACCTCAACAGGTGGAAGGCTTCACTGTGGGAGAATTCATTGACAAGGATGGCTGGCTCCAAGGAACCGGTATTCCATTCTATAAAGGCTTTACTACTGTGGCATCAGATATCACTCCTTGCAATATATAATTATCTACTCCTACTTCTACCTACCTACCTAGTGCAATTATTATTATTATTATTATGTTGAATAAAATTAGTGGGAATAATAAATAAATATATTTCTCAACAATCATATCTGCAACTTTCATTCGATCGATCTATTTAATATATGTAGTCTGTGTTTTTAAAGGAGCGGCAAACATTGCAGATAAACATTGCAGTAATAGTTACTCCCTCCGTCCAAAAGTTTATTCATAAAGTACATAAGTTGAGGTATGACAGGGTATTGTGAGTCCATTTATAAATAAATGATTGTTTATAAATAAAGTGAATGACAAAGTGGGTAAATAATAAGAGGGTGGAGATAAAGTAGTATGAATATTGAAATTCTTTGCAAAATTTGTGTGCTTAGGCTGAGTATTCTGACATTCAAACACACTTTGGGATAGACTAAATGATGCAATTAACACTATAATTCGAAGGGATGAGAGTACTGAAACTGGAGATCTTTTGCAGCCTTGTATTGAAGGTATAGACTAAATTTGTAGTAAAACCACTTGAATTTCGTGTAGTGAGGAAACACAAGGGGTCCATGGATGATTATAGTTTGTATATTAATTGCTTTATGATTTGGAAGGTGAAAAAGTGTTTGTAGCTGAAATAATGGATAACATTTTTGTTCTCGTTTTTTTTTTTTTTTTTGCTTATAATAGTGTGTTTAATAATGTTTTCCTTTTCTTATCTCCTTGATAGCTAGACTCATAGAAATGATACATTTGTGACTTAATTTCCATACAATCGATATGAGAGTGATGTTAATTAATTTAAAAATGGGAGTAGTATGATTACAAAAAACAAATATATACTCTAAGGCAATTAATAAATGTTTGTGTCACACAACTAATATAAATGAATTAACTTCAATTTTAAATGAAATTCTTTCACCAAGGATGGTGCTACGAGAGTTTGTAAATACAAATCTCTTTACCCCGGCGTCACAAAATTGGTACGAGAGTTTGTAAATTGCACTAATCTCTTTACTCAGGCGTCACGAAATTGGTACCAAAAGTTTACTTGGGCCATTCTTGACATTGGATTCCATCAGTCACGAGCGGATCATTCCCTCTTCATTTACAAAGATGGTGTTGCGCGCGTCATTGTCCTTATATACGTCGACGACATCATTCTTGTCGGAAATAATGTACACAAGATTCAAGAGGTTAAAACCTATCTTGACTAACAGTTCAACATTAAGGATTTGAGACTTTTGAGTCGCTTGAAATATTTTGGGGGATAGAAGTAGCACACTCAGATAAAGGGATTGTGTTGAACCAACACAAGTATACCCTTGATATTCTCAAAGACTGTGGTATGGAAGGTAGTCGTCCTAGCCCGTTTCTCATGGAGCAAAACACACGCCTTGATTTGGATAAAGACGGTAGCATGGCAGATGCTTCCCAATATCGTCGACTCTTGGTGACTTGGCCTGAAATTCAATATGCGATTAATATTTTGAGCCAGTTTATATCTTCACCTCGATTATTCCACATAGATGCAACTTTCCGAGTTGTCCGATATCTCAAAGGGTCCCCCGCTCTAGAACTTCATTTCCCTTGGAGGAGCACCAATTTCTTGGCGAACAAAGAAACAAACCGTCGTCTTACGCTCGTCCGCAGAAGCGGAATACCGTGCAATGGCGACTACAATTAACGAATTTCTATGGCTTCGTTGGTTGATGAAAGAATTCAATGCGATCCAAACTGAACCTATGCCTCTTTTTTGTGACAATCAATCTACTTGTCATATTGCTTCCAACCCTGTTTTCCACGAACGAACAAAACACATTGAAATTGATTGTTATTTTGCTCGCAAGCGTGTTGAGTCCAAATATATCGAGCCCTAAAAAATAGCGAGTTCTGATCAACTCGTCGATATCTTCACCAAGGTATTAGGTGCAACTCCTTTGCACCTATTAATTGGCAAACTGGAGATTCATGACCTTCATCACCCACATTGACGGGGAATAAGTGAATATGACAAATTGCATATTTGACTAGAGATGTCTATCGGACTGGCTCTAGCCCTACAGGGCTACGGGCTAGGGCCTTAATCGGTTCATACTTAACGGTTTTACAATTGTTGGGACTTAACCCTAACCCTAGCATGCCACGGGCTACAATAATTTTTTTTCTTTTAAAATTAAAGCTAGGTCCAATTGACACGTCCAACAAGAAATTTAAAATAAAATAGAAAAATATATAATTAGTTAATGATCGGTAAGCTAAACAAATATCATAATCTAATAAAAAATAGTAATAATGCCTAATGGATGGTAATTGACTAATTAATTAATGCTTATAGTTATGGTTATGGGCCAAATGTCCTAAAATTTGTTCGCAGATTATTTATTTTTTTAAAAAAGGTAATAACTCGGGCTAGCCCAATTTAGCACGCAGACTAACCGGTCCGGGTAAAAAAAGTTCGAATTTAAATGGGCCTACGATACATGAACCCTAACCTTACATTTTTTAAAGTTAAACGGGCCAACCCGGATAAACATCTCTATATTTGGCAAGTGAATATTCTATTGCATTGTAAGAAGGATCCACAAATTTGGTAAGAGAATATCTCAAGTATGACAAGATAAATAAGTTTGTTAAGAGAATATCTCAAGTATAGTAAAATACGTAGGAGGATGGTATATATATGTATGTCCATATTTCTTTCGAATTCTCAATATTTTCTTATTCAACACTGCGTTCAAATTCACGATTAGGGTTTTCGATTGCATGGCACCTATAGTCCTATGTTGAATAATTAATTAATTAGGCAAATCTTTTTTCAAATCTAAAAGTTATGATGATTATATTTTACTTGGATTTTTGTTTCCTTATTAAGGAATATCGTGTTTGCTATATAGATGGAAGGCCGATTTTGTTTCCTTTTTCAGTACTTGAGTCCTTATTTACTAGGGTTTCTACTCTATTTATTAATCTCTCTCGGTGTTGTAAGATTAGATTTTAATTGTGTGAGATTCTGTGAGTAAGAATGGCTAGGATGGAATTTGGCAATCACTACGAATGTAATTTGAAGAGCTCTCAGAATTCATTCTCACTTTTTGTGGAAACATCAATAGATGATATACCTCAGGAGATTCTGGTTAGTTTCTCGAATTCAGTGGATGCATGAATTCTCGTTTATATTTTTTATGTTAATTTAATTTTGCTATGATTATTTTTGTTTCAGATTAGCATACTATGTCGTGTGGAACCTGATGATTTAAAGAACCTGATTTTGATTTCTAAAACATTCAACAAAGCGGTAAGAATTTAATCACAGCCTTAATTGATTGAATCAGTTTTCATATAATTTTTTTTTTTGGTTGATTTATTGATGTACACAGACTTTGGTAGCCAAGGAGTCTCATTTTGACCTCATTACATCTAACCAGACAATTATCCAGATCGAAGAGTCCAATGCTCCAGCTCCAAACAATCGAGATTTCCGAGCTCAAATGAATTATTCGATAATTTGGTTTAGCCGTTTGCTTCTGGTGATGATGGTGGTAGGGATGATGATATTGATAGGGGTGGAAGTAGGTCGGGCTACTCGACGGGGCCTAACAAGACGGCGTATTTAAGATTATATAATATATTTATATATATATATATTTTATAATATGCAATTCTTAAAATTTAGTACTAACATTTATATTAAATTAAAGTAAGTTAAATTTATTTTAGTACTTGAGAAATCGTTATAATGTTTGTATTTAAACTTATCGTTTTAATTCATTTGTTTTGGTAGTGAATTTTATTTGCAACTTTGAATATTGAACTACAATTCATATTTAACATATTTAATAGGTTTCTAAAGGGCCTTGTTAGATCTAGCCTATTTATAATATTAGTCAAACTAAGACTTTTTAGAAAGCCTATTTAGTTAAGTAGGTTAGGCTTAGGCTTTATATAAGACCTTATAAATCTATCAAATCGACCTATTTAAGATTATATTTATATATATTTTATAATAAGCAATTCTTGAAATTTAGTACTAACATTTATATTTATTTAAGATTATATAATATATTTATATATATTTTAGTACTCTCTCCGTCTAAAAAAGATAGTCCACTTTTCTTTTTCATACAAACCAATGCAAACATTTTTTACATATAAATTTTACTCTTACATTCTTGTTATACCCTTATTTAATGTTAATGAACATATTATTAACTAATCCCAACAATCATTAAATAAGGGTATTTTAGACAAAATTAATTTTCTTAAAATGAAAGTGGACTATAATTTGAGACAAACAAAAAAGGAATAGTGGACTATCTTTTTGAGACAGAGAGAGTACTTGAGAAATTGTTATAATGTTTGTATTTAAACTTATCGTTGTAATTCATTTGTTTTGGTAGTGAATTTTATTTGCAACTTTGAATATTGAACTACAATTCATATTTAACATATATATTTAATAAGTTTCTAAAAGGCTCGTAGGCCTGGCCTATTTACTTAAAAGGTCAGACCAAGACTATAAAAAAAGTCTATCATAGATAATATGTCAGGTTCAGACTCAATATTTATAAATCAGGCCCACACTTTTATATGTAAAGCCTAGTCTAGCCCAACCTATTTCCACCCCTAGATATAGATATGGAGACAGAGAAACCAGAATTGAACTCTGTTTAACATAAATTAGTTCAGATTTGCTAATCGGGTCGTAGCGTTTGTTTTGTATATGGTGGTGAAAGAATAACTCCTTCAGGCCAGGCCATCTTTTTCCTTGAACTCTTTCCATCTTTTTTGCATGGTGTGTTTAATAGTGTTTTCCTTTTTTTTATCAACTTGATAGACTCATAGAAATGATGCATTTGTGACTTAATTTTAATCGATATGAGATGCATATGGCTCTAAAAGTTATATTTGTCATCTATTGCAAAACTCAATAAGCATTTCAATAAGAATTTAATTTCATGATGTTAATTAATATAAAAATTGGAGTAGTATGATTACAAAAAAATAAATATATATAAGGCAATTAATAAATGTTTGTGTCACACAACTAATATAAATGAATTAACTTCAACTTTAAATGAAATTCTTTCCCAAAGGATGGTGATACGAGAGTTTGTAAATTGCACAAATCTCTTTACGGCTTGCGCCAGGCGTCACGAAATTGGTACCAAAAGTTTACTCGGACCATTCTTGACATTGGATATCGTCAGTCATGAGCAAATCATTCCCTCTTCATTTACAAAGATGGTGTTGTGTGCGTAATTGCCCTTATATACGTCGGTGACGTCATTCTTGCCGGGAATAATGCACACAAGATTCAAGAGGTTAAAGCCTATCATGACCAACCGTTCAACATTAAGGATTTGGGTCCCTTAAAATATATTTTTTGGGATAGAAGTAGCACGCTTAGATAAAGGGATTGTGTTGAACCAACTAAAGTATACCCTTGATATTCTCAAAGACTGTGGTATGGAAGGTAGTCGTTCTAGCCCGTTTCCCATGGAATAAAGCACACGCCTTGATTTGGATGAAGACGGTAGCATGGCAGATGCTTCCCAATATCGTCGACTCTTATACTTTATGGTGACTCACCCTGACATTCAATATGCGACTAATGTTTTGAGCCAATTTATATCTTCACCTCAATTATGCCACATAGATGCAATTCTTCGAGTTGTCCGATATCTCAAAGGGTCCCCCAGTCAAGGTATATTTCTTCTGATATCCGGAGACTTGTCATTAAAGACATATTATGATTCTGATTGGGGAGGCTGTCCGATGACACGTACGTCGCTATAGAACTTCATTTCCCTTGGAAGAGCACCCATTTCTTGGCGAATAAAGAAACAAATCGTCGTCTCACGCTCGTCCACAAAAGCGGAATACCGTGCAATGACGACTATAATTAACGAAGTTGTATGACTTCGTTGGTTGATGAAAGAATTCAATGCGATCCAAACTGAACCTACACCTCTTTTTTATGACAATCATGTTGCTCGTTATATTGCTTCCAACCCTATTTTCCACGAATGAACAAAACACATTGAAATTGATTGCTATTTTGTTTGCAAGCGTGTTGAGTCCAAATATATCGAGCCCTGGAAAATAGCGAGTTCCGATCAACTCACCGATATCTTCACCAAACCATTGGGTGTAGCTCCTTTGCACCTATTAATTGGCAAGCTGGGGATTTACGACCTTCATCAATCATCATCCACCTTGAGGGGGAATTTTGGAGATATTGCAATGGTCGTATGGCTTGCCATGCGTATTAGGCAAGTGAATATGACAAATTGTATATTTGACTAGAGATGTCTATCGGGCTGGCTCTAGCCCTACAAGGCTACGGGTTAGGGCCTAATTAATTGGTTCATACTTAACGGTCCTACAATTGTTGGGACTTAACCCTAACTCTAGCGGGCCACGGGCTAAACGGGTCACTAACGGGCTATAATAATTTTTTTTCTTTTAAAATTAAAGGTCTCAATTGACACATCCAACAAAAAAATAAAATAGAAAAATATATAATTAGTTAATGATAGGTAAGCTAAACAAATATAATAATCTAATAAAAAAACAGTAATAAAGATTAATGGATGGTAATTGACTAATTAATTAATGCTTATTGATGTGCCAAAAATTGCACGATCGGATTAGATGTCCTCGGAGTCGGATATCTAAGTTCCCGAATGTTTTAGAAATAATTCAGGTACACTGCTTCCTTTGGAATGATCCTCCAGGAACCTGCAAAAGACACACCGGAGGGAGCTCCGGTGCGGACACTCCGATGCCTAAGTCAGTATAGGGCTTTTAATATATCACAAGGACCTCGAGATCCTTGTTTTATCAAATCAGGCTCTCAAATAATATCAAAAGTACGTTTTGTACGAAATGTATCAAGTTTTATAAAGGTAAGAAAGTCTAACCTGGAAATCTCCTTCGGTTTACCTTTTTATAGAGCCTTTCTCTTGGGAAGAAGTTAGAGCCTCCCCTTATCTCGGAGCTGCCTCTAAGACTCGGCCCTGCCGAGTGGACCGAGTCTTCCCTTCTCTCCACCTCCGGAAAGACCGGGGCCACTCTCCCTAGTGGACTCTTTCCACTACAATGAAGGAGAGAAGAATCTTTCTTTGGTCAATCTTAGTCCGATTCTTGCGGAGTTCTCCTATATTCTCGGTCTACCAATTCATATCAAGACTAAGTCTTCCTGATGTTACTCTCCGGGTGGAGCTCCCTCCAGAGGGACTTCCAGGAGAGATTCTTTATCCAGAGAGTATTCCATAATCCAATACTTCCACTTTTATCCTATCCTCCATACACGTGTCGACTTCTTATCGGATGACATTTTTAGGCCGCATCACTTATAGTTATGGCTATGGGCGAAAATTTGTTGGCAGGTTATTTATTTTAAAAAAAACTAGGTAATAACTCGGGCTAGTGGGCTAGTCCGGTTTAGTCCGCGGGCTAACCGGTCCGGGTAAAAAAAGTTCAAATTTAAATGGGCCTACGATTCATGAACCCTAACTTTACATTTTTCAGTGTTAAATGGGCCGGCCCACCCGAATAAACATGTCTATATTTGGCAAGTGAAATATCCTAGTTGCATGATAAGAAGGATCCACAAGTTTGGTAAAAGGAAATCTAACTATGTCAAGATAATTAAGTTTGGTCAAGTATACTAAAATAAGGAGGATGGTATATATATATATATCCATATTCCTTTCGAATTCTCAATATTTTCTTATTCAACACTGCGTTCCAATTCATGATTAGGGTTTTCTATGGGCTCCTATTAATTGGGTATTATTTTTACCAATTTTACTAATTAAACTACCTTTTAACTCCAGATAATTATTAATTATATAATTGTCACAACCACAATTAGACAAAAAAAATTTCAAATCTAAAAAGTAAAAAAATGATCAATATATTAAAGAAAAGAAATCTAGGACCATAAGTTCACAGATCGAGCCAGAAGCTAGAGTGTCATTAAAACCTTTCTCGGGAAAAAAGAATATGCGTTCGTGTTGTTTCGTGTTATTGGAAGGCGGCAATACTTGGATTTTTGTTTCCTTATTAAGGAATATCGTGTTTGCTGTATACTTGGAAGGCCGTTTTTGTTTCCTTTTTCAGTACTTCAGTATTTCCTTATTTACTATGGTTTTCTTATATTGTGTTTCTTTATTTACTATGGTTTCTATTCAATTTAATATTCTTTATTTACTATGGTTTTCTTATAACGTGTTCTAAGGTTTGATTTGGGTAAATTGCAAAGATAGTCCCAAGAGAATGTCTCCACTTCAAAATGGTCCCATTTTCAACACTTTTGATCCCACGAGATATTTCCGTTAAATGTCTAACAGAAAAGAGGCGTGAGTTACACGCACTGTCAACTAAAAATTAAAAAAAAAAAAAACTTATTTATAAAATTATTAATTGCAGCGATCACCCCTCCGGCGGCAGAAATTTTCGGCGACCACCCGTCTCCCCTTCCGTGAATTCTTCTAAACGCTGTCCCAAGCCCACCATATCCCCTGCTCCATTAGCCAGAAATAGCCAAAGCTCTGAGGAAAAAAAAACACCCAAGAGCCATAGATTTTCCTCCAAACGCACCAAAATCTCACTGCCCACAATGCCGCAACACATTCTATGTCACCCTATGCCCCAACCCCATTCCTAAACACTAATATAAGAACAAAAAAAAAACACAGTTAAGAAACTTTCAAAAACCGTAAAAAATCACAATTTGGAGATGAAGATGAGATCGAAATTTAAAATTTTCATGGGGCTTTGATTCCTAAAGCTTAGACGAGGCTAGAGCGGGTAAACTCGACGAATTTCGTGGCCAAGTTCAAATTTTGTAGCCTGGTTTTTTTGGTGAGATTGTTTGGAATTATGTGGGGGTAATGGTGATGGCGGTGGTGGGTGGCATCAAGGCAGCGAGCACGGTGTCAGGGCGGCGCCGACATTGGCCGCGACGGGGTGGCGGTGGCATTGGCCGTAACAGAGGTGAAAAGCAGGGGAGGGGTAGATATATACAGCTTGTATATATCTCCACGCATTAGTGATTTCAATAAAAATCCCAGTTTATATTTATTATTTTTTTATAAGTGTATTTTTTTTGTTAAATATTTTTCAAATTAATTTTTTTTCTAGATTATAAATACATTTTTTAAATCAGATTTAACAATCAACTATAATTATTTTTTAAGTCAATTATAGTTTGGTTGAAAAATTAATTTTGTATTTTTTAATTACTCCGTATATTTAAATTATATATATATTATTTATAATTATTTCGTAAAATATACGGAGTATGTATTTTTAAAATTTAACATTCAATTATAATTTTTTTTTTTTTTTACGGAACAATTATAATTTGGTTAAAAAATTAACTTTTGTATTTTTTAATTATATTTAAATTCTATATATAATTTAGGAATTTATTTGATTATATAATTAATTAATTTTAAAAATAAATTTGTAAAATGACAGTAACTGTTAAAAATTGACAGAATCTGTTAAAAATTTAATAGTTGGGACTGTTTTTGCAAAAAAAGGGACTAAAAAAGAACGTGGGACCAAAATTGTCTTTTAAAAATTCTCATGGGACCAAAATTGCAAATTACCCGTTTGATTTTAATTAATATTTGAGATTCTGTGAGTAAGTTTGGCTAGAATGGAATTTGGTAATCACGACCAATGTAATTTGAAGAGCTCTCGGGATTCATATTCAGTTTTTGTGGAAACGTCAATCAATGATATATCTCAGGAGATTCAGGTTAGTACGTTCCTCGAATTCAGTTCAATTCTCGTTTATAGTTTTTTATGTTAATTTAATTTAGCTATAATTATTTCTGATTCAAAATTAGCATATTATGTTATGTGGAGCATGATGATTTAAAGAACTTGATTTCTAAACCATTCAACAAAGCGATTAAGAACTTAATCACCGTCTTAATTGATTGAATCAGTTTTCATATAATTTTTTTTTGTTGATTTATTAATTTGGTCTTGTTTGATTTGTACATAGACTTTGGTAGTCAAGGAGTCTCATTTTGACTTCATTACCCCTAAGACGACAATTATCCAGATTGAAGCGCCCAATGCTCCAAACAATCGAGAGTTCCGAGCTCGAAGGAATTATTCGTTATTTCGGTTAAACTGTTTGCTTCTGGTGATGATGGTGGTGGTGATGATAACATGGATACTGAGTGTTGGTCCCAAGTTGAGTTAATAACGAGTAAGCTAGTGAAAATGTCTAAAGGGGGGTGAATAGACTTTTCAAAAATCTTTCGAAATATCAAAGTACAATATGCAGAATACGAAATTATCAATGAGCCCAATTCAAGATTATACTCAACTTATTCGAGAACTCTGTTCTATACTCAACTAGTCTAGATCAGTTAAGTAGTTAAACCAATTAAGCAATTTAAACAATCAAAACTGTAAAGTAAATCAAACACGAGATTTATAGTGGTTCGACAACTTGTCTACATCCACTCTCACAAACCCAGTTGTGAAATTCTTATTAACTCGTCCAATGGAGTAATATGTTCTTGTGGCTTTAAGTCCCAAGAAATAAGACTTAGATCTTCTCGATTATACCTCCAGATATATCTTCGATCTTACTAGCGATTTACAAGTATCTAGCAACTTGAACAAATAACACGAAAATAAAACTTCTCTTCGTTCAGTAGTAGCCTTCTTTGATCTTCACTTGACTTGTGTAGCTTCACTTTCTGAACTTCAATCTCTGAGAGAAATTTCTTCACTTGAATCTTCAATAAAGCTTGCAGTATCAATATCTCAGTAATCGTATCAGTATTCCAGTTTTCAGTCGTCTCTAAATGATAAACTCCTTCAAGTATTTATAGACTTCAAATTCCAAGAACTTTCAGTTGTGTAACAACCTTTCTTGAAAACTAACTTGTAACTGATTCTTTTATTCTTCCACGCGTTTCTTCAGTTAATTAGTTATTCCTTAACTAATTCTTCAATTTCATCTTCAATACGCGTTTCTTTAACTAACTTTAAGTTTGACTTGTCTTTGTGTAGTAGCGCACCTGTCTTGTCCAGTAGTAGACTGCGTCTTCTACTTGACTTGTACAGTAGGCTTCTAATAGAACTATTCTAGTCCTATCATCTAACCTAACAAGACTATTACATTACATTAAGCTTTTATAACACAAGCTTAGTCAACTTATAACTATACAACGATTCTATACATTACATATATAAAAACATGAGCTTCTATACATCTTGAATAGCTCAATATAAAACTTATCAAGTATACAAAGTACTTATACACTGTACTTGTCTTTTTCTTTCATACTTATCTTTTAAAACTATTACTTGTCTTTTGAACTCTACTGATCTGTATAAGATAACTTCAACTTAACTAGACTAGATCAATCAACACTTAGAAAATATTCAAGTCTTCTTTTGGCTTATCAAAACTTTATCTTTTATCTTTTATTCATCATTTAGGACTTGTTCTAGGATTCATATCCCAACAATTTCCCCCTTTTTGATGAAGCCAAAACTACTTGAATCTTTTCTCATAAGTAGACTAGTTAAGTAGTTACCTTGTCTTAAACATCAAATAGTACTTATCTTTTATTCATTCAAAATAGATCAGTAGATTACACATACTTGATTAACAAAATATCAGAGCAAAAAATAACTATTCAAACAAAAACTAATCTGAAATAGTACCTCCTTCCGGATTTGGAACACAGAATGCATCTAGGAGTCTCTTGTGAATTAGACTGATCTGATCTTCATCTTCAATCTTCTCTTTATCTAGCAGTTCTTCGTCAAACTTCTTGATTTGATTAACATCAACTCTTTTTCCTGAACTTGTCATAGGAGTCTTCCATCTTGGAAAGGTCGGTATCAAGATGTTGAAATTTGCAGCAGCTGATATCCTCATGACCAAATTCCAAAGCAATTTATTCTGTCCTTCCATGAATTTGTCAAACATGACATACAACTCATCTGGACTTTCAGACTCACCATATTTTCGAATAATCCAATGATCAAGTTCCCATTGCCTCTTCACTTTGAGCCATTCTTGTCTATGCTCTTTGTCAATGAAGTAGTCAATGAACTGATCTTCCATCTCTTCTTCATTCACCTTTAGCTTTTGCAGTCTTTCAATATGTTTTTCTATTTTCTTCTTGCTTGCATAACGACTTTCATCATTATGATCAACAATCTTCTGCTTCTTCTCAACTGCAGCAACTCCTTCTGTTTCTTCAAACATTATCTTCCTTTTAGACCTTCTAGTCTGAATTTCAGTTTCTGGAGATGCAACATTCTTTCCTTTCTCCAGTCTTTTGAGTTCATCAGCTTCAGCTTGCTCTAGCTCTGCCGTTTTAACTAGCCTCCTTTTAGGCCTTCTTAGCTCTTGCAAAGTAGTAGCAGCATCCTTTTCTTCTGGTTCAGCACTTGACTTCTCTTCAACTCTACTTGTCTTCCCTTCCCCCTTTTTGGCTTCATCAGTAGCCTTAAGAGTGAATAGACTAGTGAATCGAGTCATTTCTTCCTTTAGTGCTTCCTTCATTGCTTCAGCAGCTAGCTCTATCTGTCTGTGATGTGTTTGATCCCGACTCATCTTGTCCAGGCGATCAGCAGTAGATTCTAGCTTCTGTGAGTTAATGACCAACTCATCTTTGAAATGAGTAGCTGACTGACGTAGAAGATTGTTCTGCTTTGTTAGCTCAGAGAGAATAGCTTGAGACTTCAACAACTGAGATTGTGCTTCTCTCCTCTGCTCATCTGCTATCTCAATCTTAACTCGGTAAAGACGTTCCATTTTGCCAGATTCTTCAGCCAACGATCTAGCAAATGAGATAGACCTCTTCTCAGAAACTTCAACTTGTTTCTGTAAAAATCTTTCAACTTCAGCAGTCAACTCCGCTCTGAAAGTTGAGTCCATCTTGTTGACTTCTCCAATAAATAATTCTCTGGAACTGTCAACGAGTGACTTATTCTGTGCTATCAAAACATCCTTCATTTTTGAGTGCAAAAACTCGTCTATTGCAGAATGAACAACATCTTTCAAGTCTGACTTCAACTCAGTGAGATATCTTTCAGACAAACCTTGAGTAGATAACTGAGCTTCAGCAACACCCTTATCTTGAACTTTCTCAATAAGTTCATCTTCTGTAAACATTTCGGCATCCATGAACTCATCATCCTCTACTCCAAAATTGAAAGTATCAGCATCAGAGTTTTCAGACTCATCTTCTGACTGATCTGAAGTTTGAACTCCAGCTTCAACAGTTACAGCTCGTAACTCTTCTTCTAGTATATCAGTCTGAGTTCCAATATCAGATGAGAACTCTTCAACCAGAATTCCATCAGGAATTTTCAATAGCCTCTTTACAAGATCAACCAAGGCTCTTGGCGGAAATAATTCGGAATGATCCTTTACACCACTATTTTCCTTTTGTTCCATCTCCCAATCCATAAAATTGGAGATTCCTCCCATTCCTTGAATAACTTCGAACAGGTCATCTGTTGCAGACTTCTTAAGTGCAAACCAGGTGCATATCCTTACAAGAATTTCAAACTGCTCTGACTCATAGTCGACTTCGATAGTTGAGAGCGTCCTCTTCAGATTCTTGGTCATTCGAGATCGAATACGCTTCTCTCTCAAACACATGGGATAGTAAACCAGGGAATTAAATCTAACAGCAGACGGGTCCTGAGTAGATGGGGTCTCTAACTCAGTTGTTGCAGTGGCAACTGGCGTCTTATCTGCAGTAGATGGGTTGAGGGGTTCACCATATTCTGGTGAGGGAGAGGGAGTGAAAGCAATGGTTTCAATGGGCTTTGATGTGGCTTGGTTTGGTATGACAACTGTAGGAGTATCAGTTGTATCTAATTTGGGAGTGTTTTCGGGTAGGCTGGCTCTCAGCGGATATGCTGTCAGCACTTGTGAGGTTGAGGGAATAGGTCTAGGCCTAGATCGGTGTGATCTAGCCTTGGTTCGAACAGAAGTAGACGGGAGAGAGAGAGGAAATGAAACAGATTGAGTAGAAGTACCAACCTGTGTACTCGACTCGACTGGACGAGTAGGCGATTCAACTCGAACTAGAGTGTACATTTCAGGAATTTGTTCACTCGACTCCTTCTCTTGTTGCGACTCTCCATCTGACTGAGTCTTTTCTGAGTCATCTGCACTGGACTCTCCTTTTTCAACCTCTTCCGATTCTTCATCATTAGACTTGTCTTCTGAAGAACTAGATGAACCAGCATACGGCATCACATCCATCGGATTCAATTCAACTTGTCTAGGAGCAGATGGCCTAGCAGCAACTTGCTTCCTCATGGCCTCCTTCTTCATATAAAATTTCAACGGATGAAATGGTTTTCCTTTACTCCATTCTGTCTTGTTTGGCATCAACAAGGGAAGAAGAATGCTTAACTTGTTTCCAAACCCAACAACATTTGTCACCACCCAATTTCTAGTGTCAGTATCAACTCGAACACTTTTCTCAAAGTACATAATTCGGTCTGCAATCAGCTTAAACCAGTTTCCTTCCGTAATTCCATCAAAAATGGCAGCCATTACCCTTGCTTTAACAAGAGTAACAGAATCATGAGAACCAGTGGCACATAGCAGAATTTTGCTGGCTATGTCCAGTAGAGTGCGATACTTCTCTAGAAGGTCCACCTTCTTAACTGCGGGGAGTTTGCCATCCGGTTTTAACCTCAATTTTCTTCCGCAAAATATACCTAGATATCTTGCTTCTTGACCAGCGGCGTAATTTTCCACATCAATAGTTCCAATAGGCAACCTCAGATGTTCAAATAACGCTTCTCGAGTGATTTCCACCCGATTTCGTCCAAGGAACGATTCAATCATATCTCCTTGTCTGGTGGCGTTGGCATAGAACTCTAGGACCTCTTCCTCCAAGACGACTTGAGGAAAAGCCTCCAAGTAGGGTTTCAAGCCACATCTACTGCATTTGGTTAAGATTTCCAAATTTTCATCAGTATGCTTGCCTTTGAAGAACACCGAAGGTTCAACATGCACTTTGTTTTCAGATATGAATCTGCCGAGGTCGAACCTAGCTTCCATGTTAGTCCTTATATCAAAAATTGAGATGATTGTCATAGTGATAGTTTGAGTAATAATCAAATATTGAGAATCACAAGTAATCGAGAAAGTTGAGTTACAGAAGTAAGAGATCGTTAGATGAGTAGTGTGTAAGTGTTGAGTTTTGTTATCACTTGAATATTTGAATCAATGGTGAGGATTGAAACCAAATGATCCAACGGTTGGGACTCTTGGTATTCAGTTACGGAATCGAGACAATAATGTGTTTTGATATTGTATAATTTGGAATCCACCTTTCCTATTGGTTAAAATAGAAGAGTGAACTTATCTGTCCTAAAATAATAGAATTTGGCGCGAACTGGGTGTATCCACCTCATTAAAATAGGAGTGTATAAATCGAGTTCTAGGGTTTTCCAAAAAAATATCAAAATACTATAATATTCTTAATTCTCATTTTGTTAAATACTTAGAGTATTTCAGGTTTTAAGTGAGCACTTATCTTGTCTGTTCGAGTCTATTCAGAACAGACGAGTAAACTGAAGCACACAAGACGAGTTCCCCCTTCAACTATGCTTGTATTCTTTGAACATTGAACACTTCTACAAAACCTGTCCTTTCTTGTGCGACAGATTAAATGTAATACAGGTAGAAGGGTAGAATAATTAGAATGTATATCAATCTAAATCAATGGTCAAGGATCAAACACGATGACTATCAACACACTTAAGAGTCAACATAAGGTTCTTTAAGAAATCATAGATTCCCCCTTAAATGTTTATTCCCTTAGTATTACCCTCAGCTTTACCAGCTTCCTCATTGGGTTGGATGGTCAACTTGTCTGACCTTGTTTACCTGTCTGTTGAGTGAGTAGACGAGTGCTCTGTGCCTTTTGTGGTAACTTGTCTATTTCTCCTTTCTTCTTAGGATTGTACCTGTCTGGTTAGTACATTGCTATATACTAGTAGGATCAAGATCAATAAGTCCTAGACTGATGCATAATTCATGAAATCGAGTCTCAGCTAATGGTTTTGTGAAAATATCAGCTCTTTGAAAATCAGTATGAATCTTTTCCATGCGAATATCCTTCTTTTCTACATGATCACGTATGAAATGGTGTTTCACATCAACATGCTTACAACGTGTGTGCAGAACATGATTTTGTGTAATGGCAATTGCACTATTACTATCACAGAAAATAGGAACATTTGATTCACAAATATTATAATCTCTAAGCTGTTGAATAAGCCATAATAATTGACTACAGCAACTACCAGCAGCCATATACTCGGCTTCAGTAGTAGAGGTAGCAACACTTGTCTGCTTTTTCGAAAACCATGAAATGAGTTTTGTGCCTAAGAATTGACAAGAACCAGATGTAGATTTCCTATCTATTCTACAACCACCAAAATCAGAATCAGAGTAGCCACTTAGAGATAAATCATCATTCGAAGGATACCATATACCACGATTGATGGTTCCTTTCAAATATTTCAATATCCTTTTAGTGGTTTCCATATGACTCTCTTTTGGATTAGCTTGAAAACGAGCACATACTCCAACAGAAAATGCAATATCAGGTCTACTAGCAGTTAAGTAGAGTAATGAACCAATAAGACCACGGTAATGAGTTTGATCAGTACACTTACCTTGTTCGTCTGGGTCCATTCTGTATGTGGGTAGCATAGGTACGCCAGCAGACTTGCATGTCTTAATACCATACTTGTCTAGAAGATTTCTAGTATACTTTGCTTGATTTATGAAAATCCCTTCAGGGGTCTGTTTTACTTGAAGTCCAAGAAAGTAATTCATTTCACCCATCATAGACATCTCAAATTTACTTTGCATGAGTGTTGAGAAACTTTCACTCAGCTCTTTGTTAGGTGACCCAAAAATGATGTCATCTACGTAAATTTGGACGAGTAAAATGTCTTTCCCTTCTTGTCTTCTAAACAAGGTTCTGTCTACCTTGCCTTTAGTAAAACCATTTTCTAATAGAAATTGAGAAAGAGTATCGTACCAGGCTCTTGGAGCTTGCTTTAGTCCATATAAGGCCTTCTTTAATTTGTATACCTGATTACCTTTGACTTCGAAACCTGGGGGTTGTTCAACATATACTTCTTCCACAAGAATACCGTTAAGAAATGCACTTTTAACATCCATTTGATATACAGTAAATTTCATGTAAGCGGCATATGCAAGAAACAATCGAATGGCTTCTAGTCTAGCAACAGGAGCATATGTTTCATCATAATCTATGCCTTCAGCTTGTGAATAGCCTTGGGCGACTAGTCTAGCCTTATTGCGGACAACTACATCATTCTCATCTTTCTTATTCTTGAAAATCCATCTAGTTCCAACTACATTATGATGTTTCGGTCTATCGACAAGTTCCCAGACGTCGTTTCGAACAAACTGATTCAACTCGTCTTGCATAGCAATGATCCAATTACTATCAGCCAATGCCTCATTAATGGTTTTTGGCTCGATAGATGAGAGGAAATAACACCAGCAAAACAGAGATGGACTAGATTGTTCTTGCGACTCATAGAGTTGTCGTCTAGTCTTCACACCAACAGTAGAGTCACCAATAATATTTTCAGTATTATGCGCTGATTTCCATGTATTTCTATTCTTAACAATAGTACTGTCATCTATATCATGTACAGCATCATGCATGTCAACATCATTATCATCAGAAGATTTAATGGGAGTAGACGAGTCGACTAGTTTAGGTATGTCAACTGGTCTAGTAGAGTTACTTTGAGCACTCACCTTCTTCTGGTCATCTGACTCGAGAGCTTTTATAAATGGATTGTAAGCTTGAACAGATTCGTATACCTCTGAGTCTTTGTCAGTTTCGACAGTTAGCTCAGTAGCTTTCTCACTGATCTTGTTGGTAGACGGGTCCTGTTGAGATTCTTCGAAAACCACATGTGGTGTTTCTTCCACACAAAGGGTTGTGTAGTTGAATACTCTAAATGCTTTGCTAGTCGAGGAGTATCCTAAGAATATCCCCTCGTCTGCTTTAGCATCGAATGCATTCAACTTGTTTTTCCCATTGTTATGGATGAAACACTTGCATCCAAATATATGAAAATATGAAACTCTGGGTTTTCTACCTTTCCATACCTCATAGGGTGTCTTACCTAGTGCTTTATTGATAGCACTTCTATTCTGTGAGTGGCATGCAGTGTTGATAGCTTCTGCCCAAAATTTCTGAGGCGTATTATACTCTGTCAGCATGGTCCTGCAGGCCTCCTTAAGAGTTCTGTTCCTTCGTTCTGCTACTCCATTTTGTTGTGGTGTCCTAGCTGCACTAGTAAGGTGCTGGATGCCACGCTTAAAACAAAATTCTTTAATATAGCAGTTAATGAATTCAGTACCCTTGTCACTACGGATCTTGACAATTGACTGATTCTTCTCAACCTGTAACTTCTTCAATAGATCAGGCAAAAGTGTTTGTGTATCACTCTTCTTGTGTAAGAAGACTACCCAAGTGAACTTAGAATAGTCGTCTACCACAACAAGTGTGTACCTTCTACCGTTCAAAGTTGGAGGAGTTATTGGGCCATGTAAGTCCATATGTAGAAGTTCAAGAACTCTACTGGTTGAGAGGGATGGAATAGATTTAAAAGAACCCTTTACCTGTTTACCTTTTTGACAGGACGTGCATACATGTGACTTATAGTAGACTTCATTGGGAATACCTTCCACAAGGTAGTCTCTGGCTATCTTATTAAGAACCTTAAAGTTTAGGTGACAAAGGCGTCTATGCCAGAGCCAGCCAAGTTCTTTAGGATTCTTAGTAAGTAGACAGGTGTCCCTCGGACAACTGTTCCAGTTTACTATGTACACACTTCCTTGTCTAATGCCGACCAGTAATACTGTGTGTGTCCTTTTGTCAATGATTTCACATTTCTGACTCTTGAACTGCACCTTGTATCCACGATCACAAAATTGTGAAACAGAGAGTAAATTGTATTTCAAGCCTTCAACATACGAAACATCTTGAATTTCTATGTCTCCATTTCGAATGTAACCAAATCCTTTAGTAACAGCAATGGAGCTATCACCAAAAATCACTTTTGGTCCTTCTTGCTCATGGTAGCTTGATAAGAGAGTCTTGGTACCAGTCATGTGGTGCGAATAGCCACTGTCTATGTACCAAGTTTCTCCAGTTGAGCCACCTTTCTTGTATAGATCGAGTCGACCCTGCAATAGATGATAATACATAATTTAGGTACCCTCCTTGTTTATTGGGGTCCTTGGGGGTTAGTCGAGTTCAATGGAATCCAAATGTACATTGGAGTCCTGAACAAGTTTGACCTTCTAAGCTTTCGACCATATTTGTTGCAAAATAAGACCTTGTTGTCCTTATCTGGCCTATCAGTCGAGTTCGGGTCTACTCTTTGGAGATAGCCTTTTGACTTAATCTCTACTTGAGCAGGCACTTGTCTATGATAGTCAGAGTAAGGTTTATATGCATTAGGTCCATACGGTTTATAGACATGTTTAGGTCTTTCTTCTCCTTTGATATCATATGACAAAGGTGGAGGATATAGAACAGCTTGTGTACGATATTTTGGACCTTCCTGTCTAGGTCTAGACGAGTAGAGTTGAGACTGCCTTATGAAAGGAGGTCTAGACTCTTGTCGTCTAGTCTGTACTTGTCTAGTACTAGTCTCCTCAGGATACCAGTCCTCGTATCTGACCTGATTTGGTCGTCCACGATTCCTAGTCCTTTGTTGACTTGTCTTAAACAGAACAGGTTTGTTGTTAACTTTCTTTTTACCACCTTTGGTAATTGGAATGTTAACTTGAGCTTGTTTTGGTACAGTACCTTTTGATGGAGTGTCAATATCGTATATCAATGGTTCTTTTCCTTTATCATTAGTCAAAGAGCTTGAGATGAAAATAGTAGGGTTCTTAGGAACTTGAGTAGACGAGCTGGGTGTCTCAGCACCTATGCCTGTCTTGTCAGCAGGAGCCCTATACCTATCTGACAATTCAAGGTTAACCTTAGATGAGTTAACCAGGTCAGTAAGTTTAAGGTCTAATGTGACAACCTCGGTTTCTAAGAACTTATTACGTTCTTCAAGCTTTTTGAACTTACTTTGTAAAACATTGAATTCATGTTTCTCAGTAGCGTGTGTCTTAAGTAGGTCTTGATACAACTTGTCTGTCAATGCACACTTCTCTCTGAGTTGTCTCAACTCTTCTTGCAAGCGTTCATTTAGGACTGTTATATTAGGATCTACTTTAGACTGAGCTTCCTTAAGATCAATGATTTCTTGTCTTAAGGTGATGTTTTCGTCACTGACTTCAATGAATGCCTTGTTGGCAAGTAGGAGGTCGTCTTCAACTGCACTAGTAGAGTGCTGAAGACTACTCCCTACTTGGCTACTGGCAGTGTCACTTACATCAGAATCAGATTCATCACACGATTGAAAGGATGTAACAGATGATACCTCTTGGTCGATTTTAGCCATGAAGCATAGACCATCATCAACTATGAATGCTTTATCTTGATCTGGTTCAGACGGGTAGCTAGATGAGGATGATGGCAACTCGTCTGAGTCAGAGTCAGAGTCATCATTGGCCATCATTGCCTTTTTACCACGGTTGTATCTTCTTTCCCTTCGTGCTTTGCGTTCTTCTCGATCATCAGTACTCAGGTCTGGACATTCATATATGTAGTGACCTGGTTTCTCACAGTTATAGCACACAAGATCATTAGTAGCCTTTTTAATTGGAGAGTTGTTCCTTCGTTTATCACGTCTATCAGAACGAGTAATCTTCCTACCATCAGACTCTCTATCTTGTCTGTTACCTTTCGAGACTTCGTCTCTCCTTTCGGACGAGTTTCGGTCTCGTCTGGTCTCAGACGAGTTCTTAGAAGCAGACCCTCTATGCTCTCTATAGAACTTCTTATATCTTCCGAAACGTTTATTCAGCCTATCAAACTTTCTAACCATGAGGCTTACCTGATCCTTCAGACTAAGATCAGTATCTATCTCGTCTTTAACAGAAGCAGACCTAGTCTTAGTCTTAGACCTGTCTATCTTAGACGAACTAGCCTTAAAAGCAACGTTCTTAGATACAGCATGTTCTCTGTCGCTACTTACTATGGGTTCATCTTCGTCTAGATCAAACTCATGAGCCTTTAGAGTTTGAAACATAGTCTCTGCTGTCCATACGTCTATATCTTGGGTATTCTTAACAAGCATTTTTACCATCTTCCATCGACTATCAAGGCTTTTGAGAATCCTAAGATTGATTTCACGTGGAGTATAAGATTTACCAAGGACTTCCAAGTCATTCATGATTTTAGTAAAACGAGTATCCAACTGGTCTATTGTTTCACCAGCTTTCATATGAAATGATTCGAATCTTTGGACTGCAGTGGAAAGCTTGCTTTCTTTGATTAGGGATGTCCCTTCACAAATGATAGCTAAGCGATCCCACATTTCTTTGGCAGTTTTACATTTTAACACTTTTCCCAGATACTCGTTAGGAAGAGTGTGTAAGATGTAATTCTTGGCCAAGCTATCCAAATTATTCTGTCTCATTTCTTCAGAGGTTAGTTCTGACCTTGGTTTCTTGACGAGAGTACCCACTGGTTGATTTGGTTGATTTCTAAACCCTAAACCCTAAACCCTAAACCCTAAACCCTAAACCCTAAACCAGTGGGTACTCTCGTCAAGAAACCAAGGTCAGAACTAACCTCTGAAGAAATGAGACAGAATAATTTGGATAGCTTGGCCAAGAATTACATCTTACACACTCTTCCTAACGAGTATCTGGGAAAAGTGTTAAAATGTAAAACTGCCAAAGAAATGTGGGATCGCTTAGCTATCATTTGTGAAGGGACATCCCTAATCAAAGAAAGCAAGCTTTCCACTGCAGTCCAAAGATTCGAATCATTTCATATGAAAGCTGGTGAAACAATAGACCAGTTGGATACTCGTTTTACTAAAATCATGAATGACTTGGAAGTCCTTGGTAAATCTTATACTCCACGTGAAATCAATCTTAGGATTCTCAAAAGCCTTGATAGTCGATGGAAGATGGTAAAAATGCTTGTTAAGAATACCCAAGATATAGACGTATGGACAGCAGAGACTATGTTTCAAACTCTAAAGGCTCATGAGTTTGATCTAGACGAAGATGAACCCATAGTAAGTAGCGACAGAGAACATGCTGTATCTAAGAACGTTGCTTTTAAGGCTAGTTCGTCTAAGATAGACAGGTCTAAGACTAAGACTAGGTCTGCTTCTGTTAAAGACGAGATAGATACTGATCTTAGTCTGAAGGATCAGGTAAGCCTCATGGTTAGAAAGTTTGATAGGCTGAATAAACGTTTCGGAAGATATAAGAAGTTCTATAGAGAGCATAGAGGGTCTGCTTCTAAGAACTCGTCTGAGACCAGACGAGACCGAAACTCGTCCGAAAGGAGAGACGAAGTCTCGAAAGGTAACAGACAAGATAGAGAGTCTGATGGTAGGAAGATTACTCGTTCTGATAGACGTGATAAACGAAGGAACAACTCTCCAATTAAAAAGGCTACTAATGATCTTGTGTGCTATAACTGTGAGAAACCAGGTCACTACATATATGAATGTCCAGACCTGAGTACTGATGATCGAGAAGAACGCAAAGCACGAAGGGAAAGAAGATACAACCGTGGTAAAAAGGCAATGATGGCCAATGATGACTCTGACTCTGACTCAGACGAGTTGCCATCATCCTCATCTAGCTACCCGTCTGAACCAGATCAAGATAAAGCATTCATAGTTGATGATGGTCTATGCTTCATGGCTAAAATCGACCAAGAGGTATCATCTGTTACATCCTTTCAATCGTGTGATGAATCTGATTCTGATGTAAGTGACACTGCCAGTAGCCAAGTAGGGAGTAGTCTTCAGCACTCTACTAGTGCAGTTGAAGACGACCTCCTACTTGCCAACAAGGCATTCATTGAAGTCAGTGACGAAAACATCACCTTAAGACAAGAAATCATTGATCTTAAGGAAGCTCAGTCTAAAGTAGATCCTAATATAACAGTCCTAAATGAACGCTTGCAAGAAGAGTTGAGACAACTCAGAGAGAAGTGTGCATTGACAGACAAGTTGTATCAAGACCTACTTAAGACACACGCTACTGAGAAACATGAATTCAATGTTTTACAAAGTAAGTTCAAAAAGCTTGAAGAACGTAATAAGTTCTTAGAAACCGAGGTTGTCACATTAGACCTTAAACTTACTGACCTGGTTAACTCATCTAAGGTTAACCTTGAATTGTCAGATAGGTATAGGGCTCCTGCTGACAAGACAGGCATAGGTGCTGAGACACCCAGCTCGTCTACTCAAGTTCCTAAGAACCCTACTATTTTCATCTCAAGCTCTTTGACTAATGATAAAGGAAAAGAACCATTGATATACGATATTGACACTCCATCAAAAGGTACTGTACCAAAACAAGCTCAAGTTAACATTCCAATTACCAAAGGTGGTAAAAAGAAAGTTAACAACAAACCTGTTCTGTTTAAGACAAGTCAACAAAGGACTAGGAATCGTGGACGACCAAATCAGGTCAGATACGAGGACTGGTATCCTGAGGAGACTAGTACTAGACAAGTACAGACTAGACGACAAGAGTCTAGACCTCCTTTCATAAGGCAGTCTCAACTCTACTCGTCTAGACCTAGACAGGAAGGTCCAAAATATCGTACACAAGCTGTTCTATATCCTCCACCTTTGTCATATGATATCAAAGGAGAAGAAAGACCTAAACATGTCTATAAACCGTATGGACCTAATGCATATAAACCTTACTCTGACTATCATAGACAAGTGCCTGCTCAAGTAGAGATTAAGTCAAAAGGCTATCTCCAAAGAGTAGACCCGAACTCGACTGATAGGCCAGATAAGGACAACAAGGTCTTATTTTGCAACAAATATGGTCGAAAGCTTAGAAGGTCAAACTTGTTCAGGACTCCAATGTACATTTGGATTCCATTGAACTCGACTAACCCCCAAGGACCCCAATAAACAAGGAGGGTACCTAAATTATGTATTATCATCTATTGCAGGGTCGACTCGATCTATACAAGAAAGGTGGCTCAACTGGAGAAACTTGGTACATAGACAGTGGCTATTCGCACCACATGACTGGTACCAAGACTCTCTTATCAAGCTACCATGAGCAAGAAGGACCAAAAGTGATTTTTGGTGATAGCTCCATTGCTGTTACTAAAGGATTTGGTTACATTCGAAATGGAGACATAGAAATTCAAGATGTTTCGTATGTTGAAGGCTTGAAATACAATTTACTCTCTGTTTCACAATTTTGTGATCGTGGATACAAGGTGCAGTTCAAGAGTCAGAAATGTGAAATCATTGACAAAAGGACACACACAGTATTACTGGTCGGCATTAGACAAGGAAGTGTGTACATAGTAAACTGGAACAGTTGTCCGAGGGACACCTGTCTACTTACTAAGAATCCTAAAGAACTTGGCTGGCTCTGGCATAGACGCCTTTGTCACCTAAACTTTAAGGTTCTTAATAAGATAGCCAGAGACTACCTTGTGGAAGGTATTCCCAATGAAGTCTACTATAAGTCACATGTATGCACGTCCTGTCAAAAAGGTAAACAGGTAAAGGGTTCTTTTAAATCTATTCCATCCCTCTCAACCAGTAGAGTTCTTGAACTTCTACATATGGACTTACATGGCCCAATAACTCCTCCAACTTTGAACGGTAGAAGGTACACACTTGTTGTGGTAGACGACTATTCTAAGTTCACTTGGGTAGTCTTCTTACACAAGAAGAGTGATACACAAACACTTTTGCCTGATCTATTGAAGAAGTTACAGGTTGAGAAGAATCAGTCAATTGTCAAGATCCGTAGTGACAAGGGTACTGAATTCATTAACTGCTATATTAAAGAATTTTGTTTTAAGCGTGGCATCCAGCACCTTACTAGTGCAGCTAGGACACCACAACAAAATGGAGTAGCAGAACGAAGGAACAGAACTCTTAAGGAGGCCTGCAGGACCATGCTGACATAGTATAATACGCCTCAGAAATTTTGGGCAGAAGCTATCAACACTGCATGCCACTCACAGAATAGAAGTGCTATCAATAAAGCACTAGGTAAGACACCCTATGAGGTATGGAAAGGTAGAAAACCCAGAGTTTCATATTTTCATATATTTGGATGCAAGTGTTTCATCCATAACAATGGGAAAAACAAGTTGAATGCATTCGATGCTAAAGCAGACGAGGGGATATTCTTAGGATACTCCTCGACTAGCAAAGCATTTAGAGTATTCAACTACACAACCCTTTGTGTGGAAGAAACACCACATGTGGTTTTCGAAGAATCTCAACAGGACCCGTCTACCAACAAGATCAGTGAGAAAGCTACTGAGCTAACTGTCGAAACTGACAAAGACTCAGAGGTATACGAATCTGTTCAAGCTTACAATCCATTTATAAAAGCTCTCGAGTCAGATGACCAGAAGAAGGTGAGTGCTCAAAGTAACTCTACTAGACCAGTTGACATACCTAAACTAGTCGACTCGTCTACTCCCATTAAATCTTCTGATGATAATGATGTTGACATGCATGATGCTGTACATGATATAGATGACAGTACTATTGTTAAGAATAGAAATACATGGAAATCAGCGCATAATACTGAAAATATTATTGGTGACTCTACTGTTGGTGTGAAGACTAGACGACAACTCTTTGAGTCGCAAGAACAATCTAGTCCATCTCTGTTTTGCTGGTGTTGTTTCCTCTCATCTATCGAGCCAAAAACCATTAATGAGGCATTGGCTGATAGTAATTGGATCATTGCTATGCAAGACGAGTTGAATCAGTTTGTTCGAAACGACGTCTGGGAACTTGTCGATAGACCGAAACATCATAATGTAGTTGGAACTAGATGGATTTTCAAGAATAAGAAAGATGAGAATGATGTAGTTGTCCGCAATAAGGCTAGACTAGTCGCCCAAGGCTATTCACAAGCTGAAGGCATAGATTATGATGAAACATATGCTCCTGTTGCTAGACTAGAAGCCATTCGATTGTTTCTTGCATATGCCGCTTACATGAAATTTACTGTATATCAAATGGATGTTAAAAGTGCATTTCTTAACGGTATTCTTGTGGAAGAAGTATATGTTGAACAACCCCCAGGTTTCGAAGTCAAAGGTAATCAGGTATACAAATTAAAGAAGGCCTTATATGGACTAAAGCAAGCTCCAAGAGCCTGGTACGATACTCTTTCTCAATTTCTATTAGAAAATGGTTTTACTAAAGGCAAGGTAGACAGAACCTTGTTTAGAAGACAAGAAGGGAAAGACATTTTACTCGTCCAAATTTACGTAGATGACATCATTTTTGGGTCACCTAACAAAGAGCTGAGTGAAAGTTTCTCAACACTCATGCAAAGTAAATTTGAGATGTCTATGATGGGTGAAATGAATTACTTTCTTGGACTTCAAGTAAAACAGACCCCTGAAGGGATTTTCATAAATCAAGCAAAGTATACTAGAAATCTTCTAGACAAGTATGGTATTAAGACATGCAAGTCTGCTGGCGTACCTATGCTACCCACATACAGAATGGACCCAGACGAACAAGGTAAGTGTACTGATCAAACTCATTACCGTGGTCTTATTGGTTCATTACTCTACTTAACTGCTAGTAGACCTGATATTGCATTTTCTGTTGGAGTATGTGCTCGTTTTCAAGCTAATCCAAAAGAGAGTCATATGGAAACCACTAAAAGGATATTGAAATATTTGAAAGGAACCATCAATCGTGGTATATGGTATCCTTCGAATGATGATTTATCTCTAAGTGGCTACTCTGATTCTGATTTTGGTGGTTGTAGAATAGATAGGAAATCTACATCTGGTTCTTGTCAATTCTTAGGCACAAAACTCATTTCATGGTTTTCGAAAAAGCAGACAAGTGTTGCTACCTCTACTACTGAAGCCGAGTATATGGCTGCTGGTAGTTGCTGTAGTCAATTATTATGGCTTATTCAACAGCTTAGAGATTATAATATTTGTGAATCAAATGTTCCTATTTTCTGTGATAGTAATAGTGCAATTGCCATTACACAAAATCATGTTCTGCACACACGTTGTAAGCATGTTGATGTGAAACACCATTTCATACGTGATCATGTAGAAAAGAAGGATATTCGCATGGAAAAGATTCATACTGATTTTCAAAGAGCTGATATTTTCACAAAACCATTAGCTGAGACTCGATTTCATGAATTATGCATCAGTCTAGGACTTATTGATCTTGATCCTACTAGTATATAGCAATGTACTAACCAGACAGGTACAATCCTAAGAAGAAAGGAGAAATATACAAGTTACCACAAAAGGCACAGAGCACTCGTCTACTCACTCAACAGACAGGTAAACAAGGTCAGACAAGTTGACCATCCAACCCAATGAGGAAGCTGGTAAAGCTGAGGGTAATACTAAGGGAATAAACATTTAAGGGGGAATCTATGATTTCTTAAAGAACCTTATGTTGACTCTTAAGTGTGTTGATAGTCATCGTGTTTGATCCTTGACCATTGATTTAGATTGATATACATTCTAATTATTCTACCCTTCTACCTGTATTACATTTAATCTGTCGCACAAGAAAGGACAGGTTTTGTAGAAGTGTTCAATGTTCAAAGAATACAAGCATAGTTGAAGGGGGAACTCGTCTTGTGTGCTTCAGTTTACTCGTCTGTTCTGAATAGACTCGAACAGACAAGATAAGTGCTCACTTAAAACCTGAAATACTCTAAGTATTTAACAAAATGAGAATTAAGAATATTATAGTATTTTGATATTTTTTTGGAAAACCCTAGAACTCGATTTATACACTCCTATTTTAATGAGGTGGATACACCCAGTTCGCGCCAAATTCTATTATTTTAGGACAGATAAGTTCACTCTTCTATTTTAACCAATAGGAAAGGTGGATTCCAAATTATACAATATCAAAACACATTATTGTCTCGATTCCGTAACTGAATACCAAGAGTCCCAACCGTTGGATCATTTGGTTTCAATCCTCACCATTGATTCAAATATTCAAGTGATAACAAAACTCAACACTTACACACTACTCATCTAACGATCTCTTACTTCTGTAACTCAACTTTCTCGATTACTTGTGATTCTCAATATTTGATTATTACTCAAACTATCACTATGACAATCATCTCAATTTTTGATATAAGGACTAACATGGAAGCTAGGTTCGACCTCGGCAGATTCATATCTGAAAACAAAGTGCATGTTGAACCTTCGGTGTTCTTCAAAGGCAAGCATACTGATGAAAATTTGGAAATCTTAACCAAATGCAGTAGATGTGGCTTGAAACCCTACTTGGAGGCTTTTCCTCAAGTCGTCTTGGAGGAAGAGGTCCTAGAGTTCTATGCCAACGCCACCAGACAAGGAGATATGATTGAATCGTTCCTTGGACGAAATCGGGTGGAAATCACTCGAGAAGCGTTATTTGAACATCTGAGGTTGCCTATTGGAACTATTGATGTGGAAAATTACGCCGCTGGTCAAGAAGCAAGATATCTAGGTATATTTTGCGGAAGAAAATTGAGGTTAAAACCGGATAGCAAACTCCCCGCAGTTAAGAAGGTGGACCTTCTAGAGAAGTATCGCACTCTACTGGACATAGCCAGCAAAATTCTGCTATGTGCCACTGGTTCTCATGATTCTGTTACTCTTGTTAAAGCAAGGGTAATGGCTGCCATTTTTGATGGAATTACGGAAGGAAACTGGTTTAAGCTGATTGCAGACCGAATTATGTACTTTGAGAAAAGTGTTCGAGTTGATACTGACACTAGAAATTGGGTGGTGACAAATGTTGTTGGGTTTGGAAACAAGTTAAGCATTCTTCTTCCCTTGTTGATGCCAAACAAGACAGAATGGAGTAAAGGAAAACCATTTCATCCGTTGAAATTTTATATGAAGAAGGAGGCCATGAGGAAGCAAGTTGCTGCTAGGCCATCTGCTCCTAGACAAGTTGAATTGAATCCGATGGATGTGATGCCGTATGCTGGTTCATCTAGTTCTTCAGAAGACAAGTCTAATGATGAAGAATCGGAAGAGGTTGAAAAAGGAGAGTCCAGTGCAGATGACTCAGAAAAGACTCAGTCAGATGGAGAGTCGCAACAAGAGAAGGAGTCGAGTGAACAAATTCCTGAAATGTACACTCTAGTTCGAGTTGAATCGCCTACTCGTCCAGTCGAGTCGAGTACACAGGTTGGTACTTCTACTCAATCTGTTTCATTTCCTCTCTCTCTCCCGTCTACTTCTGTTCGAACCAAGGCTAGATCACACCGATCTAGGCCTAGACCTATTCCCTCAACCTCACAAGTGCTGACAGCATATCCGCTGAGAGCCAGCCTACCCGAAAACACTCCCAAATTAGATACAACTGATACTCCTACAGTTGTCATACCAAACCAAGCCACATCAAAGCCCATTGAAACCATTGCTTTCACTCCCTCTCCCTCACCAGAATATGGTGAACCCCTCAACCCATCTACTGCAGATAAGACGCCAGTTGCCACTGCAACAACTGAGTTAGAGACCCCATCTACTCAGGACCCGTCTGCTGTTAGATTTAATTCCCTGGTTTACTATCCCATGTGTTTGAGAGAGAAGCGTATTCGATCTCGAATGACCCAAGAATCTGAAGAGGACGCTCTCAACTATCGAAGTCGACTATGAGTCAGAGCAGTTTGAAATTCTTGTAAGGATATGCACCTGGTTTGCACTTAAGAAGTCTGCAACAGATGACCTGTTCGAAGTTATTCAAGGAATGGGAGGAATCTCCAATTTTATGGATTGGGAGATGGAACAAAAGGAAAATAGTGGTGTAAAGGATCATTCCGAATTATTTCCGCCAAGAGCCTTGGTTGATCTTGTAAAGAGGCTATTGAAAATTCCTGATGGAATTCTGGTTGAAGAGTTCTCATCTGATATTGGAACTCAGACTGATATACTAGAAGAAGAGTTACGAGCTGTAACTGTTGAAGCTGGAGTTCAAACTTCAGATCAGTCAGAAGATGAGTCTGAAAACTCTGATGCTGATACTTTCAATTTTGGAGTAGAGGATGATGAGTTCATGGATGCCGAAATGTTTACAGAAGATGAACTTATTGAGAAAGTTCAAGATAAGGGTGTTGCTGAAGCTCAGTTATCTACTCAAGGTTTGTCTGAAAGATATCTCACTGAGTTGAAGTCAGACTTGAAAGATGTTGTTCATTCTGCAATAGACGAGTTTTTGCACTCAAAAATGAAGGATGTTTTGATAGCACAGAATAAGTCACTCGTTGACAGTTCCAGAGAAATTATTTATTGGAGAAGTCAACAGATGGACTCAACTTTCAGAGCGGAGTTG